>JARCGZ010000010.1:20186500-21437000 GCA_029784005.1 Lenwebbia sp. NSW1173648 | reverse complement strand
AGTTTCAGGACTTTCAGTGTAATTATCCTTAGATATTATGTCACTTTAGAATCTTTGGTTTGCCGGACCAAACAGCTCATGCCTGCCAAAATGTCCAAAATGTAAATAATCCTATGCTTTCACAGGTCACTGGATTTGTCTGAATTGAAGCTAGGGTTTTGAATTTTTATAACCATGAGAATCACTTTTTGCAGCTTCAAGTAAATTTAATATGGAGAATAGGTGCAGCCATTACAATGCCATTGATCTAGTGGAGGTTGCTTGCTAGGAAGGTCCATTATATCTTCACCCATTAGCATTTTCTTGTCTTTCCTTCAATTTTTTTTTTTTGATAAGTGCCCAGGAAATCCTAAAACTTATTACGAAAGTATAATTAAGTCCTAAAACTTTCAAAAAGTGCAATCAAGTCCCAAAACTTGTCACGAAAGTGCAATTCAATCCTAAAATTTTAAAAAAATATACAATTAAGTCCTAAAACTTATCCCTAAAGTGCAATCGAGCCCTAAAACATTCAGAAAGTACAATCAACGGAAGGACTTGATTGGATCGATGTGACAAGTCTTAGGACTTGATTGCACTTTTTGAAAGTTTTAGGACTCAGTTGCACTTTCGTGACAAGTTTTAAGACTTTCAAATGTACCGATCCCATTTTTTATACTTTTTTTTTTTATGTGATGGTTCATTTTTTAATAAGGAATCGCATCACCTATGCACAAAAGTAGAAATCTGTAACCTCGAGTTGGGGTTGGTGGTTGGGACATCAGAGAATTTTCAATTTGACTCGCAGTACCAAACATTGAATGTGATAATTTTTATCCTAGCCGACTTCTTATTGGTCTGCCAACAGATGTCCAGGCATTTGCTAACGAATGCTACATTCGATCTTATATCAAGCGTGAATTCTATTTACGAGTGCTCAGGGACACTCTTAAATGTCGAATTGGTTTCCAAAGTACCGATTACCCTCGCGTTATATACAAACAGTGCCTTAAAAATTATTCCAAATAAAGTATAATAACAAGTTGCTGAAGTTTGTTTGCAAAAAAAACAAAAAATTACCTTTTCCAATCCCACATAGGATGGAAAGAAGAGTGCAAGTCTCTTTATTAGTTAAAAGGCTGCTATGGTTTTTCAAAATAAAGAAATGGGCAAGTGGGATAGACCCCACTGTACCCGCGTGCGGGTGAGCTATTATTAGGTGCACTTAGCATGCTTGCGCGGTCCGGAATTGGCACTATTCAGTAATTATTTTTTTATTTTTCGAAATTGTAATAATAATAATTAACTGTTGAACTCTACCAAAACAGAGCGGCTGTTCACGTAGGAGTTGAAGTTAATGTTTTATTGATAATTCTTAATTTCAATTTATTTATTAATTTCTTACAACCTTTGAAAGGTTGCAATCTTTCGGACATGAAGAGCTGCGTCCGAATTCAACAGTTTTTTAGATACGAAAAGTTGCAACTTTAGACAAGAAAAAACTGTTTTCGAACAATGAAAAGGTGTGATCGAATAAACTGTTTTCGGACACGAAAGTTGTATGAGAATAAAACACCGTTCACGTAGGAGTTGAAGTTAATTTTTTTTATTGATAATTCTTAATTTCAATTTATTTATTAATTTCTTACAACCTTTGAAAGGTTGCAATCTTTCGGACATGAAGAGTTGCGTCCGAATTCAACAGTTTTTTAGATACAAAAAGTTGCAACTTTTAGACAAGAAAAAATTGTTTTCGAACAATGAAAATGTGTGATCGAATAAACAGTTTTCAGACACGAAAGTTGTATGAGAATATAACACCGTTCACGTAGGAGTTGAAGTTACTTTTTTTTATTGATAATTCTTAATTTCAATTTATATATTAATTTCTTACAACCTTTGAAAGGTTGCAATCTTTCGGACATGAAGAGTTGCATCTGAATTCTACAGTTTTTTAGATACAAAAAGTTGCAACTTTTAGACAAGAAAAAACTGTTTTCGAACAATGAAAATGTGTGATCGAATAAACTGTTTTCAGACACGAAATTTGTATGAGAATATAACACATTCTTGGAGAATTATTAGAATTGCTATCTAATAATCTTGCTTGGGACTTTGTTGTATCCTGGAGGATCTTTGCAAATAACCATTAGCAACGTTGTGGGGCAAATAATGTCTTAAAGAAAGTGCTATCAAGCTTCAGAGTCTAATTCTATTATTGATCATATTCCCGACGAAATTTCCCTAACACAAGTTCCTCAACAGAACCCTACAAATACATTATGAGCATCTCAGGCACGTAGTCGAAACTCATAAAAACAACCGTCTCCTTTCTATGTTCCCATCGAAAAGATTTGTCTGTCATGCATATTTTTTGTAGCACTTGAATTAGGTGTCCTAATCCAAGGAGACATCAGAACTATACATCTACTAACTTAATTTAAATTCGTCTTTATCATCTTGCACGTACTACTGAAAAAGGGAATGAAGCACAAACACTAAATAATATTCCGACATTGCGCATGCCAACAAAAGTGTTAAAAAAATCCACGGAGTTGAAAAGTCATTTCATGGAGAATTTCATATGTACTGAAAATATCTGGAGAAGTAAGCAACTGAGGGCATGCATACCAACACTTCTGTTCTAGAAATCAACTCAGCAACTGAGAGCGTCAATACCAACGCTTCTATTCTAGAAATCAACTTCTGGCCAGAAGTTGATTTTTCTACTTTTGCTTTTGAGCAGAAGTTGATTTTTTTAATTCTGGAGAAAAGTAAACTTTTTTTACTTCTTCGAGTGGCTTCAAAACTACTTCTAGAGCAAAAAACTGCTCCAGAAGTAGAAAAAAGAAGTTACGTAACCAAACGAATTTCTACTCTAAAAATTGCGTTATCAAACAGATTTTTGCTCCTTAAAGTAGTGTCATGCACGCCCCGAGCTTCTTCTTTTCTGCCCAAGCGGTTGATAACATGTGAAGCATTCTTAGTACATAATTGATAATAAACATTTTTAGAAAAAGTTTGAAAGAGACACATCAGCAAAATGGAGTTCGACAGAATTTCCCAATTGAGAAAAGATGATCATCCTGTAAAATTTTCAACGCTATATAATTGTCAACTTATTCTAAAGGGCCATCATGAAGAGTTTAATGATGGTGGCATTGGAATTTCTCTTTATTGAAGAAAGAAACCATCTAACAAAAGAATCGGACTAGTGCCTCGGAATTCCTGTTAAGCATATCATTTACCGAAAATCGATTTTTAAATATTACCTACCGACTTCGCAAAATTCGATTTTTAAATACTACTTAGACACTTCTTAAATGTTATGTAGAAAATATTGATTTTTTCAGAAACACTTGTAAATAAAAATTTGACAAAGAAAGAAGTAGCAGAGCAATTGGGGGACATTGATGCTGTTGCCACCAGCACTGGTGGAGAATCTTCCCCTTGAAAAGTATTTCATCACTTTCCTCACAACTTCACTAGGTTAGTCAAGGGCGCGCATGGCAACACTTCTACCCCGAAAATTAATTTCTGACTAAAAGTTAATTTTCGTACTCCTACTTCTGAGCAGGAGTTGATTTTTCTACTTCTGAAGAAATGTATTTTTACTTTTTCAAGTGACTCAAAAACTATTTCTGGAGCAAAAAATGTTCCAGAAGTAGAAAAATGAAGTTGCATGACCAAACGGATTTCTGCTCCAGAAGTTACGTTATCAAAAGGATTTTTGCTCTGTAAGTGTTGTCATGCGCGCCCAAGCTGCTGGCCATGTGAATGGATACTTACTAAAAATTGAAAAAAAGAAGAAGAAAAGAAATTACAAAAAAAAAAAAAAAGATTGATACTTACTATAAGTGTTAGGAAATAAAAATTAAATTGATGAGGGGAAGCAACTATACGTGTATGACTTTTTTTACTACTAACTAATAATGTGATAATGCATATGATAGTTAGGGTGTGTTTGTTTCACTGAAACGTTTTCTCGGAATTAGTTTTCCGGGAAATCATTTTCGGGGAAAACGGGTTTATTTTCATTTGTTTGGTGATATGTGATGGAAAACGTTTTCTGGTGTTTGATTTTCATTTGAAAAATGATTTCACTTTAATTACTTTATCTTAGGCAAAAAGAAAATCGAATTTTTAATTCTATATTTTATAGTTTATATAATTTTTTTTTTCTTTTTTTTTTCTTCTTCCTTCGTCTTCTCCTTCCTTCTTCCTTCTGCAACGCCTGCCTCCTTCCTTCAGCGACGACAGTGGCCTTGGGCGAGCTCGAGCTCGCCAGCGGAAGGCGAGCTCGAGGCTTACCAGATCTACCCGAGGCCCCCAGATCTGCCCTAGGCAGTCGCCGTCCGGTCACGACGATGGAAGAGGAAAAAAAAGAAAAAAAAGAGAGAGAAAAAGAACAGATAATAATATTAAAATATAATATTCAAACATTAAAATACAATATTAAAATATTAAAAAGGAGCAATTTTGGAAAGTGTTTTCACCTCTTCAGATTGGAGAATTCACTTTCCTAATATTGTACATAAACTTTACATTGATCGGAAAGTATTTTCCGTTAACCCAATCATTTTCCGGTGAACTAAACGGATGAAAGTTCGGAAAACTAATTTTGAGAAAACACTTTCCCTGAAACAAACACACCCGTCTAACCAAACATATGCTTGCGGCATAGAGGGCTATATTTTCCCAAATTTCTGGTTGGAGGAAATTTCCTCCAACTAGTTACTAGTTGATGGTTTCTTTTAAAAATGTTACACCAATGTGATTAAATTTTAAAAAACAAAAGATTATATCGCTCTCCCCATCAAAAGACACATACGTGTCAATCGGAGCTCATTGCTGCCGTCGTAATGCCCGAGCACTGCCGCGGCCGCCATGTTCAAGCCGAGCCAACTTGTGAGCAGTCGCGTTGCACCGACCACGTTATTGCCCCTCTATGCAACTCAAAGTGGGTAAACTCCAAACGATCTAATCTCATATATGAGAGAACCTAAGTTGGAGATCGCCGATCTGAGGTCGTAGGTAGGTATGTAAGGTTCGAATCAATTCTTTATTTTAATTTTTGGGATAAGTGTACTGAAAGTCCTGAAACTTGTCACGAAAATGTAATCGAGTCCCAAAACTTTGAAAAAATTACAATCAAGTCCTAAAACTTGTCACAAAGGGGCAATCGAGTCTTAAAACTTTCAAAAGATGCAATTTCAAAAGATGCAATAAAATTCTAAAATTTGTTACGAAAGTGCAATTAAGTTCTAAATCTTTCAAAAAATGCAATCAATTACTTTCGTGACAAGTTTTAAGGCTTTCAACGCACTTATGCTTTTATTTTTTAAAATTTATTTTTTTTGTGGTTTTTCGTGGTAGAGTTACGTGGAGGTTATACGAAATTTCTTCACATAAACCAAAGACCTATGATTGGCTGATTGCACATGACAAGACCAGTTTGACGTTCAAAATCAGCGAACTAAAATGATGCGCAACCAATGAAAAAATTTACACCATGTAGTAGGTACATGCAAGTAAATTTCGAATTAAGAAAAAAACAAAGGAGAGCTGCGAGGGGAAATATCACCCTTTTATACTTTGAGAATTGGGATGTTTGTACAAAATTATTTTATTTATCTCCTGAGATCACGGTACATTACTGAAAAATACATAAATGATTGGCGATACAATTATCTTAACCTCAAGAGAGCAAAAGAGTCAATTCACGTTCTCTAAATTAAAAGGAATTACATCCATAAGGTTTTCGAGAAAATTGTCCAAAAAATCATAAACCTATTGTACGACCTTTTAGTTGTGCCAATTTAGTCCTAAATTTTTTGACGATTTGTCAATTTAGTCTTAAACCTTTCGAGTGTGTCAATTTAATCCTAAACCTTTTGAGGATTTTTCAATTTAGTCTCAAACCATTTGACGATTTGCCAATGTAGTCCTTCCGACCGAATAATAGCTTTAGGATTAAATTGGCAAATCTTCAGAAGATATATGACTAAATTGACACAAAAAAGGGTTTTGGACTAAATTGGCAAATCGTCAAAAGGTTTAGGACTAAATTGGCACAATTGAAAGGTTTATGACTAAATTGGCTACCATACAATAAGTTTATGACTTTTTGGAAAATTATCCCTAAGATTTTGTCATAATCGAGAGGGAAAACTCCCGTTGTCCTCTCTTTTGCAGTTGATTACTGCGGTTAAAAACTCTGCGGGGGCATGAGAGCACCCCCATGCGAGGCATGGAGATCCTCTTTCCCGCTCCATCATTTTCCGAAATCAGATTGTTGAGATCTATTGGGACACTGAAGAAGATACTGCACAAGGTAGATGATCCACGTCCCCATCCGAGCCCGAGGGTACACCCAAAAAAGCGCTCGCGGGAAGATTCTAATTAGGCATACCGCACGCAAATGTAGGAACGAAACTTGCACCGCCACGCGAGCGTCGTATCGCCGGACGGATTTTCCATCCACAGCTAACGGATGGTAGTCGGGCTCGAAAAGAAAGGAAGACATGGAAACCGTTCAACCCTAGCCAATTTCCATCGCGCCCGAATCGATTGTTCTCCAAATCTCCACCAACTATACCCAACCACTCAAACTTTCGGCTTAGGGTTTTAGTGAGATTCCATGGGCATAGCAGCCTCTCCATTCTACTTTCTCCTCGTGCGAATCATTCCATGCCATTTCCTAACATACTTCTAACCAATCGAGGGCAAAAAGAGGCCAATCACATGCTACTTGGCCTTGTGATTCTTGCCCTATTGCTCGTGTGTCGGAGATTTTCAACTCTTAATATATGTCTGTGGTCCTATAATCAAATAATGGCATCAACCTTTACACGTAGCTCGGCCGGGTGTCCGGCACGTGTCCCGAAAAAAGCTGATGTGGTCCATTGACGGAAAAATGTCCCTTTTGTTCAATTTACATCTCCATTCCCCCTTTTTGGAAAAGTCGTGTATGGAATCGATTCAATTTTTTCCCAAGGATTTTGCTTTTTTTTTTCAATGAGAAAAAAAAATTAGCGTAGAAGCCTATCATAAGTAGGATTGATCAGTTCCCGATCCAGTCCGATCTCAACCCGGAATCGGAAACTGTGCTGGGAGGATCGGTTCCCAGTTTCAAGGATCGGGAACTGGACCGGACTAATGAATCGGTCCGGTTCCCGGGCGGTCCAATCATTAAACCGGTCGCTTTTGTGTGTGTGTGTGTGTGTGATTTTTCATTAAAATTTTTTTGTTAATGACATTCATCAGAACACCTCTCTTTAATTGCATTACGCTGTTGTTAAATGTGGAAGTCATACTAAGCATTTTAAGTATCTTAGGTTTAAGTTTAGGTTTAGGTTTACAATTAGGAAACTTTTTTTTTTTGTAGAAATAAAGTTATTCGGTCCGGTCCGGTCCGGTCGGTCCGGTTCCCCCTGTAACCGGGAACCAGACTGACCGTAACCGGTTCCAATTTTATGAAACCGGGAACCAGACCAAACCGACTGGTTCGGTCCTGTCCAGGCGATTCTCGGTTCGGTCGGTTTATTATGCTCAGCCTTAATCATGAGCTTTTCCAATATTTTCATTTAAATTCGGAATTTACGTTCTTAGTCAGGAGTTAATTAAAGGTTTTTTTTTTGTCGGAAGGAGTTAATTAATGGTTTGAAGAACCCTATTCTTTGCAGAAAGTACTCAACGATAATCTTGCCTTTTTGTCTAATTTTGGTGGTAAGGGTGCGCTAGATCAGAATTATATGACGAGGATGGAGCGGCTTTTCTTCATTTCCCATTTCGCTTTTCTTCTCTCTCTCTCTCTCTCTCTCTCTCTCTCTCTCTCTCTCTCTCTCGTTTTTAATCGTTCCTCGATCCCCATTCACGTTTCACTTTCAAGTGCTCTTATTCTTTAAAACCGTTTGTCAAGTTCATGTATTTTTCTCCTTATAACAATTTAGTTGTCGTGCGATTGACTTGAGTCTGATTCAGCGAGTTCCGCGATGATAACGTATATATGCCGGTTCCTTGAGTCTGATTCAGCGAGTTCCGCGATGATAACGTATATATGCCGGTTCTACCCTGCAACAAGCCGAGCCGACAATGACGAGACCCGATGATTGGGAGGAATTGCAAAGGCAAATGCCGAAAAGGTAGGCCCTGCAAAGATACTTCCCCAAATGAGCAATTGCAGCCCCGACTTTGTGGAGAAGAACGTCCGGTGTCTGGAATGTTAGATTAATTAATAGCTTAAGCCGTTAGAAGAAGGTGTGGGGTCTGGAAAGGCTTGAACTCAGGACCTCTTACCCTGATATCATGTGAGATTTGATGGGACCACTGCCAACTATTCTAAAAGCTTAAGCTGTTAAATGAATGCGTTGTTTAATATTTAATTAATCTAACATGGAAGACATTCTGGCCGGAGATAGATGCCAATGGTATCAAGAAGGCTATTTGCACTATATATGGCTACAAATCGTCAAGTTGGGACGAGTCACTTGAAGAGGCGCACGCGCCCATTTGAGGAAGAGATAGCTAGGGCCGGTAGGAGCTCCTCAAGTACAACACCGCGTACCGGAATCCCGTTTGAATACGACGAGGCGAGAAATCGATGGGAGTTTGCATATTGTTGTCTTGCCTCCTAGAAACTAGGGGTGAGCAAGACTATCTCAGGACCATCCAGTCCGGTTGCCGGTCCCAGAAACAGGGAACCGATCCTTCCAATCGGGTTTCCGATTTCTGAACGGACCGGACAGAGAACCGATCACTCCCGTGAGAAACCCTTTCACTTTGCCAAAGATCCCCGCTACGTCCTCCACAGGCAGATAGCTGTACTATCAAGCCTCTTTCACGGACAACAAATGCCATAAATTGTAAGTCGCTGTAAAAGGAGAAAAGGACGGCATTGGTGCATGTGCGAACGACGGATATCTTTTGAGACTCCATAAGTTCTTATTTATGAACTATGCAAGTGTGCTGTCACCGTCCATTAGGCCAATGATGAATGGAAATTATGTCACCATCTTAAGTTCGAGGAGTTAATATTCTCACATGATTCTCAAACGGAAAATGCTTTCCTAATAATACTGTTAGGGACGGTACAATCTCAACCGTAAATCCACACGTCATCACCAAGTGTTTCGCATAAAGCACCCATTGATTGAGAAATCGTGTGATCAGAAATAACTGACAATACTGTCAAACAGTCAGGCTAACGGTTTCCTTCTCAAAACGTGGCGGCTCCAATAACGAGAGATCGTAACGTGTTTTACATCTCCGACAAATCTACAGTAACACGCTAGATAATGTCGTTGGGAAACACCACCCCCCCGAATCTAGAATCTAGTCCAACAACTAAATCCTGTTCGCAATGGAAGTTCCTTCGATGTCGGTCCCTGTGCCACTGCATTAACTTATGCGACATAATCTCCACCACTCATAGCGGAAGTCCTTATCTCTCTCGCCATTGACAAGATAATTCAAAGGGTTGGTGAAGTCTCTAGGGATTTATCGCAGGTGTTCATGTGGAGCCGATATCGGCGATGCTAATGAATTGGCCGCGATGCGCATGTTGCATAAGCCAGTCGACTCGATACGGCAAGTTATGGTTCACGGCGGGAGATGAAACCCTCGTTGGCTGGTAAAAAAAGATCGCTCCATAGCCGTTCGCTAGGTCTTCATCTTCATCTACCAATGAGTTGGAGACGTGTTTTTGAATAGACTACTCCAAATACACCGATGAAGTTTGGCAAAGACAACGTCAACCGTCTAACCGGTGGAAGAGGAGAGCCACCGGCTCCGATCCGTCCACCATGGCTCGTGAGATACTAATATCTACGATACCATAGGAGTCCAGGCTCAGTGCTAGCCAACGGATCTTGGAAAACAATAGGTACAACTTATTTGCATAAAAATTCGGAATGGCTATGCTAGGCCATGACTGGTTTTTGCAGGAATTGCCTCCAGATGAATGTGACCAACGTAAACAAGAGGACTCCGATGAGACAATATCAACCGAATCATGGTCAAGAACAACATTAAACATTCTCTTTGGCTCAATTTGTATGGAAGCATTATTAGGACACCACCACATGTAATTTTCTTTTTCAAATATTTCAAATTTTGAACTTGTATTTCAATTTGATGTAGTTCAATGATTTTTTTTTTTTGCTCAATTGATTTTGTATTAATTCTAATATATGAAAATCCCGGGGAAAATTACCAAAATAGTCTTAAATCTATTGTAATTGTGTCAATTAAAAGATAAAAAAATATTTAAAAAATTGAAAATTTGTGGAAATATTAAAATATTATTAAAATTATGCCACATCAGCACTGGCCGGCCAAATGGAATGAATTGGCACAATTGCAAAAGGTTTATAACTCAATTGAAAAAAAAAAGGGTTTAAAACTATATTGGCACAATTATAATAAGTTTATGATCTTTTTGGTAATTCTCTCCGAAAATTCCGTGACTGGCACGGCTTTGTGCCTAGTCTAGGTAGTGGATAAGGGATAATACCAACGAACGTAAGCGTGAACTTTGCATTTTAAATTGATTTTTTTGGGGGGGTGAGAGCAATAATTAATTAATACAAAGAGTTTGAATGTCAAGAAGTCACGGCTATTTTGTGCAGATTAAGATAAGATCGTTTATTGATGTTATGCAGATAAGATTCCTTCAATATATAATACTTCATCTAGGTTCACAAACTCAAACCTTTTGAGCTAATTATGTCGTTTTACATAATACAAATATGAATTTGATCCGTTCATTTTTCCATGTTCATTGTATTTTCCTACCGTATGCTCACGCACAAGATACTATCGTCAATTTAAATCAAACTAGTCCGCTGATGCCGCTCATCTTGCGGTCACATTACATCACAAATGTAGCGAAAAAAACCCGTGTTGTCAATATATCTGTAATCAATTAGGACGAAAGAGGTGTGCTGTCGGGTCTCGGTCATTATGGATTTAGTAGCATTTCCGGGCAGTTCGACTCGACCAATCTCTCCGAGTACGCTTGAAATCGCCGAACGTCCACCTGCATCGGGTAGGGCTCCGTTCACGAGGCGGCCGAGGCAATCTTTCCAGCTAGAGTTCGGACCGTAAAGAGATCTATAAAACTTCCAATTACTAGGCACATGAACACTCGTGCCGGAGGATTCCTCCTACCAACCCACATGCCGGATATGCCATTCACAAAGATGGCATCTACAGTTCTATATGAACATTTATTGAAAGGATTAAGGAAAGATTGATTAATAATATGCACGCACGGAGCCTTGAGCCGTGCACTAACCGACTCCGTTGTTCTTTAATCTATAAATCGAGCCTTGATTTAGGCACAATTAAGCACTGACATTACTGTAATCAAGGGCCCTATACCCAAGATTGCCAGCTGTTAAATAAATAATTTTTCAGCAAAACTATCTTCCGATTCATCGAAAAATCCCGAAAGTGGTATCGCTCGGACACGTTCGCCCCCGTTACGCTTCCGTCCAGAAAGGCCGTTTGGTCACCCGGCATGGACCGTTAGCAAGTCGAGATTTTGTTTTTTCCTTGTTCGAAACGACGTCGTTTTAGCTCATTGAAAAGAAGATTGACGCCGTGTTATTTCGAATATCGCGCCCCTTGAATCCGGATCGAGACAAGGGTAAATCGGCCATTGTTTTGCACTTAGGACCTAAGTAAGTTTAGCTCCATCGCTCACCTTAAAAAATTCATAACTGTCCTAAACTTCATCTCATCTTATTATCACGATCTTCATCTTCACTGCCTCAAGACGGAAGACAAGTGGAAAAAGAACGGAAAATGAAAGAACTCAATGACTGCCTGGGCCCAAAAGATGCACCAAAAGGAAAGGGCGACAACTGGAATGAAGTGGCCTAAAATGAGAAAAATGCAATGGGGAAACGAGAACTTGTTGCCCTTGAATAAGCCAATTTGCCTCAAGCTACAATTGATCCTGATTGACTCTGGGCTTTCAAAATATGCAAGTCTTTCTTGTGATCATGTCTAATCTGTGAAGAGGCCCAAGAGGTTGACTATTGACATGCTTGAGCGTTTGAGTCAAATCCAGCTCAATCCATTTCAAGATTATCAAATTCATCATTTGAGGAGTTGGGTAGACAAGTGACCTCGCTTGGGCAATTGCACAATCAGTTCTAAACTTGTCGTATGGATCCGCTCGACACCTATTTGTACGGACGTGGGTAGAAAACATAGTTCTTGTCGAAAAGCCGAAAACACGATCCTTTCGAATTCTTTTGGGATTGCAACCTTATTGGATTTGAGTTTGTCGAAGTGATATTTTGTTTTCTCTTTCACGTTGTGTGTCATGTTCTAATGAATGGTTCAATGACTGATTCTCATGATAACTGTACTTGCTTGTGATTTTATGTGGAGATAGATTTGTTAAACCCAACCTTTTTGAAGATTTTCTTTTAACTTCACTGAATTACTCATATTCTTTTAATGCATAATCCTATCAATAAAATGTAAATCATTTTATAGATTTTGCATTACATTATAAAGTAGAAAAAACAATGTGTTTGGCTCCCTACAACAGAAGGTACTGTTTGTTAAGCTTGTTTCTAGCATTTAGTTTCCATCTAGGATCGGCGAGAGGATCATGATATTAAGGCCGCGTCTGTTTCGCCCGAAAATAAGTAATTTGAAAAATATTTTCCTAAAATTGATTACTTATGCTGCTTACAAAAATGAGTGATTGCAAAATATTTTCATGTTTACGCAAATATTTAGACACAAATTATTGTCGGTAATGATAATATTTTTCATCGACTGATTATATTCAAACGATACATGCGATCATTTTTACGAAAATATTTTCCAAATCACACCTTTTTTTCGAAACAAACGGAGCCTAAGTAGTCATTCGAACATACTAATTTTGAGAATTAGTGATATAGCAATGTACGGATTCAAAGATAATTTATTAGTAATACATTAGTAGAAGATCGCCAAGTATCTGGGCTACAATTCACACAGCACAGCTTTTGCTTAAGTAGTCAATAGATTTTACTAAGTTCGGTTGTCCATAGTGGTTCAGGGAGTGGTTTTCACGATATCATAAGGCTTAGTTTGATTCGCAAAAAATGTGACATTGTTGATACATGTTTTTCAGGAAGTCATTTTTTAGAAAAATGACAAGTTTTTCAGTATTTTGCTGAAACCTGAAAATGAACTGGAAATATTTTACGTCATTTGGTATGAAAAATCAAATTTCCCTAAATGGATGTACACTATTCGGGTGCTAGTAAGTTCGCATGGGCAGCCGGAAAACTGAGTACGGACACAAGAGTCCATGGTCCGGCCTCGATGAACCCTGACCTGGGCCCCGAAGATCGAGGTATGGTCACATGGCTCTCGTGCCAAGCCTTGATGCATTGAAGCGTGAGCATCGGGGTACTAGGCTCGGCCTCGATGGACCTAGGCATGGGCACCGGTGTCCAGAGCCTCGGCCTCGATAGACCCTAGCTCGGGAATCAAGGACTCGAGCCCGAGCACAGAGGACCCAATATAGCCTTTTTGGACCAAGGCACGGCCTTTGTGGACACGAGCTCGGGTACCGGGATCCCACATTCGGCCTTTGTGGACCCAAGCCCGGGTTTTGAGGCATCGGGCACGGCCTCGATGGACCTGGTGCGCGGGCATCGAGGGCTCGAGCTTGGGCACCGAGATCACGGGCCTAGCCTCGATGGACTCGAGCTCGGGCGCTGGAGACCTGATCCTAGACACTGGAGGCTCGAGAACCAACGTTGGGGTTTCCGTGCGCAAGTATAGAGTTTCGGGTTGAAGTATTGATACGTAGTCATATTTTGAAAAGCGATTTTCGATTTATTAAAGAGGAAATCATTTTCGTGATTTTTTATTATATTGTTATGAATTTAAGCATGGATTTTTAGTTGACTAGGAAAACATTTCCCGTTGACTCATTTTTCTAAGCAAATCAAACGTCGAAATATGAGAAATTTATTTTCCCGAAAAAGGTGTTTCGCCAAAAAAAACGAAGTCTAAGTTATGTATTCATGAGTAGGTAGATGGTATTGTCGTGCCAGTAAGCGCAACCCAGAAAGGTTCCAGAAATCTATCAAGAAAAGCATAATGACCAATACAAGTCATGGCACAAGTTCAGTAAAATCAAACTGGATGGGGATTTGTTAGGGGAACGCATCAGAAGTCCGATACCTTCAAAAATTGTCAAGTGAGAGCCCAAGTCCAAGCACGTCAACATATCAAGTTGGACCCACATTCTCTCAAAAGCTTTAGCCAATGAGTTACGGGCTAATTTGGATGTATTAACTGTTCTACACCGCACCAATTCTCCGACTTTGAATCTTTCTAACACAAGTCACACGTGTATCTCGACAGCTTCATGCCGTGACTAATCGGCAAGCATAACATGTTCACTCCTGCAGCACCTGCAGCATCTCTCATTATTCGAATAAGCTCAACTCCGACAGCGCGCGGTTCTCTTAATAACTTCTCATCTGCCGCACGACGAAATGCCAGAAAGAAAATCAGAATAAGTTGATCGAAACAGATTCCGGAAAAGCTATTCGGAAGGAATAAAAAATCAAAGGATCCTTGCAAGAAATGCAGGAAGCAAGGTAATGGTTTTCGTTCGAAGGACATGTAAAGAGTACTTCTTAGCTTCAATGACAGTAAGTTTGATAATTTAACTACCTCAAACCTCGGACGTTCGCCTAAACCAGATTTTCTTACACCTTCCATCTCCTGGAAAAACTCAGAACCAAGTATCCATTGCTAAAACAGATTTCAAAAAGAGCTCATTTCTAGGACTATGCTCCTCAAGAACTCCCCCTAGTGACAAGTTCTCGGTCTTGCCGGAGGACTTCCGGACCGAACATCTGCAAATTCTTTGCTTTTCAAACATGTATTTCCCCAGTTAGGACCGTGTATATGCATCCCGGTGACATGATTCGGTTTGGTCCGAACTATTTTACCTATCACCGACATCGCAAGACCTGTGCTCCGTCGCCAGGAGAGCAAGGGACACACATTGGTAGATCTTTGCTCATGTTCCTCGGAGAACTGCCAAACTGTTGTTGGCCTGAACTCCCCATTTCCAGGCCCGAACAATGCTGAAGCCTGAAGGAGCTTGCTTGCTTCACAGACAATGCTCATGACTGTTTAAAGGGTAAAAGTGTATCTTCATCTCTTTTTTTTGTTTTGAAGGAAATCTCTCTTTAACCATTGATTTGTATAATAAATTGACAAGATATAGAAAATGGAGAAAAATAAGTCGAGTAAAATATAAATATCAGAGAAATTTAGACTTACCAAAAAAAAAAAAAATTAGAGAAATTTAGAAAAAAAAAACGCAAGCTCCGTTTATTTCACGAAAAATGAATAATTTGAAAAATTTTATTTTCCTAAAAACCACGGCATGTATCGTTCAAAATAACTAGTCTATAAAAAATATTTTCATTATCGTAATATTTTCGTGAACGGCGATATTTCATGTTAATTTATTTTCATAAGTAATATAATCTATTGTTTTCAGATGAATATTTTTCAAATTATTTATTTTTCGAGAAATAAACGGAGCCTAAAAGAAAATAATGTCTTTTACTCGTGAAAAAAAACAATGATGAACTGATTTATTTATTTTTTTCTCTTTGGTCGGTGATTAATTGATTTTTTTTTATTTTTTTTATTCGAAGGTTAACTGAAATTCAAGGTGCTATTTTTCTAACCATGTTTCCAAAAAGCGTCGCCGTCTTCGGTGACCCCCTGGAATTCGCTCGTGTCGATCAAGACAAACAGTAGGTCCGCCCTTGCAATGATATGCGAGGCGCGAACTTCATCGCAATCTCCCGCTCCACGCGCCTCTTGCACTCCGTGTCCCTCAAACTCTCTCGCCCTCGCAGCACCAGGCTCCGTGATTGGAGCGTGTTACCCCACGCGACTTTCTCCGCGCGTGGCCTGGGAAGCACCCCTTCGGACTAAAATTTTAGGATTCCTCTGCTCACACGGAGGCCGCCAGAAGAGAAGACGACAACCTCCGCTGCCCTCAGTCACGCGCCGCGTGGTGATGTCCTCACAGTTAGACATGTCATAAAGCCAATTTTTTTAACTCATATTTAATGATTCGACCAAAAAAAAAAAAAATTCATATTTAATGGTTGAATTGTTATTTGTGTCGGTTATAATTCGCAAATGGGTAATGAATAAGTTTAAAATGATAAATCCAAGATAACATGATTGTTAAATGGGTTCACAACCAGCTTCTATCACCATCTTCTCACTCTCTCACACCTTTACTCAATCTCGTGTTCGCTCACTCCTCGAGCTCGCCTCAATTTGGGTATGTGTGTTTTCTAGACTGTGTTTCTCTGATACCATAACAGGGGCCTATGATGCAAATCAAGAAAAACAAAGACAAAGCCTGTGACAAGTATGATATCCCGCACACGGCTATCTTGGCCTTCAATAGGGACTACCTTTTAGTTACCAGGCTTTTCTTCAAATTTTTATTCACATCATAGAAACACTTCATAGAAGCAGTATTCTAATGCACAGGTTCCACAAAGTGGCAAGTATAGAGCATACTACCAGGATTAGACAGGACATGTTAATTCTTTTAGAGAATCATACCAAACAGCAAGGAAGAAAGGAATGATTTTAAGGACTGATGATAACACAACACGCTTTTATTTCTAGAAGTGAAGTTCTCTTTTATGGAAATGTTTTAGAAATATAAGTCGAGTCGAGTATGAGTCACGAGATTTGCATTGCATGGAAATGGATTAATTTAGGTCGAACCATTTTATTCCACCTAAACCAAATCCGGCTCACCTGTTTAACGGGTCTACTCACAATTATAAAAAATCATTGAAATTTATGGTCCCATTGGGGCGCACTCCAATCAATTCATGGTTAGACTTTGCCAAGGGAGTCTGGTTGTTTGAAGCTTAAATTGAGTCAACATTTTCTAATTTTGTGGGTGGGATTTTTTAAAATTGATTTAACTTTGTCATCTGAAAATCATTTTGTCTAATTCTCTCTCGCTTTGTATAATTAAAATAATGATGTTGAAAATTTCATTGCTTTCCATTACCGAAAGCAATGAATTCCTTAACCTTATTGCAACTCTGCCCATTTCTTCTTTAATTCTTTTTTCATGGACAGCCGATGTGATGTCTTATTTGTCTTGTCATCAATAACACGACATTGATGTCATGCCACTCCAACCCCGACAGAAAATGTATAGCAAAAAATTAATTGCAAAAAGAGTTAGAAAGATGCGAATCGTCGAACACTCCATCACATAGGGCCTGTTTGGTTCAGCATTTGGTCAAGGAACTTTGAGAAAATACAAATACCTTTGAGCTAAGGGGTTTGGTAAAATGCAAGTACTGTTTGGTAAACTGTAATTGAAAAGTGCATTTGGATGCAATTTTGGAAAAAAATGCTATTTGGTAAACTTTTAATATTTAGTGTCCCAATTTAAAAATTTTTAACTTTAATTTGTTTAAAATTAGGAAAAAAAAAACAATCGTCGGCGGGCGGCGGGGGACCGGTCGGAGGCAGGCGATCGGCGGCGGCGGCCGAGGCGGGCAGAGGAAGAAGGAGACAAAAGAAAAAAGAAAATAAAAAATTGTAGTTGCATTTCCGAAATGTAACTTCCCAAAGTACCTCCGAAAGCACTTTGGGCTAAAGGCCTTTGGAGAGCATTTGAGATGCAATTGCATTTCCCCAAAGTGAGTCAAAAAAGTAGCCAAACAACATTTGCATTTGCCAAAGAGACTCTAGAGCCCCAAAGCTCATTTGAAATGCAGAACCAAACATGGCCATACTCGACATCGCACCTACACATGTGTTCGCCACAATGGCCAAAGCTACCATACAGGTAGCCATAGAAAATTGATGTGGAAAAGAAACCAAAGGCCATTTACCATAAGAAAATGAACTCCGTATTACCTTAGAAATCAAATTTCAACCATGGAAATTTTTGCATCGAAACAAAGAGATGGTGAACGAATTTTTCGCTCTCGATCGAAAAGTGCCCTTTTGTGGGTTACATGAAATGGTAATCGTTCAGCAAACGGGGTGTCATATATCACTAACGATGGTGGCAAAAGTTGCAACGCAACAGTTAAGGATATTAAGTTGGTAACTGAAGTTACATTAGCAAATCAACAAGGATTTTTGTTGAAAAGTGCCTAGAGGAACCCGATAAACAACTAAGTAAGGAAATGTTATAGTTTTTAACACACCGATCACTCCGGTGACGCGTGCAATCAATGCTTTGAAAATTGTATATCTCCTCGTTAAGTGAGTAAGCTTTACAAATTTTCACCCGAGAATTCACTAATAAGCCCTAGTTAACTATTATCATTGATGGTATGTTTTGGAGAGTTGGACCAATCATTGTGGTGGCAAATATCGTGGTCATTGATATGCTTAAGCTTAATGAATGTATAGAGAATATTCGTAGAAACGACAAGAGCACTTTAATGGTGAATTCCCACTTAAATTTTGCCAATACCAAAACCCTCTCTCTATATTGTGTGCTGGAACAAGTAGATGTTTTTTAGATAATATTTACGAAAAACCTCGAATTTGTATACTTATGATAAATTTACTTCAATTTAATTTTTTGACCACAAAAAACCTCAAACTGGTATATTTGTGGCAAATTTTCCTCCAATTAATATTTTGACCGTAAAAAACTCAAAACTGGTAGACCCGTGATAAATTTACCATCCGTTAGTTTCGGTTAAATTGAGTCAATATCACGAAAAATCTCAAATTGGTACACACCCGTGACAAAGTAAAAATCCCAAACTGGTACATCCGTCAACTGTCACAGGTTATCTAACTCAGCAATTTGAGGGTAAAATTTAACCGAAACTAACGGGTAAATTTGCCACATGTGTATCAATTTATGATAAATTTATCATAAATATATCAGTTTGAAGTTTTTCGTGATACTAACCCTAAAATTCATTGGACAAGGGCAATTACAATTTAAAGTTATGTGACTCATCTGACAAAGAAATAATTATATATGGAGATAAATTACAAGTCTTGTGTTTTTATTTTTGGGTCAAATTTTACAAGTCTTGATAGAGAGAGTGAGAGAGAGAGAGGTCACTCATTTCTACGTATTCACACGCAGTCAAAAGGCGCACTCCGTAGTGTGGACTCTCCCTCTCTCCTCCACTCCACTCCACTCCACTCACTGTGCCCCGCAGAAGCATCGCAGGTCCCGCCTCACGCTCCTCTCCTCCCGCCGTTCCCTCCACGCGCCTCTCCCAACCCCTCCTTCCCCCTCTCTACTCCCACCCACTTCGGCACCGCTCCGCCTTCCGGGACCCAACAATGGCGTCGCACCTCGCTGCTCCCCTCTTCCTCAGCTCTCTCGCGTTCCTCCTTTGGCGGCTCCCAGTGGCAACGTCGGGTCAGTTCCACTTTGCTGATGCGTTGTCTCTCTAGGTTTTCTTGCCTCCGTTTCTCGCGCTCAGTGAAGCTCTCCATTGCCAAGTCACTGTTCTTACCAGTAAAATTCGTGGCTGTAAGACCTTGTTTTGGCGTGTTTGCTTGTATTGCTTGAGTTTATTTGGTGGGTTGCTCTCTTTTGCTCCGTTTTGTCATTTTGATCGCTTTTTCCTTGGAATGGGACTCTTGTTTCATTGAGGGTCCTTGTGCGAGTACCTGAAGTATAATGTAAGATGTTTGGATTGTACGGTCGATTTCTTTTGCCTGCTGAACTTGGGTACTGGCAATTGCTGTTGCTGCTTGTGCAGAGTGCCCTTTGGACTTAAGCAGATCGAATTTTACGTTGGTGGCTTCTTTGTGCTCTAACAAGGACGACAAGGCTAAATGTTGCCGCTACATAAATGCATGCGTGGCAGTTTCCATCGCTCGGTACGCGAATAGGACGAGCAATTTAGGGGTCACCTCCGATTTAGCCGAGTTCTGCCTACATTCGATATCAGAAACCTTGGAGCTGTATGGGGTGTCTAGGAATGCGACGGCGTTCTGCGGCTTCGGGACGAAGATCCCCGTCTCCTATGAGTGCGTGGGACGGACAAATGTGATGCAAATGCTGCAGTCCCCGGGGTTTGGGGAAGTGGCCATGAATTGCAGGGTGCCACTTTCAGCAGAAAGCGATTGCAGAAAGTGTGTAAATACTGGCATTGTGTACCTTCATCATGTGGTAGGAACGGATGACAATATTACTTTCAGCACTTGCCGAGATGCAACGTTCGCTGCCCTTGCAAGTCAAGTTGACGATATATCTTCGGTCAACATGGCCACTTGTTTCTTTGGTGTTGAAGGGCTAAGTACTCTACCGGGTATGTGCAGCTATGGGAAAACAGGATACAGCTATATAGCATCTAGAAGCATTTGCTCCTACTTGGTTTGCATGAATTATATGTGTTTGTTTCTGTTTATATTTATCCAGTCATGCTGTGTTTAACTTTATGTGTAATGCCAATTCCCATCCTTGTCTCCCTTTAAATAATTCAAAAGAACATTTATTAGAAGAGTTCACCTGTTAATATTAGCATGACCGGACAAAGCATGATAATTTTGGGATGGGGATGTCGCATTGATTATCACTCAATCTTTTCTTAAAGCCTTGCATGTTGCACATTTTACAGAATATCCGAATAGTTAACAGGTGAGCAAGTCGTTGTCCAGAAAAAAATATAGGAGTACAATGATAAAGTTGATCAATTGCTCTTATGGATGTACTAAAACAAATTTTCCAGTAGGTTACCAAGTAATGAGTTCCCTGTTTCGTTTTTGTTTATAGCAGGGATCAAGTGAGAGTATAGATCATTATCCAGTTAATCTGACAGACCACTAGAAAGATCCTTAAGTTCAACTTGGTGGGAATCTGGGTCTAGTTTTCACTACTTACCAAAAAGGTTGTGTCAACTAGACGTGATTGGCCTGGAAAATAATCTAAGGCCCGTCAGGCCGGGGCCAATTAGTTTCTTGTCACTATCATCAGCGCAGGCAAGTTGCTCTGTTCTTTGGCCCGGCACCCCGATCATTTTGTAAAGAACATATGAGGATTTTGTACCTCATGCACAGACTTTGGCAAGGGATTTAGGGCCCAAACCTTGGCTCAGCCCGCCCTCCCAATGATCAAATCTAGTCCACAGGACTTCTGTTTATCTCTGTCATTTTTTAAGCTTGTTAAGTTGCGACTGTTTGAATTTCTTTTCCTTAAGTTGTCACTCTTCATGTGCTTAGTCGTGATTGGGAGCTAGATTAGTTGGGTTAAAGTTTAAGCTCCAAGAAATTCAACCATGACGGAAGCATGATGATGAAAGAGAGGACGTGTTTGGGTATTCATAATTGCCTATGCTGTGGACTTAAAATTAATAATAATAAACAAAAAGAGATGGTCATTCCAGTAAAGATATCATGGTAGCTTTAAATACCTGCTCTACTCAAATGCCAATACTTTCGCCTTCTTTATCTTATTTTTTAAGTATAGTCTACCACAGATGTGCTATGACTGTTATAGGATTGCCTGATGTTATCATTCTTGACCATTCAAAACATGGAGGGAGTGTTACTCCGTTTAAGTATGTTTCTAGGATGTCTAAGCACTCTCGATGATTATTATGGAAAAAGCATTCTTCCTCTCTTCTTGTTTTTCTTTTAATAGAAAGATGGTTAAATTCTCCTGTAGACACTGCTTCTATAGATTGGGATATTTCGACAAAGTTGCAGATTGATTAGCTTTTGCCCTTATGAATGCGTCTTTATCCTTTTTGGCTCTTATTCGTCTCGTGAGCTCTAATGTGATGGAGCATGTTTGAGACTTATTGTTTGAGTGAAACATTGCCTTTGATCTTTAATGCACTGAATGACGAAATTTTTCCATGAATATTTTGCATCAGATCCTGTACTCGAGCTTTAAACTCATTGGTATATTTTGTCCATGTGATGCTAGTTTCCAATTCATCCCGACCGTCAGACTCTCCTAAAGCTTCTCCAAGTCCTTTGGTTGCTGCTAGCCCGAGTCAACTGATACTTGGTGTGCCTTTGAATGAGACCCACCACCCCTACCACCTGACGCTAGTTCCAGGTGTTGGCATTGGTGTTACAGTAGTGGCTGTTTTGATGCTGGCTGTGTTGGTATTTCTGATTCGTAGGAAAAGCAGAGAGCTAGAGGACTCTGAGGCTATGGATATGACGTCTTCAAAGGTCTTCCCTCCCCCTCATTCTATGAAAAAGTTTCAGGATGGTACTTCTCTCTCTCTCTCTCTTCTCTCTCTCCATATATGCAAAAATGCCCTCTATATGTTGCTTCTGATAAATATTGGGCTTGCAGGTCAGTCATTGATGTTTCGGAAATTCAGTTATAAGGAGACCAAGAAGGCGACAGATAATTTTAACACCGTCATTGGACAAGGGGGATTTGGAACTGTTTACAAAGCACAATTTAGTGATGGTTTAGTGGTTGCAGTAAAGCGGATGAACAAAGTCTCAGAACAAGGGGAGGACGACTTCTGTAGGGAAATAGAGCTTCTTGCTAGGCTTCATCATCGTCATCTAGTTGCTCTTCGAGGATTTTGTATTGAGAAGCGTGACAGGTGAGAAGGGAATCAGTTTTATCCACACGAAAGACTGCATTCCCCCCCCCAAAGCCACATACAAACAAGACCACACGTGCACTCACGCCTCACAAGCTGATGACTCAATTACTGTGGGTCGCCTTCTGCTTGCATGCACACGTGTACACATCTACACAATGAGTGTGGGTGAGTGGTTCTGCATTCATGTGGCTGATTTGAACCAGAGTAATTAATTGATTTCAGCTCTCTGCAGGTTTCTTATGTATGAATACATGGCAAATGGAAGCTTGAAAGATCATCTTCATGGTACACATTTTTCTCCCACTGATCTCATGCATCTCTCTCTCTCTCTCTCTCTGAGAGCATGGGCAAAGTCATAAGTGCAAACTTGTTATGTGAAATCATGAACCAATCACTTTAACATTTCTTACTGTGTATTGAATATTTAGGTGATGCTCCCATTGAAATTGCTCTTACCCTGCTATATGAGCACATTCATAAAACCACTAGGCATTTTTGTTTTAGGCTTCCTTAGTCATCGCATTGTTGACTTATCCATTTTGTGCAGCACCTAACAAAAATCCTCTGAGTTGGCAGACGAGGATTCAAATAGCTATTGACGTGGCTAATGCTTTGGTAATTTTGAAGTTCCTTGGTCATTTGGAGTGATTTAACTGTTTCTTATCGATATCTTAATCGAGTTTTTCATTATCAATGCAGGAGTATCTCCATTTCTATTGTGATCCTCCCTTGTGTCATAGGGACATCAAGTCAAGCAACATTTTAGTCGATGAGAATTTTGTTGCCAAGGTAGGATAGTTCTACGAAAGTGACTCTTTAACTAAATCTTAGCTCCCAATATACATTAAACCAAGTTCACAAGTACAATCAGACATCCTTGATGCAGTCTTTGCAAGATGCTAAGTAGCAGGAAGCCAGAGACTTCCTTGACATATCAAACTGACTGCTGGTGACTTTCTCATTTCTTCTTGTCTTTGAGTCTAGGTTGCTGATTTTGGTCTCGCACATGCTTCAAAAGATGGCTCAATTTGCTTTGAACCAGTAAATACTGATGTACGAGGAACTCCAGGTCAAAAAAGCTGCCCTTTGGTTAATTATCTGCATCGTTTTAACCAATATCTAAGCCGTACTTTTTCCCAGGTTACATGGATCCTGAGTATGTAATCACTCAGGAGCTCACGGAGAAGAGTGATGTCTACAGCTACGGCGTGCTACTGTTAGAGATGGTAACAGCAAGACGGGCCATACAAGATGGCAAGAATTTAGTGGAATGGTCTCAAACATATCTGACATCAACTCTGAGAATACCTGAGCTTGTGGACCCCAGAATTAAGGATGCCTTTGATTTCGACCAGCTTCAAACTGTAGTGAGTATTATACAATGGTGCACTCAGCCGGAAGGACGGGCTAGGCCTTCGGTTAAACAGATTCTTAGGCTTCTATACGAGACTTCAGATCCTGTCCATAGCGGGATTTTGCAAGCCGATGAAGAGGGAGAGTTTGGGGGATGTGCAGGTCGGGGAAGAGCGAGTAAAGGGAAATTGCATAAGAACGATGCCGTTTTTTACAGTAGCGATGTAAGATATCTAGCCTCTTCTTCTAGTACATCTAGGTCACATGGTAGTAGAAGCCTTTTGCTTGAAACCGGGTCCCCACAATCTCCTCCTAATATGCTTTCACTGTGAGGCCTGCTTTTTTTCTAAGTTTTTAGGGACTTAGAAAGCAAAGTACAGAGCTATCTAAGCCAGCAAAGGGAAGGGCTTTTCTCTTTTTGCCTTTCATATCTTCCCTTAAGAGTTTTCATATATGCTTTCAATTTTTTATGTGTGTAGCCTTAAAGCGGATGTCCACCCCTTGAGGTTTTTCAGCTAGCCTCAGTGAGCGGGTAAAGTTGAACAATTGTAAGGTTAGTGTCACAAGTCTGCCGAACATTTTGTTAAAGAGAGGTTACAAAGAGTTGCATGTGCTTTTATGATATCATGGAATTCCGAAAAGCGCTCTACAGATGGTTCTCAATAAGAAGCAGTATTGCTAGTGTATCTGCTCCTTTTACTTCCTGTATTAGGAACCTTTTAGATAGGATATGCATGCCTTCATCTATCAGGAGTCCAATGCCCATTTGGCTTCATGTCCTTAAAAATTGTTACTTTTTGCTTGTCGGATCTCTGCGCCGGAGACTTCCAAACTCTAAATTCCTTTTGACAGCCTTTTCTGCTGTTGATGTAAATGTTCTGCTGTTAAAATTGAGTCTTATTCCTGTCTGATACTAGTTCGGCGAAATGATACCATCTAGAAAATACGAACAATTGCCCTCTCTTGAACATGATCGCCGGCTCCACCAGCGAAATAGATTGTTAAGTTTGCTGGGGGTAATAACAAGGTAAAAGGTTGAGAACTGTCAAAATTTATTATGAAGAGAGCCCTACTCCTTCCTTCTTTTCATTAAGATTGATTCTCATGTTGACAGAAGTTGTCAATAGACTTTTACCGTTTGAATGTCTCCACCTTCAGAGATTCTTTTGATTCAACTTGCTGGCCGGTGGGCAATTCCAGGTCCTTTTTCTTATCGCCCTTCTTGGCCGATGGAATCTAAGATGGTATTCAAAGGATCAATAAACAATATTTTGCTTCATTCCTAAGGGATATGTCACAATCCGTATTGTAAACTTCAACTTCGGCATACGGACTTGTCTTGCTCGCCGGCTGAAGTGCGTCTTTAAATTTGGTTTCATCGACTCGCTCACCCCATCACCTCGACATATGTTTGCGCAACATATCGTTATTAATAGAAAGAGTTTGGACTTTGTCCTCCTGTATAAATCCATAGCTAATCCCTTCTTATAGTTGTGAGACTACATTGTCCAATTTCAGAGACCTATACGAAATGACGACGGAATATGACGCGCTCTGTAAGTTCTTCCTTCTTGTCTCGACCATAATGTCCGCTTTTGCCGTAGACTACAGAAAAGCCTACATAATCCACATGGATGAATCGGCATTGCCCGCGTCGTTCTCGCGCTGCCATGACTGGTACACATCACTCCTGTCATCCCTATCATCATGCCCTGAAGAAATTCACCCAACCCATCTCTACACATACAACCATGTTTTGAATGGATTCAGTGCAGTGCTGTCACAGTCCCAATTAGACGAGCTGAAACAGGTTCCTGGTCACATTGTCTCGTATCCGGACACATTTGGAAAGGCTCACACAACGTATACTCCTAGATTTCTTGGCCTGAACAAACAGACAGGGCTTTGGCCAAGAGCCAAATTTGGCGACGGTGTGATTGTTGGCGTCCTAGACAGCGGGATATGGCCGGAGAGCGAGAGCTTCAAGGACGAAGGCATGTCCCCCGTGCCAGAGAGATGGCGAGGCTCTTGCGAGTCCGGCGTGGAGTTCAACTCGTCAGACTGCAACAGGAAGCTCATTGGAGCCCGGTTGTTCAGCAAAGGAATGAAGCAGCGCGGCTTGAACATATCGACCACCGATGACTACGATTCCCCGAGGGATTACTGGGGGCACGGGACCCACACGTCATCCACAGCGGCCGGGAGCCCGGTGATAGACGCTAGCTACTTCGGCTATGCCAAGGGCACGGCAACAGGTATGGCACCCTCCGCTAGGCTCGCGATGTACAAGGTGCTATTTCTGAACGACGCGTTCGATTCGGCTGCGATGGACACCCTAGCAGGCATGGACCAAGCCATAGCGGACGGTGTCGATGTATTGTCTCTATCACTATCATTCGCCGAGACACCATTCGACAAGGATCCAATCGCCGTGGGAGCTTTCGCAGCAATGGAGAGAGGAATTTTCGTCGCTTGTTCAGCAGGTAACACTGGCCCTCATGGGTACACGATGCGCAATGGAGCTCCATGGCTAACGACTGTTGGCGCCGGAACCATTTCGAGGGATTTTGCGGCTAACATAGCCCTTGGCAATGGAACCGTAACAGTTGGAGGAAAATCCATCTTCCCAGAGAATCTGCTGATCTCAAGAGTTCCTCTGTACTTTGGCCGTGGCAACAGAAGCAAGGAAACCTGCGACCGTTACTCTCTTGATCCGAAGGATGTTGCCGGGAAGATAGTTTTCTGCGACTTCGATAGTGAAGACGACGGAGTCGATACCGACGAAATCACCCGAGCTGGAGCTGCAGGTGCCATCTTTAGTACCGAATCTGGGGTTTTCCTTAAACCTAAAGACTTCAATATTCCATTCGTGGCCGTCGTTCCCGAAGATGGGAACAGAATCAAGGACTACTTGCTGAAGTCGGAGAATCCAACGGTTAGTATCGAGTTCTTGATAACGATTTTCGGGACCAAACCAGCTCCTCAAGTTGTTTGGTTTTCGGCTCAAGGACCAGGCCGTCAAGCCCCGTGGATATTGAAGCCAGATATATTAGCTCCTGGAGTCGATATCTTGGCGGCTTGGGCACCAAACCGAGGAATAGCACAGATAGGCCAAAGCTACTTGCTTAGCGACTACGCGCTTTTATCGGGAACTTCCATGTCGGCTCCTCATGCAGCCGGAGTCGCCGCTCTGCTAAAATCAGCCCATCCAGATTGGAGCCCCGCTGCCATCCGATCGGCGATGATGACCACGGCCTACATTCTCGATAACACCGACGAGACCGTCCTCGACATGACCACCCGAGTGGCAGGAACGCCTCTTGATTTCGGAGCAGGACATATAGACCCGGAAAAGGCTTTAGATCCTGGTCTTATCTATGACATCGAACCCGAGGATTACGTCAACTTCCTCTGCGGAATGAACTATTCTGCCACGCAGATTAAGATCATAAGCAGGAGATCGAACTTCTCTTGCGCATCTGCGACTCTTGACATCAACTACCCTTCATTCATAGTCATTGTCAACAACACTAACACCACGAGCGTCACTTTCAAAAGAGTTCTAACCAACGTGGCTGACGGACCTTCAAGTTACCAAGCCAAAGTGACAACTCCGTCGAGCATAAAGGCCATGGCGAGTCCGTCGGAGTTATGGTTCATGAGTAAGTACGACAAAGCCGAGTTCAACATGACAGTAGAGATCTCTCTGGAAGAGTCGATTCCGCAGAGTGATTACATAGTTAACTATGGGTACATTAGCTGGGAAGAGATCAATGGAACTCACATTGTGAAAAGCCCCATTGTCTCAGCTTACGCTCCCTAGTGAAGACAAGTTTTTTCAGCACATTCTGGTCTTCTTCAGTTTATTAAATCTTCAGAAGCTCTCAATAAAACTCTGCGTTTCTATTTCCTTATCTGATGTGTTGTGCAATACCCCTTGCTGCTAGGCAGAATAGGTTTCAATGGTTGCACCACGTGTTGAAATATTATGCGTTCCCATATTTTTTTTATTATAGGAAATAAATGGACCAACGTGACATGCAACGAGATTGAGTCAACCTACCTGCGACTAGCTCGGGACCGCTTGATAATTCCTCGAGATCAATTAGTTTGATTTCGAGTTGAGCTCGGGCTATTCAAGTATCTTGTCAAGTCAAGCTCGCACTCACCAACTCTCTGCTCACGGGCTTGCCACCCTAATCGAGCCTAACTCAATTTCTTCAACAGATACTTGTTGGTTAAGAACAGACATAGATGTCCTCAAAATCATATATAGTATGCCCATAGTATGCTAGCTTTATTGGTATCGAGCTCAAGCTCGAGTTCCTTCGCAAATTAATTGCAGTTGAGTAGGGTTGAGTCAAGCGGAGCTTGAATATCTCGATTTTCTAGTCGAGTCGAGCTCAAGCAGGAATTTTAGTACTCGATTGACCTTGAGTCGAGTTTCAAACATTAAGTATGGGTAGCTCCAGCTTGGTACTGTATCGGCTTAATTACATGCCTAGCTTATCCTATATGGCTTTCAAAGTTAACTGGATATGAAGGTGAAAACCAGCCATACAAAAGCTGTGTTAGGCAACTCAGGAATGATGATGCTGAGATTATGATCTAATACAGGAGAAAGTTGAAGGCAATATGCACACCGCGATGTATATGTGGACGCCGTCGACATTGTTCCAGGGCAGGAGTCACCTAGTCGTAAGAGTAAGAACGATATACATGGAATAACGTAAGGGGACATTTAGATGCTTCAACATCAGAGGCGAGCTCACTGTTTATGACAGAGATGACCGGGGAAGATGCGAACCAGAAGAAAGCAATGTAAAGGTCAAAATTGCATTTGGACTTATGCGAAAGGGACTTGAAGATTAAGAAGATAGGTAGGAAACTTAGACCGAATCTTTCCCAAAAGAGCATGCAGTTGTTGAGAACAGAACTTGATCCTAGCAAATCTTGCCGTAGATGGAGGGATGACTACATGAAGGGTATGCAATTGATAACCATATAGATCTATAGTTGACTCTTATAATCCCATGTAGCGTCTCTCTTCTTAACATCCAATCTATTAAGAAGGAAGCAAACAGTGCGATTTTTGCGTACCTGCAACTTGACCATTTCATTAGTCCCAGCAACAAATTGAATTTGACAAGAGAGAACCACTTATCTATGTGAAATTGAAGGCACTCAGAAGCCAGCACTACTACTGTTCATAGAAGTGAATTCAAACCTTTCCCCCAAGCCAGGAAAGCCTGAGATGAAGAAGTACTGTCCCCAAAACTAGGAGGTTGAGGTTTTCTGGTGGTTACAACATCTAAAGAATGTACAGTCTAAATCATCATGCACTTGATGCTTGAAGGTGAGCAGAACTTTATCATACTGCAAGGGATGACGGTCCAATATATCATCCTCCAACTAATTTTCTCCATAAATGGTCTTAGAAGTCTATTACCCTCTGTATTGCAGCAACATAGAAATCCTTTGGCATGGTACCAACAACAGATTCACGCTTCTGTCCGTTCTTAAAAAGCAAGACCACCGGAACAGCCTTGATATCATAGTCTTCAGCAATATCAAGGTCATTATCGGCGTTCAGTAAAAAACATCTAATCTTCCCAGCATACTCTTCTGCAATCTCATCTATGATCCGGTGGACCATCCTGCATGGTCCGCACCAACTAGCATAGAATTCAACCAGTACAGGAACTTCACTGTTTACAATCAACTCATGCCACGAATCTTTCGTAACGACTTCAGCTGCGCAATTACAGCGTGGAATGATCAGAACGAGCTATTCAATTCATTCTACGAGCATTAGAGCTTAACTATGGTATTACCCAACTTATGTGATTAACAGGAAATGATATGTGATGTTAATGTCAATGGTATCAGATGCAAAAGCAGATTGTACAAATTAATGCACAGAAATATAGGACGGTTTGGCAGCAGATAATGATGCTGTTATGGTGCTATGGCCATGTGGAAATATGCCTAGTTGGTTATAAAAAGTGAATTAATCTCGTCAGCTCCATCAACTTGGGTTTAAGAGACGGGCAACTTCAGCATCTACCCATACTGTCAAAAGAAATGATATGCTCATTTAGTTCCTTCCCCCCCCCCCCCCCCCCCCCCCCCCCCCCCACAAGCAATTGGCATTTCCTGATGTTCTAAATGAATACACAGCTCTCAGTCTAGATAAGATACCTTCTGGAATTGCCATAGCTAACTTTGCTCGGAAAACAGGAGAAAACTTAAATGAACGCTAACCTGAAACACAGATGGATTGATAGATAAAGAAACCCCAATACCCACGTAAGAAAATTATACCATTGTCCGACGATCGCAATCAGATAATGTGGGTAATCCGATAGATAACCATTCAGGGGATCTGCTGTCTTTCTTTCTTTTCTTTTTCTTTTTTTGCGGAAAAAGACGATAAGCATCTCAGAGTCCATTTATCACATGACTAGACCCTACAGTACTATTTGCCCATTACATGTGACCAGCACAAGAACCTACCATTCAGAGGTCATTCTTTCCAAATTTACTACGGGACTACATCTTCTCTGTTTGTATTAGTCAAGATAGAGTTACTATTCATTACGCAAATTCCGAAAGGGACTTGCCCGTGATTGGGGAAGAAAGACAAATCAAGCTTTTTCATTGAAATATACAGCGAGCGATTCAAGACGAAGAACCAACAAGAATCAAGGCAGAGGGAAGGAGAGCGACTCGACTCCAGTTCACGGAACAAAAATTGCAGCGAACACGACGCGAAAGAAAAAAAGTGCGGACTCAAAGAGAGCGCTCACCCCTGAGCTGGCGCGCGGAGGAGAGGACGGGGGAGCGAGACGGGGGAGCACGGGAAGCCCTGAGCCCCAATTCGGAGGGCGAGGTGAGAGGGAAGGAGACGCCGGGAGGGATGGGGTTCGGCGAGAGGCGCGCCGGGGGGATCGCGGGCCGGCGTAAACTTCCGCGGGAGGAGCGAGGAGAGCACAAGGAAGCGGCGGAGGAAGAGGAAGAGGGCATCACGGAGGCGGTCACCATCTCCGATCGAGCAGCATCAGAGAGAGGGGAAATGGCGCACGTTTTTATCGATTCGTATCAGAAAGTCTTGTAGAGAGAGAGTTTGTTGTTATGTTCTGGTAGAGAAGTGAGGTAGGTGATGACCGATAAGATCCTCGCGGGCCATATTTATTAGCAGTTGGGGAGGGGGGACCCACATGGTTATTTCAAGGTTTGGCAAAGCCAAAATTGTAAAAAGAAAGAAAGAAAAAGCTACGTTCATATAAATGAACGGAAAATTTTAATTTTAATTTTAAATAAAGGAATCGAGTAACTTCATTTTCTCAAATGATGGCATAAATCATCTCTGATGAAGACTTTTGGCTGGCTGACGAGCATGTAACTATTTCGGTAGTAGGAGAAGGGATATTTCAGTTAAAACATTTAAGAATATATTTTTAATTTTTTTTCCCTTATTTTCTTTTTTTTTTCCTTTTTCTTTTTCCCTCTTCCCTTCCCCGGCCATTGTCAGGCCTCGTCGATGGCAGGCGGCCCTCACCCCGAGTCCGACGAACTTCGCCGGCCATCGACAAGGCGCGACTATGGCTGGCGGAGGGAAGAAGGAAAAAGGAAAAGAAAAAGGAAAATGAAGACACTTCAGGCCCTTATTTGAAATTTTCCCGATAAATGCATCATGAGTTGTTGATTTTTATTTACTTTACTTCTTTTTTTGGGTGCAAGAGATGCTTTTTTCCCTTTAAACCTTGTACAAATCGTACCCTTAAAATACTGTAGGAAGCATTGTTGCATCATAGGAATGGGAGGCAGTGCTCACACTAGAGTTTTCAAAATTTGCGTTGTCCTTTTGAACCTAGTTCATGGGATCTCTAATCACATTGGTTAGGTTTCTACCTCAAAAGCTCTTTATTGGATTAAGGCTTTTAACCTTATTCTCCTCGATGCACAATTAACCTGCTCTCTCAGCGAATCAGCACGGGAAGCCCTGAGCCCCAATTCGGAGGGCGAGGTGAGAGGGAAGGAGAAGCTGGGAGGGATGGGGTTCGGCGAGTTGCGCGCCGGCGTAACCTTCCTCAGGAGGAGGAGGAGCGAGGAGAGCACAAGGAAGTGGCGGAGGAATAGGAAGGGGGCATCACGGAGGCGGTCACCATCTCCGATCGAGCGGCATCAGGGGGGAGGGGGGAATGGCGCACGTTTTTATCGATTCGTATCATAATGTCTTGGAGAGAGAGAGAAGAGAGAGAGAGAGTTTGTTGTTATGCTCTGGTGAGAACCGAAGTAGGTGATGACTGATAAGATCCTCGCGGGCCATATTTATTAGCGGTAGGGGAGGAGGGAACCCACATGGTTATTTCAAGGTTTGACAAAGCCAAAACTGGAAAAAAAAAAAAAATTTCTAGGGTCAATATAAATGCATGATGAGTTGCTGATTTTTATTTATTTTAATTCCTTTTTGGGTGCAAGAGATTTTTTTCCCTTCGGTCCTTGTACAAATCCTTTTTTTTTTTTCCATATAAGAGTTAAGTAGAACCGACGCCGACATCGACACACGACACGACACGACACGACATCCCGACATGTCATTTCTAACAAAAAATAGAGAATTCCGACAAGTAAAGACATGTTGTATATGACCCATCTCTCAAGATCCCTATGCTCTTGATGTTCCCTCCAGCTCCCAGGATAATATTCCACGTGGAGATGTCCCTTCCAGCTCACGAGATGTTTTCTCCAGTACCCAGAATGATGATTTTGACAAATTCTTACCATGGAATAATGAAGAATCCCTCTGGAGAGCCTATAAAAGATGCAAAGATAGATCAGACAGCTCGGACAGCTCAGAAGATAACATTGAAGAAGGGTTCCACAAATATCTGTAAAACCTTTGTCTTGTTGTATCATGTGTGTGTTTCCTTCAAATAATTGGCCCATGGAGGTCAAAAGTCATTCTGAAATGTACTATTCATGGTCACTGTAGCGAGGTCACTATTCACTAGACATTGTTCACTATTCACTGTAGCAGTAGATAGGTTACTATTCATGAATAGTACATGAATAGTGTCGGATCTACGAATCCAATGTGTTTATTTTATTTAGTTGTGTTGCCTATATAAGGCTCCTTGTATCATGTAATGAGGCAGATCTAGCATTCGTTTGAATATTAGTGTGAAGTTTTCTCATCATGAAACCCTAAAATTCTCTTACTTCTTCTCATCCAAGCATGATTCCTCGACTCTTAGAATCCTCTTGTTAATTCGATAGTATGGTGTGGCTTAGTATGCTCTCCACTCGCCACTGTGTGTGAAACTTGTGAATCAGAAATTTCTGATACCTTGAGGTTGAGCTTCAAGATTGAGCCTGAAAAAATAAAAAGCAGTCCCTTGAATTTGGCCGAGAGGGTCTGGTATTGGGGATAGCATACCTGTTTTCAGATTCAAGCTTGTCTCCGCTTCCTTCCTAGTATCAGAGCCATCACCATCGATACCGAGTTAAGATTAAGATTCTAAGTCAGGACCTGCAAAGTGAGAAGAACACCTAGATCTCATGGAAACTCTCACAAATTCTTCACCTGTTCACATCGATTCTCCTATTTCCTTAGCCCCTCCTCCTGAGCTTCGAACATCTACAGCTTCCAAGATGGACTATCTTTATGAGGTAGCCTATCTCAACGAAGAAAGCAAGATTTCAGAAACTCAGCTTCCCTTGATGAATCCCTACTCTGCTTTTTCGAACCCTCATCTTTCTCTCCTATCAAATCCATCAAACACCTTATCAAACATACCCCTCGAACTGTTAAGAAGTATGTTCAGTCCTCAAAATTTGACCAGCACCCTATCCTATCTAGCCAGCAAGAACGGTTTATTACTCTCAGTATCCCTCAAGAATTCCCCCTTCAGTGTGCTCAACAGGGTAACACACATCTCCATTTTGGAGCCAACCGTCTTGCTCTCTCTTTCCATGGACGTAAAGGGTTATCTGTTGTTGCACGAGTAGGTTGGTTTCTTCTTCTTCTTCTTCTTCTTCTTTTATTAGGGATTTACTATTATTATTATTTTTTGCTGGCTGGGTATAATAATATTGGGGCGCTGGATATATGACTTAAGTATATATATATTTGATAAATTTACATTTTGACCCATAATTTATTTAAAATGCTTAAAATTAACTTCGTGAATATCGAAATGGCGTGTCGAGATGCTGGACTCGCGTGTTACTGACGTGTCTGGAGCGCTGACCAAGTGTCGAACACGACACGAAAACCTCCGAGAGTGTCGGTGCTTTCTAATGAAATGGTCGGGAGAGGCAAAAGCTCGACTACACTCCTCGGAGTGTAGTCATTAAGCATCATATTTGTTGTCGAGTTTGAGACGTGGCTGCGCAATTCAACTCGATGTACGAGTCCGTGATTGCAACTCCACCCATGTTAAGAAATCTCTACGCATGAGTCAGCCGAAAGCACGCTGATGGCACGATTGGAGTTTGTGACCTCATGGAAAGATGACGCGACCCATTTACCAAGCTCGGTATGAGTGTGCAGGTTTCCGAGTAGGTAGAGTGTTTGCTCTATCTTGGACCTTACTCCTCGTGTACCATTTCCATGTTTTTGCAATCTAGAACTTACCTTGTAAGCTCTTAGAATTACCCTGCGACGTAAAACCTGTTAATTCCACGGGTTCCAGAGTACTCTGCACCTAAAAAGTACCGACACTCTCCGGGGGCCTTCGTGTCGTGTTTGATACTCCGACATTCTTCGATGGTCGGCGCTCCAGAAACGCCAGCGACACGCGAGTCTAACATCCCGACACGCCATTTCAACACCCACATGATCAATTTTAAGTATTTTCAATAAATTATGGGTTAAAATGTAGATTTATCTAAAATATATATACTTAAGTCATATATCCAGCTACCTCCAAAATTAATCTACCTAGCCAGCAAAAAAAAAAAAAAAAACTAATCATAAATCTCTAACAGAAGAAGAAAAAGAAACTCACCGCTGATATTTTTATGTATTTATCATGTATACATAAAAATATATATTTGATATACAACGTATCTCAACATGTCCAAATTTTCTATATTTAGAGAAATGATGTGTCGGCGTGTCATGTCGTGTCGGGTTGCATATCGCGTGTCGATGTCGGTGTTACTTAGCTCTAGAGTACGCGGTGTTTTTTTTTTTCAAAAACAATGTAGCAATTATAATTAACACGTTGAACAATCAACACAAAACATAAATGGGTAGACTATACTTTTCTAGGACGTATCTTTGTACAGGGTGCGAGGTGCTGGGTACGGGATGGATATATAGGATAGTATGATCCCAAATTCCGGAACACATCTTATTCACCCTTAACCTACTCAACCATGCTAATTTTGCAGAGTCATGTTATCAATCGCACAAGAATCGATAGAAGTGTACTCGAGCGCAGTCACGTGAAGATGGGTTCTTTGGATGAAATGAAATTAAGGCTCCGCTTATTTCACGAAAAATATTTTTTGACTAAATATTTTCTTATTTTTCGGCGTTTGGATTGCTTAGGAAAATGAGTTGACGAAAAATTTTGCCTAGTAAACGGAAAATGTTTTCCTACCAAAGCTTAAATTCAGTAAAATGGTTTCCTCTTTAAAAAATCAAAAATCATTTTCCAAATACATGGCTAGGTATCGGCGCTTGGTTTAGAAACTCTACTTTTGAGCACGGGAACGTCAACACTAGCTCTCGGGTCCTTGGCAATAGGGCACAGTCCATCAAGGCCGAGTCGGGGACTCTAGCGCCCTGGCCGGGGTCCACTGAAGCCGGGCTAGGGACACTGGTGCCCGTGCTCAGGATGCCAGGCCCAATAATATCGAGGCCGAGTTCAAGTCCATCGAGGCCATTTTTTTTTTAAACTATCGAATTTTTTTACATATTTTTTATTTTCTTTCTTCTTCTTTTGTTCTTTTTCTTTTTCCTTCTTCCTCTAGTGGTCATTGGGCCTCAGCGACCAGCCACATGCGCGGGCCGGCGAGGGTGAGACTCCACCTCGCCAGATCCGACTAGCTGGAGCTCGCTCGAGGTCAGCCCTCGCCTGTGGCCTGTCGTAGGCCGTCCCCAAGGCCCGGCGACCGGCGGAGGAAGAAGGAAAAAGAAAAATAAAGAAAAGAAAAGAAAAAAATAATTTAAAAAAAAAACTTACAAAAATTGTCCACGTCAATGCTGCCATGTCACGTAAGATGACTAGCGTCCACGTCAGCAATTTCCTACCAAATAAGATTTTCTTTACCAAACGACGAAAAATATTTTCTAGTTTATTTTCAATTCTCATCCAAACACATAAAAGTATTGTCATTTTCCTGGAATATGACTCCTCGAAAAATATTATAAAAAAATGTCATATTTTTCGCGAAACAAACGAAGCCTAAGAAAGTTACAAAATCCCTCCTCATATTTTTTCTTCATAAGTACCTTAGTTTCGTTTGTTTCACAAAAAAATAAATGAATTGGAAAATATTTACCTAAAAACGATCGCTTGTATCGCTTGAAATAATTGGTTAATCAAAAAAAAATTTCATTTAATTTATGTCTACATATTCTCGTGCTTGATGAAAATATTTTTTCGTTTATTGATTTATGTAAGAGATAAAAATGATTATTTTTAGGAAAATATTTAAACAAACGGGACCTTAGCAGAGCAAAATAATAACCGTGAGGGAAAAACCTTGGGTTCAATCAATATAGGATTGCCATCCATCTATATTATCATCAATTGCGTGCTCTCTCGATCTCGATCTCTCTCGACATGATTCGAGAGCTCTAAAGTTTGGCTCAAGAACGTTTGTTTTGTTTTTTTTCTATATGCGGGGAGACGACTTTGTTTTGGTTGTTTATGCAAGGGATGTCTGCCGACACGGCACTCGCCGTTGGCCACCACCGACACGAGAAAATATTGGGTACCCAAACTGTGCCACGTCAGCCCGTGACGGAGTCCCTCAGTGGGCGACACGTGTCCCACGCTGACGTGGCACAGCTCGGGCACCCAATATTTTCTCCCACGGATGCCATGTACACACGTCCCGACTGTAAATTTTGACGATGGCCAATATCGTCTCAGGGTGAAAATTGGTATCCTTTTACGCCACAGTTGAAAGTTAGACGCCAAAACTATCCTCAAATGAAGTCAATGACTTGACCCCAAAAAAAAAAAAAATCAATAACTTTTTTCCATATTTGTTTGTTGAAAAACCCATCTCTTCCTTTGGAAAAATTTACGTTTAAGGAAGAGGGAGGATTGAGTATTCTAAGGAATAAGAAATGAAGGGAAAAATAGAGATAAAAAATACATAATGCAAGTTCATTTTCCAATTTTCAATAGAAAAACAAACAAAGAAAAATAGGGTTTAGGTAATTCTGGACATAAAATAGGTTAGAACACGAAAGATTGTAGGAAATTGGGCTGTTGTTGATTGGCATTTAGGCTCGCAAAACTTAGGTACCATAACTACGGTTTTGAATTGTTCTATTCAATGTTCTATTCTATTTGTGTTGATCTCGTCATGCAGTCTATTTGTTCGTTAAATAATGATTTGCGTCGAATTTTCGTAAGTAAAGAACAAAAATTTACTTGTGACTGGGATTTAGGCTCGCAAAATTTATGTACCATACGCTTCAGGGTTTATGTTGTTCTACTCAATGTTTCTAGTCTATTTGTGTTGACATGGTTACGCAATTTTGTTTTTTTTTTTATAATGGTTCGCGTCGAATTTCATAAGTAAAAAGAATAGAAATTCACTTGTCAAAAATAAAATAGATTAGAGCACCAAAAGGTTCTAGGAATTCGAACCGTTACAAATTGGGGACATGGCCTTGCAAAAAATAGTAGATGCTAATTTGTGTCGACATCAATATGGCAAAAAAACTACCAAAAAAGTTCTAAACCTATTGCAATTATGCTAATCTGGACTGGCGATGCGAGCCTCGCCAGTGGCCGGCAGGGGTGAGCTTTGCCTGAGGCCAGAGCAGGCCGTCCGGCATCCACATCAACACCAGCCGACCAAGATTAGCGTGATAGACTGAATTGACACAATTGCAATGGGTTTAAATTTTTTTTTTTTGATGATTTTCCCTCAATATGGTATATTTACATTTTGTTTTTCAAATTAAAAACTAAGAAATCAAATAATCTTTCATTTTGTAACTGTTTGGTTCCTGTTGAATTTACGTAACTACAAAATAATGAATTGATAGATAATACCTTATTTTATAAAAAGGGTTAAAGGACCCAAAAACGCACGCCTGGTGGGACTCGAACCCACAATCGTCTGATTAGAAGTCAGACGCCTTATCCGTTAGGCCACAGGCGCTACTACTGACATGCTTTGCAAGTGTTGCTAAACTTAATACTGTACGCACGTCGCGCCTAATAAACACGCACATTATCCATTTCGCATTTGCAAATTCACATGCGAAATTGCTCAAGGTTGTCTTAAACTTTAAGAGCTTGCATTGCGGAAAAAGATCGGCGTGAGAGAGAGATGTGAAGTTCGTTTTGCAATTTGACCGGCGAGTTTACATTGGGATTCCGACCGATGGATGTGGCTGCCGGGGAGTTTTTACAGTACACAATGCGAACAGCGCCATTACTTCGTTCTTCTCCCCCACATCGTTTGGTGTTTTCACATTCTAAAGACCCCGAACTTGGTGTCTTCCGGGGCGCGGTTCGACGAGGCGGAGATGCAGAGGCCGATGACTTTTCTGGTGTCTGCCGGGTCGATGATCCCATCGTCCCACAGCCTCGCCGTGGAGTAGTAAGAATTCCCTTCCCTCTCATATGCCTCCACGACTTTCGCCTTGAAACTTTCCTCTTCTTCCTTCGTCCACTGCAGCAAAAGCATGATCGAACCGCGTAAGCGCTTACCTTTCATGTCGTCAGTCTAAGGATGTTCTTTTAACATGTGACGTTACCTGGACTCCCTGCTTTTTCTTGTTCGCCCTCTCTATTTGAGCCAGGACACCGGCAGCCTACGTATTGCCAAGAGAATGAATAGATACAAAGCTTTACTACTGGAAGCTAAAGAACTCTCGGATTACAATCCCACAGTCAAGTCGGATTAAGAGTTATGTCCAATTAAAGAAGCCATGCACAAGCATCTACTAGCCTACGTCAATTGCATAGTTTTTTAAATGTTCTTGAGATTACTTTAGGAATCTTAGTTCCTTTTCATGACTCAAGCTCAACTGTATTGAGTTATAATGCGAGACGATGCAACTTCAGCGGACTAGATTACATCTGGTTAACACAATTCAATATAGGTCCATCACTCTACACATTATACAATATGGAAAATGAAGTAGGTTAATACTCCACTATGCATGCTCTAAAGCGAGACGCTATAACCGTTTTCCTTTTGGAAGCATGCACACTCTGGAGCTAAAACGCGACATCATATAGATTTACCAGTCATAAAAAAAGGAATATGGGGTGCAGGCCTACCTGAGTTCCTCCCATTACGGAAATTTTTGCATTTGGCCATAGGAACATAAAATCAGGACTGTATGCACGGCCACACATAGCATAATTTCCAGCACCAAAGCTTCCACCCACAATGATTGTAACTTTGGGAACCTGGAAATACAAGTAAGCCGTTTATCTTTCTTCCTTAAGTCCTCTTCACCTTTTTTGTTAAAAAACTTTTTTGTGTCTTATAACTTGCGGAAACGTGTTTAAACCTACCAAATAATAAAGAGGCCACAACACAAATGAAAGAATTAGTGAAGCTTAGAGACTGGATTTTCTTTTTCATGTTTTGGCTCGAACTAGATCTTATTGCAGCTATACATCCAAACCAAAGTTGAAAGCCTACATACATACCTTAGATGACATATCTAGTATTTAATATCATGCAAGCTGAAGAAGAATGCAGAGCCAAAGGAAAGCTAGATGATTGTGTCTGCTAATGACAAAGTGCGAAGTGATGCATAAATTAGAATGGAGACTAGAATCGTGTCATATGCCGCCTAGCCACAGACAAAATGAACAAGATGGCCATCATGCTTTACGACGACCGCGAATTCTATACATTCTCCCGCTGGACTTAGATATGATCACAGATCTATATTCTAAGCACTATTTTCAAGTCACAAAGGTGAATTCTGGCATCTATAAAATGCTAAATCACATGGAAAAGCAGGATAATGACAAAACAAACTTTTGATTGCTTGTTCAAGGAATGTCTCCCCTTGTTTTTTTTTAAAACTATTTTTTTACGAACGCACCTGATTAAAAGAATTTGTTATTAAGAACAAGTCGATAAAGATTTATTGAGCATATTCTTTTTCAGTGGGTCTTAAAGCCAACTCAACTGGCAAATTCATATGAATAAGAATCTAAAAGTTTTAAGTTTGACCCTTCTTTTTTTTTTTGGTTGAAAAGTTTGACCCTTCAAAAGGCATATAACTTCTGCATATAGCTCAAAAGGAAAATATACTTTTTGGCTGTTGAAGAAGACTTTAGACAAGGGACAGTAACTGTAAGCTGATGATTGGAGACCTCTCACAAACACCGAAAATAACACCTCATAGTTCAACTTAAGGAATTGCCATAATCAATAACTTAAAATTTCGTGGTAGCTTTATCAGGAGATATCTAGATCAGCTGAAAGTTAGACAAATGCATCCTTTTCTTAGAGGGGGAAAAAAGAAACGAATAGAATTGGTAACTTCCAATATAAAACTTCAGAGTTCCCTAAAAAGAAGTCACAAATACTGACCAGAAAGGAAAGAAAATACATATAATAAACAGAGTGCATGTAGCTGACCTTTGCACAAGAGACTGCCATCACCATTTTTGCTCCAGATTTAGCTATCCCATTTGCTTCCGATCTGGACCCAACCTTGCACATTGAGGCACGACTTTCAGTATTGTGCAACTTGAGTGGAAAAAGCAATCTCAAGTATTTTTAATTATAAATTGTCGTAACAAACAAGGGGTGAAGCTTCCATGAATAGATAATGCGTACCATGAACCCAGTAATATTTTGAAGGAAGACAAGAGGTATGTTACGCTGAGAACAGAGTTCAATGAAATGGGCCCCCTTTAAAGCAGATTCGTTGAAAAGTATCCCATTGTTCCCAATAATTCCCACAGGTCGTCCAAATATCCGGGCAAATCCAGTCACGAGAGTCTGAAAGAAGGGAACAAGGTCAAGTAAGCTCAGAAGTACACAGTAGTTAAAAGAAAAAGAAATCCCCAAAATGCTTCAGTTACAAAAGTATCCTCACAGTGCCATAGAGTTTTTTGAATTCATCAAATTCGCTGCCATCTACAATGCGAGCAATAACAGATCGAATATCAAAGGCCTGCTTGTGGTCTGTTGGTGCAATAGAACGAAGCTCCTTTACATCATATAATGGCTCTTTAATCTCAGAACTGACATTTTGGAATCTAGCCAAAGTTTCTTGTTTCCCAGCAGTGTGAAAATTCTTAATGATGTTCCTTCCAAGAGCAAGACCATGCAGCTCATCTACAAAGGGAAATGGAAAATGTAATTTATGGCAGCAAAAGAAAACATTCCAACCTGTCATGTGCGCCGCGGGAGAGAGAGACAGAGACAGAGAGAGTATTCTTTCAACAGTTCATTTGAATTGAAAATTGCCACAGAATACACTTTTACATTCATGCAGAAGCCAATTCCAAAAGAATGAAAACTCAAGTATCCATGTTTGATAAGCTTAAATTTCACGAATTGTGCCGACCAAAAAAAAAAAAATCACGAATAGCAGGGAGCTCCATATATAAGCATATAGCGCAAAAAGCATCGGAGAAATCACAGGAGGTACATCTGAAACAGATCTTGCAGAAAAGCTAAACTACATACCTTGTGCAAAATAATCTGAAACACCTGACATTTTGCAATGCACCACTGCACCCCCTAAATCCTCTGCAGAAACCTCCTCTCCTGTAGCAGCCTACTGAAACTCCTCTTTCATTATATGTCCAGGCTTTAAACTGGCATCCGCAAATACAACACAGTAAAAAGTGCATACCCTAGACCATTTACCTAATCATGCCTCATGGTAGAAGGATAACATCAAAAGGATAAAGATGGAAAGCTTAATGTTGACAGACATGAAAATCCAACTTCGTAAAACCTACAACTAACCTTGACAAGTGGTGGCCCAGCAAGAAATATAGTGCCATTTCCCTTGACCATTACACTTTCGTCAGCCATGGCAGGAATATAGGCACCCCCGGCAGTGCAAGAGCCTAATACGAGCGCAATTTGAGGAATGCCTTCGGATGACATCACAGCTTGATTGTAGAATATCCTACCAAAATTATCCTTGTCAGGGAAAACCTCAGCTTGTTTTGGGAGGAAAGCGCCACCACTATCAACAAGGTATACGCATGGCAGCTTGCAATGGGCAGCAATCTCTTGTGCCCTGAGATGCTTCTTAACAGTGATTGGGAAATATGTTCCCCCTTTAACAGTAGGATCATTAGCCACGAACATACAAAGCTGTCCATGAACAGGACCTATTCCAGTAACTATACCAGCAGATGGCAAGGGATCTTCATACAGTTCATGGCCTGCAAGCTTTTCCCATAAGATGCAGATTAAGAAGTAGAGAAATAAGACAAAGATTGGCGTGCAAACTGAATCTCAAGAGAAGTACAAGATAAAAGAAACTTCTGATTCCTAGAATTTTTTTAATTTCCCAACAACAGAGCTAACTGCTGTTACAACATAGGTGCATAATCATGCAGTAGCCTAATGTGCATCCGATACAATCTCGATCTGGGGTTGATTTCAATTGCCGCTGGTTTGATTTTGTTCAAGAAGAGGCTTGGACTAGAGTATCTAAAAGAATGCGCACGGACAATGTATCAACTCAGTCATAAGCTTTCCTCGCTTGATATTAATTCAAGACCAAAGACTAAGGATAAGCAACAGACCATGGATGTTTTGCAATGACATGAAGTAACTCGAACACGAACCAACAGCCCTGATATGAATAACGGAAACCGCTGCACGCAACCAAGAAACATCAGAGTCTCCAAACCTGCGAGAGCTCAAGGAAAGAAGAGCCGGGGTCAATGAGACGATCAATCCTTTCCCGAGGAAGCAGCTTATTCCTGCTCTTGTTCCTCTTCACGGCTTCCGCTCCTCCCCCACCGAGCACCTTCCAACCATCAAACCCAAAACCACAACTCCTCAGCGCAAGAAAACACTCGAAAGCACAAGCAATCACGACGCCCAATACACAATCCACTCCGATACACACGACTGTCGACCTCGTACCTTCTGGATGTGAGACTGGAGCTGCGAGACGAGATCCGCCATGGCTCCGGAGTTGCGGGCGTAGCCGTCGGAGCTGCGATCGACGCCGTCGGGAAGGACTCCCAAGCAGAACCCTCGCCCGCGCGGAGACGGAACGGGGTCGCGACCCGAGGAAGCTGAAATCGCTCGCCGCGCGAAAGCCCTAAGCATTGCGATCGCCGTCGTTCTCCGGATCGAGCTGAGTAAATTCGTCCTCGCGCTCGCAGACGATGCTGCGCTTGAGGATTTTGGCAATGGCGACGGATCGATAATACGAGTGTTGGCGGAACTTGCGTGGAGTTCATATCCGCCCGCTCGGCTGCGTCAGCTCGCCACGTTGGAGTTTCATCCACTTGACTCACCAACTAATTAATTTTCACTTTTTATTTGAATTCAATTGTAATGTTGGCACTTATATTTCTATATGTATATATTACTTTTGTTTCCGTTTGATCCCAGGGGTGACATGGTTCCAGGGCAGATCGGGAATCGAAGAATCAGACCGATTTCACGTTTTAGGATATACATGGTAAGTTTGAGATTCCAAAAATTAGGGAACTGATTTCCACGGGCAAGCTCTAGATTTCAGGTCTGGAACAAGTTTTTGCGTTTTTCTTGTCCTATAACTTCGTGCGTTCCTACGTTATGTTATGGCGTCTGATAGCGAGTGTGTAATTTGAAACCACTAGTGTCAGCTTTCATTTTTGCCGACATTCATGGCCGATACTTTTTCTTTGTTAATGTTTCACACTCTTCGTGTGTCTAAATATGATTTGTGATAAGTGGTTTATAACAGCAAATGGTGGTCATCAGAGATGATGATTCGTTCAATCGTTCAATTAAGAATGCATGGATACTGGGTAGATCGTAAAACCTATGGCGGGGTAGGCTCCAGATATTAGGGTATGCATGATAGATTTCGGGTTTCAAAAATTGGAGAATCGGTTGAGATGAATAGGTTCAAAATTTCAAATAGAACCTGGACCAACCCTGAATATCGCTGACCCTTATTTAATCCTAAGTGCATCGGCCTTGATTTTCAATTCATTAACAATAATTTTGCATGGCGTCTAGAGATGCTTGAAAAAAGAAGAAGAAGAGCAATTATGAATTCCGAAAAGCTGAAACTCTGTTTCATTTTAGTCAACCTCTTAAGTGGGAATAGTTAGGTAAGATGTCGGCTGACACTGCAATTAGCTATTTCAGTTCTAATCGTTTATTGCGGTTCGGCTAGGCATGGCCAGGGGCCAGTTTGGGCTCGAGCCAGGCCCGGGTCAAACTCGGGCCCGGCCTAGGTCAAACCCGGGCCGGCGGTTCCAAATCGAAACCGACCCGTGGCTTCTGGGCCCGGTTCCAGTTTCTTCAAACCTTGAATAGGGCTCAGAACCGCCGGTTCCGGCTCGGTTCCGAACGGCCAGGAAAAAAAAAACGAAGAGTCGTTGCAACTCTGTGCTAAACAAAATACACGACCCTCACAAAACCAAATTAATTAAATATTTGACCAAAAAAGTTATTAAATAAAACCCTCAAATGGGAAAATTCGTTGTTTTCGCTGTTTCACCTCGAACACTATTTAGGAATTTTCCCCTTCTTTGGTGTTGCAACAGCGAAAACAGAGTGGGAGGAGGAAAAATCAACTTTATTAAAGTACCATTTTCAGAATAGAGTGCTCCGACCAAAACAAAAAAGAATAGAGTGCAGAGTCATGTCCATCAGTCCATCCATCCATCGAAGTCGTTTTGGGAACCTAAAGATTCATCCTAGCCATTAGTTATTTTATCCAATCGAAAAATGTTCATGATGAAACGTCACACCATCTTGCTCCTCCAACCTGACTAAGATCTTTTAAATTCCACTCCTATTAAGCAAAAAGCCTGCCAAGTAGATTTAAAGTGTTTTTGTAAAGATTTGCTTTGTCTTCATCTTTCTTTTTCATTAAATGGGGTGAAGTTTTAGGGTAGAGTCAAGTGGGACCCAGACAGGAGTGGTCGTGAGGCTGCAGTGCATCCAGAAAAGTTGCAAGAGTTTATTTTGGTATGGAAAATCGGCGTTTTTTTTTTGTTGGTATGAGGCCCCAACTTACAATCTTTATTATCTTTTATTTTGGTATGGAAAACCGGCTTTTTTTTTTTTTGCGATTCGAAACCGGCGGTTCCATTTCCGGTTCGAAACTGGAACCGGGCTCGGAATTGCCGGTTCGGAATCGGAATCAGAACCGCCACTTAAGGTTCTGGTTCCCTCGAATTTTGAACCGGAACCGGCGGTTCCTGAACCGTGGCCATGCCTAAGTTCGGCCAAGCAGTTATTGTTTATTAGGTGCGAATGACAACCATTCTCTTCTCGAGATCTATTTCTGGCTGAAAATAGATTTTTCTATTTTTATTCCATAGACGAATTTCTGAGAGAGACACGTGTTTGACAACGACACAGAGTTTTTGTTCTCAGAACAGAAATTTGTTTAATAACATAAAATTTCTATGGTTGGGCGATCGGTAACCGGCAGAACGAAGACTGGCAACCGGTGAACGGCGACCAATGGCGATCGGCGAGCTATGGCCAACTTATAGCGATTGACGACGATTGGTGGATAGAGATCGGTAACCTGCAGCCAGCGAACGACGACAGGGATGTGAGAATGGCGAACGGCGGTCGACGATTGGCAGACGGCAATGGGGGGACGGAAAATGATGATTGACCGCCGCCGGGGATCGGAGACCAGCGGGACCAACGACCGATGGCCGGCGGCAGGGATGCGAGAGAGGGAGACCGCACGTAAGAGAGAAGGAGTGAGTAATGAGAAAAATTATTTAAAAAGTAAAAATTTCTACTTCTCATTTCTATTCCAAACATATTTCTGGGCAAAAAATTTATCCCAAAAATAAAAAAATGAAATTATTTTACTAAACTGATTTCTGTTCCAAACGTGTTCCCGGGACAGGAAAATAAAAAAACAAGGAAACAGTTCTGTTGTCACAAGCGCCCTAAATATGTAACACGAACAATGCAATGCAGAAAACAAATTTTGTGAATATCTATAATGTATAATACCGAATGTCGATTATTGAAAATGGTAGGTCTCACGTAGGTTCCATCCTGGTCCAACAGAAAACAGATCTGTTCCTTTTTTTTTATTTCAATTTTTATTATCTTTTTTATTGAGTAGAAATAATGACATGAATGATTCTACCGTTTTAACCCAATGGGTAATGTGATTCACGCACTTTTAATTTGTTCAATATGGTCCATGAACTTTAGCCCGATATATTATGTGGCCTCCGAACTTTTAATTTGTTTAATATAGTTCTTCGACTTTTAGTACATGTTGATTTTAATTTCTGAACTAATTCAATATTTTTTTTGATATAATTTAAGGACTTAATTAAGAGATTAAATTGAATATAAATTAAAATTTATGGTTTATATTGAATAAATTAAAATTTTAAGAAGACCATGATGAACAGTACCAGCACTCACCACCAGAAAAACTTCAAAATCGGTTTGGATGAGGTACTTCCCTCTGCAAAGCGCCGGCGGATGCTCCTTTCCACGGAGCTCGAGCTCAATAGCAATGGAGTCTCTGTCGTCCCTCCTGTCTCCGATTCCATCTCTCAAATTCATGGCCCCTCGCAGGCCCTCCTCGATCTTGACGTCCGCGACTTCGCTCTCTTCCCCAACGCTCGCGTCCACCGCGGCCACGCGAAGAAAAGATTCGACGCGAGCGTCGTCGACGAAACGCTCTTCAAGACCCTCCAGGACGGCGCCGTCTCCTTCTCCACTTCCAACTATCTTGACGACGGACGCCGGCGAAGCTCCTCCTGTCGCGACTAAGAAGGTCCTCTTTGAGAATTTTCCCGTCCCCTTTTTTTTTTCTTATTCTTTCGTGTTAATTGATGGAGATACGAGCACAAGAAGACGAGAGGCTGTTTGACATTGAAAGTTGAAGGTTTACTGTTTCCATTCTCATTTGAAGAGGAAAGTTAAGAAAAAATGGAGAGCCCATTTGATGAATTCTCGTATCTTTTTTGCTGTCCATATTGTTTGTCTCGAGGACTGGATAACAACAACAAAAGGTGAATTTTTTAAAAGATTTCAATTATGCTCCATTATTTCCTAATAATATGGAGGGAAGAGTCAATGGGGGAAATTTGAAATACAATGTATTTTCCAAATGCATTTCTAGCGAAAAAGTGAAAATGGTGGGCATAATTTAGATAGGTTGAGACACAAATCTTTCAGAAAGATGGAAGTTTTCATGGGCTAGAAAAGATAGATTAATTTTAGATATCCGCGGTTTCGTTTGGAGTGCTTATTTCTCTTTTCTTTCTTGCCAGGTCCTAATACCAATCGGATTTGGCACAGAGGAAATGGAAGCTGTGGTGCTAATTGATGTGCTTCGTCGAGCTGGTGCAAATGTGACAGTGGCTTCTGTGGAGCCACAGCTCCAGATTGAAGCTGCCGGAGGTGTTAAACTTGTCGCTGATGTCTCAATTTCAGAATGCTGTGATGAAGTTTATGATCTAGTGGCTTTGCCGGTACATTTCTTCACATGAATGTATATTTCCAAAAGTAATTGTATGATTTAGCAAGTAATGAATACATGGAGCATCCATATGTTCTTAAGCAAGTGATTTTTCCTTAGCTTTTCTGTGATGTTATGATCAAAGTAAGCGAAAGTAGTGATAAAATCACAATGACTGAAGCTAAAACTAAAAGAAACTGGGATTTTGCAATCAACCGAGTTGCGGTTTCGTGATAATGATATTTCTGCACTAATAGGGAGGAATGCCTGGTTCAGCACGGCTAAGGGATTGTGAAATCCTTCGAAAAATCATGAGCAAACAGGCTGAGGGAAAGAGGTTATATGGAGCAATATGTGCAGCTCCTGCAGTCACACTTCTCCCCTGGGGCCTTCTGAAAAGAAAGCAGGTGGGTTGCTATGTCTTGCATCAAATTAGACAAATATACACAAACTGTAACTGGCGATGACATTGTTTTTCATGCTAGAGTACTTGTCACCCTGCGTTCTTTGACCAGCTCCCCACTTTCTGGGCCGTTAAATCAAATATCCAAGTTTCAGGAGAGCTTACAACTAGCCGTGGTCCTGGAACTTCATTCCTTTTTGCCCTGTCCTTAGTGGAGCAGCTCTTCGGTGAGTCTGCCGCTGTGGAAATTGGAGAATCCTTGGTAAGGATCTAGTACATATGGCGTATGTTTTAATGTTCATCCAAGATTTCACTAATTAACCACTTGAAGAATTTAGTTCTTGAATTTGATCTCTCCCTTTTTTTCCCCTGTTTTATTTTTAGCTGATGCACGATGCTGATGATAATTCTCAAAACAAAGAGTTCAACAAAGCTGAGTGGGTTGTGGACCATACTCCTCGTGTAAGTGTTATCTCTTAATTTGGGTTCAACTATTGAGCTCTCCTTTTCACCATATACCAATTTGTACGTGTTTCTCATCAGTTATTACTGTCTTCCAAATTCACTTGCTTCTAACAGCTTGATCAGGTGGAATTTGTGCATGAAATTGATTGATCAAGCCTTGTTACATCTATCATGTGCTCAATGGCTGTAATTAGGACGTATTATTTTCTGTAATTTTGTGAAAAGTTTCTTATACTTGCAAGTCTTAATAGACCCTTCACTTTGAAAAGCTTGTTCTATCGGAGACTCTCTAGCTATGATTTCTCCAGTTGAAAGCAAAGCTTCCTGTTATGCAGTCCGATTTTATGAGTTTTTTGGAGCTTATTTCGGCAAAAATCACTTTCATGGAAGAAAATCTTTATTTCCATCATGCACCAGTTTTCTTTTGTTTCCCTTTTTTCCTTTTTTTTTTTCAGAATCTTTTGTTTCTATTATGTATTGTTTACGATATACTAACCCTTGTTATGGAAGGATTCATTTATAGCATTTATGACATCTCTCTGCTATTCAAACTTCAAACAGGTCCTAATTCCAATTGCAAATGGTTGTGAGGACATTGAAGTGGTAACTATAGTGGACATTCTACGACGAGCCAAAGTAGATGTGGTGGTTGCTTCAGTTGAAAGACATTTGCAGATTTTGGCATCGCAAGGCACAAAAATTGTTGCTGACGAGTTAATTGGTGAAGCTGCAGAAACAAGCTATGACTTGATCATTCTTCCAGTGAGATTTTCTTTTGGTGTTTTGCTCTTAGAAACATCACGTTTTGCAGTTGTCTAAGAGTTACTCTTACAAGAGCACTATGACTAATAACCTTGAGAGTAAATCAAGTTGACATACTTTTGTTGCTTTATGAGCGTTAACCAAGCAAAAGCTCCAATAGAAAATTTTGGTTACTTGAGGTGGAGGAAGTTTGTGGTGACGTTGCCTCTACCGAGCAAGAGCTTTCTGCACATCACAGCCTTGCTCCAACCATTTTTCTGGGAAGATAGATTTTCTGCTGTTGTTAGATTATTTACTTTGATGATTCTTCTCATTATGTTTTTAGTAATATAAATAAGTGAAGAGAGACCATGATTGAGCTTGTTATTTGCATCCTTATTCTGCGATTCAGTTTATCAAAGTTGAGTATTGTGCAAGCTTGTACGTGTATATGCCATTAATTAAAAGGGTCATTCAATATGGAATTACAGGGAGGAACCGCTGGTGCTGACCGTTTACATAAGTCCAGAATTTTGAAAAAGCTGCTAAAGGAGCAAAATTTGGCTGGAAGAGTATATGGAGCAATCTGCTCTTCCCCAGCAATCTTACACAGACAGGGTTTACTGAAGGTACTTAAAATCCTACTCAGTAACCTTTTCTCCCTTATCTCCTGTATCGGATCACGCGTAATCTCTCCAATGTGTAGGATAAGAAAGTCACTGCACATCCATCTGTTGCAAACCACCTCACTCGTGACGGACTGGATGGTGCTAAGGTGGTCATTGACGGGAAGGTGATCACGAGCAGCGGACTCACATCTGTCACAGATTTTGCACTGACTATCATTAGCAAACTTTTTGGCCACGGAAGGGCAAGGAGTGTTGCAGAAGGCCTGGTTTTTGAGTATCCCAGAAGTTAGGGAGGTCCATGGGCTTAGTCCACAAAACTCACATAATTTCTGGCACATTATCCCGCTACTAAGAGAACCATGTTTTTGCATGGACAATGCTTTAATGTGGCATTTTGGGGTCAGCTGGATGGAGAAGAGAAATTTTGTTTCTCCTTTATTGCAGAATTATGTGAAAGCTGCTCATTCAAGAAAATTCTATGCACTTTGTGCGGGTGCTGATTGGCAGGTAAGATATTTACTTGCGCTGTATATTCTCATTTTGATTATAGTTCACATTGGTAATCTTTGAATTCGACCACTGTAAGGCTGAGGGGACTTGTTTGGTTACAGATCCTGCCGTCGCCTAATGCAGATGGACTGTGGATGATTAATTTGCCCCTGATCCAATCATATTTTCAAGATGGACTTATTAGGACGAAAAAGAAAGTGGGGAGATGTCAAAACAAGCTGTGTATATCTGCAGAGCTGCCTTTACTTGTGTATCCTATTTTCAGCTGCAAAGGCCACGCATCTAATCGGAGATCGAAGTTGCGAATGTCTTTTTCTCGTTTCTTTCTGCAAATGTTTCTTTTTCTTGTTTTAGACAGTAATCTAATGATCCAGAGTCTCTGATGAGTGCTTCTTGTACATTAACACCCTCATTTCTATAGAATTCGTTAGAGTACAGTTCATAGACTCGCCATATGTATGCTTAGATTGTCTCCTCTTTATATGAATGATCCACAGTAGAGAAATGACAAATTGATTCAGTTTGTTTAAGCAGAGGGTGATCTTTCTGTGCTTTTCTCTTTGGTGGCTAAATGAGCACAGGATGTTAGACTGATTTGCTTATTCAGTCAAGCTCCATAACCACCTCTGAAATGATTGCCAACATTATTATGTGCTGATTCGTGGCCTATGATCATTATGGATGGTTCAAATGCAAACCTGAGAAAAACCAAAGAGGGGTGTAAGAACATTAAAACTAATGATGTCTTGATTCATGGCCTAAGATCATTCTATGTTACAGATATGATGCATCAACTTCTTGAGAACTCCCGTCGCCAAACACGACTGGTTGGTGCTATTCACCCCACAAATATAGCACACGAATCCAAAAGAGTTCCGCTTCGACCTAGACATCGAACTAAGTATAGTTTCACGACTTATTTACAGCTGGTCATCACTCCTCGCCAATCTATGGATACAGCCACCTAATCTCTGCACGATCTTCTTTAAAAGAGGACGATCAGATGATAAGATGTACATCCCATCCCAACACTGGAGTTGCCCACATATCCAACACTCTGCATTCGAACATCTAGATTCAATCTCAAGGCGATCTACCACGGGCCTGTCAGCGTCCTCCTCAAGCACATTCTTTTACCTCCCCATTGCCGGTTCACTTTCTCTAAGATCTGCACAAGTAGCCGAAACACAAAAAGGAACCAATTAGGATCTGGCACTTTCAAGTACAGAGATCCCATAGTTAGGTAAGATATGTAGCATTACTCACATGATGTTCTTTCTATTGAATTAGTAAATTGTACACCCGGACAATTTCTTGGAACGCACTTAACATATTGGATGTTTTGTCATTTATAGAAGAGAGAGAGGTTATATAGAGATTTCAACTCCTCAGTAGTAGCTTTCGATTGATAGTCACTTCCAAATCACTCTACTTTAGAAGATTCTCATGTTGGCATAGATTGTTTTCACCAACAGAGAAGGGCTAAAGATAAAGCAAGCAGGACAGATCCACCAAAGAATGTTTTAAATACTGGGAAGAATCTTGATTTGGAATCTTTGAAGGACGACATATGTACCATGTAGTGGCTCTAAGGAGCGCTTGCAGGCATGTCATGGAGAGCACTTGTAGTTGCCGTTACATTATCACATCGAGACAGTACAGGCAAAAGAATTTGTACGAAAAGAGTAATCCCTCTATGTGATGTCATTTCTCCGTTTATATACTGGGGAGTTCAAGTTAACTATAGAGACTGAACGCACCTGACTCTTTTGCATTTCCATCAACTCCTCCTGCATCGGTATACCAAAAGAGAACAAAGTACGAACGAATTAAGACATTGAAAACAACAAGACTTCTTAATCTTCACTATGGCAGCAACATTAGTAACTTGATCAGGCACCTGTTTCCTCTGTAATTCCTGATTAAGTTCTTTAAGTTTTTCAACTTCAGCTTCAAGTTCCAAAGTATATGCCTGCAAGTATTGCATACCCAGTAAGATGATCTATCCGATTTTCCACGTAAAACTGTCTAAATTTTGGAACTGCCACTGCCAGGCATCAATTCCCTCAAAGCAGATGCACAATTGGTTCAGTTGACATTATATTGCCTTGACTCTATCAGGTGAATGCCTTAGTTATTTTCGTTATGTAGCTAGCTAGTGACATCCAGAATAACATAAGCTTACAAGGGGCAACTCAGTGTTACGATATTTCAGTGACCATAACACAAACAACCACCATGATTGAAAAAATAAAAAAGAACCTATTCAGAACACATAAGTAAGTAACAAGAGTCCTTCAAGAGTTGCTTTCAGTTTATTCAGAAATCAAACTTCTTCTACCATTCTTCATCAAGCAACCAACTTGATATCAAAGAAAACTGCATATGAAAAAAAATTCCCCTATTTTAGTTTCAGGTACCATTGGAAAACAGTATATCAACAACAAGAACAAGAAAAATTAGTAGCAATGGCAGCAGAAAAAGAGTTTTCACAGCAGTGTAATGACCTGCTTTCGAGCTCGAGACCGAGCAGCTGACTCTCTATTCTTTATCATTCTCCTCTGCCTTCTCTCGACGACTTTCTCCAGAGCGCCACTGCATTTTCTTCCCCGGTTGAACGGATAAGGAACTGGTGAGAGTGAAGACGAATCCACCGTGTTCTTAGAAATTACATCCGGAGATATATTGTTAGCAGGAGATACTGTCTGAAGAGCAACTGCCCTAGTTTCTAACCCGGTCATGCCAACTCCAGTCTGAAGCCCGGCACCCTGAACTAAGGAACTTTTGATGGATGCATCTGTCATCCCAATTGCCCCTCTTGACCCTAAACCAGGCAACTGGGAGTTATTTGCTATATTTATGGACGAGGTAAAAGGCATATTCGCTGGCTTGGGGAGGAGGGGCAGATCGTGCTGCTGCTGGATCTGCTGCTGGTTGGATCTCATACTGCCGATATTGAATGCTAAATTAGGAGGCTGACCAGGTATCGAGTTACTGTTCTCGGCAATCTGATTCATAACAAATCCATTGTTTTGGCTCGGCTGTTGAAAGCTTAGACCCAAACCAGTACTATTACTAAGCAGTGGAAAATCACCGACAAACCCACTATTGTTGGGTCTTCCAACTTGTTGAGCATCTTCTCTTACAACTCCTGCTCTGAGTAAGAACTCCTCCAAGGTCATCTCCCCGAGAGTAGGTTGCTTCTGCGGCATATTGTATCCTCCACCCTTGTTCCCATCCTTAGCAACGGTACTCTCTTTGAGCAGGTCTTTCCAAACTTCATCAACAGTTTTTTGACTAAGTGTCCGTGGCAGCGTCAACGACCCTTGTCTCTGTATATCACCCCCTGGAAGGCTTCCATCACCTGTACCCATGGAAGACGTCATTGCCTGAGTCTCTTCAGCCGTCCAAATATTTTTCAGAAGTTCATCCATGTTCATCGACCCAAAATCCTTTCCAAGCCCGCCCCATGTGTTTTGGAACTCATCAAAAGTCAAATTGTATATTGATGGCTGCCGAGTTAAAGGGTGATTTCCCTGTGGTTTCCCAGCTACTCCTTCAGCAGGCGATGCATCAGCTATGCCTTTGAAATTAAATTGAGAAGCCATCTTTCTCCAAAAGATTCGTCGCAAGAGGTATCCTTCTCAACACCCTAATTTTAGTCCCCTCTCTTCAGATTTCTAGAGTTCAATGTCCATCAAATCAAGTGTCAATGAGTACGAGTATGGAAGAATATAGAAGACCAAATTATAGTTCAACTGTATGAAGAACAAATAACTCACATCCCAATAGACCCCTGAGTAAATTTAAAACAATAGAAATTTTGCATGTATATCTGCACTGGTGGGAACCCGTTTATGGAAACAGTTAGTACTCTGAATAAAGGTAAACTTGAAGTGTCTCACAGTTGAAACTAACGCATATCCAGCTGTTTGCGAAGCAGAGCTGTGTACATTACTTGCTCGCGTTAAAAGTAACTTACGAAAAACACAAGCTTAACTTACTATAAATTCCTGTTTGAGGCATCTACAAGCATGGAAGGTTTTTTCAAACTCATCACATAACGCCGGCAACATATGCCTTGAATTGGCATTTGAATAAATGTGTGTTACAAAAATATGCTAGCAGAACAATATTTCCCAGTCGGTTTAACCTTATAATACAGTTAAAAGAAATTAATAACAGCCATAGCCTAGTTTAGGTACTCAGGACAATCTTTCACCTAAATCAACTAATAGATGAGAAGCATCATTTTGAGTCATATAGAGAATCCCTGGGAAGGTCATCATCGCATACAATGACAGACATAATGACCTACAAACCAGATTGGCGCAGGATGTTCAGTCTGATCAATCTCCAGACTGTCATGACCCCCCAGCCATTACAGCCCAACCCCAAGGAGGAATTTATAGTGTCGAAGCGTACTAGACAGTCGGGCATCCTGTTAGCGAGGTGCAAGTGTTTCTGACATATTAACTAATCTAAGTTGTTGCCAAAACGATGTTAACCCGGACTTCCATATCCCTAGTCTGTGATTTGTCGGCTCTCACGATTTACAGGTTCGACAGCTCTCATACCAATTTGTAATGAACTAAACGAATCTACAGTAAGATGAGAAGAGAATTGGTCCCTCATAACTCGATTTTCCTAGATGAGTAAGACGCTTTGCTAATCAAACATCCACTATATATTCCTTCTTGGGCATGGGCTCCACTGGCTTGTGTCATGACACAGACAAAGTTTCATACGAAGGACATGGAATTCTTGTGAGTTTAGCTTTTGCAGTAACATGTCTGCATATTCAGGGATCTAGGCGGTGTACTGGTTCTGCAGGAACTTTTCTGACCATAACTGTTATTATCAAATTCCCAAACTGAAGCCAACTAACCTTAATCTCATCAAAAAATGAAAAATGAGAACATATGAATTCATAAGAAGCTTCCAGACTGAAAATGGACGAAAGGACATCTCTGAAGAATCGGCCCGACATGACATCCGAACAAAAGCATCCAGAAGATGCGGATCAGAAGAGAATAATAGCTTTTTCTCAGATCATAAGGAAAGAATAGCAACTTTTCGCACAAGTTGAGGAATGCCCCCCATTGAATTGAACTTGCAACAACATCTCAATCTCAAAACCGAACAACATCACGATTCGCAACCCCGCGAAAACCCCAAAACGACCTCGCAAAGCGTGCAGATACGACGCACTCCCCCCACCCTCTCTCTCTCTCTCTCTCTCTCTCTCTCTCAGAATACAGAGCATCATCCCAACCTCCCAACTTCACAGCTAAACTGCAACACGAACGCGAACCCAGAAAGCAAAGACGGCCAGACGACTGCCGAAAGTCCCCATCGAGATCAAATCCAAAAGGAACAACAACCCAACAACTCGAACAGACAAACACAACAGTCAACCCCTCAACCGCCGAGAACCCAAATGAGAACAAAAAGGAAAAAAAAAAAGACACGAAGCAGAAAGCAACCAGTCAAGACTGCGAATCCAAAAGGGACGAAAAGAAAAATAGAAAAAGAAAAGCACAAGAAAATACGTATAACCCCCGAACCAAAGCACGAAAATACGAACGCAAGTGAACTGAAAGTGCCAATAAGAGCAAGAAATGACAACAAAAATACCTTTTTTCCCTCACTGGGGACGAGCAATATATACTGCGCAAAGAGACGAGGCAGAGCGGAGTCGTCGTGGCGACACCGAGGGGGCAGAGAGAGAGAGAGAGAGAGAGAAAGCTGGAAGAACAGCCGCAGTGCGGTGGTTTCGACAAGTGTCTGCTCCGAGACACGAATCGCCATTTAAGGAGCTTTGGCCACGAATTTGGTCGCATCTTGTTCCTCCTTTCCTTTTTTTTTTTGTTTTTTTTTTCCCCTGTGCCTGGTTTGGTTGTTGTTGACATGATATTGCTATTTTATTGATCTGGGGGGGATTGAGCCACGGAGATTGCGCAACGTGGACCAATGGGAGACGGGCTTCGAGCCGACGCGATGGCTAGCCAATGGGGGCGGGCAATGTGGTAGGACGAGAGCCGTCGGATATCTGTTTCCGACGAATGATTGGACGGCGTTGGGTGGGGTTGTCGGGCAATGGTACGGGGTTTTTTGTCGGGTTGCTTGTGCCCCTTCATTTGGTGGGGCGCGCGCGCATCACATGAGATTAGACCACCGGTCCCCTAATTCTTCTTCTTCTTCTTCTTCTTTTTTCTTTTACTTTTATTTTTATTTTTTTGCAACTTTTTAACATTTTATGCCTCCTACGTTTAAAGATTGCATTTTTTTTTTTGTATGTAGAATGCGGCTCACGATTTCGGCTTGATTCGAATTGGAATTGACTCGAGATTGGAGTCCGAGGATGTCTCGAGCAAGCGAACAGTTTGGAGTCCACGAGGACGTGAGTCAGATGTCCTATTTAGAAGTGTGGATTCTTGAAAATTGGAGGAAATCGAGCCAAATGCTAATGTAGGTCCGAAGTTTTGATCCGGACCCTCGAATTGGAGAGGTCGAATGTCAGACCAAGATAGTCGGACACCGACCTGTAGCAGCTTGAAAAGGGGCGCCCCACCACCATATGGTTAGTCAATCTCTAACTCGACTCGAGAGCTTTGGAGCCATCAAAGAGTATGAGCGTGTAAAATAGATGTATTGTATATCATTGATTAGATTTTGTGAGATTTCTTTTGTACAATTGGGTTTTGGACAAAAAAAAAGTTGACAATTGGGTTTTTCACAATGCGTGTGAAATAGATGCATTGTGTATCCCTGAACTTTTAAAACACGTTCAATTTAATCCCTGAACTTATATCAATGGAAGGACTGCATTGAACATCTTCTTATAGTTCAGGGACCACATTGCACATTGGGCTAAAGTTCAGGGACCATATTGGTCAAATTAAAAGTTCAGAGACTACATTGCACATTAGGCCAAACTTCAGAGACTATTTGTGTCATTATCCCAAGATAATATTATGGACAAACCATCTCATATTAAGAATCACATTTCTCTTGTATATAGCATCTTTCATGTAATAATAGTCATCGTTATATTGATACAACATCTAAAAGAGAGCACTGTACATCATATTAATTCTGATTAACTAACATAGTTAGGGTAGAAGATCATTCTACCACTAGACGCAGTATCGAAACATAATAAAATGAATACAAGACGATTACAAAATATTTTGCATACTCTGTAACATGAATAGATGCATTAACTTCTCATGACACGCAAATGAAATTTAACTTGTCAATGTGCCGTATAATTATCGATTCAAATGCAAGCATGTGACGTATTATTTCATCGATATATACATGTGAGTATCTATCGCTACTCGTCTCTACTCAAGACTCGTATCGACTATCAAGGCATCGCGAGCACTAACTCATGGAGGACGGAATAATAAACTCATCTAATCACGCCTCTATCCATCCACAAAGTATACTCCGTATTAGTAAGGATTAATACTCCACCGTATAATTGCATGATGATGGTTATAGTATTCTCATTTTCTTTTACTCACTCTTTCTTTATTGGGACCTCAAGTCCATAATACGACATAACAGGTTACTCATCCCACAGTAGTGGTGGCCACGGGCCGGTTTGGGCCCGGAATCGGCCCCGGTCAAAATCGGAACCGGCCCGTGGCATATGGGCTCGATTCTGGTTCGCCCAAATCTTGAACCGGCCCGGAACCGCCTGTTCCGAACCGGCCAACCGTGAAAAAAAAAGGCGTAAAAAAAAAATAAGGACCGGCCCGAACCGCCGGTTCATGAACCGTGGCCACCACTACCCCACGGCATATTATACAACCTCATATCCACTCAACATTATAGACACTCGTATAATTTCATATATCACACAGATAATACCAACTTCTTTTAAAACAATTTTTTTTTTGCTAACTTAGTAATCAAATTTTACCAAAAGGACTCGTTCATTTCCGGCTAAAATAAATGCAAGGTGCCTCAATTGATTTGAAGTTATAAGAATACATTATATATCGCGTCAATTAAATTCTAATTTCAAATTTAATGACTACTTCTTTATTAAGTTAATATGAGGCATTATTTTGGCTAACTCTTATGTATCATTACAAAGACCACACCATCATTAATTTAAGCTGAATCATGAAAAAATTACAACTATTGATCGATAATTTCATATTCTAGAGTTACATAACAAACCCCCCCTCCCCCAAAGTTCCTCGTTTTACATTTTTACCCTTAAATTCCCATTTTTTGTAATGTAGCTATACTAATCAAATTAATTAGCTAAGGCAATTTATTTGCTATCTAATCCATATGAATATTTAACTACACTAAAATCACGCCTGAGATTTTATAAAATTACCAAAACAACTCACATTTGATTTAGTTATGCAATCAAGTCTAAATTTTGACTAGTTAGGTCAATTGTCAATATTAAGGAATAATTCTATAAAGTGACTTAATCATCTATCATCATAAGATTTCTTATCATGACGTCCCCTTGTCGCGACCTATTTTTTCCTCCAAAAAGGATAGGTTTAGAGGTAATGTCTAAAGACGGGCCGACAGCCCTCGATTAGGTATGGGCTCTACCAAGCCCTTATCCCTGGCGACATTAGATTCATTTTAAATTCTGTTTACACTCTAAGGATTTCCACGTGAGATGGGAATTGGCACTAGCCTTTGGAGGTCAGCTAGAAATCAAACGAGACACAAGAGTTTATCTTGTTTCCTACGCAATTAGAGATTAACTAGGTTCGTGGACTTGATTACGCCATAAGAGAGTGATGCTAAGTCTAATTTGATTTTTAAATTTTTAGCTACACTAAATCAACTAAAATCTAACCTGTTCTTTTTGTTAACTTCTATGTTTACTAACTAGACTGGCCTAATTAACTCTAAGCTAAGCTAGTAAACCTAATACTATCCACCACCTTGGACCGCCACATCCAGGCTCTCGGCCGCCGACCGTCTGTGTTTGACAATTAATCCAACCATGCAATCATTCAACTCAAGAGATTAGCAATGTTTCGGTTCGGGATTTGATATCGATCATGCGACTCGATTACCCGTCCACCTCATTAAGCTAGAAATTGATTAATTAATGCTAAGAGATTATTAATCCCCACTTGAATGTTCATCACACGGTGTGCTGAATCACAAAGTGCCTAATTATGCTCTAATCCATATTCCTAATTGTTGACACCTAAATTTTGGCTAACCCATTTAGTCATTAAATATATTAAAATTTAGGGACCGACTCCGGCTCCTAACCAAAAATATTTAATCATATTAGTGTAGTTTTCATATAGGATAGCTTAATCTTAGCATTTATGCGTAACATTTGCATTCAATTGGACCGGCGGCATGAAACGGACACGAAACGTTCGCGCGGACCGACTCGTACCACATGGGGAGTTCGGCCAGCCCATGGGAGAGACTAGGCCGAAATTCTTAAGCGGAATGGGCTGATTTGAACTTAATTTAGTGTGATTAAGTCCTTCAGAAGCTTAATTAAAAAGGGTCTTGCAAATCGGGGTCTATTTCATTAAAAAAAGGTCATAAATTAGAGCTCCTAACTTCACCTAGTTTTCCCTATATAAATGTGCTTGTGCTTCATTCACGGCGGGCCATTCATTAAAAAACACACGGCCACAAGTTCAGAGAGGAGTTGGGCCACAATGGAGAAATCTGGAGTGGGGAGTCAAGAGAGAAAAATCGCAGCACCCGTGGAGATTTGAGGATAGATGAAGCGAAGCAGTGATGCTTGGACTCTCCTTGGTGAGTGTAGTTTGACATTCTGGTCGAAAGTCCACTTACTGACAAGTTCAACAAAAGGCCAAAAGTTCCGACGCTCGGCAATGCTCAAAGCCGAGAAATCCAGCAAGACCCGAGCGCTGCGGTGAACCCAGTCAAGTCCAGCCGTCTCCAGCTCCTTACCGGCGTCTCAGCAAGCTTCCGGTGCTCCTCCAGTGACGACTAGCACCAACCCTTGCTCGAGTCTCTTCACCAGTCCAACAACTCTTGGCGTGGTTGTCCAGCAGCCTCAGTCCGATCCCTCATCGTACCAAGATCTCCTTTTTGTTGTTGTTGTTGTCGTCGTTTGTTGCAGGTGTTCCCGTGAATCAAATCTACCTCGGTTACTTTAGCAAATCCTCAGCAATATCAGCGCATACCCTGAGCACCATCCGAGGGGACATTGCCGTTGGAGAAGCTGCTGCATCGTTCGCGGTGAGACCATCTCGGTGAACGTCCGAACATCCTTTCGCGCGCCACAGTGAGCACCACCACCACGAGTCAACCGAGCAGCACTGTAAGGCCGTCCATCCGCGAGTCAAGCCCCGTCGCCGCCGTAGCCACCGCCCCGCGAGCCCGCTGTCCATGAGCCACCACAAGCAACTGGTCGACCACCGCGAGCCACGAACCACTGTCGTGCGAGGTGAACCCCACCGTCGATCCGCAAACCGATCCGTCGAAGTTCAAATTTGGAAAGTTCATCCGCAAATTAGGTGAATATCTTATCTAATTTGAGTTATTGGGTATTTCATTTAATTGACTGTGCGCTCGCATGATCACCTATGCCCTAGTGACTTAGCTTAAAATCAATTAAGCTGCCTGTTGAAACATTTTCATAAAAATGGTACTGAAAGGGCATTAGAGTAGTCTAGCGTAACCAATTCTCCAACTCATAATCTCTACTTTGTAGAAGTAAATTAGTCCTCCTGCTATTTTACTTAGCTGTCTAATCGACCTACGCTAAATCGATTAGTAGCGACTCCAAGTAGATGCTTTGCATGTTAAGACATGAAAATTTGGTATGGACTTATATGAATTTTACAAATTTTCCCCTAGGCGTGTAAAAAATTTACTAAAAATGCCACTCTTAGGCATTGTTTTAACATTTTCACACTTTTCCCATCCAAGTGCAATGAAACCTTGACAATCAATCAACCATATTATAGGCATGTAGAAGAAAATGTATCATTATATTATAGTCTTGACATAAATCCGACCATATTTTAATTTATGTAATTCTGAATAAAATGAATTTCTTATGCTCAATGTATAGAGGAAAAAGGGCTGTCGTCTATCCTAGATGGGCCTGAATGACCCTTCCAAACATTCGTAAACAACTAGGTTTAAGGCAGGCCAAGCCCAAGTAAGAAAGTATTTTGTTAGGCCTTCCATCTCGAGGAATAATAATAATAATAATAATAATAATAATAATAATAATAATAATAATAATAATAATAATAATAATAATAATAAAGGAGGATCTAAATCAACATCCATGTCATATGATGGACGGTTCCATTGGGCTCGTTGGGCCGCTAGCTCGTAATCAAAGCATGCGCATGCCAATCGATTATTTTCTAGACGCTTGCAAATTCCTGGATGAAATCGAGCTGTGCATCGGGAAGCTCACGATTTGCTGCTTGTGGATTAAGATTCATGGCTAAATTTACCAATTAAGAATGACATGATAGATCGGAGTTACTACCGTGCGACAGCAATTCACGTATGAATTGCGTGATATGTTGAGACGGAAGTCGATTGCAATTATCTGTGTGATATATTGTCAATGGCACGGTTCATAGCCGATTGCAATTAAGTATCAGAGCCGATGATTGATTGGTGGCCCACTCCCAATCTGTTCCGATGTTTCGTGAATATCTCAAAAAAGAAATTTCATGATCGGCTCTTGTTTTGGGTAGAAATTGCTATCATTGACAGTTGGTCTGATGACACAAGATAGAGACCATGGGTGATGCAATCCCAAGTTAGCAGTTGATGTTGATTGATTGCGGTGCATAGTTGCTGGTGCATTGCCATTACTTGGAGATTCAAGTTGAGATAAGTTGATGTGGAAGGATACTTGGATTAAGGGAGAGCAAACCTAAACACTAGAGCTCACACGTGAGGAGAGATTGTTAGAATACATGTGTGAGTTGTGTTAGCGAAGTCTCACATCAGAGAATTGATGTGATGTAGAGTAGTTAATATATCCAAGTTGGCCCATAACTCATTGGCTTAAGCTTTTGAGTGAAGCTCATTGGCTTAAGCTTTTGAGTGAAGGTGGGTCCAACTGTATATGTTGACGGGCTCGGTATCGGGCTCCCTCTTGGCAATCTCTCTGGGTGAAGGTATCGAACTTCTGCTGTACACTCCAACAAATACTTGTTCGGCGTAATACCACCAAACCAATTGAGCATGTACATTAACATAGCGTTCTATCGCAAATTCACCCTTTTATTGCCTAATATAATGCGAAAAGAAGATTAGTGTTGAGGTTCTATATGGCCTGGTATCCAATAACCGAAGGTTTGATCCGCTAGATGTCCGAGATTCTGTCGTTTGCTTGATATAAAAGTATTGTAGTGATTGTCTAATCTTGTAATCCGCGTTATGAAGTTCTGTGCAAATGTAACACAGAACTGTTCACGTGAAAAGATCAGTGTGTCAATAGCTTGTCTATAGAACCTAACTGATTGGAATCTTCTCGAGAGCGGGAAACACTAGTCTAGCATGGGAGCTCTCGTGGCTAAACCTAAATCACAAAAATTCTTGACCTAACCTGCTCACTTAGGTAAAGAAAGATCCAATTTACTTCTCTTGCTCTAGTGGTGCAAAAAGAGTACCTTGCTTGTTAAATTGGGTACCTGTTATGGGTTTAGGACTTACAGTTTTGGATCTTACTTCTCTTGTTGATTATCATGCAGCCCAACTAAATGAGAAGGCCCTCAAGAAATTTGAGAAACCCTAGCTCACAGAACTACTCGTTTCAGTGTAAGCTATGAGGTGAAATTGGTGGCCACAATTAATTTCTGGGGTCAAAAACCAGAATGTGATGAGGGTCAACTTAGCTTTGTTAGAATATTATAGTGAACTTCTATATATATATATATATATATATATATATATATATATATATATAAACAAAGTATTGTCGAAAGGTCAGTTGTCCTTAGCGAGTTATACCTAGAATTCAAATTTCACACTTGCTGAACCAGACTTGGAGCCTTTATTTGTTCATGTATTAATTTTGGAATAAGAGGTAAATTTTGGATGACAAGTTGTACCAAAACGGCGTAAATATCACATTAATTATGAATTTGTCGAAACCCAGGGTTTCCCGGGACTATTTATAAAGGTTGAATCCCGAAAGTTACGTATAGAAAATGGATTCTAGCATCACCTAGTAGATTCGGGGCACTCATACTCGGATCGAATCGAATCGAATCGAACGGAATGGAATAATTCGAACCTAGAACGGATGAATTCTGACTGTTCAACGCAGAAAGTGTTCCTACGTGCCAATATTCCTTATCCCTGCCGAAAGGTCAATGTTAGTTTTCAGGACATTATCAAGGGGGGGCTAAAAGTGAGAAATGAAAGGTCTCTCTCAAGCTAACTAAATTGACACCTGATCCAATTTGGACTCCACATTAACCTATTGAAGCTGTAAAAAAATTGTCCTAATTACCATTTTGAGCTTTAACTTTATTGGGAATTAGGGTTTCTCCCTCCCACTTCAAATAGGCTGCTTTCTTCTTCCTTATATGTGCCAATTTAGTCCATTCGATCAATTTTGACCTGAAATCGCTGACGTGGCGCTGCCGGCGCTGACATGATAATTTTTAATAATATTTTTTTTTAATACTTATTAAATTTTCTTTTCTTTTTCTTTTTTAATTGAGGATTGTGTAAGAATAACTTTTTTTACGTGTACACCAAATCCAAAAAGAGAAAGGAAGAAGAAGTCATATATATAACCTCCTGCTGAAAAGCATGGAGGAGTTTGTTGTTCCTTATGGGTCAAGAGTACATACATAGGATTCTCTAGGTGACCACATTGTCCCACTTACAAATTCAACTAAACATACATGCTGTCGATATCAATATCCATAACCCGCCAATCAGAAGGAGGAAGATGAGCTCGATTTTGAAGGACAAGAACTGATTGAAGAGGATTGAATGATCGTATCCGGCTCTTGCAAATACTATTCATACTTTCATGTTCAGCGCTTAATGTTATCCGCAATCAAAATTCAGTAATCGAATTTTCGGCGATTGTTTTTGTTTTCGGTTTTTTTTTTTTGGCCCGGTTTTACCAAACGATTTTTCAATGTGTCATTGACTAAATGTCTTAAGTTTTAACTAAAGATCTAGACTTTAGAGAGTGCTTTTCACAATTCCTTTGGGGGATAAAGATTAGGGTTCCTAAGTGTCCATTCACAAAGATCTCACCTCGCTAAAAGTGAAGCTCTTCCCATCTGCATCAGCAGCAGCATCACGTTCAGAAAGAGTGGAAAGACACAGCAGCGTGGTGCCGTATACACCAAAAATGGAATCAAAACGTCACGACAGATGGGGTCTTGAATGGTCTCAAAATGGGTAAGATATGGGCATCATTGTGGGAATCTTGAAGGCACTTTTCTCCTTCTCGTTCTCTTTCTTGTTAGGATTCGACGTACAGTCACAACGAAAATAAAAAAGTAACGAGAAAGAGAAAGCGACACCCAAAGGTTTATCCTGGTTCACTTTTAAATTAGGTCTACATCCAGCAGATGATTCATCTATAATTAGCACCCTGTACCTCCCTGTTACATCACTCAATTACAAGCGAAAGAGAGTATATATCAGTAGCTATTCATGGGACGCTCGTGCTTTTGTGTTGATGAGAAATATGAATCACATCCTAACACTTTTGCTGAGGTTTTTATCTGTATTTTATGCAGATCTTTGTGCGTGGGATTTCTTTTTTACTTCGCCAACTCATGCTCATGGGCCCGTGGGTTTGTAGTGCCTCTGTTTGACTTGGCTACTCGAGATCTTGTGGATTGTGAAGACTTTGTTTTTAAGGGGAAGCTCTCTCACTTGTCCTTGTCTTATCAGCTTTATCATAAAAGCAGAGGTGGCGAAATGAGTCGATAATCAATTTTTTTAACCCAAGATTTGTTAGGCAATAATGTGCATGGGAGCATCTATTGTGTAAGGTTGGAATATAGGTTATGAAATAAATCAAAGACTTGAAATGAGTCTCTAATGGCTCTAGAATGAACCCTTTTTTTTTACTCGTTTTGATTAATTTGGCAAAATTTAAATAAAGAAGACGCCGGTCTCAGATCTTGCAGAGAAAAAGTAGAAAACCCTAATTAGAGTCGACTTCACCTGAGAAGAATGGCCCGTGAGCCACCTCTGTCCTCGACAATGACTTAGTCGCATCCTCAGTCAACACCCATTGCCCGATGACCACCACAATGTTCGTATCCTAGATAGCAACCACCGTAAGACGATTGATTGTGTGCGACGACCACCTCGGAGTGGTTGTCGAGATTGCAGCGTGCAAATCTACACGAAGCGAATCTGCCTTTATTTTTCGTCTTCCTTTTTTTTTTTGGGAATTTCTTTGGCCAATAAATGCGAATTTCTAATGCAGATATAATATTTTTGATTTGTTAAATTTGTGGAATTTACTGTTCAATTTTCTATATTTTGCACCGATACTAAAGTGAGGACAACAACACGTAGAAGTGGCGAGGCAGCAGCGGCGGTAGCGATTGTTGGGGGTGTGGTTCATACTCTCCTACGACTGGAAAGCACGTGGGTCCCGCTTCACGCTGAGCGGGCGGGGGTCTCAAAGGGGCAGCGCTCCCTGGATACCAGAGGGCTTTTACAATTTAAGCTCGTAAATTTTCATTAGTAGTTTGGACTTGGGCTCATGAATATCTACTGGTATATATACTCTTTTTCACTTGTAATTGAGTAATGTAACGAGAGGTGCGATGTGCTAATTATAGTGAAATCCTCTGCTGGACGTAACCTTGGTTTAAGGGTGAACCAGGATAAAATCTCGTGTCTCGATTTTTCTTTCTCGCTTTACGTTTTACTTCGACTTGATTATGCGCCGAATACTAACGACGATAGGGGTAGAGGGGTGGCGGTGGTAACTTCACCGATGCCCTTTTAATGAGTTATTTGCAAGAATTTGGGTTGGACCTAGGGTTAGTGGGATCTGGCGAGGGTCACTTACAATGTATTATATGAAAAGGAGTCGATATAAGCTAAATTTAAATCAATTTGATCATTAACCTAATGTGACCCGATCCAAATTAAATGGGACTTAACCCACTCTTTTACCCCCGTCTAATAACAAGACGGGAGATTTATTTAAAAGACTTATGTGGTCATTCCACCATGGGGAATATCACAAAAAAGATGCAGCTCCCTTCGTCTTGGTGTGAGTAAGGATGAAATGATAGCTAAATGACGTAGGATTTCCATCGAACATTTGCCATGAAATTTTCCTACGTGGTCGGTCGCTATCATGTAATGACGGTGAAACGCATATACGAGACACCTCAGCTTATAAACATGTCTTGACAGAAAGCAATCACGACTTTGCTAACGGGATAAATAATCCCTATGTTCACATCAACAACAAATCTCGAAGAGAAATAAATGACCTTCTATCTGGCCTCTGTACCAGTAGTGGAGTGGCTTGCTACTTTCAATCAGAAAAGGAAGATTGAGCAAGGCAAGGGAGAAAGAAGTGGTCCCCTCTTCTCTGGTAACCTGCCGCTGGTCATATAGAGCGCTCCGCCCGCCACCACATATGTAGAAAAAGAGGGAGCGGGGACGGAAGAACAATCATTTGACTTTGGCACATGAGGTGGCGGGTTTGGCTAGGTAACATAATGAAAATGTATCGGACTGCAAATCCTGAAATGACGGTTCGAGCCCGTCCTTGGCCTCAAGGAGTGGCGAGCAGCACGGAACTTGAATTAATCAAATGGCATAAGAGGGTTCATAAGGACTAAGGAGATAAATGGAAAGAGTTCCTTTTAAAGTAACTTGGAAGTTAAAGTTTGGAATTGTTCTATTTTAGGGAAGTGTTAAAGAGTGTTTCATTAGAATTAGATAAGTCAAGGCAAACTGGAGCGATTAGTGAAAGGCAAGTGAGTTTAGACAGAGAACTAAACCCGTCAAACAGGCGTGTCGGTAGGGTTTGGGGTCAAGACTAATTTAACCCGTTTTCACCCATTTTCACGCAATGCAAATCTAGTGACCCATTTCCTACCAACCCATGTTCGACCTATACCGACTCGATCCATGTTCTGAAAAGACTTCCATATTTAACTCAACCTAGGAAAACTTATATCCAAACTGAGGTGGGAGTGCGGAGCGAGTGAGGGCTCGATTGAGTGAGGGCTAGAGAGAATGAGAAGAGAATCACATAAATGGGTTAGGTTTACGTAAGTTGTAAACCCATTTATGAACCATTGAACACTCATATTACGTTTAAATCTATTTATAACCCATTTATTAAATATAATTAACCTATATAACAGTTCAGTCCATCATATATGGGTTAACAAGTGTTAGGGAAAATCCCTTATAATGTTTTGAAGATGACAAAATAATCAAAGGCTACTAATGTGTTTATTGGTTGATTAGAATTAGGTGAACGAACCACAAGCTATTATGCAGATGGTGTATTAACAAAACGTTCGAATGTTATGAGTTTTCTATCAATGGTGAACAAGGCATTAGGCGTAGAGGTGTCTACAAGCTTGAGGTACCTGAGTAGAGATGAACAAGCATAGAAAGGGAAGTTCGGTAAAGCTTGGAAGGACCTTGGATAGGTGAACAACAAGGTACAGCCACTATTACCAATACGCTTGGAGAGACCAGAAGATGGAGCTCAAGATATTGCATATGTATTCTGCTTTTGAAGTTTAGGATATTGCATCTGAATTCTGCATCTGAAGTTCAGGATACTGCATCTGAATTATGCATCTGAAGTTCTGGATATTGCATCTGAGAAGAGAATTTTATATTGACCTTAGTTGGATGTTCAGACTCAAGTCAAGAGTATCGCATACATGTTTCTGAAAGGGTTGAATCATGTTGTCCAGATTAAGTGAAGTGTTACTTATGTAGCTCAACTATACATTTGAATGAAGATTTATATTCGAGCATCAACAAGGTTTCTATCGACATCAAACTTAGTATTATCTCTATTCAGATTGTGAAGACTGGTTTCGTTTATGAAGACTGTTCATACACAGCGAAGTATTCAGATACAGAAGACTGCTTATGTTTCTGAAGTCTGTTTCTGAAGATTGTTCAGAAGCTGTGAGATATATTAATTCCAGATTCTGAAGACCTATGCCTGACATATATCCGTTGTTGCTGAGGTATTTATGGAAGTTTGTAATCTTTGATTGACAGGATTATTCTACAAATAGATTAGTAGAATATCCTTGATTGGAAATTACCTTCCATGGGACAAGAAAACTTTCATATTTGAAGAACTCCACTTATGGAAACTGAAGATTGAGTTGTATGGGTGACTGAATCTGAGAGATTCAGATTCAACATCAACGGTCACCAAATCTCCCTAGATACAGTCTCGTTCAATCAAGATTGATGGCATCCAATCAGCGATTGAAGAGCGATTCTTTGAAGACCTGTCCAATGGCTAGTTTGGGAGGTGAAGGAGTATAAAAGGAGATCCATGGTGCTATTATGGTGTGAGATCATAATCATCAATTTCAAAGTGCTAGAGTTATTCAGATTCGTACTTGTCCTCGTGAGCTTTATACAACAACTTTGAGAGGCTTTGTTGTAACAAACGCGGAAAAACAAACATAGAACACAAGGATTTACGTGGTTCGATCAAGGTGATCTACGTCCACGGGCGAGGCAAAACAAGATTCCACTATGTTCAAAGAGTGTTTTGACTACAACCCTAGCAACAGTATAAAAAGAGCCCCCAAATTTTTTTTTCTCGGGGGCGCTTGCTCTGGGTTGGGCCTATCGGCCCAACCCTCCGCGTCACGAACTAAATCTCAATTTTCTCTCCACTTTTTTTTTGGGCTGCACAAAAATATGTCAGGTCGGGTGATGAAACGGGCCGAGTACATAAATTTCAAGACATATTTAACAGGCTTCGTAAGAATGATTAAGAGAGGATAGTGTGATCTATCAAAGAAAGTATCATCACTTATTGTAAACCTCCATTGATTCTTCTAGTGGAATATAGCCTAACGGCTCTCAGCATGGGAGAATGGACGCAGGCTTGATTTAAGCCGAACCACTATAATCGTCGTGTGTAATATTCTCTATCTCTAAACTCTTATCATTGTGTTTGATAGAATATTGCATATTGGTGTTCATATTCAGAATTTGCATACCCAGAAATTGCATACTCATGTTCAGAATCATAAACTGCACATATTCAGATTCTATGTACATTTTGACTTAATTCTTTTAATTCCGCATTTTCTAGTCAAAATTGTTTAAAATCACTTATTCACCCTCTCTAGGTGATATTGCTAGATACAACAACAAGAAAGGAAAAATGATTGTTGTTGGAATGTTGGAATTATTTTCCCTTCTTGCTACTCTTAAAATTGCTTCTCTGACCAAACAAAGCCGCCCCGTGTTGAATTACAAGAGAACTTTTATTTGTCAGCTGACTCTCAAAGCTTTGCAGTTGCGAAATCAAGTAAGAGAACATTGGCATTGGAGGCTTCAACATGGAAGTTGTGAATGAATCATATTGATCACCTAAGCCATTCAAAACAAAGAGACCATTCTTTTTGTCCTCAAGGGGACATCCGATAGCAGATAACTCATTAAAATATTTTGAAAAGCACCAATATACTCGTGAAGAGATGAAAAATTATCTCTATGACATTTTTGGATTTGTAGAAAAATTGAAACTTCACGTACCTCAAACACCTTGGCAAAAAAAATGTTTTGTAAAACTTCACGTACCTCAGGAATGGATAATGTCAGGAGATAAGGGCAAAGACGTTACTTGAGCGGTCATCAAAAACTTGGGAGCGGTTATGGATGACAACAAGTATAAAAAGGAGTCGGACCCAGAAGAGGCACACGCAAACACCCGAAGAACAAGATTTTCTACTTTTGCCCTTCTCCTCCGGTCATTTCCAGCAGTTCCTTTGGTTATTCTTTTCTTTTTTTTTTGGTCAGAGTTCCTTCGGTTATTCGAGTTGTTCATTTTCCTTAGTTGATCCAACCTTTGCTCTTGTTCTTTGGAAACCATTCATGTTGTCGTCAATCGGTTCATTTCATCAGTATTTGGAATCTGATCATCAAGTTCTCTTTCCTTTCTTAGGCTCCGTTTGTTTCGCAGAAAATGATTGATTCAAAAAACATTTTCCTAAAAATGATCGCATATACAACTCGAAATAATTACTCAATGAAAAATATTTTTCCTTATCTATGACAATTTGTGTCTAAACATTTGTGTAAACGATGAAAATATCTTTATTGTCAATGGAAAAAGCCAATATTTTATAGAAAATATTTTTCAAATCACTCATTTTTCGTGAAACAAACGGAGGCTTTAGTGCACAATCATCTGTCAATGTCAAAGCACGAGGACTATGATGTTTGGCCAAGATCATTGATCCGTCAAGGTGCGGTGCTTTCCAATTGTCGAGTCGATAAATTTGAGGAGAGCGATTTTCGAGCGAATCAGACATTAAATCGTGCTTTGGGTTAAATGCAAACGTTTCTATTTGGAGCATCTTACCTTTTGAATATGCTCTTATTCAATTTCAAAATATGTTGTTTTGAGTTATGACTAATTTGGGTAGTTTTAGGCTCCATTAGTTTCGCGGAAAATGTGGTGTTTTTGAAAAATATTTTTCAGGAAGTCATTTTCCAAGAAAATGACAATATTTTACGGCGTTTGGCTGAAATCTGAAAAAGAATTGGAAAAATATTTTTCGCTGTTTGGTAAGGAAAATCAATTTTTACCATATACATCTTTAATAAGTTTTTTTTAAATTGATATTTTTATTATTTTCTTTTATCTTTTTTATTTTTTATTTTTTAGTTTTCTTTTTTATTTTTTCTTTTTCCTTTCTTCTTCGAATGGCGACCGGCCAGCAAGGCTTCGCCTCGACGGCCTCACCAAATCTGGCGACACTTGGCCTGGCCTCGCCACAGGCCGGCGACTGGCCAAAGAAGAAGGGAAAAGAAAAAAAAGGAAAAGAAATAAATTTAAAAAAGAGAAAAAAATTTAATTTTTTTTTTTGAATTTTTAAAAAATAAGTAAAAATAAACAAAAAGTAAAAAAGCAAAAAAAAAAAAAAAAAGGAAATGTGAAAGAGAGGAGGAAGGAAAGATGGGGAAAATGTTTTCGTCTTCTAAAAAAGATGAAAACATTCTCCCCACTTTTGAAAGAGATTTTTCCATAGGTGGTAAATGTTTTCCTTGACTAGCTTATTTTTCGCAAATCGAAGGTAATTTTTCTGGAAGTTATTTTTCGTGAAACAAACGGGACCTTAACTAGTGTCTTGAGGCACTTAAGACACTAGTTAATAAGTTCTTTAACTTAGTTGGATGAGGGAATAAAATAAGCTAAGTATTATGAGAATATTGACCCATCAGCATAGGCGAAACTGGTCAAAGATGATATTTGCTATTAACTTCGAGTTCAAACTCTCCTGGTCGACGAAGATAAGTGGTATGCTGTCGGCCAAGTGATGAGTGACATGTCTATGCACACCATTTAAGATAGCTGGTTTTGTGGTAAAGGGCCACTTGTGGTTAAGAAAATAGGATGGCCTAAATAATGGGCGAGGACGAGATGGGCCGGGGTGAGAATCGCCAACCCCACCCGGCTAAGGCTGAACAAGGGCCGGCCACTGCCCGGCTGAGGCCGGACATGTCCGACCAGCGCCGGATGATGCTGCACGAACGACCAGCAAGGACTGGTCGTGACCAGCTGGTGCCGTGCTGTGCCGGCAAGGGTAGCTCACGGCGGCCCGCCTGGTTGGCAGGCGCCAACCGCTCGGTCGCGTCGCCAGAGCTTCCGTTTTCGTCCCCATGTTCCTTAGTTGTTAGTTGTTGGTAAAAAAGTAAGTCAATGGAAAGTCAATAGGTAATAGTAAGTCAATTTTCTAGTGGATAAGGATGCACAAGTTAATGGAAAGTCAGTAGGTAATAGTAAGTCAATTTTCTAATGGATAAGGATGCACAAGTCAATGGAAAGTCAATGGTAATAGTAAGTCAATTGGATAAGGATAAGATTAAGCATTAAATGAAAGGATAAGGATCAATAGTAACCATACAAGTGGACCAATCAAACGTCGATAAGTAGCTAGTCTAGAAACCTATGATTAGTAGCCTAAACATGTGGACCAATAAGATTAAGACACCAAGGCTAGGTCATTAATGAAATAACTTGCAAGAGAAGTTAGAAAACTACTATAAATAGGGGTATGATTTTTTCAATTTCTTCATCTACCAATCCTCTCCTTCCCCTCTTCCTCACGCCTATTCTCTCTCCCTCATGTGCTCCCTCTCTCTCACGCCTCCCTCTCACGCCTAGTCCTTCATCCCTCACGTATTCTTGCTTGCTCGGCCGTGATCTCGCTTGTTTCTCGGGTGCTCTTGGGTAGTCCTACATCGAAAAAAGTAGGGAAAATACTAGTTTTGAAATAAGGATGTTAGTTTAATGCTTGTTGAAGTGGATGCATGGTTATTCCTAATGAATGAAATAAAATGCATGCCGGAACGTGTGTTTAAACTTGCTAAAGCAAGATTGAGGAAACAAGTCATTCTTGTGTGTATGAGTATTTGTGCATGCGATATAGGACGGTTCTTAGTAGGTGTGGATGGTATGATAATCTTAATCAAAGATAATGAATGGATCATACGCATGCAAGTATGTGATTGTTATTAAAAGACGATGATTGCCACCGTTAGTGAGAAAAGCAACGGTGTAGGGTCTCGGGGGTAAACGACGTATTTTATCGACCGTTGCTCGCGACAACGGATGCAAGTGCCGTCATTCGCTAAAAGTTTTACTTGAGGCAATGGCATAGACGTCATTTACTTAATAATATGAAGTGAAAGTGCCATCGTACACGTGTAGTGACGACGTTGCCCGGTACCGGAAGTCCCAATATGAGGGAAGAGGATGCCCAAAAGTAAAAAGAAAAGAATGTCTGTTGCATTTATTGAGTTTATGCCTGACATTATGATTGATGTTGTATATGGTTGCTTTGAGTAACAAAAGGCTCGGGGAAATGAAAGCCCGAATGTGAAAGGAAAGTTTACTGCACCTGTTAAGTCTATGATTGAATGACTAATGTTGTGCTTGATGAATTTGAGTAATGAATCATAGGATAGCTTTGTGGTTCGCGATATCAGGTATTATAACTTCTACTCTATCTCGAAACTAGTGCTTTTCCTACTGGGCTGTGTGTTCATACATTATTTTTCAATGAACTAGCGATGGCTCAATCGGACCAGCGCATCGACATGGTTACGGGTGTGGACTATCAAGGAAGGGACATAGTACGCGTCAGTTCTAGTCGCTTATATGGAGATAAGCTACCACAGATTCCCAGCTGGGAGAAAGTTATCTTAGAAGCTATACTAGATGTTGTTGGGGCTAATAATGCAACCTAGAGGGGGGGGGGGGTGAATAGGTTGTTTCGAAATTTTTTCAGATTATGCGGAAAATAGTAGGTGATAAGAAAAAAGATCGAGTGAGCAAATATTTAGCGCAACAGTATCTGAAAGTGTTCAGACAGAGTAATGACTTAGAAAAGATCAGCACACTAGATATATAGGGGTTCGGCTTATATACCAAGACTACGTCCACTCCACACAACTAACAGCCACAACATGGGCTGGAATGCACTAGTAAACTGCCTCACAAGTTACAAACAGTACATGAGCTGATATTTCTCACGATAGATCACACTATCTTGATACAGCCTCACTACTTAGAAATGTACACTTGATTTTGCTTGATCACAAGGCAATAGATGATCATAGGATCTTTCTCAGTTAAGCTTTTAAACTAGAACCAATTCTAAAGCAACTTTGGATATTCAATCCGTTCAAGTGGTTGGTTACTCTCTTGGCCTTCACGAGCTCCTCTTTATATAGCCTTCAGTATTGTAGCCGTTTGAGCACCTTTGGAGAAGCAAAAGAGCCGTTGGAGTTTGATGGGACACCTTGTCCTTAGGCTGGAGCAGCTTTCTTTCAAGTCAGACCGGACTTGCCTAAAACAGGCGCTGAGATATTGTTCCTTGCTGACAGGTTATTGCTGTACTCTGACAGAGCAGTTGTACTGTTCTTGAGAAGATTTAAATTCTCCCATTGGCCTTTCCCATCAATCGCAGGTCACCTAAGCCAATTTTTCTGAAACATAAGCTCGTATGCTTTTTATGCACCTTGTTTGACCAGATCTTTCAAGCTTCGATATCAAGTATTCGGTGACCAGATCATTAGTGGTCCTCAGCGAATGTTTCACGAAATAGCTTTAGACTTCACGCGATTTTTACCTGATGGCCATAATGTGATCCTTAGCCATAGAGGACAAATATATGCACACCAAAGGTAAACCAAATACCGAAGGATAGTTTGGAAATCATCAAAATGTTTTATGAGATGTTTCTCCAACAATCTCTCCCTTTTTTATGATGACAAAACTATCCTGCAAATGTGAAGTGAGACAGAGTTTGTAGAGTGCAATAATGTAAAGATCTGCATAGCTGATATTTCAATGATAAGGCATAATCACAGATATATGAATTCTCCAAAAAAGATTTTGAAATGAATTTGGAGAAGAACTAACTAAGCTGATCTTTGGATTTTGAAAAGATTTTTGATCAAGATCCTTAGTCGCAATTCAAGATGTTTTTGAGATAAACATCTGTAAAGAGAAACTTTTTGTTCTCTTGACTTGCTCTCAGGCTCCCCCTATTTTTATGCTTCCCTTAGCATTTGCACCTGTAAACATTTTAAGAGAAACTTTTTGTTCTCTTGACTTGCCCTTAGGCCCCCCCTGTTTTTATGCTTCCCTTTGCATTTGCACCTGTAAACATTTTGTATGAACCTATATACGCATTCTCCCCCTTTTTGTCATCAATCAAAAATATATTGCAATTAGAATATAATATAGGTAAGAGAGATTTGAATAAACATTAGCTTCATTCATTTGGGCCTTGAAACGGGGGTACATTCAATATAACAGGAGCATAAAAAAAAATAGAGAGACAGGCAGTCATGCGCAAGCATAAAGAATTTCATTTTGTGTCGGTGCGCTTGTGTTTCCTTGAAGCAGACGAGGAAGGGGAAGGCTCAGGAATGGTTTGGATGGGGTTGTAGCAATCTAGGCCGATGATGGTCCTCTCAAGCTTGACCAGATACTTCGATATTTGGGCCAGGGACACCTTCAAATCCCGTACATCTGACTGAACAGCTAGCAAGACATCCGATGGCGGAGAGGTAGAGGGTCCTGCTGAGGATTGAACTTGTTCAGGTCTGGGGGGACGCGATGCCTTTCTAGCTTTACTAGCCTGTGCCTTCTGCCTAGTCCTTGAGACAGGCTGTTCAGTAAACCTATCCTGGAGCGACTGTTTTGCTCGTTCGTCATCTCCATGTCCTATGGTGACGACCTCATCTTTTGCATTCAACCATCCTTCCGGAGAGATCCTTAACATCATCTTCTCGAGAGTCTTCTTCCCAATGACGATCTGAGGGAAGTGTTCCTTGGAGACTCGGGAGACATTGATGCCTTTTTTCTTAAAGATCTAACCGATAAGTGTTCCATACGGCAGTCCTCTTGTTTTTCTGTTTATCGTTCGGTACATGTGCAAGATAATGAGGTGCGGGATAGAAATTGGAAATCCAGTGAGCAGAGCCCATATCACCTTAGCTTCGAATCTTGACACATCATTTGAGGATGAGGACTTAGGACGGAGGATGAGAGTCAGGATCTTTTGAAGATAATTGACCTTGAGGGGTAAAACATTTACAGGCTCAATCTTCCAAAAATCACGAGTGAAATTTGGCATTTCCAAAATGAAACTGTACACGTCATCGGAAGAGATTCCAACTTCTGATAAGGGCGAAAGTTGGTCTGGAGAATCTCAGTCCCTCTGCGGTTACAGTATAGCTTTTTCTTTCAAACGTGAAAACGAAAGAGTAAGGATCTGGAAAATGCTAGTTTGAGTAAAACATTGTGATCACGTTCGGAGAGGATGGATCCTCCATTGTGCAGAGTTCCAAAAGCTTGTGTTTTTTAAGGACTTCAGTCAGAAAAATTTCATGAGTGTTAAGAAAATTGAAGTCAACCACACGAGGAAAAACCAGAGTTCTTTTGGAAATAAGAGACCAAGCTTTTTCGTGCTCTTTACTCAGAAACAGTGGGTCAGCAAAAGAAGGGTCAAATCAAAACTTTTTGTTGGCTCAAAATTTTGAAGGACTCCATCATCGTCATCCCCACGTCTTTTGTCACTCTTTCCCTCATCAGCCTTAGGGAGATCTTCACTAACCTCGACATTTTCCTCAGGCAGGTCCTGAGACTTAGGGAGATCTGGAGCAGACAAGCTGACTTCCGGTGCAGGAGGAGGTGAAGAAGCACCACTCGATGTCTCTTTTGGTGGACTAGTTTCCTTAGATTCCTTTGACAGGTCTGCCATCTCCTTGGTTGAAGACTTTCAGGGCGATCTTTCTGTCAAGGTCTCTAGTGTAGTGGCAAAAGAGGCGGCCGTGCTAGAACCAGGTGCAGTTGGTGTTGGAGGGATGACCTGTTCTTCTTTCTCTACAACCTGCTTTGGTTTCAACTTTTCCATGAACTCTATATACCAGGCGTCGAACTCCTCTTGTGATTTGATCATCATGGGATGGCAATCCCTTTCGAGGACAGAGAGAACTCAAGAGTGCGAGTTTGAGATGCTTTTTGCTTTACTTCACGGCCAGGGACTACGGAGTGCTCGCAGTGGGTGAGGCAAGAACTGAGTGAGATTCTGTGCTAGCCGAAACAGAGCCTCCTGGCTCACCTCCTGTCTGAATACTTGGAGCTGATTCTTCGGGAACATTCGTAAGATCAACGTTCGAGGGACCAGCGGCCTAGGCTTTTGCCTTGCTAACTCGGGTAGACTTGCGAGGACCCATGGATGAAGGTTGAAAGTAACCGAGAGAAAAAGAGAGAGAAAAGTGGAATGGAAGGGAATGAAGTAAGGGAGAAGAGTGCAGTTTGAAAAGGAGAAGGTGAGGAATGGTTGAGAAGGTAGTGGTGATGGAAAGGTGAACGTGCTCAGTATAAATAGGCACACACAAGCACACACAATCTTTAAAGAGAGATAACGGTAATAATTCAAAAATAATTAATAAAAAACAAGGGAATAAATGTGACAGCTGGAAAATCACATCAACGGTCATCGCAACAGAACGGGCAGATTCTACGTTTCCTGATGCACTGTAACGGTAACTTTTTCAAGAGATTAGGCATACCTGATCTTTGGAGAGATGCAGAGATCTGGTTACCTGATCTTTTGCGATACTGCGGATCTTTTGCCAATTAAAATTGTTACTCAGGAGGATTAGAGATTCTCAATTCTTCTTTGATAAATTCAAATGCTTGCTTGTCTAGAGGATTTGTGAATATGTCAGCCAACTGAAGTTTTGAATCGACAAAGTGTATGCACACATCACCGCTGTTCACATGATCTCTGATAAAGTGATGTTTTACTTCAATGTGCTTTGCTCTTGAATGCAATATGGGATTCCTGGTCAGGTTTATAGTACTTGTATTGTCACAGCAGATAGGAATATTCGAATTTTGTTCCTCAAAGTCACTGAGTTGTTGTTTCATCCAAAGAAGTTGTGCACAGCAGCTCCCTAGTGCAATTTACTCAGCTTCAGTGGTTAAGAGAGCAACTGAGTTTTGTTTCTTTGAAAACCAAGAGATCAACATGTTTCCCATCAATTGACATGTACCAGATGTACTTTTTCGATCGATTTTGCAACCTGCATAGTCAGCATCTGAATATCCCAATAAATTAAAGCTTGAAGCTTTAGGATACCATAACCCTGTCTTAGGTGATGAACCAACGTACCTGATGATCCCTTTTACAATCGTGATATGTGACTCCTTTGGATTAGATTGGAATCGTGCACATAAACACACGACAAACAAAATATCCGGTTGAGAAGCAGTTAAGTATAGCAGTGATCCTATCATGCTTATATAGAGTTTGGAATCAACGGACATACCTTTTTTTATTCTTGTCCAGTTTGATAGATGCGGCCATAAGTGTTTCTGTGAATTTGCATCTTTCCATACCAAATCTCTTCACCAGATCTTTTGCGTACTTTTCGTGGTGAATGAATGTTCCAGCTTGTCGCGATCTAAAAATCAGATTCAGGCTAACGGATTATCAGGTTGATTATTTAACCTAATTCGGACCCTCCCAAGCCCTACCGAATCGCAACTTAGGGTATGATTTTATGCAAAAATATCAAATTGGAGCCACCACTAATCTTTATTTGGTAGGTAGATTAGAACCTAAATAAATTAACGGGAGAATTAATTTATTTCCACGAACCAAATGAAATAAGTTCGGAGACTTGGTTACATTAATTTAGAAAAAACTAATGCCCTTTCGGTACCAGATTTCATGAAAAATCCCTTTAGATTGATGGAGTGAACTGACTATTTTTTTATTTTTTTTCTTTGAGGAAATGTGAATGCAAACTATACTATATGACATGGCAAAGTAATAATCTAAAAATATAAGACATGCGAATGATTTTTTTATTTTTTCCGAAAATTATTAAGCAAAACTAAGCAAACAAAAAGGATGAACAAGAATAAACAAAAATGCCCATAATGTACCTTTAATTTTTGAATTTTTCCGAATAATTCAATCATTCCCAAAGATTAGGGCTAGAGTAGAATTTTATTCGCAACGTGCTCTTAGATTCGAGCCAGTAAACGGATTGAGGGGTATAGAATAACATCGTTCCTTTTGACAAAGGGCAGAACATGAAATTTTATACAAATTGCCGTCCTATTCCACAAGATCGTGCCTAAGGCATGCAATTTTATTTATCGAAGGGTCTAGGCACAAAGGGAGCATATATTATGGGCATGCTTGTTTATTAAGGTGCAAACTTTATATCATAAAATTAAATCAACAAACATGACCGAAGATAAATGAATTTTTTGTTTTTTTAAAAAACTAAAAGGGATAGCCGAAAATATGAGATAGGCCACCTTTCCTCACCAGAATTTGATCTTGAAAATTATCCACAGGATTTGCAAATTTATTACAGATAATTCTCGAAATTTTGGATAATTATCCGAACCACCCAAATTTTATCCATAAATCAATCATCCGCAAAAGATAAGACAAATTCAGATAACATCCAACCAGCAGATAATATCCAATTCAAACCAAACCTCATCCATAGCCTGAAACATTATCGAATAATCATCAAACCAATTCAATGCCAGAGATAATCATCAGACTAAAATTACCCACAATTTTCAGATTTTTCGAATTAATTCAAGAGATAATTATCTGGAATTTTATCACAATCAATCATCAAGAATTCGGCCAGAGCACGATTACAAAAAAAAATTAGATTTTGGCAGAACTTCAATTTTTCGGTTTTTAGGATAACTTGGTAAAAATTTTCATTTTTTTACATTCAATTGTGGATCAACATGTGATAGTAAACACATATGCAAGTTACCAATTAAACAAGCATTGAATGCAATCAAAGGTTGAGTAATTTTACCTTTTTCCAAGCTAAACTCCAGCAAGCGCGCGAGCTGCAAATCCGCCCAGAATAGTCTCGTTTGAGCTCGATTAGCCACCAAATTGGACCAGATGATCTAACACAAGTATTAGAGAGATTAGCACTAAAAATATCGATAAAACAGGGGCTGATTACCCACAAACCAAGGCTGAACAGTGATGATTTTTGGCTAAAACAGAGGCCATTCGGTGGCCAATCGGCGGACTGAGCTGGCGGAGCTCCGGCGGTTGGACAGTGGCTGTGAAGGGCTTGGTAGGAGGAGCAAAGGTGGATGGGCGGCCGGATTTGGTTGGAGCTTCAAATTGAGGAGGATTGTCTCGACCGGAGGGGAGACAATCAAACTCCTTTTCTCTTTGTAATTGCCAAATTCTCTATGTGTCGAGCTCTAAATTTTCGGAAATAATGGCCAACCCTTGTGATTGTGACGAGGGTTCGATTATATAGACTTTAAGCGTAAGAGTCCTAGCAGGATTAGGAGTCGTTTCTGACCGTCGGATTAGAATATCTAGTCAAAGCAGGATTCAATATCAGCCGTCGGATTGAAACTTCTGATCCGGAAGAGTTTGGATCGAGCGAGACTCTCGGTTATTTAGAGCCTGATAAAGATAGAATTTTAGTTTTTTAGGACTCTATTTCTTCTGAACGATTATCTGAACTTTACTCAATCCTCGAAGAGTCCGGATTTCCTGAACACCTCAAAATTTTGGCCATATGATGATGAGAGTAAAAATGGCAGAATTTTTCATCTATTGTGAGCTCGTGGTGACGTCTTGGGCTTCAATCGGGCTTTAACTGATTAAATGGGCATTTAATTAAAAGCCTGATTAAATTAAATAGCAGAAATGGGCTGATTTGCATTAGAATTAGGTCCAAGACCCATGTGAATTTCGACAATCATCACCACCAGGCCTGGCCGAATTTTCCAATTAAATGATGGGCTCGTCTCGCATTATCGGGCTCAACTTAAGGCTTTTTTTTTTCAAATAATAAACAATTTAATAAAGCCTTAATAAACTAAATGGACTTTAATGAATAAAAAAAAATGAGTTTGAAAATATGTCCAACTAGTCTAATAAAATTCAGTACATTCATCATGAATTTTGACAAAAAATTGATAACCAATTATGTGCATGATTCGACCTTTTGAGTTCAATTTAAGCTCTATCGAATTGATTAAATCTTTTCTGAAATTATTCATTTAAATAGGCTTAATCAGGTTCAAAAATGAACTCCAACATTCTTGGAATTTTTTAGCTCCCACAATCTTGGAAACTTCGATTCAGATCCTCAACCGTTAGCTGAAAATGTTAAACGAATCCTTGCTCAGCCACCTGACGAATCGAGCTCACCCCTGATTTGAATGCAAATGAAAATGCATGATTGACAGGAATTAAACATGAAATGCATGAGGAATATTTTTTGGCAAGAAATGATCCCATTTTGTGTAATTATGAATGAAAATTAAAATTTAGGTGTCAACACAGCTCTTGTTTGCTTTATTTGAAGTCCAAGGAAGAAATTCATCTCCCCCGTCATGCTCATCTTGTATTCATTTGTTATTGCTTTGGCGAAATCCTTGCAAAGGTTTTCATTAGTAGAGCCAAATATTATGTCATCAACATAGATATGAACAAACAAGATGTTTTTACCTTTTTTCTTGATAAGCAAGGTAGTATCAACTTTACCTTTTTCGAAGTTATATTCAAGAAGGAAAGAACTTAATCTTTCGTACCAAGCTCTAGGGGCTTGCTTGAGACCATAGAGAGCCTTCTTTAATTGATAGACATCGTCTGATCGTGAAGGATCTTCAAAACCTGGTGGTTGCTCAACAAACATCCTTTCTTTAATATAGCCATTGAGAAAAACACTTTTCACATCCATTTGGTACAAGGTAAAATTGTAATGACAAACATAAGCAAGTAGAAGTCGAATAGCTTCTAATCTAGCAACAAGAGCATACGTTTCATCATAGTCTATGCCTTCTTGTTGTGAGTAACCTTTAGCTACTACCCTGGTTTTGTTTCTTACCATATTACCTTGGTCGTCCATTTTGTTGCGAACAATCCATTTCGTGCCAATGATCTACTGATCTTCAAGTCGCGAAACTAATTTCCATACATCGTTGATTTGGAATTGGCGAAGCTCATCTTGCATTGCTTCGATCCAGCATTCATCTATGATTGCTTCATCAACTGCTTTAGGCTCAATTTGAGAGATCAGGGCTAGGGAGTTCATCATATCTTTGATTGAAGATCTTGTCTTGATTCCTTCGTCAATTTTCCGAATGACCTGATCTTTGGGTGATCAGTCTTGAACTTCCAATCTGTAGAATGTTGACTTGAATTAGAAGGATTGGCAGTTTGTTGTTGCAGTGGCTGTTGAACATTTACTGGAGCGGATGTTTGGAAATCCACCTCATGTTCATCTCTTTGAACACCTTTGAGCTCATCTTTAAATTTGACATTGTTGTTTTCTTCAAGCACCTGCGAATCTTTATTGAACACTCGATAAGCATTGCTACTTGTAGAGTAGCCAAGAAAAATACCTTCACTTGATTTGGCATCGAATTTTCCAACGTCGTCATTCATGTTCTTGAGAATGTAGCATTTGCAACCGAAGACGTGGAAGTAAAATAGGATTGGCCTTCTTCCTTTAAAGATCTTGTAAGTAGTCTTTTCCATCATTGGTTAGAGAAGAGCTCTATTCATGATGTAAGATGCAGTAGCAACCGCTTCAGGCCAAAAGTAGGTAGGAACCCCACTTTCAATCATCATGGTCCTGGCCATCTCTTGGAGAGATCGATTCCTTCTTTCAATGACTCCATTTTGTTGAGGAGTGTAAGGAGTAGAGAAGTTGTGCTCAATTCCATTTTCGTCACAAAGATCTGCAAAGCTTTGGTTTTGGAATTCTCCACCATGATCGGTCCTGATAGCTGTGATCTTGTATCCTTTTTCATTTTGCACTTTTCTAGCAAGTTTCTCAACGGAATGAAATGCTTCATGCTTATGAGTTAGAAAAATTACCCATGAGAAACGTGAGTAATCATCAACAACCACTAGGCAATATTTTCTTCCTCCTAGACTTGCAGTTCTAGTAGGACCAAACAAATCCATATGCAACAGTTGCAAAGGTCTATTCGTAGCAATATTGTTTATGGGTTTGAAGGAAGATCTTACCTATTTTCCCAAGGAGCATGCATTGCAGGAGTCACTTTTATCGTAGTTGATCTACCAGATCTGTTGATGCAATCGTGGAGATGTGCTTCACGTTGATATGGCCTAACTTCTTTTGCCATAGATTACATTCTTCTTTGATAGACATCAGACACTGCATTTCATCAAGTTCAACATTCAACAGATAAATATTACCGTGTCGTTTACCTGTGAAAGATTGGGTAAGGTCCTGGCTAGTGCCACTGCACATTTTTTGTTCGAAGTTGATTTTGTAGCCTTTATCGCACAGTTGGCTTATGCTGAGAAGGTTGTATCCAAGTCCTTGGAGTAATAAAACATCTTCAATGACCAGATTTCCCAACCTGATGTTTCCCAAGCCAATAATCTTTCCTTTTCCTTTACCACCAAAGGTGACACTTCCACCGTTCACCTGTTTGAGATTTATGAACATGTTCCTTTCACCTGTCATGTGTCTCGAACATCCACTGTCCAAGTACCACTTGTTCTTCTTCAGTATCACCTGCCATCAAGACGATTTTAACGTTTTCTTTGGTACCCACACAAAGTTGGGTCCTTTTATGTTAGTCTTGGGTCTGGTGTCAAATCTCCAGTAGATCTTTTTGGGCTTCATTTGCTCAACTAGACAAGTTTGTTTGTTATGACCAGGTTCATTGCAAACTGAGCAATTGAATTGCTTGCCAGTAGATCTTGTGAGTTGCTATGCAAAGTGATCTTTGTAAGACTGAAGAGAAAGTGTTTGTTTCAATCTCGTTTTGACATTTTTGGAAAAGGATTCTTCTCTTCATGTTTCCTTTCACGTCCAAGTCCAGACTTGTTGTAATGAGGAACTTGAATAATTAGAATGTACTGTAGAGTTTTTGAGCTGAAGGAGAAATTCGTACTAATTTTTGAAATATCTTCCTTTAGAGATTTGCTTTCCTCCTACAGAAAGTCGCGTTCGCTCTGAGTAGTGACCAGATCTTTTTGCAGTTTCTCAAGCTCATCTTTTTTAGAAAGGTTTTGTTCAGTGAGTTTTGTAACTTCCTTTTTCAAATCAGACATTCTCTTTGAAATCTTTTTGTGTTCTGGAAACATTTCCTTTAAAAATGCTTGCATTTCTTCATATGAAAGTTCAGAATCATTTACCTCTTATTCTTCTTCTTGTTCGGATTCTGCCATGAGGCAAAGATTTGCTTCGTCTTCGACACTTAACTCACACTCGGTGTCACTCCATGTTTCTGCTTTGAGTGCTTTTTTCTTCTTTACGAACTTTCCTCCTTTCTTCTTTAGGAGATGACAATCAGGCTTGATATGCCTTGGTTTCCTACATTCATAACAGACAATGTCCTTACCTTTGCTTTCTTCCTTTCATTTAAAGGATCTCTTTTCTTCTGAGAATTTCAGATTCCTTCTTCCTCTGAAGTTTCCTCCTTTCTTCATAAGAGTTTTGAATATTCTAGTAAACAGGGCCATTTCATTGTCGTCATCTTCTTCTGCTGATGTATCACCTCATGTATTTCCATCATTAGCGTTAAAGGCAATAACTTTCTTACCTTTGGACAGGTTTTGCTTATTTAAGCCTTCAGCTTCATAGGACATTAGCGTGCCTATGAGTTCATCTAGGGTGATAGGTTGAATCCTCACAGTTTCTCGAATTGAGGTTTTCATAGTGATCCATTCTTCTGGGAGTGCCCTAAGCAGCTTGTTCACTTTTTCAGCATCTGTGAAGATCTTTCCTTGACTAGCCATGCCATTCACCATCTCAGTGAATCTTGTGAACATTTCTCTTACCGTTTCATCAGATTTCATCACAAATGTCTCGTAACGACCAAGCAGGAGGTTTATCTTGGTTTCTTTCACACGATCGGTGCCTTCATAGATCACTTGGAGGTAATCCCATATTTGTTTAGCTGAAACACAAGAGGATATTCGGTTAAATTTAGATGGAGATAGAGCACAGTACAGAAGATGTCTTGCTTTAGAATTGAGAGCAGCTCTTTTTCGAGTTTGTTCAAGGTGAGCAGCAGCAGCAGTAGGATCAGCAGCTGGTTCTCCAGCAACAGCAATAGGAGCAGTAACTAGAACTTCTACACCATTTTGAATAACATCCCACATATCTTGATCACAGACATTAAGGTAGGCAAACATTATGTTCTTCTAGTAGTTGTAGTTGCTTCCATCGAAGTATGGAGGTTTGTTTGGTGTTGCGAATTCATTGCTCAGAAAACCACCAAAGTCAGCCATGATAAGGATCTTTATGCTCTGAAGAAATACACTTCAAATAACAAGCAACAGAGCTCTGATACCAATTATTGGGACTAACAATGCAACCTAGAGGGGGGTGAATAGGTTGTTTCGAAACTTTTTCAGATTATGCGGAAAGTAGTAGGTGATAAGAAAAAGATCGAGTGAGCAAATGTTTAGCGCAACAATTTCTAAAAGTGTGCAAATAGAGTAACGATATAGAAAAGATCAGCACACCAGATATATAGTGGTTCGGTTTATATACCAAGCCTACGTCCACTTCACACAACTAACAGCCACAACACGGGCTGAAATGCACTAGTAAACTGCCTCACAAGTTACAAATAGTACGTGAGCTGATCTTTCTCACGATAGATCACACTATCTTGATACAACCTCACTATTTAGAAATGTACACTTGATTTTGCTTGATTACAAGGTAACAGATGATCACAGGATCTTTCTCAGTTAAGCTTTTAAACTAGAACCAATTCTAGAGCAACTTTGGATATTCAATCCGTACAAGTGGTTGGTTACTCTCTTGGCTTTCACGATCTCCTCTTTGTATAGCCTTCAGCATTGTAGCTATTTGAGCACCTTTGAAGAAGCAAAAGAGCCGTTGGAGTTTGATGGGACACCTTGTCCTCATGCTAGAGCAGCTTTCTTTCAAGTCAGACTGGACTTGCCTAAAATAGGCGCTGAGATATTGTTCCTCGTTGACAGGTTACTGCTATACTCTGACAGAGCAGTTGTACTGTTCCCGAGAAGATTTAAATCCTCCCGTTGGCCTTTCCCATCAATTGCAAGTCACCTAAGCCAATCTTTTTGAAGCATAAGCTCGTATGCTTTTTATGCACCTTGTCTGACCAGATATTTCAAGCTCCGATATCAAGTATTCGGTGACCAGATCTTTTGTGGTCCTCAGCGGATGTTTTCACGAAATAGCTTCAGACTTCACGCAATTTTTACCCGATTGCCATAATGTGATCCTTAGCCATAGAGGACAAACATCTGCACACCAAAGGCAAATCAAATACCAAAGGATAGTTTGAAAATCATCAAAATATTTTATGAGATGTTTCTCCAATAGATGTGGGTGCGAGGTTAAGGGCCCAGAAGTCTAAGTTTAGTATGAGTTTTGTTTTATAGTAATGGTTGACCCCTTCCTCTTCCCCAAATTTTAATTAGCTGCACCTTTTATGGGGAAGAATATGTTTTATGGTGTAAAAATAATAGTTACCATATATTAAATAAAAAGGGTGTGTTCTATGAAGAAGTTTATTGCCGATACTTTGGTTACACCTTCTTTTCTTGCCAAAGTTATAGGAAATCAGTAATCAAGAAGTCGGAGAATATCCTGGGTCGTCACACCCTCTCACTTTTTTTGGTTTTCCTATTTCCCTCCTTCGGTTGTCAAGCCTCGGCTGTGAAGACCCGAATTTCCGTTGAATTAAGTTTACGAGCGAAATAGTTAATTACGTACGTGGATTAGTGGTAACTGAGTTTTGAGGTGTTAAATTTAGGCGCGGTGAACTATTAGACTTTGGTGTAGTAATGGGCACGATGGAAGTGCAAATCATGGACCGTTATTTATCGGTAACCATTTTTATCTTCGAAAGAGTAGTCCGTGCTGGAATTGGTTGGCGATCTGAGCGTGAAGCCCTTGAAACACCTCAACCCCACCGACCTTGAGCCCTATATAAGGGTCTCATTTCTCTCTCCTCATTTTTCTGTACTCCCCTCATGAAGACCACTCTGGTTTTCTCTCTTTTCTTTCTCGCTCGGTGGGCCACCCCAGCCCTCGCTCCCTTATCTTTGGTCGGCGGCATCACAACTCGACGATAGTGAATTCTCGAGACTTCAAGCTCGTGATCAGCTCGACCTCGACGCTCACGCTCCCTCCCTCTCGCTTGTTCTCGGTGACCACGACATCTAGGAGGGAACGGGGTCCTCAGACTGATGGTCAATCAGAAAGAACTATCCAAACTTTGGAAGATATGTTACGAGCCTGCGTAATTGATTTCAAAGGCAATTGGGCTGAACATCTGCACCTTACAGAATTTGCCTACAATAATAGCTACCAGTAAAGCATTGGTATGGCACCGTTTGAAGAATTATATGGCAGACCCTGCAAGACTCCAATTTGTTGGAACGAAGTTGGAGAAAGGCAATTAATAGGACCAGAATTAGTGCAAATGACCACAGACGCCGTGAAAACCATACGGGATCGGCTTAAGACAGCGTAGAGTTGACAAAAGAGTTACGCCGACAAAAGACGAAGGCCATTGGAATTTAAAGTGGGGGATCATGTGTTCCTCAAGGTTTCCCCAATTAGAGGTGTGTCGCGCTTTGGCAAGTGAGGTAAGTTAAACCCAAGGTTTGTAGGACCCTTCGAAATTCTTGAGAGAATAGGAGACCTGGCCTACCGATTAGCTTTACCTGCTAAGCTTTCTCATATTCACGATGTGTTCCATGTGTCCATGTTAAGAAAGTATGAACCCGATCCGAGTCACGTATTGGATTACGAGACAATTGACGTGGGTGAGAAGATAACATATGTCGAGGAACCAGTATGGATTCTGGATCAAGAGGAAAAGATCCTAAAGAATTAAACTATTTCTTTAGTCAAGGTTATCTGGCAATGTCATGGTATGGAGGAAGCCACATGGGAAAGTAAAGAAATAATGAGACGCAAGTACCCACAATTATTGAGAGAAACAGGTACGTTTAAATTTCAAGGATAAAATTTCTTAAGGGGGGTAGATTGTGACATCCACAATTTAGCTTAGATGAAATTATTAAATGTTGTTCTAGAAGGAATAGAGATTAACCATTAAAATTAAGAAAATATAATAGGATGGCCTAAATACAGGGCGAGGACGAAATGGGCAAGGGCGAGAATCGTCGACCCCGTCGGCTAAGGCTGGACAAGGGCCGGCCATCGCCCTGTCGATGCCGGACATGTCCGACCAGCGTCGGACGAACGACCAGCAAGGGCTGGTAGTGACCAACCGGTGTCGTGCCGGCAAGGGTAGCTCACTGCCGCCCGCCCGGTTGGCTGGCGCCGCCCACCCGGTCGCGTCACTGGAGCTTCCTTCTTCGTCCCCATGTTCCTTAGTTGTTAGTTGTTGGTCAAAAAGTAAGTCAATGGAAAGTCAATAGGTAATAGTAAGTCAATTTTCTAATGGATAAGGATGCACAAGTCAATGGAAAGTCAATAGGTAATAGTAAGTCAATTTTCTAAAGGATAAGGATGCACAAATCAATGGTAAGTTAATGGTAATAGTAAGTCAATTGGATAAGAATAAGATTAAGCATTAAATGAAAGGATAAGGATCAATAGTAACCATACAAGTGGACTAGTCAAACGCCGATAAGTAGCTAGTCTAGAGACCTATGATTAGTAGCCTAAACATGTGGACCAACAAGATTAAGACACCAAGGCTAGGTCATTAATGAAATAACTTGCAAGAGAAGTTAGAAAACTACTATAAATAGGGGTATGATTTCTTCAATTTCTTCATCCACCAATCCTCTCCTTCCCCTCTTCCTCATGCCTACTCTCTCTCCCTCATGTGCTCCCTCTCTCTCATGCCTCCCTCTCATGCCAACTCCCTCACGCCTAGTCCTTCGTCCCTCTCATGTTCTTGCTTGCTTGGTCGTGATCTCACTTGCTCAGCCGTTATCTTGCTTGTTCCTCGGTTGCTCTTGGGTAGTCCTACATCGAAAAAGGTAGGGGAATTACTAGTTTTGAAATAAGGATGTTAGTTTAATGCTTGTTGAAGTGGATGCATGGTTATTCCTTATGAATGAAATGAAATGCATGTCGGAACGTGTGTTTAAACTTGCTAAAGGAAGATTGAGGAAACAAGTCATTCTTGTGTGTATGAGTATTTGTGCATGTGATATAGGACGCTTCTTAGAATGTGTGGATGGTACGATAATCTTAATCAAAGATAATGAATGGATCATGCACATGCAAGTATGTGATTGTCATTAAAAGACGATGATCGCCACCGTTAGCGAGAAAAGCAACGGTGTAGGGGCTCAAGGGTAAACGATGTATTTTATTGATTGTTGCTCGCGACAACGGATTCAAGTGCCATGATTTGCTAAAATTTTTACTTGAGACGATGGCATAGATGTCGTTTACTTAATGATATGAAGTGCAAGTACCGTCGTACATGTGCAATGACGACGTTGCCCGGTATCGAAAGTCCCAATATGGGGAAGAGGATGCCCAAAAGTGAAAAGAAAAGAATGTCTATTGCATTTATTGAGTTTATGCCTGACATTATGATTGATGTTGTATATGGTTACTTTGAGTAACGAAAGGCTCGGGGAAATGAAAGCCCAAATGTGAAAGGAAAAGTTTGCTACACCTGTTAAGTCTATGATTGACATTATGACTAATGTTGTGCTTGATGAATTTGAGTAATGAATCACAAGATAGCTTTGTGGTTCGCGACATCAGGTGTTATAGCTTCTACTCTATCTTGAAACTAGTGCTTTTCCTACTGGGCTATGCGCTCATCCCTTATTTTTCAGGGAACTAGCGATGGCTCAGTCGGACCCACACATCGGCATGGTTACGGGTGTGGACTATCAAGGAAGGGACATAGTACGCGTCAGTTCTAGTCGCTTATATGGAGATAAGCTACCACAGATTCCCAGCCAGGAGAAAGTTATCTTAGAAGCTATAGTAGATGTGGGTGCGAGGTTAAGGGCCAAGAAGTCTAAGTTTAGTATGAGTTTGTTTGATGGTAATGATCGACCCTTTCCTCTTCCCCAAATTTTAATTAGATGCACTTTTTATGGGGAAGAATATGTTTTATGGTGTAAAAATAATAGTTGCCATATATTAAATAAAAAGGGTGTGTTCTATGAAGAAGTTTATTGCCAATGATTTGGTTACGCCTTCTCTGCTTACCAAAGTTATAGGAAATCAGTAATCAAGAAGTCGGGGAATATCCTGGGTCGTCACACTCTTTCTCTTTTTTATGGTTTTCATATTTCCCTCCTTCAGTTGTCAAGCCTCGGTTGTGAAGACCCAAGTTTCTGTCCAATTAAGTTGACGAGCGACATAGCTAATTACATACGTAGATTAGTGGTGACTGAGTTTTGAGGTGTTAAATTTAGGCGTGGTGAACTATTAGACTTCGGTGTAGAAACGGGCACGATGGAAGTGCAAATCATGGACTGTTATTTGTCGGTAACCATTTTTATCTTCGAAAGAGTAGTCCACGTCGGAATTGGTTCGCAATCTGAGCACGAAGTCCTTGAAACGCCTCAACCCCACCGACCTTGAGCCCTATATAAGGGTCTCATCTCTCTCTCTCCTCTCATTTTTGTATACTCCCCTCAAGAAGACCACTCTCTTCTTCTCTCTTTTCTCTCTCGCTCGGTGGACCACCCGAGCCCTCGCTCCCTCGTCTTTGGCCGGCGGCATCACAACTCGACGATGGTGAATTCTCGAGACTTCAAGCTCATTCTCAGCTCGGCCTCAATGCTCACGCTCCCTTCCTCTTGCTTGTTCTCGGTGGCCATAGCATTTAGGAGGGAACGGGGAGTTTGAGCTCGTTTCGTTGACAATTTGACTTCCGTTTTCTTTGAGCTCGAACTAAAGATAAGTGGTGCCTGTAACCCTTCCACTAGATTGGTTATTGTTTGCCGATTCGGCGCGGTTCTGCCGTTTGATTATGGGTATATCGATGAGAAGAATGGTTTGCATGTGGGGGAAAATAGTTGTATATGGACGATTCGTCGCTTGATCTAGTATCCACAGGTCTTGGGTAAGCTAGTTCTATAGTCTGATCGTTGGGTTTGTCGTCAATCTGAGGTGAATTGAAGTTGGACCATATATGGGTATTCGGCCACGCATGCAAGGAGGAAGGACGGAGGCTTATGTACGACGAGACGGCGATGTCGCGGTCACTTTGTGCGAGGAATCAAGGCGGGCTTGAGCAAGTGGTGGTGTTGTGCGTAGGACATCAGGTGAGTAAAATTTCTATCGCAACGCCTTTTGGTTTGTTGATTGTCTTTACAAGTAACGTTTATGAGTGGATAGGTTTCCTTGATTGTTGGATTTGCTGAATTTGTGGTTGGAACGTCAAGTCTTGGCGGCGGATGATGCACGACCACGCGTGGGTTTGGTGTTGTTGGCGTTGGCGCGCGTTGGGTCTTGGATTATTTTGCATGTTGAGTTTGATAGATGGAAAAGCTACCTATGATGTCGGGTAGGATGGATTCGTTGGTTGATCGTCGTGAAGGGCGATGGATGACATGGATCGTTCACGAGAGACATCGAAATGGTCGGTTATGGGAGTGAGAGGCCCTAAGGTTGCTTGCATATGCTGTATTTTTTGTCTGAGAAGGTTGGCGGTAGTTTTCATGGGCGCGTGGACAGTCTCGATGAGTTGCTTGTCTTGATTATTGCTTGAATGGTTTTGGTTATCATTGATTGATTTGGTCGTGTTTGCCCTGTATGGATTGTTGTGTTGCTTGTTAGGTGATTAATGTTTTCGTTCGTCGAAGTGGTAGAGATTGTACTCGCGGAGCTTCGGCTCACTCTCGTGGATTAACCTGTTTTCAGATTAGCTAGCCAGCGAGGATGGCGACGAAGAGTAAAGGTTATGGCTTTGGATGCTGGCGATTATGGATCAGAGGAGAAGCCGTTAGTTATGTCCCAGTGGTCGTTTCTCAATAAGAAATGATGTAACTAACTGGCAATCTATATATTTTTATAAACGAAACCCGATATTATGGCAGCATGTACGTTTATATGTGAATGTTTGTCTGCTATAGGTAGTGAACCTCTTATAAGGCCACACCCTTTAGGCGTCGTGCCTACATCTTTTGAATGCACTTGTATGTTATTGTATGGCCGACCATGGTTTTATTCTCAGTCTTCCGCATGCGCTCTCTGTTATATACGTAATATCAAATTAAAGTAAAGCGCGTAATTAGACAGGTGGCGAGCCTGGGTCTTCACATCGGCGATGGCCAGGGTCATAGGCGAGGGTGAAAAGGAAAAAAAAAATGAAAATTCAGAAAACTTAAAAAATTGAAAAAAATCGTCCACGTCACGTTGATCGTGCTACATAGGACGACTGGCGCTAATTGGACTTAGCGATTCTTGACCAAAATTGGTCAAAATTATTACATTGGCAAATTATCAAAAGATTTAGGACTAAATTAGCCTCCGCATAATAGGTGCATGATTTTTTGGGGCAACTTTTTTGGAAATAGCTATAAACTTAATCTGAACATTCCATAATGAGTGTTATATCCTCATAGGGACGCTCAAAGGGGGCAGCTAATGCTATTCTGAGCTGAGAATCTCCCGACGCCTCAAAATTAACTGTGCCTACACGAGGTTGGAGGGTGTTGACATCGAAAATTGGCTTGGGCTTTAATTTGTTATAGAGCCCGCGGAGATCACAAGGCCCACCAAATTATACATGTTAGTAACCAAATTAGTAAACCAACCCTCGGTTAGAAAGGAGCATCGGGCAGACTAGTGCTCGGTTGGAGAAAAATGTCAGCAACACCATTAAGCTGGTATGTCGCGTTGATGGTTGTGCGGAGCAGTTGAGAACGTGTTTTAAACCGTTTAAAGGATAAAGAGAGCAGTTACCAAGTAAGATCCGAAAATTTCGGGATAAGGAGCACGTGAAGAAACCGCAAGAGACAGTTTTACCTTGTACTAGTCTATAAATAGTCGGAGACAACTCATTGTTAGGGACGAACAAATCATCAATCAAAAACACTTATCTTTTGCTCTGCAATTTATCTTATCAAGCATTTACTTTTGTTGTACTTTACTTTATCGTCCTGTTTATCTTTTGTCATTTATTTACTTCATGTCTGGAATTGCTACAAGAGCCCGTTTAAAATAATAAATCCGAAAGCTTGACGCTTCTCGGTGAAAGATCTTTTGTCACGGATCATTTCTGGCGAAACATCTTTTTGGCACGCCTGGTGGGACCTATTCGTGGTTCGATTTGAGGAAGTGCTATGGCAAAAATCAGGAATCAGACCGGCGTCACTGGTGAGAGTCATTCTCCTCAACGATCTTCGAATGATGGCATGGAAAATGTCAATGCTACTCTAAGTGGAGTTCCAGGCGATATGCCAAGAGAACTAACCGATGAGCAAAGGAGGGAGTTGGCACCGGATGCTGTTACGGTAGCCACAATAAAAAGGGTGTTGGAGGAAAACCAAAATGACTTCGCCAATCATGTGGTGAATCATCTTACTGATGTCCTTAACTCAATGATTTCTGATATGGTGATAGGTTTGGTGTTTAAGCCTAGTTCATCTAACCAACTGCCATTCGGTCAAGTAGTGAGTTTGCTCGCTAATGGAGCACTAGCAAATCCTATAATCACAGGTGGGAATTGAGGATCAAGTCAGGCAGTTCCTATCGCCGGGGTCAGGATACTCCAAAGAGATGATACCGCTAACCGCCAGAATCAAGGCGGAGTTGGTGGTGGTACAACTAATAACCCTATCGGTGTAAGCGGTTTCCCATCGATTGTTGTGGATGGGAGCTCTATGGGATTGAGTCGGGTCCTAAATGTCCCACCTCCAGCAGTTGAGAATCTGAGAATTAATGTGTTACCGAACACAGATGACAACGTTAGGCCAATCAATAACGTAGGATATCCACCAGTGGGAGTAGTTAACCCTCTAAACCTGATGCATGTCGGTTTGGGTGCACCTCCTAACCCTGGTCAATTCGTTCCGCGTTCGTTATGCCCGGAAAATAACTTGGTATGACGTCCATCTCCACCTAGGGGGCAAGGAGGAAACAAGCGGGCGATCCCTTGAGAGACCAGCGCATTGCTGAAAATGCTGTAGGCATGGTGATACAGTGCATGGGCATCGAAGGGGGGTTGGTACCGAGGCCAATATACCGAAAGCCATATCCCAATTGGGTGGATAATGTGCCATACCCCCGGGCATATAAAATACCGAACTTTGCAGTGTTCACTGGGGAAGATGATCAGTCCACAGTGGAACATATAAGCAAGTTCACTTCGCAATGTGGTGAGGCAAACAATGACTGGCGCCTTATATTGAGGTTGTTCTCATTATTTATGTCAAAAGCGGCTTTTTCTTGGTACACGAGTGTGGCCCCGAAACTCGGTGTAAAATTGGGAAGCCATGGAGAATAGGTTCCATGCCCAATTTTACCGGACGGTACGAAGTAACATTGTCTGAGTTGGCAAACACAAAATAGTACAGTAATGAATCTGTAGAGTAGTACATTGCGCGGTTTAAAATATTAAGGAACCGCTACATGTTCATCCTACTCGAGAAAGAGGTCACCGACATGGCTAAGGCCGGTTTGCAGTTTAATCTCCTCAGAGAACAGCTTGAGGGACAAAAGTTCACAGATATATTTTCGTTAACCGCTGCTGCGATGAGATTCGAGAATTTGTGGAAAGAGAAAGATAAAAAGTCCTACAAGGATTATAAACAAAACTTGGCTTCTGCAGACCAAGAAGAGAGTTCTGACAAAAATTCAGATCAGGACAAACCAATTGAGATTGCTGTGGCCAGGATGGTTCTAGATAAGCCATATGTGTATCGCGCTCTAAAGCCCGCCAGGGTGAAAGAGTCGATCATGTCCAGGACAAAAGAAATCCAACGTTACTCGTTCGATGTAATAAAGTTGGATGAAATATTTGATCTTCTTTTGTAGGATGTCTCATCAAGTTAACCGAAGGCCAGAAGATACTAAGCAAGGAAGAGCTAGCCAACCAGAGGTATTGTAAATGGCACCATTCTTGGAGCCATAGCACTACCCATTGCATTGTTTTTAGGCGGATTGTTCAGGAGGCTATACGCTAGGGGAAGCTTAAGTTCGCCGAAGAACATGATAAAAAGATGGAGATAGAAGGGGATCCTTTTCCTCAGATGATCGGAATGGTGTCGGCGTCTTTTAAAAGAGGGCCCCCACCACCAGTGGTGTTATGTCAGAGGCGTCATCAAGAGACGAAGTACAATCATCCGTCTGGATATAGAAAACGGAAGCCAAGGTATAAATGGCAACCGACACGATGGGAATCAGGAGATGAAGACCGGTATAGCGAGACGTATTCGTACCATCAAAGACATTATACACCACCATATAGAGGTCGGAATACTAGGATGTTGGATACTAGGAATAATGCACAGATGGCACGAACTCCTATTAGGAGCCTCCTCAGGCTTTGCAGCCGAATGAAAATGGAGTCCAGGTAGGAGGATCAAAGAAAATAGATAAAAGATCATTTCGGCAACGCTATTTAGATGATGATCCAAAGATTGGTACCTTGGGCGAGTCTAGCGGGCCGTATGTTTTTTATGTCCACTATTCTAAATCACCAAGTTCGGGTATCAGTATGAAAGATATTGTACCTAGAGGGTGCGCCCTAGAACTTGGAGATGATGATTTTCCTCCATTACCAAACAAGAAGGTTGGAAGGAAAGTCATAATGAAAGTACCACATGACCCTCTTGAGGAGTAGTGGTTCTCTATTCAAGAGCAACAAGAGAGTCCAAGACAACCCAATGATGAAAATCTAGGGGGCATGTCTAGAACTCAGAGGCGTCAAATCCAAAAGAGAAAGAAAATTCAGGAGTTACAACTCTAATTGGAACAATTGAACCGACAACAAGAGAATCATGTTGTGAAGAAAGCCAAACCAAGGAGTTTGGTATGGAAAAGAGAAGAAAATGAAGGGGCAAGCTCAAAACCTAAAGTGACCGATAAAGAGATACAGAAATCGGAGTCCCCGAAAACGAAATCAAAGTTTGATCATGCCACGACATCGTCTTCGTCGGCGGCGTCGAACATGGTGCATGCTAAATTGCCACGCAACTTTAGTGTGTCGGCTATGAGAGTCGCATCACCGGAGGATAGTTGGATTGATGTAGAAGAAAAGGCCAAGGCATAACTTCAGTTTACTCACGAAGATAATGTCGAGTTTGAGAAGTTGCCTGGTCATAAAATGAAACATTTGAAGGCACTCATGATGATGGGTTGAGTCGATGGCCAACTAGTAAACCGAGTTCTAGTTGATTCTGGGGCTACGTTGAACCTTATGCCATACAAATTTTTTAAGAAAATTGGCAAGAGGGATTCGAATATTGTCCTGACTAATGTTACGTTGCCAGATTTTACTGGTGATGTTAGTGATGCTAGAGGGGCAATAGTTGTGGATTTAGCAATAGGAAGCAGGTCATCTAAAATCACGTTTTTCATAGTGGATGCGAATGTATCATATAATTTATTACTGGGTAGAGACTGGATCCACACAAATCAATGTGTGCCATTGTCTTTGCATCAAACTTTAGCCTTCTAGATTGGAGATAAAGTAGAGTATGTGAAGGCTAATCATGACTCAGCTATATCTTGGGTAGAAGTGGTCCAACTTGATCCATGTATTGAAAAATAAAATCATTGGAGTCAGCCCACCAGAAGTTGATACCAAGAAGTTATCTTATTGTCGCCTTATGGGAAATGGGTTAGAATGAATCCCGAAAAATGGGCAAGCGAAGGGAAAATTTGATGTCCTTTACGGAAGAAAACAACGCGTTACTAGAGCTTGTTGAACAGTATTCTTGCTTCCTAGTAAGAGAAACTGAAGAAGCGTTGTCGCGACCTAAAATATTGATTTCAGGTTAACGGATTATCAGGTTAATTATTTCGACTAACCCAATACGGACTCTCCCAAACCCTACCGAATCACAACTTAGGTTCAATTTCATGCAAAGTTTATTTAATTTGGAGTCGCCACTAATTATTTTCTTGGTAGGCCGATTAGACACCTAAGTAAATTAGCAGGAGGACTAAATTACTTCTACGAACCAGAGATAATGAACCCGGGGACTTGGTTACACTAATCTTTCAATTAACGTACTTTCGGTACCAATTTTCATGAAAAATTCCTTCAGCTTGATGATGTGAATTAAATGATTTTCTTTTGGGATTTTCTTTTTAAAATGCAATGCAACTAACCTACATGACATAACAATATGAATGAGATAATAACATGGAAAAATATGATCATATGCAAACGACAATTTTTTTTTGTATTTTTCGGATTAAGGGACAATTATTATGAAAACCTACCCTAAAGTGAAATAACATCCAATTTTAATTAACAAAATAATTTTCCAAAGTCTTAACTTATATTAGATGTTATTTATGACATGCAAAAGGACTTTTAACATGTTTTACTTCAAGAAAAATGAGGTTTTTTTTTAAATTTAATTAAATGCAAAGAATGAACAAAAATAAACAAATATGCCCATAATACACCTTTTTATTTCGAAAATTTCAATTTTTATTTGCAACGTGCTCTTAGATTTGAGTCAGTAAGCATATAGGGTATAGAAAACATCGTCCCATTCTAGGAAGGGCATATTACGAGATTCTATACGAAATTACCGACCCATTCCATCGAGATTGAGAACATGGTATGTAATTTCTGTGTGGGCACAGTCGCACTTTAAGATTAAAGTCAGATAGTGCCCTTTTTGCACATTCCGAAGGGTCTAGACACATATGGGAGCATATATTATGAGCATATTTATTTATAATTGTGCAAACTTTTAAAAAATCAGACAATTACGTAAAATAAACAAACGAAATAATATAATGCAAACAAGATAAGGAAACAGCCATCAAATAATCAAATATTATCAGGCAAGATAATAAAAATCAATCACCAAATCAAAAATATTTCGAAAATTACATGTGGTGGCCGAATTTTAAAGGCAATTTTGCCTTATCTGCAAAAGATTCACATCTTTAAAAATTAGGGAATTATCTTTTGAGATTTTGGGCTAAAGTACACCACAAGTGCCTTAACTTGTGTACAACGTTCATTTTAGTGTAAAAATTTTTAAATCGATCACTTTAGTGCCAAGTTTTTTGGAAATCGTTCACTTCAGTGCCAAGTTCAGAGAAAATCGTGCACTTTAATGCCAATCTGGCCAAAATCCGGCCAAATGAATTACGTAGATTTTACAAATTATTTTGTTATCTTATGTGGCAAATTTTTACAAGCGGCTGCCACGGTGGATATCCGACGTGGCTTGTGCAAGGGCAGAAATGAAAAAACGACGTCATTTGTGTGATGCTTCACAAACGACGTCGTTCGGTCGTCTCTTACTCTTAATGACTAGTCCTCTCTCGTGCGAAGGAGTGTCTGCCTCATGCGAAGGTGGAAATCTAGTTGCTCGATTGCTCGTGGAGTCGTCGCCGTTGCTCGCTTGTCGTCGTTGGTCTCCGGTCAGCCGTCGCCGTCGCCCGCTCGCCCTCATGAGGTATGTGTCTTCTGTCCCAATTTGAAAGTTAGACCCCGAGACGAAATTAGGGCTCCGATGGGAAAAATAGGGTTCAGATGGAAAAATTAGGGGTGATATGGTAAAAATTAAGGCTCCAAGTTGATGCGTGGGGACATCTGTGGAGGCTAGCGTTATCACATAGATGGCTGAATAGGTGATTTTAAGGAATTTTAAGAAATTAATGCGGGATATAACTAATCTTCTTAGACTTCGTTCAGATGATATTAGTTAGTAAGATCTAAGATTCCCTCAGAAGTAGAACTTCATTCAGACGATGCTACTAGGAAGATCTTAAGAAACTCTCAGATGCAGCACCGTGCACACAACTACTTTCACAGATATGTAAACAAAGAGATTAAGAGAAAGAGAATGTACATAGAGGATTTATAGTGATTCGGCTTTGTTCAAGCCTACGTCCAGTTCTTTACGCTAGCAGCCAATCGGCTGGATTTCACTAGATAACAACTCAGAGGTTACAGCTCAGTGATCTCTCTTGAGTCGGAAGACTTCTCGCCTAACACTCAACACTCGAATGTACACCTCTAAGTATTACAGTGTATAGATCAGGGTGAATATAAAATGTTGAAGCTCTTACGATCTTGGAATTTTGAACTCTATTCCCTCTTACGCCAACTCTTGTCTCTTCGGCCTTGAGATGTCCTTTTATACTCCCCCACCTCCAACTACCCGTTGCGAGTCCTCCAGAGGATCGCTCTCCAAACTTTCCGTTTGGACGAGACTGTATATCAAGAAGATCTCGTAGCCGTTGAGGTCGACAAAGGAAAGTGTTCCCCGTTGGATCAAATCGCCCATACAATCGTGATCTTGGGTTTCCATAAATGGAGTTCTTCAGTAGGAAGGTTACGCTCATTTTCCTTAATCTGCATCCTTGATTGATCTTCAACATTGAGAATCTTCAAGAATGATCCAGCTCGATTACTAGCCGTTGTGATGATGTAATCTGTCAATTAAATCATCTTCAATTATATCTCTTGATATTCTGATTATTGCGCATGAAATACTCTCTTAGAGCTTGAGCCTCATTCCAACGTCCGAGCTCCCCTGCTCAACGTCTGAGTTTGAAACAACGTCCGAGTCCCTCAGAACATAGTCTGAGCATATCTTTCCAAATTCAATCCTGTGTATCCCACACCTACAAATAATCTGCAAATCAAGTATTTCATCGCATTAACTCAGATATAAGAGATCATGGATTATGTTGTCAACTTCAAAATCAATTAGGGGTTTTTCTCAACAATCTCCCCCTTTTTGATGATGACAAAACTATCCTTATAAATATATCAAATGTTGTATAAGAAGGTGAGTGACATAATATTTTGTCACTCAAAGAAATTTTTGCTAGACAATGATATATCATATAGTGCATTAGCAAAAAGATAAGTTCTGTGATAAAAATAATTCAGAGTAAGATTTTCATCTTCAGAACTTCTAAAACCTGTCTTAGAGCTTATAAAATCTAGCTCATTTCTCAGAGTTATAGGTTTCAATTCATTTTCGATCTGAGAATTTTAAGAGACTATATCAGAGCCTGTAAAAGATATAGATTTCATTTGAAGGCTCAGTACTTGAAGTCTCATATCCTGTATCAAAGCTTATAAGGTCTAATCCATTTCTCGGATTTTCAAGTCATTCATTTTAATTTCAATCTAAGAAACTTAATCGCCTATATCAGAGCATTATGAAAAATAGATTTAGATTGTAGATATAGGCATAGGTTTAAAGCAAATTCATATAAGTATGTCATTACTCAGAACTTGTATGCAGAATGACGTGAGTTATTTTTAGAACCTGTTCCTGTGATACTCTCAGAACCTGTGAGAACTTGTATGCATAGAACGACTTATGTCATTCTCAGAACCTGTTCTCCTTAGATTATAACTCTGATACTCATGTAGAACCTGTTCATGCAAATCATTATGTTCTCAACCTGTTCTCCTTTTGCAGTAAATAATTAGGAATATTATATCTCTCCCCCTTTTTGTCATCAGCACAAAAGGCATAGATCGAACTAGTAAAAAGTATTCAATAAAGGCTCAATCAAGTTCAATTATCAAACAATGCACGTCAAATACCCAGAATAAAAACTTGACCAAGCCAAAGTATTCAAACCCAACCAATTTTAGACTTAGAACTCAAACACTTAGAATTTTAAAACAGAACTAAAATTGACGAAATAAGGGAGTGAAAAACGAGTTCTATTTTGGAGAGTTTGGGGCTGGAGTAGAGCTTGAAGGGGCTTGAGTGGATGGTGGGACAAATTCTGAAGGGAGTTGCACAATAGCGAACTTGGATAACTGAGCCAACTTCAAGTTAATCCTTTCCTCCATTGTGTTCATCTTTCTTTCTACTTGTTCCATTTCAAGGAAAGTTAGATGGAATTTCTTGTCCGTATTATCCCTTAGACTCTGAGTTAGCAAAGTCAACTGATCTTTCATCTGAAGCATTTGAAAGCAGAGCTCAGTCTTCAGTTTTCTCAGATTATCTTTGCACTCTCCTTGTTTAAACAGAATATGCCATAGCTTCCCTGAATCCGACCTATCTTTTTGATTCTCAGAGTCCCAGCAGCTACACCACTCGCCTTGCGTCCTGACTCTTCTCTTCTGTTCAATCTCATCATCTATCTCCTTGTTCATTTGAGTAGATAATTTTTCCAAATCTTTTATCCCTACTAAAATATAGATGGGATCAAGCTTTTGTTCCTCCACTATCATCCTTGCATACTCAGCTCATGCCATAGCCTACTCATACTCTTGGAAAAATTTTAAAAGATCTTCAACATAGAAGTCTTCTAAGTCTAAATCTTTAGAACTCTCATCTTCTATGCCATGAACATCCTTCCCTTGCAATGAGGCGGCCCTTAATTCCTTTTCATTCAACTTAGATCCAAACTCCAGGACTTCCACTTCAGAGATGAATCCATTATTCTTGATCAATGTTTTTACGACATTTTCATGGCCTCCCCTCAATCTCATACCCTGAACAGCTTTCACGACAGCTCTAACAAGTCTGATTTTTCTTTCTATACAGTAAGCAGCTTATTTAGCAGAGAAAGAATGTACCGTATTTAGAAGATGTTCGGTCTCTTGTTTCATCTGGTGCACAAGTGTTGGAGTAAGTGTTGGAGTGGATGAAGAAGGAACTTGAGTTGATGTAGACGGCACAAGATCCAAAGAAAATTGGACTAGAGCAATCTTGGAACACTATTCCAGCTTTTGGTCAATTTCCATCCTAAAGGTGTCCCCCTTTTTGCCCATGTGTTCTACCTTTAAAAAGGCAAGACTTGTCTTTTCAGACACATTTTCCCTCAGCTTCATAAATTCTTGAACCATTCTGTCTTTTATTTCACAAACTTCCAGAAACATGATCTTGTACAAGTCTAGAACCTATAGTTTTAACTCATTCTAATAGTACAGAATGTCCTTGAGTAGTTCAGAGTCAGTATTCTCACCCATCTCCTTTTCTTCTTCATCAGTCTGACTATCTATGTTGTCAGTTGACTCCCCCTCATGTTGTGCTTCTTTCACTTTAGCAGGTTCTATTTCATCTCCTATACCATCTTCCCTATTTTCATTGAGGAAGGCATGGTATTCATGCGCCATCTCCTTGTGGTATATCTCTTCTTTTTCTTCCAGCATTTCTTTTTCATGCTTTGCTTCCATAACAGCTTTTCTTTCTTTCTTATTTATTGCCAAAAATAACTACTTACGCGCCAAAAGTTTGAACGATCAAACCTGATGTGAGTGTTGTTCAGATATGACCTCCTCATATGATGCGTTCGTTCAAAGGTTTCATTCAAGCATTTGTATCTCCTCAGATGATGCTTTTGGTTATCCTCAAATGTTGAGCAAATTCTGAAGCTTTGCTTTAGATGTTGAATTTCCTTAGATGTTGTCTTTTGCTCAAAAGCAGATTTTAACCTGTCTTGAAGACAACTTAAACAGGCATAATAGTAATACCCAATTCTTGTCTAATATATTCAAAAGAATTCCTATCGAGGGGCTTTGTGAATATATCAGCTAATTGATGCTTCGAATCAACAAATTGAATATTAACATCACTATTATGCACATGATCACGAAGGAAATGATGTTTAATTTCAATATGCTTAGCTCGAGAGTGCAGAATTGGATTCTTTGTGAGGTTGATTACACTGGTATTGTCACACTTGATTTCCACGTTTGAGATTTCAACACCAAAGTCCCTCAATTGTTGCTTCATCCACAAGATCTGAGCACAGTAACTTCCCAAGGTGACATATTCAGCTTTTGCAGTTGATAGTGCCACAGCGTTTTGTTTCTTTGAATGCCAAGACACTAGCATGGATCCCAGAAGTTGACATGTTCCTGAGGTGCTTTTCCTATCTAATTTGTAACCTGCAAAATCAGTATCTGAGTAGCCCTATAAAGTAAGTTTTAAGGTCTTTGGATACCACAATCCGAGATTAGGATTGGTTCCAATATATTTTATGATCCTCTTTACTGTAGATAGATGAGATTCCTTAGGATCTGATAGAAATCTGGCGCACATACACACACTAAAGATGATGTCAGGTCTAGAAGTAGTAAGATATAATAGAGAACCGATCATGCTTATGTATAGCTTCTGATCAACCTGTTTGCCCTGTTCATCCTTATCTAGCTTGGATGAAGAAGACATTGGTGATTCAGTTTTCTTACAGTTTTCTTGACCAAACTTCTTCACAATTTCCTTCGCATACTTCTCTTGATGTATAAAGGTTCCTTGTTCTGTTTGATTCACTTGAAGTCCAAGGAAGAAAGTGAGTTCTCCCATCATGCTCATTTCAAACTCGCTCAGAAAGATCTGAGAGAAATTCTTGCAGACTTTTTCGTTAGAAGAACCAAATATGATATCATCAACATATATTTGAATGAGCAAGATATCTTTACCTTCCTTTTTGATAAATAGAGTTGTATCTACTTTACCTTTTTCAAAACCTTTATCAACAAGGAAGTTACTTAACCTCTCATACCAAGCTCGCGGTGATTGTTTGAGTCCATAAAGAGCTTTCTTGAGTTTATAGACATGATCTGAGCTCTTTGGATCTTCAAACCCTGGTGGTTGTTCCACGTACACCTCTTCCTTGATGTAGTCATTCAAAAATGCACTCTTGACATCCATCTGATATAGCTTCAAGTCTTTGTAGCAAGCATAGGCTAGGAGCAATCTAATAGATTCCAATCTTGCTACGGGAGCATACGTTTCATCGTAGTCAATCCCCTCCTCTTGAGAGTATCCCTTGGCTACGAGTCTTGCCTTATTTCTTATAACTTTGCCCTTATCATCCAACTTGTTTCTGAATACCCATTTAGTGCCAATGATTGAATGATCATTGGGTCTGGGCACAAGTTCCCAAACTTCAATCAGTTTGAATTGATGTAGCTCGTCGTGTTGCATTGCTTCAATCCAGCTTTCGTCTGCAAGAGCCTCTTCAATTCCTTTAGGTTCTACTTCAAATACAAGTGCAAAAGCATTTATGACATTTTTGAATTTGGATCTGATTTTGATTCCATCTTCTATATCTCCGATGACACGATCTGTAGGATAACTAGATTTGTATTTCCAGTTCTTGTTTCTTCTGCATTGTTCATCTTCTGGAGAAGGATCTTGGTTTTCTTTCTTAGATGATGTAGCAGTCTAAGTATCATTGATGTTCTGAGTGGCTTCAGATGATGTTTTGTCCTCAGATGATGAAGCCTGCTCAAATGATGGATTCCTCTCAGATGATGTGGTGATTTCAGCGCCTATCTTCTGAATGTCAATTCCATCTTCAAACCTCATGTTCATTGATTCTTCAACTATTCTTGAGCTCTTGTTAAAGACTCTGTATGCCTTGCTTGAAGTGGAATATCCAAGAAATATACCTTCGTCTGATCTTTCATCAAACTTACCCGGCCGATGATTCGAATTCTTGAGGATAAAACATTTATAGCCAAATACATGAAAGTATGCTATGGTTGGTTATTTGCCTTTGTAAAGCTCATAGGGGGTTTTCTCAAGCAATGGTCTCAGAAAAACTCAATTTATGATATAGCATACAGTAAAAACAGCTTCTGCCCAAAAATGAGAAGGTGCTTTGCTTTCAATCAAGAGTGTTCGCGCCATTTCTTGTAAAGATCGATTTTTCCTTTCAACTACTCCATTTTACTGAGGAGTATAAGGAGACGAAAAATTATGTTGAAAACCATTTTGATCACAAAAGTTTGCAAAGATTTGGTTTTCAAATTCTCCCCCATGATTAATTTTGATGCTGGAAATTGAAAAACCTTTATCGTTTTGAACTTTCTTTGAAAAACTTTCAAAATATGAGAATACATTATTCTTATGTGTAAGGAATAAAACCCAAGTAAATCTAGTATAGTCATCTCCTATTACCAGACAATACTTTTTACCTCCTATGCTCTGGGTTCTTGTTGGTCCAAAGACATCCATGTGTAAGAGCTGCAGAGCACGGTTAGTGGAAACTTGATTTATTGACTTGTAAGAATTTCTTACAATTTTTTCAAGAGTGCAAGTGTCGCAAAGTTTTACTTGCTCAAATTTGGCATATGGGAGTCCTCTCACATGCCTTTTTGAGGAAAGCTTTAAGGTTTGTTTGAAACTTATGTGTCCCAGCTTCTTGTGCAAAAGTTCTGAGTCGTCTTTGACTGATACTAGACATTTCACATCTTCAGATGATGTATCCAGAAGATACATATTACCATGTCTATGTCCGGAGAATGAGCACTTGTTGTCCCGGCTAACACCTAAGCATTTATCCTCCACAAAAGAGATTTTATATCCAACATCACACAATTGGCTTATGCTAATAAGATTGAAATTCAACCCTTAACCAATGAAGAGGTTGCCAATCTTTACGGTTCCTTTGCAAATAATTGTTCCTTTGTTGTTGCCACCAAAGGAGATACTTCCTCTGTCAAATTTAGTAAGATTAATGAATATCTTCGAATCTCCAGTCATGTGTCTAGAACACCCACTATCAAAGTACCATTTATTTCTTCTTTTCATTGGTACCTGCAAACATCAAAGGAATTCAAGTTTTCTTTGGTACCCAAATCTGTTTGGATCCTTTTGGGTTAGTGGAGTTTGCAAATCTCAAAATATCTCGTGTTAGTCTCCAGATCTTAGGACAATAACTTCTAGAATACCTTGGATCACTGCAGTTTATGCATTTTGAAATGTTCTATCCCTCAGATCTTATAAATTGCTTATGAAAGTGATTTCTATACGCATGTTTCAAAGGTTTTCTTCTGAGTCTTTCTTTTACCTTTGAAAAATCATTTTTCAATTTACTTTCCTTTTGAAAACCAAGTCCAGACTTATTGTAGTAAGGAACTTGTATAGAAAGAATATGTTGTAAAGTTTTTGAACCAGAGGAAAACTTTTTATTGATATCTGAAATTTCCTTTTTCAAACAATCGTTTTCCTTTTTTAAAGAAACGTTTTCCTTTTTCAAGGATTCGTTTTCGATTTGCAAATCTTCATTTTTCTTAGAAATCGAATCTGATCTTTTCTTGATTTGAGAAAATTCGCTTTCAAGAAAATTTACTTTATCTTTTTTGAGAAATATCATTTTTCTTTAAACAAGCAATTTCCTTTTTCAATTCAAAAAGCCTTTTAAGAGAAATTTTATAATCTAAACACAATTCATCTATATATTCAGATACCTCAGAAGGAATATTAGTAAAAGTTACCTCAGATTCATCCTTCGAGTCTGAGATGGTCATTAAACAAATATTGACAAATTCCTCATCACTTTCACATTCTGTGTCGCTCCAAGTTTCAGCTTTTAAAGATTTCTTGAATTTTTCATCCTTTCCTTTCTTCTTTTGAAGAGGACAGTTTGGTTTGATGTGTCCTCTCTTTTTGCATTCATAGCAAATCACATCTTTACTTTGGTCTTTGTCACCCGATGATCATCTCAGATCATGTTGCTTGAAATCTCTTTTACCTTTGAAATTTCTGCTTTTCTTTGCCATTCTTCTGAACCTATTGACCATGATTGCTAGTTCCTCATCGTCTTCATCTTCAGAGTCTGAGACATCAAAATCAGCATTAGATTTCAAAGCAATGGATTTCTTACCTCTCAATTGAGTTTCCTCATTGATTCTTTCATCCTCGTAGGATTGAAGAGTTCCAATGAGTTCATCCATGGACAGATGTGAGATCCTTTGAGTCTCTCGAATGGTAGTTTTGATATTGTCCCATTCTTTTGTGAGTGACCTTAGGAGTTTATTCACTCGTATCGGTTCAGACACAGGTTGCCCATGATAGGTGAGACCATTCACTATTTCAGTGAATCTGTCGAACATCTCTTTCACAATTTCATTAGGCTTCATCTTGAAAGCTTCGTACTGACCGAGGAGTATGTTAACTTTAGTCTCCTTGGCTCTGTCTATCCCTTCGTAGGTTACAGAGAGCTTGTCCCAAATCACCTTTGATGAGCATCTCTCTTTGCTAATTCAGTGGCAGTTAGAGCAGCTATGGGAGTGGTGTTGGTGTTGTCCCTTGCATTTGATCCACCTGAAGTGCTTGTAGATGGATCAACGCCTCTTTGAACAACATCCCAAATCTACGGGTCTTGGCATCTGAGATATGCCTTGAATTTATTCTGCCAATCAATATACTCTTTTCCTTCGAAGTAAGGTGGTCTATTGTTGCCTCCGCCTTCAATCCATGTGGGAGAAAAATTGCTAGCCATTAAGATCGTTAGCTCAGAAGTAATAACACTTCAATAAAAATATGAGCACTAGGCTCTGATACCAATTGTGGAGGCTAGCGTTATCACCTAGAGGGGGGGTGAATAGGTGATTTTATGAAATTTTAAGAAATTAATGCGGAATATAACTAATTTTCTCAGAACTTCGTTCAGATGATATTAGCTAGTAAGATCTGAGATTCCCTCAGAAGTAGAACTTCGTTCAGACGATGCTACTAGGAAGATCTTAAGAAACTCTTAGATGCAACACCGTGCACACAACTACTTTCATAGATATATAAATAAAGATATTAAGGGAAAGAGAATGTGCATAGAGGATTTATAGTGGTTCGACTTTGTTCAAGCCTACGTCCACTTCTTCACGCCGGCAGCCAATCGGCTGGATTCCACTAGATAATAGCTTAGAGGTTACAGCTCAATGATCTCTCTTGAGTCGAAAGACTTCCCGCTTAACACTCAACACTCGAATGTACACCTCTAAGTATTACAACGTATAGATCAGGGTGAATATAAAACGTTGAAGCTCTCACGATCATGGAATTTTGAACTCTATTCCCTCTTATGCCAACTCTTGTCTCTTCGGCCTTGCGATGTCCTTTTATACTCCTCCACCTCTAACTACCCGTTGCAAGGCCTCCAGAGGATCACTCTCCACACTTTTCGTTTGGATGAGACTGTATCTCAAGACGATCTCGTAGCCGTTGAGGTCGACAAAGGAAAGTGTTCCCCGTTGGATCAAATCGCCCATACAATCGTGATCCTGAGTTTTCATAGATGGAGTTCTTCATTAGGAAGGTCACGCTCGTCTCCCTTAATCCACATCCTTGATTGATCTTCAAGATTGAGAATCTTCAAGAATGATCCAGCTCGATTACTAGCCGTTGTGATGATGTAATCTGTCAATTAAATCATCTTCAATTATATCTCTTGATATTCTGATTATTGCGCATGAAATACTCTCTCAGAGCTTGAGCCTCATTCCAACGTCTGAGCTCCCCTGCTCAACGTCTAAGCTCGAAACAGCGTCTGAGTCCCTCAGAACATCGTCTGAGCATATCTTTCCAGATTCAATCCTACGTATCCCACACCTACGGTTAATCTGCAAATCAATTATTTCATCGTATTAACTCAGATATAAGAGATCATGGATTGTTTTGTCAACTTCAAAATCATTTAGGGGTTTTTCTCAACAACATCTACTTGTTTAATCACTACCTCTGGCTTCGGCTTCTTGATAAAGGAAGAGAGTGCGCCCCCATAAACATAGGTCCCTTCGGTCCTGTCACGACCTATCCTTACTCTGACAAAATTAGGTGTCAACAGGTCCCTTTCGAAGTTGATTTGTTTGGATCCCTTTTGGTCCACTTGTTTAATCACATCCTTGGATGCCTTTGCAGACTAAAAATATTTTTTATTTGCTAGGAAATAGTGAAGTTAGTGCCGTAGGGACCTCAAATTCTTTAATCTGAAACATTATGCATTGGTTTTCTTGTTGCTTTGTTGACACTACACGACAAATAATGACTCTTTAATCAAAAGCAGGCCTGTGGGGACCTCCATGTGAATTTGTTGTACTTTTTATATTGTGGTCCCAAAAGCTGATACATTTATTGACTTTTTTTTCCTTTGGTGCAGGCATGGACAAGAATCTTGCTGCTGTCATTGTCTGCTATGGTGGGGATTTTTTGATTGGCACCGACGAGTGGGACTACGAAGGTGGAAATGAAGGAACCAATTTCCTCGATGTAAGGACGTCGTCGTATGTTTCATTCGTGAGGGATATAGTGCACATTTGAGGCTGCAAAGTAGGTAAATTACTTTATTGTGCTCTTGAAAAGGGCTTGAGGGATGGGCTAAGATAGTTGTGGGAAGAGAGTGGGTTTAAGGATCTAATTTATCACTATCTTCATGGCAACGAAGCGAAAGTGTATATCAACAGTGACAGTGATGATGAAGATGATGATGATGCTCAGCATGAAGACATAACTGAAACAAGAGAAGTAGGCCTTGATTCCACTTTTCATGGTGGGGATGATACTATTGTAGAAGGACAACAGGAGTGGGCAAACATGGAGGATTGGGATGATAGGCAGGATTGTGAGGAGAGGGAGGATAGGGAGGAAGGGGGTAAGCCATATAGTTGATGAGACAATCACTGGATTAGATTGGGATGTTGCAGAATCCAGTGATGATGACGATGATGATGAAGCTTTGGGAAATGTCAGTTTCCTAAGGGATGACGATGATGATGATGAGCTTGCACGGTCAAGGCAAAACCTCAGGGACTTTGCGAGGAAAAAAAGTGCAGCATTTGGAGAATTAGAGGGAGCTGGACCAGTAAATAGGGAAGAACCTATACCTGCTACACCTGCTGGTAACGATGAAGAAATTGGGAGTGACGACTGGATTGGTACTTCCGAGGATGAGCTTCAAGAAGAAGAAGTATCTGCACCTGTGCGTAGAAGGAAAAGTAAGTACCATTCCTATGATCCAACTGTAGCATGTCCTGTTTTGTGTGTTGGTATGAAATTTGAGGATGCGAAACAGTTTAAGGATGCTTTTGTGAAGAACTCTATTGCTAAGCAGAGGACTCTTGAGTTTCTTAGAAATACGAAAGAGTTTGTGAGAGCTAGATGTCCACAACGTAATTATGCATGGAAGATCTATGCCTCACTAAGCAAGAGGAGTGGGCCATTCCAAATTAGATCCTTCCATGAGGAACATACGTGTTCAATTATTTTTGACAATAAAAGGGTAACAAGTAAGTGGTTATCGAAGCAGTTCTTCAACACGATCCAGGTGATGCCCGAGATTAGGAGTCCTCACTTAAGCAGCTGGTCAAGGAGCAGGTAGGGATTAACGTGTTGGAGAATCAGTGCGAGAGAGCCAAGTATAAGGTCATGACAACACTCTTGGGTCAGTATAAGCAAGAATATGCCCAGTTTTGGGATTATGCTTATGAATGTAGGCTTCAAAACCCACCAAGTAGAGTGTATGCGGAGGTTGTGGAGAGGCCACTGCCCGATGAAGGGACCATCTTTGATAGGTTTTATGTGTGCTTTGATGCATGCAAGCGGGGATTTTTATCTAGTTGTAGAAGAGTTGTAGGATTGGATGGGTGCTTTCTAAAGGGTTTATGCAAGGGTGGATTGTTGTCTGCAATTGGTCGAGATACCAATAACCAAATGTTTCCAATAGCTTGGGCTGTTGTGAAGATAGAAAACAAGGATACTTAGTCCTGGTTCCTGAAAAATTTGATGGCTGACTTGGAGATAACTGACGGGGGAGGTTGGGATTTCATGAGCGACCGGCAGAAGGTAATGTCATTCTCAATTGATTCTTTTGAAATGTTAATTGCATTATGTTGTATTTTTCCTTTTCTTACAATTATTTGTTGGTTTAATATTGTAGGGACTTGTTCCTTCATTGGCTGACTTGATGCTATATGCCAAGCATAGGATATGTGCAAGGCACATATATACAAACTGGTCAAGAAGTACAAAGGGGATAAGTTGTAGAAGCAATTTTGGCAAATTGCAAAGAGCACCAAGGATGGTTTCGAAGCGATATTCCAAACTGAAGCGAAGCATTGGTGTAGGGCCTTCTTCAGCGAAGAATTCAAGTGCGATATCATCGATAATAACCTCAGCGAAGCTTTCAATGGCAGCATATTAGCCGCTAGGTGAAAATCAATCATTGCCATGCTTGAGGATATATGACTTATGGTCATGACTAGGCTGCGCAATAAAAGAGATAACGCTGGGAAGTGGACTAGAGCATGTGGTCCCAGGATTGTGAAGAGATTAGATGAGAACTTGGATGGTAGTAGGTTTTGCCATCCAATTTGGAATAGCGATGACGGATTTGAGATCAAGAAGAATGACGATATGTATGTCGTTCACCTAGAGAGGAGGAAGTGTTCATGTCGAGCATGGCAACTAACTGGAATTCCCTACGCACATGCCATTTCTGCCATCCAATGGAAGTAAGAAAACCCAAAACATTACCTAGCTGATTGCTACAACAAAAGGTCATATCTTGATGCGTACAAATTCATGATGCAACCCATTAGCGATAGCAAATTCTGGGAGCTAACAAATGGTGATGCCCCTGCACCTTTGCCACTAAAGAAGCAAGTAGGAAGGCCAAAGCGGAGACGAAGACTGCAAGAAAGGGAGATTTCAAGGCAAAGGATGAGCAAGGTTGGTGCAAATATGGCATGCTCGTACTGCCATAAGGAAGGGCACAATAAGAAAGGCTGTCAACTAAGGAAGCAACAGCAAGAACAACAGGTTACTGCAGATCCAACACAAGAACCAGCTGAAGGGCACACTGTGCAGCCAGATGAAGGGCCAACACAAGAGCAGAATGAGTCAACTGTTCAATAAAAGAAGAGAAAATATCTAGTAAGATGTACATTGTTTGTTTGTCTTTTTTTATTTATGGCTAGTAGTTTAACCTCGTTTCCACACTTCAGGTGAGAAGGAGGCCAAGAGCATGGAATGCTGCCCAGCCGCCACCACCTCAAGAGCCAATAGAACCTGCTGTAGGAAGGCATGATGTACAGCCACTTCAAGGGTCAATGGAAGGACAAGTTGGATAGCCAACTGAAGTGCCAACAAGAGGGCATATTGTGCAACAAGAGGGCATATTGTGCAACCAGATGAAGGGCCAACACAAGAGCAAACGAGGAGAAAATATCCAGTAAGTTGTACATTTTTTGTTTGTCTTCTTTTATGGCCAGTAGTTTAAACTCATTTCCACACTTCAGGTGAGAAGAAGGCTAAGAACTAAGTAAACTGCCCAGCAGCCACCACCTCAAGAACCAATAGAGCCTACTGCACAGCCACCACTTCCCCGGCTAACAAGAGGGGCTCTTCTGAAGAGGTTGGAGGAATATGGTAATGGCCTATTCACCGACGAACGCATTGGAATGACTATCTTGCATGTAAGTTTGGTAGGACTTGCCCATTTAATGACAACGATTTCAAATTTTATAGCCCATTTGCTTATGTTATTTTGTTGTTGTAGCCTGGGAGAAGCTCATAGATGCTTATCTCTGAAGGTGGGCCAACCCAAGAGTCAACGGCTGCACCAAAGAAGAGTTTGACAAAGAAGAAGACAACAGCTGCAGCTCCCAAACAGCCACCAAGGAAGAAGCCAGCAAGAGTTCCACCTCAACCAAGCCCCGAAAGGCCACTTGAAGAACCAAAACCTGCATATGTTAGAAAGAGTGCTAGGATTATGAACCAAGTGAAAAAGCCATCGAAAGGAAAAGGAGCTAGGGGTTGTTAATGTTGACTAATTGGGAGGGAGGGAGGGGAGTGGAACCACAATTGCCTGTTAGTATTTATTTTTTGTTGGGAACCACAATTGCATGTGCGTTGTTATTTTGATGCGAAGGACATGGTTGTTTATTCAACATATGTAATCCCAATTGTTGTCTTTTGCTAAGAAATGATGTAACTAACTAGCAACCTATATAAATGAAATCAGAGGTTAATGGTATTAGTGGCATTTGTATGCGAATGTTTGTATTACAGGTAGTAAAACCCTATGAGGCCATACCTTGTAGGCGCGTGTCTACCATTTGATTACACTTGTATGATGGCCTCTTGTACTATTATTAGTCTTCCGCATGCACGTATTATTATATTAATGGTAGTTTAATTAAATAAGAGCACGCTTAGTAAGTGGCGCCCAGGGACGTCAGATAAGGTCCTGTACAATATTTTGCTGCTGGTGGATTAGCTCAATGTTTAGATTAATCATGGCTTTGGCAAGTTCAATTTGTCTACAGATTTCAGGCATCGAGGACTATGACAAATTGACATCCCTGAGAAGGACATCATGTTTTTGTTGGTCATCACGTAGTTGATTAAACCTTGTACCCAAAACGGTAATTGCATCCCTTTTTGCTGCCGCTTCTTGCCAATGTCCACTCTTAGTTGCCTGGGAAGCAGCTATGATGACTTGGTTATTCTTGAACCATTCGAGATTGTGGGCAAAAGAAAGGGAAAAGTCCCTAAACGAGAGCTAGAAAACAAGACAAGGGATAATGTCGGTTAGTGGGTTCAAAGCTTCGAGTAGGAATTTGATCTGACCAAAAACTTCTAGATGAGATGCTATTTATGGAAGTCCCATGGACAATACATCCATCAGTTTCCTCCAATTATCTAAATGGGTAGGAACTGCAGGCAGAGTCTACTCACCGTCAAGATCAAAAGAAGGTCCGGGGGTTGATCGGTTGAAGTCGAACGCCTTGACCGCATCAAGCTTAGACGGTGTGAACGCCTAGAACTGCGGCTGGATGTTGGCTTTGTTTGAGTTGGTGAATTGCTCGCTACAAATAGGAATATGTGAATATAGTGGGTCTTAAACCATGAAGAATAAGTAAAAGGTTAACATATACCATGGTCAGACGAGGACGGGTTAACCACCACTCTTTGCATTATCACTTCAGCATGTTTAGGGAATAGTGCCATGCGGTAAGAGCCCCACCATTTGGCAAATTTCAAAGTATTTCCAGGATGAACAACATGGCCAAAGAGCATGCATCGGTCAGCAAAGAACTTTTCAATTTCCCACTGGCAGTGAAAGGCTTCACGGGTATGATGACACCGAACAGCAAGGAAAGGAAAGCCAAGAGAGAAAATACAGGGCATCGGTACACCCTGCATTAATTCAAATTGCCTTACATAGTACCAGGGGTGGTACACTTCAAATCCTAGTTGAAAATGCTCCCAGTTTGAAAAATCAATGCAAAGGCCAATCGTACCAAGGACACAGTCCCAGAAGCCATCGTCGGTTGAGATGTCATGGTGATCAGGGTGAAAGTGATTTGCTATCTGACAAAAATCACGATACACCATGATTATAGTGAGTAGGTGCCGAAGAAAATGACAGAATGAAGTTGTTCCTTCGGGCACTTGAAGTTTACGACGACAAAAAATAGCCAGGCCGAACGAAGGCGGGGATCCTGCCTAAATGTTTTGCCACCGAATTGGAATGTTGCTGACTTGTTCGAAAAGGGACGGAAGTACAGTTGAATCCAACCTTGGAGTATCCAAAGTGGACCCAAAAAAGGGTCAAGATGCTCGGCTACTAGAGAGGTTTAGAAATCTGTAATACCGCGGTAGAGAGCAGCTAATACGGTTCGGCCAAGAGCAATGTTAATACCGACAGAAAGGCGATAGGCGATATGGCAGAATTCCAAAGAGATATATGGATACTGATAGCAAAATACATATCGAGAGAGCCAGTAAAGAAGAAATGAGATATGCTCTTCATTGGTGATTTCTCCTACAGTTTGAGCGAACAGGTCAAGGAAGTGATCGGGCTTAAAATCTTCAAGGGGGAGTTCACTAAGAAATGAAGGGATCGTACTGTCGGTTATGTGGACTTCTTCATTAGGAGGGAGACCAGAAAGGAAGTGCAGGTCTAAAAGTGTAACGGCGTCCCAGTCCGCCGCCTTCTTATGTTATTTGCGCTACCTGTTTTAACCTCATATTACGTATATAATAGAGGGCGCATGCGGAAGACTATCATAAATAAAGCGAGGCTGACATACAAGTGCATGCATTGGGGTAGGCACGCCTAAAGGATACATCATCTTAGGGTTCGCTACGGCTTACAATAGATAATAAAAACACTCTTACATAAAAATGAAAATGAACTACTGGGAGACAGTCAAAAAGTGTCAGCTCCCTATCTCGCCAACTCTATATGGCGTACTCCATCGACACCCTAACGTCCTCTCACGGCCACATCAAAAAGTAGCTTCCATGTCATCCCAAATCAAAAGCGTGCCTGTACAACTGCTCCTCCGACCAGTGCTCCATCGCCTACTCCTCGCTATCGTCGCTCGTGTCGTCGTCATTGCCATCATCACTGCGCTTGCCTGCCAGAGGAGAAGGGAGTAGCCCCACCAACATATCGAAGTCACGGACGTAAGGAGAAATGAAGTGGTGCACGATGCATCCCTCCGCCGGGCCCACATCCACCTTGATGATAGTACGAAGCTTGCCATAGCGCATGTATGGAGGGCAGGGATCGGTGCTTACCTCCCATGAATGCGTGATGCGCACCGGCGCACCAAAATGGTAGATCACCCTAGCAGGACGAGGGAGAGATGGCATATTTATCTAGCTGAGAAAATGAGGGAAACCACAAGAGTGAGTTCGAAAACTCCGCAGGTAATACATCTAACCCAAAAACTAAAAGGCCTAACCAAACAGTCAAGTAAAGCAAGGATGTAACATCAAACTGCCCGACATGGTCAAATTCCCCCTAATAGTTCAACCCTAACACTTTGTATAGCATGGATTAAACATTTTCGCCCCAGCAATGATGAACCGAGCAAGTAACCATACATCTCAGATAATCTAAGCTCTATATGACATAAACCCTTAGCGAGAACTACATGAATGAGAGATCTCGGCAAATGAACTCCTTTACATCGCTCGCGACTGAGCACCACCTAGACCATAACTCGTACTTCGTACTACTCAAGCAACGAACAACTTACTCTAATTCTAATTTCTCGCCTACACAAGACGAATAGCAACAATTTAACCCATATGGCTAACAAGCAAGTCTCAAACCCCCAAACACTACTCCTCTAGCTCACGGTCGAACGTTCCATACGTGCGCAACCTTCAATTCACTTCGACTCAGTAATGATCCAATAGTCGGCCTCCTAATCCCCAACACCCATAGCTCTACGAACACACCCCCACCACCACACCCACGTGCGTTTGCGTTATCCAAACCATGCAAGCCGAAACTCTGTACGGCATACCCATATATAACGTCCACATTTCATGCTAAATCGACCAACGGTCAAATAGTCTAGTAATCGGGGTAGATGTACACTTGCCTTAGGATGGAAGCTCGACGAAGATGGAATGGAATTAGCTCCTGGTCGAGCTCGGGCTCAACTCTCTTCCTTGCGTCGCACGCAGGTCCGAGCGAGGAAGAGGAAAATGAGTTGATCGGCCTAGAAGGGGTGGAGCCGGGGTGGCGCGGCGAAGTGTTTGAGGTGGTGGCTGCTCCATCGTCGCCGTCGTGAGCTCGGTGTGGTACAGCGTCAGGCGTCGGATGGACCTGGCGGAGAGAGTGAGACTGAAAGGGAGGGGTGACGGGTGGAGACAACAAGGACCCGAGTGAGGGTCTCGTGGGGGGAAGAAGAGAGAAATGGGAGGAGAGAGAGAGAGAGAGAGTGGCGAGGTTTTATAGCGGGGGTTAAAGTGGCCGGTGGGTTCTTGGGCGAGTTTCACGGTCAAATCGCGAATTCAAGTTCACGACAGAATAAATTTCTTGTACCAAAGTTCTCGTAGAATTCCACTACTGTTTCGGTAACTATTATTCCGGCCAGCATATGTCCTTAGCTAGATTAGTCCGTTGTCCCTTAATCCATTAAGCTCAAATGTAATTCTTAATAATCCATGCCCGTTAATTACTATTCCCCTTATTAGTCCAATCAGGAAAAATTTAGGCCGTCATAAAAAGAGTCACCGACAGGGAGGAAAAAATAATATATGGACGGTGACCAAAATGCACATAAACTAACAATCGTGTTATAGTCAACATGATTTTGGCGACAACAGAGCTCAAGTGCTCGAGAAATACCTGACCTATGCCATATTTGCTCCTTGAGAGGTTCCAAGCGCTGGTACCAGCGGTAGAATCTTTCCTCAAAATTTAAGAAGTGAGCAGGGCGTACGTCATCTGGAGACCATTGACGGTCTATCAACATCCCCCTTTGGATGGGAAGTTATTCTTCCACTGATCGGGAAAAACACTCATCAAAACTAGATGGGGGTGGAAGGGTTTTGAAATAAGGCCATAAAACAACCTTGTTTAGTTCCTCATCAAGGTAGTCGTTAACACCGAGGAATAGATCTCCCTTTCTTTGATCAGGAGCAAGGGAAGTAAATTTCCCAGTGTAGACACTAGGGAGATATTGCCTTGAACCAAAAGTTCTAGTACGGGGCGCCATGGAAATGGTGATAACTAAAGGCAAGGGACGATGTTACAAAAGAGCAACAATCGCTTTAAATAGAGGTGAGAAGTGCAACCGTTTGGGAAGTAAATGGGGGTGGTTTACACTTCGTGTTACAAAGACCGCTGAGAATTGAAAGTTTGAAAGACGTGATGTGATCTTGCCGCCTAAACTAAAGGGTTTGAACCCACGTGTCCCATGAAGTTAGATACTCAGAGAAATCCCTTAGCAGTCGGGATTCGCTTTATTTAAAAGATGCGTGATCTTTACGGAAACTAAGATCATTTCATTCATGGGAAACCGTGTTACAATGCTAGGAAGTAGTTAAAAATTATTCAATGAATTCCCTAGCCACCTTAAGATACCCTTCAAGCTCGGCAAGTTCCCCTACACATTTTCTCCTAAGTGGTTGGTGCCCAGTGAACTGGGTGGTATTGTCCCTTGAAGCCTCGAAAGTCTCCTTCAACTTTTCTTCGTCGGCTAGAACTGCCAACTTCAAATCCGTCATGCGCAGAAGATGAAGCTTGCTCCTACGCCGAGCTTCAGCGAGTAGGAGTTCAAGGGATTGAATTTCTCCTTGGATGACACAGTCTTGGACGTGGAGAGGTTCATACTGCTCGAAATGTTGACGGAGTTTTTCCCGTTGATGATCAAAGAGTTCAGCTTGGTAGGCAACCACCCTATCGGTTTCGGTTAGATGCTGCAGATGATCTTGGCTGGACTTATACTCATCCAACCTGGTTGTCAGTTGAACCATGAAGTCGGAGCAAAAAGCAATGAATTTAGGAGTTTTGGTGATGGAAGGGTCAACGGCATTGATAGTGATCAACTCTCGAAGTCTGTGTTCCGTTTCAAAATTGGAAATGATGGAAGCAAAACCACCATTGGTAAGGGAGAGAACTTCTTGCCAGTAAGTTTTTACAGTGTCATTTGTCGGGTCCTCAACTTGGACAGGTGTTGGCAATGGAGGCTTGATGACGGAAGTACGCAACCACACCTTGAGCTTTTCAATTTCTACCTTACTGAAAGGGGGTAGAGGTTCTTCTATTTCAGTAGTCGACCCAATGGTCAAGGGTTGCGGTAGTTGATATTCAGCCTGGTCAAAATAAAAGAATAAGAACAGTTAGATAAGGCTGAAAGACTACTGATGGTCCGAGATCTACTTGTTCAGGAACTTGTGTTTGGGCCATATTGACAACAGAGGCTTGCTCTGAGTTTTTGCTAGCTGCAGATTGATACTCGGGCACAGATTATCTCCTTACCAGGTCATCGGGGTGATGATTCAACTAGTCTTTTTGATGCGCCTTGAAGCGTAACCTAAGTCTCGGCCGTGGGATCAGCAACATCTTTATTGGCGGAGGGAGTGTCAATAGGAGGAATGAAGAGATTTCTTTCCCTACGATCACGAAATTTATTGGAGAAGTTTCTCTAGAAGGGTTCTCGACGGTTGGTGCCAAATTGAATTCAGGGTGGTCAATCAGGAAAGCGTCTGCCTGCACAAAATTGATCGCCGAATATGTCGGTGAAGGGGAGTGAACTTCTGGTGAATTCGGCTTACGGCTTGGAATTACTGAAGTGGGCCTTTTCCACTTAAACCGATTGGAACCCTTTGTTTCCACTTTAGCTTTGCTGCCTCGAGAAAGATTGATTCTTTCATTGGAAAACCATTATGGAAAATAAAGCTTTATCTAGGCTTGGAGGATCCAAAAAGGGATCTTCCCGCATGGACTGAGGGGTAAAATCCAAGCCCCTATAAAGAGCTGCCAAGACAAGCTTCCCAACGTCTTCCTCGGGATATGTGGTAAGCAAGGTGAGATAAATCTTTGCAAACTTGTAGAACCGGGTGACGAAGCAAAAACTTGGTTAACCAAACCAAGAGAAAGGCAGTATGCTCTGTCGAGGAAATTTCACCCAACGTTTTCATATGTTGAGTAATAAAGGGGCCGTATGAGGAGTCTTTGAAAGCAGATGCGAAGGGACAATCAGATAAGTTGCTTTGGCAAGGATCTTCACCGAAAGGGCTATGTTCGGTGATAGCAAATGTATCTAGGAGAGTGACTGACATTGGATCTGAACGAAAAAAGAAATAGATCGTGGATGGCAACCAAAACCTAGCGAAAGCTCCTAGTAGACTATTGTGGAGCTTCCAATCAAAGCAACAGAATTCGAGTGCCTTATCAATTCCGGCCTCGCACCAGACCCGCGACTTCGCGGTCTTAATCCTATTATACCAATGAAGGAAATTGGAATCAAAAGAAGGAAAAGACCTGAAGCGTGGTGCTGATGACCACACCGACCCTTTAAGTTTGGCATGCTGGAAAGGTAATTTTTCGTACTTGCACCGAGGAAAACAACCCTGGACAGACAAAGGGATGCTAGGCCTGGCGAGACAGGGACCCAGCATTGCCCGCGGTAGATTCAATTTATCGAAGGTAAGAAGGAAAAGACCCGAAGCGCGGTGATGATGACCACACCGACCCTTTAAGTTTGGCATGCTGGAAAGGTAATTTTTCATCCTTACACCGAGAAAAACAACCCCGGACAAACAAAGGGATGCTAGGCCTGGCGAGATAGGGACCCAGCATTGCCTGATGTGGATTCGAATTGTCGAAGGTAAGCAAAGTGCCAATAGCGACACATTTTCCTTCACCATTGATCAACACCTCTTGCCGAGAGATATAGTCATCTGGCGAGGGGGTTTGCTGATCAGCCGCAGCCATGGAAATGGGTTTAGGGTTTTAAGGTCGAAGACTGCAAGGAAAACGCAATCAGGATAAAAATCGTACCTTGATAGACGATTTGGGGGTTTAAAAAGGGCGTGAGATCCCAAGGTATGCTTTGAATCGTCGGGAATTCGTAATGATGAAGTCACGGTAAACGAAGTACACATCACACAAAACGACAAAAAGTTTACCACGAAGAGGTGGCAATAGAAGTCGTGCAGATTTTCAAACGCGTCGATTCGTTGGAGGATTCAAAGAAATTAATTGTATTAATTCTTTTGAATGGGGCATATGTTGACACAGAAAATTGGCTTGGGCTTTAATTGGTTACAAAGTCCGCGGAGATCACAAGGCCCACCAAATTACACTTGTTAGTAACCAAATCAGTAAACCAACCCTCGGCCAGAAAGGAGCATCGGGCAGACTAGTACTCGGTTGGAGAAAAATGTCGGCGACACGATTGTGTCGGTACGTCGCGCCGACGGTTATGCGGAGCAGTTGAAAATGTGTTTTAAACCGTTTAAAGGATAAAGAGAGCAGTTACTGAGGGAGATCCGGAAATTTCTGGATAAGGTGCACGTGAAAAAACCGCAAGAGACGGTTTTACCTTGTGCTAGTCTATAAATAGTAGGAGACAACTCCTTGTTAGGGACGAACAAATCATCAATAAAAAAAATACTTATTTTTTGCTCCGCAATTTATCTTATCAAGCATTTACTTTTTTTTGTACTTTACTTTATCATCCTATTTATCTTTTGCCATTTATTTACTTCATGTCCGGAATCGCTACAAGAGCCCGTTTAAAACAATAAATTCGAAAGCTCGACGCTTCTCGGTGAAAGATTTTTCGTCGCGAATCATATCCAGCGAAACAGAGGGTTATTTGGCTTTGATATGAGCTGCTTGTAAACTAGAAATGAGAAGCAGACGGAGAATCATGATTGTGGCGTCAAGGACGGAGACATCTATTAGAAAGATCCTTTTTTTTTTTATGTCAGAAGAAAGATCCTCTTTGAAAGCACGGTTTTCTTATGAGGCTATTACATCTTTTCCACATCTCACCTTTTTTTTCTTTTTCTTTTTTTCTGAATGCCTACCTTCTTATATGTACTTTATGGATAGAGTTTTGCTGACTTCAGACTAGAATCCAAAAAGGAGTGACGCTCAAAACCCTAACAACGTGGATTCCTTTATAGGCTGCAGATAGGGACATGTGAGCATGGCCGCAATATTTACTGCTTTGAAGGAAAAAGGCGGAAGTGACGGCCGTGTTGATCGGTGTGGCTGGTGCAGTGGGGCGAGGGTGGACGTGGGTGGTATCGGAGAAAGTATATCTCAATAGCAAAGTAATTTCAAAGATTGCTCTCAATCAGATCAAAATCAAAGCAATTACAAAAATTGCTCTCAATCAGATCAAGACCAGCCAAGCAATTCTTATACTCTTGACAAGTGCAGAGAGAGTTTCCAAAGTTGACAAATACTTTTTTTTCTTTGTATATAGGATTTTATCTTTCCATGTATAAAAGTCATAGCTCTGGAAAGATATTGTATTTCATTTATTCTAGCTAATGTCTTTCCATAAAGCATTAGCTATCCTATACTTTAAATACTTGTAAGAAATAAAGTAAACAACATCTTGTCCAATTTCTTACATGGTATCAGAGCCTACTGCTCACAAGCATATCGTTCATTTTTTTTAATGGTAGAAGAATCCTCAAACACTCCTACAATAGTCACTGGTCCTTCAAATAACGCCACCATGCTTGTGTCGATCAATGCAGCTGTGCAACCACCTTTCAAGTTAACTTCGATGAATTATCCATCATGGTTGGCTCAATTTAATTCTCTGCTATTGGGCTACGATTTAATGGGGTATGTAGATGGAACGCTATTGTGTCCGTCTAGCACCATCATTACTGATGGAAAAACTACTGTCAATCCATCTTATTCTCATTGGGTACGCCAAGATCAACTATTGCTTCATGCAATCATAGCTTCCACTTCAGACTCAATCGTTCCTCTCATTGCTTCTGCCAAAACAGCACACGAGGCATGGAACAAACTTTCGCATCTCTTTGCCAACAGGACACCTTCGCGCGTCATGAGTCTTAAGGAGTGCTTAATGCTCACAAAACGCGAGACTCAGATCAGTAGCTGAGTATTTGCAAGTCATCAAAGGTATTGCTGATGAACTTGCCATCATCAATTCTCCCATTAGTGATGATGATTTAATAATACATGTTCTAAATGGGCTTGGCTCTGAATTCAAGGAAATTTCTGTTGCCATTAGAGCACGTGAATTACCCATTTCCTTTGAGGAACTCCATGATAAACTTGTCGATTTCGAGCAATATCTAAAAAGGAAAGAGAGTTTGGGTGAATTGACTATTATCACTGCAAATTTTGCCAAGAGAGGTTCTTACAGGAACACCAACCAGCGCTATATTTTGAATCGAGGCTCGAACTCCTTCCCATCTACGCGACAACCTCATTGGAGAAGGAGCAATAATTATGATCATAACCAGTCCATTCAAAAAGCACGAGTCCAGTGGCAATTATGTGAATGGGTAGGTCACTCAGCCAAGCAATGCTATCAGGCCAAACAATATTACTCCTCTCCTCCTATTGCAAATAGCACGGTGTTATAAAGCCAAGCCAAACAACGATGGTTGATGGACTCTGGAGCATCTCATCATGTCACTTCAAGCCTGGAAAATCTCTCTTTGCATTCTAATTATGAAGTAGCGGATGAAATCGTTATTGGTGATGGCTCAGGTTTGCAAATAACACACACAGGTTCAACTAAACTTTCCTCCTCCACTGCTTCATATTCATTATCTGATGTTTTATGTGTTCCTGATATTAGTAAAAACCTGATATCTGTTTCAAAGTTTTGCAAGACTAACCAAACGTCCGTGACAGGTTCAACTAAACTTTCCTCCTCCACTGCTTCATATTCATTATCGGATGTTTTATGTGTTCCTGATATTAGTAAAAACCTGATATCTGTTTCAAAGTTTTGCAAGACTAACCAAACGTCCGTGGAATTTTTTCCCGACCAATTTTTGGTGAAGGATCTGCACACGGGGGCGACTCTCACACAAGGCCTGAATAACAATGATGTATATGAACTTCCATCTTCACTCCATGTGACTCATACACCACCCTCAACTATGATTGGTGTTCGTACATCCTCCAGTGATTGGCATCGACATCTTGGTCATCCCTCTCATCAGATCTTAGAGTTTCTTTTAAAGTCAAAGTCAATTCCTTCTCTTTCCAAGTATTGTTCCAGATTTTTGTGTGAGTCGTGTCAATGTAATAAAAGTCATAAACTTTCGTTTGGTGACTCTACATTGTCTAGTCGAAGACCTCTTGATCTCATTTACACTGACGTTTGGGGTCCTACTCCAGTGAAATCAATAGATGGCTTTTCATATTATGTTATTTTTGTGGATCATTATACTAGATATATCTGGCTATACCCAATCAAATAGAAATCCGAGCTTTTCTGTCTATTTCCAAATTCAAGAAGTTGGTGGAAAATTACTTTCAAAATCCCATTGTATCAATTTATTCTAATGGTGGAGGAGAATATCAAAAATTAAAAGGATTTCTCTTGTCTCATGGGATTACCCATTTACAAACACCTCCCCACACACCCCAACATAATGGGATTGCTGAGCGTCGTCATAGACATGTTGTCGAAACTGGTCTTACACTGTTTCATCAAGCATCTCTTCCATCTTCATTTTGGTTTCACGCTTTCCAAGCCGCTACATTTCTTATAAATCGTCTGCCTACACAGGTCTTAGGACTCAAAACTCCTTATGAATCTCTATTCGACTCATGTCCAAATTACTCGAAACTTTGAGTTTTTGGTTGTTTGTGTTATCCTTGGCTTAAACCATATGGCAAACACAAACTTGAATATCGATCGAAACCTTGTATTTTTCTTGGTTACTCTATCAATCAAAGTGCTTACAAGTGTTACGATCCTCAACAAAACAAAGTTTTTGTCTCACGTCATGTGGTTTTCGATGAGTCCATTTTTCCTTACTCCAAACACGCTAAATCGCTCCATCATACCAATTCTGAATCCCCATCTCTACCATCTCAAAGTACCTAGGCACCCTCTCATTTTTTTAATAAAGAATTCAGCCACATCTTCCAACACCAGACAGCTAAGTCACATGATACATGATCAATCAAGTCCTTCAAGTTCAATGGTTGGAGAAGTTCTAGATCAACATTCGAATGGCCTCACAAATTTGGTGGAGAACACCAATTCAACGTCCCGCGAACTCAAACACTTCATTCGGCCCCCCAAACACAATTCCACCAATGCCCACACGTTCACATCCGATGATCACTCGCTCCCAGAATAATATTTACAAACCCAAACAAATATATTCAGCCTCCAAACATTCTCTACCTCCATCACTTGAACCAACGTGTGTTTCCCTGGCCTTAAAAGATCCAAAGTGGCATGCTGCTATGTCGGAGGAATTTAATGCAATTCTCCGAAATGGTACATGGCAACTTGTACCACACGAGCCTCATCATAATATCATTGGTTGCAAGTGGATATTTCGAATCAAGAGAAACTCAGATGGTAGCATAGCTCGATATAAGGCATGACTTGTCGCAAAGGGATTCCACCAACGGCCAGGACTTGACTATGATCATACGTTTAGTCTAGTAGTTAAACCCGCCACAATACGGGTCGTTCTTTGTCTGGCATTATCCAACAGTTGGCCCCTTCTACAGTTGGATGTCGATAATGCCTTCTTACATGGCACTCTTATGGAGGAAGTCTATATGTAACAACCACTGGGCTTTTTCGATCAGTCACATCCTAATCACATATGTCGATTGAAGAAGGCTATTTACGATCTTAAACAAGCCCCTCGTGCGTGGTATCAAGCACTCAGTTCCTTTGTTATCTCGTTTGGATTCATGCAATCCAAATCAGATTCCTCACTCTTTATATACAGACATGATGGCATCATTGCTTACTTCTTGCTTTATGTAGATGATATGATCCTGACAGGAAGTGATACTAATTTTTTGCAAAAGTTCGTGAGTGCTCTTGCAGATAAATTTTCCTTAAAGGATCTAGGAGATCTACATTACTTCTTGGGAATTGAGGTGATCTGCATGAAGTCTGGTCTCTTTCTCACACAATATAAATATATAAGGGACATTCTGGATCGAGCTACCATGTTAGGAGCCAAGGAGATTAACCCAATGGCTACCGGGAGCTCTCTCACTCTTGTTGACCTCGTACAGATGCAACTAAATATAGGAAGATTGTTGGTGCTCTTCAATATCTTGCATTTACAAGGCCTGATATTGCTTTTGTCGTCAACAAACTCTCTCAGTTTATGCACCAACCAACAGAGTTACATTGGAGTGCTATTAAACGTGTTTTACGTTATCTGAAAGGGACTATAAATCTGGGCCTACACTTACAAAGTAGTCCCTCTCCATCTCTCCATGCATTCTCTGATGCTGATTGGGCGGGCAATCGGGATGATCGTTAGTCTACAACCGCATACATAGTTTATATTGGCAATAATCCTATATCGTGGTGCTCTCGAAAGCAACGATCTATTGCTCGTTCATCAACCGAAGCCGAGTATCGCGCAGTTGCTGCGACAGCTTCTGAGCTCACATGGGTTCAATCTCTACTGCATGAACTTGGAGTATCTTCTTCAACCACACCTAGCATCTACTGCGATAATATTGGTGCTACGTATGTGTGCGCTAATCCTATTTTTCACTCTAAGATGAAACACATAGCCATTGACTACCACTTTGTTTGCGACATGGTTAACAAAGGTATGTTACGAGTGAGTCACGTGTCTATTCATGATCAACTCGCGAATGTACTAACAAAGCCTCTTGCACGACAACGGTTTACTCATTTACGGTCCAAGATCGACATTCGCGATGGAACACCTATCTTGTGGGGGCGTATTGGAGAAAGTATATCTCAGCAGCAAAGCAATTTCAAAGATTGCTCTCAATCATATCAAGGCCAGCCAAGCAATTCTTATACTCTTGGCAAGTGCTGAGAGAGTTTCCAAAGTTGACAAATACTTTTCTTTCTTTGTAAATACGATTTTATCTTTCCATGTATAAAAGTCATAGCTCTGGAAAGATATTGTATTTCATTTATTCTAGCTAATGTCTTTCCATAAAGCATTAGCTATCCTGTACTTTAAATACTTGTAAGAAATAAAGTAAACATCATCTTGTCCAATTTCTTACAGGTGGGTGGAGCCATGGTGAGCAATATACAAAGAGAGAGAGAGTTTAAGGTCTAATACCCTATAAAATGTCTGACTTTAACTCTTGTCTCATAAATTCAGTCCCAATTCCACGCTAAACTTTTTTTTTTCTTATAAAAAATCCTCAACTTTTGGACGTTGAATGATGTTTTACAGACTTTTAATTGTTGTTTTACTTTCCTTTAATGATGTCAGAATTTCTAGCCTAAAAGTTTAAACTATTAGATAGAAGAAAATTATACATATATTAAAACTCATTGGATCCAATATTTAAGCAATGTGGAAGAATACTTTAGTAGTCTTATATCGTGTGCAAATCGATTTGAATTCTTTGAACAACATAATATTGAAGAATGAGAAACCCCGTGCACGAAATAAACCTAGACGGAGCATGGAAAATTGAAACCTACCCTTGATAGTATAGTGAGAATTGCAGACTAGAAGTTCGAAAAATTTGATGAAAGGAGACTATATGCATAAGGCTATGACCATTAATGAAATATTATATCCAAGTTTTCTTGGATAACATGCTACCAGTCTTGAAGCAAAGTAGATGTATACTCGTGCATTGTGTGTGTTATCATACCATATATAGTTAAAATGGTGTATGAAACATATTAATTTAAATACAACGTTATTATATTGATGTATCATTAGATGAAACATATTAATTTAAATGGTGTATGAAACATATTAATTTAAATACAACGTTATTATATTTTTACAAATATCGTACTAATTTTATCGGATGTTTCCAAAGATAGAGCGACATATAATTATTACAATTCAGAGAATCTAATTAGTGTACTGAAAAACCAAGAACGTGATATGAACTATCACATTTCATACACTATCTCCTATGTCAAAAAAGCATATGATATAATCTCCATAGAAGCTTTGCTTTGCTAATTGAGAGGAAGACCTTAAGTTTTGTTATAACGTTATAGTAAAAATAGGGGTGATCGGTTCCCGGTCTGGTCCGATCCCACCCTAGAACCAGGAACCGGATCGGTTCCCAATTTCAAGGATTGGGAATTGGACCGGATGGTCCTAGGACTGGACCGACTGATTCCCAGGCCATTCAATCATTGGACTGGTTGCATTTTTTTTTAATTTTTTTGTGATTCATAGTTAAATTTTTCTCATTAACGACATATTCATCTGACCACTTCTCGTTAATTGCATCGCGTTGTCGCTAAACTTGAAAGTCATACTAAGCATTTTAGGTTTAGGTTTAGGTTTAGGTTTAGGTTTACATTTAGGAATTTCTTTTAAAAGAATATTATTCGGTCCGGTCCGGGCGGTCGGGTTCCCCCCCGGAATCGGGAACCGAACCGACCATAACCGGTACCAATTTTATGAAACCGAAAACCGAATCGGAGCCCCCGAGGACCGGACCCAACCGGCCCGGTCCGGGCAGTTCCTAGTTCGGTCGATCCATTATGCTCATTCCTAGTAAAAATTGTGCTAGTTGAGAGAGAGAGAGAGAGAGAGAGAGAGAGAGAGAGAGAGAGAGAGAGAGAGAGAGAGAGAGAGAGAGAGAGAGAGAGAATTATTGCCTACTGAACAAAATGGCAAAAAAATTGCTCCAAAACTCTAAAGTCTAACCTACTGAATACACATGGCGCAATCATAGAGCCGCTTATGAAAGAACTCGTTATCGTATCACATAGAGATACGATAGATGCTTATTCTTATCGAGGACAAAAGGCAAGAGAATAATGCCAAGTAATGTGTTGATCTTTCGATTATTTGCTTGAACAAGCGAGACCGATTACCATCTTACGATTGGCGATTATACGGCCGTCGAAATTCGACACGTTCTCGGATATCATGTTTCGGGTAAGAAGTCCTTAGCGTCTCTAGCGTCGCTACCGAAGAAAATGGGCTTATTCATCTACAACGACAGGCAGATCTATCTTCGGAAAAAGTCGCAAGTCTTCTAGGTCACCACGGTTATGGCCGCTAAAGGATAAAGGGTGACAAATAATTCCCCTATCCTAAAATTTACCCAACCATATCCTCTTCATAGATGCCCTAGATCTTGCACGTTCTTTCTAGCACACACCTCCATATGGAAAATCGAGTCACATGGGGGAATATAAACTCTTGGTGAGCTACTGGGATTCAACGGGGGCAAATTACCGAAAAAAAGTCCCTAAGTTATTGCAAATTGTGTCAATTCTGTCCGAAACCTATTACATCTGTGCCAATTCAGTCCGGCCAATTTTGATTAGAAATCGCCGACGTGGCGCACGCACCTGCACCCGGCGAGGGCATTGCGGCCCTCGCCGGGTCACATGGGGGATTATAAACTCTTGGTGAGTTATTGGGATTCAACGGGTGGGGCAAAATGCCAAAAAAAAGTCTTAAAGTTATTGCAATTGTGCCAATTCAGTCCTAAATCTTTTGTATCTGTGCCAATTCAGTCTATATAGCCAATTTTGATTAGAAATCACCAAGGTCTCGCGACCGGCGCTGACGGCGAACACACCTCCACCCGGCGAGGGCCGTGACGCCCTCGCCGGGTCACATGGGGGAATATAAACTCTTGGTGAGCTATTGGGACTCAATGGGCATCAAGAAAAGCAGTCATTCGAGGGGCCGAGAAACGTCAAAGAGAAGCATCCCCCTCTGGCCATTTCCTGCTCGTGATGATTGATCCATGACTACCGAAGGCCAAGCGTTTCGAACCATCTGTTTGGGCGTGCCTTTTTGCAGAGGCAGGTAGGTAGTGGTGCTTCACGAAATGCAGCAGGAAAGCAAGAGCCGTGGCGCATCCGTTCGCTTGGACTTTGGCATTTCCTTTTCTTCCCTTTTTCAAAGACGTGGGAAATGCAAAGACTTAGATATGACCATCACATGACGAGAGAACTCAACTTAGATTGATGAATTCCACGCTCAGCGTGGAGCGGGACCCACGTGTTTTCTTATCGCATGGGAGTATGAACCACACCCCAACAAAGTATAGGAATGAGTGCGAAAACTAGGCTCGATCCTGGTCGGTGGAATTCGAGTGTCGAAAAACGATACATGGCTGGGGACGCCTAATTTTCCTACCTAAGAAGGTTTGATCAAAATTGATCAGGGAATAGGACTTTGCTTAAAATTCGATCGAAGGACATAATTGGGCAGTTCTCATCATGAGTGTTTTCCAACAACAGCCAGATTGCCCTAATCGGATGGCCGTATGGGTCAAAATATCGGTAACTTTCAATCACGACCGTCTGATCGCAATGTGTCGAGAATTTTGTGATCCCGATCAATTAATTCCACCTTGAAGAGCGGGTCATAAACTTTCCGACTCCATAAGGATCATGACGATCGGATTTTGAACCAAGAAAATAACATTACTTTCAACAGGGCCATTTGTCAGGCCGATTATAGGAAATCAGCAATGTCATTACTTTCTTCGTAGATTGCCCAACCCAACACGCCCTTCCCTTGCGACGGACCCCTTCTTACTCGGCCGAGGGCCTTTGTTCAGATTGGACAAGTCTTTTTGGCCCCTGTTCGGCGAAATCTAGGCCGACTGTCGTGAATATCTCTTTTTATACAATATCGATTATTTAATAAAGCTGGTTTCACTAATTAATTAAGTCAGTGTTACTTGATATAACTATAAATAAAATGTCAATTGCACTAAAACTTTCCCAAAATCTCTCTCTCTCTACCCGGCATGGTGGCGGTGACCGGAGTAGCGGAGGGTGGTGGGTAGGATAGCAATAGGAAAATGATGAACGAGAGAGCGATGACGTGGAAGACACGGGTGCGCTGACATGAACAATTTAACCATAACTTAAAAAGCCTCCGACGTCCATGACATTGAACCAATCTGATCTTTAATAGAGGGACCACGTTGAGTGGCAGTTTGAAAGCTCATGCACACAGTCAGAAGAAAAGAAGTTTTAACGGCCAACCACAATTGTCGTGCCAGGCACTTCTATTGTGCCACAGCAATAACATGGGAAAGTTATCCGACCGATCAAGAAAATTATCCAAAAAGTCCTAAATTTATTATAATTGTGCCAATTCAGTCTTAATTTTTTTTTTTTTTTGCCAATTGAGCCATAAACCTTTTGCATTTGTGCAAATTTAGTCCACTTGGCTGGCCGGTGCTGACGTGGAGGGCAAGGTCGGCCTCAGGCGAGCTCGCCCTCAATGGCCACTGGCGAGGGCAAGGTCGGCCTCCCACAGCGATGACGAGGCTCGCCCTCGCTGGATTTTTTCTGTTAACTGCCATGGAAACACAAGCGAGAAAAGGATTCTAGATAATGCGCACCCATTTTATGTGAAATCCGATTCTTGCTCATCAACACCCTCAAAAACCCTCGGTGAAGTCGCGGGTGAGGCTGCGAGGTCAGCCTTGCCATCACTGGGAGAGGTTGACCTCGCCCAACGATGGTGAGGCTAGCCCTATCCAGAGGCTGGCGAGGTCGACCTCGCCAGCCCTCACCTTTGGCTGGTCACTGAGGTTCGGCGATGGGCCGGAGGAAGAAGAAGGATTAAAAAAAAAAAGAGAAAGAAAAAACGGAAAAAGAAAAAAATAGATAAAGAAGTATAAAAAATTAAAATATTATTTTGAATTATCCACATCAGCGCCGGCCAGTCAAATGGACTTACTTGGCACAAATATGAAAGGTTTATAACTCAATTAGCAAACAAAAAAGGTTTAAAACTGAATTGACACAATTGCAATAGGTTTAGGACCTTTTTGGTCATTTTTCTCGAGCAGATCAGATGAACGATGATCGACGATGGACAATCTATTGACGAGCAATGATATCGTCGGTGTTAGATCAAATCAGTCATCCAATGGCTCACAAATGATCCGACAAATTTACCAGCCGACCACATCGTAAAAAAACCCGTGTATATTTGGTCCAGACCATGGTTCCATCAAACGATTAACCTAGTTTTGGAGTTTTTTTTTAGGATATGTTCACTAGAAGTGCAAAACTTGTCATGAAAGTGCAATTCAATCGTAAAACTTGGAAAAGGTGTAATCAAGTCCTAAAACTTATCAAATTGGTGCAATCGAGTCCTTCTATTAACTCCACCTAACTTAGCTAGCGAAAAATGCTGATGTGGCTTTTTTAAATATTTTCTCTCTCCTATGTGGCGATGACGTGGCTCGAACGACGTCATTTTGGTCTAAATATGATTTTAAATATTAAATTTAATTAAAAAAATAAGCTAAAACTAAAATGAAGAAGAAGAAACAGAAAAGGCGATGGCGATGTGACGGTCAGAATTTTTGTGAGCTTTAATTTGGCAAGTGAAGTAATTATGTACAGATAGTTGTGTTGCGAAAGTGAGACAACGGATGGAATTTGGACTTTGTATGAAATGTTAGACTTTGAAATTTGAGTATCGATTATAACATCAAATCTTTGAATTGAACAATGGTTATAACGTTGGACATTCGAAAGGAAATATGGACTTTGATGCGAGTTGGTTTCGGAAATTTTGAGCTCAAAAGCTTGTGAGAACCCCCCCATGACCGAACTTCATTTATCCCCCACTACATATTCCCTCCTCTCTCTCTCTCCTACCCTCAAACTCTCCCTCTCTCATTTCACGAACCCTTGTCGCCGAGACCCATGCCGCCCTTTCGTCCACTTCCGAGCTTGCTCCGGCGGCCACGGCGACGGCACCATCCCCTCTTGACCTCGATCTTGCTCCCATCCAGCTCTCCCTCCACTCGAGCTCGTTCGCCCCCCCTCCCTCGAGCTCTCGACCGCGCAACTTCGAGGGAAGAGGAGGAGGGTTCGTGCTTCGTTCGGCCACAAATCTGCCTCGGTTTCGTTTCGTTTCGACTCTAAGGCAAGTGAACCTTCTAACTCCTTCGTTTACTTGCCAATTCGTCGCTGAATTGAGAGCAACGCGGCATTTGGATTTGTGGATATCTAGAGGTGAAATTCTTCTTGCATGAGCTAGAAAACGAAGTGATTCATACGATCTGTTGCTTGAGTTAGAGCTTGTAGAGTATGGGTAAGCTGTCTGTGATTATGGATCGTGTCGATTTCATAGAATTGAGCTCGAATGTGTTGTCGCCTTGCGTAGGGTGTTCGGCCGAGAGGCCTAGTGTGCACGTGGTGTCATGTAGTTCACCTGTGGTCGTGGTCATGTGCCTGATTTGGTGTAATGAGGTGCAGTTGTGAGCTTGTGGTCTTGTGGTCTTGTGTGATTCCGTTTCGATATCAGGTCCATTCATTAAAGAATCCGAGCACGCGAATACGAGTGGTCAAGTGCGTTTGTGATAGTCGTCATGCTTGGTGGATTCTTAGAATGTGTGGTTGCATTGAAAGTGATAATGATTGAGATATTTGTCGACCAGCGTCCCGACGTGTTTGATTATATGTTCGCCTGTGTCCGGACAATTTCCCGTGGGAGCCTGAGTGAAAGTCAGGAAGTCCATGGCCTGTGTCCCGGAGTAGGGAAAATTGAGGCATGTATCCCTCAAGATTCCCATGGCCGGTGTCCCATGGACGATGAACTGGGGTAAAACCCAGAATCGAGGCCTGTGTCCCTCGTTGACGTTAAAGAGGCCTGTGTCCCTCTAGTAAAATGAAAGCGAAATGGAAATTAAAGTGCATCAGAGTGTTCATGTGAATGTGGTGTCACTTGCATGAGATGTGTGGTGTCGTCTTGAGTCTCATGCCTGCTTGATCTTGATGTCGAGTCCTGCTTGATTGAACGATGAATTGCTAGTTAGCCTGTGAGTTAATTGTTTCATTGCTGAGCTTTTTAGCTCACTCTTATAGTTGAAATGTTTTTCAGATAACTAAGTATGTCTATCCCTCCCACCGTCCCCATTCTACGTTATGGTGCGCCTATGGAGTTTGAACATAGGTGGAAAGAGTACCATGATCTCGAGTTTCCAACCGAAGAGTTTCAGCTTTTGATTTCAATACTCTAGGTTGATGTGGGAATGTCGGATGGGATAATTCCGCTCCGTTTTATATCGTTATTCATGAGAGAGCCATTTGGCCATTTATTTGGGCCATTACCTCTGGTGACTTCCGACGATGATGACCATAGCGCAGAGTAGTAGTTGTGGTGAACAGACTAGAAAAGGACTAATATGTACAGGCAGGTTTTTGATGTTGGACGTGATGGTAGACACTTTTTTGGCTGGGTTGCGGAGTGGATCGTTATGGGCGGGGATGAAGTAGTGGGAGGTAGACGTTGGAGAAGTAGTGGAGTTATCTTTTGATGTTATTCCCAGGTGTTTGCTTAAAAAATTAGATGTAATGGAACAGACTAAGTCGGCCCTTGATGCGTGCGCGCATGTTTGTGGCTTTGACTGGGTTGTTAGGACATTTTCTACTACGCTTCATGCTTGCGCCCTCTATTCTCTACTAATATCAGATTAAAATAGAAAGCGAAAAAGGTAACAAGGTCGCGAGCCTGGGTTACCACAGGCGAGGGCTTTGCAACCTTCGCCGCTATCCACCACCTTCGGGAAGGGCCGGCAGGGATCGCCGGGCCCCACTGGTAGCCCTCGGTCAGAACTGCACGAGGGCTGACAACCCTCGCCTGATTTAGGTGAGAGCCAATAGGCCCCTTGCTTGCAATTGGCTTCGGTTGTCAGCCCTTGGCCGAGGCCCGACGACCCCTGCAAACCAGTTCCCCCTCTCGGCGGTGGTGAGGGCTTCGTCTCCTTCTTTTTTATTATTATTATATTAGCTTATCTTTAATTAAGTTTAAATAAAAAAATACATTAAAAATCATATTTGGACCAAAATGACGTCATTCTAGTCACGTTATCGCCACGTAGGAGAGAGAAAATATTAACAAAAAGAAACTTTAGCATTTTTCATTAGCCAAGTTGGACGGAGTTAACGGAATGATTCGATTGCATCAATTTGATAAGTTTTAGGACTTAATTACACTTTTTGTATGGTTTAAGACTCAATTACACTATCATAAAAAAATTTAAGACTTTCAATGCACGTGTCCATTTTTTAAAATTTTTTTGCTTTTTTGGCCAACGAAATCAGATTGACGTTTAGGCAAAGTCAACTTGTCTTTTCGTTTTGATAGATCTATCTAATGTCGGCAAATCAAGGGGCAGTAATCTCTCGACCGCTCGTGGAGATTGCCGCACGGTACAAACTCCTTCTCGTAAGGTCTAGATCCCCGGCCCTCCCGATCTCCGACACGTGTCCTCACTCCCGCCCCCATGATGCTGACCAGCCTATCGCCTCCCGGTGCACGTGAGCCCACACGCACCCTTCGATTAGCCGGATCCTACGTGGGCGGTTCCGCTCCATCCAACGGGCACCGCTGAGCTGGACCCCACGCTTCGGGTCGGACTTTTGAGATCTTTTTTCTTTGCGAGTCCTTCACGTCTCTCTTCTCGGTGGGGGGGGCCCACGCGGGAGTCAAAAAGCTTCCACGTCGGCATGGTGGGTGTTCCTCCGTACGTTTTGGGGCGGGGTAACGTCGGCGAAGGTGCGGGGACCGTCGGATCTTTTCCCCAACGTGTGGGCCGGAATGCACCGCCGTTTGCACCGGCGGGTCCCACCCCAGCACATGCAGAGGCGCCGGCAAAACTACAATCTCCATTCGAAGGGCTTCGATGTCCCTGTCATTAAAATGACGATAACTACCTTGTCTTTTGACCCCATTTCTCTCTTTTAGTATTTTTTTCTGAAAAAATTATTTCTAGCCATTTTTTAAGGCTTTTAATTTAGGACGCATGTACTTTGCGCGAAATTCAAATTTAATTTTTTTCTAATGTGACGTTAACCGCCTTCTCTTTTGGCTCGAGATGCAAGTGTCGGACGACAGATACGACGATCACTAGACAAGGGTCAGAGGAAACAAGGATGGTGGTCCTTCCAATTTCCACCTAAATCCGTGTTTATCTTCGTTCCTAATTGGGCATGTTATGAGTTTCAACAATTCGTGGAGCTGGGCAAGAGTGGTCTCTTGTAAGTGGATCATTTTTATTTATCGGCTTGATTTTAATTATTACATTGCAATCTTTTACGGTTTTTCTTTTTTTGAAACTCTTATCTAAATTAAACCTTTCTAGCCGAATTCTTTTTATAACGATTCGTTTTTAAAAGTTGCTACGAAGCGTGCATGACAATACTTCTGAAGTAGAATTTCTGCTCCAGAAGTGCTTCTAGAGTAGAAATCTGTTTGGTATTGCAACTTCTAAAGCATAAACCCATTTGATTACGCAACTTCATTTTTCTACTTCTGAAGCGTTTTTTTTTTTTTTTTGCTCTAGAAATAGTTTTGGAGCTACTTGAAGAAGTAAAAAACAATTACTTCTCTCCAGAAACAGAAAAATCAACTTCTGCCCAGAAGTTGATTTCTAAAGCAGAACTGTTGCAATGCGCGCCCTAATATTCCAATGTTTTTCGCTATTTAAAAAAAAAAAACACTTGTATTGTTTATTAGAGATCTTTTCATCTTTTGTTACATCTTGTTATTTACCTAATTACCTGCTCTGAAGCAATAACTTTGTGTCCCTCCTTGTCAATATTCAACTGTCCTTGATTCTCTTGGAAAAAAGAATAGAGGCCTTTACAATCATAAGGCGACGAAGGGAGGGAGGGCGGAGGGAGGAGGTCGCGCAGCGCCAAGGCACTGCGAGGCGAGTATTGGCGATGATGATTGACGGAGTGCACCAGCAGCAGTCTAGTTTCTTAAAGTTCCATGAACTAGTTAACAAAATGTATCTATTTTCAGGGACCGTATCGAACAAATGAGAACATGCTAGGCGGCCCGAGATTGTTATTAATCGAAAAAACAAATTTCTTTTCTTATGTTCGGCACATATTACTTCATTTAGATGGATATGCTAACTGATATCATCTCCCTTTCTCTTGCTCAATTTATGTGATTGATGAGGCATTTTTCACATAGACACATAACAAGGGAATATCCTGCCAACCATCCATTTTTTTGGAAACCAAGATGGGCTTCTAAACGTACAAAACCCTCCAAAGTGATAGATGGACTGAACAACATATTATGCGACACGTATAAATTGATTGTCAGAAAAATAATTCAATGATTGATGTACCGTTTTCTAGTTATGGTATGGATTTGACAGGGGGGGGACAAAACTGTCGGTCATTGTGGAGACTTTATTCTAGAAGAAGGGGACAAATCATCTCAGCTCTATCATTTTTTTATTTATTTAAGGCTTTTGCCTATGGTAAATCACCATTAATAGTGGTCAACCAGATAGATAGTAAGTTAATATTAGGCTTAATTCCCTAAAAGAATCTCTAATTTTAGGTCCAATCTCAATCTTACCCCAAATTTTTTTTGTTTAAAAAAGTCACAAGCTTTCACTCTAGTTTAAAATCTGCCATTGTGTCTGAAAATCGCCACCAGTTTCTTCAAGATCATTGACATTAGGGCCAATTAGAGATGTAGTACAAGCATGGCAATCATTATGATTATAAAACTGATTCTGATTAGAATGATTTTTTTTCTGATTCTATTCCCTGGATGAGTTTTAGAGAATCAGAACGTGTTTGATAACTGCACAAAATTTTTGTTCCTGGAACAGAAATGCGTTTGGTAACTACACAAAATTTTTGTTCCCGAAAATAATATCTTTTCCCAATTTGTGTCATTTAAGTCAAATAATTACGTAGTTACTTTGTGAAATTTCATCTTATATTTCGAATTAATTGAAGATTAATTCATATTAATTCTCTTATATAACATATTGCATATTGCATATAACATTTTTTCATTTTATTCCGTCTAATTGTAGTGTCATAACGAGTCATTTTAAGCTTAAAAAATGAGAGACCATGCTGGGTTAGTGTGTGATTTCATATTAGCTCGGGCCCTCCGAGATCTATACCAAATCGCAACGAGGGAATATCAAATTCGATCTTAGTATGATCGGTGGCATGTGTATGTGTACAAGCAAATGGAGTCACCATCAGTCTTTGAGGAAGGTAGATCGAAAACATTATCGAACGGTCGGGAGAAACCGTTCGATTCTACCCAACCAGAGAAATCTAAGGTCCAAGAATTTGGTTACATCGGTGTTTCCACCGAGGCCTTTTCGGCACCGAAGTTGAGTGTTTTCTTTTCAATTCATTTGTAAACTTATGAGGTAAGCTAATGCTAAGTGTTCACACAAGTTACTTGTCTTTTTTCAATTTTTCTAAAACTAGACTAAGTCTAAAGTACCTAAACCTAGGCAAATACAATCAATGAAACTAAGTGCGCAATCAAGGAATCATGACATTGATAAATCGCATCATAAAATCCTAATGAAGCCCTAAGGACTTAGAGAAATGTGGTTCGAGTTTAATTTCCAAAGTGTTTATGATTTTTCTAAAAAAGAATAAAATCTATGAAATCTAGAGAATCTAGACCCAAATTTATGAAAATGGGGTCAAACTAGCCAAATCTAAGCTTCTTCTATTTCTATGGATTTTCTGAAATTTTTCTGATTTTTTAAAAAAAAATCTAATTTTTTTCGATTTTTGTATTTTTGTATTTTTTATTTTTTTTTATTATCTTAAGTATTTTTCTTTAAAAATGAGACTTCATTCTGTTTTAGGTCGAGGAAAAAGTGATGAGAGAACTGAAAGGGAAAAGTGAGAAATCTGGAACTTCATTCTATTTTGTGATTCTCAAAAGCAATTCTTTTTTCTAGAACCAACTTTTTTTTTTGTTCTTGTTTTTACTCCAAAACTGTTCTCGGGAACAGAATCAGAATCAGAAACATTTACGTTACCAAACATGATTCTTATCTTTTTTGTTCTAGGGAACAGAATCAAAGAACCAGAATGGTTGTCATGCAGGCCCTTAGTATCGAAACCTGTGTTTTCGTGAACACCCCCACCTTCCTATGGAACTACCATTTTGAAGAAATGAACACCCTCATCTTCCTATGGAACGACAACAACCAATTTTGAAGAAACCATTAGCAATTTGTGGACGCTGGGCAAATTGGAGATTAGAGTGAAAGTTTGTGGTTTTTTCTAAACAACAAAAATTCGAGGTGCAATTGGGGATTAAGTCTAAAGTCAAGCATTTTTTTTTAAGGAAAATGAGGCCGTCGATATTAACATCTTTCTAAGGATAAACCCCTAGATAATTCTCCTATATTCAAGTTTTTTCTTACTTTTAATCAAAGGAAATACAAAAATCGTGCTAGACATTTCTTTTACCTATATTTGCACCTTCTAGCTTCAAAATCTAAGAACAGTATATTTTGCACGGGGCAATATTTAAAGACAAAATTGTTTTGGCCATCTAGGTTTTTCAGACTTTTTCTTGATTGTGTTAGACTTCAAGGTCTGAATTGCAGATTTTTAATACATTAAACACTAAATACCATCCTCGCCTTTTACTTCATCGCCACTTTCCCTCCTCTATTTCTGAAAATGCCATTTTGCATCCGAGATAAAACCTCGTATCCATTCACGAACCCCACATTTACCGGATGGGGTCATGCTCAGGCACTATTAGTAATTAGAAGTGAGCAAAAAGAACCGACCAGACTGAACCTGACCGAATCGGCCGATTCGGTCTGGCTCTCGGGGGCGCCACTGGTTCCCAACTCCATAAAATTGAAATTGGTAATTTTTGGTCCGTTTCTCGATTCTAGAGGTGGAACCGCCTACCCAAACCACTTGGAAGGGATCAATTATTTTTTTTTAGTTTGATTTTATTTCTTGAAAATCTTTAAACTAAACCATTTTAATTCTTAATTATTATGGGTACTTCTACAGATGGTCGTAGAACGAAAGTGACTCAGTTCAGGGCTTTTCTCAAGCATGAAACCATGCAAAGAAGGTGGACTAAGCAACCACGGTCATGCTCACACAATTTTAGAACTCTCTTTTGAAGCAATTTGATTTTTTTTTTTTTTGTAGGTAAAGAGAAGCGGCATCCAACCTTGCCTTGATTGATAATGTTGTTGTGATGCAAAATGGTGCATCCAACTACAGCAAAAATGTGAAAAATGTGTAAATATATGTTTCAAACACATGCTTCCGGTTCGTTTCCAAGCACCTCTGGTCTGGTTCTCTGTTCCAGAAATTAGGAACCGGTCGCTCCGGTCTGATCCCTGATTTCGGGGCGGGAACCAGACCGCCCGGGAACCGATCACCCCTATCTGCAATGACTTGATCCTCTCCACTTGGGAGCTTCCGAAAGTAGTACTCCTGAATAACCACACAAGATGATAACATTCCGAGAGCCTGCGTATGTTTATGAATCACCTAACAGAACATCTTGTATTTGACACGAACTTTCAAGATGTTACATGTCCTAAGAAAGAAATTTAGGTTAGGCCAATCTTCCAGTAGCACCTGCACACGGAAATGGACTCAACCTACCAGAACAGAATTGATCATTGTCATGGTAGGCATACTTTCAATGTCTTCATGAGGGATACGTGTAAAGCAAATAACTTTTTGTAAAAAGGACGCACAAACCTTGTAGAGACACCTGTGGTGAGAATTGTGGCTTCTTACATTGACTGAGCACAAGCTCTCATGTGGGCATGTGGTTCATCTTCTTCCTCTTGCTTCATTTCCATTTGGGGATCAGACAGAGGCTCACATCCAAGATTCCACACTCAGTAGGTGTAAGCCACTGTCAGTGGAAGAAGATGTTGAACTCCACCAGTTTTGCAATCCACAACCGCCCCCTGGTTAGCATTTTATCTTGGATTTTCAGCGCCGCCCCCCACCCCCGTCCCCACAAAAAAAAGTACAAAGATGAGTTTACTGTGAAAGTCCAACTTCTTCTCTAGACAAAACAAATAAATTTTGATGTGCCATATAATGTAATTTTCCATCATATTGTGTTACGATTTTCGCAGTTAGTTACCGATTAAAAGTTAAGTTACAAGAAAAAGAGTCAGTAAATTCGAAGTGTCAGTAACTTACTAAACAAAATCACAATGACCACCAAGTTTTCATATTAAATAACCAACTAGCTTCTGGTTAACAACACTCGTATGAGTTACTTACCAAGGCTCACTGTTTTTTTCGAATTTATCGACTTTTCTGTTGAGTTACCAACTTTAATTTACCTTAGTTAACAACCCTTCACATCTACTAACTCCTTTTCAAAATGACTAAATAAAATTATTGTGACTTACTAACTTTCTCCCATTAAATTACCACCTAGGGTTTAATCACCCACTCTTATCTGAACTTTTTATCTACGTTTACTTTCTTCTTAATTTTCCTACTTTTCTTATCAGTAGTAATGCCTTAAATTTGCTTAAGAGCTTTTATTTGCATTTCTTGGCAATGCCTCAAATTTATCAACTCTTTTATGAAATTACCAACCTCAAATTAGAGTGATTTATCAACTTTTGTCTATTAAGTTACCAACTAGTTTTGGGTTACTGTTTTGTCATTTGAGTTACTTAACCAAATGTATTTTTTTTTTCTAGTTACCGACTTTTCTATCTTTCACCAGATTGATACACTTAGAGTTGGCGAACTCGGAATGGGCTGAAATTTGATTGGCTGCATGGAAACGGGCCGCTGATCAAAACTCACTGCTAAGCCGTGAACGACGTCGTATTTTCGCGTTTCATAGTCGTTTTGATAAGTTTTTAGGCAATTTTTGTAATTTCAGTGGCGTTTTCGTAATTTTGTGTTTTCTGTTTAATTAGGGTAAACACCATATAAAATGGTGTTTTTAAGATTCCGAGAGCAGACATTTGCTATTGAATTTTGATAATCATATTCGAGAGAACAAATTGTTCCTCTTTTCAATTCTGAATTTCTGTTTAGCCAATTTTTGTTGCGTTTCGGCATTACAGATTTTATTGACATTTCTTAACAACTAGTTCTAGGTTGCCAACTATCATTTGAGTTAGCTATTAACATTTACTTGGTTTTTTTAATTTACCAACTTCTCTTTTGGATTATTTGATCGGGAAAAGGTTAATAAGTCCAAATAAAGGAGGTAATTGTCGTATATAATAGTTGGTAAAAGTAGTTAAGAAATGTAAATAAAACTTAGTAAGAGATAAGAGAGTTTTCTATTATTTTTCAGAGGTAAGAGAAGTTGGTAATTTAAATCAAGCAAATAAACATTGGTAATTAACTCTAATAAGAGTTAGTAACGCAAAACTAGTTGGTACCTATATCGTGGAAAAGGTTTGTTAAGCAGGGAAAATAAATAGAAACTTGGTAAATGAAAGAAATAAATAAATATTGGTAAGCAACATAAATGAGAACTGGTAACTCGAAAGTAATTGGTAGCTTAATCGGAGAAAAAATTGTAAGTGACATAATAAAAATTTGGAAATTCCTCATTATAATTGATAAATTTAAGGCATTGGTAAGAAAGGCAAATAAAAGTTGGTAAAAGATAATTTTTTTTCTGTTGAGTCAGAAATAAGTGAAGTTTGTAATTCAAACAAATCCAAATAAACATTTGTGAACAACTCAAATAAGAGTAATATCTCTAATTCAGGTAGACAATTTCTAAAATTAGTTAGTGACTCAATAGGAAAGCTGGTAAATTTGACAAAAAATTCATGGTAAGCAAGTCAAATGAGAGTTGGTAATTCGAAACTAACTGTGGACTTAATTAGAGAAAAGTTAGCAACTCAAGCAAATAAATGCCGACGCTTCATAAACCCGTTGACAAGAAAGTTGAATTAAATTTGCTAAATGATAAGAGATATTCTTTTGTAAGAGATAAGAGAAATTAATAATTTTCTTAAATAATAAACATTAGTAACTAAATTTAATATAAGTCGGGAACACGAAACTAGTTCGTTTACCAGATAAAAGTTGGTATTCACTCCGGTTAAGGTTGATCATTCAAAAAAAGTTCAAAGATTTGGTAAGCAACATAATGAAAAGTGGTAACTCAATAGAGAAGTCAGTAAATTTTAAAAATAATCAAATGCATGGTAAGCAACTCAAATGAAAATTGATAAACTATAACAAGTTGGTAACCTACAGGGAGAAAAGCTGATAAGTCACACAAATAAAGGTTCGCAAGTTCACATAAAAAAATATAAAGTTAAGGCATTTGTAAGATAGACAAATAAAGTGGAAAATTACTTAAAAACCCTTTAAAATTTTTGCAACTGTTTTGCAATATCCCTCTGAATTTCATTTTGCTACAATCATTAACTTTCCCTTAATTTTTTCGTCAACTTTGCAAAGCCCATGCCTTTTAAGGGGTACAACTATATATTCATCTATGAAAAAGAAGATAGAAATGGGAGAAAACTAAATAAACTAAAATACTAATAACAAGATCAATAATTATATAAAACAATAAAAATCTTGTTGAAATGTGATAAATTTACCGACTTTAATAGAACTAACTAATTTTATGAAAGAAATAAAAATTAGATAAAAGGGAAACGGATTCAATAAAAAAAATAAGGTTAGATGAATAAAATTGGTTACTCATTACGTACATATAAAGGGTTAATTAGTGTAAAAATGAAAGTTTAATAATAGAAATTAAAATAATAAAATGAAATAACTACCCAAAATTTTCAAGGTGATGTTTTTAAGGGTTAATACACGAAAAATCCCAAATGGTACACCTGTGACAAATTTACCCCATACTATTTCTTTTACTGGAGTGAACCTCAAATTGGTACACATGTGACAAATTTATCTTAAATTATTTTTTTTATTACCAAAAACCCCAAACTTGTACACTTGCGTCAAATTTACCCCAAATTAATTTTTTTTAATCACCAAACATCCCAAAATGATACACCTGTGATAAATTTACCATTCGTTAGTTTTCATTAAATTGGGTTAATACCACAAAAATTTTCAAACTGATACACATGTGACAAACGGAGAGTCACAACCTCAAATTGGTACACCCGTCAACTGCCACGTGTTATCCAACTTAGCGATTTGATGATAACATTTAACGAAAACTAACGGATGGTAAATTTATCAGAGGTATACCGGTTTGAGGTTTTTTATGGTAAAAAAATTAGTTTGGGTCAAATTTGTCACATGTGTACCAGTTTGAAAATTTTGGTGGTAAAAAAAATAGTTTGTGGTTAATTTGTCACAGGTATACGAGTTTGAGTTTTTTGTGATTAATTTATCACAGGTGTACTGGTTTGAAGTTTTTCGTGGTATTAACCATATTTTTAATTATTTTCTATTAATTAATATTTTTTTGTTAATTAATCATTTAGAAATACATAATCCATATCCAATTTCTGTAATTTGAACTTTTTGATATTAAAACCTCTTCTCCATTTTACTTCATTGAGTTTTTTTTTCTAAAATATCTTCTCAACTTTATCAATCTAATTCATCACCTTCTAATTTTTTTAATCTTTTAATGGTATCACTGATATTTATGCTTTTAATAATAGAATAATTTAGTTAATTTATTTTTCTCCATCTTCACAATTTTTCATTTTGATAGTAATCAAGAGTAAAAGATATACCTCTTTCCAAAAAATGAGATGAAATTACTATTTTACCCCTTAATGTGCATTGCACATTCAAACGAAAATACAATCGGGCCCCGTTGTAACAAAAATGAAAGTTCAGGAGATAGGGTATAACGATTGAAAGTTTAGAGGCAAATGTGTACTACCCCAAAAGATTGGGGAAATTTTCTATAATCTTTCCAGAATAAAAGTTGGTAAATAGTTACAAAAGTTCGTAAATTAAAAAACCACTAGAATGTTGATTAGTAACTCAAATGAGAGTTGGTAATTCAAAATTAGCTGGTAATTAAATCAGAAAAAAATTATGGAGCCACTCAAATAAATTGAGTATATTCATGTGAGAGTTAATGAATTTAAAGGGTTTAAAAGAAAGGCAAATAAAAGTTGATAAACGATTGGGTAATTTACATATTGTTAAAAAGAGTTGGTAATGCATATAAGTTTTGGTAAGTTATTAATAAGTCATCGGGAAATCCAGTGACAAATACTTTTTAAGGGCAAGTATAATTAAATTATTTATTCTTTCCTAGCACAGGGTATCCGAACCTTTGTCTTTATTAATCCTTGCGAACAAACGCTAAGGGTGCGCATGGTAACACTTCTGAAGAAGAATTTTTGCTTCAGAAGTGCTTCTGGAGTAGAAATTCATTTGGTTCACAATTGTATATTTCTATTTCTGGAATAACTTTTTACTTCAGAAGCTTTTTTTGGGGAACTTTTAAGAAGTAAAAAAAAGTTACTTCTCATCATCAGAAGTCATTTTTTTCTTTTTAGCCCTCCCTTTTCATATTTTCAATCTCTCTCTTCGCTCATCTATCTCAACCTGACCCAGTCCGGATAATTCTTTTAATAATAAAAAAATATCGGAAAATAATAAAAAAATCAGAAAATGATTAAAAATCCAAAAAATGAAAAATTCATCAAAAATTCTAAAAAAATGGAAAAAAAATCCTAAAAAAATTCCAAAAATTCAGAAAAATCTCAAAAATTAGGAAGTGGGTCCATTCAACTAGCCAATTCTATTTTTGATGATTTTGCCGTCTCTTTCTTCAAAAATGACGATTTTGCCCCTAATGGATTGTCTCGAAAAATTTCGAAAAATTCCAAAAAATCACAAAAAATGGGAAATAGTCAAATTTGACTGGCCAAACCTGCCTTTTGTGATTTTCACTTTTGATCTTTCTCAAAACGACGATTTTGCCCTCCTATGGGCAAATTGATCAAAAAATTTAGAAAAATTCCAGAAAATCTCAGAAATTGGGAAATAGGTACATTCAACTGGCCAACCATATTTCTGATGATTTTGATTCCAAATCTTTTCTAAATGACAAATTTTCCCATTTGGACAAATTGTCTCCAAATGTCCCAAACTACTTCCAACCTCCAAACACCCATTCTTTAAGCCTTTTGGGCTTCATTAGGGATGTCATGTTTTGATTTGATGCGTTTTATCCGCATGTTCTTGGTTCCTTGATTTGCGCACCTATTTTTATTAATTGTGATTGACAGGTTAGATATTCCTATCTGCATGAACTCTTAGATTTTCTGTCTCTCTCTTCGCTTGTCTGGTTTAGTCCAACAATGAGTGCGGCTGCTCCAAAACACCTTTCTCTGATTTGATGGAGCCTGTGATCTCGTGCCCTCCATTTTTTAAAAACAAAAAAATTCAGGAAAACCAAAGCTGGGTTGAAAAGATAAAGATAATGACACCTCAGTTTTTGCCTTTTGTCTTTCTGCCTAGAGATGTCTTCATGCCAAAATAAGCTCATAATTATTATAGTTTTATGTCCCAAGTTCTCATTAATATCTAGGTGATCTCAAGGCACATACAACTGCCGTAGATTTGTGCTTCTAGAGACGGTTTAGGCACGAAAAAGGTTCATATATTATGCCTATTACGATATAAACCATGCCAGAGGCATAGGAGAGGAAGCACCAGAACTACCCGTGCTTTTAGCGTTGATATATGAACTCGGCCATCGTATTCATTAATACAATTTTCCTATAATTTGGTCCGCATTTACATAAATAATTAAATGACAAATTATACATAAATCCGTAAGTATTTGCATTTAATTTTTCTAGAATAACATGCATTTTAGGTTAGGATCAATAATTTTTTGTAGAATATTTTGTGTTAATAATGTTCCAGAAGTAGAAATTTTCAACCGTTACCAAACGAATTTCTGTTCGAGAAGCAGAAATTTTATCCTATTATCAAACGTCTTTCTCTGATCCGAAATCAACTTCTGAAGTAGAAGTAGAAGTAGAAGTAGAAAAATCAACTTTTGGCCGGAAGTTGATTTCTGAAGCAGAAGTGTTACCATGCGCGCCCTAATCGTCTCGCTATGTACATCAAATACTAAATTCATCCATAGAGTGGCTGGTGTTCCCCTCTACAGTTTCTTCAAGTGGGTGGGAGATACTGTGATTCGATAATAAAAAAAAATTAAGCCGCATCGAAATAATTCCTTCGAGGGTTATTCCGATTCTTCAAATTTTTATGCTTTTCAATTGAAACGACAAAAAATTGAAACACTGGCGCCCCATGTATATAGTACTCGACTTAAATTAACCTGTGCATATGCATACTGATATGATAAACCCAAGAATTCCAAACAGTTTTGTTATGGAGAGCCCCCTTATTCATTTTATCAATATTTTAACCAGCAATTTCTACGAGCAGCTTCCAATTGGACTTTTCCTTTGCATTTTTGTCAGCATTATGTGAGGATATCTTTTCCATCAAACCAAGCAAGCGGCATATAAATTGGATTCTAACCATGCAAAACTAAGAGCAATCCCTTCACAACTCCTCTATAAATTTGATCATCTCTTCCTCACATAACCCGCTTCAACTCAGGAACACTCGATTCATCCTATCTTTTATAACTCGAGAGAGATCGAGAGAGAGAGAGAGAGAGAGAGAGAGAGAGAGAGAGAGAGTTTTTCCATCTGCACTTGCATGGAGATTATTACTTCTGTCCTGCCATACATACTTCTTCTTCTGTCAGCACTCATTCTGTCATACCCATTAAAGCTAAAGAAGCAAAAGAAGCAGCTCAAAAGAACTGCAAAGCTACCTCCTGGTTCAATGGGTTGGCCTTATATTGGAGAGACAATCCAGCTCTATTCTCAAGACCCAAACATCTTCTTTGCAACAAAGCAGAAGAGGTTCAACCTCATGCTTTCCTTCTTTTTTCATATCTGAATTCCCACCTTTCCAGAATCCTTAAGAAGCCATTAGAGAGATTATACAAAACTGAACTGCTTTTGCCTTACATCTCGCAGATATGGAGAAATATTCAAGACCCACATACTGGGCTGTCCCTGCGTGATGCTAGCGAGTCCAGAAGCGGCTCGGTTCGTGCTGGTGACTCATGCTCACCTGTTCAAGCCGACCTATCCCAAGAGCAAAGAAAAGATGATTGGGCCTAACGCTCTGTTCTTTCACCAAGGGGAGTACCACACGCGCATCCGGAAGCTGGTCCAGAGCTCGTTGTACCCAGAAGCGATCCGAAAGAAGGTCGCCGACATCGAGGCTGTAGCTGTTTCGGCATTGGAGTCTTGGGCCGCCCGTGACCGGAAAGTGATCAACACCTTTCATGAAATGAAGAAGGTTTGAGTTGGTTTCTTTTTCTCTTTTATTCTTCCCCCCACACAGGTTAGTTTAGACCTGTAGGATCTAAAACATGTTTCGCTGTGTGGTGGGCTTGTTTTTCCCTTGTTTGGCTTATGTGCGTAGCATCAAACCCAGTACTTTCTTTTGTTTTTTGTCTTTATATTCCTGTTCATTCAATAGACTACCTTTTGAGCTCATTTTCTATAGATTGATTTATTTTATTCTTATGAATTTCTTAAATACTAGGTTTACATGCTTGCTTTGTCTTATTTTCTGATCTAAAGTGAATTACTTATTGACAAAAGTATATGCGCAGTTCTCCTTCGAAGTTGGAGTTTTGTCCATCTTTGAACACTTGGATGAGTATTACAAGCAAAAGCTAAAGGAGAACTATTGCATAGTGGAGAAGGGTTACAACTCTTTTCCCACAAAAATTCCTGGAACAGCATATCACAAGGCCCTCTTGGTAAGCAATAAATCCTTCTTATACCTATTTTCACAAAGCTAGGAGCAAAAGTAGTATCTACAGTAATGTTGATAAATTCAACGTGTATATTTCTTTCGATTTGGGGAATTCGGGTTTTCGTTAGATATGGAAAAATATGTTATCGACCTACTGAAACTGTTCGGTTGAAAAAACCTTTCCACGGGCAATATATCGGCGGAAGGACTATCAATCTACTGCGCAGGCAGTGGAAAAGTACGCTTTTATCACGAGCCTCACGATAAATGCGTGCAATTGCTGAAAGACCGGACCAAATCACTACTCAATTAGCACTGCTAGTGCAGAAAACGCATGTATTACACATCTGCGTTGGCTCCATAAATCCGTGCACATACAAAAGAAGAATAAAGTCCTGAAGGCATCTCGTCGCGGAACGGCCTTTTCCTCGTCGACTAAGCAACTCCACACTTTGTGTTGCATTTTGCAGGCGAGAGAGAGGCTCGGGGAGGTATTGGGGGAGATCATAAGGGAGAGGAAGGAGAAGAGGGTAGTGGACAAGGACATGTTGGGCCAATTCATGAGCTTCGAGCTCGAGGACGACCAAGGCCATGGTGGCCTGAGGGAGGACGAGGTGGCGGCCGATAACGTGATCGGAGTGCTGTTCGCCGCTCAGGACACGACTGCCAGCGTGCTGACCTGGATCCTCAAGTACCTCCACGATGACCCGAAGTTTCTGGAGGCTGTCAAGGTACGTATCTCCATGTGTTACTGTGACCACTTTTCCATCGGTGTAGGGCTTGTCTGTGGGCCACAGTTGGAATCGTAGTCTTCGATTTGAAGAGATGTCTGGTCTGGTCAGTAAGTGATTGTTTGGTATGTTGTCTTTCATAGTGGATTCGTATTCTGTATGAAGTTAGTGTGAGAATAGGGTTAAATACGGCAAATTTTACCATACACGTGCGATAAATACGCATTACAGCATAAGGGATACCCTAAAAGGATTTTCATTTCGCACATCCTAAGTAGTTACAAGGTTGCCCTCCTAGATTTATGTCGTGCTTTAAGGATACCATTTTGGGAATTCGAGTCGAAAGTCTCGATTCCAAATGCATATTACCAAGTTCGGGATTCGACGAAATTTTCCCTAATGTTATTAAGAAAAGGGTGGCCCTATTAAGACATTTCTAACCCTTTTTCCCAAACAGGCAGAGCAAATGGCAATATTCAAGATGAATGGGGGAGGAAAGAGACCCTTGACATGGGCACAGACCAGGAATATGCCACTCACTTACAAGGTATGCACTGCTCAGATTCCTGAAACCAGTCCTATATTTCCACTTATAGAATGTCAATTACTGGCTTGTTTAGTCATCATTATTTTCAATTTTTGATTCATTTGTTTGCTATTGTTTGTATATTGCTTTGGTGGAATCAGGTGGTCCTGGAGAGTTTGAGGATGGCAAGCATCATCTCTTTCACATTCAGGGAGGCGGTGGTTGATGTGGAATATAAAGGTAGCAGAAATTAAATTTCAAGATATGGTCATCATCTACCAAGAATTTATGAGAATCTCTCTCTCTCTCTCTCTCTCTCTAAGCATTGTTCAATGCCATGCGCTGCAGGCTATCTGATTCCAAAGGGTTGGAAAGTGATGCCACTTTTCAGGAACATTCATCACAATCCTGAATTTTTCCCTGATCCACACATCTTCGATCCCTCTAGATTTGAGGTATGCGTGTATGTATGTATGTATGTATGTATGTATGTATGTATGCATGCATGCATGCATGTGTGTATGTACATACATAAAGCAAAATCAGGGTAGAGGATGAGCCATACCTAGCTTGATGATTCTTCTTCTGGGAGTATTTATTACATAAGTAATATAGGTTGACAAAATTTTCTTGCAAAAGCTGATATAATTAAGATAAAACTCCGTTACACTTAATACTACATATTCCATTCCATTTTACTACCCGTATAGAAATAGTAAACGTGCATCTACTTAACTTATCACTCGTATTTGCCGATGAAGCATGAACAAACTACAGTGACTGAACATGAAACCCTAATCAAATAACATGTTGATGATTATACTAAGGGAACAACAAATTGACCTAGAAACCGTAATTTCACTTATTTCCCTCAAAAGCTAATTGAAGAGCTTCCAATCATTTTTGTGGTTGTGGGTGGATGCAGGTAGCTCCAAAGCCCAATACGTTCATGCCATTTGGCAGTGGAGTCCATTCTTGCCCTGGAAACGAACTTGCCAAGCTAGAGATACTCGTATTGATCCATCATCTCATAACCAAATTCAGGTACTACAAACATAAACTAATGGAAATAGCACTAATCATATCTTTTGTGCCTTTTCTTTGCTTGACATCTCTCTTTATATCATTGGTCTCTCTTCACATCAACTAATATTTTTATTTACATTTTTTTTTTTTGCAGGTGGGAAATCGTGGGTACTCAAAGTGGGATTCAGTATGGTCCATTCCCAGTCCCACAACATGGGCTCCCAATAAGAATATGGAAAGATTCGAGCAGGGAAGTACAAGATGCGTGCCCATAATTGGAACACATATGGCCTACCCCCACGTTTCACTTGTCTAAACTCTAATAAGTTCCTTCCTAACGAGTCCAACTTCCAATTATGAAAACTTACCCAAATTTTTTTCCGGTTGTCTAAGAAATTAAGAATTTGAGAGAATTATCGCGACTCTGTATTGCCCTGATGTAGCCAACTTAGTCGGTTAGCAACTGTCGGCTCATTTCCTTACTAATTCCGACATGGAGTTAGCCAATGTAATATAAGTTCGATTGAGTGGCACCTTTGGTTTCCCAACTAGAATCTTGGTCTCAAGTTTTTCCTTATCGAATCTTGGTTGGTATGTCTTGCTCTCTATCAAAAGAGTAGTATCAAGAAAGGAGAAGCACAAGAGGGCAATGCTATCGTTATGGTTGGAGACTAAAGAGAGAGGAACCTTTTGGTTCACTTCTTAATAGCAGCTCTTATTAATCTAATGTACACTGCTGCTCAAATCAATTAAACTTCTCATTTCACGATTTCCATGCTTTCTCACCACTCAATCAGCCTCCAACTGCCGTCCTTGCCGCCTCCGGTCCCTATCTACTCTCTCTCTCTCTCTCTCTCTCTCTCTACACGAGGGCGCGTGTACCGTTGTGTGTGCAGACTCTAGGTATAGTCGGTCTCAATAGCAACATCATCGTCAAGGTAGTTACCACGGTACTACAGTCCCGCCTTCGGTGTTGAGATATGTGGCGGTCGATGTTCTTTTAGGTTTTGAGAGAGAGAGAGAGAGAGAGAGAGAGAGAGAGAGAGAGAGAGAGAGAGAGAGAGAGAGAGAGAGAGGTGGGGGGCATAGAAGGAGAGAGGAGATTAAGATTTTGGTAGATGACATTTTCTCATTTGAAAATTTTTAATGATATGTCTAACTTTGGACCCTCATGTAAGAGTTTTTCTATGTAGGCTTACATTAATTGAAATTGATTTTTACTGATTAACAGGATTGGTCTAATAAGGTAAGATATAAGATTCTTAATTGGTTAATATGGACTGGAATAGTGTAGGCCGAAGAGGGACGACCCGTGATGAGTGGATCCGCGTCGAAAACTCTATTTTAAGGCTCAAGTCCCCTCTCTAGCCCCCACTCTTAGAATCTCATAACGTACCTTTTTGTTCTTGGATAGCGGTTGTCTCATCAGCCAGCGAAAACAAGAGGGAATAGAGGGGAAGCGCTCGAGTCTCGATTTATCGACGTTCCGCATCAGTTTTCGACGGATTCTAATCAAGGTGCACGCGTTCTTCTCCCTTATACGTGTAGCGTTTCTGATTCCGGTTAGACGATCATTGGGCGTGCCACATTCGTGGCCTTACATTTGGTATCAGAGCTGCTTAACCGAGAATGGAAACTATTCTGTTTCGGCATGTTTTCGAAATTTTCGTCCGATGAAATTTAGTTTTGATTACACATTCGGACTTGTCTCGTCGATTCGAGAAAAATGAGTGGTCGCATGCCTTCGGCGGAGACCGGTAACGGCCGCACGCGCCCCACGCTTCGCGGCGGAGTCGGCGAGCGATGACCCCGATGAATGTTGCGGTTTTTGGCAAATTTTGTGTGTATTCGTTCGGTAAAATTTTGTTTTGATCACATATGTGGATAGATCTCGAAGATACAAGCATTTTTAGTGGTTGTAAGCCTCTGTTGGCCGCCAGACGGAGGCTCACGCACCCACACACGCCAGAGGGAGGGAGCGAGCGCGTGGCTGTCACGAGCCTTTGGCCCGAAACGGTGCAACGGTTGACGTTTTGGTCAACCGTTGTGTTGACGTCAGCGTTGCGCGGTCAGGATTGAACCGGACCGGACCCGATTCGACCCGTTCGGTTCGATTTGACCCACCCGGTTTGGTTCGATCGGGTTAATCGGACCGGACCGACCCATTGACTCTTTGACCGTTGACTTTTGTTGAATGTTGACTTGCATTGATTTTCGTTGACCGTTGACTAGCGTTGACTTTCTTTGACCATTGACCTGTGCTAACTGGACCTTCAAACGAGCGTTTGATCGGGCGTTCGGACTCTGATTGGGGAGTTCTTGGTGCCGGCGTGCTCGTATGAAGATGCTCTACATTATGGTATATTAATATTACATGTTTGAGGCTTTTATGAATGGAAAAATGCATATGAAACCCTATGTACGTGTATTTTCAAGGGTATTTTGGGCATTTTTTCCAGTATTTCCATATGGTTTTGGAAATAATGATGCTAGCTCACATGTTTATAACCACATACAAAATGTATAGAGCTAATTCATTGATATGTATCAATGAGTGGAGCAATGTAATTGGCATCACATGTGATTTTAGGGACAAATTGCCCCTGTCATCAAGTCTAAGATCACATGTATATATATTAGATGTGAGGCATAAGGTTTATATCCTTGGTATGAGATATTTTCAAGGATTCAATTGGGTAGTGACCGCCAAAGTGGCACACTTGATTGGATTTGAGAAATATCGGTCTCATATTGTGGTGGGATGTCTCTTATTCTAATGCGTGGTCATACTCCCAAAGGAGGTGATTGTGTATTGGTTCATGGAGGAATGCATGTACAACGTGTGCTTGGGAATTATCTATTCCTAGTGGTTCATACACCCAAAGGTGGTGAGTTCACGAAGATTGGAATATATTCTTATGGCCGTTGTCATGTTGAGAGTATACAACTGCATGTCATGTATTCTGCCCAAAGGTGATTACATGATGATGCATGTAACTCTCAATTTGTGTACTTATTGGATTTCAAGTTGCACATTTTTAGTTCATAGAGGGTCACATGTACAGCATATGGTTGAGGAGTAACTCATTCGTAGTGGTTCAATAACCCAAAGGTGGTGATTCACATAGATTGGAATATGTTCTCATGGTCACTGTTATGTGGAGATTCTACAGCTGCATGTTATGTATTCTGCCCAAAGGTGATTGCATGATGATACTTGTAACCCTCTAGATGTGTACTTATACGGTTTCGAGTTATATAGTGCTCACACGATGCTGATTGTATACATTGCTTGTTCTAAATTAGTTACCTTATTTGTAATAGGCAACTCCATTAGGATTGAGGTTTATACTAGTTCAATCATTAAGAAATAGGTAGAGGATTTTCTATTTTGGATGGAGCTGGTAAAGGTTCATATTGCTCTTACTAAGGTTTAGCTAGCTGATCTCATTGAGATCATTTTGGAGTCCCATAAAGCGCATTTTGCTGTTTGAAAAAATGGCAATCGGATTGCTAGTTATCTATAAAGCGATCCATACAGGAACAATTGAAAAATGTTTTACCAGCTGACTGCACTGCTAGACAAATGATGGAAGTCTTGGAGACTAGGAACTGTGTCTTGTCTAATGCCGAAATAAGGATACATCTGCAAGGATTTTCCAACATGAGTTTTGGTGGTTCTAGTGGAGTTAGAGATTACATCATAAGGATGGTAGACTAGTAGAGCAAGAGGTCTGAAAATCATACTCATGAAACCACGGGTCATTCTGACAGTTCAAGTCTAAGAAAGCATCCTTTAAGAAGGATGGTGACCACTGCTTCTTTTGCAAGAAGTAAGGTCACATAAAGAAAGACTGCGACATATTTAACACTTAGTTATCCAATCGTGAGCGTACTTGTAATGATTCTTTGGCATTGGTTTGTGAATCCAAACTATAAGCAAACTCCATTTAGTTCATGGAGGCTAGATAGCGGTGCAACCAAACATGTTGCGTTCACCATATAGGGATTCATGAATCGGAGAACGTTAAATCATGATGAATTAGTGCTCACTATAGGAAACAATAATAAAGTCGACATTGAGTTTATAGGAGGTGTCATTTTAATGACAATAAGGAACACTTTTATGTAAATTCCTTTAGAAGGAACTTAATTTCCTTATTATGTTTTGAAATAAGGAATAATAGTATTTCTATGTTCTTAAATTCAAATAAGGTTAGGTGCTGCAATATGTCCAATGGATTGTACAGATTGTGTTTAACTCTCAATGATATATACGTCGTTTATACAACTGAAAATGTTGTTTCCAAATACCTTTACCTGAAGACCAGTCTTATGCATTGTGGCATAAAAGTCTTGGTCACATTTCTAGGGAAAGAGTTGAAAGGCTAATAAAGGTTAAAATCTGCCTGCTCTTGTAGTGACTTGGAGACTTATGCATACTGTTGTAGGGGTAAGATGACTAAGATAAGGAAGAAAAATACAGTCTGGTCTTAACCTATTGGAGGTCATTCACACTGATATCAATGGACCCTATGCGGTAACTTGGTGTAGAAATTTTTATTCATCATATCTATTGACAATTGTTCCCAATATGGTTATTTGTTCTTGATTAAGGAAAAGTCTGAGTCTCATGATGAGTTCAAGTTTTTTTGGACTAAAGTCGAGAAACGACTGAGAAAAGTCATAAAGTTATCAGATATAACTGAGTTGATGAGTATTCTGGCAGGCATGGCAATGCTGGACAGCATAGAGGGCCATTTGCCAAATACTTGGAGGATTCTGGGATAGTAGCTTAATATGCTATGCTTGTGAGTCCTGAACCAAATGGGTTGCTGAAAGGCGCAAATGCACCCTTATGGTTATGTTGAGGAGTATGATTAATAGTAACCAATTTACCTGATTTGCTGTGGGGTGAAGTTTTGAAAGCAACCCTTTATGTTCTAGATCGTATTCTTACCGAAGCTGGTTCATTGACTCATTTTGAGTTATGAACTCAATGTAAACCTAGCTTGAACCATTTTAAGGTTTGGGGATATCTTGCAGAGTTGAAGTTATATATAACCCAACATTGAGTAAGTTGGACCCTAGAATCACTTGGTGTTACGTCGTATATTACCTAGATCATTTGAAAGAGTATCGTATATTTAACCCCTATGGAGGCACAAGAATTGTGGAATAACAGATAGCGGAGTTTTTGGAATTTGATGTTGCCGCATAGGATAGTCGTTCACAGACTATTGTGGATAACAGTATGGTGGGGAATACTGTGTCAATTTTCTACCTATACAAACGATCGTAGAGCCTCCCGCATCATAAACTAGACCCGTTGGGGTTTAGGATCCTATTGTTGAGATAGATCCTGATGAAGTTCTACAAGCCCCACAAGTGTAGGATGATGTTGTAATAGCTCCACTTAGAAGATCTATCAAGCAGAGACCATTGGCTATACCACCTGACTATATAATCTATCTGGGAGAGCATGACTATGATATCGGCTGTTTGGTTGATATAGTAACTTATGCAGAAGCTGTTTCTTGTTCTCAGTCAAATTGTGGTTAGATGTGATGAAATACGAGATGTAGTCTATGAAACATAATAGTTTTTAGGAGATTATTGAATTGCTTGAAGGTCACAAGCTCATTGGCTGCAAATGGTTGTATAAGACTAAAATGGACTCCAAAGGAAAGATTGAGAAGTTTAAAGCCAGACCGGTAGCCAAGGGTTCCACTTAGAAAGAAGGAGTAGATTATGAGGAATTTTCCTTTTAGTCCCTTCTAAGGATTCTTTTAGAGTGATCATGGCATTAGTAGCTCATTTTGATTTGGAGTTACACTGGATGGATGTTAAAACTGATTTTCTGATGGAGACCTTGATAATTAAGTCTATATGATGCAACCCAAAAGCTTTGTAGCTGATGATTAAGGTAAGCTTGTGTGTAGACTGAAAAGTCTATTTATGGTCTCAAGCAAGCTTCTAGATAATGGTCTTGAAGTTTCATAGTGTTATAACTTCATTCGGTTATGTCGAGAATAAATAGGATCAGTGTATATACTGCAAGGTCAGTGGGAGGAATATTATCTTCGTAATGCTTTATGTAGATGATATCTTTCATGTGAGGAGTAACATTGGATTACTGCATGAGTCGAAGCAGATGTTGTCAAAGCAATTTGACTTGAAGGACCTTGATGAGGCGTCTTTTGTTCTTGGCATTGAGATCCATTGGGATCATTCTCGCTGTTATTGGGTTTGTTTTAAAGGATATATGTTGATCATATTTTGAAAAGATTCAATATGCAGTATTGCTAGATAGGAATTGCTCCTATCATTAAGGGTGATAAACTGAATCTATTACAATATCCTCATACGGATGTTGAGAAAGCCCAAATGAGGAATGTACCATATCCTAGTGCACTTGGAAGCATCATGTATGCTCAAGTTTGCGCTAGACTAGACATTGCTTTTGCGACAAGACTTCTAGGCAGATATAAGTTAAATCCAGGATATGATCACTGGATTACTGCCAAGAAGGTTTTAAGATACTTAAAGAGGTAAATGACCATATACTGATTTATAAACATGTTGAGGACTTGTAATTAGCAAGGTATTCGGATGTAGACTTTGCTAGGTATTAGGATGACAAGAAGATGGTCATCTTTATGTTAGCAGGAGGTGCGGTATCATGGAAAAGTGAGAAACATAAATCTAGATTAACATCTACCATACAAGTGGAGTTTATAGCACGAGTTTCGGCTGCTACTCAAGCTATATGGCTCAGAAACCTCATTAGGGAGTTGGTGGTATTTGGTTTTGTGGATAGACCCATATAGTTGTATTGTGACAATAGCTCTACAGTGTTGTTTGTTAACAACAATAGAGGTCTCAAGGGGTCTAAGCATCTGGCGGTCAAGTTTTTTATCATAAAGGAAATAGTTGAGAATGGTGACATTATAGTAGAGTGTGTTTTCATTGATGATATAGTTGCTGACCCACTAACAAAAGGTATTCGCCCTCATATATTTGAACGACATGTCATAAGCATGGGCTTAGAAGCATCATGGGATGCTATTATGACATGTCATTTAGATGGGCTTAGAAGCATCATGAGATGCTGTTATTCAGTGGGAGTTGTTTTGTTTTGCTCTAATAAAGTTTACATATGTGTTTGTTACATTTAGTAACAATATTTGATATGTATCAACTCTTTTGCATGCAATATGGTATTTATGAGTGAGTTGATGTTCAATACATATATCTGGTGAAAATCTCAAGGTATGTGTAAACCTTGAGTAAAGGCTAGGGGTATTTAGTTAGTAGCCTTGAGTATATGTCTTATTACACATAAAGTAAAGTTAACTATAAGGACAAGACATATGTAGGTTCATTAGAACCATAAGGATATTCTCTAGTGGCACATTAGGTTTGGTGACACATAAGGAGAGAGAATGTGATTGACAAAGAGGATGACACATAATGAATCACTATTATGTGAGGTGTTGTCATTTGTTATACTACCATATTGAATCCATATTAGTAGAGTTAAAGGCATTCGTGACCGTGGAAGGCTCTGTGTCTGTTGATGTAGTTACTGCCATGATTCGGTGTTTGAGACTTTATGGGATCGGATTAACTGTTAAGAGTATCTCTAGACCAGCATAAAGGTGCGCACATACAGTACAGTTTTAATTAATATAGCCCAAGTGGGAGAATGTAAGAGTTTTTCTATGTGGGCTTACATTAACTGAAATTGATTTTTACCAATTAACGGGATTGGTCTAATAAGGTAAGATACAAGATTCTTAATTGGTTAATATGGGCTGGCATAGTATAGGTAGAAGAGGCACGACCCCTGATGAGAGGGTCCGCGCAGAAAACTCTATATAAAGGCTCAAGTCTCCCCTCTAGCCCTCACTCTTAGAATCTCAAAACGTACCTTTTCGTTCTTGAATAGCGGTTGTCTCATCGGCCAGCGAAAACAAGAGGGAATAGAGGGGAAGCACTCGAGCCTCGATTCGTCGACGTTCCGTATCAGTTTTCGACGGATTCTAATCAAGGTGCACGCGTTCTTCTCCCTTATACATGTAGCGTTTCTAATTCTGGTTAGACGATCATTGGGCGTGCCATATTCGTGGCCTTACACCTCAATCAATAATCTCTCTCGATAAATGGAGAAATCAGCCAACAAATAACGAGTATATGCACTTTTGCTAGATGAATTAAATTTGGAAGCAGATATATGAGTTGCCTCACCAATGGGGAGAAGTTGGAGGAAGCACATTTGCATAGAGTCGAACTAATTTATATTGCTTTTAATCAGTGCAACAATCCCGTTTATAGTGGAACCCCATATGATCTCACAAACACAAGCATACATAACCGATCAATGTGAGATTGGAGAGCTAAGCCCCAAGCGTATATGGATCAACATATGCATATAAATTACCCAATTAGTTTTGGCGAACGGATTCCAATTCAATCTTAAACTTTTCAATTTTATCAATTTAATCCTAAACCTTCATGAGAAATTTCAATTTAGTCTTTTCGAACAGTTCTCGAGGGAAATCGTCGACGTGGCGGTCCAGTCATAGCTGACCATCCTACGTGGCGCACCATTGGCAATTTCCCACGAAAACAAGTTGGAATGACTATATTGGAGTTTTGTGCAAAGGTTTAGGACTAAATTTGATAGAATATTTAAATATTAAACCATACATTCATCTAATAGCTTAAGCTTTTAGAACAGTTAGGTAGTGATCCCACAAAATCTTACATGATATTAGAGCACAAGGTCCTGAATTCAAATCTTTTCAAATCCCTATTTACCTAGTAAATGAAATATTTCCACGCTTAGCACTAGTTAAAAGACCGGACTAATCATGAGGGAGAATAATAGAATATTTAAATATTAAGCCACACTTTTATCTAATAGCTTAAACTTTTTGAATAGTTGGTAGAGGACCACAAAGTCTCAATAAATTGATATCCGTACAATAGATTTAGGACTTTTTTGATAATCCTCAAACCAATCCTATCTATATCTACCATAACAAACATTCAATGAGTGTACACACACAAAGTGAATTACCAAAAAAGTCCTAAATCTATTACATTTGTGTCAATTCAGTCCTAAACTTTTTTTTTGGCCAATTGATTCCTAAACCTTTTGCATTTGTGCCAATTCAGCCCACCAGCCAATTTTGGCAAGAAATCGCTGACGTGGCGTAGCTGGCGTGAATGTGGACATTTTAAAATATATTTTATTTATTTTCTTCCTTCTGCCTATGGCCCGTGCTACATGTAGCTGGATGTATTGAATTGATACAAATGTAAAAGATTTAGGACTCAGTTGATAAAAGATTTATAACTGAATAGATATAATTATAATAGATTTATAACTTTTTTGTTATTCATAGTTGTCCACCTAAACACACGTAGTCCCACTAAAGTAGGAAAATATTGGAGGGACATCTGTCACGCGGCGAATCCCACTTACGCGAGTGCTGATTTGGTTCACGTGGGGGGGAGTCTCTAGGAATGGCCATGGATGAGAAACGTGTCCAACAACATATGATTGGAACATGAAGAAGAGACGGGTAGAGGACTGTCCTTAACTTGGGGGGCAATGTCCAAAATGGCACATTGAAGATTGAAGCCAAAGTGCCATGATCGGTGGTCCCACAAGTGATTTTTCCCTTTTTTTATATGTAGATCTTTATTTATTTCTTCATTTTCTTATATATATTTTTTCTATGCGAAATTATGTGGTCTTGGGGGCATTTGTGCTGAATTTATTTCTTTTCTGGAGACTTCCAGTACTGTGGAGTAGTTTTCAGCTCCTGCTCGTGCTCTTACGAAATTCAGGAAGTCCACTCTTCGAGGAAAAGGTCAGCAATAATCTAACTTTGGAATTTCTTCATTTGCCCCACCACCAATGAATGGACGATTCCGTCGACATTAAGACTTGACGCGGAGTTTTCAACGTCTAATCAAGACAAAATCAAGACATAAGTATGTGGCAAGATAGGCTTAGGATCAAGACAAAATCAGATAGCAAGATTAGGTACGAGAAGCTAGAGAAATAAAGAGAAAAGACGGAGAACAGGAAATGAATGTTGAGAAATTATATTAGATTTTGAAAGAAACAAAACTGTTATATTATGTTTTGTGAAATACTTTAAGAATATTCTACAAATATATCATTATGCCTTAATTACTTAATCTGCTAAGTGTTTATATTCTGATAGAAGAGGGATACGTGGACAGAGTCAGACTCACTCGAGTTATTTATGGCGAGATATATTCTGGATCATCGAGCAATCCTCATTGATTTTATAAACTTATTCTTAATTGTTTATCAGGTAAAATATCCCTCGCTAACGGTCAATAATCTGATTTGGTATTTCGTTCCTAAGTTATTGATTGACCAATAATCTAAAAGATATTCTCGTGACTTTCCATATGAGAAATCTTGATTGGTTAGCAATCACCCATAGATATTTTCCTTTATTAGAAGCTTGATTTATGAGTTCAAGGATGTGATTGTTTGGGCGAGCAAATCCTCTCAAATCTCTTATGTCTTCAATCTCAATGGCTACGTGATCTTTATCCAACAATTTGTCAACGGTTAGCTTAAAGATTGTTCCTCGGTGTGGTTCTATCCAGCTGGAAGCTTGGGCGACGAGAAGTGTATAAGGAGCACAAGGTTTGAAAAGAAGTAGAGAGATCAAGAGTTCATCATCCATATTTCAAGAGAGCTATGCTTATTCTGAATTGTCTACTCGAGCTTATAAGTGAGATCTTGTGAGAGGTGTAGTATAAAGTTCAAGTGTGTAGAGTGAGATAACTTTGGTAGAGCAGCACTCGCTTCTGTCGAAGTGCTTGTGATAAGCAATCACATCTTTTCTATAATCCCTCATTTTGATTACTTAGTGGAATCCAGCCAGTATGCTGTTAGTGTGGGAGAGTGGATGTAGGCTTTACCAAAAGCTGAACCACTATAATCTGTTTACATTGTCTTCTATACTCTTACTCGCATGTATTTACTGTCTGATTGAAGTATTCAACAGTTTTGTTCTACATATCCGCTCTTATCAAACTTTGTGTTTTTAATTCCACATTATCTTACCAAGATTTGATTATAATCACCTATTCACCCCATCTAGGTGATAGTGTTAGCAAACAACAATGAACACTAGGTCATAGCTTTCGTATACTTCTTACTTTGGTGTTAAAACTTTTCGTCGGATCACTTAAGTGTCAAATCGGAGAAAAAAAGATCAATGAAGTGCTTCGGGTGATAAATTCCAGTCAAAAGTCCTAAATGACTTTAATAACGATATGTTTATTCATGCATGATTTTTAAGATTAATCTAACATTGACTATGAGGTGGCTGTCTTGGCCCTAAAGGACGCCGCACCTTGTCTCTGTCAAACACACACTCGAAAGGCTTGGCCCTAATAGATAGATCTGTGAAATCATCCCCATCTCCCTCTCACTCTCGTTGACTGTTCAAAGACGTCGGCCGTTCGCACTTGCTCGCGCGTCTCTCTCTCTCTCTCTCTCGATCGACTATAGTCATCCTCTCTCGCTCACTTGCTCAATTGGCGCGGAAAAAATTAGGGATTAGGGCTCAATTCTTAGAGGGAAAAAATCCGGGCTCTGTGCCAAAGGGAGGAACCTCGAAATGGGTAAAAGGTGTGTGATTTATTGTGTTTGATGAGATTGCATTTTTCTTTTTTGTCCACTAAGCTGCAAATGCATTCATTATTCATTCAATTTAGTGCAATTGAGGGGACCTCATGTAAAGTTGTCGTCCTTTTTATGTTCTGGTCCCAAAACGTAATCTTTTTTTTTAATCTTGGGTGCAACATCGGTATGGGTGACGTGACTGCACCCATCACCGTTTACCATGGTGGGGAATTTGTTATTGGCAGCGATGAGTGAAAATATGTTGGCGGAAATGTTGGTATTGTTCTCGCTAACATAAGTAGGTTGTTCTATAAAGAATTTGTAGGGGATAGAGTAGAATAGTTAGGATGCAAAATAGAAATTTTTTGCATTAGAGGGTTCTTGATAAGAGTTTGAAGAATGGTTTGAGATACATGCATGATGATAATGGTATTAGGGATCTTGTTTATCGTTATCTTCATGGTGAGGAAGTTTAAGTGTTTGTTGACTATTACGGAGATGATGAAGATAAGATCACTCGTTGAGGAGAAGTAAGATATGCTATTGAATAGAGTACTCAGGCTAGGGATAGATATATTTTGGAGGGAGGAGCTTAGGAGAGGGAGGCAAGGCACACAACTCGTGTGTTAGAGAGAGTTCAGCAAATGGGTGCATGTCCCAGAGTCTTTGGTGAAGATATAAGTGATGAAGAATTGGCTGGAGTGGATTGGAAAGTTGCTTTATCCAATGAATCAGATGATGAAACTTTGTCAAATGCAAATTACCCAAGTGATGATGATGATGAGGAACTTGCACAATCAAGGCAAAACTAGAGAGAATTTCAGACAAAACAATTTGCAGCACTAGGGGAATCACATGAACCTCAACCTGTTATTGACACCTAAATTTTGACGACCCCATTTAAAAATTTATTGCATAACAAATAGGAGTTGACCCCGACCCCTAAATAAAAATATTTAACTAGTTTGCATATAATTTTAGGGAACATGCATCATTCGTTGCATTCAATCGAACCGGCAGTGAACGGGCTTGAATTAGTCGCAAGTGTTGGGCGCGCATTACAAGAAAAGTCGGTCGGGCTATGGGACTAATGTGGCCGTAATTTACAAGCCAAATAAGGGGGTTTGGACTTTAAACTGAAATGGGTCAGGCCTATTTAATTAATTCTGGAATTTATAAGAGTTTTGAGCCTAATTTAGCCAATAAAGGCTAAATTTTTTGCCAGCCCATTGCATACTAAGGGCTAGCCAAAAATTACAAATCCCGAGGCCTTAATTGGCCTAATTCCAAATTTATTCAGCCCGTTAATGCTTAATCAGAAAAAAAAAAAGGCCAAAGCCCGTGAGCTCAACCTAAGTTAAACTTTATATATACATATTGATGTTCCAGAAAATGAGGTCGATAATTCATCATTCAGAAAACACACTAGCGAAACATGAGAGAGAGAGAGAGAGAGAAAAGAGTCTTCGGTCGAGAACCATCCGGGCCGAGCGACCCTCTCACCATTGCTGCCTTGCACCACCAGCCGACCACGGCAAGGCCCTCTCACGGTCGAGCCTTCTCACGACCGTGAGCCTTGGACATTCAACCAGCCTTGCTCCAAACCGATAACTACTAGTTGAACGGAGGCATCCCTATGCCGCGACGAAACAACTCAGCCGCGAAGACTCACTAGCCGTCGACCGAGCACCGAGCCTCACCGCAAGCTCCAGTTGTTGTTCCTTCGCTTGCCGATTCAACGAGGCATCCGGTTTGCTTCGTTACCCCCCTGCACCGTCACAGAGATAATGCCAACCTACGCTAGCCCCTACACCCGTGGTGTTGGCGTTGTCACACCATGACACCGATCGACCACCGTGAGCCAACCGCGAACCGAGCTGCCTGCCGATTGTCTTTGATTTGTTTCTAAGTTTGTAGGCTTCCAAGAATCACCCCTTGTTAACAAGGAGACAACCGCCTTCTCACCTTCACCAGCCATCCTTGAGTTGAGCGTGAACTCGTGAGCATTGCCGACAAGCCCCCCTAATCCACGGATGACCGCCCGTCGGCCTAGCGCCACCGTCAGGCACGCCGTTGGTCGCCAGCAGAACACCTCTGTCTGCAACCCGAGTGGGTCCATTGTTAATTCAAATTAGGAAAGTTATCTTGAAATACGTGATGCCCTAGAACGTCACGTGCGATACGTGTCTTTTCTAATATTTTTTATTAGTAAACAAAATGCGAAAGCACAACAAAAATTTCATTTATATCCCTTACAAGAAATCGCTTGAGTTTAGTTAAGATACATATGTTTCTTTCAGTAACACCTTTAGTTGCCATTTTTATACAATACTCAAACAAATAAAACATGTTAAAAGTCCTAGGAAGAAGGTCAGGTACTTGCCACTCCTACACCAAGAACATGCATGTACAAGGCCACGCTTCTAAACTATGGATTGACAACCTTGCCCATTGACAAGCCATCGCCATCGAAATCAGGGGAACCGTTGAAACCTCTAAATGGCCCAGTAAACTCCCCGTCAACCCATACGGTGGAACTACGCTTAGCATTCCAGGTATAAGCACATCTTCATATTCACACAGTGGTGGAGAGTGATCCATCCTACAACTATGAAAAATATGGATTGAGCTGAAGCCCACTAAATGAAATCTCTAAGTCTAAGGTAGGAGATCATCTTACCACTCAACTTAGTACATGCAAAGCACAATGATCCCAAGCACAAACAAAATAACTATGAGAGACGATTGAATAAATGGATGCACTAATCTACCTATCATGTTGATGGAAACCATGAGCAATGTCACGTACATGGTCATAGAATATTATTCACTCACATGCAAGCTGATGGCATAATATATAATGAGATACCGTTATCACCAATTAGTTCACTAATAGACATGTAGGCACATAGGGATGCATCATATTATTTATTTCATCCCGACTCCCGGGGCATGCCCACTCCGAGGTGACATCTCTACTCCGAGGCATCCTGGACACTCCCTTGGCATCCCGACTTTATAGGGCATCCCAAATTCAGGGTATTGTCGCCACTAATATGTGGTCGACGGTAATAATTTTGCATAATAGTTTTCATTTTTAATCTCATAGCAACAATGCACATAATAACATTATAATCATATGATTTCCCTTGCATCAATAATAAAATTGTTCGTACGCATCTCTTCATGCAATTCATTTTTGAAATAAAATTACCTTGTTTTTTCGATGATCACATAGGCGAATAATGATAATGACACGTTTACTTCCTTTCACTTCTTTGCAAGCAAATGATACATTCTTAGAAAATCAGCCACGAGAACATCGGCAACTCAAGATATTGACAACATGACATGGGTACCTCAATTAATCGGCAACATGATTATGAACAAATAAAATAATCGACAACACTTAACTAGCAAATCGATCACCTAGTCGAATTACGGAAATATCACTTTTTGGTTTAATCTCACAATTTCCACTTTTTACACTACCAAATCCCATAGAAGTTAATTAATCCCAACCTCCATATATAGGAACTCATCAATTCATGTCACATGAGCACAACGGTTTATCACGCAATCATTATAACTTTCTTACACTTAAAGTCAAAGTTCAACTAAAATTAACAATCATCAAACAACTAAGTCAAGAGTACTAAGTAGATCAATCTAACTTAACCCCTAGAGTTTCAATTACCATCACATTCAAACTAAATTGACAAACATCAATCAACCAAATCAAAGTACTAAGTAGATTAATTTAGCTTTGCGCTTAGAGTTTTCACCAACCTTGAACAAAGACTTGACAACTCAAACCTTTAGTCACCTTGTTAACACTTAAAATATTTGAGATAGAAACTTTATTAACACAAGTGTAGGACCTTTTCTTTTACTTGCAAGATTAGAAAATGAAAGTAAAAAAAAAAAAAAAAAGTTGAAGAAGGAAGTTGGTAGTTGAAAGTGGGGAGTTAATGAAGTAGAGACTCTCACCTTAAAGCTTGAAGACCTCAGAAGACCCATTTATATAGCTAAGAAATTATGGGATCTGTCACGCCCCGACCCTCAAGCATGCGACAACCCTTCCAATCGTCAGGTCAGAATGATAACATCCCAGGCATGTCACCAACCCATGTCTTTTTATCTTCGATTAAACGCATGCGGAAGCAATATAGAACCCCAGACAATAAAAGAGGCAGGGATAGACAGCAGGAGACAAGCAAACCACCACAGCACAACCTTTTTATTTATATACGATTAGCCCAAGAGAAATATACCGATCTACAAGCCCATATTCCAGGCTGTTTCCTATGACCCACAAAAAGATACCGGGTCGGGTCGGGTCAGGGGCTAACTTCTGCCATCAAAATACTACTCTCCAAAAAGAACCTTCACAGCTGCGCCAGCTCACTAACCGTCATCACCAGGCTAGTTAGGGTACTCCAAACCTCACAAGTCTCTCCACCATACTCAAGAACCTGAAAAAACGGTTAACTACAACAAATGAGATATAAATCTCAATGAGTCAACGCCTAAGTTCGATTATGACGTTGATTCACTCAGGCGGCCTAAGTATGCAACAACAAGTGATGGCAGATCAATAGCATGCGATGCACGCCACGGTCTAGCTACTAAACAGAGACACGGCTCAACAGCCAATAAATAACCACATATAACTCACATTGCCTTGAGCCACACAGTAGATATCTCATAGCAATAAATCACAACAGGTCAAAGTATACAACCAGAACATGCGTCAATCATCAGGCACTATGCAACATGCGCGTTCCGATTATTAATGCAAGAGATACTCCACTCTCGCCACAGTACAGCCTCACTGCTAGTACTCTTCCGGCAGGACCGAGCGTTGTCCTACTCCGTTCCAGTGACGGCATCCGATAGCCCCTCAAGACCCCTAAGGTGAACATACCAGGAATTTCCTGTAAGGAACTTCGGCCCATCACAAGCTGCGACCGGCATCCGATCAGTCGTGTAGTTCCGAACGGTACATTGCTGGCACGAATTATCGTGCAATCGATATGTCATGGGATTCCGGACTGTACGTCGCCCGCACGAACACATCAGGTGACGAACCCATCAAGAGTACCGCCCCATATCCCCCAATTACGTTAGGGAGACGAATAACCATCGTGTGGCCACACAACACATTGGGCAAACAAGTCAATTCTTACTTCACATTAGCCCAATGCAGTCACATTCACGAGTATGCTCAAAACTCGGCTAACAGCCATTTTCATGCTCAAAATACACAATTACTCACCCGAATATTCATTTTCAATTGAACATGGCATTTTGACACGAGTGTGATCATTTAGCGAATTCGCGCAATCAACACTCAATTCCAACCGGCAATCAATTCAATCAGTGATTAGATACCAATTATTTAATACCAGATAAATATCTAGGCACAGACTATTTATTTCCACATCAATTAATAAATCAGTCCAATCTAGTCACAATAAAGCAGACAATTAACCATGGTAACTATTCCACCTAACCACGGTAATTCAACTAACCACAATAGTTATTTATTCTACCACGGTAACTAATTATCCTAACCACGGTACTTATCTAATTTAACTGCGGTAACTAACTAATCAACTACGGTAACTGTCTAATTAACTACTAAGTGTAATTAACGGCCTAATCAGAGATTAGGGGTTAACTCACTCGACGACTGGTAGCGACGATCGGTGGCCAGCGGTGGCAATCAACGATGACGGCGGCGATCGGCGGCGAACGGTTCAACGGACTCGTCTCGCCCTCAAGAACGTGACTACGACGATGGCGGACTCCGGCGACACTCGGACAACGATGAACCCGCGGTGGACAGCGGCTGGAATCGCAGTGCGACGATGACGGCGAGCTCGACGGATGGGCGGAGGGCGACGGTGAGGCGGCGCGGCTGCATCGGCGGCTCTGGCGGGGCTACGGTAGCTACGGGACGGCTGGGCAGTGGCTGGGGTGCACGGCGGGGCTCGGTGAGGTTCGGCGCAAGGCTAGACCGAAAGGAGACGGAGCTCGGGCGACTAGGCGGCGAAGGAGCTCGGGTGGCCCGGCGGCTACCTCGCGGGCGACGGCTGTAGCTCCGGCGGTGGTGTCGGCAAGGCTGAAAGGCGGCCGAAGGTGGACGGAGGCGGCGGCAAGGGGACGATGAGGGTGAAGAAGATGAAGATGGTGAGGTGAGTGAGAGAGAGAAAATGAAAGTCACGGCCAAAGGGGGGGTGATCTGCCGTGGGGGAGGGGTGAGAGGAGAGAGAGAGAAAGTGATGGTAAAAAGGTAAAAGCCAAAAGTTAAAAAGTGAAAAAGGTGAATAGTAATTTTGAGATATTTACTATGCATTTATGGTGTGGGTCCCGCGGTCAAATCCGCATTTATGGCGTCTAGACTATATGAATAATATCTAGGGGCGTTTCGGGCATTTGATAAATCAGGACTGGTTGGACATTTGGTTAAGGCTACTGAAGATATTTCGTTCAGGATTGGGCTCGGGCGCGAAGGAAAACGATACTAATATCTACGGCGCGACGAGACTAAGTGAACCCTATTGAACTACGCTTCAAGGGCTACTCATAGCCTAACAGAATATCCAATTCCACATCCGATAACTGTCACTCAATTTTCGAAAATCCAATATTATTCAATTTACAAGCCTTGGAATTTCAGGACGTTACAACTCTTCCCTCCTTAGGAAATTTCGTTCCCGAAATTAAAACATTACATAAAATCAAACATAAAAGGGTATCGGCTCTTCATAGCCTCCTTGCTTTCCCACGTCACTCCTTCTGTTCCATGGTGTTACCAAACCACTTTGACCAAATGGATCATATTATTCCTCAGCACTTGCTCTTTCCTGTCCTCGATCCTCACCGGACGTTCTGCGTACGACACGCACTCATCCACTTAAATCTCTTCGAAACTCAACACATGAGCTGGATCAGGCTCATATTTCTTTATCATCGATACATGGAATACGTCATGTACCTGAGCAAGTCTCGGTGGCAACGCGAGACGATAAGCCAGATTTCCAATCCATTCCAGAATCTCGAACGGCCCAACGTACCTCGGGCTTAACTTTCCCTTCTTTCCAAAATGAGATGTCCCTCTCATAGGCGACACCTTCAGGAAGACATGATCGCCAACCTGAAACTCTAACGATCTACACAGCTTCTTCGCGTAACTCTTCTGACGGCTCTAGGCTGTCCTAAGTCTTTCTCTAATGACCTTGATAGCGTCCAATGACTGCTGCACCAACTCTGGGCCAGTGATTTTTCTTTCACCAACCTCATCCCAACAAATTGGCATTCTGTAAGCCCTACCATACAGCGCTTCGAAAGGTGCCATCTTAATACTCTGCTGATAACTGTTGTTGTAGGCGAACTCGACCAAGTGAAGTTGATCTTCCCAACTACCCTTGAAATCCAATACACAGGCTCACAACATATCGTCGAGCGTCTGAATCATCCTTTCTGATTGACCATTAGTCTGAGGGTGATAAGCCATATTAAATTACAGCTTCGTTCCCAACGCAGTCTACAAGCTCTTCCAAAAGGTAGAGGTGAATCTAGGATTACAATCCGACGTGACCGTCATTGGCACTCCATGAAGACGTACTATCTGGAGCACATACAACTCAGCCAATCTGTCCAAAGCAAGGTCCTTTCTCATTGGGATGAAATGAGCAAACTTCGTCAATCTATCGACCACGACCCAAATCTAATCGTTGCCTCTCCGACTCCTTGGTAAATCCGTCACGAAATCCATCGTGATATGCTCCCACTTCCATTCCGAAATCTCAAGCGGCTGTAATAGTCCTCTAGGTTTACAATGCTGCGCTTTTACTTGTTGACATGTCATACACTTCGCCACGTGCTTGGCTATGTCAGCCTTCCTGCCACTCCACCAAAAGTACTGCATTAGATTCTGATACATCTTCATGCTACCCGGATGAACACTGTAACTGCTACGATGTGCCTCGAACAAGATTTTCTCTCTAAGACCTTCTTCAGTAGGCACACATAAGCGTCCTCGAAACTTCAGTTTTCCGTCCTCAGCTACCTTAAAGTCGTCCTTTCTCTTCTCTGAGTCTTCTTGAAGGATCTTTTGAATCTCAGGGTCCGTCGACTGTAAAGCCTTAACTCTTGCTTGCACTTCTGGCTCAATCCTCAGGGCAACCATCAGACTCGATAGACGGCCTACCTCTAACTTAAACTCTGAATCTCGCACTTTCTCCAGGAGACGCCACTCCTGGACCATTAACTGGGCAATCGCTGACCTCCGACTCAGCGCATCAGCAACCTTATTAGCTTTACCTGAATGTTACAAAATCTCACAATCGTAATCCTTGAGAAGTTCCATCCAACAACGCTGCCTCATGTTCAACTCCTTCTGAGAGAACAGATACCTTAGACTCTGGTGGTCGGTGTAGACTTGGAACCTTTCTCCGACCATGTAATGCTTCCAAATCTTAAGAGCAAATACGATCACTGCCAACTCCAAATCGTGCGTCGGGTAGTTCAACTCATACGGTCTCAATTGACGAGACGCGTACGCAACCACTCTCCCATGTTGCATAAGGACATAGCTTAATCCCTTGAATGACGCATCGCTGTAGATCTCATAACCTCCAGGAGCAGTCAGTATTGTCAACACATGAGCCATAGTTAGCTTATGCTTAAGCTCTTGGAAACTACGCTCACACTTATCTGTCCATTGGAATCTCTCGTCCTTCTTCAATAGACGCATCAACGGCAAAGCTATCACGGATAACCTTTCCTTGAAACGTCTATAATAGCTTGCCAAACCCAAGAAACTTTGAACTTCTGTAACTGTCGTCGGTCTTGGCCAATCCATAACCGCTTCAATCTTGGCGGGATCCACAGATATCCCTTCTCCGGAAATCATGTGACCAAGGAAAGCTACGCGAGCCAACCAGAACTCGCACTTGCTAAACTTAGCAAAGAGTTGATGTCCCCGAAGAGTTTCCAAAACTGCTCTCAGATGCTGCTCATGCTCCTCAGAGCTCTTGGATTAAACCAAGATATCGTCAATGAACACGATGACGAATCTATCCAAATACTCCTTGAACACCATGTTCATCAAATCCATGAAAGCGGCTAGGGCATTTGTCAGACCAAACGGCATCACCGTAAACTCGTAGTGACCATATCGAGTCCTAAACACCGTCTTCGGTACATCCTCCTTCTTAATTCTCAGTTAGTGGTATCCCGTTCGTAGGTCGATCTTAGAAAATACCGAATCTCCTTGAAGTTGGTCAAACAAATCGTCGATCCTCGGCAATGGATACTTGTTCTTGATTGTCACATGATTGAGCTGCCGATAGTCTATACACAGACGGAGCGATCCATCCTTCTTCCTCACGAACAACACAGGTGCTCCCCATGGAGACCCACTAGGACGGATAAATCTTTTGTCCAACAACTCCTGCATCTGCACTTTCAACTCCTTGAGCTCCGACAATGCCATCTGATACGGTGCCTTTGAGATTGGCTCCGTACCAGGGGCTAGCTCAACTACAAACTCTATTTCCCTTTCTGGGGGCAATCCAAGCAATTCCTTCGGAAAAACATCCAAAAACTCGCCTACTACTGTAATATTCTCCATCCTCGGCTCCTCAGCCAACACATCAACAACCGATGCCAAATAACCTTGGCAACCACAGTCCAACAATCGAGTCGCTTCCAGCGACGAAACCAAGGGGATCGAGGCTCCTCCTCGGTTCCCAACAAATTCAAAACTAACCCCACACAGTGGGTTAAACAGAATGACCTTACGATGGCAGTCCATCATAGCCCTTTGCTAAGTGAGCCAATCCATACCCACTATCAAATCAAAATCAAACATGGCCAGCACAATCAAGTCTATCCGTCCGTCATGGCCATCTATAACCAGCTTACTACCAGGCCAACTACTGCAGACATTACACTATCGTTAAGTGGAGTAGAAATCTTAAAAACTGTTCCCAACTATTCCATACCCAACCCGGCTAACTTAACAAAATGTTTAGCGACGAAAGAATGGGAAGCTTTCGAGTCAAATAGGGCATAAGCTACTTGATTATGCAAGAAGTCCGTACCTGAAATGGTCGGCAAATCCCTCGCCTCTTCCCGGGTGACAACATACACCCTGCCTTGCACAGGTGGACGGTTCGGTGGAATGTTCCCTCGCATCTGACCTCCTTGCTACATCGGCATCTGCCTTCCCAACAGTCTCTACGGGCAGTCTCTAACCTGGTGGCTATCCTGACCACATCCAAAACAAGCACCTACCCTCCCAAGACACGGGGCTGATCCATGCCTCTGCCTATAGAGCTGGCACACGTCATTGGGGCAATACATCAGTTTCGCGACAGCATTCCTCTGGTTGGGCGGGACAGAGAACCTACTTCCCATCATTGGTCCTTTGCCAAATCGGCAGTTATCTCTTACCGCAGGAGCAAATCGCGACCCAGATGCGATTGCCCTTTCTGCTGAATCTCGCTCTACCATCTAGGCCCTTTCGTATACCTCATTATAGTCCTTCAGATTCAGCGACACCAGTACACTCCTAATCTAGGGCTTCAGCCCGTCTCTGAACCTTCTCGCCCTATCCATAGGGTCTTCAACCATCCTCGGCGCGTACTTAGACAACTCGGCAAACTGGGCCTCGTACTAATCCACTGATGACTGAGTCTGGCGAAGGAGCAGGAATTCAGCCATCTTCTACTCTCGCGCGCAGTCCGAGAAATATTTCCCACGAAGGCATTCCACATCGGGACCACACCTTCGGGGAAAGCTCTTCCCTACGTGGCCTTCCACCACGAGCTAGCGTTACCTTGCAGTTAGTACACGGCCAGCATTACCTTCTCTTTCTCGGAACACCTTAGCAAGGCGAAGACTTTCTCCAGCTCCTCGATCCACGAGGTTGCAGCTTCTGGGTTACCTACCCCAAAAAACCTCGGCGGCTTGAGCTTCAAGAACTGCTCCACCAGCTTGTGAGTCTGTGGTCTTCTAACTCCGTTTTCAGCTAACAGGTCATCTTGCGGAGCGGCAGCAGTAGCTTGGTTCCTTGCTTGCTATCCCACTATGTTTCCCAAGGTTTCCAATGCCTGAAGAATCTCGTTCATCTTGGGACCTTCAAGTGCTGCCCGTTCATAACATCGCAATAGCGTGCGATGCATGCCATGCTCTAGTTACCAAATAGAGATACGGCCCAACGGCCAATAAACAACCACATACAACTCACCTTGCCTTGAACCATACAGCAAATATCTCATGGCAATAAATCACAACAGGTTAAGGTACACAACCAGAATAAGCATCAATCACTCAGGCACTCAGGCACTATGCAACATGCGCGTTTCAATTATTAATGTAAGAGATACTCCACTCTCGCCACAGTACAGCCTCACTGCCAGTACTCTTCAGGCAGGACTGGGCATCATCCTACTCCGTTCCAGCGATGGCATCCGATAACCCCTCAAGACCCCTAAGGCGGACATACCAGGAATTTCCTGTAAGGAACTTCAGCCCATTACAAGCTGCGACCGACATCCGATCAGTCATGTAGTTCCGAACGGTACGTCGTCGGCATGAACTGTCGTGCAACCGATATATCTTAGGATCCCGGATGTACGTCACCGGCACGAACACATCAGGCGACGAACCCATCAAGAGTACCGCCTCATATCCCCCCAGTTACGTTAGGAAGACGAATAACCATCATGTGACCATAGAACACACCGAGCAAACAAGTTAATTCTTACTTCACATTAGCCCAATGCAGTCACATTCACGAGTATGCTCAAAACTCGGCTAATAGCCATTTTCATGCTCAAAATACACAATTACTCACGCGAATATTCATTTCCAATTGAACATGTCATTTCCACACGAGTGTGATCATTCAGCGAATTCGCGTAATCAACACTCAATTCCAACCGATAATCAATTCAATTAGCGATCAGATATCGATTATTTCATACCAGATAAATATGCAGGCATAGACTATTTATTTTCACATAAGTTAATAAACCAGTCCAATCTAGTCACGATAAAGCAGATAATTAACCATGGTAACTATTCCACCTAACCATGTAAGTCAACTAACCACAGCATTTATTTATTCTACCATGGTAACTAATTAACCTAACCATAGTTACTTTATCCTAACCACGGTAACTATCTAATTTAACTACGGTAACTAACTAATCAACTACGGTAACTGTCTAATTAACTACTAAGTGTAATTAACGGCCTAATCAGGAATTAGGAGTTTACTCACTCGGTGACTGGCGGCGATCAACGGCGAGCGGCGGCAGTCGGCGGCGACTACGGGGACGGCTGCGATCGGTGGCGAACGGTTCAACAGACTCGTCTCACCCTCACGAACGTGACTACGACGACGGCGGACTCCGGCGATACTCGGACAACGATGAACCCGCGGCAGACAGAAGCTGGAATCTCGGCTCGGAGATGAAGGCGAGCTCGACAGAAGGGCGGAGGGCGACGGTGAGGTGGCGCGGCTGCACCAATGGCTCCAGCGGGGCTACGGCGGCTACGGGACGGCTGGGCAGTGGCTGGGGTGCACGGTGGGGCTTCTTGAGGTTCGGCGCAAGGCTTGACCGAACGGCGACGGAGCTCGGGCGGCCCGGCAGGGACCTCGCGGGCGGCGGCAGCAGCTTCAACGGTGGTGTCGGCAAGGCTGAAGGGAGGCCGGAGGTGGACAAAGGCGGCGGCAAGGGAAGGATGAGGGTGAAGAAGATGAAGGTGGTGAGGTGAGTGAGAGAGAAAAAAAATGAAAGTCACGGTCAAAGGGGGGGTGATCTGTCGTGGGGGTGGGTGAGCGGAGAGAGAGAAGAGAGAGAAAGTGAGGGTAAAAAGGTAAAAGCCAAAAGTCAAAAAGTGAAAAAGGTGAATAGTGATTTTGAGATATTTACTATGCATTTATGGTGTGGGTCCTGCGGTCAAATCCGCATTTATGGCGTCTAGACTATATGAATAATATCCAGGGGCGTTTCGGGCATTTGATAAATCAGGACTGGTTGGACATTTGGTTCAGGCTACTAAAGATATTTCGTTTAGGATTGGGCTCGGGCGCGATGGAAAACGATACTAATATCTACGGCGCGACGAGACTAAGTGAACCCTATTGAACTACACTTCAGGGGCTACTCATAGCCTAACAGAATATCCAATTCCGCGTCCGATAACTGTCACTCAATTTCCAAAAATCCAATATTATTCAATTTACAAACCTTGGAATTTCAGGACGTCACAGAATCAAGGAACCAATATTGAAGTAATAAATGATCTTGGGCTAAAATGCTAGGTATGATAGTTAGAAGGATAAATGTTCCAACAGAAATGCTTCATGTGGCCCTAAGTGAGTAGCTAGGGTGCAATTCAAATGAAAGATGGCTCCTTCTTGGCCAAGTAAAATGCATGAATGATGAAGCATTATTTGAGTTATAATCATTTCAACCACTAATGAAAGAGATAGAGAAGACCTTGGCTTAGGTTTCTCATGGGTTAAAAACAATAGATATTAGTTAACTAAGGTTAAAAAGCATGATGACACTGGGGTCAAAAACACTTGGTGGATGACTAAATGAAGAAAATGATTGGAGAGGCATAAGATAACCCAAGTAGATGCATGAATTAGAATCATTATTTGATTTGTAATCATATAAGCAAAAGGATGAGGTTGTTGTAATATAACGTGAAAACTAATCAGGATCTTGCAAATTAAGTCAATGCGAAAAGCCTAGAGAAATAACAAGGAATGATAAAGGACACCAGAGATTACGTGGTTCGGTCCGAATGTCGGTACCTACATCCACGGGAAGAGCCAGCAAGAATAACCCACTATAATCGGAGAATCGGAGTTACAATCGTTCAATACGCTCGTGTTTCCCACTCCTATATTATACCCAAAATCCAAAGTGTATATAAGTAAAACATCTCAGTTGGATATATAAAACTCACGCAGCACAAATCGTATATATGCAGCTCCTCTCGTACAACCGAAAATAAGAACGTCGCAGTTCGTTCTTCTTTTCCTTTCCTTCGCAGCACAGCAGTCTGTAACGATGGGACCCACGATTTTTCACTGTGCGGTTTTGTCTTCTCTTCGTACGGTAACTGCAGGCACACTTGAATAAAAGCAAACCCATCACCTTTTGTTATCCTTCACTCCAATGGGTCCCACAAGATAATATATATATATAGATAAAATAAGTGTGAGCCCTTTTCTTTTATTCGGCTGAAGAAGGCCCCGTACAGTAAACACAAGGAGTCCACTAGGTCAACTCGGTCAAATCTTGCATATTTCCAGATTCTCCGTAAATTTCAAACTCGAGACATAATTTAATAGAGGTGATGCATGGCGTAATTCTATATGTGAAATTTATGGTTGAAAATGAGGGAGATGTTGCACAATAAGTGAGGACTCTTTAAGCTTGCAAGCTTAAAGAGCATTAGTGGGCTAAAGTTAAAAGAAGTGATGTAAGGAATGATGTAATTTGCAAGTAAGAAACTAGGTGATGAGCCAATGAATATAGCAACCAAATAGTGACAAGTGGCTAATAAATTATGGTTAGCAGAGACGAAGAGAATCATGTGACAATTATCAATGCCCGTATGGAGAAATACCAATTTTATCTACATACAACACAATATACATAACAAATAGAATAAAAATTTAGGATATCTATCCGATTTGATTATCTTTAGATTATTGCCTATTTTGAATGCATATTATCTAACTTTGAATCTTTGAGCCATAGGTGAATTGATTACGATTATTTGCTAACCCGTAACCGCATACAATCTTTTATTCTGTCTATAAGGCTTTAGATGGAATAATTGATTTCGCGGGGATATCTTAAAGTTGATATTTTGATCTTTAAGGCATAAAATCGATTTATCGATTTAATTCTGCAATATTTCTGAGTTCATATAGATATACTTTCCTAGTTTGAATTGATGTGGATGATATTTGTGGTGATTGAATGCATAACTATTTGTTTTCCTCATCCGAAAATTCAAAAAGATACCTCACATAGATAAGATAGGTCATTCTAGGTAATGTTGCATGTTTTAGTTAGATTGTATGATGGAATAGAATCATTATCTAATATTGCATATTAGATATTATTTAGATAGTTTTAGATAAGAATGTCATATTTAGATAATACTTGCATGTTTAAAATTTTCTATTTAAGATAGGATAAGATTTAGTCTAAATTGATTCATGATATAGGCTAGATAATTATTCTGTCTATATAGATTATTTGGGTATTTAAATAAGTTCGAATTTTACTAAAAAGACCAAAAAAAAAAAATCATAAGAATGTCATTCATTTAGTAAATGCATGTTTAGGGTCATTTAGTTAATTCACATCCCATATAGTTGCATGTTAGGTTGATTTACTTTGCATAACATATAGTTTACATGATAGGTTCATTTAATTAGAATTGCATGTCATTAATTAGTTAAATTCGCAAAATGCATAGTTCGATTAATTAATTTGTATGTCTTATAGTTTGCATGTTGGGTTTATTAAATGAAAATTGCATGTCATTAGGATTAGATTGCATAATTGAATAGTTGCTTGTTATGTTAGCTTAGTTAATTCATTATAATAGTTTGCATCTTTTCCGTCGTTACGTTTAGGGCCATAATGGCATTACATTCCATATAGCATAGTCATCTCCATTAGAAGTGAAAACCCCAAAAAATAATCGCTTGATTTCTCTCACACACTTTACTTGTTTTGATTTATTCAGTGCTAATCTCATTGGATGCACATCCACATGATCACCCCTTGCATGTTAGTACTTAGGTAACATAAGTCCAATCTACCTTCACAAATATTTTTGATGACAAAATAAAAAATGTATCGAAAAGGCATTAGAGTAATCTAGCGTAATCAAGTCCCCGAATCCAATTAATCTCTAGTTTGTAGGAGTAAAGTAATTCTCCCGATGCTTTACTTAGATATCTTATCGACCTCCCAAGAACTGATTAGTGGTGACTCAAAATGAAAATCTTTTGCATGTCAAATATTTGAACCTCAAGTAGCGAATTGATATGAGCTTGGGAGTGCTCAAGCTATGTTTTAACTTAGTAGTCCATTAGTCAAACCTTAGGTGGTTCACCCGAGGTTAGGTTGCGATACCTGTAAATAGGGACCAAGGAGCTCCAATGGCTAATGGTAATGATATTGAATATGAAGAAAGTGGCGATGACGATGACAGTGATAGTTCAGAGAATGAGAATGAAGACTATTAAATAGTTGTGCATAGAATAAAAAGTAAGTATCCTTCTTATGATTGAATTATTGCATGTCCTTTGTTGTGAGTAACTTTAAAATTTGATGATCCAGAACAATTCAAAAAAACTATTGCTAAGTACTCAATTGCTCAATAGATGAGTGTTGAATTGGTTAGAAATACCAAGGACTTTGTGAGAGCAAAGTGTTCACTACAAAAATGTTTATGGAAGATATATGACGCACTGAGTAAGAAGAACGGCTCATTCCAAATAAGATTCTTCTAGGAGGAACATACTTGTGCCATTGTATTTGACAATAAAAGGGTAATTAGTGCATGGTTGGCCAAGCACTTCTTAAACACTATCAAGGCCATGCTAGAGATCAAGAGTCCTCAACTGAAAACTTTTATTATCATGTTTCATGCATATTTATTTATGTGATTGTTTGTTTGATTTATGTTAAAGTTTGCACACTAATAAACAATCATGCTCAAATACATGCTCCCTTTGTGACTTGTCCCCTCAGAATACGTACATTAAGGCACTAATCTATCTTCAATTTCGAAGTACGATTGTACCTGTACGTGCGAATTATACATCAAATCCTCGATTTCGATGAGCAGCTTGATAATTCCAAATAGAATTTCAAGGTTTGCCCTATGTATGTAGGGACGACGGTAATTCTATATTCAATTCACTTTCCGGCCCTAATGTAAGGGCATGTTGTGAATTAAATTGTAATTTTAGGAATTAAAGGTGTATTATGGGCAAAATTGTTTATTTTCATTCAAATTTTATGTTTTTCCCTTTCAATTAAATTTCTTAAAAAAATCCCAAAAAAGATTGCACCTTTTTCTAAGGTAAACCATGCTTTTTCTTCACTTTTTTGCATAAAAATAACATTTAATATAAGTTAGGACTTTGGGAAATCAATATCTTAAGCTATAATGAATGTTATTTCACTTGAGGATAGCTTTTTACTTCTATTTTTCATAAATCCGAAAATGCATAAGAAATACAAAAATATCATTCATATTGCATAGCATATAGTTTAGAATCATATTTGCCATGTCATGCATATTTGATACGTCATTCATGTATACTTTATACTATGTCATAATTGCCATGTCATATAATTAGTTACATTAGCATCGTATTTAACAAGAGAAAACCCTAAAAATCAATTCAAATCACCCATCAAAGGATTTTCATGAAAATTGGTACCGAAAGGGCATTAATTGAAAAATTAATGTAACCAAGTCCCCGAATACTTAATCTCTGGTTTGTAGAAATAAAATAGTTCTCCCGCTATTTTATTTAGGTTTCTAATCAACCTACCCAAAAAATGATTAGTGGCGACTCCAAGATAAATCTTTGCATGAAATTGAACCTAAGTTGTGATTTGGTAGGGCTTAGGAGAGTCCGAATTAGGTTAGTCGAATAATTAACCTAATAATCCATTAACCTAAGATTTTTTCGAATTTTAGGTCTCGATAATTGGCTGCCATTAAGAGAGATGCAAATAACAAGATATTTCTAATAGCTTGGGCTGTTATAAAAGTAGATAACAAGGACAATTGGTCATGGTTCCTTAAAATAATAAAGGTTGACCTTGAGATAATTGATGGGAAAAAGATTTTCAATAGTAGAACCAAAGATTATGTTATCGACATATAACCAAACAAGCAAAATATCCTTACCTTTCTTTTTAATAAAAAGAGTTGTGTCAGCTTTACCTTTCTCGAAATTGTGCTCAATATTTCATACCATGCTCTTGGTGCTTGCTTGAGACCATAGAGGGCCTTCTTCAATTGATAGCCATCATTTAATCTTGAAGAATTCTCAAAACTTGGAGATTGCTCAACATACACTTTTTCTTTGATATATCCGTTAAGAAAAGCACTTTTGACATCCATTTGGTACAATGTGAAGTCATAAGAACATGCATATGCAAGAAGAAGTCGTATTGCTTCTAATATAGCAACAGGAGCATAAGTTTCATCATAATCTATACATTTCTCTTGAGAATATCCTTTGGCAACTAACCTAGCTTTGTTTTGTACCACATTTATTTTGTCGTCCATTTTGTTGCAAAACACCTATTTTGTGCTGATAATCTGTTGATGTTTGGGTCGAGGTACTAATTCCCAAACTTCATTGATCTTGAACTTTCGCAGCTCATCTTGCATGGGTTCAATCCAATTTTCATCAATGATTGCTTCATCAACTGCTTTAGTTTCCAATTGAGATATTAGAGCCAAGGAATCATGTCTTTGATTGAAGATCTTATTTTGATTCTTTCGTCAATTTTTTCAATAATTTGGTCATTGGGATGGTCTGTTTTGGACTTTCAATTCTTCGAATTTTGACTTGAATTCGAGAGATCTGCAATCGGTTGTTGCAGCAGTTGTTTGTCAGTCACTAACACCTTTCAGCTCATCTTTGAACTTTACATTGATGGATTCTTCAACAACCTATGATTTTTATTGAACACACGATAAGCTTTGCTACTAGTAAAATAGCCAAGAAAGATACCTTCGCTTGCCCTGGCGTCAAACTTCCCAATGTTGTCAATTGAATTCTTGAATATGTAACATTTGTATCCGAAGACGTGAAAGTATGATAAGGTCGGCTTTCTTCCTTTGTAGATCTCATAGGGTGTCTTCTCCATCATTGGTCTTAGCAAAAACTCTGTTCAGGATGTAGCAAGCAATAGCTACGGCTTCTACCCAAATATAGGTAGGAACGCCACTCTTGATCATCATGGCCTTGCCATTTCCTGTAGAGATTAATTTCTTCTTTTAGCCACTCTATTTTGTTGAGGAGTATAGGCTATTGAGAAATTGTGTTCCAAACCATTCTCATCGCAAAAATCTGCAAAGCTTTAGTTCTATCTCCACCGTGAGCTATTCTGATTGTTGTGATGCTGTATCCTTTCTTGTTCTGGATCTTTCGTGCAAGTTTCTCAAAAGAGTGAAATGCTTCATGCTTATGAGTTAGAAACATTACCCAAGTAAAGCGAGAGTAACCATCAACAATCACTAGGCAGTATTTTCTTCCACCTAAACTTGTGGTCCTTGTTGGTCCAAACAAATCCATATGCAACAATTGCAAGGGTCTGTTAGTAGCAATATTAATAATTGACTTGAAAGTGGATCTAACCAGTTTTCCCAATGAGCACGCACTGCATGAGTCACATTTTCCGTAGTTGATCTTTAGAAGACCACGGACCAGATCTTGTCACGCAATTTCAGAAATCTGCTTCACATTGATATGACCTAATTTCTTGTGCCATAGATCACACTCTTCCTTTATGGACAATAAGCATTACATATCATCAAGTTCTACATTTAACAGATATATGTTATCATGTCTCTTACATGTGAAGATTGGGTCTTATCTTGGCTAAGTCCAATGCATTTTTCTTTCTCGAAGTTGACTTTGTATTTTTATCACATAGTTGGTTGATACTGATGTGGTTGTAGCTCTAGCTTTTGATGAGTGAAACATCTTCAATGATCAGATTTCCTAACCAGATGTTTCCTTTTCCAATGATTTTTCCTTTACCTTTTCCTTCGAAGGTGACATCACTTTCGTCCACCTGTTTGAGATTTATGAACATGTTTCTTTCACCTGTCATGTAACACGAACATCCACTATCCAAATACCACTTGTTTTTCTTCAAGATTACTTGCAATCAGAAAGATTTTCAACTCTTCTTTGGTATCATACAAGCTTGGGTTCTTTTTTGTCAGTCTTTGGTCTAGTATCAAAACTCCAATAGATCTTTTTGGGCTTTATCTGTTCTATTGGACATTCTTGTTTGTGATGACCAAAATTCATTGCAAACCGAGCAACTGAATTGTTGCCGATAAATCTAGTGAATTGTTGTGCATAATGATTTTTGTAAAACTAAAGAGGAGGCTTTTGCTTCAATCTGGTTTTGACATTTGAAAAGAAATTCTTCTGTTCATGTTTCCTCTCACGTCTTAAGCCAGACTTATCATAGTGAGGAATCTAAATCCAAAGAATGTGATGCAAGGTGTTCGAACCAAGGGAAAACTTTATGATGATTTTTGAAATTTCTACCTTAAGAGAGTTGTTTTTCTTCAGAGCAAGATCGTGTTTGCTTTGAATAGTTATAATCTCTTTCTACAGGTTTTCAAGCTCATCTTTTCTAGAAAGATTTTGAGAGGTGAGTTTTGAAATTTCCTTTTTTCATTTCTGAAATTCTTTTTGAAGCCTTTTTGTGTTTTACAAACATTTCTTTAAAAAAACTCTTGCATTTCATCATGAGAGAGTTCAGAGCTTTTTACCTCATTTTCGGAGTCTACCAAGAGATACAGAGCCATTTTCGGAGCTTTTTACCTCATTTTGAGTGCTCTTTTCTTCTTTTCATACTCCCCTTTCTTCTTTGTTAGAAGTGGACAATCTGGTTTTATGTGTCCAAATTTCTTGCACTCATAACAAAAAATTTCCTTACCTTTGCTTTCTTTTTTGCTCTTAAAAGGTCATTTGTCTTCTGAGAATTTTGTATTTCTTTGTCCTTTGAAGTTTCCACCTTTCCTCATGAAATTTTTGAACTTTCTAGTGAAGAGTGCCATGTCGTTGTCGTCGTTGTCTTCACTAGATGTTTCACATCCTGCATTGTCATCATCAGCATTGAAAGCAATAATCTTCTTACATTTGGAGATGCTTTGATCATTTAGGCTCTCTACCTCATAAGACATTAGAGTTCTTATGAGCTCATCTAGAGTAGTAGCTTGTATTCTCATAGTTTCTTAAACTGAGGTATTCAGTGCGATCCATTTCTTTGGAAGTGCTCTTAGTAGCTTGTTCACTTTTTCAGTGTATGTGAAGATCTATCCTTGGTTTGCCAGGCCATTCACTATTTCTGTGAATCTTGTGAACATTCTCTTACTATCTCATTTGAATTCACTCTGAACATTTCATAGTTGTCAAGCAGGATGTTTAACTTCGTTTCTTTTACTCTGTTACCTTTGAATGTTACCAAAAGTCGATCCCATATTTCCTTAGTTATATAGCACAAGAAGATATTCTGTTAAATTTAGATGGAGATAAGGCACAGTAGAGAATATGCCTAGCTCTAGCATTAAAAGCAGCTCTTTTTCGAGCTTCCTTAGTACGAGCAGCTGCAGTAGCATTTGGGTCAGTATTTCCTCCAGCTGGTTGTCCAGCAGCGGTGCCGTCGACAGCAATAGCGATAGCACCAGCAGTAAGAACTTCTACACCATTCGGAATTATGTCCCACATAAGCACATCAATAGCTTTGACGTATGAGTACATTCTTTGTTTTCAATCGCTACAGTCGCTTCCATCAAAGTATGGAGGCTTGCTAGGAGCTGAAGAATCATTGCTAAAAAAACCACCAAAGTCAGCCATAAGAGAGGATCTTTATAAATACACTTAAAAAAACAAGCAACAGAGCTATGATACCAATTGTTGGGCCTAACAATACAACCTAAAGGGGGTGAATAGGTTATTTGAAACTTTTTTCAATTTAAGTTGAAATAAATAGGTGTGAAGAAAAGATCAGGTCTTAGCATATGTTTCATGAAACAACATCCAGACGTGTGTGAGGTTAAGTAAAGATCATGTAAAACACAAGCACACTAGATATATAGTGGTTCAACTTATATGTAAACCCTACGCCCACTCTACAGAACAAACCGCCAAAACTTGGGCTGAGATGCACTAGTAAACTACTACAAGTTACAAACAGTATATGCTGATCCTTTAGATGATAGGTCACACTATCTGGATTCAGTCACACTACTAGATCAGTACACTTAACTTTCGCAAGATTACAACGCAGTAAGATTGTCTCAAGAAGATCTTTTTTAGTACAACAAGCGATCAACAAGAAAAACAGCTTTGAGCAAATGTTTGGAGTCTGTATATGTTTGTCTCTCCTTTTTGGCTTTCGTGATCTTCTCTTTTATAGACATCAGCAGCATTACCGTTGAACAATGTCCAAGAGATCCAAAAGAGCCGTTAGACAGATGTTGACCTGCTGCTTCAGAACCAGAACTGCCCATACAACTGTTTTTTCTAAACCATTGCAGGCTATCCAAAAATAGGTGCTTTCAGCTATTATTCCACGCTGACTCCCTTGCCAGATTCTGATAGGCGCTATCTTACTGTTCTCGAGAAGCTACTTGCTCTTCCCGTTATGCATTTTCATCAAGCAACGGCTATTTTCTTCTATTTTCAACAAACATTTTCTGTGTTGAAGAGCAAACAATACCAAAGACTTGATCTTTGAGTGTCCGATACAAACATCGTCAGTCACCATATCTTTTAAGTCTTCAGGTGAGGTTTTCTTAAAAACACATCGAATGGTACGCGATCTTCACCCAATGGCTGCGACATGGATATCATGTGATCCTTGAACATTTGAACAAACATCTGCACATAACAAGGTAAAACATGTACTAAGGATAGTTTGGAAATCATCAAAATATTTTACGATATGTTTCTTCAACACCCTTGAGTTGCTACATTAGTCCAACACGGTGCTTGCAATAACTATACCTCTTTTATGTCATCTTGACTCAAGTTTCACGTCATCGGTCAGCCTTGGCTTTATGAATCTCTACTATCATTGAGATTCCGTTCGTTTCGCGAAAAATGTGATGTTTTCGAAAAATATATTTGATGAAGTCATTTTCCAAAAAAAATAACAATATTTTTTGGTGTTCGGCTGAAACATGAAATGAACTGGAAAAATATTTTTCGCCGTTCGGTAAGGAAAATCAATTTCATCAGTGCAATTCTTTTAATAATTTTTTATTTCTTAAAAAATTCAAAATTTTAATTTTTCCTGTTTTTTCTCTTTGCTTTTTATTTTTTATTTTTTATTTTCCTTTCTTCTTCGACTGGTCGCCGACCGTCTACGAGCTCGAGCCTCGCCACAGGCCGGCGAGGCTTGAGCTTTCTAGATTCCAGCAAGCCGAACCGAGCCAGCCTCGGGCAAGCTCGTGCCTCACCTAGAGGAAGAAAGAAAAAAAATTAAAAATATTAAAAATATATATAAAAAGAAAAGAAAATACAAGAAAAATTAAAAAGGAAATAAAAAGAAAAGAAATGTGAAGGAGTGGAGGAAGGAAAGATGAGGGAAAATGTTTTCCTCTTCCCAAAAAGAGGAAATCATTTTCCTCACTTCTGAATGTGTTTTTTCCATGGGTGGAAAATGTATTCCTTGACTCGTTTATTTTTTGTGAACCGAACGCCAAAAATCTGGAAAACATTTGCCTAAAAGTTGTTTTCCGCGAGACGAATGGAGCCTGAGATTAGTCCATAAATTCTTACTTCCACTGTGCTCAACATGGAGGTGGAATCTATGTTGCTCATTGAGAATTCGGGATTTAACAAGCCACAGAGTGCCATCATCATGTGATACTGCAAATACTGTACTTATCTTTTTTGGCAGTAACAATGCATGACAGGAGAGGAGGACCGAATAGAAGTTTATAGTTCTCACTAAACTTATGCATAGTATTGACTTATCAATTGAAACCCTGAGAACCTAGCTTGGGGAAAAGCAGCAAATTGTGAAGGATGCAACATGTTCCTTGTGCTAGCTTTTCTTGTGGAAAAACCATATTCGCTAGGACGGAGACTGAATTGCGGTCCCTGAATTGACTGATCAATTCAATTTGATAGATAGTTTTGGACACTAAGAATCCTCGTTACGTATTATTGCTGAACACTTAGATGCAGGTCGCCGGTTGAATCTGAATAAAATCTCTCTTGTGGCAGTTCTAGAGGCTAAATGAATCAGAGTTGATACTCCGTGTTCATTGTCTGAACTCACCAAGTTTTGGGTTGGCGCTCATACATAAATATTGGATTTGTGTCATCCAATACCCAAAACAAACCCCAACTTTAGAATTTGTCCCAATTATATCCACAAAAAAAATTGTCTCCTAAAAAGCCCCAAACTTTTACTTTTGTCTCAATTCTACCAGCCTAATACCCAAAAACACCTCCAACTTCTACTTTTGTCTCAATTTTACCTGCCCAATTTCCAAAAAAAAAACCCCAACTTTAGCGTATGTCCCAATTACAGGGAAAAGTACCAAAAAAATCATAAACCTATTGTATTTGTACAAATTCAGTCATAAACTTTTCAATTGGACTAATTTAGTCCTAAACCTTTTTGCATTGATACCAATTTAGTCCGTCCGGCCAATTTTGACCGGAAATTGCTAACATGGACGCAAGCGATGCCACGTAGGACGGTCGGTGCTGACGTGGATATTTTTAATAATATTTATCTAAAAAATTACTTTTTAAAATTATTTTTTCCATTTATTTCTGAACTTTTTCCCTTACAATCCACCTCAGATTTTTGACCAAAAAAAAAATCCACCTCGGATTTCCATCTCCTTCTACGTTTCCTCCTCCATCTCCGACCACCTTTAGCCGAATCTCCCCATCTCGCTCCGCCATCACCAATGGAGGAATGGCCGACGGATCCAAGGCAACACTGCCGTGCGTCCTACCCTCTTCGTCGACCACCGTCGCTCGTGGCCATGTACAAGCGGCTGTCGTTGGAGCCATGGTCACAGATCTGGAACCCATCGCGAGGAACAACTCATGGACTGCCAAGCTTCCCCTCCGTCGTGCTTTCTGTCGGCTCTGTCTTCCTCTGTCTTCGCCTGCCCTCGGCATGTGGTCGGTCCCGTCCATGGCCGAGCCACCACTCCATGTCACGGCAGCTCGTGGATGTTGCCCCTCCAGATCTGGACTGGAGTTATGCCTTCAAATCTGGTCTCGTCCATGGACAGCGAGCTCACATAGGGAAGAAAAAATGGAGATACAAGGTAGACGGCGGGAGCTTGAACTCAATCTATGGCAGGAAAATCCACCGGTTAGGGTCAGCCTAATCAAGGCGCCGGCGACTCCGCCGGTGACGACGGCAGGGGAGGAGCGGGCGGGCGGCCGTGAGACTCTGGCCAGATATAAACCCTAGCAAAGTTGCAGGAAGGGAGGAGGAAGCAGCGAAGGAGAAGGGAGGAAGAGAGAGAAAATGTTATTTTTTGTATTTTTTTAATTCCACGTCATATCCATGTGTCAAGCTCTAATTGGATGTAGATATTATTAAAAAAAAACATCCATGTCAGCACCGACCATCCTACTTGGCACCTCCGGCGTCCACGTTAGCAATTTATAACCAAACTTGGCTGGATGGACTAAATTGGTTGTGACGTCCCGGAATTTCAAGGCCTATTATGTGAATAATATTGGACGGTTGGAATTGAGTGACATTTGTCGGACGCGAAATCATTCGATCTGAAGGTCGTTAGCCGTCGATCGAAGCGTAGTTAATTTAAGTTCGATTAGATTAGTCGCGCCGTAATTAGTCTTCGCCGTATTCCTTCGCGCCCGAGCCAACCCTGAACCAAATATTCTGAACCAGTCCTAAATCGGCAGATTACCGAAATACCCTCAGATATTATTCATATACGCCAGAAACAATTAATACCGAATGACCGCGGGCCCCGCATCATAAATGCATGGTCAAATCACCTTTTTTGACCCCTTGGATATTACAAGTTTGCCATTTGACCTTAGAAAAGTCAATTTTGCCCTTCAAGACCATTTCTCTCTCCTCTCTCTCTCTCTTCCCTTTCTCTCTCTTCTTCCCTTCCATTTCACGCATGGCAGCCCACTTTCACGCACACCACCACTTCATCTTCATCATCTTCATCATCTTCATCATCTTCATCATCTTCATCTTCTTGGCTTGAACCGCCGCTCCACCGTCGCCGTCGACCGCCGGCCACCCTCCCGCCGCCGCGCCTAGCCCTCGCCGTCGCCGTGCCGCCCCAGCCGAGCTGCTGCCGCCCCTGTTCAGCCGCTGCCCGTCGACCGCCGAGCCTCACCGTCGTCCGCCGAGCTTCACCGGAGCCACCGAGGACCCGCCGGACCTTGGCCGAAGCTCCGCCGAGCTTGCCGGCCGCTCGTTGAGCTCCGTTGTCGCCGTTTGGCCTCTGTCCAGCCGCCGTTCGTCGTCGTCCGGTTGTCTTTTTGGAAATCCGACACCGTGGTTGCATCCGGATCGACGAGGAGAGTCTGTAGGAGCGTCGCCGGAAAATTTACCGCCGCCCTTCGCCGGTCGCCGCCGACCGTCGCAGCCCGTTAAGTAGTGAGTTAACCCCTAATCCCTGATTAGGCCGTTAATTGCACTTATTATATTAATTAATTAGTTACCGTAATTAGATTAAATAGTTATCGCAGTTAATAGATAGTTACCGTGGTTAGTTAGTTAACTGTAGTTAGATTAATTAGTTACCATAATTAATTTAAATAGTTACTGTAGTAGATTAATTAATTGCTGTGGTTAGTTGAATTAACCGTGGTTAGGTGGAATAGTTACCATGATTAATTGCATGTTGTTGTGCCTAGTTTGTGGCGTCCGATCGTGGATTGGACTGAGTGTTGATTGCACATTAAATTGCTGAATGATCACACTAGGATCGAAATGCCATGTTAAATGAAAATTGAATATTCGCCTGACCAATTGTGATTTTGAGTGTGAAAATGGCCGTGGGCCAGGTTCGAGTGTGAAAATGACCGTGGGCCAGTTTTGAATGTGAAAATGGCCGTGGGCCGAGTTTGAGCATGAAAATGGCCGTGGGCCAAGTTTGAGCATGAAATTGGCCATGGGCCAGGTTTGAGCATCAAAATGAGATTTGGCTTGAGAGCCGGTTTTAAGCGCGAGGTCATGCAGTAGTTTCACCGTGTCACCCTAACGTAATTGGGGGCATAGGCGATACCCTTGTTAGCATGGGTCGCCGCCTGATAAGTCTGTGTGTCGGCGACGTACAGTCCGGGATTCCACGGCTTATTGGTTGCCTGTCAGTCCGTACCCGGCGACGGACCGTCCGGATAACACGGCTGATGAGATGCCGGTCGCAACTTGTGTTGATCCGTAGTCCCTCTTGGAATTATTCCTGGTGTGCTCGCCTTAGGGAATTTGAGGGAGCCATCGGATTCCGTCGCCGTTAACGTTGTGGGACGACGCCCGGTTAATCCGGAAGAGTACTAGCAGCGAGGCTGTGCTTTGGCGAGAGTGGGGTATCTCTTGGCTGGCTGACCGGAACGCGTTTGTTGCATAGTGCATGAGTATTGCTAAGTGTTCTGGCTGATTGATTGATGCATTGTTTATTCCTTATCATGTTGTACTTGTCGTATGGCTCCAGGCGAGGTACGTTGCATGTGGTTGTTGTTCTGAGGTTGAGATTAGATCGCTAGAATGGTTAGGCTGTGAATCAACGTCCTAATCGGACTTAGGCGTTGACCCGCTGAGATTCATATCTCATGCGCTTGGCTGATCGCCTTTCAGGTCTTCGTGATGGCCGCGCGGGTTGAGCTGTGGAGGAGCTTTGGAGGCCATGTTGTGTATAGCTGGTAGTGTAGGAGTAGCGTATCGGCTGTAGTGCGCCCTGACCCGACCCGGTATCTTTTTGTGGGTCTAAGGGGATCGGTCCAAGAAGGACTTGTGTAAATTATGTGTGTATTGTGAACTAATCAAGCAAATAATGAAAAGGGTTTGTTGTTGTTTGTTGTAGTTCCTATTCTTTCTATCCCTGTCGTTGTTGTCTGGGGTTGTTGTTCGCTTCCGCATGTGCTTAATTATAAGATAAAAGAAATGGGTTGATGATCTGCCTGGGACATCATCCTTTGACCAGACGCTAGGAAGGGGTGTCGCGCGCCCGGGGCTCGGGGCGTGACATTGGTACCAATGTAAAAAGGTTTAGGACAAAATTGGTCCAATTGACATGTTTAGTACTGAATTGGTACCAATGCAATAGGTTTAGGACTTTTTTGGTACTTCCCCCCCCCCCCTCAATTACATTAAAAAAAATTGTCTCATAAAAACCCCCAACTTTTACTTTTGTCTCAATTCTACCACCGTTAGCCTTCCATTCATAATCACCGTTAATTAATCCTACGTGATATTTCCACGTCGTTAATGAATTAAACCTCAGCAAAGCTAACATAAAAAAACCTCACAACTTCTCTTTTGTTGTTTGCTGACCCTACACATTGCCAAGAGATACAGAGCCACTCAAGATAGTACGTTTCAAATTCTCCCCAGTACTCAATAGCTCAAAGAACAGCTAGACATGGAGATCTGATTTTCTGGACAAACAATCTCAAATCTCGTTGTCCCTGAAACCTGCTGTATCCGAATTTCGAAGACTCATTGGTAAGTTCGGCGAGAAAATTCAAGCCACATAGGATTAACTAATGGTGATTATGACAGGGACGCTGACGGTGGTAGAATTGGGACAAAAGTAAAAGTTTGAAATTTTTTACGAGACAGAAAAATGGTTTGGATATAATTGGGACATATGCTAATGTTGGAGGTTTTTTATGAGATAAAAAAAGTTGTGGATATAATTGGGACTGGCCTAATACCCAAAAAAAACCTCCAACTTTAGCATCTGTCTCAATTATATCCAAAACTTTTTTGTCTCATAAAAAACCCTCAACTTTTACTTTTGTCCTAATTCTACAAGTCTAACACCCCAAAAAAACCCCAACTTTAGCTTTTGTCCTAATTCTACCTGCCTAATATCCAAAAAAACCCATAACTTTAGCATTTGTCCTAATTATATTGAAAAAAAAATTTGTCTCATAAAAAACCCCCAACTTTTACTTTTGCCCTAATTCTACCACAGTTAGCCTTCTCGTTCATAATCACCATTAGTTAATCCCACGTGGCATTTCCACGTCGTTAATGAATTACACCTCAGCAAAGCTAACATGAAAAAACCCAGCAACTTCTCTTCTATAATCTGATTTCCCTACACATTGTCGAGAGATACAGAGCCACTCAAGACGGTGCGTTTCGGATTCTCCCCGGCTCTCAATAGCCCAAAGAACGGCTAGTCGTGGAGATTTGATTATCTGGACGAACGATCTCAAATCTCGTCGTCCCGAAAACCTACTGTTTTGAATTTCGAAGATTCATTAGTAAGTTTAGCGAGAAAATTCGAGTCACGTAGGGTTAACTAACGGTGATTATAGACAGAATGCTAGCGGTGGTAGAATTGGGCCAAAAGTAAAAGTTTTGGGTTTTTTATGAGATGATTTTTTTTTATATATAATTGGGAGAAATGCTAAAGTTGATGGTTTTTTGGGTATCAAGCCGGTAGAATTAGGACAAAAGTAAAAGTTTGGGGTTTTTTATAAAATAATTTTTTTTTTTATATAATTGGGACAAATGCTAAAGTTGAAGGTTTTTTGGGTATCATGTTGGTAGAATTGGGATAAAAGTAAAAGTTTGGGTTTTTATGAGACAAAAAAAGTTTTGGATATAATTAGGACAGAGGCCAAAGTTGGGGGTTTTTTATAGACAAAAAAAAAATTTAGATATAATTGGGACAGATGTTAAAGTTAGAGGTTTTTTTTGGTATTGGGCCTTGGAACAAATGCTAAAGTTGGGATTTTTTTTTTTTGTATTAGGCCCCGAATTCAGTAAGAAAAACCCCAAACTTTAGGTTTTGTCCTAAATCTGCGCTAAACTTTTTGTTTGTCTTAAAAAAAAAAAACCCCTGAACTTTCACTCTAGTCCCAAATCTACTGTCGTTAATACTTTGTCAAAAATCACCGTTAAGTCTTCTGATGTGGTAATTCCACGATAGCACAAAATCCACATCACGTGGAAAAACTCCACAGAAAACGTCGACGCGAAGGGAGAACATGGTCGTTAGGGCTTGCTTGCTTCTTCTTCAATTCATGCTCAAAGGGAGAACATGGTCGTTAGGGCTTGCTCGCTTTCTACGCAATGAAGCTAGAGCCAGAGCAGCGAGCTTCTTCATCCCCCCCTCTATGGGGAGTTAGAGCTTGCTGCTTCTTCTTCTTCTTCTTCTTCTTCAATTTCGCTCAAAGAGAGAGAGAGAATGCTCGATCGCTTCCACCATATCAGATTCGCTCTCGACAACACGAGGCCAAAGCCAGCGAGCTTCTCCATCCTCCGCGCATTAGCCCCTTTCCATGCGATAGCCTCTCGACTCGTTTTTCTCAAAGGAATTAATCGCGGACAGAGGAATTCCTCCGTGAATTGACTGAGTAGGAGCAAGTCTATGGCGCCCTTCGTGAAGGTAATCTCTATATTTGGATGGGCATTCATATTTGTATTGTCTATGTGCATTTTAGTCGTGCTTTTCTCAAGAACTATATTGAATAACCTCATTTGATATGATAGCCTAAAAGAATATTATTTTCATGCCATACTAACTAACGAAGAGTTTCATGTTCCATGCTTTTCTCATATCCTAAACTACTGTTAAATTTATTGAAATTGGTCCCAGAATTTAAATCATCATTACAAGTATTTACCCTATTTGCCTCTTCAAGTTGAGTCTCGTCTCTTCAATGTTGATCTTCTTCAAGTAACCACTAGATAGATCCTATTATACACTTCATAGAATTTGATAACTAAGCAACATGACGTCCTTGTGTGTAATTGAGACCATGACATTGTTTGCTCACTGCCTGGGTTTCATGACCTGAGAGAGATCATGATCCGGAAGTTGGTGACCGATTAAAGACTACCAATTTTTCTTTGTGCCCTGAGGCTATTTGCTGTTGTCTGCAAGACAACAAGTGTAATGAGATATAATCAATATATTGAATCCTGTATATAAGTTCGGACTCGGTAAGCAAACAATGACCAGAAAGGATGAGTTGCCACTCTCAAGTTGTTATGTAGACCGATTCACTGCTTTTATATTAAGGTGAGAAATTGAGGTCTCTCAACTTTTCACGAATATGTCATTCCTTGGGATAAGTACATCACAAGTGCCATAACTTTCGTACGGCGCTCAGTTGAGTGCCATAACTTTTTTCTTTTTTGGACAATTGAAGTGTCATAACTTCTAATAAAAACGTTCACTTGAGTGCCATAACTTTCAGTCGATCACTTAAGTGCTAATTTTTTTTAAAACGTTCACTCAAGTGCCGTAAATCTGACGTGGCATAGCACTTGTAGTGAACGTTTTTAAAAAAGTTATGGCACTCAAGTGACCGATTGAAAAGTTATATGGCACTCAAGTGATCGGGAAAAAAAAAGTTATGGCACTTAAATGAGCGTCATACATAACTTACAGCATTCAAGTGATCGGAAAAAAAAAGTTATGGCACGAAAGTGAACTCCGTACGAAATTTATAGCACTTGTGATATCCTTATGGCGCATCGTTCCTTATTACTTGTAAATGTTGCGGCTTATTCTTATGCTTGTAATATTACAGGTACTCGGCCTCCGGTGGAGCTTCTCCAGACTCTTCTAAAAATGTCTCCAACAGCACAAGAGGATCTGAAATTCCGATTGTTCAGGGGTGAAAGATCTCAACTTTTTGGCCCTGCAGAGAGTGGAAACACTGCTATTTATGAAATCAGCTCAGAAAGAAGTATCAGGAGACAAAGAATCCTTGACAATTCTAGAGCTAAATGATTACTACTTAGTCCAGGCCGGATGCTTCTTGCACTTCCTTTCTTTGATTTATTCATAATTCTCTGTTAAACTCGAGTTAGCAGAGGTGCAAGAACTAAAACCAATATTTCGAACATAAAGAGTCAACATTTGAATCAACTACCATTGCTTCTGATTCAACCTAGTAATACTCCAATTTTCGACAAGCAAAACTTGCGAGAAAAATGACGATCAACCTGCAATCACAATGATTGAAGCGATATGTGAACAACACAATTCAAATCTTCGGAACAATGACTGCCACAACAATCAACCAACATCGTAGCTTCTAATAAGAGTCGTACACGGAACAAGAATAGCAAATCTGAACTGTTTTGGTCACGTCATCGCCATGCAGAATATTAAAAATATTTATAAAAAATCGTGTCAACATTTTTCGTGACCCTAATTGGATAGAATTAGCGGAATGACTCGATTACACCAATTCGATAAATTTCACAACTTGATTACATATTTTGTAACTTTTAGGATTAAATGTAGTTTCGTAATAAGTTTTAGAACTTTCAGCGCACTTATCCTTTTTTGTGTAACACAACTTTATCTAAGCTTTCGGCTCGGCTAATTTCTCTCGGAGGCACTTAGACCGAAAACATGTAAGTATATGTCCGAAGCTAAACGTGGACAAACAAGGAGTCATGGTAAATTAGATCAGATGTGTCCGAAAGCTGCACAACTTATTATGAGCTTAAGCTTTGCGAGCAGAGCACTACTCTATTGGGAAATCTCTCCTTAATCTGCTGTATGAATTAAAAAAAAAAAAAAAAAAGGGAAGAGAAATGGCTGTCATATCTCTGCAACGGCTATAGATCTGTCTTTTCTTGCACGTTCTTGGTGCTGCTGCACATGCGCTGTGCTTTTCCAAGAAAACAAAGACCCAAGAAGAAGCCCAAGCACACCGTTGACCGTTGACTCTGGCGGGGGCATAATAGCAGAAGCGTTAGATGAAGAAGATGCGCCAGATCAATTAAGCCCAGAGAGAGCTTTGAGGGAGAGATCCGGCCGAGTTGCTCCACGTTGCTTTTCCCGATCTCAGCTCCAAGAAAAGCTTTTCAGGTTGTCATCTCTCTTCCTTTTTATTGGGTTTGGTTGCTGCGATGTGTTTGTTCATTTGGGTGAGTGAGATTTTCTTTCTTTTGTTTCTGTCTGTGTTTGGAATTGGAACAATGTTTCTTGAGTGCAAGATTGATCCATAGCGAAGTGCTGCATCTGACTGATCTTGTCGCATTGGAACGATGTGTGTGGAATTTGAGAGTTTGAGATGTTGTCTGTGCATTCAAATGGGATGAAAAAAGAGTAGATTTGACCTGACAAGTTGAAGACTCAAAAGGTATAAATGATTGTAGGTAGACATGTTGAGATATTAAGTTCTGACCCGACTAAACCCGGAAGACGGAGAACTGATTTCGCATTTATCCAAAAGAAAGTGAAATACGAGATGATTCGAGAGCCTAACCAGACCCAGAACCAGACTTGTATCTGAGAAAGCAGAACCGGATGTGGCCAACCCTAGAACTATATTAATGCGAAACAGACCCAACCTGCCCATTTTCAACCTGTAGTTTGCAACTTCACAGTCTCTCTTCCCTCCTTTTTTCGTGGGGAAAATACATTCGTTTAAAGTCTGTGATCTATACCGATCTGCTCCTTACAGATTAGTTAGTCTACTTTACCCTTGTGCATGCACAACATGCATCAGCTTGTCGCGAGTTCTTGTCCCTGGTGAATTTTTTGACAGGAATCAGTCAATCTTGAAGCATATGACCTGGGATAAGCAATTATGTACATTTGTCGAAATAGCTTGTTTGGCACCAATTTCTGCCATTAAATGTTGGACTTTTAGCCAAAACCTTCACAGTTTCGCAGTCCCGCTTTTGGAGATTTACTGTTTATTGGCAGGATTGGCACATGACAATCTTTTGGCAGTTCACTTAGCAATTATGGGCAGTCTTTAGGCATGACCTTCATAATTAAAGAGGAATATGAGGCAAAACAAAGTTCTCGGTGAGACGGAGAAAGCTGTAGGGAAATTTTTTTCGCTTCTTTTTGTCTGTCATCATTGTGAAATGAACAAATGTGAACTGTTTCCCTGTGCATGTGACGTCAGCTGTAGGACTCTGGGGAACAACTACTGTAACCAACTCTAACTTATTTTCAATGTCCAAGTGCTACAATACAACTGTAATCTGTGTGATAAATGCAGATGTAAACTTTTCCAAAATCTAAGTTGTTTCTGCCAGTGATACTTTGGGGAACAACTGTTGTAACACAAGATTTCCTCGGCAGCGCAGGATTTTTTTTTTTTTTTTTTTATGTCCTATGGATAACTATGTGGTTTACTAATACAATGGAGCATCCATGTAAAAGCCTCGAATTTTGATGTTAGTATACGTTTAAAGCTCTTCACCTAATTTTCGCAATGAACTCGTTGGAAGAAATTCAAGTCCGCCATAGGACAACCATGGAATGCTATTATTTTCTCCTGGCAGACTGATCAGAACTTAACAGAATGTGGAAGTTAGATCATAAACCCCTGCATGCTGATTTTTCTGATGACATGGCAGAGTATGGTGATCATTTTAGGTTTCCATTGTTTATATATGGGATTGTGAGGATGTCTGCAAGAATTCGAAAAGCCACATGGTTAGGCTATAATCATCTTATTGCAATCGGAAAAATCGGGCACATTGGTTATAAGTAATGCAATCATTCTTCTTGTACCGGGTGCTCCTAGAGGCTCGAAGTAATAATATGTGATATTCGTGTTTGATGAGACAATAAACTTTCGTACATCGCTGGTTTCCAAGTTGGAGAGTAAATAAATTTTCTTCCTGAAGGTCTTCCCCCCCCCCCCCCCCCCCTCTCTTTCCCTTTTGGAGCCTTTGTAGTTGAGATTTGACAATGCATGCTTGTATTGAAGCACTACATTAAATGGTTTATGTGGAACAGTTGAGCTGTATTTGTTCTCTATGGTTAACTTAGAAGGATAATTCAGCAAAAAAATGGAAAAAGAAAAGAAAATCATCCTTAATCAATGTCCTATTTGTACAGTTGCATTTGCCAGCAATGGCCAACCCAACAGATTCTCTGGAAACTTGGAAAAAAGAGATTTCAGATTTTCTAAGTGATGGTAAGGAGAAAACAGTTGTGCTTTTTGGAGAAGCTGGAGTGGGTAAAACATGGATGGCAAAAGAGATAGCTATGTCTGCCAGCCTTGAGGGCTTCTCCTATCGAACTATTTGGGTGGTCCCAGGATATAATTATGAAGTCAAGTCTCTTGTTGAAAATATTGCCGTTCAGCTGTCTGTGTTTTCTTCTAATGAGTGGGAGGAAGATGACAATGTTGAGATGGAGCAGCAGGAGCAAGAAGTGGACTTGGAAAGTCTGAAACGGAGAATACTGGAAAAGCTTGACTTGATGAAATCTGCAAAACTTAAACAAATGAAAACTGCAAAGAATGAAGAGAAGAAATCTGGAAAGCCTGAACCAAAAGCAACAGTGAAGGTTGATCAGAAAGATGCTCCTGTGGCTGGAAAAGATCCATATCTTCTTGTAGTTCTGGATGATATTATTTACAAGGACGAAAAGAAAATTCTTCTTGATTTAAGTGACCTCCTCCATGGGCACCTTCTTAAGGTTTTAATCACACGAAGGGGCAGTGATACCGGTATTGGCAATGAGGGAAATGGGGATACAATTCTGACTGAGGATAGAAGATCATATGAAATCAAATTCCTGTCTCCTATCGACTCATCAAAATTACTGCGGAATAGGGTCAAGGAGGAAGTTTCTAGGGCAACTGCGTTTGAAAGACTGTCTGCAGCTATTGGAAAAAGTAGCTCTGGTCATCCTGGGGCAATTATTATGATGGCAGAAGCCATGAATCATGTTAAGGACTCTGAATTGGACAATGCAGTTGAAGAAGCGGCCTCTATACTTGAATCTGCTGTTATTGAAACATTATTGCAGCATGTGTATAAAATGTTGCCAAGTATCCTCAATAAGTGCTGTTGGCACTGCAGATACTTTTTTCTCCATCATGATAGCATCCACTACAATGAGCTGATAACTCACTGGTTACTGGAAGGGTATTTTGATCACCATGATCATATTGAGAAGGCCTATGAGGAAGCACATCGTACTCTGATGGAGCTCAAAGATCGGGGATTTCTAAGAGAAAAAGAGAATAGTTATGTTTATATGGAAAGTGATGCTTTGGGAGTCACTGATCACCGGCGCAATGGACTTAGCGGGTCTGCATGTGTTGGCATGGCTAGTGTACTGAATGGTCAAACTTGCCAAAGTTGGGCTGGTCTTGGGATGGTTATACAGACAGATGGGATAATCAAGACACGTTGTGGGAAAAGGACTGAGATGTCCACGCTCCTTATAGATGGTGCTCATTTTTGCAGGGAAGTCCCTGAAACATTATTCCAAAGCATACACAGACTTAAAGTCCTGGTCATCTTAAATCCGATGTTCAAAAACCTGCCTTCGGCACTTTCAAAATTGAAGGAGCTTCAAGTACTTGTTCTGAGGGGCTGTCACCTACTGGAGAATGTGGATGAGATCCATGAACTTATGAACTTACTCATTCTTGAGATATCTGGGGCTCGTTTCGTGGAGGAAATCCGTGATGATCTTTTTGAGCAGATGAAAGATCTTAGATCTCTTAACTTATCTGAAGTTGGCATTAAGTGGCTTCCTGCTTCTGTCTTAAATCGGAGCGAACTCCGTTGGCTCATTCTTAGAAATTGTCCAAATTTGGAACGATTGTGTGATGTTAATTTATTGAAGACAAAGGAATCGGAAGTGCTTTCAATGGCAAAACTTGAAGTGTTTGATTTCTCTGGTTCAGACTCTTTGAGAAGTATCCAGGTCAAGAATCTCTCTTCTCTCCAGAAACTTCAAATTCTCAATCTTTCCAGAACCGGAATTGGGCGCTTGCCCTTCTTTCGCGATTTGGGAGAGCTCACTCGACTCCTCTTAAGTGACTGTCCATCCCTGGCAAGACTTCCCACCCTAAAACCATTACCTAAACTAGAGATTCTTGACCTCTCGAAGACAACATCTTTGAGAGATTTACAAGATGATTCTCTGCAAACTAAAATTGACTTTAGAATTCTGGATCTCTCGGGTAGTGCTGTAAATAAGATACCTCGCAACATCAGCAGCTTATCTCGTCTTCTTTTGAATGGTTGTGTGAAGCTGCCAATATTGCCATCCATGCATGGCTGCCACGGCCTTGAGGAGCTCAACCTTTCTGATGCCTCTATGTTAGAAGAATTCGAAGATGAGTCATTTGAACATCTTCATTCCCTTCGCCGACTCATCCTCTCAAATACTAGAATAAAAGCTCTGCCATCACTTTCTGAAAATTCTGAACTCCGTTTGCTCTTGGTGCAGAATTGTAAATTCCTTACTAAGTTGCCAAACTTGAGTAAACTTCAGAAACTGGAAGTTCTTGATCTCTCAGGATGCTCTGAGTTGGTGGTAGCAAGCAATGACTCCTTTTGGGGCATGTCTCACCTGAAGACCATCAATCTTTCAGAGACTAAAATTAAAAGCCTTCCTTCAAATTGCTTTCCTATCAGCCTCCATCAGCTAATAATGAGAAATTGCACCTACTTGAATGACCTTCCTTCCTTGGAAGCTCTGTTGGACCTAGAGGTACTCGACCTCTGTGGTGCAAAATCTTTGAGCAATATAAACCTTGAGTTTCTTCACCATATGAGCAAACTAAGGATTCTCAACCTCTCTGAAATAAAATTTGAAGAATTGCCATCTCTGTCCCACCTCACTAACCTTAGGGAACTCTCTCTGAGAGGTTGTTCCTGTAAAGTGTCTGAGCTGGATGCCCTAAAGGAGCTTGAGCTGCTGGATCTATCTGGGACCAAAGTTGAGTCTTTACCCACCCTTGAGACTTTTAGCAAGCTTCGACAACTACTTCTGAGAGATTGTGCTGATTTGGAAGATTTGGAAAATTTGAAGTCTCTTACCGAATTGGAGGTTCTAGATCTTTCAGGGACAAAAATAAAAGATTTTCCTTATGATGTCTCAAATCGGACTAGCCTAAGGAAGCTCAATCTGCAGGATATGAAGCGCATCAAAGAAATTGACTGGAACAAGATAAAGTATATTCCAGAGGAGTTCAACTTGGGAGGCTGTGGACCCCTAAGTTCTGAGAGTTCCGCATCTCCTGAGTGGCCTTCCATAGCAATATGTGGTACCAAATTTCTCCAGTTCTTGGAGGAAAACCCTAAGTTGTGGGATACATGCTTCAAAAAATTCCACTTTTCTGTTTGGCTTCCCAAAAATAAAGATGGAAGGATATATGACCTTGGAGACAGGGGCCTACTGATGGATATCAACTCTCAGGGAAGAATTCCTCATGGTAAAGAAACGGGGCGGCATCTGGAGATCCATGGATCCTATTGCCTTTCCAGTCTACCTGAACATGTTCTCAAGCATGCTGATCACATATCGCTAATTGATGATAGCTCTTTTAGTCACTTATCTGAACTCGTTAAAGAGAATTTGACATCCATAAAGAGCTGTTGGCTTGATAGGTGCACGAATATCCATAGTATAGTCGATGGAGAAGAAGAAGCCAGAGCTTCGGGAAAGCTTGAATTTCTTTATCTGTGTAATCTCTCTTCCTTAAGATCCGTATGTGATGATAAAGTGCAGTCTGAGGTCTTCGGAGGTCTTAAGAGCTTGCTTATAGATTGTTGCCCAATGCTCACTGAGATTTTCCCATTGTCCAAGCTGCCAAAGAAGCTCGAAAACCTCCGAATCAAATTTTGTGATGAAATGAAAGAGCTATTTAACCCTCGTATATCCTCAGAATGTAACTTGCAGACCTTGGATCTTCTGGAATTACCAAAGCTTGTGAGAATTGGGGTTATGATGGTCTCCCTGCGGGTACTGAAAGTGAAACAGTGTCCAAATCTGGAGAATCTAGAGGAAGTGCTTGGAGAAGCTGAAAATCTGGAAATTGTCCACATTTCCTATGCTGCTCGGCTGAAGACCATATGCAGTCAGAAAGTGAAGCCGGGGAGCTTAAAAAATCTGAAACAGCTAAAAATAGAATCTTGTGCTCAGCTCAAAGAAGTTTGTCCCTCATCCGATTTACCGCCAAACCTGGAGATTCTTGAGATAGACTCATGTGAAAGCTTGGAAACTATATTCAGAGGCAGCTCGGCAGGTTCTTCATTGTCAAGTTTACGACTGTGTAGCTTGCCTAGTCTAAGCAGCACCGCGTTCAAAGTACCAGGTCAATGTCATGTTGTCAGAAACTGCCCAAATCTGCAAATAGACCGATCCGGTTAAGTGGGAGGTAAGTCTATACATATGTAGAAATTGATGTGTAGCTCACTGATCGATGCATTTAGAATCTCATTCAGTTTGCAATTCCCAGTTCAGCTCTCTCTCTCTCTCTCTCTCCCTTCTTGGAATTTGGTGTTGTCATCTCATCATTGTGTAATATCGATTTTGCAGGCATTTCTTCGGTCATGAATCTGTGATGATCCATTGAATGCAGGAGAAATTGCACCTGAAATGTCTGGCAGCTTTTTTCTTCCATAATGTGTTAACATTCATGGCCATCGTGAACGGATAGAGAAATCATTGGAGGCTTACTGGATGCAATGTCCAACCACACTTGTTGTAACTTAATGCTATGTTCCTTGAGAGATGTGATGCAGCATAGAATTAGATACTGGATGTCAAGTGACTTAATTGTTTCATACAAAGAAGTCTGTGAGGCCTATGCCGTTCTTTCATGGTTGGTTTCAGGTTCCTTATTTTGTATCGACACTTCCATATTTCGACTAATCCAAATCCCACATGAATTGAGACCTTTGCAACAGCAGGGGTGTCATACTTCTTTGCCGGAACTAACCAATTCTAATTTGTTGCGTATCGAGGCTCTTATTTACATTTGTAAACTGGATTCAGGTTCCAATTGGCAACCCTTAATCTCCCTTCAGGCTGAGAATAATAGCTGATGTTGGTTCATGAATACCAGGTTAGACATTACTTTTACGAGCTGAGTGATTTGTAATTGTAGAACCGAGGATATGCGTACTTTAGACTTTGAGGGAATGTTTGATCAATGAAGTATCACTCGAGAAAATGATATGCTGAAGTATTGTGGAAGATGCAATAACCTCCATTTCTCTTTCATTGTGCTGCACTTTCCTGGTGACTACATTATAGGAGACTGACTCTAGCTGTGTGAAAAATTGCTGATCTTTATGCTGCTTGAGAAGAGTGGAGAGACTCCCATGATGCAGAAACATCATTGGGTGCAGCGGTGATGGAAATTGCTTTCCATTTCTAGGGATCCTGCTCTCCTTTTCCCATTTAAGTTTGGAGAAATCACGAGATGGGATTGTTTCGCCGGCGCCGCCCTCAAGAACGTTTCTATGCTCGGGTAAGGGACGTCGGGATTCTTAGGTTTTGGGGATTTCCGGGTTTATGTTTGCATACAATGCGCACGCATTTGTACTCCCCATATGGATTTATAGGCAGCAACAGATATAAAGTTCAGCTGTGATTTGTATATTTACTACGAAGTATTCATGTACAAAAAAAATGCGTTTACAACAGAACTTGCTTTATATATTCATCTATGAAGATAATCATCATGAAGTCGTCTACATTTTCTCGTTAGATAATTCGAAAAAAGTTGTCTACCGAGTAACGAGCTCGAGTTTTTTTTTTTTTTTTTTTTGGTCGAAACGAGCTCGAGTTTGCTAGCAGGAGATTTTTAAGTCGTCAAAAGAGCAAATAAATAATTTCTTGCATGGTTATGTTCTAGTTACTGAGTGGATTTTTGAACTATTATTCCAAAGCATTTTGTGCAAGAGTTGATACCACTTGTGTTGATCAAGGCCCCAATGCCACATTTTCCTTCCCTTTGGGATTAGACCCTTCTCCTATAACACACAAATTTATGCTAAAACTACAGCAGAACTTGCATGCCTGCGGTGTCTCTGCGTTTTGCGTCGTCGAATCTAAGGCGGTGGCGGTGGCGGTGGCGACGACCGCACCGCAGCTGTGAAGCGCTCACTTGAGCAGGATAAGGAGCTGCCAGACCTATGTCATGTCTAGGCGATAGCCCCATGCCCCGCTCTCTCTCGTGTTTTCATTCGAGCTCTCTCTCTTGTGTTTTCATTTGAGCTCTCTCTCTCTCTCTCTCTCTCTCTCTCTCTCTCTCTCTCTCGGATTTCGAATACGTGACTTGGAGATTATGGACAATTGTGCATCAAGAGATTCCGTGACCAGCCATTTTTTCCATTGGCAAATGAGCATACATGACTTTTCATGCACATTTGCCAACCATGGAAGGAAAAAGGATATCCAAAAGGCACTTTTGCAAATTGACGGAAAGAATTCTCTACCGATAGAATCGGTACATAACAAATCAGATCCTAACCAGAGATCCACCCCTCTCGAAGCATAGCATCTTCACCTAAGCGGCAGTGACGGGTCTAATTTGTGCAAATCGTTCCATTTTGCAATTCAACCCGATCCATTCGAACCCCAAAATTTCAATTTTCTCTCACTAACTTCCTTAATTGTCTCAAAGGCAATTCGAAATCATGGTCCTTCCCATTTTTGGCGGGGAAGTGAACTCGCCACGTGTCAATCGTCGTGCTCGAGCAAGAGCTCTTCCCGTTCCGTTGGCCCATCATGGGCCCCACCCCTTCCCGTTCCGCCACGTGGCAATATCTCAGTTTAGAGAGAGAGAGAGAGAGAGAGAGCGGGGTTGCAATTTCAGGAATCTATAAATGGAGAGATCACCAGATTTGGAAGTCCTCTCAACGTTCACCTCCGTCGCTTCTTCGCCATTCCTCCGCGTCGTCCTTCCTCCCGCGAGCTGAATTAGGGCAAAGACTCAGAGGGATCTCGCGCGAGGGGTTTCTTGCAGGAGGTCGGAAGTCTCGGAATCTGCCCTTCGACGCGGTTCTCCGGCTCACATGAGCCCCTTCTTCGATCGGAATGGCGGGCCGAGCGCCTCGCATTTCCTCGTCGCCGGTTGTTTCGCGCTCGGCTTCGTCGCCGCCAGGTCCTTCCTCGACCGGTTCGTCTTCCGCGTAAGGTTTCTTGGCTAGTCCGTGGGTGTCTCTGTGAGGGTTCTGTTCTGCTCGTCATTTAGTGCATCGTTCATTGTACAAGAAAGTTGCGTATTGGGACCAGCATGGGGAATCTTGGCATGTATGTTAAAGATTACTCATTTAACTTTTATGAACTGGAAGAAGATGGTTTTCCCTTGCAATTTTGAAGGCCGATTTCACGTTTCTTGCCTGATTATAATTCAAGCTATTTAGATTGAGGGCGAGGTCAGATGAAGAGATGAGTTCTCGGGGCATTTAGAGATTCATGATAGTGGAGATGGCATTCTCATGTGATGGCTTGCGTAAGTCAATGAAGCAATTGAAGCTTACACGGCAACATTGCTTTGGCAAAGCTGTTGAGGAGATACGAGTATACGTGTCTGCTTGGGAAACTGCTCGATGCCCGTAGTGCCGATATTAGGGGAAATTGTTGCGCGTGCATTGGGTTCACGTTTGCCCAATACACATGACTGGACTTGGTGGGATTGTGTGCGCCCGATTCGTGTGAGCCCAATGCATGAAAATACCGCTTAGGCTAGTGTTTAGCCACTCGTAATGCTCTATACACCCAGAAAATCTTACTTTGCGGATTTTATGGCTTCTGAAATTGTTCATTGTTTCTTTCCAATATCTTGTAGAGGCTTGCGAATTTGTTGCTCAGTCTCGGATCTAGGCAGCTTAAAACCAATGAGGCGGCACAGGCGAAAATCATGAAATGTTCGGAATCTATGTGGAAGTGGACATACTACGCCGCCGTTGAATATTGCGTTCTCAAGATCACTTATCATGAGCCATGGTTCTGGGACACATCAGAGTATTTCGAAGGCTGGCCTAACCAGGAGTTGAAGTAAGTAATTTCGTGCTTGTGAGATTAACAGCATTGATGGGTTTCCGAGTTCTGACTATCGACATACACGGAATCGCATTTTCACAGTGATCTTTTATCACCTTCAGTATGTTATTGTTGTTCATGGCGAGTTGTTAAGCTCTATCTTTTCTTGATCTTTTCGCTTTTGTTGTTTGCAAGCACGTTTAAGGGGTTAAATAACATATCCTCACAATATTCAAAAAGTTGAAGGGCTCTGTGAATGTTAGCTCAGCAGACATGCTCGCAAATTAGTGTTTTGCCGCTGTGAACTATGATTGCTGATAAAAGAAGCAATGCTATCCACTACTTCTCGCCTTTTTTACAGTGCAAAGAATCCTTTAATTTCTAGTTGTATGCAAGATGGTCGGTCACATTTTAGAGTTTGCAATAACAGAAGAGCCTGTATTCATCTGTTTCTTCCATCATTTCAGGCTTTCTCTAAAGCTTATCTACATGTGCCAATGCGGATTCTACCTCTACAGTATTGCTGCTCTTGTTACCTGGGAAACTCGAAGGAAGGACTTTGCCGTCATGATGTCCCATCATGTAATCACGGTCTTCTTGATCGGTTACTCATACTTGACTAGGTATTTGTCTTGTCTATGCCCTTAAAGAGAATTACTGGCATGTCACATGAAACCATCCATATCTTAAATGCACTTGCAACCCGTAAATGGCATATAAACGAGTCATTGAAGATCAACTTCGACATTTCAGTTTCTTCTGAATTGAACTTTTTTGCCAGCCTTGTCACTCACACGATCAATTTTATGAAAACGCGTGTCTTCTATATCATGAGACACTTTTCTTGCTTGTGCAGTTTCTTTCGAGTTGGCGCGATTGTCCTGGCACTCCATGATGGGAGCGATGTGTTCATGGAAGCTGCCAAAGTTTTCAAGTACTCTGAACATGAACTTGGAGCGAGCGTTTTCTTCGGATTATTCGCCCTTTCATGGCTCGTGCTGCGTCTAATATACTTCCCTTTCTGGGTCATCAGAGCAACGAGGTGCAACCTCATGTAATTGATCTCAATTCATTTATGTCTACAGGCTTTAGGATACCTTGCGCTTATGATTGCTTTACATTTATTAATTGTGCAGTACCACTCTCTGTGATTACTTACCAATGGACGAAGCTTATGCCCTACCGCTTTATTACATATTCAACACGATGTTGCTGATGCTGCTCGTCTTCCACATTTATTGGTGGGTCCTAATATGCTCTATGATCAGAAGGCAGCTAAAGAACCGAGGAAAAGTGGGCGAAGATATACGATCCGGTAAGCCTTCAACTAAACTCACTTACATAACCGATACACGAAGTGATGGTCTCCAAAGAAACAGGCTGTGCTGTATCAGTGTGTTCTTAACCTCAACTGTTGAGTGTGAATTACTGACTTATCTCTATATATGCTGGTGCAGATTCAGAGGATGATGATTAGATTGAAGATTGTGTCAAGCTGATTCAGCTTGATGAGCTTAGAGGTAGATGCAGAGGATGAGAATGTACCTTCGGCCTGTATACGGAAGAATAGAGAGAGAAGGAACGCGTTTTGCAGTACATACACTGTCCAACTAAGCACACTTTTCATGAGTTCTCGTGTATAAAATGATAAACAGGCGATGCGTAAGTTTTCCTTTTTTCTCTATGGACAAAACTTCAGTCTATTTCTTTCTGGAATTAACGGCATATAATGCGATGACGGGCATACTTCAAAAAAGAAAATTACTGATAAAGCCGCTACAATTTAGTTCCTTGAGGTTTTCTTGGAGCATGTACGAGGTGACAAAGAAAACTATTATTCGGCGAAAAAGGAAGAACTTTTGCCATGATGATCAAAGGTTATTCGAGCTTTATAGAGGAAGAAACCCAAGATAGAAGATGGGAGAGAGGGGAGTTGATCTGCTCATTTTGTTCTGGGATTGATATCAGAGTTTATATTTCAAGCCCGATGCTTTCAGCGACATGTAGCAAGCCAAGCTTCAAATGGAGTAGGTTATTACATCACGGTGACTTCAGCAGAATAGGATGTGCTGGCTTAATTTATCGTTCAGAAACAGAGAAAGCAGGAAATGAGATGTTGCCCGGATGGAAAAGTGAACAGAAGAAGCAAGAGGAATGTTAGATGGACGACATCTACACTGAAAAATTTCGCATGAACAAACCTGTGCAATGGTAGAAGAAATCTAACAGTTGGTTGAGATCTTAAAAGACGCAAAGATATAACTCAGCAAAATGCGGAAGATTTGGGAATCTCATGAATGTGGTGGACGCTGGATTACTATCTCGACGTATAAAGGCGATCCCTCTCGTAATCATCGCTGCAAACAATTTGCCGTGTCGAGGGAAGAGATCATGTGTCCGGTCCGTCAACTGGACGTCAAGTTCGTCACATTCAGGGGCCGATTCGCACGTGCAGATCAACATACATCGAGTCGCAGGTCACGAGTAAGCCAGATGCAATACGTGCAGGAAGTTGCATCTTGCCTCACCCAGTACAGGAACTTACTGAAGTGTGAAATGTACAGCAAACCTTAAATGAAGAGTCACTTCTCTGCTGCGGGTGTTAAGAGGGCTTGATGAAAACTGTACTTCTAAAGTTATAAAAGTGCTTGCATTTGAACAGGAAATTCAAGCATCAAGTGTCAAATATCACCATATTTATCACAAACAAGACAGCTCGATACGAGCAAACCGGCGGACCCGTCTGTGAATTCTCTCCTCAGCCTCCCTCCACGTCGGCCGACAATATTCTCCTTAACAGTCCCGATATGCACGCCACGCCCAGCAAGCAAAGAGTCGAACCGAGAAAGAAGATCTTCACTCGCCTTTGATCCGATTCGATGATCGCTCGGACATTGCAGTGCGAACTGAAACAAGATGGAGCGCGAAACGGGTGGGGATGCAATCACCGAGCTCTGCCCCAGCCTACTTCTTTCCGTCTCACGGCTCAACCGACGGAGGGTTGGGCTTCATCAACAGCTGGTCGGACTTCCAATTACAATCGTAACGTTCTGGAGATTGCTAGTTACCCCGACGAGGAGCGCTTCAGCTAGCTACACTTTCGAGCATCATATTCGCCCCGACTTATCTCGGGTGCTTTATCGTCGGACCGATCTCTTCACCACCGATGATGATGGTGATTACGAGTTCTCGAGCACGGATTGCTACATTGTCGGAGTTCTTGAAGACTACTTGGCCGGTTGTTTCTAGAGGATTTGTCTTATCGTCCTCTGCTTAAAGGGTGGCTCGACCTTCAATTCACGTGGCTCAAGTTCAAGCCATCCCAAGGAAGAAGTACGAGGGGAAGTTGTTTCCATCCTCTGCTTAAAGGGTGCGTAACGTTGTTTCCATCTCTTAAGTTTCTTGAGTGAAAGTTGCAAAATTGAGAGATTTAATGAATATATCGTGTTCCAATCCTGCCCTCGTTTTTGGCCTATTAAATTACAATTCTACCCCTGTGGACACAGAGATAAATAACCGCAGAGTCGCGGCCAGAGCGATGTGGGTAGGGCATTGCGCGACGCCAACACAATCTGGCCCGACGAGAACCGGAACGACAAGATTCTTTTTAGACAAAATCGTTGGACTCAGAGAGATGCAAAGCTGAACCTCTCTCTCTTTTGGTCCAAATCATTGGAGTTTTTTTTTTTTTTTTTTTTTTTTTTGGTCGAAATTAAAAAAAAAATTGGAGTAGTACTGGATCTGTCTACATGGATATGAAATCGAAAGATAGATGATATTATTGTTTTTAGTAGTATTAATCCTAATTAGACTATCAATTTGATTTGGCATACACTTATGAGCCTAGGAACAACCAGTTTAATAGCTAATTTGAATTCGACATTTGTATAAGATTTAGGATAGAAATAGAGCGAAAATATATTATTATTATTATTTTTGGTTTTACAAGAAATATAGACTAATTCCGGCGCTACGATGAAGTATGCTGGCTAAAATTGATCATCTACAAGAGGTACAATGATCAAAGTTTAATTTGTTTTAGCGGCATCTATACGTCGTAGGCTTCACGCATCAATATAACGGGTATTGACCGCATAATTTCCGGCAAAATCATAAACAAAAATTGGGCACAAGGAGTAAAATAGTCGTTGGAGAATAATAAAAGGACTAAGTTTTGTGAAAAATGCAAGTATTTGGACCAAAGACCTTATTTGCTTTTGGAGAAAATCACACAAAATCCCCCTCGAACTTTGAGAATAGTACATGTTTTGCTCTCCAACTTTCAGCTATTACACAATGCTCAACCTGACTCTCATTTTGTTACATCCGTTAACTCTTCGTTAATTTTTCTGTTAGCATGGCAATGCGCATGACTTTTAAGGGATAAAAGTTATTTTCTTCTTTTTTAATAAAATATCTCTTTCACCTTTAATTGCGGTAAAAATTAATATATATATATATATATAGAAAATGGGAGAAAAATAATTCAATTGAAATTCTAATAATATAAAATATAAAAGCCCAATAATCATAGTGAGAATTATAAAAATGTTAAAATTTAAAAAATATAAGCACTTTGATATGGATATAATGGATATGTAAAAGAAAAAGCGCATACGGAATAAATAGGGACAAGACCTCAATAACAAAAAGGTCAAATGAAAAATTGGTTACTCGTTATGTATTTTGAAGTGATTGATTAATGTAAAAAATAATTGATTGATAAGAAGTTTACAGAAAATTATAAAAGGCAATGATGTCCTCAATTGAAAAAAGATAAAGGAAAAGTGATGATTAACCGAAATCCATGGTGATTCTTTAAGTATTTATTCTCGATCAATCATTTTTTTTCACATTAATTACCATTTAAGAATATCTATAATTTGACCATTTTTTTTATTAAGGTCTTTTCCCAATTTTCTTAATCGCGTTTCTTTTTCTTAAAACATCTCGTTAATTCTATTAATATACTAATCGAATTTGAACAATTCTTATTTTCAGTATCATTATGGATGTGTGCTTTTTATATATTTTTTACAATAATGTCCAAATTATTCTATTTTCTCCATTTCATTTACTTTTCATTTTACATACCAAATTAAGAGCAAAAGAGGGATTTTCTAAGAAAAGAGATGGAAACGCACGTTCATACCTTAAAAGGTCACATGTATTGCACCTGCCGACAGAAAATATAAGCAAAAGGTTAGGGCGCACATAGCAACACTTCTGTTCTAGAAATCAATTTTTTATCACAAGTTGATTTTTTTTTACTTCTACTTTTATTTCTACTTCTGCTCAAGAAGTTCTGATAGAATAAATGCGTTTGATAACTAGACTTGAGGGAGAGAGATTGACGTCGAGAGATTGGGCGTTGATTGTCTCTTTCTGATTTTAACTTCTGGAGAGAAGTAATTTTTTTCTACTTCTTTAAGAAGCTCCAAAATTACTTCTAGAGCAAAAAAAAAAAAATGCTCTAGAAGTAGAAAAATGAAATTTCGTAACCAAACGGATTTCTGCTTCAGAAACACTTTTGAAACAAAAATTCTACTCCATAATTGTTGTCATGCGCGCCCTTAACGGCCTTAATTAAATGGAAATTCAGGAAAATAATATGCAACGGTCGATAATTTAGGAGCAGAACACGTGCTAATTCAGGGGAGTTTTTTGTAATTTCGTCTATATTTATGTTTTTCCGGTTTCATGGCATCTTTTCAAATTCCAGGTGCTCCCCTCCCTCCATACGAAACTTCGGTCCTAGCTGTACTCCGGAATTGGCGAATAAGCGCTTCTGGCGGGGGAAGAGCCGCCGCGCGTGTCGCCCACTTCGCTCGACGCGTGTAACGCAAATTGCCGTCACGTGGTAAAATACCAGGAAAAATTCTTCAAATCCGCGTGGCCACGCTTAGCTGGCAGTGGCATGCCACGTAAGCATCGCTCCACGTATGACAATGACTATATAAACGCCCTTTTGACTCTCCCTCGACCGTTCAGTTCGACAGCTGAAGGAAGTAGTAGTGAATACCAGAGAGCTGTTTGAAGTCATGAACGAGTCACAGTCCAAGAGACCCGAGCTCGACGCGCCGCCACCTGCGGTCCACCTCCCTCCGATGCGGCACAGCCTCACCCACGAGCAAGAGCTCTCCGTCATGGTTGCCGCCCTGACCGAAGTCATCTCCGGTACTTCAGCTCGTGGGGACGATCGCCAGGACCCCGCCTCGGAGACCTGCGGTTACGTCACGTGTCGCGAGTGCGGAATCGAGGGCTGCCTCGGGTGCAGCTATTTCCCGCCGGCACTCGAGCGCGGCACCTCCCCTCCCTTGGCGGCGAGTTCCGTGCACAGACCGTCCGCGTCAAACGCGAGAGCACCTCATATTCGTCAAAAGAACGGAGGGAGGAAGAGTCGCTATCGGGGAGTACGTCAACGGCCGTGGGGGAAATGGGCGGCGGAGATCCGGGACCCACGACGCGGAGCTCGGGTTTGGCTCGGGACCTTCAACACCTCGGAGGAGGCAGCCCGCGCGTACGACAAGGCGGCCGTTGAGTTCCGAGGGCCGCGAGCGAAGCTCAACTTCCCGTTCGTCGATCACAGCCTGCAGGAAAGCGCGCCTTCCCCTTCGGAGAGGCGGGAGGCCAGTCCGAACGAGAATGAGCTATATCCAGAGACGGCGACGGCACCAGCGGACCAGGGGAATGCCCAGGAGAGTGAGCTCCGGGACGTGTTCGGCGATGACGAAATGCAACAGTGGATGATGACGATGGATTTCGAAGGCGACAATTCATCGGAGTCATCGAACGGACATGGTCACAGTTCTTGAGTCTGTTAATGTTCCTCGTTCGTTCCCATGTAGCAACTGTTTTAGTGTTCAGGAATCTGAGAAAATAACCTAAGCATTATTTATTTGGTGAATATTTTTTTAAAAATTTATCGTTTATTACGCTTAAAATAATTAATTAATTAAAATAATAGATTTATTTTTTATTTTTTTATATTTGTAAACGATATGTGATCGTAGTTTATTGAACTAATTATTTTTTGCGAAAAGAAAAATAATAAGATACCTGAATAATCGCAACGCAATGGTGCTCGGGATGAGCCCGTGGGACCCACCAGCGAAGATCTCACGTGACCAAAGCAGTGGGACCCAGTGACAATACTACTGCCGCACGTGCTTCAAAAGAGCTTTTGTGAGGGTATTTGGAGCATGTGGAGAAAACGACACGATTGACGCACGTGGGTGAAAAGGTCGCCAAATCGATGATTACTTAGCGGTCCACTCAGGTGCTTATCATTAGGACAAGAAACTTGAATTTCCGACACGTGATGAATATTGGGTGCTTGTCATGATTTCAGCATGTGCGGGGTGTGATTAGCACTAGATTACGCCTAATAAAGTTGAGAGGTCGGTGATTTTTGGCACGTGTTGTGAAGGTTTGGTTCATAAAAAATTTTGGGGAAAAAAAATGAATGGAGAAACAGAAACTTCTATTGTTGTACCAGACGTGTGTAGAAAACTATAATTTGATGTATAATGTGAGGCATGAAACACGATTTTTTTTTCTTCCTGAAATCATTGCATATGTCATGAACCTATTATAAGTTTTAATATATTTTTAAAATGGTTCCAAGGTGTTAATATAAGAAAGTTTATTCATCTTTTTGTTAGTAACTTCTATCATTCCTCGTTGATTTATCCGGAAGTTTATTCTTTTCGTGTTCGAATTGAATTGCAAGATCCATTAACTTTAGCATTTTTTCACAACAATTGGTATCAAAGCTAATGTTAAAGTTTCTAGAGTTGATTTGGGGCTTTTACTTATCTAATATCTACCTATAAACATTGAGTATGCAATTACATCCGAAGTACGAGCTAAGATTGACAAGTTCAACAAGAAGAACAACTTTGAGTTGTGGAACATTAAGATGAAAGCCTCCTCAACAACCTAAGGTTTTTGGCGAAGGTGTTGGGTGGCAAGGATATATTGTTAGCATGATGAAAGAGGCTGATAAGGTATAGTTGATGGAGAAGGTAAAAGTTGTGATCTTGGTGAGTCTATCGGATAATGTGTTGATTGAGTAGCCGAAGAGAAGGATGGCGCACCATCATGGGTAAAAAGTGAGTGACTTTGTCTGATAAAATGTTTGCACAATCGTATGTATATGGTGAAAATGATATATCAATTCCGAGTAGTTGAAAGCATATCTATCGAAACCTATTTAGATACGTTTGACAAACTCATGATGGACTTGAAGGACGTCAATGAGGCATTGCCTTATGAGAAACAACGCATTGTGGTGTTGGCATCTCTGCTAGATTTGTTTGAGCACTCTACTGACTCAACTTTACAGAGGTGTACTACGATCACCTTGGAAGAGATAAAGTTTACCTTGTCTTCTAAGGAGTGGCACAAAGAGTTATGAGAAGATAAGGATTTAGTGCGAAGTTTGGTTATCCAAGGTGGAGACAAATTCCAAGGGTCCGAAAGTAGCAGATGGAAAAGTCGTTCTAAATTTAGGTCTCATAATTGAACTGTTATGTTATCACTGCGATAATCACTACAAGAGAGATTGTTCAAATTGCAAAGATAAATGAGTTAAGGCAGAGTTTGCAAGCGATGATAATGTTTTACTACGGCAACTAATAGTCCTAGTGATGTCGATTATGTGTTAGCAGTCATTATGAGTTCATCAAGTGATGATTGGGTGTTTGACTCTAGATGTTTTTATCATGTGACTTCTCACAGTAATTGGTTTGCTAATTTATCAATGTACGTAGGGTGGTAAGATAGTTGTTAGAAATAATGTCCCTCGTGATGTAGTAGGGATTGAAAATTAGGATGCACAATGGAGTGGCGAGAAACTTCACTAACGTAAGGCAGGTACCCGAGCTGAGCGCTAAATGCTCTCGACGGGTTCAGATACTGGATCTCCGCTGAAGGTGAAGGTGGAGTTCTGAAGGCCTCTCGAGATGTGCTTACCGTGTATATGAAGCTCGTTTTCAATTATGCTCTTCAAAGAATATGAGAAAGATAGAGGCAAAGATATCTTTATCAAAGTGGTAATCTTGTTGGATACATTGCCAGATCCCCCGAGACACTGGTTGAAGAAAGTGTGATGATTTCTTGAAAGATGCATGCTATGCTTCGGTGCTCTCAAGGCTATTGAAGAATACCTGTTCATGTTGTAAGAATATTATTTTGTAGGCTTTATTAATTAATATTGTAATTAATTAATTGATCTAATAAAGAAAAGATATACAATTTCCTAATTAGTCTAATATGAAACTGGATAGTATGGGCCGAGTCAAACCTTATCCATAATGAGGGGATAGGTTACAAACTCTTTAAATAGAGCTCAAGTCTCTCATCTAAACCCTAATGTTCACATAACCCCACATAAAGAGTCGTCAGAAAGCGATTCGTGAGAGGCGGTGTCATTGAGGCCGGTGTTTAAGGAGGTTCTAGAGGAGAAGCTCTTGAGCATCGGTTCATTGCAATTTCGCGTTAAGAACGATGGATTCGAAACAAGGTGCGTAAATTCCTCTACTTTATGATTTGTGATTCTCATATCTAAACATGACAATATTGGGTCGTTGCTTAAGGTTAATAATCGAAGCTTACATGTGGTATCAGAGCCTACACGCTTTAGATCTCGAATCACGTTTTGGCTATTTTTGAAATTTTATTTTCAGTAAAAGTTAATTTTGATTGCATATTCGGAATGTACTTGATGAGACGAGCAAAACCGTGGGTCGATCCTTGGTGGCCAACGCCGGACGCGCCGCCACGCGCCGCCAGCGTCGGGCTCGTGGCGGCCACTCGCCAAGAGCTCCCCACACATAGGATCGGACCTGCACATGCACAACACGTGCATGTTACGTCATATCAGCGGGCTAACCCGACCTGACCTGACCCGTTGACCCCAACCCGATTTGTTGACTATTGACTCGGACCGGTCGTTGACCAGTTTGATCGAACCGCTCAACCTAGTTCACTAAGTTGGTTAGGGATAGCGGTTGGACCAACAGACCGGTCGGACCGATTTCATGGTCCGCTCGTGGGTTTCACGCGTCGAAGGTTGAGGTGGCGCGTGAGGGCGCGTGGCTCTTCCGATCAGCGACTTCCAAGTACCTACATGCTCGTATGCTTAGCTCTACCATGTGGTATATTCATTTAACATGTTTGATGCTTTTATGGTTGAAAAATATGTATGAAACCATAAATACGTGTATTGGTTGGGGTATTTTTGTATTTTTCTATGTATTTCTCTATGGTTTTTGAGATACAAGTACAAGCTCACATGTTTAAGACCACATACAGATCGTGTAGAGCATAATTTAACAACTACATGTATATGGTTTGACATGTATTGTTGAGTGTGTCAATGTAAATTAGCACGGCATGTAATTTTTTGTGGATAATTGCCCATAATTTTAAGTCTGAAATTACATGCATATGGTAAATGTAAAATATAAAGTTTATATCCCAGCATAAAAAATTCAATTAGGTTGTGACCGCCAAAGTGGCACACTTGATTGGATTTAAGAAATTTTTGTTCTCATATTGTGGTTGGATGTTTCCTGTTTAATGCGTAGTTATACTCCCAAAGGAGATGATTGTGTATTGTTACATATAGGGATATATGTACAACATATGATTGAGAATCATCTAATCTAAGTATTTTCATACACCCAAAGGTGGTGATTTAACGAAGATTAAAATAAATTCTCATGGCCGCTGTAATGTAGAGAGTATACAATTGCATATCATGTTTTCTACCCAAAGGTGATTATATGATGATGTATATAACTCTCATGGTAAATTTTCACATTATGCTAATTATAAACATTTATGATTTTTCAGTCACTTTTTTATGAATGGAAACTCTATAACTATTGAGATTCTTATCGGATCAAACTTTAAGAAGTGGAGAGAGGATTTTTTATTTGGTATGGAACTGTCAGATGTTCATATTTCTCTTACTGAGAATAAGCCGACAACTCTTACTGAAGCTAGTACGAAACCCAAGAAAACACGATTTGCTGCTTGGGAAAAGAGCAATAGGATTTGCTTACTGTCTATGAAACGATCCATACATGAACATCTTAGAAGTGATTTCACAGCTGACATCACTACAAAGCAGATGATGGAGGCCTTGGTGGCAAGGAATCGCGACTCTTCTAATGCTGAAATTGGGACACATCTGTCTAGGTTATTTAGCTTGAAGTATAATGGTTTTGTTGGTGTTAGGGATTATGTCCTAAGGATGGTGGATCTGCAAAAAAAGATTCAAGGCCCTTGATGTTAATATTTCTTATGCTTGTGTTGTGTATCTTGCACTCAACTCTCTTCCACCTAAATTTGGTATTATTCAAACACAGTATAATACATATATCAGACATGGTCAATCAATGACTTGATTGCAAGGGTGGAGTTAGAGGAGATAAAGCTGAAGAAAGGTAAAGCGCATATTGCCATGTATGCTGCCTCCAGTTATGGTGTTAAGAAGGGTAAGGTACATAAAAATCGTACTCATAGAGTAACTCATTCATCCACTAGTCCTTCTGACAACTTGGGTCCAAAGAAACCGACCTTTAAAAAGGTCGGTAACCATGGTAAGGATGGTCTCTGTTTCTTCTGTAAGAAGAGATGACACGTAAAGAAAGACTGCGTTAAATATAAAAATTGATTGTATAAGCGTGAGATTAAAGGTAATGATTCTTTGGCATTGGTTGTGAATCTAATCTATCAGAAGCCCCTTCTTATTCGTGGTGGCTAGATAGCGGTGCAACTAATCATGTTGCGTTTACCATACAAGGATTCATAAATCAGAGGAAGCCAAATAAGGAAGATTCAAAGCTCATCGTAGGAAACAACAATAAAGCTGACGTCAAGTTCGTGGGAGATAACATTTTAATTCTAGATTTTGGTTTTAATTTGATGTTAAGGAATACATTTTATGTACATTCTTTTAGACGTAATTTAATTTCTGTTTCAAGTTTGGACATTTATGGTTACTCTTTTGAGATTTCAAACAATGCAATTTATATTTCTTTTAATTCAAATAAAGTTGGGTATTAAACTATGTCCAATGGATTGTACAGATTATGTTTATCTCCCAATGAAATATACGTCGCTTATACAGCTGAAAAAGTTATTTCCTAAAGACCTCTACCTAAGGAACAATCTTACGCATTATGGTATAAACGTCTCGGGTCACATCTCTGAGGAAATAATGGAAAGACTGATAAAAGCAGACATTTTACCCACTCTTAAAAGTGACCTAGACACATGCATAGACTGTTGTAGAGGTAAGATGACTAAAATAAAGAAGAAAACTGTAGTCCGAAGTTCTCACTTGTTAGAGATTATTCATGTAGATATAAATGGACCCTATATAGAAAAGTTGTGTAGAAATTTTTATCTCATCACATTTATTGATGATTATTCCCGATATGGTTATCTGTACTTGATTAAGAAAAAATCTGAATCTCTTGATAAGTTCAAGATTTTACTGACTGAAGTCGAGAAACAGCTGGGAAAAATCATAAAAATTGTCGGATCTGACTGCGGTGGTGAGTATTATGGTCGACATGGCGATGTTGGACAGCTTAAAGGGCCATTTGCCAAATACTTAGAGGATTCTGGGATTGTGGCTCAGTTTACTATGCCATGAAGTTCTAAACAGAACAGTGTAGCCGAAAGTCGTAATCACACCCTTATGGATATGATGAGGAGTATGATTAGCAAGACTAATTTACCTGAATTTCTATAGGGTGAAGCTTTGAAAACAACGCTTTATATTTCAAATCATGTTCTTACAAAATCTATGCCACTTACTCCTTTTGAATTTTGGACTGGACGTAAACCTAGTCTAAATCATCTAAAGGTTTGGGGATGCCATGCATAAGTAAAATTATATAATCCAACTTTGAGTAAGTTGGACTCTAGAACCACTCGGTGTTATTTCGTATCTTATTTAGATTATTCGAAATGGATATTGATTTTATAATCCCATTAGAGGTACGAGAATTGTGGATTCACAGACAGTGAAGTTTCTAGAGCTAGATGTGGCCGAAATAGTTAGTTACTCACAGACTATTGAAGACAACGGTACGGTGGGTACTTATATGTCCTTTTCTCTACCTATACAGACAATTGTGGAGGTCCCTACACCGTAGGATGAGTCTGTTGAGGTTCAGGAACCTGTTATTGAAGTATTTCCTGATGAAGTTCCTCAAGCCTCTTAGAATCATAATGAGGTTGAAGATGCTCCTCTAAGGATATCCGTTAGGCAGAGACGATCAGCTATACCAACAGACTATATAGTCTATCTGGGAGAGCAAGACTACGACATCTGCTGTGTTGTTGATCCGGTAACTTATACAAAAGTTATTTCTTATTCTCAGTCTGATTAATGGTTAGATGCGATGAAAGATGAGATGTTGTCTATGAAACATAATGATGTTTGGGAGCTTGTTGAATTGCCTGAAGGTTACAAACCTATCGGCTGTAAATGGGTGTATAAGACTAAGAGGAACTCCAAAGGAAATATTGAGAAATTTAAAGCTAAACTGGTAGCCAAGGGATTCACTCAGAGAGGAGTAAACTATGAAGCAACTTTTTCTCCTGTCTCTTCTAAAGACTCTTTTAAAGTGATAATGGCTTTAGTAACTCATTTTGATATGGAGCTTCACCAGATGGATGTTAAAACTACCTTTTTAAATGGAGACCTTGATGAATAGGTCTATGTGGCACAACCCGAAGGTTTTGCAGAAGATGATTCAGGTAATCTGGTTTATAGATTAAAAAAGTCTATCTATGGTTTGAAACAAGCTTCTAAACAGTGGTACTTAAAGTTCCATAGCATTGTTACTTCTTTTGGGTTTGAGAACAAACTGAATTAGTGTATATACTGCAAAGTCAATGGGAGGAAATTTATTTTTCTCGTTCTTTATGTTGACGATGTCTTGCTTGCGAGTAGTGATATTGAATTACTACATGAAACAAAGCGAATGTTATCAAAGAACTTTGATATGAAGGACCTTGGTGAGGTTCTTTTGTCCTTGGCATTGAGATCTATAGGAATTGTTCTCGCCGCATTTTGGGCTTATCTCAGAGGGCATATATTGATCATATTTTGGAAAGATTCAATGTGCAAGAATGCAAACCAGGAATCGCTCCTGTCTGCAAAGGTGATAAATTGAGTCTTTCACAATGTCCTCATTCAGATATTGAGAAAGCCCAAATGAAGAATGTACCTTATGCTAATGCACTTGGTAGTATCATGTATGCTCAAGTTTGTACTAGGCTAGACATTGCTTTTGCAATAGGACTTCTAAGCAGATATTAGTCAAATCTAGGACACGATCACTGGGTTACTGCCAAAAAGGTTTTGAGGTACTTAAAAATGACTAGGGACTATATGTTGATTTATAAATATGTTCAAAACCTGCAGCTAGTAGGGTATTCAGATTCAGACTATGCTAGTTGTCAGGATGACAAGAAGTCAACAACAGTGTACATCTTTATGCTAGCAGGTGGTGCAGTATCATGGAAAAGTGAGAAACAAAAAATGGTATCATCCTCTACTATGCAAGCGAAGTTTATAGCATGCTTTTCGCCTACTACTCAGGCTATTTGGCTCCGGAATATCATTAGGGAGTTGACCGTATTTGATTTTGTCGATAGGCCCATACAGTTATATTGTGACAATAACTCTACAGTGTTGTTCATTAACAACAACAGAGGTCTCAAGAAGTCTAAGCATATGGAGGTCAAGTGTTTGACCATTAAGGAATCCGTACATAATGGTGACGTTGCAGTAGAGCATATTTCTACAGATGAAATGATTGTTGATCCACTGACTAGAGGTCTACGCCCTCGTGTATTTGAACGACATGTCATTAACATGGGCTTAGAAGTATCGTGGGATGCTATTGTTTAGTGGGAGCTCTTCAGTTTTTGCTCTAATAAAGTTTACATCTACATTATATTACATTTAGTAACAGTTTTGATATGTATTGACACTTTTACATTCAATGAAGTGTTTATGAATGTGTTATTTTCATATTAAATACATATCTGTTTAAAATCTCAAGGTATTGTGTAAACCTTGAGTAATGGCTAAGGCATTTTTTTTAGCCATACACATATGTTTTGTTACATATAAAATACAGTTAACTATAAAGGTAAGATATATGTGGGTTCGCTGAAACCATAAAGATATTCTCTAGTGGCACATCAGGTTTCGTGACACTTAAAGTAAGAGAATAATGACTGACAAGGAGGATAACATATAAAGTTTCTCTATTATTTGAGATGTTATCCATTTGCCACACTACTATATTAAATCCATATCAGTGAAGTTAAGAGCACTTGTGACCATGAATGGCTCTGTGTCTTTTGATGCAGTTATTACCATGACTCGGTGTTTGAGACTTTATAGGATCGGATTGACTATTAAGGATTATCTCTAGACCAATATAAGGATGCGCATATACAGTACAATTTTAATTAATATAACCCAAGTGGGAAAATGTAAGAATATTATTTTGCGGGCTTTATTAATTAATATTGTAATTAATTAATCGGTCTGATAAAGAAAAGATATACAGTTTTCTAATTAATGTAATATGGAACTGGATAGTGTGGCCAAGTCAAACCTTATCAATAATGAGGGGATAGGTTACAAACTCTATAAATAGAGCTCAAGTTCCTCCTCTAAATTTTAATGTTCACATAACCTCACATAAAGAGTCGTGAGAAAGTGATACGTGAGTGGCCATCTCATTGAAGCCAGTGTTTAAGGAGGTTCTAGAGGAGAAGCTCTTGAGCATCGATTCATCGCAATTCCGCATCAAGAACAATGGATCTGAAACAAAGTGCGTAAATTTCTCTACTTTATGATTTGTGATTTACATATCTAAACGTGATAATCTTGGATCGCTGCTTAAGTTTAATAATCGCAACTTACACATGCATCTTTATTTCTTAAAAACATGCTCTACGTTATGCAAGCACTTTCATGTGAACATATGTTGGTTTTCATTTCACTTTTCATATTGTTATTACATGAATGATTTAGCATATTTTCCTATAATGGATTTGCTTAATTGAGTGGGATTTCCGCAGCAGAACTATGAATTTTGCACAATGTAACTAAGTAATGGTGGGAAAATTGTCCAAAAAGCCATAAACCTATTACACTTTTGCCAATTCAATCATAATCATTATAATTTTGCCACTTGAGTCTTAAAAATTTTCAAGTTTTTTTAGTTGAGTCCATTCGGTCAATTTTGATAAGAAATTGCTGATGCGAACAATTTTCAATAATATTTTAATATTTTTAAAATATTTCTGATTAATTTTTCTTTTCTTTTTCCTTTTTTTTTTATTTTCTTTATTTTTTTTACAACTATGGCCGGTGAAGTTGCAAGTCGACCATTGCTGGCCATAGGCGAGGGTCTAGGCCCTCGCTAGCTAGAGATGTAAAAAAACAAAGAAAATAAAATTAATCAGAAAATTTTGAAAAATATTAAATAATATTAAAAATGTCCACGCTAGTGAGGACCTTGCCACATACGAAGGCCGTCATCCACATCATCTATTTGATTCAAATGGAAAAACATGAACAGGTTTAGGATTCAATTGGCAAAATTAAAAAGTTTAGAACCGAATTGGAAAAACTGCAATAGATTTAGAACTTTTTGGACAATTTTCCCGAATAATGGTGATTAAATGTTTGGTTAAGGATATGCTTAATTATTTTGTACAATATTTTTTATTATAAGATTCACTCTGATCATACCATGAAGCAACATCTGCATGAGATGTCAAACATGATAAGCGAGCCTAAGTCAACTGGCCACATCCTCACATATCAATAGCAAGTTCAAGCTACCATCTGGTTCCTTCGTGGTTGACTTGTCGAACGGGTGGGTTGGATCGAAAATGATCCGATCTATATTGACTCATTTAACTTTTTTTGACCCATTTTCATGTAACACAAATCTAACGACTCATACCCCACCCAACCCATATTGCTAAAATGCTATAATATTTAAGCCAATTTAAAAAAAATTATATCCTATAAATGTTTATTTATTTTATTTTTTTACGACTCGACGGGCAACTAGAGACCATACTTTTTATTTGTTATGTAAAAGAAAGAAAAAAAATGAAAAACATAAATTACAAATTAAAAAAAATTATAAATTAAAAAATTAAAAAAAATATATAAAAACTGGGTTGGAGAGTCACATGAATGAGTTGACTCAACTAACAACCTTTATAAGCTAAATGGCTTGTAAATGGATTAAAATAAAGGTTTCTCTTTAAAGCCATTTACAACCCACATATAATTAATTTTACAACTTAAGCTCATTTATTAAAACTTGACTAACCCATATTTGACTCATCTCATTGAATATGAATTAAAATATGGGTTTTCAATAGGGATGAGCAGCTTCAGGTTCCGTACAGGTTCTACTTAGAACCTAGAACTTACCCGTCGGAACAGATTTCTAATTTTTTAGGACCTACAACCTACTCTGCATATCCTAGAACCTGGATCCTACCCTATCGTAGGTTCTATGATCGGTTTTAGATCTACCCATATTCCACATGTATTCTTAATTGAACGATTGCAGTAAATCATTACTTTTAATGACCACTACTTGCTGCTACAATCCATTGACCACAACTCATATTTAGACACGTAAATAAATATGAAACATTAATAGAGTAAAAGTCTCAATCATAAATTTTTTCGAAAATGAAAGCTTGGACTAATGATTCCAGATTAAGCACTCATTAACAAATATACAAAAAGAAAAACACAAAAATTTGCTCCATGTTCCATTTACCTAGAACCTTGAACCTACCTATCAAAATAGGTTCCTCAACTTTTGGAACCTAAAACCTACTTTGCGTATCTTTGAACCTAGAACTGGTGCGGTTCCCCACCAATCCTATTTTAGGTTCTTGGTTCTACCCTGAAACCATGCTCACCCTTAGTTTTCAACCCATTTTGACGCCTCTACTTCGTTGTGGTTGGGAACATATGGAAGTTAACTCGAATTGCAAAAGAAGATTTGGTCTTCTGCAAGAAGGGAAAGAAAGGCTGGATTAAGAAGGATAAGACCAAAAGGAAGTGCTTCTACTGTCGAAAGAATGGATACTTCGCTAGGGAGTGCACCGAGCAAAAGAAGGTTTGATCTTTATTATGATATTCCCGGTGGTATCTATGTTTCTAGCCTTGTGATGCTCACTGAAATCTTTTCCTTCGTAGATCGTAGGCTCGGGAGCGATGGATCGTGTTGCTTGGGACCGAGGGTCCTTTGAGGAATAACGTCGGATACCTGCTAAAAGCAAGCGGACTTGTGTAGGTAACGACTCAGGAGTTGAAGACAAAGGAGCTTTAGGAAAACGAGTATTTGCTCCTAATATGTAAGATGTGGCTGTGTAGGAAACTTTGGCTGTGCTGATTTCATGCTGTCTTGTTCACAGGCGAGACAATAGCACGGATGGTTCTTGAACTTTTATCCAATGTGTAATGTGTCGTCTTTGCAATTTTGACTTATGCGATGCGGTCCCTGTGTGGCGTCCCACTCCACCGCCTACTTACTAACCATGTGTTCTGTTTTAATCTTTTATTATACAATAGCGCATGTGGAAGACTAATTAAACACAGATAGACAGCCATACAAAACAAGTGCATGATAATATAGTCGACAGGCACGCCTAATAGGGTATGGCCTTAATAGGTTTCACTAACCTAAAAATTCACATCGATCACAAACGACAGACTCACAAAATACTGAATTCATGTATATATGCATATATCTTTTAGCCAGTTCTTTACAAAAATTCAAAATATTCTAGGAGAACCACAAGATACGATAACTACTCCCGGCCTATCGACACTCTTGGCGGGCTCCTTCTTCATCACCAATATCCATGGCTATTCTTAGCCGCCGGCATCACTGGTTAGCTAAACTAATCTGAAAAATGGTTAATCAACGAGGGTGAACTCAAGGCTCCGCGAATGTACGTCTAACCCAATAGAATGTCAGCATTGAAACCAGAACATGGCATCAATAATTCTCAACTTTCATGCGCATGAGAGGTAATGTATGAATGAGATTCTTTCAAATTCTCATATGCAATGCCGGTTCACGTGAACCGTCCTCGCGGATAAACCTCACACGGCATCTCATCGCCAAGAGGCATTTCAGTTCGCACGAAGCGCGGGAGCAATCCCCAATAAAATAACCATCGAAAGCATCCCGAATTCCCTCCGGCTCCACAGGGCATCGTCGGTAGCAGCACGACGGGATAACTTCTCATGATGAAATGCCATGATGTGCACACACAATGCAATCTTACCTTCGTCGGCACTTTCTTCGATGGTTCTTTCAGAAATTCAATATAATAATCATGCATAACAGGCGAGGTTTCAAGAATGCAATTATATTTTCAACTATTGACGTATAATTCTAACGTCAATCCAAACAAACTATAAAGGTTAGAAATCCACTCGTCTTAGATCTTAAAACGGATGGAACGACGACAATGATGGACAATCCCAGGGCGTCTGGCGGTAGAACGAGGGAATAATGGCGGCTGAGGGTGTGGACGGCGGCAAAGTGAGGGTAAAGGGTCAAGAGGTGGTTTGATCTGACGATCGATGACGAAATGAACTGACGTTAGGTTCTATTTATAGGAAAAGAATATGGTGGCGAGTCAGCACCTGGGCGACCACGTGCTGACATGTGTTCGCCACGTGTCACGTGTCCGTGGCACCGTCTTTGCCACGTTCCAACACCTGGCTTGCCACTTGTCACCACATGGTGACACATGGCCTTCCACGTGTCCACATGTCTCCATTGTCCTCATCCGGTCCCGATTTCTTATGTACTTGCCTTGATCGGGACCTAGTTCAAGTATAATGCATTGCCCCGTCGTCTCGTCATCAATTCCTAATTAATCAATACTCATTCATATAGCATCTTAAGCTGACTAGAGGTTTTGGGGTCATTACATTCCTTCCCACCTCAGGAAATTTCGTTCTTGAAATTTAACTCTTGCTTCCTCCTTACCAAAAAGGTGAGACCCTTAAGTTCTACATCTTACTGAGCTATGTGTCCTACTACACTTTTCGCTGCGTACTCTAACCTTAATTGCCACATCTTGTAATCTTAACCTATTTACAGGGTCACCATTGACATTAATAATTTCTCATGTATTTGGCAACACCACTGTGCCATTCACTCATATATCTCTAAATCCACTTCTCAAGGTCATTCTAATGACTTGCCAAATCAAATGGCGTCAATGATGGAGTCATCAATGTCCAATATGTCTAGGCAGATCGTCCATCATCACTAAGGATGTACACAATGGCTGCCAATTATGATGTCAGTTTCATATGTCAAGCCCGTGGTTTCATTGATTACAGTCTTAAAATATTTCATAAATATCCCTCACACAGATGGGATGTTCTCCGGAAATATTACCCTCAAAGGTATTAAAAATATCCTCCCCTACTCACTCCGGAGGTATTAAAAGTATCCTCTCCGACTTACTACAGAGGCATTTAACAGACTTTCATCAACTCACTACCAGGCATTTCAGGCATTTATTTTCCAATGGCATCCCAATCCAATCATCATTCTAATAATACCTGGGATGCAATGCCATGTTTATGCAGTTTCAAGCCTATTCGAGTTTAAACTCAGGGAAACTTTTCAACATCGAAACCGATGCAACTCAGCTTTTAAAAAAGCACAAATCAACTCAAGGTTTTTGAAATCATTTCAATTCAAAACTGAAAATATTTCAAATTTCGAAAACAATTTAAATTTTTGAAAACTAGTCAGACTTAGCACGATACCTAAACCCACTCTTTCAATGCGTGACTTGGTTCATTCCTGCCCCCATCGCCATCTACTCCGAGAAGACTGTCGGGAGCCGCTCCTTGCTCAGGCCACTCTACCCCGGTGTCCACTCCTCGTAACTCGACAGACCGGGTCGTTACAGGCCCACCAGCCTTCGTCTGGTTCGTCCCCAAGTCATTCACCTACGAAGAGAGTCCCGTTCAGCACGTCCCATACCATACTTCACTACGGTTTATAGGTATCCCGAGCAGCTCGTCCCATACCAAGCTGACGGTTTATCAAGTCCGATGTAAAACAATGATATGCTCATACATGCACGTTTTCAAAACTTCGATAATTTTAATGCAATAAATCCTTGCAATGCATGAATAATCTATTTCGACATTCCTTGATCATCACCTAAACCAAGTCTAAAACCATTAGCGACCATTGATATCAAAGCTCAATTGCCTATGTTCAAGCTACAAATCTCTTATTTGATCGCTGTCAATTCAGAATCAATATAATCAATTTGACCCTTCGTCCAAAGCCCATTACTAAACCTCAAGGCACAACTACAAGTTCAAACTTTACGAATACCGTTTGCTTCCTTGCGAACGTCAATCATCAATCAAGGTCTTTCAATATCAATCGATATCTAAGCCCATCCATAAGCCACACAGATTCAAGCCTATAATCCACCAAAATCAATCGCTTTATTCCAAATCCACAATCAGTACTAACCATCAAACCACAACATTTCAAGTCTAAGGACAAACCATTGCCCCTTACTATCTAATTCTTCGATTGATCGCCCTGCTATATCCACAAATAGTCATATGATCATCAAACTTAAGCAGCGATCAACAATATCTTTTATCTAATAAGTAGCATAAGCTGCTGCTAATCCCTGACTAACACAAACACATGCACTTGTAGTTTTAATCGCGTAAATACCTACCAAACACTTCGTCCACTATCGTACCTTATCACACCACTAACCACTCTGATACCAATCCATGTGGCGTCCCAGTCCGCCACCTACTTACTAACCACGCATTCTGTTTTAATCTTTTATTATACAATGGTGCATGCAGAAGACTAATTAAACATAAATAGACAGCCATACAAACAAGTGCACGATAATATAGCCGGCAGGCACGCCTAATAGGGTATGGCCTTAATAGGTTTCACTAACCTGAAATTTCACATCGATCACAAACGAAAGACTCACAAAATACTAAATTCATGTATATATGCATATATCTTTTAGCCAGTTCTTTACAAAATTTCAAAATATTCTAGGAGAACCACAAGATACGATAACTACTCCCGGCCTATCGGCACTCTCGACGGGCTCCTTCTTCATCACCAATATCCATGGCTATTCCTAGCCGCCGGCATCACTGGCTAGCTAAGCTAATCTGAAAAATGGTTAATCAACGAGGGTGAGCTCAAGGCTCCGCGAATGTACGTCTAACCCAATAGAATGTCAGCATTGAAATCAGAACATGGCATCAATAATTCTCAACTTTCATGCGCATGAGAGGTAATGTATGAATGAGATTCTTTCAAATTCTCATATGCAACGCCGATTCACGTGAACCGTCCTCACGGATAAACCTCACGCAGCATCTCATCGCCAAGAGGCATTCCAGTTCGCACGAAGCGCAAGAGCAATCCCCGATAAAACAACCATTGAAGGCATCCCGAATTTCCTTCGGCTCCACGGGGCATCGTCGGCAACAGCACGACGAGATAATTTCTCATGATGAAATGCCATGATGTGCACACACAATGCAATCTTACCTTCGTTGGCACCCTCTTCAGTGGTTCTTTTAGAAATTCAATATAATAATCATGCATAATAGGCAAGGTTTCAAGAATGCAATTATATTTTCAACTATTGACGTATGATTCTAACGTCAATCCAAACAAACTATAAAAGTTAAAAATCCACTCGCCTTAGATCTTAAAATGGACGGAACGATGACGATGATAGACGATCTCGGGGCGTCTGGCAACAGAACGATGGCGTAATGGCGGCTGAGGGCCTGGACGGCGGCAGAGTGAGGGTAAAGGGTCAAGAGGTGGTTTGATCTGACGATCGATGACGAAATGAACTGAAGTCGGGTTCTATTTATAGGAAAAGAATATGGTGGCGAGTCAGCGCTCAGGCAACCACGTGTTGACACGTGGCACCGCCTTTGCCACATGTCACTCCTCTCTCGTGGCGGTGACACCTGGCCTTCCACGTGTCTCCGTTGTTCTCGTCCAGTCCCGATTTCTCATGTACTTGCCTTGATCGGGACCTAGTTCAAGTATAATGCATTGCCCTGTCGTCTCATTGTCAATTCCTAATTAATCAATACTCGTTCATATAGCATCTTAAGCTGACTGGAGGTTTTGGGGTCATTACACCCTGAACTTTGGCCCGCTGTGCAATGTCTTCCCTAAACTTTTAATTTATTCGATATGGTTCCTGAACTATTGGTAAATGTTTGATGTGGTCTCTAGATTTATATGAATATGATTAAAAATTCAGGGCCAACATTGCACATTGGGCTAAAGTTCAGGGATCACATCAAACAAATTAAAAGTTTATGGACAACATTGCATATTGAACTAGAGTTGAAGGACCATTTTGTGTCATTTTCCCTTCATTGTGAAGACTAGCTGTGTTGCTTGGGAAGCCAATGCAAAGTCCGATATGGATGCACCATTCACACTGCGCGGCCGAGATGTCTGTCGTGGAGCATCGAGGCAAGTACATGGCCTCAAGTACAAAATTGGTCCTGTCCGAGCTGTCCAAGTGGGCAGTTCCACCCCTGGAACCGGGAACTGGACCGGCGCCCCCGGGAACCGCCCTAAATCGGGCGGTTCGGTCCGGTCCGGGAGGTTCCTATTGCTCACCCCTAGTGAATACATATGAAAAACATGCCATTCAAAGCACCTTTTTAACATTGCATTCTCCTCATATTTGATGTATATATTCTGTCTTCTGCTTGGAGATCAGAAATGTATTGTCTGGTTCTTATCAGATAACCCATGCTACTCATCCGGGTATCAAAAGTCTGTTTGACATATGGTCCCTCAGTACCCGCGTCGAAATCTTTTCGTGTTTGATCGTATTGTAAACAGCCGAGGAGGACGCGGGATCCACTTCTCGTGATCTATTAGTACGAGCATTCGCTTGAAACAATTCACAAGTAACTATTTCTGTCTTTGAGCACGCATAGAGCCTCCGATTATGTCTCGAGGAAAATCTGGTCATTGTGGATAAACGTATCGAAGCCACTTTCGTCTACTTAATCAGGGTTATCAGTATTTTTGCGATTAGCATCAGCATTGTCATCATAAAAGATCGCTGCACGTTTGGTTTTTCCTGAACGAATCTCATGATCTTCTACCACATTTTCTTCGCTTCCTCCCTCCTGTTGTTCCTGTCGATTGTCCAATTCTACCTTTTCGCAGGTGCTGATGCGATTTCGAATTTTTTGGTCGATTGTCAGGGAGGTTGAACAGCCATTCATTTGCGGATCTGATTTGGGCCTTTTCGGGTTGATCTTCGGGGAGGTCTGACCACTCTTACTGTACTTGCGTCCGCCATTGAGCAAGGATAAGTACCACTGTACATCCGCATGACGATGGATACGGCATTCTCATTTTCATCGAGATTCACACCCTCATTCTCTGTTCTTTCTGTTCTCAAACTTGGACCTCAAGCCCTCCATACATCACATAACAGGCAATTCAGCTCATAAATAAAACACATTATCATTGCCCTATTAATCTTGTAGGAACCGGTCTCAAACGATAGAACATCTATTTCTCCTCAGATCTTATACACGTACTCGTACAGGAAAGTTTTCTGACCATTCGGGTCGGGTCGGGTCGGGCGTGCTGTTGCGGGTCTGTTTTTTTTTTTTCTTGAAAAGCTTCAAGCTTCTGATTTCTTCCTTTCTTCTCTCATTTAAATTTAGTCTTTTAATGGACTTCAGTGCTATGGTCTTGCTCTGAGTTCTTCTGCGAAAATATTAATGTAATCTTTTCGATCAATTTTCATCGAAAAGAAAGAAAAAAACCATCAGCTTCTCACGGAGGTCCACATCATCAGGTTGGTTGCCACTTAGTGTTATTCAAGATGATTTCTTCTGCATAAGTTTGCAACGAAGGTACCTTTACCAATTTGCATGTCTTGGTAATCCAATAGCAGATAATCATAGTTAGAGAAGCTTAGGCTCCGTTTGTTTTGCGAAAAATGTGAAGTTTTCGAAAAATATTTTTCGAAAAGTTATTTTTCAGGAAAATGACAATGTTTTCCGGTGTTTCGCTAAATTATGAAAAAGACCCGAAAAATGTTTTCCGTCGATTGGTATGGAAAATCGGATTTGATTTCCTCCATGAACTCCTTTTAATAATATTTTGTTTTTCTGTTTTTTGTTTTCATTTTTTTGTTTTTATTAACAAATTCGAATTTTTTTTAATTATTTATCTTTATCTTTTTTCTCTTTTTTTATTTTTATTTCTTTCTCGTTTCGGTCGGTCGCCGGCCATCGCGAGCTCAAGCTCGCCCAAGGCCGGCGACCTCAGGGCTCCCCAGATCGGAGAGCTTCGAGCTCGGCCGAGGAGTGATCGCTTGTATCAATTACAATAATGAAAGAACGAAAAATATTTTCACCGTCCACGAAAACGTTTTAATATAAATTGCTGTCGATACAAAAGACATTTCTCATCCACTAATTATCTTAAGCGATATAAATGATTATTTTTTAAAAATAATTTTAAATTATTTATTTTTCGTGAAATAAACGAAGCCTAAATTATCGAAATGTGTTAGCCAGATAACTATGCATCACCGACCAATCTTCCATTTGTGTCAACGTTCTCATCGAAATTCGATGAGAACATGGCGTGTCTGATAGAAGGACAAAAATACAATGTTTCTCAAATTAAGAAATGGCCTTTATTGTCTGACGTACTTTTAATTTTAATTTTCTAGTTTCAGAAGTGTGTGCGGGCTACGATAGCTGCTTGTCCACATCACTTGAAATTTGGAACGATTCGTTGCAACTTCCGGCCTTGGGCGAGCTCGAGCTCGCCGGGATCTGGTGAGCTCGTGGCTCCCCGGCCTCGGATGAGCGTGAGATCATCAAGATCGGCCGAGCCTCGATCTCCCCGGCTCACATCATGGCCAATCGCCGGGCGGCCAGCCGTCACCGAGGTCCATGGTTGATGGAGAAAAAAGAAAACAAAAAAAAAGAAAAAAGAAACAAAAAAAATTAAGAAAAGAAAAGGAGATAAAATAAAATTGCCGAATTTTTCAAAAATAAATAAAAATAAAAAGAAAGTAAAAATAATAATTATAAAGAAAGGAAGTGTGAAAGAAGGTAGCAAAGAAAAATGAGGAAAATGTTTTCCTCTTCTCAAAAAGTGGAAAACATTTATCCCATTTTTGAATGAGTTTTTTTTCATGAATGGAAAATATTTTCCTAGATTAGCTTATTTTTCGCAAACCAAAAGCCGAAAAACTCAAAAAATATTTTTCGAGAATTTGTTGTCCGCAAAACAAACGGAACCTTTATTACCATTTTTTTTCCATTACTACCTCTACTCAACATGGAAATATCTCCTCGATGTCGGCAAAATGCCAACATATCGGCATACTGCTCTACTAGACGCAAACCAACAGTGAAAGACAATGGTCTTTGGAATTGGAAAGGTTGCAATCAGCTACACATCACACGGGCTGCGAAAATAGACAGACGCTTCACAGTTATCAAACTCAACGGCGGAATCCACGACAGAGCAATCGGTATGCCAGCAGCAGAGGAGCGGCGGCGGCGGCGGCAGCAGGAGGTGGGCTTGCGTTTATGTTAGGCAATAGACGCCATGGAAGAGACGGGAACAACGCCGGACGAGTTAAAGAAATAGCTGAAAAAACTCTTTCAGCCTTTTTTTTTTCTTTTTCAATTTTTGGCCTTCCTTTATTCTCTTTTTATCTCTTCTGATTTCCTTTATAATTAACATGTAATATATCGATGTGAAAAAAGAAAAGAAAAGAAAGAAGGATCTTAACATTTGACATATCTTAAAATTGAAAAAAAAAATACCCAATCAGTTTTAAGCCTCGACACCAATAATTGCAGCCATGGATGGTAGTGTTAGGTCAAATTCAAATTCGGAGATTTCAAAAAGATAAATAAATAAACTAACCGAACCGGCTCGACCCGACCCGATGGGTTGAGACATATACAATTCGGGTATCGGGCCGAGTCGAGCTCGGTGTTATTTAGTTTCGATCGGGTATCATGGATACCCGACCCGACCAGCCCATTGACACCCCTGGTTAAACCCAGCCCACCATTACTTGATTTCAAGGGTAATGCCCATAAAGTTGCTAATAAATCCCTCAATTTTTTGTTCGACCAAAAACAAAAAATCCCTCAAGATTTTGGATTTCACCACCATTATCAAAGAACCTTCTCTCAATTTCGCCTAGTGAGAGCTATTTCAAGCTATCCAATCTTCATGAACTTCTCATTTATATGAAAAATCAGTCCTATATTTAGGTAAAATTATAAAATAGCCCCTTACTTTAGGGATCCACTAATCGAGTCAATCTTGACTGCTTTTTAGCGATTAATATTTTTGAAATAATCAAAATACAATTCATAAAAATGTTCGTTAAAAAGTAATTCAGCCCTTAAATTTTTAGTTTTAGAAAATGAGACCTCGAACTATTCGAAATTCAATTAGCCGATTTTCTATGATAATTAGATTTTTTACCCGGTTTCGTTTTCTTTTATTAATCTCACTTAATTACTAATAAAAATTCGCCGATCGTATTCACATTAAGTGAATTTAGCTTTTTGACCTTGTAATAATATAATTGCTATTTGACCCCTTACATCCATAGTTTCATCTTTCTAGCACCTTTATTCATCAAAGTCATCAAAATCCTCTTGATTAACTATGTTTCTATTCTTGGCATATAGTCATGATCGATAAATTGCCTCACAGCATCTTCACATGGCATTATAGACATAATAGATTTTTCATGTAGTAGTAGCAACAATCTTATGACAAGAGCACAAGTAAGCATCAACAAACATCAATCTTATGTTAATAAAGAATAACCATTGCAAAGTCATCTAAATCCAACATTTCTAACAACATCTCTAAGCTTCCGTTACTAAATTCAAATAAAGATTAAGAGTACTATGTGGCGTTTGGTACGGTGAAATGGTATGGAATTGTAGAGTAAAATAGAATGAAGAGAAACGATGGATCCAATGCTTTTGTTTGGTAAACTATCGGAATGGAATGGAATGAAATGATGATTCTTGCGTCTGGTTGTAAGGAAGAAAAAACTTCGCAGGAATGGAATTGAATGAGAATTCTTTTAGTACACTTGATTTATATTATACTTGAATTGATAGGGCAGAAGGACACCTCAAGTGTCAATATTTGTGTAGGGCGCTCACTTTGATGATTTTTTTTATCACTTAAGTGTTAACTCTTTTTACAAACGCTTATTTGAGTGCCAACTCCAGTGAGCGTCGCCGGAAATCCTACGTGGCGTTTACGTGGCTCGCCAGAGGATCCCAATCAATACAAAAAAAGCAAAAAATTAATAAAAAAAATTCACGTAATATTAAAAAAAATTAAAAATAAACTAAAAACTATAAAATAAGCTAAAAATTTTAAAAAAGAAAGAAAAGGAAACACAAGTTGTAGGGCGAGGGCTTGGACATCCCTCGCCGCCGTCGCCTCACCATTGCCGGGGGATTGGCCGGCGGGGTCGCTGAGCCTCATCTAGTGGCCGACAACCCCCGTCGATGGCTAGCGAGGGCTCCACCTCGCAGATCTGGTGAGGTCGAGCCTCACCGCGGTTGGGCGAGGCTAACCTCGCTCAGCGACGGCAAGGTCTCACCCTCGGCAGGGTCGGCGAGGAAGGGACCCGGCGGTGCCGCATTGATGGACTAAGTGGGCAAGGATTTCGGAGGGCTTTGAGGGCCAATCGACGGAGGGAGTCAACGGCGTCCGCGAGTTGACCTCGAGAACAGAGATTAAGGAGGGAACGGACGAGGCAGGGAGGGCCTAGGTCGCGGGTGGGTCGCTTTCTTGGATTTGGGCGGGATGGGAAGTGATTGAGAGGTTTGGGAGGAGAGAGGAGGGGCATTGGGGAGAGAAACCATGAGAAAGTGAAGAAGCCCGAGGGCTCTTCATTTAGGTTTTGCTCGGGAGATGTTGATCGGCGCCGGCGGCGCGTGGCACGCGATTGGTTCCGGTGAGCATCGCCGCTGGAGGGGAAAGATTGAGAGGATGATTTTCCGGTGAGGGAGCGGTGGCGGACTGGCGGTCATGGGCCCTGCTGCCGTGGAGTTTTGGGGGGCTTTCAGATATCCGCCAATACCATGTCACCACGTCAGCAGCACAGAAGTATAGTGAAAAAATATATACATAGAGAGCGATCGATACTTCCAAGATGCGAGTGCTCATAAGCTCAGCTGATTTCAATCGTGAAGTTTTTTTTTTTTTTTTTTCTAGTTTTTAGTTTTTCAGCTTATTTTTTAAATTTAATTTAAATTTTTTTAAAAAAATAGCTTAATTTGTAAAAGTCAGTCCACGTGAACCGAATTTTGTAAAAAAAAAAAATGAATCATGGACTTATTGTTTTAAAAAAAAAATTGGCACTTGGACTGGGTTTTTTAAAAGAAAAATCCACATAAAATTAAAAAAATTAATTAAAAAAATACCATGTGAACTGTTTGGCCGAAATTTCTCGCCGCTGCCACTTAAGTGATCGCTTTTTCTCTGATTGGCACTTAAGTGAGACGGCGAAAAATATTAGCACTAAAGTGAGCGCCGTACACAAATAATAACACTTGAGGTGTCTTTCTCAATTATAATTAGTACTTTTAATAATTCATTATTGATCATTAATCACTTTTATTTACTAATTACTATCTTTTAATATAGTATAATAATTTAGATTTCTTAAATATGAATTACTCAATATTAAATCATATTATTCATTATTCTAAAAAGTTACTGTTCTATTAAAATCTTTGAATTACATACAATTTTAAAATAGATCATTAGTATTTTTATATCAGCTTATGCACTAATATCTATTTACTTAAGCATATTGAGGTTAGTGAAATCATTTTGTTAATAGATTTTCTATCTATCGAGCATATTTGAGTGCCGTGAAATTCAATAGTTATGGTGTCCTATAAGATTTTTTATACTTACAAGTTACAACTCGAATCGTTTTAATTAATGTTGATTCCGCACCGCCGTCCTTGATACTTTCATAAATCTATAACCCGCCGCTCAAAGCTAGGTTACTAAATCAAGGTTTCGAGAAAAACTAAGTGTCTAGAAAATTTCCAAGTTTAACATGATTCAACGATTAAAGTTGCAACTTCATCAAAGGTACCCAACAATTCATTGAAATCGTTCACCATCTTACACTTCAAGAAATATATTAGCAAAAGCAAAAATTTAGGATGTCGCATATGTTACATTAGCTTTATCTTTGTCTCTTTTCAAAAGTTTAAACACTTTAATAAAGAACCGGCGAAAAATGTATAGCATATTTTGCTTTTAGCGGATCAAAACACCAGAGCACTAAAAAATAAAAAGAGAAAATGCAATGGAGGCAGCACTCAACAATTTTTAAATCTGAGTGACATTGTTGTTTGGTAAATAATAATTTGGATAATTTGTTATTTGATACATATCGAAGAAGATACTCAAAATTAATAAAAACAAATAGAAATAAAGGGAAAAAGTCATAAAAACCCAAAATTATGTCCACTGGACATACGTACTAGAATTGTTTTTTTTTTTTGTGACATTGAAAATCCCAAACTATTCTCATTATGATACATTTACCCTAGATTTTTTCTTGCAACATAAAAAATCATAAATTCATACATATGTGACATATTTACCCTTCTTCAATGTTTAGTTTAGGGGTGAGCAAAACGGATCGATCGGACCGAACCGAACCGGCCGATTGGGACCGGTTTCAAGGGGCTCCGGTCCGGTTCCCGGTTCCTAAAAATGGAATCAGTGTCCGAGCGGTCCGGTTCTTGATTCTAGGGGGATCGAATGGACCGAACCGCCCAATTGGACTGACAATTTTTTTTTAAATAAACCTAATAATCTAAAATCCAAGGCAGCCCCTCTTTCCCTAATCCTGAACCCTAATCGGTACTCGCTCGTACTCGCTCGCAGTGGTGATGGGTACACAGTGACACGTGATTTATGGCCTGTACAGAAGTGTATGCCACATTAAGGCTCAAACAACAATACTGGGTTTCAAATTTCCATCTGCGACAAATAAAGCACAAATACAAGTCCTATCCCAACATTGAGAGAGTATTTTGACCGCCTCTGTGTCCATAAAAATAACACATTAAGGGCTTGTATGGCAACTATTTTGATATGAAAAAGTGATTCCGATTAAAATGACTTTTTCTGATTCTGTTCCCTGCATGAGTTTTAGAGAATCAGAACGCGTTTGGTAACTACACAAAATTTCTATTCCCGGGAACAATTGCTCTTCCCAATTTTTGTCATTTAAGTCAAATAATTACGTAGTTACTTTATGAAATTTCATCATATATTTCGAATTAATCGAAGATTAATTCATATTGATTCTCTTATATAACATATTGCATATTGAAATGTAAAAATAAATATCAAGAATCATCACGAGTCATTTTCGTCATTTATTGTGGGGTTTCATCGAACTCTTTTGAGCAACCGAACAACCGACACGAGCGACACTCTCGTTTCTGCAAGGAAAATGCACTGCACTGGCCTGCATTGGTGTGCGTTTTTGGTTCTAGGAAATCAAATCTCAATCTTAATTCATCGAAAACTTAAGAACGAGAGCTTGTTAAGTGTTCACGATAGTTATTTTTGTCTTTTGGCCAAAATTTTCTAAAGCTAGACTAAGTCTAAAGTACATAAATCTAGGTAAATCACAACCAAAGAAATCAAGTGCTCAATCAAGGAATCATGGCATTGATAAATGGAATCATAAAACCCTAAACGAAGCCCTAAGGGCTTAGAGAAATGTGGTTTGAGTTTAATTTCAAATGTGTTTATGATTTTTCTAAAAACGAACAAAATTTATGAAATCTAGAGAATCTATGCCCAAATTTATGAAAATGAGGTCAAACTAGCCTAATCTAAGCTTCTTCTATTTTTAGGGATTTTTTGAAATTTTTTTTTTAAGAATTTTTCCAAATTTTTTCAATTTTTTTATTTTTTATTTTATTGTCATATATATTTTCTTTGAAAATGAGACCTCGTTCTGTTTTAGGTCGAGGAAAAAGTGACGAGAGAACTGAAAGTGAAAAGTGAGAGATGTGAGACTTTTTCTATTTTGTGATTCTTAAAAGTGATTTTTTTTTTAGAACTAACTTTTTTTTTTTGCTCCAAAACTGTTTCCGGGAACAGAATCGGAATCGGAATCATTTACGTTACCAAATAGGGTTCTCATCTTCTTTTTTTTTTGTTTCGGGAACAGAATCAGAGAACCAGAATGGTTGCCATACAGGCCCTAAGTTTTTCACTCCAAATTTTTGTCACAGGTCATTTTATGTTTGTTTTTTTTTTGTCGAAAGGTCATTTTATGTTAACATGCATAGAGACGCATTACCAACTTTCTAGTATTCCAAATGCAACTTAAACCTCAGGATATATTCCCTGTTTACCGGATTCATAGGACCTCTGGGAACCGGATCAGATCGGAAATCGATCACTCTTAATTCAAACAGATGATTTTTTAGCCAAAATAATGTTGCGCAAGTGCTATATCAAAATCCTTTTAAAATGATTGTTAGCGGTGCTCATTAACATGGAGGGTAAATATGTCATACGCATACAAATTTGAAATTTTTGGTGTGACAGGAAAAAAAAAAAAAGATAGAGCATAAATGAGTCGTTTTAAATATAATTTAAGATTTCTAAAGGCTAAATCAAAACCTTGAGTTTTGCTGCGGCCATGCTCTTCTCTCTCACTCACCTTCCATTTTCGTCCCCTCTCTCTCTCTCTCTCTCCAAAATCCACACCGACCCATTTTCTCTCTGTTCCAAAGAATAACCGGCATCCCCAAAACCGGTCAATGCGTTGACTCGATGTTCCCCATAAACCCCAGCTCCACCTTCGTCCTCTCCAAGCCCTCCCCTCTCTTCGCCGCGCGCCACTCCCTCGCCTGCCGGGCAGCCGGCGACGTCCCCGCCGGCCCGGCATTCCCGAGGTGGCTCCAGTTCCCGGTGGCGTCCGCCGCGGACGCGGCGAGGGTGGGGCAGGACTTCGACGGCGGCGCGGTGGCGGATGCCTCGGCGGCGAGGCGAGGAGGTGGCGGCAACGGCGGGGTGAAGGCGAATGCGATGGAGAGGAAGTGGTCGCGGGACAGGGAGAGCTACTTGACGGACGACGGCGACGCTCTCCCCCTCCCCATGACGTACCCGAATTCGTCGCCTGTGACCCCGGAGGAAATTGACAAGCGACTTCGCTGCGATCCTGTAGTTGAGGTAGTACTTAATGTAGCTTTACTCTGGCTAATGTGTTTAATCGTACTTCGGAGGTTGCTGCAGATCAGCTGCTTGCTTATTTGGCCTTCAAAGTTTCGTTTTGATGAAGATGGCAAATGATAATGTCCTATAGGACTAAGTGCGGAAGAATTAGCTCTGCTGTGTCCTCTTATGATAGGAGAATTGAGTAATGGGAGAACTCAACTGTAGATTTTCCAAGGAATTATGGTTTTGATGCACTGTTTGCGGTTTCCGGTGCATTTTGCTGGCCTTTGTTCTTAGAGAACTGTACTGTTGCTTGTCGAATTTACTTTCACAGCAGCAAAATGACAGTGAAGAGCAATGAAGAACACAAATATGTCACTCTCACTAGAAACAACTTATACCTTGACTCCTGATAAGGTGCAACTTTCTGGTGTGATCCGTGGATACAGATACACTTAAGTAATTTGCACTGTTCTTTAGCTAAAGATTTTAATTTATACTTGGGACTGAGAATGAATTTTGAGCTAACCAACTCTGCTCATGATGCTTTTAGCTGTCATGTTAATTGCAACTTCGCAATCAAGCGTGTCCTACTTTTTTTCAATTTAGCGGCAATTTCATCTGGATGAATTGTGCACCCATCCCATTTCTTTCTAAATTAACAACATTCTCATATAAGCAATTTAGAGTGACTCAGTTGAAGTGGATTTTCGTCTTGGGTGTTGAAATTGTAGGATTGCAAGGAAGTGGTTTATGAGTGGACTGGAAAATGTCGAAGTTGCCAAGGTTCGGGGTTTGTCAGCTACTACAACAAAAGAGGGAGGGAAACTATCTGCAAATGCATACCCTGCCTTGGAATTGGTACACTTTTGCCCCTTTGTAAATTGCGCTTTTGCTCTACCTACACTTGTGTGGAATAGCTACAACTAGTTTTACTTGTGCAAAACTTTATTATCTCTCATCACATGATTCAAGGATAGAAGCATAACAAGGCAATAAGCCCATCTTGGAGAAAAGAATGTCTACTCATCCTTTTGCTAGCAGTGCTTGTAATCCTCACTTAGATGTTGCACATTCTTCTTTATTTTCTCATTTTTGCCCAAGTCATTATCTTCATGAGATCTTGTGCAACACAGTACCCTAATTCTGTCCAGAATTCTTTGTTCTTATTCTGTTCATTACAAGAGATCTTTTTCCTGTTTTACATCTTTGAAATGGACTTAAAGCAGTTCCATTATGAGAAGATAGGCAAATCTCCCATTGTAGGGGCATGTTAATAACACTAGAGGACTTTATGAAGTAATATGATGATATGTCACTTTTTTGTTTGTGATATGAAAGGCTGCTTCCAGTATTTAGAAGCATTATGATGTTCAGTAACACTTTTAGATACATATGGTACCCATATGGATTCCTCACTAGAGGAGTCCTCCTATTTATATTGCTCAATTTGGTCATAAGCTAAGCTACACAGCTGCTGCATGAGGTCAATAGTTTCTCAAGTGTAATATGATTTCTGGTGCCGTTATTTCCTGTCGAGGAATTCTTATTTGCATGGTGGGACAACCTCAGTGCATGAGCTCTCTTTTTTCTCTGGCTATCTCATTTTGTACTTATAAGTGCATGCTCACACAATTCTGTGTCTTAACAATTATCTGTTAATGTTCACTGATAGTTTCATTGCCTTAATGGTGAACAACAGCAAATTCTAAAATGTTTAATTTATGCTCTGTTGGGGTACTTAGGAGGTGGAGAAAATTGGGCGTTGGGGATTGAAATATGCATACCCACTTCCTTTCTCCCCTCTTTTATTAGTTGTCCAAACAGAGCCTCAGAGAACAACTTATCAAATGATCCAGGGATAACTTTTGATGTAAAACTTTCCCTTTATATCTCTCTCTCACAGAAACTCAAAAATATTCCAAACGTCACACCCACTTCCATTTCCCCCTCTCCGTTGGTTTCCCAATCAGAGCCTTAGAGAACAACTTATCAAATATGTTGGGGTTAACTTTGAAATTATTTCCGTTTCTGTGAGTCATGAGGTGAATGATTCTTCACAATTTTCTTACTTGAGAAAGCTCGTAGAGTGTGATGCACGCTCTATCCTATGTGTTCTAGGCTGTTCTTCTGATTCGCTTCCCGCAAGTCAGTTGGGGCCGAGAAGTGAAATTTCTACGGCAGAGCTTATGACTATCTGATTAAAGCCACGTAACTCAAGCTCATTGCATGGGCATTGTAAGAGTCTGGAATACTGAGTTTCTTTGTCCTTTGGTGAGAGTGAGCTAGGTAATTTACAACTTAGAGCTTTCAAGGTTTGTTTTCCTTTTCAAGGAAATTAAACTGGAGACTCACTCTCGATATGACTTTATGTCTCTGAGCCTTCTTTAACCGATGGACGCTCTTTTCGTGTTTTCTATATGCTAAAAAGTAGTTCTCCGTTTCAGGTTTCATTTGTCTGACCATTATTCCTGAAACTTGTTCAAAAAAATATCTGCCACCTATCATTAGAAAGTTGGTCGATTGCAGCAATTTTTTGTTTGGCTAATGCAACATTTTCTGTGACGTCACTGGGACTCTTGTTGCTGGTATGTTGCCTAGGATATTAGTATAATGTTTCTTGAACAATTTTATGCGGTACAGTAGTCTGTAGGATGGTTCGAGCCTTTGTATTGTGGAAAATGCATTGACCTGTTGATTATTTCTCATATTTCTTTCCTGCTATGTCCGTATCGGCTGCATTTTTCAGGTTTTCTCCTTTTAAAAGCCACTCAGCCGCATGTTGCATAAATCTGCAGGTTGATTTAGGTGTTAGAAACTTTAATTTTTTTTAGTGTTAATTCCACGAAAAACCCCATACTTGTACACCTGTGACAAATTTACCCAAACTATTTTTTTGACCACAATAAACCTCAAACTGGTACACATATGACAAATTACCCAAAACTATTTTTTTGACTACCAAAAATCCCAAACTAATATACATGTAATAAATTTTCCCCAAACTAAATTTTTTGACCACCAAAAACTTCAAATTGGTACACATGCGACAAATTTACCCTTCGTTAGTTTATGTTAAATCGCGTTAATACCATAAAAAACCCTAAACTGATACATCTGTGACAAACAGATGGTAAAAGCCTCAAATTGGTACACCCGTTAACTGTCACCTGACATCCAACTCAATAATTTGATGATAAAATTTAACGAAAAACTAAAGGAGGGCAAATTTATCACAAATGTACCAGTTTGGGGTAAATTTGTCACAGGTGTATCAGTTTGGAGTTTCTAGTGGTCAAAAAAATAATTTGGGGTAAATTTGTCGCAGGTGTATCAGTTTTGGGTTTTTTGTGGTAAAAAAAATAGTTTGGGATAAATTTGTCACAGATTTACTAGTTGGGGATTTTTCGTGGTATTAACCTTTTTTCTTATGGTATTTTTTTTTTTTTTTTTGGCAATCGGATGTGATAACCACGAAGGACTTCGATTACTCCTAAGAAATACCTCTAAGGAGGTGTTCTAATATAAGAGGTCATCAATCAAATGCCATTGTTTTGCATCTTGCTGGTTCTCATTCACCATTGATATATGTAATGGTCACCTCCGAGGCTCCATCTTGATAAGCTTTTACTGCAGGGTATGTGCAGAAGATAACAGCCCGCAAGGATATTGAAGTAATGGAAGATTTGGACAACGGAAAGCCGCCTTGACCAACGCCTATCCATATTAGCATCTCCTCGATTCATTGCTCTCTTCTTCTTCCTTTTTTTCCCCCAAACCGAGCGATTTTCCCCCTACACATTCCCGCTGTCATTTTTTGTGTAGATTAGAAGATGATTCTTGTGATACAGTAATCTCAAGGTCCAATATAGAGAGAATGTAAGCAACGTCTCTAAAATAGAGTTGATTGGATGACCCGAAAGAGGAAACTGCACAGCTATTGAAAGGAATATATTCTTTTCTCTATCTTATGTAGTACTCTGCCCTTTGCGACCACTGCTTTTGTCTTTCTGCGTCTTGCTTTGTAGTTTTGGAATCCATGCTTTATCCTGGACCTGGATTGTTCTGCAAGTTGAGGAATTGGGAATGTTTATCCGATAGGATCAGTACAAGGTACCTGATACATTTACACGCGCACACGGAATGAAAGCAAGGTTATGCTGATTTTAGAATCGGAACAACCCGGAGACGTGTGAATCTACCGTCAATCCATCGCTATAAATACCAAGCTTACGTACTGTTTCCTGAAAAGGGTTGAAAATTTTGCATCCTAGAAAATGTCAACTTTCAGTTATCTTGATTTGCAGTACAACCTTTCCAAGAGGAAGATCCTGCGAGGGCCATCCCGGCTCCTCTCCTCACGGTCCAGACAGAACTCTGGCCTCTTGCCTACCTTCCAACCAAATGCGGAGGAGATGAAGCGCGTCTTCGACAAGTTCGACATCAACAAGGATGGCAAGATCTCTCAGCAGGAGTACAAAGCGGTTCTCCGAGCCCTTGGCAAGGAGAACCAGATCGAGGAAGTCCCGCAGATCTTCCGAGTGGCTGATCTGGACGGAGACGGGTTCATTGATTTCGAAGAGTTCATGGAAGCGCAGAAGAAAGGAGGTGGGATAAGGACGAGGGACATCCAGAGCGCGTTTTGCATGTTTGATCTCAATGGTGACGGGAAAATCACGGCCGAAGAGGTTTTGAAGGTCCTAAGGAGCCTCGGAGAGAGGTGCAGCCTCGAGGATTGCCGGAGAATGGTGAGAGCAGTTGATCGGGATGGGGATGACGCAGTGGACATGGACGAGTTCATGACTATGATGACTCGGACGCTGAAATCTAACTAAACGGGAGAACATGTACACTTGTATTGTAATCCTTATGCAAATGTTTGCTCTGGGTGTCCTAGGCTCTGTACATTACTACTACCGCTCTGCGGAAATCGTTTCTACTCCTAGTAATGTGAAAATAAGACTCTTCGATGCCGGCCATCACGTGCCGTTTGCGAATTTTTCCGTTTACTTTGCGCATCGATAGAGGTTGTTGATTGATCGACGATGTAGCTCCCAGGTGGCTCGGGCAGTGTCGATTTCGAGGAGCGTCGGTCCGATTTAGGATGTGATCATGCAATACTTTATCACCATAGTGTAGATTTTTTTTTTTTTACGGGGGAATTGTCCAAAAAGTCGTAAACTTATTATATAGCGGCTAATTTAGTCATAAACCTTTCAATCGTGCAGTGCCAATTTAATCCTAAACCTTTTGACGATTTGCTAATGTAGTCCTTCCCGCTAATTTTGACAAAAAATCAATGACGTGGCATATCCGATGCTGAATTGGGTGTCGTACAATAGATTTAGGTCATCTTGGACAATTATCCCGAAATTTTTTAGCGTTCGACTTCAAGCCACAGAACTATTTATGTGGTATTTGTTCGATTTTTAGGGTCGAGATGATGCGAGAATTGCAATCCTAGGACCGACAAGGGGGGTTCTGTCGGTGAAGATTAGCGATGCAAGGCTTGTCATCACTCGAGTGCTGGCCACGATCTCATGGATCTAACTTCATCTTGGTCCTATTTTTTTTTTTTCCCGATCAAATGCCTGAACTTTCAAAACACGACTCAATCAATGTAGTGCCTCCATTAGAAAAATCGCGACTCCGTGCGCTTATCAGTGACCTGACTTGCTTACTCGGATAGAATTTATGCGCAATTGCTAATGCGGCTTGCTTATTCGACAAAAAAATGCCGCGAGGCTTTAACAATGCGGTCGGCATTGTCTACCTCTTGCTCTCAACCGGATCTTCGATGGAACCCGCAGCCACGGCTCTATGGATGCGTTTGGTTAAGCTTTTTCAAGAGGCTTTGGGCCTCTGAAGCCCATTGGAAAAATGCCATGGTGTTTGGCAAACCTTTTTAAGGGGCATTCGGTTCAATGCCAGCCTGGGATAAGCACCCATGCCCACAGTACCATCACCTCCATCTTCTCTAAGTGGCCCCACCGTAGGATCACCGTCAAAATACCTCTAGTAGAGGGATTCTTTTTTCTTTTTCTTCTTCTTGGAGGAAGGTCTGTCATCATCTTCTTCAGTTTGGGAACATGACGGGCAGGCACAGTCGATGTCCCAAAAGCAGTGTCTTGTAGGATCCTTGAAATAATGGACAGGCTACTCATTTGAGTCGAAAGACTTAAAGAACTCTCTAGGATCAGGACATTCCATGCTGAATGGATCAGTTGGACATAGGGTAAAACACAGAATGGTAGGGAAAGAAGGGAAAACGAAAATGGAGTCTTCCTTTTCCTTTGTGAATTTGATGGTTACAGTACCATCTTTCTTTTTGGTAAACTGGGGTTCAGAAGATTGGACCGGCCTGGTGTTCTGGTGGAGCTTTTCGTAGTTAGTTACCCAACTGTCAAGAAGGAGCTTGACAAGTTGGTCTCTAGGGATCTGTCTAGGCACATGAACACAAGGGGTCTGGTCATGATCAACAGAGATGAACAGGGCATCTTCCGAGCTAGGAAGATTGAGATCAATGGCATGATTCTAGACTCTATAGATCATCTGGTATTGCAAAGTAGCGGCTATAGATCGAGGAGTCTATGAAGCTCCAGTGATTTGTAACTGTACTTTGAGGGCTGATAAAAGGCTGGGATCAGCAAGGGTCATGTTGAAGTTTGGGAGAGTGTGACAAAAACAATGCCAGCATTCAGAGTAGTCTGAATAGTCCCGATGCAGGCATGTTGGTAGTCAATGAAGCGGGTGTCAAGCAAAGCTACTCGTGCAACAACAGGTAAGCCCTTACGATCATGAAAGGATAGAGCAAGGCGGCTGGCTCCAAAGTGGAGGTGTGTGTAACCTTGTTGAGCCTACTGAAGAGGGAACTCTTGAGGGATACCGAGTGTAATAAATTGCTCTTGCTGGGTAGATAGGATAGGGTGCTGGTCGAATTTCGAGGACTGAACATACTCCTTAATAGTTCGAGGGGTATGTTTGATAAGGTGTTCAATGGATTTGATAGGAGAGAAGGATGAGGCTTTTGAAAAAGCAGAGTAGGGATTCATCAAGGGAAGCTGAGTTTCTGAAATCTTGTTTTCTTCGTTGAGATAGGCTACCTCATAAAGATAGTCCGTCTTGGAAGCTGTAGATGTTCGAAGCTCAGGAAACAGGAGAGTCAATATGAACGGGTGAAGAATTTGTGAGAGTTTCCATGAGATCTGGATGTTCTTCTCACCTTGCAGGTCTTGACTTAGAATCTTAATCTTAACTCAATATCGATAGTGATGGCTCTGATACCATGGAAGGAAGCGGAGACAAGCCTGAATCTGAGAACAAGTATGCTATCCCCAATGCTAGGCCCTCTAGGCCGATTTCAGGGGACTGCCTTTTAGTTCCCAAGATTCAATCTTGAAGCTCAACCCTCAAGGTGCCAGAAATTTTTGATCCACAAGTTCCACACACAGTGGCGAGTGGAGAGCATACTAAACCACACCATACTACCAAATTAACAAGAGGATTCTAGGAGTCGAGGAACCATACTTGGATGAAAAGAATGGAGGGATTTTTAGGGACTCATGATGAGAAAACTTCACTTTGATATTTAGACGAAGGCTAGATCTCCCTCATTACATGATACAAGAGGCCTTATATAAGCAACACAACTGGATAAAACAAACACATTGGATTCACAGATCCGATACTATTCATGAATAGTAACCTATCTACTGCTACAGTGAATAGTGAATAGTAACCTTGCTACAATGATCGATGAATAGTACATTTCAGAACAACTTTTGACCTTCATGGGCCAATTATTTGAAAGAAACACACACGTGATACTGCAAGACAAAGGATTTTATAGAAACTTGTGGAACCCTTCTTCAGTGTTATCTTCTGAGCTGTCCGAGCTGTCTGATCCATCTTTGCATCTTTTGTAGGCTCTCCAAAGGGATTCTTCATTATTCCATGGTGGGAATTTGTCAAAATCATCGTTCTGGGTACCGGAGGAAACATCTTGTGAGCTGAAGGGGACATCTTTGCGTGGAATATTATCCTGGGAGCTGGAGGGGATGTCAAGAGCATACGGTTCTTAAGAGAGGGGTCCACCCCATGGATCTTGGGAATCCATGTCCATCGATGTGCCTGCTGGCTGATTGTGTCGGTGGAAATAGTCCAAGGCCCATACTTCTCAAGGAATAGTGCAATTTTCCTGGCAGAGGATTCTTTGAAGCTCTCTGTACTCTTGAGGTATGGATGCAATACATCTTGGAAAAGTTTGATGAACATGAGCAACTTCCAGGTTGAATTGAGGCTTGTATGTGGTTGTTCCATTTAAGCATGGTTCTGATCTCACATCTCCAGTAGGGCTGACAAATGTCCATGGTCTATGAAAGAGTATGACAGTATTTCTTTCAAGCTCTGGTCTTCCTATATGATTCTGAAATGTGAATACCACTCTACAAGAACTGAGGGGTTGAAACCATAACAACATATCTATTAAGCCTTTCTGGTTGGAATAATCTTGTATGAGTGCTCTGGGTATCACCTTAAAGATTTTCTCGGTGGGGAATTCAATGGCTATGGTATATAGGTTGAACATATACCAGAACATCCATTTTAATTCTTCTGGGAATTCTTCATCAAGAGTCCACCGGAAAGGATGAATGAATGGGTATGTAGGATGAAGACCATTTGGTTTTAACATCAGACCACCATAATCTCTAAAAACTCTTAATTGATATTGATCAAGAAGTTCTCGGAGACTAGGAGTGAGTTGGTTATCCCTGATCACATTTGGGATATCAGGAGGGTATTTGAGGCTGTTCCATCCTCCTTTCATTTCAACCATGCGATACGTACCAAGGAGAGGTTGCCTACGTACATACATGTTGATTGAAGCAACTAGTTGTTTGGGCCTGGTCAAGAAATCTGCAAGGATGTTCTTGGTTCCTACAAAGTGCTTAGTGTCAAAATAGTATTTTGAAAACCATTCTGCCCACCTTAGCAGTTGGGGATGAGGAACCTGCTTCTGCTTGAATTTCAACATTTGGGGGAAGGAAGACATATCCATCTCCACAAGGAAGTGATGTCCAATGAGATGAAACTCAAATTTCTTAATTCCATATTTGACTGCTAGGATCTCCTTGAAAGTGGAATGGTAATGGATTTCTGCCGAAGTAAACCATCCGCTCTTGTAAGCATAAATGTGGCGCTTACCATCAATTTCTTCAAGAAGAACGGCCGCCCAATACTTATCACTCGCATCAGTCTGCAATACCCTTTTTTCGAAGGATGGGATTTGCAATGGAGGGAGATGCTAGAGCATTTCTTTTAAGTAAGCGACTGCTTTAGTCTGCTTTGGTCCCCATGGTGGTGTGTCCTTCTTTAGCATCTGTTGTAGTGGATAGAGTGCCTTGGAGATCTTTGGAACAAAATCTCTAAGATAATTAACAATGCCAAGAAACGTTTGCACCTGTTTGACTGGAAGGTCCTCAAAGGGAAATTTTTGTAATTCTTCTGCAATACAGGGACTTGGACAATAGGTTCCTTCTTCCAAATGCATACCAAGAAACTCTATTTTTTTTTTGGCAATGATCATCTTTTTCTGGAAGAGCATGATGCCATGCTTCTGGACAATTTCAGCAAACTGGTTTAAAAGTTTACAGTGGAATTCTTCATCAGCGCTGTAAAGGAGGATGTCATCAATGTAGATCTGGGAGTTTGCTAAGATTGGCTGAAAGATTTTGCACATGGCTTTCTGAAAGAGAGATGAAGCAGTTTTAAGTCCAAAAGGGACTACCGTCCACTAGAAATGCTGGTTTGGAATATAGAATCCGATTTTGGGTCTATCTTCAGGATGTATACCTAATTGCCAAAATCCTGCTTTAAGATCAAACTTTGAGTAGATCTTAGCTGAGCAAGGCTGAGGAAAATGGAATTTTTGTGGGGCAAAGGGAATTTGTCGTCCTAGAGGAACTAGTTCAAAGGCTGATAATTAATTTACCAACCGAAGTTTGCCACGATTTTGCTCTGCTCGTTTATTGACATAGAAGGCTTCACAAGCTCATTGAGAATCAGAGGGTTCAATGAGACCTTGAGAGAGCAGTTTAGTACACTCTTGCTGAGCAAGGGAAAGATGTTCTGGGTTCATGCCAGAATGACTAGCTCTGGTGGGATTGATGTTCTCATTTTTCTTGAAAGGAAGCTTCACAAAGAAATTTGGATTTTTCCACAGAGGATGGGAGCAGATATGGGAAAATTGTGAGTGGGACTCAGAACAACAAGACAAACGACTCTGGGTGATGGGATCAAGAATTCCAGGTCTAATAATGAAGAGCCTTTGGATGTCCACAAACTCTCGGAACTGATCTTTGAATTGTAGTCCGATAGGTACAATCCTGAGTTGTGGAAGCTGGGTAGGAATATCCCAACCAATGATGAGGTCTTTATCAGGGAAATTACACCCAAGGATTTTATAATAATCGAGCACTAAGGGAAAATCTGGAATGTGATTGATTTACTGCGGAACCTGGTTACAAAAGTGTCACCGGAAGCAGAGTTAAAATACCTTATGTAAGGCGTCCAGAACTATTCTGGTAAGACTTTTGTATTCATGAGAGATGGACTGGCTCCAGTGTCAATAAGAGCAATCACCTGAATAGGTTTATGGTATTTGGGAATGAGGAACTGAATAGGAATATAAGGATGGAAGATTGGATCTCGGATATGGAAGGAATTGGGGAAGAAGGCGAAAATATCATTGTCTGAGGATGGTTCGGAGTCTGAGGAATATGTCCGTATAGCATAGAGGGTTTCAGTTGAGGGTTCATTATCAATGGAAAAGACTGATTCAAGGTCGTCATCATCAAGCGGAACACCTATGATGTGCGCTATCTTCTGGATCATATGACTCCCTTGACGCTTTACTTGAGGGCAGGCTTTAGCAAAGTGTCCCTTTTTGTTACAAATGTAACATCTGTCGGATTTGGATTTCTTCTTAGAAGGATGAGAAGAGGAATGATGTGTTCTTCTTCGAAGGAACTTCCACTTGCCTCTGCCTCACTTCTTCTTAAAGGAAACCTTCTTGAAGTGTCTCCTTTTCTTATGACCGGAACAGGATGGGTCATTGCAATCTTTGGAACACTTGATTTTCCAACCTGGCTTGGCACGAGCCTTATCAAGTTCCCTGTTTTCTCGGAGGTAACTCCTGAAAAGTTCTTTATTTTAACAGAGCTCTTTGAGTCCTATGTGGACTGCTTGTTGGATTTCTCCAAGCGTTGCTTCTGCTATAGATCTTTGTCTGGCTTGCAAATTTTTTTCAGCAGCTTGGCTGACTTCTTTGGGGATGGAAGCTAGGAAGATTGGTTTAAGATTCCAATCTGCGCCTAGCAGATAAAAGAGCTTGACCATTTCTTTGAAGTGGCGATCAAGATCTCTTCGGGCCATGGAACAACACTTTCGCTCAAAAAACTCTTTCTTTTGAGTTCAATAGTGCTGTCTGGTTTGCCGATGAAGAACAAATGGATGAGCCAAATGGCATTATCCAAACTTTAGGTCAGGAATTGTATTTGGTCTTGTTCTTCGATTGCTTTCCACCAGTCTTTCAAGGCTCCAGTAAATCTACTAGTGAATTCAAGAAGTACCTCATAGGCGTTGTGCTCCGTAAGATGCCTAGTAGTCAACCAGGCATGGAATTCTTAGAGCCAATCAGGCCATCTATGGTATGGGATGTCATCCAAGGTGAAGTACGTCTTAAATGATGAGGAAGTTGAGTTTGAAGTACCGGTAGGAGGATGAACCACTTCTGGCTCTGAGGCCAATTCTACATCTGGTTCTGACACTGGGTCTGCCATCATGATTTTACCAGACTGAGATGAATTATCAGAGAATTCTGAATCATATGGGTAAGATGAAACAGATAATTCACTCCGAGGTGGATTTGATGGTGAATTTACGGCAGAAATAGCAGGGATCTGAACTTTATGTCTGAGGAAATTTTCCAGGGGGGTTTGATACCATGCATGAGGAGGGTGGATCTTTAGGTGAGGGTGGAGAAGATGGAGGTGGTGGTGGTGTGGGCATGGTAGCTTTCCCTTTCTCTTTATCTCGAGCATCTTTGTCTAATTGTCTCAGACGCTCTCTAAGAGATAGGACATTAGATCTAGGTGGAGGAGGAGCTGAATCAAGAATAGCTGCAAATGATGAAGTCGGTCCTAGAGGAACGGATCCTGATCTTGGTACTGAGGTGATGGAAGGGAATAGAAAGGATTCAGAAGGTGCTAGAGGTCTTTGGTTCTGGAGAATTTGGATCTGACGCCTGAGTTTTTCCATCTCAAGAGTTTGATTTTCCAAATAATGATGAGGGATTTGCTTGGTTTCCAGCAAATGAAGACTCTTTTGAAAATCTTCTAACATCTTCTTGGACACAGCAATTGTCTAGTCTACTCGTTCAAGGCGGGTAGCAACCGTGTTTAGGACCACATTTTGAGCCAGGGCATTTTTCATCTGCCAATTCAAGACAGCTTCAGTAGGAGTGAGTCCTTTGCAGCGTCCATGAGCATCCACATCATTAGGAGCAGGTATTTTGGGTGAATGGTAATACCTTTGTTGTGGATCTGAGAATTTTTCCATTGGAGAAAACTTGGCGCTACCACTAGTCTCAGTATTCGGTGTCTGAAGTGGTGGGAAGTCTTCGGGTTGGAACATACATATACTGGGTAAAACCGGAGGTGGTTCGGGTTTAGGAGTACATGTGTATGGTCCGGGGAGTTCGATGGGGTAAGAATGTTTCTTTACCCATGGATAGGCTTATAGAAGGGAGAGGTAATGAATTTCTTTGATGATGGAGGTGAGGGTTTTGGTTCATCTGAACAAGGAGGTGGTGGTGGAGTAATTTGAGGAGGTTTGGGAGTTCCATACTGGATCATGAATTGGAATCTTCCACCAAAATGCTGAAGGCCCTATTAATGAAAATTAGTCACTTACCTATTTTGCCCTCAAAACCTTACTAAAAATTCATTTTTACCCCTATTTTAAAAGTGAAACTCTAAATTGTTGTTGTTCATCTCCTTCTTTAGGGTGGGGCCGGCGAAGGCCGCCTGGGGTCGCGTGACCCTAGGCGACCTCGGCCGACGGCTGGCGAAGGGTTTTGATTTTTTTTCAAAAAAAAAAAAGAGAAAAGAATCATGCAACTAAAAGCTCTTCGCAATTTTTTTTTTTTTGTGGCCAAACACACACCCTTAACCCAAAGTTGCATTAATGCCAACTAATGTGGTTGGCGGCGGCGGTGACGAGACTGATGTGGTTAGTAGCACTGAGGGTTGCATCGCTCGTCGGAGAGCATAATGGGGTTGATTGGTTCTGTTTGTTTCGTGGAAAATGAATGATATAGAGAATATTTTTCTAAAATCAATCGCTTGCATCCTTTATAAAAATTAATGAACCAAAATTATTCCCATCATCGCGACAATTTTTGGACATACATTGTTGTCAATGATGAAAACTTTTTGCATTAATTAATTTTACGCTTTATAAGCAAACATTTTTTGGAATATACTTTACAAATCATTCGTCTTCTGCGAAACAAACAGAGCCCGAAAAACTTCACCGACGGTACTTTTTAACGAGAAATAGGTGGTTAATTTTTTTCTTAAACTATTTTTTTGGGCCGATTTTACTTTTGTCTCTTTCATTTTATTTATTTATTTATTTTTGGTCTTACTCTTTTAAGTTAGATTGCATTACAATATGTTAAAGCAATATATAAACTATTGGAAAAAATTTCCATTACAAAATGTTAAAGCAATATATAAATTATTGGAAAGGGCAAAAACGACATTTCCCATGAAATTTAAGCCCGCCTTCATTTTACCGCCATGTTGGAGTCTTCTCTCAGGCGGTGCTCCTTCGTGCTTGTGTTAACTGTGGGAGTGTGTGAGCAAGAGCGTCATCCATGGACGACGACGAGGACGTTCTCTCTGGAGGTTCCGATTCGTACCTTCCGACCGAAGAAGAAGAAGAAGAAGAAAGCGAAGGAGGAGGAGGAGGAGAAGACGGAAGCGATGATGTAGAAGTAGAAGTCATCGAGGGAGAATCTAGGGCAGGTCACAAACATAGATCTAAAGGCTCCTCTGCACCGACTGATGGCGACGAGTACTGGAAGTCGAAGAACATCGACGCTCTTTTGAGGTGATTTTCAAGTTTTCGATCTCGCAGAAGCGATTGTTCGCACTTCCCAGTTCCATTTCTGCAGTACATTGACGAAATGGTGGGGGAACGCTCTGAAGTTGAGTTTTCTTTGGGATACCGATGCGATCGATTTGCCCTGAAGTTATGATAGCTGATGAACTTATTTTAATTTGCCTGTAATTTATGGATTGCATGGCGACCAAGGAATCTGCTATAGAATTGTTTGAGGGGAAGTAGATGTTAGTCAGCTATAATTTTTGCCCTTGGTTTTGCTGGATTTTAGTTTTACCTTCTCTTTCTGCGCGTTGATCTGGCTGGATCTAGTTCTGTTTTATTTTGTGTTTCAAAGGATAAATATCTGCCATGTGAATTTTCTTTATCAGAGGGAACCTCGTCGTGAGAAGGCAGGCACTGTTACCGAGAGTGCTCTCGGTGACGGAAGGAGCTGCTGTGTGTCGGAAACCCTTCAAACCTCCCTGCACTGATGGATACGATGATAGGAATGGACAGCTTCACCGTCGTCTTTTTGCCCGTAAAAGATTTGTACCATGGGGCTCTTCAAGGCCTGCTTTGGTGGAAGTAACTAACTGGCTCAATGTTTTACCAAGTGCTGCCGAGAAGGACGTGGAGGATGAAAAGGTGGATCTGCCACCTGGGGTTGAACCTCTGGTGCTGTGGCAAACTGAAGATTCAGAGGCCGCGTCTGGTAATGCAGTGTCAATTGAAGTGGATCCATTGCTTGTGCGTTTCCTTCGACCCCATCAACGGTAATGCTCTTGAAAGACATCGGGAATATGTTGACCAGCTGTATATGTATATACAAATATAGGTACAAGCGTGCGCACGCACAAATATGTATGCGTATAACAAACTTTGTGCAGCTTCAGTTTCTAATTTCAAAAGTTCCTATAGTTCACGGAGTGAACTTTGAGAGGACTGATAAGAATAAGAAGAGTCCTAAGCGTGGAAACTCATCGCAGTTTTCATGAAACGATTTTCTTATCTTACGTAAAAACCAATGAAGTGGTGTTCTCATTTATTCATGCAGGGAAGGTGTCCAGTTTATGTTTGAATGTATTGCAGGTCTATGTGGTAATGCCAGCATAAATGGATGCATTCTGGCTGATGATATGGGGTAAATAACTATCTTAGCTTTGCTATCATGTCTCTTTTGGGTGTCTTGACATTGTTCAATGTCCTACTTGTTCAGATACATCTCAAAATTCATGTTATTTGTTGTACCTTTGCAGTTTAGGAAAGACATTGCAGTCAATCACTTTGTTGTACACACTGCTCCGTCAAGGATTTGATGGAAAGCCAATGGTTAAGAAATCCATCATTGTCACTCCCACTAGTCTTGTGAGTAATTGGGAAGCAGAAATTAATAAGTGGCTGGGGGACAGAGTTCAGCTTGTTGCTCTTTGTGAAAGCACCCGAGATGATGTCATTTCAGGAATTGATCGTTTTACAAGTCCCTATAGCTCTCTACAGGTAAATTTGTGTATTACTCAGTTTTCATGTCTTCGGATATTTTCACTAATTCAAATTCCCTTGCGCAGGTTCTTATTATTTCATATGAGACATTCCGGATGCATTCGTCAAAATTTAGCCACAATGAATCCTGTGAACTCCTCATATGTGATGAGGCTCATAGACTAAAAAATGACCAAACATTGACAAATCGGGTAAGATATGCTTACCAGATATGTTACCGGGTTTGTTGATGTCTGTCATTGTTCCTTCTTTGACATCATTGTTAAATATTCAAGGCTTTGGCTGCTCTCTCTTGTAAACGCCGCATATTGTTGTCAGGAACCCCAATGCAGGTAAGAAGTAATTCTTTCTGATTACCATTTTCCACTTCTGGGATTCAAAGTATTTGCTTCTGCTTTGAATGTAATGCCTGTTTTTTATTAATCCTTTTTTTTAAAATTAGCTTATTAATTTTTGTTGTTGTTCAGAATGACTTGGAAGAGTTCTTTGCCATGGTTAATTTCACAAATCCTGCAATCTTGGGTGACATCGCACACTTCCGCCGTTATTACGAGGTGAGTCAATTGCTTTACTTCCATATGTATTTAATGTTGGAGTTATCATAATGCAAGACAAAATGCACAGAAAGAAAGACGTGATATATATGTACTGACAATCTCATGCGTTTTGGTGCTACAATTAAACTGTCTCTCATCAAGATGACTCGTGTGCTGATACTTTAAGAGCATCACCTTGGTTTTGTGGTTCATCATGGTTAAAGTAACCCCCATGTGATTCACCACCTGAACATTATTGAAAAAACAAAAAAGACTGTTCAGTCAGAAGGAAGCTTTGTGATTTTCTATGCATCGCTTCAGATTGGAACACCTGCAAGCTAGTCATTGTCAGCTGGGTATCTTTTGGTTTCTTGATTGTAAAATCACGATGATTTATCTTTAAACAGTAGTCATACAACCTAATACTCATGCACTAGGATACATTGTTGCTGTACTTGTGAATTCACTGGCGATTAAAGAAACCCTTTGTGGTTATCTCCATCTTTGTGTTTTTCAATTTCTTGAAATCTGCTTATTTCGGTGAATTTGTCACATGACTTGGAAAGGCACCAATTATCTGTGGAAGAGAACCTACTGCCAGTGAAGAGGAGAAAAATCTAGGTTGTGAGCGCTCTTCAGAGCTCAGTGCCATAGTAAATCAGGTATATATGTTGCACTAGCAGACAATCCAGGAATTTATCATTTTCTGCTATCTGGTTTACTATCTAGTCCTATAAAGTCATACAATTCTGGAATTTGTCGTCTTTCTCGTATAAGTACTATGACCAGTTTCTCACAAGGTTAAATTCTGTGTAGTGAGCGGCTTTGAATTGGAAATTGACCTCAGCATTGAATGGTTTACATTTTTCAGTTCATACTAAGGAGGACGAATGCTCTTCTATCAAATCACCTACCACCGAAGGTTTGTCTCTTTAATAGTGAACCATGAGATTCTGGTCCTTTACCTACTTTCTCAGTGTTTTCATTGCCTTGTGATTTACTGGATGATTAGTTTGAATGGGACAAGCTCATTTGAACTCTCTAAGTCTCAAGTGTTACTTATTCTTTCTGACTAATATATATCTCCCTGGCTTACAAAACCCTGTCCTGGTAGGGGACAGAATTTTTGCCTTCGTGATTGAAGAGAGTTTTTATGTCGTTGACACAAGTGGTTTGATACTCTGTTGCACAAAGAGATGAGCAACGGTAGAGATGAATTAATCATTCTGTTCCAACAAAAAGCAGGGTTTACCTATGTCATTATCTATTAGGGGGTTAAAAATTACACGATTAACTTTTTGATTTGTTTCGCAGGTATTTCCTGCTTGTTTTTATATGTGCTCATCATAATTCTGTGACTTTGACGTCATTTTTTTCTCTTTCAGATAGTAGAAGTTGTTTGTTGCAAGTTGTCTCCACTTCAAACAGAACTTTATAACCATTTCATACATTCCAAAAATGTACGGATATATACTTTCCAGTCTTACTTGGTGGTTGATGCATTTGCTTGCTGTATCAAAAGTTCTCATCCTGTTGTCTTACCCTAAAATGCAGGTCAAACGAGCAATCACCGAGGAAACGAAGCAATCGAAAATTCTTGCTTACATCACAGCTCTTAAGAAGCTGTGCAATCACCCAAAAGTATGACACTAGTACATCAGAATGATTTTGCTTGAGACTTGACCTGGCCTCTTCCAATTTTTTGTATCTGTTCAAGGTCCAATTGAAAATGCATATGCACTGCAGATGCTTTTTGGTTGCCGTACCGTTAAAAGGACTGCTTTTACTTGGTCCAATGGATCTTAACTCTTGTTATGTGTCACCACTTCAGATTTGTCCGCATCCCTTTATTCAGGCCCTTTGAGATGATCTGCTTCATGCAGCTCTTGTACCTCTTGGCCTTTTCATTTCAAGTATCTACCACAGTTTTAAATCTCTTTTCATGAAGCTATTTCTTCTGTAGCTGATCTACGATACTGTGAAAAGTGGAAGTCCTGGAACTTCAGGGTTTGAAGACTGCATACGGTTTTTCCCTTCAGAGATGTTCTCAGGAAGGTTAGCAGTTCTATTCCACCTTTGGATTTTGTTTAGTGACAGAATACCATGTTTCTGAAAGATTTCCTCATTAATTCTTTGTAGGTCTGGATCCTGGAGTGGGGGTGATGGGGCCTGGGTTGAACTCTCAGGAAAAATGCACGTCTTGGCCCGGTTGCTAGCCCATCTTCGTCAACGGACAGATAATCGCATTGTCCTTGTCTCAAACTATACTCAGGTTGTTTTCATAATAATGAAGTAATTGAATGGTGTTAAATACAATTTGAACTTGTTACCACCTTTTAGTCCGTAATCTGACTTGTAAATAATTGTCATTCATGATACACTTCTCACTGACATTGCCAGCAGATGTTGCTAATTGGTAGCAAATGCTTATTTAACCGTTCATTATGTAAGTTTGCTGGTAACAGAGTGAGCATACTTGTTGCAATATTATCTCTTTGTATACGGATTTCTGTGTCATTGCAAGAACGGTATCCACATTAAGGTTCCTATGCACTCTCAGTAGGTTTGATGGTTCTCTAATTATTTGGTTCTATAATAGGTCATCAAGTTTCAATGAAGTGGCAAAGCATAGTAGTCTCATTTTAGCTCCCTATTAGATCCTAATCTTTTTCTCCATAAATTTTGTAAACTATTTAACTTTTTTCCTTCTATTCCTTTGTAGTTTATCATGCCAAAGAAGATTTTTGCAATACTTTGGTTCTGCATTGATTGTGTGATATTTATTGTCGTTATCAACATTTTGAAGTAGTGCAATTGTTTATGGCCAAAAAAAAGTAGTGCAATGGTTACTGAGTTACTGTTGTGTTCTGTGTCGCTCAATGAAAATTTCACTCTGATAATCTATGGGAATTTTCTGTTTGTAATCATTCATTCTGATCATTTGTTTTTAGGCACTTTGATCGTGTTAATTAATTGGAAAGTAGGAAATATTTTGAAACTAGGAACCATTCTCAATAAACTTAGATGGGCATTGGAAATTAATTTCCATTAGATTTCAGTCCAGGGAACTTTTCAGATGGGCCTAAGAGCAATCTTTCTTTTGTGCATCTAGAACCTGTTTTACTTCCGCAGTCTGATTATACTTTAGTTGATTGAAATTATAATGTTAAGATATTAAATATTAGACCACGCCTTCATCTAACAGCTTAAGCTTTTGGAACAGTTGGCAGTGGTCCCACAAAATCTCACGATACTTTTGAGGGAAACCTTTTTTTCTACAGTACAAGTCACTGAAGCAAGTATCTGAATTACTGTTTGCAACTTACCAGACATTGGATCTCTTTGCCCAATTGTGTCGTGAAAGACGATATCCATATCTGAGGCTTGATGGAAGCACAACAATCAGCAAAAGACAAAAGTTAGTCAATCATTTCAATGACCCATCAAAGGTATAAAGTTATTGATCAAGCAATAGCCGAGATAATTTGGTCTATGTTCTTGATGTTCTTTCTCTAGATAAATGGGCTTCATTGTAATCACCTTTAGCTGATAATTTCCAGGATGAGTTTGTATTCCTCTTAAGCAGCAAGGCTGGTGGCTGTGGCCTAAATTTGATTGGAGGTAATCGCCTGGTCTTGTTTGATCCGGACTGGAACCCGGCCAATGACAAGCAAGTAATCCTTCTAACCTCACTTCTCATGTATGAGAAAGGCTTTACTGGGCAAATTCACTTTGAAGATTTCTTGATTGCCAATTGTCCATTTGTCTTGACAATCAGGCTGCCGCCAGAGTATGGAGGGATGGACAGAAAAAGAGAGTATATATTTACAGATTTTTAAGCGCTGGAACAATTGAAGAAAAGGTTCGCTATGAATCAATCTGGATTCTCTGCTAGTACTTTTTATGTTTTTTGAGTACTACTGTTTTCAAAAGTTCCACTATCTTTAGATCCAGTTTAAGAGACTATTCAACATCTGTAGGTATATCAACGTCAGATATCAAAAGAAGGTCTTCAAAAAGTTATTCAACAGGAGACTAGTACCCGTGCAGCAGAGGTACAAAGTCATGCAACTTTCCAATGTTCATTATAGAGTACCCCTTTTTTTCCTTTAATGATGGTAATGGAGAGTGAGAAATGCAGGGCAATTGTCTTTCGACGGAAGAACTGCGGGATCTATTCACATTTCATGAAAAGTCGAGGTACTCAAGTTTTTTCCCGTATCTGTTTCTTTCAGTAGTCATTTACAAGAGTAAGCACTTTATTTGAATTAGCAAAGTAAAACGAAATGTGGAGGTTTGACCCATTTGGCTGTGATTTTGAAATTTTGTCTTCGAAATGGTTTGTGGATTTATTTTCAGTCTTCTACCTGTCACTGATGTATGTTGTTGAATCCAACAACATTTTCTGCATAGCTTTTGTCATCATGGTTTTGATTGCATAAGCAGGGCATGGTCAATGAACATGAAACTTCAAAATTCTGAAAAGCTTATGCTCGTCTAAATTTTTGGTTTAATCCAGAATATGCTGCCATTAAACTTATGAGTTTCAATTAGTACAGTAAAGCTAGCCACCTAATTCTATCAAGATGTTCATCTCTCTCTATTTCTGCAAATACAATACACTACTAAGTTTCTAATCATGCTAGCAGCTAGTAGCCCTCAGCTGTTGGGTTCAGAACAGTCGGCACAATTCGCTAACTCCACTTTCGGCGTGTTAGTGTGAGAAGTGTGAGGGTGGGGATCAGCTTTGGTCAGCTTCACTTGTGATTGAATCTTCTAGACAAATGATCCATGTCATAATCCCTGATCTACTCTAAGATTGTAACACCGGTACATCCTGCTATAGTCGAGCCCTGTCCTGCTATCAACAAGCATCTGCTTCAGTAGGGTGTTGACATAGTTTACACACTGATGAAACCAATGGGATATCCATTTTACTGAAAACAGAACTAATTTAGATTGCTTATGTGGGAAGCTCGAAACATTTAATGAAGAAGAGCAACTTGAAGTTGGAGCCATATTTTTTGCAAGTGGAACACAGTTTAAGTGTAGCATACCCATTTTGGTGTATTTATTCGCTTGATCTTCTTGCATTTTCAGTGCATAACCATGTTGACTCAATGTGATAATAGAAACTTCAAGCAAGCAAGAAAGAGGGTTTGTCATGGAAGCTTGAAATCTCATATCATGAGGCTTTTCTGTTTTTAACTGAGAGAATCAACTTGGGAGCCATGTTTTTGCCATGTTTGATATCAAAAGGTCTTCGAAAAGTTATTCAAAGAAGGCTAATAGTACAATTGCAGCATAGGTACAACTTGTGCTACCTTCTGATGTTCCAATGCAGGTCATTTTTTGCTTTGTAATAAGTTTGTGTAATGTTAGAAATGCAGTGTCTTTTCTTTCAACAGAAGAGCAACATGATCTGTTCTTCACATTTTATGATGGTTCGGTCTAGCCTCATCTTTTATCCATAAAGATCCCTCACTTCCAGTAGTCATCTACATGAGAAGGAACTTTATGTAAATTAGCTAAGTGGAGAAATCTGGAGATCTGAGTCATTTGCCTATTATTTTCCTTTTTATATTGCAAGCACTTTTGGGGGTTTACTTTCAGTCTTCTACTACAGTGAATTAATCTGGTATGTCCTCCTGAACACTGTCCTGCTGCCACAAACACTATGAGATATTCAACTATGAGATAAGCTTCCTTCCTTCAGTGACAATTTCGAGTGCACTGATAAAACCGATGAAGATACTTTTTCGTATTTTTGTTTCTAATTAGACCATGTGGTAAACTGTAAATGTTTAATAAAGAAGAGCAACTTCAAGAAAGTAATTGGTAGGTTTTCCAGTTGCAGACGTCTTGCTTGCACGTGATAGGCAGTTTAAATGGAGCATCCTGATGTTTGTGTTTGTCCCCTTAACCTCTTTCAGTGCATAAGCAATTTTGTTCTTGTCAATGCGCCTGACCCTGAGTGATGTTAGCAACTTGAAGCAACTAGAAGAGGGTTGCTTATCGAAGCAAGGAATCTTAATTTTGGGGCTTTTCTGTTTAATCAAAAGAATCAACTTCTGAGCCATATATTTTTCCTTATTTGTCACTTGCTGGCAACCTGATGTGTTCCTTGCACTGGTAGAAAATATTCACTTTTCTTCCTTAAGTTGACTTGTTGTTCTGCGTTTTTTAGGTCTGAGATTCATGAAAAGATGAACTGTATTCGTTGTCAGCACATTGATGATGCCGAAATCGTTGGTGACAGAGGAGATAGTGCACTGGATCAAAGTACGTCTTCAACAGATACTTCTGACATAGGTTCATTTGCAGAAATAACTGGATGCTTGCATAACTTAAAGGCCTCAGAAAGACAGGTTAGTCAACAATCAGCCTTTTTATAACACTTAATTATGTTTTTAGGCACCTAAGTTTATTACTGGTTTGTGATCAGATAGGGACACCGAAGGAAGAGGACTTAGGCAGTTGGGGCCATCATTTTTCAGCTACATCAGTACCAGATATTGTCTTCCAAGCTTCAGCTGGTGATGAGGTCTTATGCTTGCTATTGCACATGGCTTTTCTAAATGATTGTGAAGTTTATCATGTGAGAACAGGAGGTCTAGTAAATTCAATCATTGAATGAAATATCATTCAGTGGAGCAGAACTTGTTCATCAGTTACTGAATTTCCTTGCGTTTTAAAATGAGATTGTTTAGAGATCTATCTGGTAAGGATATTTCCCCAATGCTTGCCGATTGTGTATGAGGAGAAGATGAGATTAATTGTTTATTCAGTCCAAGTGCTCCATCATTGTTGTCAAGATTATTCCTGAGATTAAAGGAAATCAAGGATATGCCGATAGTAGAGCATCTAGGAAACAAGAAGCAATTATTATGTCCTCTCTTGCCATTCTTGACTGTTTCAGCATTTGATCACTTTGATTTAAATTCTCTAGCCCCTATTCCCAGCTCCTGTTTCTTCACCTAATTGAATGACAATTGTGCAATTACTAAATGATCACCTTCACTCCTCTTGTGGATCAAAACTGGACTTGGTGTCTATCTGATAGATAACGAGATAATTGATCATCTCTAGTGAGGTAGGATTTTTAATGCCTGAGTTTGAGATTGCTTAGATCTATCCATTTTCTAAGTTTCTGTTCTTATTAAATGTACTTCATTCCCAGGTTTACAGTGCTCAAATGTTCATACCAATGCAGGTAACATTTGTCTTTACAAATCAAGTGGATGGGAAGCTTGTCCCAATCGAGACAGCAATTAGCGAAAAGATCCGGTCAGAGGAGAGCAGGCTCGATCTGAAGCAAAGTATGAACCAGAAACCCTGGCTAGAACAGCAGCGTTTAAAGGTGCAACAGTCGCATCGCAGTTCCCTGACAACAGTTCTATCTTCGTTGTCCAAGACTTCACAAGGGTCAGAAAGAATACCACTTAAAATCATCCTAAAAGGGACAGGGATTGCACGTTCGAGGAACAAACTGTCTCTTGCTCGTCAGTTGCCACAGAAAAGACCATGCGATGGTAGTTCAGACCACGACGATGACTTCTCGTGATGATTCCAGCATCTAGAGCTCAAGTGACGAGCTGTGTAAACTTCCTCTCCTATGTTCGTGTCATTGGATTGATCAAAGCTCAACAGCACATGCAGCTGCACACGACCTGGCAAAACTTAACCAGTTTGGCTCTCGGATTGATACCGCAGCACGGATGGCTCCAAGAATCTAATTTTTCAGAGAAACGTTCCCTTGCGAAAATTAAAGCAGGGAGCATGACTACCAGAAACTGAGAAACACTGATTCAGGTGGGGGGGTGAGCTTGAGTACAGACGCTAAGCTTTCAGTTCCAGAGGATATAGCGGACACCCGGCTTAACGTCCAGGAGAGTCGTGCTTTGCGAGTAACCGGCGGTCCGAATGACAACCTCTAGCTGCATGGCACTGCTATAGAATTCGATAATCAGAGCACATCCTGTGATCTTTGAAGTACTTTGTCGATGACAATATTACGAAATCCAAAGGACGAGGATGCTACATGCATACGTCTATATGTTTTGTTTCTCTTTATTTTTGTGCGCGTGTAGCGCGATCTGTTAGCCTTTCTTGTAGTCTGACGGCATGCAAGTGCAAGTGTTCATGTCACCAGAACATATAAATGTGGGGATAATTGTCCAAAAAGTTTTAAATCTATTATACGGTGGCCAATTCTATTAGTTCTTCTGATTAATTTTGGTCAAAAAATCGATGATGTGGAGTCGTCGTATGAGGCATGGCTAGGGTGAGGTAGATAATTATTTCAAGTTTTATCAGTTTTTTTTTTATGTATATCTATATGTATAATTGTTTTGTTTTATTTCAATTAATCCAAATTTGCCTTGAACGCCTAATCATCCCCACAACACACGGATTGGTCTCCATCCTCGAATCGCTCAAACTCGAGACATAATTTAACATATAGGTTGGTAAGTGAACTTATCTACCAACAAAATATTGAGCAAAGAAGTCATAATGTTTTACCCAATTTCGTCGTTAAATTTTTAATTTGTTCAATGTGGTTCTTAAATTTTAGCTAAATATGCAATGTGGTCTCTAAACTAGTAATTTTGTTCGTGTGGTCCTTGAACTTTTGGTACATGTTCAATTTAATTCTTGAACTATATGAAGATGTTCAATGTTGTCCCTGAACTTGAATTAATGGAAGGATGACACTGGATATTTTCATATAATTCAAGGGCTAGATTGAATATTTAACAAAAGTTCGGGGACCACATTAAATTAATTAAAAGTTCAGGGAACACGTTGCATATTTACCTAAAGTTTAGGGACCACATTGAACAAATTGAAAGTTTAGGGACCACATTGAACGTTGATCCAAAGTTCATGGATATTTGTGTAAATATCCATGTATTACATTGTTTTTTTAGGGTTACAAAGAATATATTTTGAACACGGCCATGAGTGCATCTATGACAGATGGTGTCGAGATTAAGAGTTAGGTCGAAGGCGACCATATGTCCGAGGATCAGGTACTTTTTTTATGGCATCTTGGTCCTGCTCCAGTCGAGGACGGGGTGGCGTTGTCGTCAAAGAGAGTTGGGGGGACATAACAAAGTTAACGAAGAATCACATTTTGTTTGGGAAAAGTAACAAAAAAGTCCTAAACTTATTGCATTGGTACCAATTCATTCATAAACCTTTTAATTGGACCAATTTAGCCCTAAACCGTTTTGCATTGATACCAATTCAGTCCATCCGGCCAATTTAGGTTGGATTCGTTAACTTGAACGCTGGCCGTCCTACTTGACATTATTTTTATAATTTTAAGTAATTTTTTATTAGTTTTTTTCTTACTTTTTTGTTCTTTACCATTTTTTTCTTCCCCATGTTCTTATTGTCGGTGGCAAGCCAACGAGGGCTGGCCTCGCCGGTCCAAGAGGGAGCGCCGGCGAGGCCGAGCAACGGCTCCTCGCCTAGGCGAGGGTCGGCCTCGCCAGATCTGTCGAGGGGGGCCTCCTTGGTGCTCCCCCTCAGTTCAGTGAGGGCGACCTCGCGGGCCATGGCCAATGCCAATGGCCGGCCGACCACAAACAGAGGGAAAAAAAGAAAAAATATAAATAAATTCAAAAAATTATTCGAAAATTATAAAAAAAATTAATTCACGTCAGTGCCATGTAAGACAGCCAGCGTCCACGTCAGCGGTTTTCAACATAAATTGGCTGGATAAACTGAATTGATACCAATGTAAAAAGATTTAAGACTAAATTGGTCGAATCGAAAGATTTAGCACTAAATTAGTATCAATGCAATAGGTTTAAGACTTTTTTGGTACTTTTCCCTATTTTGTTTGGAGCCGGACTTCTTCTCAATCAGCCTCTTCCGAAGAAGCTTCTATCCTAAGGAGAATAGATCTAACTTCATTGTGATCAGTCAAGAATAAAACTGAAAGCTAGAAGCGTTTCGAAAGATCGGACAATATTTGGCCGATTTGCGGCATAAAATGTTACTCATATAACATAAAATATTTCTGAAAGAGAACTTCGCTGTCTATTACATTATTCAGTGTTGATAACTTCTATGACTGAAGTTGCCAAACATAGATTGGGAAAGAAGAAATTCCATGTGAGAGAGTGGAGAAACCTATGAGCATCGTTCTTTCCTAGGACATTGTCCTTCTTTATATGAGGAGCAAACATAGGATGAGCAGTAACAAGAAAAGGAGGTAAAGAGACGCATGGCTTCGTTCCACAAAATTGCAGCTGCACTGATTGCGCTCCTTTGTTCGTGCAGCGTCACGAGAGGTGATCCAGATGTGACGTTGGTGTACAAAATCTGCAACGGAGACACCAGCACGACGTGGGCGTACAACGATTCTGTCCATGATCTCCTTCAGGATATAGTCGACCATACATCGAACTCCGGCTTATTCAGTTATTATGTTGTGAATAACGAATTCTGGGTTCACGACTGCTATGGCCACGGAGCATGCAACGGGATGCTCACTCATCCGGATTGCGACACGTGCTTACGCGACGCCAAGCAAATGATACAAAGAGAATGTCCAAGAAGCGTCGGCGCTCAACTTCAGCTTCAAGACTGTAGAATTAGGTTTGAGAATTATCAATTCTATGAAGGTTAAGTCGCGAGCTCTCGTAAAGTTAGAATCGTGTTTCTATATTGAAATGCATCTGAGTTTGACTAAATTTACAGCAATAATCTATCATGGTCGTACAAAGTGTTCTTGAGAAGCTTTGTATCGCGAATAATTTAAGGGGCACCATGATCTCTTGTTCTTCTCATCTGTCTAAACTAAAGGTTCATAAAAGATCATACAAGCGTATGAACCGGTTAAATCCAGGTCTTTGGCCTATTCAAGTGGCCCCGACCCGACCCAAATTATAGTTTGCACACAGTTTATGAGGTTTGAACAGCTGACCCCCGATTCCCGATCTTGAAACCCTGATAGCCCAATATACTTCACGGCCTGGGCATGAACAATCTAAAGTTAATCAAGCCAAATATTCGTACATTGAGAAGAAGTAAAGGGACAAAAGTGCTCTGCATTGGATCGTTTTCACAAGAGGAAAGAAAATCTCAGTGCCTTTCGTTAGTGCCTAAGCTGTCACATGTATAGAAGAAGAAGAAGACCCATTTTACAGACAAAAGGGTCTCTCTTCTTCTCTCGGTCAACACGACACAACGCAAGAGAAAAATCAGAAGAGGATAACGATTCAAATATCTTGATTACCTAAGTCGAATTAGTGAAATTCTAACCCGATTTTCCTCTCGATTTTTAGGCATATCCAAGATAGGAAATTTCCCGTCTCGAGAACTCGATCTTTAAGAATTAAGGTTGGGTTATCCATTGCATGTGTTTCCAATTTTGGGTTGAACAGAGTATTTGATTATGCGGGCTTGTTATGTTACATGTTATTAATTTATTAAACGTTACTATGTTGAAAAAATACAACAGGATGCATTTCATAATAGAAGATATTGCATTCATGGTTAGTTCTTAGCTTGGAATTGCATATTTATCATTTAGGGGCAATGTAGTAATTTAAGAAATTTCTTAATTTGGAATAGGATTTAATCTAAATTACTTCTTATTTTAAATTAGGTAAATTTTTCCTATTTTAACTACAAAAGAAAATCACATAAATAACATGCATATATCAAATAGAATTTTTTTTTGGGGTCAAAATATCAAATAGAATTAGTGGCCTCCATTTTGTGTCATTACAATTACCATGTCATTGCTTGCCACCTCATCATTAATTCTAGGTCATCATATTTTCATGTCATTTAGTTACTGCATGTTTAGGCTTGTATGAATTCTTTTGCCCGTCGTTAGAATTAGGTTACATTTAGATAGTTTAGTTTGCATGTTAAACTTAGATTAAAATCGCATATAGTTTAGTTTTCATAAACAAGAAAAACCTAAAACGAATTAGATAGCATTGCATAATCATTAAGAAGTCATATTTAGGCTATGCATGCATTTTTAATTGACATCTTGCAGAGCAATCATTGGAATTAATGGGGCTTTTGCTTGCCTAAGGTATTTAGACTCTTGCCCTATTCTTAACAACTTATTTATTGCTTTGATTTAATGAGTGTTACATTAATTGATTGTGCATTCGCATGATCACATCTATATGTTGGTGGCTTAGGATCAAAATTGATCAAAATTGCTTGCCAAATATTTTCAAAATAAAAAGAATAGGTACCAAAAGGGCGTTAGATTTATCTAACGTAATCAAGTCCCCTTATCCATACTCTGATTCACATAAGTAAAGTGCCCTCACATACTTTGCTTAGTTGTCTAATCGACCGACCAACTGATTAGTGGCAACTCATGAATAAACTGAATTACATGCTCAATTGATTAACTTAAAACCTCAAAGTTGCCATTAGAATGGGCTTGGCAGAGTCCATATTAAGTCTCTGGGCTTAGTAATCCGCGACGGGAGTCATGAGGGAAGCGTGTTTGCTAATCTTTGCTTTGCAGGGGAAGAGTGTTTGCTAATCTCTACCTTGATATATTACAAGTTAATTTTCAAAGTATTGTTTTTCTTTTTTGAATTTATGCAAGAATTATGTTGTGTTTAAATGTTTGAATGGTTTCGTTTTGCTTTGTTAAAAGAGGTAATTAGAGTGTCTGATTGATATGGATTTGGTTCATCCATTGGACTTGCTTTGACTGCGTTGCATTCGAAAACGACCGCAATCACGCACGGCACGGCGGAGTGGAGTCGCCGTCCGCTCGCTCCATGATGGGCCTTTTTCATCCGAGGGCGGGCGCCGGGCGGCATAAATTTTCATGTTTCCAAAACCCAAAGAAAACAACATGTATAAGAAAATTTGGAAATCTTTGGCAGTGCATGATAAAGCCCAAAATAATGTGGTACCGAAAGGGCGAGTCACGGATAATGTAAGCTCCAGACTTTGATATTTACTTTTCGCAGATAAGTTGGCCCTTAGGTGATTCTCAGTCAACCTAGAAATGATTTGTAGCGACTCCTAAAAAGGCTTGAGATCTGAATCGTGATGACGCACTCAGCTTAGAATTGGGAAAAATCTGGGCCATAGACTAGGGGCGTCCAAACTGGACCGGACCGGACCAACCCGGCCGGGTTGATCCGGTCCTTGAGGGGGGCGATCCGGTCCCCGGTCCCAATAAATGGGACCGGTGGCCGGGCGGTCCGGTCCCAGGTCCCATGGTGAATGGGACCGGACCGGATCGCCTAGAATAATAATAATAATAATAATATTATTAATATTATTAATATTAATAAGTAGCCAACACCATCTTACTGGGATATCCAACTCTTATGAGCACTTATTGACCAAAAGAGAAAAGCAACTTCCTTGCTTCTAAAATAAACTACAGAATCTGAAGTTTTTCACACAATAAATCAGAACTGAGCGGCATCCAAGTTATGTGGATGAAGCTTTGGTAGCTGAGGGGTTTGGCAACAAGTGTTCGATAGGACATTTTTGTTATTTCAAGGTATATTACAGCAATACGATCTCTTTAGCCTAATCCGAACCCGTCTAATGAATCAAAAAAGAGTCGGAAAAAATACAATAGATTGCACTCTCACACAAGAGGATTTTACACCAGTTGGGCGGTTTCCTCCATTAACTAAACTGCACAATTACCAGCAGCCTCGAGTCAAGCTCGATGTGAAAAAAAATTAAAATTTTTTGGTGTTAACGATCCTATTGGGGCTGGACAGGGACCGGACCGGACTGTCGGTCCTGGGCTAGTCCGGTCCCGGTCCCGAAAATTTGGGGATCGAGACTACCGGTCCGGTCCCCAGTTCCATACCGGGACCAGACCGGCCCAGACCGTGCACACCCTACCATAGACCATAGTAGGAATTTTCCGGCACTACGGTTCCTTTTGTTTATTTTCAAGTTCTCTTGATTTTCCGATTTCAAAAGCAAGACTTCCCTCCATTCGAGAAGCTCACGATAGCCTCGCCCCGACGCAACGGAGGATCGGATCGGCGAGGCGCTGCGCCTCTAGATCCGGGAGTCGCAAAGGCGAATACGGATAGAGCTTTTCCCCACGCGAATAGAGAAAGGCGCTGTTGCTGGGGATCGCCGGAGTCACGACGGATGGTTTTGCAAACTCAATTAAAGCTTTGTTCCACGCTCTTCGTGACTTGCGCAGTCTCCTGCTTTCTAGCATCCCACACAGAAAAAGCTCCACGTTAACATATGTCGAAGGATTGAAATCTGTTGGATTTGGGAGCTTTTGCGCGGAAAAGTTTCCGACGGAAAACCTTTCTAAACGGGAATCAATATAGAAATCAACAAAAGATTTGAGGGGTCATTTATTGATTTTGGACATGGAAAGTAAATGGCAAGAAAAATTAAAGAGAAAATTGTCTCAAAAGTCATAAACATATTATAGTTTTGCCAATTGAGTATTAAATATTTTTCCGTTTTGCATATTGATTCCATCGGTCCCATGTCACGTGGGACAGCACTGAGGTGGATAATTTTTATTAATGCTTTAATATATTTTTCGATTTTTTTTGTTAGTATTTCTATTTTCTTCTCTTTTACTTCTTTAATTTTTGTCCTTTTTCCCCCCTTTTTTCCCTCCACCGGCTCTCGTCGGCCTAGGGCAAGGGCCACCCTCGTCAGCTCCCGAGCGTCCCTCGCCCAAGGCCGGTGGAGACGAAGCCCAGCGATGGCCGGCATAGGAAAAAAGGAAAAAGAAAAGAAGAGAAAAGGGCCAAAAAGAAAAGAAGAGAAAAGGGCCAAAAAGAAAAAAAAAAAGGTAAAAGAAAAGAAAATTTAAAAAATTTAAAAATATTAAAATATTATTAAGAATTGTCGCTCACCGCATGATATTGACTGTCATTTCATCATTTTTCATAAGAAATTACTCCGCGATCTCCTACTATTAACCAACAATTATCTACAAAAAGTCGTATATCCGAAAATATGAACGACTTCATCCTGTTAAAGGTTCTCGCCAATAATTATGCAAGAATTATCTTTGTCGACACAGTTTGTTGGTTATTTTTGGGCGTGAAAGGGAGGGTACTATTACGGGTGTGCATGGTCCGGGCCGGTCCAGTCTCGATATGGAATCGGGGATGGTCCAGGCCGGTCCGATCCAGATATGGAATCGGGGACCGGACCGGTAGTCCCGGTCCCCAAATTTTCGGGACCGGAACCGGACTGGCCCAGGACCAACTGTCCGGTCCGGTCCCAATGGGACCGCTAACACCAAAAAATTTTAATTTTTTTTTTACCTCTAACTGAACTCGAAGTTGCTGGTAATTATGCAGTTTAGTTGAGGGAGGAAACCGCCCAACTGGTGTAAATTCCTCTTGTGTGAGAGTGCGATCTATCGTATTTTTTCCGACTCTTTTTTGATCCATTAGACGGGTTCGGATTAGGCTAAAAAGATCGTATTGCTACAATATACATTGAAATAACAAAAATGTCCGATTGAACACTTATTGCCAAACCCCTCAGCTACCAAAGCTTCATCCACATAACTTGGATGCCGCTCGATTATGATTTATTGTGTGAAAAACTTCAAATTCTGCAGTTTATTTTAGAAGTAAGGAAATTACTTTTCTCTTTTGATCAATAAGTGCTAATAAAAGTTGGATATCCCAGTAAGATGGTGTTGGCTACTTATTATTATTATTATTTTTTCTAGGCGGTCCGGTCCAATCCCACCCGCCATGGGATCGGGGACCGGACCGCCCGGCCACCGGTCCCATTTATTGGGATCGGGGACCGGACCGCTCCCCTCAAGGACCGGACCAACCCGGCCGGATTGGTCCGGTCCAGTTTGCACACCCCTAGGTATTATGGCTGCGTTTGGTGCGTGAAGCCTTGAAAGCCTTTTTGCCATCTGATTCCTTGCATGCTGGCTAAATTCACATGACAGTTTTCCCATGTTTTAAAGCTGTGCTAGGGCTACATGGAACTATCCATTGTTTACAATTCCACTTTCTGGTAATACGTTTTTATGAGCTTCAAGATTTCTGTTTAAACCTTTGATTGGAAAGGAACGCCAACGCAAAATGTATTGACCGTGTCTAATTTTTCTTTTTCTTTTTACAGTGGACCACTACACATTTTACGAAGAAATGCCGTGAATGATAGCATCAATGATTATGCATAATTATATACGAAGAAATGCCGTGAATGGTACATATTTTGCAACAGTAGATTTGGATCCCTGTTTATATACAATGGATTCCGATGATGTAAACGATGAGGGTCATGCTTCAAATGATGATTCAACTTTTGGCATGACATGTTTACGTGATCAAATAGCTATAATTTTAGGAAACATTTAAGGATGTTTTGTAATTTCAAGAATAATGAACTTCTTTCCTCTGGCATATGTTATCACGTTTATTGTAATGAAAGTGCTCTTCTTCTTTTTTAAATTGACTCTGATGTGAAATTTTTAGCCCAAAAAAAAAAGGCAATTTTTATTTATTTATAAATTTATTAATACATATTTTTGACATAATTGTCAATATCTAAATTGAAAAAGTGCCTACATTATTTTTCCAAATTTTAGACAAATTGAAGATTTAAAAACTAAAATTAGGGCCTATTTGACAACGATTTTGATTCTCTGATTCTGTTTCCCGAAACATAAAAAGATGAGATACTGTTTGGTAACGTAAATAATTCTAATTCTCAAATTCTTTGATTCTGTTTCCCGGAATAGATTTGGAACAGAAATAAGAATAGAAGAAAAGTTGATTCTTTATTCTAGAATCACTTTTGAGAAACAAGACGAACAAAGTGAGAATACTCAACGAAGACTCTCATTTTGTTTCCTTGACCCAAAAAAAAGAACAAAGCCTCAGTGAAGAAAGCTCGACCAGCCAACTCCCCTCACTCGTTCGCTGCCCCATCGCTCGACCAACCAGCTTCACCACGTACGCTGCCGCCGGTTGCCATTTCCAGCAGGTGGAGAAAAAGGAAAAGAAAATAGATAATAAAATTAAAATAAAAAATATTTTTAAAAATAAAAAATAAAAAATATATATTTTAAAAAATAAAAAATAAAAAATTTTAAAATTAATAATAATTTCAATATGAGTAGGACCATATTCGACTCGACCCACCCGTTTGACCCATCTACTCGTCGTTCAATTCCATGACTTTGTGTTTCCGACTTTTGTAATCTTGTTTTTTAAATACTTTACAACATTTATGTTTATTGTAGCAAGCAATTTAAGTGCAAACTTCGTGGAGCAGTATCATTGAGCTTATGTTCAATCCGTCTCTACATGATCAGCACCATCATGGAGCAGTCTAGGGGTTATTCAAACTCTTTCATAAGCTAATTTAATTGCAAATTCGTGGCAAAAATTGAAGTGCAAATTGCCTAAGTTATGTTCTTTCTTAAGGATATTGCATATGTCTTTATACTCCACGAAATAAATAGACTAATTATGGATTATGAATGATCTATATTCATTTTATTAGTGATGCTATATATGTTGACTTTATAGTGACAAGAGTAAGTATATGATTTAAATGAAAAAAATTAGAGAAATTATTCTCGAAAATATAAATTTTGTGTAATTACCAAATGCATTTTTGTTCCGGAAACAAATATTTTGTGCAGTTACCGAACGCGTTCTGATTCTCTAAAATTCGTCCAGGGAATAAAATCAGAAAAAATCAATTATGAACATAATTGATTTTTTGAATCAGAACGCACCCTTAATCAACCGAAGGATTTCACCTTTCTCTTACGTACAATTTACCGAATAATCTTTGCATTTCTTTAAACTCCTTTGCATTCTCCGATGCCAATTGTTTCGCGTGGGAATGTGGCTTTGAGCCGTGTGATTAAAACGTGCGAGTCGTGATTGCGAGTTGTAAGCTCCGCCCGCGCCGGCGGCAGCATCGCCCCTCTCCTCCGGCCGGAACGCAAGTGAACGAACGAGTGGCGACAAGAACGCCGCCGTCACCCTCTTTCCTATCCTTTTCGGGCCGAACACCCCAGTGGACTCCACCGCGACCCCACGACAGCGTTCTTTCCTAGTTTTTCCCGACAAGCTGCACCAATCGATGAATCGTTGGCCGACGGTTAAGTTACTCTAAACTATCTTCTTCTTCTTCGAATCATCGTCGGACGGCAGAAGCACACTGCGCGCCATGGAGCTTAAGCCTGGCCTGTCGGCTCTCGTCACCGGTGGAGGTTCCGGAATCGGTAAAAATCTTCCCTTCGTCACTTGTTCCGCGTCTCGGCTTTGTCGATGTCGCGATCGATGTGTTTTAACCTTTGTCGCTAGTGGTTGTGTATTCATGGAAGCCGGTGCGCTGTGTATGTGTTGATGATTCGGGTAGTTATGATTGGATTTGGCTTGGATGGTGTTCAGGTAAGGCTCTGTCGATAGCGCTTGCGGAGAAGGGGATTTTCGTGACGGTGGTTGACGTATCGGAAGAAAGAGGAAAGGAAGTGGCGTTGCTCGTTGAGAAGGCGAATTCCAAGTTCCACTCGAACTTGGGATTTCCATCTGCTATCTTCGTAAAGTGCGATGTGTCCAACTCGAGTGAGTGCCTTGTTCTCTCTGCTCATGAAGCTTTCTGGGATTCACGGGTTTACCATAATCCTAGTGAATGATGTTGTCTTGTTTGGATAGGCCAATTAAGTAACTTCTTGTCTTCCATGTAAGCAGGGGATGTTGTCAACGCCTTCGAGAAGCATGTTGCGACCTATGGGGGATTGGACATCTGCATTAATTCTGCCGGCATTAACACCCCAATCCCATTCCACAAGGATCAGACTGATGGGACTCGTTCCTGGCGACACGCGCTTAACGTGAATCTGGCTGCTGTCATTGACTGCACTCGCCTTGCGGTAAGACCATATTTTTCAAGCACTTCACTTGGCAATGCTGCAGTGACCAAGTTGAGTTTTGTGCATTTGCCTGAGATTATCATCTTGTTTGCAAAAGTGCATATCCATGGTCTATTCTTTCTCTCTTCCTTTCCTCTTTCAGTTGGAGGGAGCAATGACAATTCTGATTGCTTGTGGATATTCCGTTACTGTGAGGAAACTAGCACTAAATGATCTGCACTTCTTAATAGATTAATGCCATGGAATCTGCTGGGAGACCCGGTGTGATAATAAACATGGGATCTGCTTCAGGTCTTTATCCTATGTACTCCGATCCTATCTACTCTGGCTCAAAAGGTTAGTTCTCGGTTATAGTCTCCTTTCATTATTCAATTTCAATTCTATTTCCCCAGCTACATATACCTGACGGAATTCCTGCACAATTGTCCCTCGGTGATACCACCATTTAACTATTGAGAGATAAAATAACACTGCAGGTGGTGTCGTCTTGTTTACCAGATCACTTGCAACCTACAAACGCCGAGGAATTCGCGTCAATGTACTTTGCCCCGAGGTAGTGTATCAAATCAGAAGGTTTTGTGATGCAATGTGCTAGTGTGATTAAAGCTCAGTAAGATTGTTTCTTTTGATTGGTTATCTCATGCTGTTTGAAAGTCCTCAGCACTTGACATGGGCACTTTTAATGAGATTATTATTCATCTTCTTTTTGTTTTTCCCCTGCTTAATTAATTGCAGATTCATTTTTCTGCTCTCAATTCGAGATTTGTTATGGGTGGGACTATCGTGTTCATGAATCTCGAATCTTGCTTGGATTTATCAGAAATTTCTACTTTATTAATCTTAATTTCAAGCAAGGGTATTATCATGACCAGAAACTTCTGTGGACCTTATGGAGTATATGACTCTTCTTTAGATGTTCGATAGTGCCATCCTCTATAGATGATCTCTCCAAATACTCGTTCCAGATCAGGGAAGACAAATAATTTGCAAGTTGATCTTCACTGCAGAAGAAGCTCTGTTGTCCTGCTATGTTTCTGTATGTTGAATAACACCTTATGAACTAAATTCCTCATGGAGATTGAGAAACATTATTCGAACATGAATACCTAACGTAGTATCTATGTCAAGTATTGGATATCTCTGATTCCTTACACCTTGTTTTTGAAGCAGAAAGCAGAAAAATATACGCCTGTGTTTTTTCCTTGACTAGTCGTAGCACTGTTGGAGTGTGAAAAGAATCGAAATCTGGAGCTTGAAAGGGTGTTGCAGTTTATAAAGTTTTTAATTGGCTTGCTAAAGAGGTTCTCTTCCGAGAGTACAATAAATGAGCTCTCATGGATTTATGGAAGGAACTTCAAGATAGCATTGCTAGTTTATGGGATTGTACTTGGTCTTTTGGGTGAATAAACTGTGTTAGCAGTTGTACTTGGTCCCTTTAGAGTGTAAAAAATATTCTAATCTTAGCTAGTCTATCTTTCTTTCATTTCCTTCAGACTGGTCATTTGGTCTGTTGGGAGATGCTTTGGTGACTGTTTGGTGCATTATCTTTAGTAAATTTCATTACTCCTAAAATGCTGTAGATCAATTGGAAGCTTAATCATTACTGAAAAATGTCGAGAATTGCATGCACATCAGGCTATCTTCTCCTGTGACATGGCCCTTTACTAGTGGTTTGGTTGATCGTATCTTTAGCTTAAATTTTGATGTTTAAATGTGATTCTTAGTGGCAGAAGAAATCTTGCTGCCTTTTCACTTATTTGGTTTTTATTATGACAATATAAAGGAGTATAATTTTTGTTCTCCGGGTTTATCTGACCTGATTTCCTTTGTGCCAGAAAATGTATTGTGCTGTGTATGATGCTTAATAGTTGAATCCTTAACTACTTATGCAGTTTGTTCGAACAGAGATGGCCTTAAAGGTGGATTCTGATTTTATAGACTTGGTGGGGGGCTTTGTACCTATGGAAATGGTGGTGAATGGTACATCCATATATGATCTTCTCCACGTGCTTTACATCTTATCGGACGCATACATCACAATGAATGAAAATAAATTTATTTTTTTTGTATGAATGACACGTACGCTCTTTTATTGCAATCAAACTTCTGAGCATGAGTCGTTTGCTCTGGACTTTGGAGCATTTAAAGTTTCTGTACTAAGATGTAGTAAACTATAGAGATGCATACTGGCACAACTACAAAGTTTGTAGAAAAAGTTAGAACTGCCATACATGATTAGTGAGGCATTCATAGGACCATGCTCCAAAGATGTGCTATTGATGGCTAGTCCACTTACACTTTCCAGGAGCTTTTGCACTCATCACTGATGAAAGTAAAGCTGGTTCATGTCTATGGATTACAAAGCGCAAGGGCATGCAATATTGGCCCAGCGCAGCAGAAGAAGCAAAATACCGAGTGCAATCCTTAAGATCCGGAAGATCATTGTGCAAAGGACCAGTGAATTTCCAACTTCCTAAGAATTTTGAGAAAATGTGAGTGAAGATAATTTGGGGCTACTTTATCTGTGTGCATAACTGAACTGTTCTACCAATGTATTGTTTAGCTTCATATAACATAAACCTGTACTGCTTAGGTATTCCATAGGTACTCTAGAGATTCCCTCTCCTGTTTATTCAACAGAAATTATCAGCTATAGTACCTCATTGCTCTTGTATAAGTGGAATGACAAATTGCCATGATAAGTTTAGGCTCGATGGTCTTCCATCTGTACGAGTCTTCTAAACAAACTTCTTTCACAGTTTGACCATGTTATATCGTTTTATATCATTACAGCATTTTTTTTCCTGGTGCGATTACCAGGGTACTGGGTACAGCTTTAACCATATCTTAGCTAAGAATGATTTTATTCTTATCCTCTATTTTTCTTCTTTTACTTTAAACATGCACAAGAAAGAAAGTCAACGTTTTGCAGATTATATCTGTGTATCGATGTTCATGGGGGTGTGAACAGTAGACTAAAGTAATTGTAAGCAATGACTTACTGAACTTTAATGGGCTTGACATTTATATCACTGCAACAGCTGTATCTATTCAATTATTAATTGGTCAAAACTGAGTATGCTTTGGAATTGTCCAATGATGGTTTTCCGCTTCTATTTCTTTGGATTAATAGGTGTCAGAGCACCCTTCATAAGCTGTTATACTGGTTATGTTGATCTTTTAGTTCCAAATTTCTTTAGTGGATTTTGGTTTTTAAGTTACTGACATGTTTTATAATCTGGTATCTTATTGAATCCTGAATGGAATTCTTTTCTTACGCTTCTCTTCCTGAAGAAACAACTACCTACAACTTAGAAATTTTGTTTGGGAATATAAGCATTTTATCAATTGGAAGATCTAATGATGTATTTTGAATTTATATATTCAGTGTGGTTCACACCTTGACTCACAATTTCCGTAATGCTACCCGGATTATTCTAACGCCTTTGAGGTTGCCAATTGAACCACAGCATGTCCTTGTGAAAATCCTATATGCCGGAGTAAATGCGAGTGATGTAAGTTCAAGCCTTCTTTTAACAAAATTAGCTTCCTCTCATCCTGTCTTGCTCATCCTTTATGATTGGTATTCTCTTAAGTTCAGGTTAACCTTATTCTTCCTCTTCTCATATGTGTAGCTCTGTGTGGCTAATCCATCTGTAAAACTATGCTTAAAACTTAAACTCAATAGTTAGCTTTTCTATATGTTACTGTAGTAAACATCAAAAAGCAAATTGGATCTTTGTAATGTGACTTATATACAATTGATAGGACTTTCCCTTAATACAAGCTAACTAAGTCATCCTTTAACCAGCCTATGGGTCGATAGATGACTGATAACTAGGTATCAGAGTTAGTGTTCCAATTTCTTGAGATGCTTGCTGGTATAACTGGTTTTTTCTTTTACTAAGAATCTTTTTTTCTCTTCAACTTGAGAAGTTTGTTATGTATTTGAAGGTTTTTGACTCGGGATTCAGCTTGCATTCGAAGTCTATACAGAATCCATGTGTACTTCTGAAGCTAGCACGTTTCTTTTGCAGTATTTAATAGAAATAATTTATCAAAACTCCAGAGATCATCTTTTAGTAATTGTTCATTACCTAATGTTTATTGTCGCTATTTGGCAGACCCCAAACTGCTAGATCTGTGTGACTCATGCTAGATATTAGGAGCGATTGTGAATGCTTGATATGGAGTTAGCATATAGCTTTTTTAATGAAAAAAATCATGCTTTAAACAGGTGAATTTCAGCTCAGGACGTTATTTCAAAGGTGGAAAGGGAGATGTTGGCTCTCGTCTTCCTTTCGATGCTGGCTTTGAGGTCTGGGAAAAATCTATTTCTGTTGTCACATTTTGCAATTTTCAATTATGTTGATTATATTGGCATAGTTTTGTGGTTCCTCTAGCGAAATCATATATTTGTTATACTCATAACCTCCACCACTTGTTCAAATGGTATCTTCATGATTGACATGGCAGGCTGTGGGCATAATTGCTGCTGTTGGTGATTCTGTCAAGGACTTGAAAGTTGGCATGCCTGCTGCAATGATGACTTTTGGAAGCTATGCAGAATTTACCATGGTAAAATTATATTCCATAAGGATATTTTAATGCCAATAGCTGGTTTGACTTTGGTACATATCTTTCATAGCCTCTCAGTACTGCAACTTCATGACATGGGGATCCCTGTTGTTGTAATAAATATCCTGTCATTCTCAGGTTCCGGCAAAACACGTCCTTTCAGTGGCCAGGCCAGATCCAGAAGTAGTTGCCATGCTTACTTCGGGGCTTACAGCATCTATTGCACTAGACAAGGTCAAACTTTTATGCAGTATAGTAACTATCCTTTTTATTTCCTTTTGCAATTTTATTTGCTGGAGCTGTTGATTTCAGTCATTTTTCTAGTCTAAGTACATTGAGACAATTACCTTCAGACAACTGATCATGTCTCATATGCCATATTAGAACTTGTGTTTTGCTCTTGTTGAAAATCTAGGCTGGACAAATGGAATCGGGAAAAGTACTTGTTACAGCTGCCGCAGGAGGGACCGGGCAATTTGCTGTCCAGGTCTGTTTCTTATTCAGATTGGTGCTATTAAATTGGTAGTATTAGATCTATGACAATGTGATTTTGCAACTATGTTAGAATTGCAGAGGTCAGTATCGAGGGAACGAGATGTGGCGAGATCTATCTGTAGTATTTCACATGATTTCAATTGATTGATGTCCAACAATTAGTCTATCAATAAGGTAACTTGCTTAATTGAAAGGTGCTGAAGAAGACGCAATGAATTTGGGAGTTGTTAAGTAAGGTTAGATTGAAATAAAAGTTTTGAAGAAGACCCTGCAATCAGGTCTAACTCTTAGAGGTCTGCTTAACTGGCTTGCTATCTACAAAGCTTGCCAAGCTGGGGATCATTCTTTTATTTTCCTTCATAAACCTGGTTCTGGCTTGCTCGTCTACTTAAATGTTGCTCCTAATCTTTTTTTTAGCAGGTGTGTGTTCTTGTCATGATCAGCAAATGAGATGTCTTTAATGCAGAATACATTTTATATAGGTGTTTGCTTATGACACCTGCTGTCCCGAGTAGTCAAAACCAATCAAAATTATACCCTCTTGCAAATTTAGGTGTTTGTTAGCCAGACTTCTGGCTATCTAGTTGTCTATTTTTCTATTGTTAGAGATCGATTTTTGCAGTTGTAGATTTAGAAGAAATAAAAAATCACCTTAAGTTGCTTTTGCCAATTTGCATGTGGCCTTGTGCCCTTGCATTCATGATTCCGCATGTTTGCTAAGGGGGAAAATTACACTGCAGCTTGTTGATGTTAGTGTTTCTAATATGCTAGCATTTTCTTCCACTATAGTTTCCCTTTTTCAGGGAGAGGGGAATCTCTTCTTTCTTAAGCAAGACACTTGTGTGCTCAACGATGTTCCTCAGCTGCTCACATATTTTTACACTATTAAAAGTCACTTTGTCTATCGTGACCGTTTCAGCTTGCAAAAATTGCTGGAAATACAGTAATAGCAACCTGTGGAGGGAGGGAGAAGGCCATGCTTTTGAAAGAACTGGGAGTCGATCGTGTGATAGATTATAAAGCTGAAGACATCAAAACTGTATGTCTCCTAAAAATCTGTCTCATCTGTTCTACTCTCCTTTTTGTACACAATGTGGGGGTTGAAAAATCTCGGACCCTGGTTCATTCATGTAGTGCAGCAAATTATTTCTAGATAAGTTCACTGTCACACGTCTCAGAGTAGCTATTGTATTGATTAGGTAAGAGTAAATGAGCATATTCATCCACATTTGCACAGATCCTATCTATCTACTCGTGCAAACTTAATGTGTACATTAAACCCTGGAAGTTCTCTTTACCTTCAATTTTCATTTTAGTTTGGAAATGTAGTACTACTACTTGATCCTCCATGTGAATCCTTTTGATATGGATCTACTTGGCTGGATGTGTAATCAATTCCTATCACCTGTTCAAATTCTCAAAAATAACTTTAGCCTTTTGTCAATAAATCATCTTTGCCCCTCGAATGGGCTCTGGCGAATGCCAATGACACTATCCGCATTTTCAAGTTTCAATTCTCCTATCCTTAAAAGAGCTGCAGAAGATAAAAGGTGATGGTGTTATAAAACCTTGTTTTTTCTCATATACAACACTCTGAAGTGAACAACAGTGTGCATTAGTAACTGGTTTACTCTGACATTTTTCGTATTTTCATACCACATCTCAATTTTCTAGCTGCGGCCTCCCTTTGTGCATGATCTTTACGCAGCTTCATTACTATTTTCTATATTGTAACAATTCTTGTTGCATTATGTCTAGAGTCTAGACCGGTTTCTGCATTTTTCTCTACTCTTGGGTTTAGTTTTTATGTGAACTTTCATTTATAATGAACTCGGTTTTTCTCTATCTTTTCCAAATTTACAGGTTTTGAAGAAGGAATTTCCCGAAGGGGTTGACATAGTTTACGAGTCTGTTGGTGGGGAAATGTTTGATCTTTGCTTGAATGCTCTGGCCATATTTGGACGATTGATTGTAATTGGCATGATTTCTCAGGTATTGCCTCCTTTTGTTGTTGACATCCATCTGGGCCAGATCTTTTTATCACGAGTTTTCCAGCGATTGCAATGTCAAACTTAGTTATCTTGATTAGGCCATGCAGGAATTTTACATACTTGCTCTCACTTTCAGTGAGCTACCAGTGAAAGGAAAGTTAGGTGTCTGGAGTTTCTGTACGAGCCTTGTGTAGACGTAATGCAGGGTAGAAGTTCAACTGCGATCACATTTATGTGTTGCAGAGGGTTGCGAGACAGACATAAAGATGTTTTATTTTGTATAATGAGGAAAAATGGTTAGAGACACTAGAAATAAAGATTGTGCAAAGAGTCTTTGTAGCAAGTACTACATGTGGTTTTTCTCCAGTGTCTCCAGTTGTGGTCACTTCTCAGTATGCATACTGTTCTAACATTCTTCATGCTTGAATATTAACTGTTGACATTTGTACATATTATTTAACCAGTACAGAACTACTACTTTGGTTGTAGTATCAAGGAGAGCATGGATGGACACCATCCAAGTACCCTGGACTCTGCGAGAAACTTCTGTCTAAAAGCCAAACTGTGGTATGTCTGATAATACTACTGCATCAAGGACAGTGATTGTACTCTACCGCAATAAATTTACTCTTAGTAATGCGCCAACTATATATCAGGAATAAGCATGGACTGTGAATCCTGTAGTTGGTTATGCCATTCTCCCCTGGGAAGTGTCTAATATGATATTGACAATGTTGGCAGGCTGGTTTTTTCCTGGTACAGTATAGTCAATTCTGGCAAGAACATCTAGATAGACTGTTTCAACTCTATTCCAGAGGACAGCTCAAGGTAGTACTCTGTTTTTGTTTTACTGTTATACGGTTCTTTTACTGGTGAGACTGGACTCTTCCATCATAGATCATACAGAACTTACATTTTATTAATTGTAGATATCTGTGGCTTTCACACAATGCAATGCCCTTGCCCTGTTATCTTATTCCTTTGGCCTTATTTTGGACATCTCGCAAGATTTTGATATCCAATTCCATACCGAAAGTCACTGCCAAACTATATCTGTACAATCAGTTGGATGATTATCTCCACACCTAAGTTGCTGTCTCTGCCAAATTTCACAGTTTGCCAAGACTTAATCTTCTAATTGAATGCAGGTGGCCATCGACCCAAAAAGATTTGTGGGTCTCAATACTGTGGCAGATGCTGTTGAGTATCTTCATTCGGGTAGAAGTATTGGCAAGGTATGTACACCACAAACTCCATGGATATTTTGGGCACGTCATTTCGCAAATCCTATTGCTATGTTTTTCTTTTCGCTGCATAATAAATTTTGTGAGTGTGAACCAAATCTTATTCCAGGTGGTGGTTTGCATAGATCCAACTTTCACTGATCAAGTAGCAAGACTGTGAAGTCTGTGATCAAGGCTGTTTGATTGGCTTGTTTATATTTGTCAAAGTGAATTACAAAGGGATCTGTTTGAAATAACGACCCAGATTGTATATCCTTCCAAGTGATTATTAGGGAACTGCAGTAAGAGACCTTGAGAAAACTAATGTTAATCTTCAGCAGAAAAACCAAAAGGTTACAAAGGAATTGGGTGATAAATATGAATGGTCCATGGTTCTTGCCAGGCGACAGAAGCTGGTTAATTCTGACGATCCTTATGTGGTCATCCTCATAAGCAGAATCGTTGCACAAATTGATTACAATGTAATAAAGGCATCATTTTTGTCATAAACAGATCAGTTGAATGATCCCATTCAACACCCTGCTTTTTGTTCGGCTTGGTGTTGATAACATGGAGATCACTGTTTGATTCTTTTTCCTACCTAATACTCTTAAGGCTTGCATGGTAACGATTCTGGTTCTTTGATTCTATTTTTCAAAACAAAAAAAGATAAAAACATATTTGGCAACATAAATGATTCTGATTCTGATTCCGTTCCTAGAAACAATTTTGGAAAAAAAAACAAGAACCAAAATATAGTTGGTTCTTGAAAAAAAAAATCACTTTTGAAAATCACAAAACAGAATGAAAGTTCAACATCTCGAATTTTTTCCTTTCAGTTTTCCTTATCACTTTTCAACGAGATCTCATTTTCAAAGAAAAATATATAAGATAATAAAAAAAAATTAGAAAAAAAAATTGGAAAAATTTCTAAAAAATTAGAAAAAATTCAAAAAATTCCTAAAAATAAAAGAAGCTTAGATTAGGCTAGTTTAACCTTATTTTCATAAATTTAAGTTTAGATTCCCTAAATTTCATGGAGTTTTTTTTTTTTAAGAAAATCATAAACACATTTAAAATTAAATTCGAACCACATTTATCTAGACCATTAAGGCTTCTCATTAGAGTTTTATGATACGATTTATCAATATCATGATTCATTGATTACGCACTTAATTTCATTAGTTGTGATTTGCCTAGATTTAGATACTTTAGACTTAGTCTAATTTTAGAAAATTTAGAAGAAAACAAACCTGCGAGAACACTTAGCATTGGCTTACCTCATAGATTTATGAATTGAAAATTTGCATGAAACATATTTAGAAAACACTCAACTTCGGTGCTGAAAGGGTGTCGGTGGAAACACTGACGTAACCAAGTCCTCGGGTCCTAGATTTCTCTGATTGCGTAAAATCGAACAATTTCTCCCAACCGCTCGATAAAGTTTCCGATTTACTTTTCTCAAAAACTATACACATACCACCGATCACACTAAGATCGAATTCGATATTCTCTCGTTGCGATTTGGTATATGCCTAAGAGGACCCAAGCTAATCTGAAATCACACACTAACACAACATGATCTCTCTTTTTTTTAAGCTTAAAATAACTCGTTATGAGATGACAATTAGACGAAATAACACAAAAAAATATTATATGCAATATGCAATATATTATATAAGAGGATCAATATAAATTAATATTCAATTAATTCGAAATGTATAATGAAATTTCACAAAGTAATTACGTAATTATTTGACTTAAGTGACAAAAATTGAGAAGAGAAATTATTCCCAAGAACAAAAAATTTGTGCAGTTACCAATCACATTCTGATTCTCTAAAACTTATATAGGAAACAAAATCAGAAAAAATCAATTCTAATCAAAATCGCTTTTTCCGATCAAAATCGTTGCCATGTAGACCCTTAGTGTTCAAAAAACTAGTGATGTCGATACCGTACTGCCTAATTAACTGCATAATAAGTTTAGATGTTTCACACACAATGAAGTCAAATGTGTCTTGTACAATTCGAAGGTGCCAAACGCAAGCATGCTGCTTTAAATTTTACATAGAACACTACTGATGCATACTGCTCCCATGACAAAATATGCCCAAAAGGAATGTCAGTCAGTCATATACCAGCCGTAAGCACATGAACAAGGAACACCTTGCACTTCTGTTCACTTTCTACCTGTCAAAACATCAAAGTAGTTACAACCCTGTGAGGGGAAGAGGGAATAGTACATGTATTGAGGATGGAAGGCATTCACAATTTCACACGACAGGCTATCGATCTGAGTCATAACCTCATGAGAGCTAAGAGGAATTATAAAACTCTTTGCTGTTCTGTTCACTTTTGGATGAACAGAATGTTTCGCCAGTTTCATTTATCTGTGATGTTTCACGATATTATTATGTGCAGATATACTATTTCATATTTAACTAAGTGCAAATACTAAAGTTTTTCATGCCCAGATGAACGAGATCAGTACACTAACTACTTAGGGAGAGTAGGAATTTCTCTTGGTAATCTCATTCAGGCAGATATGTTTGCTCTGCTGATGGTAAAACTCGAAACCAAAAGTGAGCCAAAGAATATTAGACGCAAACTTGCGATATTGAATATGTTTTAGCATTAAGCTGTCACTCTTTATAGCTTGCTTCATAAATTGTTCGCATTTGTTATAGTTCCCCTAGTCCTCTTGTTAGAATTGGCAACAGCCTTGCAGTAGCGATTCAGTTAGTGAAAAGCCATTGATGCAACACAACTATATCCGAAGTTTGAAAGAACAGTGAGTGACTCCTTACTTGCTCTAATCCGTTTGGCGCTTCTGGTTAAGTATGGGACATCTGCTTCCCTTTCCACCTCTTTATGGTCTTCCGCCTTCTTCTCCTTTTCGCGGTCTTCTGCTTCCTCCGCTTCGGCGACTTCTGCTTCCTTCTCCTCTGATTCATAGGCTCTGATGATATGTACCTGGAGAAAGGCAAGCACTTATTTGTAAAGGCAGCATAAATACTGAGGAGTTCATTTGAGTGCTTCATCAAGATGGATGGTTAAAATGCCCAGCAAAGCAAACAGTGAGTTTAGTAGCAATCTATATACGATTCATCCATGCGTGCCCAGGGGTTCGGTTCAAAAAGCTACCTTAAATGTCGATGGCTCGATCAGTTGAAACACCAGAGCATCTCCATCGACAAGATCGTGAGCGATGGAGAAACCTCTCCACCCACCACTAAGCCCGTTCTTTTCGATGAGATACTTCGTCTCGAACTCTTCTCCATCCTCGTCCACAAGAGTCACGGTGTCATCACGGTGAGGGAGATGATTGTGGCAGAAGTTATGTTGAAGACTCTTGAAAACATTGGAGACAAATCATCCATTAGAAGCACTGACAAATAGCTCTATCAGCTTCTTAGAGAAACATTTTAGCCAGTTTTTATGCAAAGTAAGCTAAAAGGCGGCCCACCCGAAATTTCAAAATTTGTGCAATTTCACTAATTACAAGTAATGTATCCAATTTAATTACTCATCAGAGGTGGGGGAGTAGTCCCCTACTACAAATACAAAGCAGCTAAGGAACAGAAATAGATCAATTACAACATATCTCATGCTGCTTCAAAGTGGTAGAGTTTGTGCTTATTGAACTCTTCCACTGTTATATTCATGACCAAGAATCATTCAGAGTCTTCTTTCCTTCAAACAAATCACACATGACTGTATCAAACCTTGAAAGTACTCTTTTGCACTACTTGACCAAGCATCTACGGCGCGATTTTCTTCTTCTTCTCACATGAATTCCATACAAGTGGATGGATGATTCAGTGTTTACATGGACGTATCTGTATTAATTCGTCAGATCATTTCCTTTCTCATCCCTTACTCTTTCCAAGTCCAAGCAACGGCCTAACTTATGCTACAGGATTGGCAAATCGGGGCAAGGACACAGTCGACATGGCACAACAGTTTCCTACATATCATCATTCAAAACAGAGTGCGAAACTTGTTACACTATGGAAGAAAGAAAATCGCGTCGATTTGCTTACCAGCCAAAAGCCTCCTGTGACATGCGACTGAAGCATGGGCTTGATAAAGCTCGGGAACTCTGCATCTAAACTAGATTGAAGCTGCTCTGCTCTCTCAATGGCATATGCCCTTATCGCATCAGAAGCATATACCCTGTTCAACAGGTCTCTTCGCGAGTAGCCCCTACTCGAAAATCAGAAACTTTCAGATACTTTACTCGGGAAAATACAATTGAATACCGGAAGAAAACCAGTGAGCTCTTGTCACTAACCTCCTCACTCTTTCCGAAGGGCCAATTTCGAGTACCTGCAAAGGGGTGTACTCAGGTTATCCCCGCATTTAACAGGACCATACAACAGACTTTCATTGATGCTCCATCACACAAACAGATTAAAATACCGCATTCATGCCCGTAGTACTATAGTTAAGTACACTTCCTCAATCAAAGTTTAGCCTTTTCGACCCCTTCGAATTAACAAAATTTTCTTATGATATTTAAGCACTGGTTTGATGTATGGAACCAGCAGGACAACCACTCTTGCTGCAAAAAATTCAACCAGTCTCTTACCGAAATGGCATTTCAACACCCGGATTTAACAGATGGTTTTCTTAATCACTGGCGAACCATCTCTAGAATCTTGTGATCAATCGATGTGCTCATCACATCCATCACAACAGCTCAAAAGTCGACATCTTCGTAAGCTACATAGCGACAGTGGACCTATATACTTTCCAAAATGCCGCAAAAGTTACTGTCCAAACTTCCAACCATAAGCTGAAATCTTCACATTGAACATATCAGTTGAAAATGCATGTCATTTTGCGCATCAAAAGAGAGCCTTTTGGGTGGGATGGCATAACTACTGGAACTTAAACTGAAGATTACACATAAGCGCCATGAGAGAGAGAGAGAGAGTTCTTACGTCCTTGTAGTTAGGAGCGGGTTTGTTGGCCGTCCGGCCCGAGCGTCTCACGGGCACGGAAGAGGGCTCCGACTGCCTTCGAGGAGTCCGCACCTTGCTCTGCTTCACCTGCCCACATGTACACACACTCTGAAGCAAACGAAAATACACAAGCACAAACGAAAACAGAGAGACAGAGAGTACTGGGGTGGACTCAGGGGAAGTGGGGACGAGGGCGGCGGCGAGCTTGTTGAGACGGAGCTCTTCCATCCTCTTCTTGTTCTCTTCCATCCTCTGGCGACGGCACTCCTCGTAGTCCCTCTTCTTCGACCCACCAGCCATCTTCCCCATTTTTCCTTTGAATCCTCACACCCCGGATCTCCTCCCGTCGCGGGATACCAATGGAATGGCGAGCTTATCAGAGAAGAAGAAGATGGAGAGACAGAGAGAGAAAGAGAGGCGCTTCTGACACAGTAGAAGCAGAGCGTGGCGTTTGGGCGCCCAAATGACAGAGTTGGTGCTTTGAACTTTTTTGAGCTTTTTGAGTTCAAAATGCTCGCTGCCCCTTTACATTTCTTTAATGCCTTTTCATTTGGCATGAAATGATGGAGCACGATGTGATGGGGGGGGGGGGGAAAAAATCCTTATATGACACAATACTTAGATATTTCAAACAAAGGGACAACCTTTTTAAAATATTCGATTTTATTTCGTGTCGCATTCGAATAAATTTTTTTTTTTTTTTTGGTAACCGAGGTGTTTGAATCAGCTTACGCGCACCTCGACTATTCCTTGGGAGAGACTAACACAGCAACCCACCACCATGGCCCCCCACTTAAATCACAGGTGCTCAGCTGGGGAATCGAACCTGGGACCAGTGGGCCTAACCACACAATTTCAAGTGCGCCCTAATCAACTGAACCACCCATGAATGAGTGCGAAGTAAGGCTTTTTATCACCTTAAGTCTCATTAAATGCGACGGAATACTTTCTGCCCCTTTGGATTCACCATAAGCTGACAAAGTTTCGAAGGAACCGTGATTTGGTTGTTGCCTTAGGTCCAACCAAAGGCAACAAAGTATCTCCTCGCCTCAAGATGTATTAAAGGTGACAAAATCATGATTTATTGCTATAAGTTCAAACCCTCCGATTGAATCAATGGCAACAAAGTATGAATTTTATTGCTCAAGTTTGACTTAAAGCGACGAGACTCTGTTTTGTCGCCTTTGGGAAACCTAAAACGATGACAATTAGTCTAGTCGCCTAATCTTAGGGCGTTCTTTCTTGTAATGATTCCTAAATCATTGGTTGTTTAATTTCTTAAAGGACGCTAATAGTACTGCAATGCATGACGCTCACTTTGATGCTATAACTTTCAATCGATCATTTATATCCGTAGCTTCTGAAAATTTATCATTCAACTGACATCGCTCACGTGTTGTCAGAAACTCGGTGAAGATGTCAACACTCGAGATATAGATCGGACGAAGTTATTTGGTAATAGAAATTTGCTCGACATTCAGAAATCAGGTTGGACTTGCTCCATAAACCAAACCTTAATCCCAAAACCAATTTAATAAAAAAAAATATTATGTGCAAACTTTTTCCCAGAAAAACCTTAGCCCCAAATTCCAAATTCGATTTGAACGAATTGTTCAGCGAAAGGCGGCCCATCTCGTCCAAGGGATACCCAAGGCATTGGTGAAACCAAACATGAGCCAAGGTTTGACGTCAAGGTTAGTTGTGGAGAGAGGAAAGGTGTCCGAAGTGAAGCTTTGATTTTGGTTTGCAATTGAAAAGAGGGGCTAGGGTGTGAATTGCAACCTAATTTAGTCCCAAATCCTCAAATTGAAGGCTAAATAGGGCTTAAAATGGCCTCGTTTTAAAACCCTTTTCCGGTTTAAAATCATCTCTTCACGCGAGCCACATAAGACAATTTAATATTGAATTAATGCGGTGCAAGGTCTTGAGAAGAGAAAAACCGTCGATCTAACTTAAGTGAACGTTTTTCAAAAATCATAATACTTTATTGATCGCTTAAAAAGTCATGACGCCAAATTGCGAAAGCTGTGGCAACTATTGGTGTCTTTTTCCCCACGAAATTTCAAGTTTACTTCCAGACGTCCAAACCAATTAAACAATCAAGTTTGGGTCATTCTGCATCTGGTTTTTAACTTCTTTTCCCCAGAAATGTGAATTATTTGTGTTCTGTGATCATAGATAGCATCGGATACTTTTCTAGTCTCTGTGACTCGATTCGGACAAAACACGTTACTCTTTCTTTTATGTATTTTTTAATCATGTCGATCATTGGTTTGCAATCTCTGGTGGTAAGTTTCCTTGAGACTAGAGGACAACCATGTCTTTGAGCTGAACTTATGCATTAGTGTTAAAATTGTTGATCATACCCTAAACCCTGAATCATAAACTCTCCGTGTACCTCTCTGTCCAAGTGATTAGCCTGAAAACCAGCAATTCTGGAGGAACTTGATATCTGCATAACCTTATGGAATTTCATGTGTTGGGAAGTGATCTTTTGAAGGTGAATGAGTGGTCTCTCAATTGAGACACCCACCAATCAGTTCCAGGTCTGAGTGAGACTATTGTCAGAATAAAGCTAAATTTTGTTGTTATTGCACAATGATTCCCAACTCATACCAAGATAGCAATGATGAAACCCTGGCAATTACCAGGCCATCACTGAACGTGAAAATATCCAAATTACAAGGGATAAGTATATCAGAAATATTAGGATTTGTAATGAAATCGCAAACAAGTCTTAAAATTTGCCAAATTGGTACAAAGGGTACACAGTACGTGTTCGTCTAGAATAGGTATTGAATGATTGCTACTCGGAAAATACAAGCGCAGTCTCATAGTTTGTTAACTCTAGAAGTCGGGTAAAGGAGGACTTGAATTCAAACGAGACCGAATCATATATTGAGAAACATTCTCTTCTTAACTGGGATAGCATTACCGGTAGAACTTAGCATATTTCTCACTCTTTACAGGTAGGAAATTATGCCTGTCGGTTTTACAAATTAGCAAGCAAACCCTGGAACTCTTCTGCTCTTATAGTATTCCAGCCTCTGTAGCTTCACGTATAAGGCACTCAGAGAACCGAACAGAGTCCAAACTATGTTCATATCTGCATACTCTTATACATTTCGCCAACCATGCGTACACTGATAAGGTCTAGCATCCTCATCAGACATTGTCTTGGTGCCTAACCGCCGAGGCAGGAGATCTTATTTTCCTGATGTTGCGAATCATCTTCAGTATCAGGCGTATCGTATGACCCACAAGAAGCAGAACCATCAAGCCGACCCACACGACAAGGATCCCGAACCCTATTATCTGGTAGATCGAATTATTCTCGCGAGAGGGCATGAAGACTGTTATTGAGAGACCGTAGGCGAACGCTATGGATGTGATAGCGATCCACATGATCACCATCCAAATCCACATGAAAAACCTACGCCTCAGAGGGAGCCCGCTCACGAGTAACAGGATGATGCCGAGGGAGGCGAGAAAGCCTAATGTGTTAACAGCCAAGAAACGCGAGTATCTGGCCAGATAATTATCGGCCATGATGGAAAATTCTGCGGTGTGTGGATTTGTTGAAGTGTCACCTTGGGTAGTGTCTTGCCAAAAACCACCCGGAGGGTTGACACCAACTTGGAATGCCATTGTCGCGGTTAAAGAAGCTACAACCATCGGCGCACTCTTTTTCCTTTCGAGCCAATCATATTGTTTCTTGATATTCCTCTTCCAACCTATTCGTTGCACGGGGAATGCGATACTCTGATCATTTGCATTCGGAGGTAAGGCCCTCATCGTCATGGGTTCGATTTCACTCCTGGAGAGAGCATTAACATTTGCATTCCCCGCTCCGGCTTCACAAAAGTTGTTTATGTTGTCCATGTGCCTTCCAGGTATTCCACTCTATGCTAAAAGGTCATGTGCCTTCCAAATCAGGAGAAAAAAAAAATATTTACCAAAACAGGTTGAAAAAAAAAATTACCAGATTGGGTGCCGCTCGGCAGTTTGGCTGTCGAGCGGGTCGCCGACGCCGGCCCACCGACCCGCTCAGCAGCCACATTGTCGAGCCGGGCCCGAGGCCCCCAACTAGTTTTTGTTTTGTTTTTTTAAATTTCATAAGAAAAATCATTTTTTATAATATTTATTTTATTTATAATTTTGTTCTTTTTAAGCTGATTTTTATGATATAATTATCAATATTTAATTACTTAAGATATATAATTATAACATTACAATAAATTCACATATGTAATGTCGACATCGAACAGAAGAACTGAATAAATATCGCGCAATTGGGATATTGTAAGAAACGTGGGATTTTCATAATAGATAACAAATTAACTGCAGTTACATGTACTAATGACGCCGTCTTCCTACATGACCTCATGTTCTGCAATGAGGTTGTCTACGTTGATCGAAGGTCTAGTGTTGTACCGACGAGAATGAGAATCCGGCTGAATAGGATATGTCGATGACGAAGGCATATCTTGTGAAGATATGCCATATCCTACTGTAGGAGGAACTGGATAAAAATGAGGAAAATCGGATCCATATTCTGAAGGAGAACTAGCTTGAATCTGCGGATGTGGATTGTCAAATGTTCCGGCAAACTGGGTGAACCTTGCATCGAAATGCTGACTGAACCCCGGAGCGAACTCGGGAGCGAAATCCGTCGTATGATATTCCATGGAATAGGGGACGACATCATCATGTGGATGAGCTCGAGGAGTCCTCCGGGTCGGCTGAACAGTCTCAGGGGATGCTCTGAATCAAATTCACTGGCTAATTCAGGAGTAGTGAGAGGCCTCGGAGGAGTAGGATCACGAAATACCGGCTCAGAATGGTTCACGAAATACCGGCTCAGAATGGTTCATTCTGCATCTAGACTGTTTGTTCCTGCCTGGAGTTAAAATTAGAACTTTAAGAGACATTATTGGTGTGAATATTTCTTTAATTGACAATGAATATCTTTAGCATAGAACTCATGCCATGCCACAAACAGCCTAAAGTTTCACTTCAAACAATGTAAATCAAGTTTCTACCTGCACTGCTGAAGATGTAGACTCTGAACACAATATCATCTCTCTCAATTAGCTCGAACACGCAGACATTTCCTACATGCAAGCCAGTTCCTCTCACAAATGCCATCCAACCAGAACAGAACATCCGCCCGCTAGCATAGCTCCTAAGATTCACCGGCCATGTTCTGTCTGAATGCCTGAGAGTCACGATTCCCTTGATTTTCCGAATGTGCTGCATGATGAAACTACAAGGAACATTCTGCCCAGACACATGTTTGAAAAACCCATGCTTTATAAAGAAAGACTGAGGAAGCATTCCCTTATTCAAGCAAGCAAGCAAAATATAGGTTGATATGGTGATTTTAGTAACTCCATCAACAGTCTTAGCAGGAAAAAATTCAAAATGTCAAAGTCTCTTCTCTTAGAAATAGCATGAGGGGTAGAGGATCTATGCCTTTTTAAACAAATGGGAATGATCAGATCCAAGAAAAACGCTATGTAGTTTCCTACAGAAATCCAATCAGCTTAAGTAAAAAGCCAAAATAGTAATGAATTAAGCTCTCGATCTTACCACTACATCACGTTTAATATGAGATGGCCGGATCTCCACCTTGAAAAAAGGGTACTCTGAGTCAAATTTGCTAGCCAATTCAAAACTAGAGAGAGGCCACAGACTTGTAGAACCACCAAAAATCGGCTTAGAATGGCTAGCTCTGCTTCCAGACTGTCCAACCCCGTCTGTTGTAGCCGGCCCAACAGCTCGCTCGGCAGTACGACTGCCGAGCGGCACCCGATCTGGTATTTTTTTTTTCAACCTATTTTGGTAAATATTTTTTTTTTTTGCCTGATTTGGAAATTTTCCCCCGCCAGACCGTTCCGGTTCAAAGTGTTCGCTTTTGCTGTTGTACAATGTTGACTGAGTCCGCCTCTTATGTGGGGCCCAGCTAACTTAGTAAAAGAAAACAAAAGAAAAAAGACAAAAGGATTAAAAAAAAAAAAGAAGGAAAAAAGAGATGGGCTGTCTTTTGTTCGTGTGTGCCCAGTGAGTGCCCGAGAGTGTGAAAAAAAACAGGGGAGGAGAGAGAATCGCCTCAGTGAAGAGAGAAACCGAGTGAGAAGAAGAAAAAAGGGGCGTAGCGATTCAAAGGCCAAATGTGGACAAAATTGGCTCAAATTTGAGTATGTTGTTCGTGAGACCGAGGACTATAAGTTGATCGGTTTCGTTCGTTGAGATTCGTCTCCGAATTCTCCAATCTCGATGAGGGTTTTCTTGCTCCTTTTGTATTGTTCCACCTTTGTGGTGAGGAAATGCTCTTGTAATATTGATATTGAGCCTCTAGTGTGTGACTAGAGAGAAACCTTTTGTTTGTCCTACTATTCTTGGAGATTAGTGAAAGTTTTGGGTCGTCCGTGATTTTTGTCATTTTGGGTTTTCCACGTAAATCTTGTTGTATTGTCTGTTTGTCATTCCGCTATCATATTGACATGTTGCGAGATTATTTTTACTGGATATATATATTGTTGGTTGTTGCTGGATTAAGTCGGTATAGTTTCGAGGGAGAGTTTGATCCTAGATTGGCTTAGTTTGAGACGAAGTGCTGCCTATTTTTCCCCAACAAAGTGGTATCAGAGCTAGTGTTGAGATTCTAGAGTTAAATGGAGGATACGAGTGGCACCATGTTTAAGTTAAATGTCTCGAATTATTCCATATGGAAGTCTCGGATGGAAGACGGGTTATATTGCAAAGATTTTTTTGATCCCGTCGAGGGTGATGAGGCTCAAGGAGACAAGGAAAACAAAGAGTGGGAGCGAATGAATCGGAAAACGGTTGGGTTTATTCGACAATGGATTGACGATAGTGTGTTTCACCATGTTGCTCAAGAAACGAAGGCGGATACTTTGTGGAAGAAACTACAAGATCTCTATGAGAGAAGAAGTCCACAAAATAAAACTCTTCTAGTGAAAAGACTTGTGGAATTGAGATACAAGGAGGGAAGTAGCATGTCGGAGCATTTGAGTGAATTTCAAGATGTTGTAAACCAATTGACAAATCTTGAGATTGACCTTGGTGATGAATTGCAATCATGTCTATTGCTTGGTACTCTTCCTAATAGTTGGGACACCTTGGTTGTAGCGTTAAACAATTCGGCTCCTTATGGTGTGCTTTCTATGAGCATGGTTAAAGAAAGCTTGTTCAATAAAGAAACAAGGAGAAAATGCTTGAATTATGCTTCTAGATCGGAGGCACTTATCGTAGAAAACAGGGCGAGAAGTCAATCAAGAAAGTTTCAAAGTAACGACAGGGGCAAGTCAAGAGGAAGGTCGAAGTCAAGGCCGAGGAGAAGTGTGAAGTGTTACAATTGTGGCAAGATGGGACATTATACTGAAGAATGCTGGCTATCAAAGAGAGACAAATCCCATGATCGAAATGGAGATAGAAAGAAAGAAGAGAAACAAGTTACAGCGGTAGTTGCATCCGATGGTGATATTGTGTTCATTTTTTACGACGGTTGTATAAACCTTACATGCCAAGACTCTAGCTAGGTTGTTGATTCCGCAGCTTCTTTTCATGTCATCTCAAGGCGTGACTACTTTACATCTTATCGCAGTGGTGACTTCGGTTGTGTTAGGATGAGAAATAGCGGTGTTTCCAAGGTTAATGGCATGGGAGATGTTTATTTGGAGACCGATATAGGATGTAATTTGCTTTTGAGAAATGTGAGACATGTTCCAGATATTCGACTTCACTTGATCTCCACGGGTGCCTTAGATGACGATGGTTATTGCAATTCCTTCTATGATGGCAAATGGAAATTGACTAAAGGCTCTATGGTAGTGGCAAAGGGCAAGAAAGCACGCACTCTCTACACCATGCAAGCAAAGTTGATGCAAGAAGAGGAAAATGCAGTGGAGGACTCCTCAATTGACCTATGGCATATAAGACATGGTCATCCTAGCGAGAAGGGGCTTGAGACTCTTGCTAGAAAGAATCTTCTACCATTGAAGGAGAGAAATCTGACGAAATGTACTCATTGCTTCACGGGTAAGCAACATCGATTCTCATTTCATAGTTCCTCTCCACACACAAAGTCAAATGTACTTGATTTAATTCACGCTGATGTTTGTTGCATAGATGCTAGAACACTTTGTGGTGCATTATACTTTGTAACATGTATCAATGATTGCTCTAGAAAAGTGTGGGCTATTGCTTTGAAATCTAAAGACCGGGTGCTTACGGCTTTCAAACAATTTCATGTCAATGTGGAAAGAGAAACCGGGAAGAAGCTGAAATGTGTTCGAGTCGACAACCGTGGAGAATATAGAGGCCCATTTGAGCATTATTGCAGGGACTATGGTATCAAGCTTGAGAAGACTGTTCCCAAAAACACCACAACAGAAAGGAGTATCAGAGAGAATGAACCGAACAATTAATGATCGGATTCGGTGTATGCTCTCTCATGCGAAGTTGCCTAAGTCATTTTGGGTGAAGCGATGAGAACGACAGTTGGCTTGATAAATCTTTCTCCGTCGATTCCTCTTAAGGGGGATGTTCCGCAAAGAGTTTGGAGTGGGAAATATGTTTCCTACAATTATCTAAAAGTGTTCGGTTGCCGGGCATTTGTACATGTTCCAATAGATGAAAGGTCCAAGCTTGATAACAAGTCTAAACAGTGTATCTTCTTGGGTTATGGATATGAAGAGTTTGGCTACAAATTATTGGATCCAACTACAAAGAAAGTCATTACAAGCCGAGATGTGGTGTTCTTTGAGCATCAAACCATTGAAGACATCGACAAGCCAGGGAAGCCAAAGAATGTAGCTCAACACGTTGTTAGTTTCAGCCCAAATCCTCCTTTCGTATTGGGTGGAAATCACGGGGGAGAAGTGCATGAAATCATGAAGAGGGCGAATTCTCATAGAATGTTGATTCTTCAGTTAAGACATGTGAATCAGTTGAGCAAGAGCAACCAGTTGAGCTAGTTGAGCAAGAACATCAGGTCCTACCTCAAGTTAGAAGATCGGAAAGAGAACGTAGACCCTCACAAAGATATCAACCGCATGAGTATGTGTTACTCACTGATGCAGGAGAGCCAGAAACTTATGAAGAGGCTATGTCATGTGATCAAAAGAATGAGTGGCATGAAGCTATGCAAGATGAGCTCAAATCTTTGCATGAGAACCACACATTTGAATTGATGAAGTTGCCTAAGGGCAAGAGAACACTCACAAATAAGTGGGTGTACAAGTTAAATACGGAAGAAAGCAATTTGAAACCACGATACAAGGCTAGACTTGTAGTGAAGGGCTTTCGTTAGAAGAAGGTAATTGACTTTGAAAATATTTTTTCACCTGTTGTAAAAATGCCTTCTATTCGAGTTGTTCTTGGGTTGGCCGCCAATTTGGATTTAGAAATCGAACAGGTTGATGTAAAGACAGATTTTCTTCATGGAGACTTAGAAGAAGAAATATACATGGAGCAACCGGAAGATTTTAAAGTGGAAGGTAAGGAGCATCTTGTATACAAGTTGAGGAAGAGTCTATATGGTCTCAAGCAAGCGCCAAAGCAATGGTATTGGAAGTTTGAATCATTCATGGAAGATCATGGATATGGTAAGACCAACTCTGACTCTTGTGTCTTTATGAAAAGATTCTCAAATGATGATTTTATTATCCTCCTACTCTATGTGGATGACATGTTGATAGTTGGGCATGATGCTAACAAAATCAAGAGCTTGAAAAATGAGTTGAGTAAAGCCTTTGCAATAAAGGATCTAGGGCCGGCTAAGCAAATCCTTGGCATGAGGATCACTCGTGATAGGAAGAGTAGGAAACTTTGGCTATCTCAAGAGAAGTACATTGAAAATGTGCTAGAAAAATTCAACATGAGCACATGTAAACCGGTAAGTACTCCACTTGCTGGTCACTTCAAGTTGAGTAGTAATGAGTATCCTACGAGTGAGAAAGAGAATGAAGAGATAATGAAAATTCCTTATGCATCCGTCGTGGGTAGTTTGATGTATGCCATGGTTTGTACAAGACCGGATATTGCTCATGCAGTTGGTGTTGTTAGTAGATTTCTCTCAAATCCATGTAAAGAGCATTGGAACGCTGTGAAATGAATTTTGAGGTATCTTAGAGGCACTTCTAGATTCTGCTTGTGTTATGGAAATGAAAACCTGAGTTGAGTGGCTATTCGGATTCCGATTATGCCGGTGACAATGATTCCCGAAAGTTCACATTGGGTTATATGATGACCTTTGAAGGGGGAGCAGTTTCATGGCAATCAAGATTGCAAAAATGTGTTGCATTGTCTACGACTGAAGCGGAGTATATTGCTATCACCAAAGGAGGCATGGAACTCTTGTGGATGCAAAAATTCCTACAAGAGTTGGGCTTGAAGCAAGAGAAGTTTGTTTTATATTGTGATAGCATGAGTGCTATCTATCTTAGTAAAAATCCGGTGTTGCATCCAAGATCGAAGCATATTGATGTGAAGTATCATTGGGTCTGAAAGAAATTAGAACAGAAGCTCTTTCTACTTGAGAAAGTCCATACCGACGACAACGGATCCGACATGATGACCATAGCCTTACCCATTGTGAAACTTAACTCTTGCAGAAGCAAAGCGGGCATGATGGAACTCCTCACATGAGACGGAGGGGCAGATTTGTTGGCTGGGTCCGCCTCTTATGTGGGGCCCAGCTAACTTAGTAAAAGAAAACAAATAAATAAGAAAACAAAGAAAAGTCAAAAAGTGAAAAAGAAAAGAAAAAAGACAAAAGGACAAAAAAAAAAGGAAAAAGGAGATGGGCTGTCTTTTGTTCGTGTGTGCCTGGTGAGTGCCCGAGAGTGTGAAAAAAACAGTGGAGGAGAGAGAATCGACTCGGTGAAGAGAGAAACCAAGTGAGAAGAAGAAAAAAGGGACGTGGCGATTCAAAGGCCAAACGTTGACGGAATTGGCTCAAATTTGAGTATGTTACTCTTGCAGAAGCAAAGCGGGCATGATGGAACTCTTCACATGAGACGGAGGGGAGATTTGTTGGCTGGGTCCGCCTCTTATGTGGGGTCCAGCTAACTTAGTAAAAGAAAATAAATAAATAAGAAAACAAAGAAAAGTCAAAAAGTGAAAAAACAAAAGAAAAAAGACAAAAGGACCCAAAAAAAAAAGGGGGGGAAAGGAGTTGGGCTGTCTTTTGTTCGTGTGTGCCTAGTGAGTGCCTGAGAGTGTGAAAAAAACAGGGGAGGACAGAGAATCGGCTCGGTGAAGAGAGAAACCAAGTGAGAAGAAGAAAAAAGGGGCGTGGCGATTCGAAGGCCAAACGTTGACGGAATTGGCTCAAATTTGAGTATGTTACTCTTGCAGAAGCAAAGCGGGCATGATGGAACTCCTCACATGAGACGGAGGGGGAGATTTGTTGGTTGGGTCCGCCTCTTATGTGGGGCCCAGCTAACTTAGTAAAAGAAAACAAATAAATAAGAAAACAAAGAAAAGTCAAAAAGTGAAAAACCAAAGAAAAAAGACAAAAGGACAACAACAACAAAAAGGGGAGAAGGAGATGGGCTGTCTTTTGTTCGTGTGTGCCTAGTGAGTGCCCGAGAGTGTGAAAAAAACAGGGGAGGAGAGAGAATCGGCTCGGTGAAGAGAGAAACCAAGTGAGGAGAAGAAAAAAGGGGCGTGGCGATTCGAAGGCCAAACGTTGACGGAATTGGCTCAAATTTGAGTATGTTATTCTTGCAGAAGCAAAGCGGGCATGATGGAACTCCTCACATGAGACGGAGGGGGAGATTTGTTGGTTGGGTCCGCCTCTTATGTGGGGCCCAGCTAACTTAGTAAAAGAAAACAAATAAATAAGAAAACAAAGAAAAGTCAAAAAGTGAAAAACCAAAGAAAAAAGACATAAGGACAACAACAACAAAAAGGGGAAAAGGAGATGGGCTGTCTTTTGTTCGTGTGTGCCTAGTGAGTGCCCGAGAGTGTGAAAAAAACAGGGGAGGAGAGAGAATCGGCTCGGTGAAGAGAGAAACCAAGTGAGAAGAAGAAAAAAGGGGCGTGGCGATTCGAAGGCCAAACGTTGACGGAATTGGCTCAAATTTGAGTATGTTATTCGTGAGATCGAGGACTACGAGTTGATCAGTTTCATTCGTCTCTGAATTCTCCAATCTCGGTTAGGGTTTTCTTGCTCCCTTTTGTATTGTTCCACTTTTGTGGTGAGGAAATACTCTTGTAATGTTGATGTTGAGCCTCTAGTGTGTGACTAGAGAGAAACCTTTTGTATTCCCTACTATTCTTGGTGATTAGTGGAAGTTTTGGGTCGTCCGTGGTTTTTCCCGTTTTGGGTTTTCCACGTAAATCTTGGTGTATTGTCTCCTTATCATTTCGCTATCATATTTACATGTTGCAAGGTTGTCTCCTTATCACTAGAGAGAAACCTTTTGTATGTCTTACTATTCTTGGTGATTAGTGGAAGCTTTGGGTCGTCTGTGGTTTTTCCCGTTTTGGGTTTTTCTCGTAAATCTTGGTGTATTGTCTCCTTATCATTTCGCTATCATATTTACATGTTGCAAGGTTGTTTTTGCTGGATATATATATTGTTGGTTGTTGTTGGATTAAGTCGGTATAGTTTCGATGGAGAGTTTGATTTTGAATTAGCTTAGTTATAGGCGAAATGCTGCCCGTTTTTTCCCAACATACAAGACGTCAAGAAATTTATTGTTTGCACAGATCAATGTTTGGATGCATCACGGGAATATTTGAGAAGGTCAATCCGAGATTATACCGATCGGCTAGGGGAGTTACAAAACAGAAGACAATTATAGGTGCTTTATAAGATCGAACTTGTGCATTTCTACTTACCTCAGTTTTCTTATCTGCAGCAGCTAGGTGCAATATAGTGTCGCCGTCGTCATTCTTCAAATTAACGAACTCATGATCTCCAACAGTCTCCACCAAAAGCTTCAGAGCTTCCAAATTATTTACAATCATTTTTGTGTCTATTATTAACATTTTCGGAGATCTACCATTACAAAAATAGTGGAACGGAGCAGTAGAATCGTCATTGCGTTCTAAGAGCCTCCGCGTCTTTGTTATGAAATCCCCCCACGGTTAACATTTTCCATTGGCGATTAGCCGGATATAGTTTGGGATGCGGTTCCGGATTCCTAAAATGAAGATCCTTCTTCGACGACGACGAAGGTGTCAATTCCAGAGCTTCCTGGTGGAATATGATGTTTCATGAGCAGCTCTTTGCCAGTTATCTTCAATATCTAGTCCATCTCTTTCAAGTCCAAGGTTCCAGCAAATAGCATTAGTAACAATCACATGGCAAGTATAGACAGCACATTACATTGCACATCTACTCTCTGTAATCTGACTAGGGTCACAAGACAACCCTTTGCCGGCAAAACAAGAATTCTTTCCGGTCATCGAGCATCTAGTGGGTTCAGGATCATGAGATCTTCCCAAAAAAAAGAAGAAGACGATGACGACGACGCTAGTACTTACCAATAAGTTGCAGGTCAGGGAGGGACAGGTCGGGCATCCTGTGATTATTTCGCGGCAGCCTTTCATTAGCGCGCTTCACACGACGGTCGTGATGGATGGCCATATCCTTACAACTACCAGGGGGCACTAGCAACTTGTCGAAATGCCATGTCAAGTCCGTAACTGTCATCGCCTGCGGTCGCGATTTCTGCGTGGAGCCTACTGATCACACCCTTCACTTCCGTAAGCTCAGCTTCAAGCCTACTCCTCTCCTCCGCAGCACAAGCCCGATCACTCCTGACTTCGTTGCGCCTCTTCGATGCCAACGCGAGACTGATGAGCTGGGCGAGCCGGGCTCGTAAGAACCCCACATCCATGCCCAGGTCCTCGAACGCCTTCAGAGTCGTGGCCCACACGTCGAAGTCCTCAATGGAAGTCGTGATCCTCGAAGTCCTGATAGCATCCGCAATGTTCACCGTCTCAGAGATTATTCCTGCTGCCAGCTTACAGTTCAGGCCTTCGAGGAGGCGAGTGTGGAGAAATGTCTTTCGACACTTGCACAGCTCGTAGTACTTGGCTCTAAGGTGCTTGGAGAGTTCGGAGTCGATGACCAAACCCTCGGTGATTATAGAGAAACTTTCAATGCCTGTCGCATCTTTGAAATCAATGACAGATTCAGAGAACTGGATTTCACGAAGACCATTAGAAACGCGAACATTGGAGTCCGTCTTGGGATGATCCACGACGGATCTGCAATCGGTGTTACAGATCTTTAAACTGTCCTCATGAATGTTCTCCGGAGTAAGTTCCTTTGCAAGAGGCACCCAGTAAGTGTCGTCGTCTTCTTCTTCACTGCTCGTGGTGTCCTTCTCTGCACAACTCATAAATCAGAAAACGGGGAAGAGTGAAGAAACTCCATATGACAAGAAGAACCACATGATCATTTTGGGTTCGGGAATACCACCAGGATCGACTCTTCTTGAGCAAGGACCCAAATTTATCAGGCCGAGAGCCCCGTCCACCTCGCTGAAATTGCTCGATCTCACAATGTACACCTGAAAACAACAACAGCGGTCATCAACCCATATAACCCGGGTCCTGTACTACAGTAACCAATCGATTCGTTATAATCGCAACGTCGTTCCTCGCCACCTTATTCGATTGAGTCGAGAACTTTCAAAAACAGTCATGAAAAGGGGCATATCAGAGTAAAGAATCATCTACAATACTATCACAACCTTGAATTGGGTTGGCATGACTAGTTGGAACACTACTGCATCACCCTCCATTATGCTGTGAGCAATCGAAAACCCTCTCCACCCGCCGCTCAGGCCAGTTTTAGTACAAAGGTACTTCGTTTCGTACACTTCCCCGCTCTCATCTTCCAACTTGATTGTCGCATCTTCCTTCGGCAAGTGAGAGTCGCAGAATTGCTTCGGAAGGCCCTGTCATCTTGGAGAATTAGCTCGTGCGTCCTTGTCAGCAATCATAATCTTCACAAGATTGAAACCAGAAAGCTTAATGGGGCACAATACCATCCAAAATACACGAGTCACGTGCGACGGAAGCATGCGCTTGACAAAGCTTGGGAATTGCAGCGACAAGGACGACTGAACCTCTTTGGCTCGTTCCATGGCATCGGTTGCAACAACGCTGCAATAATCATCTTCCTTGGCTCTCTTTCTGTTCGGGCTACAGCAAAGTGTTTCAGCTCGGTCACAAGCAAAATCAAGTTCTCTAATGAGTCGCGGCAGGAACAATAACCACGGTATCCATTCGAATGAACCTGACTAACCTCTTCAGCTTCGCCATATCAGGACAGGTTACCCGATCAGCAGTTCGTAACTGTATTGAATTCGGGTCAGTTTGTAGTTTAAGCATGCCAAAAGACGTGCTTGATCGAGTTTCAATACGACAAGAAGTATATCTAGCTAAAAACGATGTTCAAGCAACAATTCTACCTATGACCTCTCGAAATACATTACTATGCACAAATCTCCGGTTTGTCTAGATTGACTTTTATTTTATGCTTACATAAAGATCTTCTAAATGCATTCACAACCAAAGGTAGCACTAGGACAAATACCAGATCATATGATATGAATCACAGGAACCGTTCAAGTTGGAACTCGACATACTTCAGCAAAGAAGCAGCGAGTGCACATCAACAATGGCCAAAAAGCAAACACGTGAAGAGCAAAACAGGGGAAATGGAATAAAACAAGAAAACAGAGCATGGAGATTGAGTTCGACGCACCTCTTCATCACGAGTTCCATGAGCACGCGATGGCCTTCTCATGGAAAGATTCTCCTCCTCCTCCTTCAGTGACCTTCCTCACTGAACCTCACCAAAACGCGAGTAAAAAACCAACATTTGAAAAACAGATCACATCATAAATGTCCAGAGAGAGAGAGAGAGAGAGAGGCCATTGGAGGAGCTACGAGAGGCTTGGCGCTGTCATCATGAAGAATGGTCATGGCTCTGATGGAAGACGACTTTTACAGCTCTCTGTCTGTCTCTCTCTCTCTGTGACTTGGGTAAACAGAGACGAGAGAGAAAACAGAGTGTGGACCGTTGTGTTTCAAAGAAAGAGAACAAAAAGGAAACTGTACTAATGTCTGAATCTTCCCTGTTTTGACGTAAAGTCAAGTGGCATTTTCAAAAGTTGTTCACGATGATCTATGAAAAGAAGAAGCATTTCAGGCACGTTTCCCCATTAAAAATCCAAAAAATGAAAGCAACATTTTTTAGAAAAATTTTGGAGAAAGTTTTGAATGAACTGTTACAATACACTGCTCGAGTTCAATCAAGCTGTCTGTCTCGAGCCCGAGTTTGACTCTATTAAATTTTCAATAAATGCAGAACTTGGCTCAACTCGACTTCATCGACAGTTGAATCTTAGTCTGAACTTTAACCTCGTACTTCAATTCTTAAGATGTAATACAATTAAAAAAAAAGGATTAATTACTTTTTCACAATATGGTAATTATAAACGTATGCATGAAATTAAAAGTATTCAGTAAAATCAACTAATCAATTAGGCTTTTCAAAGTTCAATCTCGACTCCATGAAAAAAAAAAAAAAAGGGTTAATACCACTCAAAATTTCAAACTGATACACTTTCATCAAAAGGTAAATTTATCACAGGTGTACCAATTTAAAATTTTTAGCAATCAAAAAAATAATTTGAAATAAATTTGTCACAAATGTACGAATTTAAAATTTTTGTGGTCAAATGAAAAATCGTGGTAAATTTGTCACAAGTATACTAATTTTGAAATTTTTTATGGTAAAAATAATAATTTATAATAAATTTGTCACAGATGCACCAATTTGAAGTTTCCCGTGATTTTAACCAAAAAAAAATAACTCGAGCTACTCATACTCGACTCGAGAAGACTTATGCCTACTTCGAGTAAAACCCCAAATGGAGAATAAGTAGCTTAGCTCATTTACACCTCTCTTAGCTCCAGCCAGAGAAATTTGTACAAAATAGAGATATATACATATTTCTTCTATCAAATAGACTCCCTTTCAAATAGAGATTCACAAAACTACACAGTAAATTTTCTAACTCTGCATAATCATGATGATCTCTTCATCTCCTCCAAAAGAATGCATGCCAAAAAGCCAAAACAGAGCAGCTCACAATCACCAAGGAGCAATAGCAACTTCTTTGAATGCCGTCTCGAGGTCATCGCTCCCTCTGGGCAAACTCTCGATCTCGTCATCGAGCCTGCTCATCGCTTCTCTTACTTCCGCGAGCTTCGCCTCGAGCCTGCACCTCTCCTCTTCGGCCCGAGCCCGTTCACTCTCCGCCTCTCTGTACCTGTTTGACCTCGTCGCGAGTTCCAGGAGCCGCTCGAGCCGGGCTCTCAAGAACCCCACGTCCATGCCCAAGTCTTGAAATGCCTTCAGTGTCTTGCTCCAGATATCGAATTCCTTCATCGACATCGTGATCCTTGAAGCCTGGATCGCGTCTGCTACGTTCACCGTCTCCGAGATTATACCGGCGGCAAGTTTGTAGTTCAATCCTTCGAGGAGGCGACCGTGGAGATACGACTTTTGACTCCGGCAAAGCTCGTAGTACTTGAGTCTGAAGTGGTTGGACAGTTCGGAGTCAATGACTAGGTCATTGGCTATTATCTCGAAGTTCTTGACGCTTCTCACGTCTTTAAAGTCAATGGATTTTTCAGAGAACCGGATTCCGTCGAGGACTTCAGAGACAGGATCTCCAGGATCACTCTTGACCTGATCGGTGACGGGCAATGCCAGTGCATCGCAGGCTCTTAAGTTGTCATTTTGAGAGTTTTCTGGAGGATCTTCCTTTGTGAGAGGCTTCCAATAATCATCATCCGATATTTCGCAGGTCTTGCAGCCGTTCTCTGCTTCACAGTCGAAAGTGAAGAACAAACTAAGATTGGAAAGCAGACAGCCTAGGAATTATCTTGGAGCAGAAACATACCAGAATCCCCTGTTTTTAAGCAGGGGTCCAGACTAAGGAGGCCGAGAGCCCCATCCACATCATCGAAATTGCTTCCTCTCACAATGTAAACCTGAAACCAAGTTCTAATTTGATCATCAAGCAGATCACACGTACTAGTTAATGAACTAATTTATGCTAATCGTGACCCAGAGGGATGCTCGCGATCATCGTACAAACCAAATACATCACTAGCAGAACAAATCAATCTCTCGGAGAATCCTTCGGTGTCCTTTTCAAGAATCTATTCAAACTTTCATAGTCTTCCTTAATGAAATGACTAATGATGTTATGATGCATCTGTATATCACCTTAGCACAGAAGTTCTCCAAATCTTTCACTTTCTAGTGCAATCGATTTAACCAACTTAAGCGCTTGTCTCAGGCATCGAAAACCCTACTTCTTTTCGCCTCCTTTAATATTGTTCGAACCGAGCATGTGGTTGGTAACTTTCTTGCAGAACCAGCATTCCTGGTGTTTGTTTGTCTAAGAGAACAGAACACCGAAAGAAAAAACCATTTTCTTGAAAACCTACAGAAGAATGAGAACTAAAGACCTCCCATCAACATACGGAATGAGCAAACGGTAGAAACAGAACCGAACGCATTCTGCAGTAGCGAAGAAACTAATACTATTCACCTTAAAACGGGTTGGCTTGACTAATTGGAAAACCAATGCGTCGCCCTCCTGCAAATTGTGAGCAATGGAAAACCCTCTCCAGCCACCGCTCAGTCCCGTCTTCGCCCAAAGGTACTTGGTTCCATATCCTTCGCCGCTTTGGTCTTCTAAAGTAATAGTTACATCTTGCTGTGGCAAATGTGATTGGCAGAATTGCTTTGGGAGACCCTGTCAACAAGAATTGCCGGGTCATTAAACGCTTCAAGGCTTTTGCTTTTTCAGGACACATCGAACTGCGCCGGATTCAAGCATGAGACTCACCAGCCAAAATCCACCAGTAACATGTGATGGTAGCATATGCTTAACCATGACTGGATACTCTGGCGATAGACTAGACCGAACTCTTTTCGCTCGCTCCATGGCATCATTTGCAGAATCAATACGGTATCCGTTGTCCGCAGCTCTCTCTCTCTTTCGACTGAAATGGAAATTTTTCGTATTTGATCATTGAAGAATCAGATTTTTTCTGCCCTTCGTCGGTCACGGGAGAACTTAAAGGTGCAACAAGTTAAGACAGAGCCACAGCCATTGCCATGTACTCAACTAACCTTTTCAGCTCACCCAAACCACAACAGATTACCTGATCAACAATGAGGAAATGTGTAACGACAAGTCAGTCATTTAAGCATGCGAAATGTTGTTAAAAGAATCTAACGAGATGCAAAATTTGTCGAGCAATTCGTTTCAAAGTTAAGCTTGAGAAGTAAAACATGAACCACGGCTTCTCTGACAGCTTAAGCGTTTGAAGTAAGGAGGAGAGAGAGAGAGAGACAGAGAGACAGAGAGACAGAGAGAGTATTTGAAGTCTACGTGTTTATGTTTGGACAGAAAATCCATCTGGAAATCTGGATCTTGCGAACATGGACACCATCTGTTTCTTCCTTCACTCACTCACTCTCACCCATTCCATTTCTCCTAACTACTCGTTCAAGCAGGCCATCGAAATCACATTCCAGAGATCGAGACTTCAACAGGAGCGCAGGCACGGAACAGAGCACTAACATAGAGAGAGAGACAGACAGACAGACAGACGGACAGACGGACAGACAGACAGGACTGAAGAAACAGAGGGTGTCCATGTTTCCCACCTGCTTATTGGAAGTTCCTTGAAGACCCGATGGCTTTCCACAGAGCAGCTTCTCCTTCCTCTTCAGCGACGTTCCTTGCTGAACCTAAGCGAAATGCCGGCAAGCAAAAAGAAAACACCAAGAGAGAGAGTGAGTGACTGGAGAAACAGAGGGTGCCCATGTTTTTCTCACCTGCTTACAGGAAGTTCCTTGAAGACCCAGTGACTCCCTAGAGAGCAGCTTCTCCTTCCTCTTCAGTGACGTTCCTCGCTGAACCCAGACAAAAATGTGAGTAAAAGACCAACAAAAAAAAAAAACACCAAGATAGGAAGATAGACGTCTAGAGAGAGAGAGAGAGAGAGAGAGAGAGAAAGAGAGACCTCGGAAGGAGGTGGGAGAGGTTGCGGCTTCTCGTCTTGACAAATCGCCATGGGAGACTCTCCCCTGGTGGAAAGATCACGACGAGACGAAAGGCCTCTGTGGACCGAGGGAGAATGTAAGAACCGAGGAGGATGGGACTGGGAGGACCGTTTGCTTTCGCTTTCGGAAAAATAAAATTAGTGATTGCCATCAAAAGTGGGACCTACCTACCCACTATCCGTACTTCGAGTTCGTAGGGCTTGATTGGAGCCAAAATTTGAAAATAATATGTTTCTGGAGCTGCCAATAACAAAAATTAAATTAATTACGAAAAAGAAAGTACTTTGTTACAGGACTTTGCTAGTAAGACAGTCTTTAGGTGATTGTCAAAATAACAGCATGTTATGGGCCACAAATTATTGAAAGAGTGAACCTTACAATAAATTTTATTTATTATTTTTTTTTATGCTCCTGAATAGACGGTTACTCTCTCAAAGTAGATTAAGGCCGATCATATTATCATTTATCTTCTTAACGAGGGTAAAAATAAGGTGAGATTAGCCTTTCCAAATGGGGACATTCCGTGGTGTCGTAGATACAAGACCAGTCTCGTTCAATAAGAGTGTTAAATTAAAAGAGTATCAATTTCGACTACCATATGGCTTTGAAAAGATAGTAAGAGTCCGTTTATTTTGAAGGAAAACTGTTTTCAAGAAATTATTTTTCAATTTTCCGGTGTTTGAATTACGGAAAACTAATCGATCTATAGAAAACGCTCACCATTGACTGAAAACAGTAATAAAAAAAAATGATCGAAACTAAAAATAGCAAGTTTAAATTAAAGGAAAACAATTTTATTTTCTAGCGAGAATGAATCATTTTCCCTAAACCATAAAAAAAAAATGAAAAGTTGAAAACTAATCACTTTTTAAAGAATGATTTTCTCACATACAAGGCCATTAAATTGATGATGTACAATGATAATTACTCACGGACAAGACCCTTAAACAAATCCTGAAAGATCGTCACCGTTATTGAAGTTAGTGACTAAGATATTGGGAAAAAACAATTACAATAAAATTAGATTTTGTTTGTTTCCCAAAAAATGTTACATATATCTCGAAAATATTTTTCAAAAAGTTATTTTTCAAGAAAATGATAATATTTCTCGAAAATACAAAAAAGAATAGGAAAATAATTTTCATCGTTTGAAAAGGAATTAATTTTCCTAATTACAAGTACATCATTTGGGTGATGGTGACTTGAGCACGACAGCCAAAGAACCGTGAACGAGAACCAAGATCCTTGGTCCGGCCTTGAAAATGAGGAAAATATTTTTCGCGAAACATACTGAGCCTCAAGCTGTTTATTATATTTCATTTTACTATCAACGTTATGAGACTTCACGGTAAGTTACGACATTGGAAAGATAGATACTTATGGCCTATATAGTAACCATTTTGGTTTTCTGATTCTGTTCTCCGGAACCAAAAAAAGATGATAACCCTGTTGGTAACGTAATCAATTCCAATTCCGATTCTAATTCTGTTCTCGGGAACAGTTTTGGAGCAAAAATAAGAATAAAAAAAATTGGTTATGGAAAAAGAATCACTTTTGAGAATCATAAAACAGAATGAAGTACCACATCTCTCATTGTTCTCTTTCAGTTCTCTTATCACTTTTCCGTCGACCTAAAATAGAACAAGGTCTCATTTTGAAAGAAAAATATACAAGATAATAAAATTAAAATAAAAAAAATGGAAAAATTCTAAAAATTTCAGAAAAATTTCAGAAAATCCCTAAAAATAGAAAAAGCTTAGATTATGCTAGTTTGACCTCGTTTTCATAAATTTGGACCTAGATTCCCTAGATTTCATAAATTTTATTCTTTTTTAGGAAACTCATAAATACCTTTGAAATTAAACCCGAACCACATTCTCTAAGCCCTTAGGGCTTCGTTCGGATTTTATGATGCGATTTATCAATGCCATGATCCTTAATTGTGCACTTGATTTTATTGGTTGTGATTTGCTTAGGTTTATGTACTTTAGACTTAGTCTAGTTTTAGAAAATTTTGGAAAAAGACAAAAATAACCAGCGTGAACACTTAGCAAGCTCTCGTTCTTAAGTTTTGGATGAATTAAGATTGAGATTTGATTTCCTAAAACCAAAAACGCACACCAATGCAGGGCAGTGCAATGCATTTTCCTTGTAGAAATGAGGGTGTCGCTCGTGTCGGTTGTCCGGTCGCTCAAAAGAGTTGGATGAAACCCCACAATAAAAGGTTAAAATGACTTGTGATGATTCTTGATATTTATTTTTACATTTCAATATGCAATATGTTATATAAGAGAATCAATATGAATTAATCTTCGATTAATTTGAAATGTAGGATGAAATTTCACAAAGTAACTACATAATTATTTGACTTAAATGACAAAAATTGGGAAGAGAAATTGTTCACGGGAATAGAAACTATGTGCAGTTACCAAACGCGTTTTTGTCCCAGGAACAGAAATTCTATGCAATTACCAAACGCGTTCTGATTCTCTAAAAATCATCTAGGGAACAGAATCAGAAAAAATCATTTTAATCAGAATCACTTTTTAGAATCAGAATGATTGCCATACAAGCCCTTAGTCTTTTATAAGGACTCTTAGGAAACGTACAATTATCGAGGATCATTACTAAGTATAAGTACCATAGCTTACAACAATTTGAGGTGAATCAGTCAAACTGCCATCTGTAACTGCAAATAAATTGCGATGACTACAAGTAAATTATGACCTAGAAAGTCAAATTACTGCCTAGATGTGCAACTGACCATGATTTCGAATAATTTACAACAAATTCAAGAAAATTACTGCTTAATGCGGCATCGGATTTTTCGTTTAGGGACCCTAGAAACAACCATCTCTGTTGTCCAAATCCTTTCGTTGCAAAAAAAAAAAAATTACATACTAATTAAGAGGCCCGACTTACCTCTATTGGAGGCATGCATCTCAAGTACACTAATTAGCAGGTATGAAAGGGCTAACGTTAGAAGGACAAATGATTGATTTACCCATTCAAAGCAATTTACGAGAAGGGATATCTTTAACAGAATATATCATTTCTTGCTACGGAGCCCGAAAAGGAGTTGTGAATACTGCTATACGAACATCAAATGCTGGATATCTTACGCGCAAATTTGTTGTACGCAGAATAGATTGTGAAACCATCCGAGGGGTTTCTATGAGTCCTCGAAATGGGATGATGCCGCATAGAGTTTTTATTCAAACATTAATTCGTCGTGTATTAGCAGACGATATTTACATGGGCCCACGATGCATTGCGAAATAACTTGCCAAAATTGCAAGAGTAGTAAAAGGGTAGTCAAACTCAAACTCGTGCCGCGGTAAAATATTCACGTGGTCTATTCATGTCGCGCCGTATTCGAAATGGATGTGTCAAATCGTGTTATTTTTCGAGAGATGTGTTCTTTTTTGTTGGAGGTCTAATTGATTTTGTGAATAATTCCACATCTTTTTCGAGTTATGTTGTTCTCGTCTCGTCTCAGGAATTGTTACTATTGATCATAGTAAAACCGCAAAGTTTATTCATTAACTAGCAAGATAGGAGAGAGGGAGGATTAAGTTAAATATTTCGTAAACTATGTATTACCATGTGAATCGTTCCAACCCTTTATTGTATACCTAACCCTGTATTAAAAATTTTCTGACCATTTAAGGGCGATGAGTGAAAAAGGATTTATGTGGAGATAAGTGCGGAAACAGGGATCAAGATTTCGATAGTTGGTTAATCGAGAATTTAGGGTTTGCAAAAAGGGCCAATCAAGTCTCGAGTTCACCATCGATGGAACTCAGGCGCTCGAGATCCGACATGGCAAGCGACAAAAATATTCCATGTTGGAGTCACGTCGGATTTTCGACGCCTGAATTTCACCCGTGGCATGCTCTAGACCTAATTGCCGCTTTCAAAAAAAGAAAATTTAGGTCCTCAATCGACCAAAGCATTGATCCCACCTAGCAAGGGGAAATGTCAATATTATGAAATTATTAAAATTCCGTCAATTAAGTGCTTTATAAGTGTCTTAGAGACATTTTACCATTTTTGTCCTAGAAAAAAGTAGCATATGGACGATCAAGTGCCGCCTTATTAGTGCATCGATGGACCCCGGCATCGGGACAAGGGCTTTTCCATTTATAGGGAGCAAAAGGTGGGGAACATCCTGCGCAAAATCTGGCTTTACATTCTTAAGACAAGCTTTGGGAGGCTAAAAAGATGAGGAAAACAACAGGAGACAATCCTAATGAATCGAGGAAGCACAAGTTTTGATGTCATCAAGCAAGAATTTTCGGGCCCTTGTATGATCCACGGGCTCTCGCCAGATCTGGGCCAGGCGAGGGCATGCCAGGGGCTGGCAGGGTCGCCAGCCGTCCATACCACGTTAGAGCCATTAGAGCCGTCCATACCACATAAGACGACCGACGTGTCCATACCACGTAAGACAACCGATGTCCACGACAGCGATTTTCGGCCAAAATTAACCGGATGGACTCAATTAACACAAATATAAATTATTTAGAATTGAATTAGCACAAATGTAATCAATTTAGAATTTTCTATCCCTTCTCCCAATTTTCGTGTCGGGTTTAAAATACTTTCTAGAATTTCAAAAAATTAAAAATTAAAAAATTTAACTTTAATAAGAAATAAAAAAGTAAAAGGCAATCATTGTTTGGAGCTGCTAACGAAAGAAACGCCCGCAGGAGTTGTAATAAGTTGCCGAAACATAAATTTAGCAAGGAAGGAAAAGTAACAAATAAAAAATTGCAGAGACATATAGATGGATTTCTGGCTCAGCCAGAAGCAGCCAAAAGAGATATGAACGATTAAGAAGAACCAAACCACAAATTGAAGTGACAATCACATCGCTAACTCTTGAGAAGCAGTAGACAGACTCGAAATTTGTATGGCCGACACGCACTCGATGACTCGAAAAACCGTATTTCATAGCCATACTCGGACACAAGAAAATAGTTATTTACATGCGAATCGGGCCGATACACACTCAATGACCCGAATAACCGTATTGCATAGGCATACTCGGTCACAAGAGAGTAGTTATATATATGTGAACGGCACCTCTATCCATCTCTATTTACACTAGTAACAGCTGAATCTCCTTCAAACCATCAGCAGTGATCCCATAGTACCCGTAGCTAGTAACGAGAATCGCCTATGCTGCTATGTCACACTTCCCTGGACCATACAGTCACACGCATATTACATGGTCGATGAGGAACGCGATCATTCTTACATGGATTGGACTCTGTCTATGGAAGTTCCGTTCTGTCAAGCTTTTCTGTACACTTTCAAGCCAGAGAAATACCAAGCATCAGCCTTGATATCCACAATACCTTTGGTTTCACGAGATGTCACGCCGAGCTTTCCGATCTCGCCAGTTGTCTCACAGAATCTCCAGCAAAGTCATGCAAAATTTTCAGCAAATGTTCCCGAGGACCCTAACTGTACCTTACGTTACAATCTCGACCTGCGTATGGATTTGATTTCACGAGATGGCGACAGCTTCCGAGCACAAGCATATGGTTGTCCGTTCAAAGAACCGGAAAACTTAATGTCCCAGCCCTCCACGTTCTTGGGTACGCAAATGTCGAACAGCATCTGGCCCAATATGCTGTGTGCGCTGATTCCCGGGGCATTCTGTGTGAGATTTGAGGACTCTTTTTGCTCATTGTCGGAGGACCCAGAGGATGCGTAACTGTCGTTCACTGAACTCGGCAGGAAGAAATGGTCACTGGGTCCCGTGGCAACCCTTCTTAGGCTCTGGTTGGAGTTCACGGCTGCATTTTGGAGGTCACATATCAACTCCGAGATCTCGTCGCACTTGCTCCCCATTCTAGTTCTCTCTTCCTCGAGTCGCTGAAATCGTTGGGAAAATATGGAAGCTGCCTTCGAGAACAAACTGGATATGGCAGCACGATATTGGATTGGATAATGCTTATAATGACCTGAAAAGCCAGAAACGAGAATTTAGAAGGTCTATAAGCCAGAGGCAAAGTAAAAGCTCCCTTGTCATGTAAACATAGTAGGCTTCCTCAAATCACTTGCCAATGTGGCAGTCTTCTGGTTGTATCAACATCATGAGATGTACTCTCTGTTTAATGCATGAATGAATGTTCAGCCATCAAGGGTGCATAAAATCAGTGTATTTTGCTTTTTTACAGAAGGGATGTATCAATAAGTGTGATGCATATGTACGCATGCACGTACATATTTATGTACCTATCTACGTGGTAGCCATATTATATTTATGTACTATAGTTTGCATAGATGTATTTACATGTAAGATACAGATATAGACACATCAACATATACATGAGAATGAGATGGGACTGTTAAATATTGAGCCCGGGTTGGAACATTATGACTGGAATTCATGTTTTAGATCTAAAAAGACCTCCAAATTGATAAGTGCTCACTCAAGATACCATATTGCGAGGACTAATTTTTCGTCAAGTTCTTTAACTCATCTCTCAATTGTCGTGCAGGGTGTATATGCAAGACCAGTGTGATTTCAAAGGAGTTTTTCAGTTCTATGCTAGTAGGGAAGGCAGAAAATGTGCTTGAAGACGCATTAGGTGAACAACTTTCTAAAGAACCGTCTTATTATTAGACTCAGGCCAACAAAAAAATAGCATCGTTCGAAATATTTTCAACAAAATGAGCAAATTACTCAACTGACTAGAGATAAGTGAATTGAAGAGAAGGAAACAAAATCCTGAGAAAATAAGAAACTTTCTCCAGAAAAATGCATTCTCATTCTCTCTTTTATTCAGGAGAACACCGTGACAATTTTTTCGCAGTGGCCAGAAAGGTGTCAAAATAGGCAACTTCGATATAGAAAAGAAGGTAGATATAGCCATTATGGTGATATTATGTGCACAATGCAAGAGGGGGGGAAACCTGGCCAAACTGAAAATTGAGCCAACCCAATCAAACATACTTTGGTCCTATTTTTATAAGGTTTAGATTTTGGTTCTCGATTCAGTTTTGGCTCTGCAAGCACAGAAGCGCAAGGAAACGAAAGGCCTAAGAATACTACATGGGCGTTTCGTTTATCTTTAGAATTTGAATTTTTTATTGCATTTTAATACTAAATGTGTAAGTTTTACATGTATGCCTTGAACACCTAAAATTTAAAAGCATATGAACATTAACGTTTATAGTCTACCCAAATTTTTTGGAATTTTGATTTTGGCAGGAAATTGGAATGTGGCTTACTGAAGTGGGCGTTAAAGCCCCTTCAAGCGACCTCACTAATTTTTCAGTTCTCAATTGTTAATTAAGTTTTTGCTTTTACAGACACCTGCCAACTTGTCCTTTTCGAGTAAAGTCAACGGTAACCAATTTCCCACATCAAAGCAGTAGGTCACCTACATTTCTCCTTTCTCGAGCAAGGATTGATACAGTAGTAAATGCTTATGTACTCCAGGACCAATCATTACCATCGATTACATAATACCACACAAAGAATAAGATTGATGGTTGTGTTTAATCCAGGAGCACCTTAACCGTCTACTCCAGGATAACTTAAAAATTTGCCTCTCTCTCCCTACCCTTACCACCTCTCCCCTGCCTCCAAAACAAAAAACAAACGAAATACCCATGCACAAAACCCGACATCCAAAATTACTCATCTCCCTCTTTTCACCTATGTCAGATCCAAAAAATATTTCTGCAGGTTATGTTGTTCTTTCAGGTTTCAGCCACTCCTAGGGTTGGCTAGCTTCTTTCCACCTCTCTTGCTTGTCTTTCTATATTTAAGAAGAGAGTGACCCAAACCAGGGGAAAAAAGAACAAGAGAAATGAGTCAAACCTTTTTAAAAACCAGTTTAATCAATTCTATCCACTTCTTATATGTGCATGTCAGGTCATGGTCTCAGCAGGAAAACTCCTAAGTCCCCACCTTAAAGTTCGGTTAAATTCACTTTGTTTACATGAAATGGCCCAGCCCTTTTAACCTCCTACCAAGCAAGACAAGTTCCCAGTGCAAGAGCAGGAATTTTCTCAAGCATAAACATAGAAATACGGGAAGTATAACCTACCACCACATCTAGCACGTGAACTTTTTTTTTTCATGAATAAAACAAGAGCAACTATTTATGATAATGTGACATATTGAGGGAAGACAGTTTTGTAACAAACCATTGTGAGTGGAGCCATGCAGCTTCACAAGCTTAACATCTGCACCAGAACCTCGTAAATCCTCGGCAAAGGTGAAGATCGTTTGATAAGGAGCAAGGCTGTCATCTTCTGAGCATAAGATGAGATATGGAGCTCCAATGCACTACCAGTGAGGAAAATGTATTTCAGAAACCCATCAAGAAAAGCAAAACAGATATTATTGAGCAATTCGACTTACAACTGAAGAATGCAAGTTTTGCCAATACTCAGCACGCTGGGCTTCAAACCTGGTAAGATACAGAGCATCTAGACCAGAGGAAACACCTTTGACTATCCAAGAGACGACTTTTGCTGGTACAGGCCGTTTTAGGATGGTAGAAGGCAGAGTAAAGCGAGAACCAAAATCACTGGTAAAATCTACTGGACCGGAATCAAATATGTGCCCAGAAACACAGTTTCTCACCAATCCATATTTGTCCTTCACGAAAGAAAATAACTTTCAGAAATACATATGCATCATAACGAATACCGACACGATATCAAATGAGATGGACATGAAAAGGGGAAACGTATTCGAAGTTCGAAAGCCTCAATCAGAATAAGGGGAGCTTATGCATACCCAGTTCAGCTGACTCTCACATGGTCTCTCGATGATCTGCTAGAACAGCACGTATTTAGATTATCTTATTGAAACATGAAAACTGAACACATTAGTGAACACTTTAAGTTTATCAGTACTAGATCCAGACAGACAACTGCTGGACGTACCTGAAAAACCTTGCTCATACAGGCCTTTGAACCCGCAGAAAAAGCTGCAAAGACTACAGGACATGGCTTGATTTCTAGCTCCTGCATTCCCACAAAGACTAAGTAGTATCACTTCACTATCATCTTAGATTTTTTTGTTTTTTTTTTTCAGGTAGGGATAATGTAGGAGCGAAGCTACACATAAACAAGATAGTGCTACACACAAGGAAGAGAATCCTACCATAGCAAGCCCAAATTTCTACAAGATATAAATAAATTACAACAACAAAATACGAGATAGGATCAGCAGAAAAGTTTGTACAGTATACGAAACAACCACACTTTGTTGCACTATGATGAAAACTAACCTTGAGAAGCTCATTGAGTACAAAAAATGCCATTGACATTGCCTTCTCGGAAGCAAACCTGTGAAAAACTCTTATGATTTAAGTTTTGTATAACCCACAAATAGGGAAACTCTTCCACATGGGATCTGAAAGCACAGAAGAAAATTCCAAAACCGTTTTCTTTCAACTGAATATTTTTTGGCAATTCCAACAACAAAGAATCCCAACTTTGTACAGCAGATAAATAAGATGAGGAGTCCCTACTTCATTGAACAGAGCTTTTGCAATTAGAGAATTATTAAAGGGTAGAAATTACAACTCACTTCAAGAAAGTTTAAGAGGCCAAATATTTCACTTCGCACTTTGCCATATGCTATTAAGCTCGAGATTTGTTGCTTTCATGATAACAAATTTCAACATTTTCCTTCTTCATGAGGTATGAGTAATGCGGCTATATTCAAATATGTGTGATAACTGATAAGCATGCATAAATTTCCTCAGCATTAACACGAATTACAAATGCCAGCAGATATACTCCATACAAACGCACAAAGGCAGAAATACTATTGTCAAATAGGGTCCTTTACACGACTACATTTGTGACTCGCCATCTTCAGCAAAAAAGCAACATCTGCAAGGTTATTAGACTTCCTTCTCTGTCCTCATCCACTTTTTCAGAATTTAAAAATAGCTACCGTACCATGTAGAATGAGAACGGCGGCCAATGAGATATACCAATTACCTAATGCTTTGGTCGTAATGATACAATCCGAAAATTAATCATGTTAAAGGAAGACACTAGAATGGTCCTTGTTTGTATTTTTCTGTGGTAAGCATATCTTGAGGTAAATTACTTCCATGGTCATTCAATTCTTGCATTACCTACAATTAGGTCACTCTATCTCAAAAATTTCAATTAGACCATAGTACTTATGACATAGTTTGAATTGGATCAACCGCCAAAAGAACTTATAGAAAACTGAAGTGACGTGTCATATTTTCATAAGTACCATGTCAGCTTCTCCCAAAGTTTCTCAAATGAAAGAGTAACGCAATTAAACAAATTGAAACTATTTCAAAAGTAGAGTGACTTCAGTGAACAGCATAAGTATAGTGTTCTGATCAAAAGTGGTTTCTTGACCGACAACTTTTACCCCTAAAATGAAGCTTTTTCAAAATCTGGATCCCCTTTCTAGAACTTCACCTCATTCGACAATTATACCTAGATGATTAATATGTCATACTTGTGTGTCCATGTCATACTCTGTTCAACCGAAACCATCAAAAGAAACTTGAGCATCATATGGATGATAGACAGATTAATGGGAAGCTATAGGGCAATTTAATTTCAACCGAACTCTAATCTCTCCGCGTGAGGCCTAATTCCAAAAGCCAATATCCATTTTTGTCTCATTTATGTGCCTTAAGACAGTTTGGTTCGGCCATCAACCAATTCTCCAGTTTCAATTGATCCAAATACTTGCTCCATCCAAATTTCACATCAACTTTCCAGACACGACACATGAGGAGGCCACGAAGTGTTACATCCTCGTACATAGCAAAATAATAGCAATCTTCAAGCTTAAGATAAAAGAAAAGCTTAAGACTACAACAAATCCATCAACCTAATAGCCCAAGCTTGCTCGACTAACAACCCTCATCTACTTTAGCAAATCAAAATCGTCGAAAATGGAGCACAAGGTGCACATAATTGCACAAACGAAGCATCAAGCTCAGCTCAAGTCAGAATCACACAATCAACATATGTTACTGAGAAACTACACTTGAAGCAGAAGAAATCAACTCACGCGTTCAAGAACCCGGCATGACAAACGAGGGAATTCCACCCAAGAGAGGAATACAGCTCCACGTAGTTCCTCAGATGCCTCTCCTGAATCGAGACCCAAGCAAAAACCACCACAATCCCTCTGAACTCACCCCCTTTAGCACCCCAATAGACACTCCCACCACCACCACCACCCAGCATGTCCGAAACAGCTCCGGCGATCGGAGGAGGCGAGGGATTTCGAGGCTTGGGCCCGGAACAAGAAGTGGGTATGACAAATCTCGTCGTGGGGTGGGGTTGCCGTCACAGCCACAAGCGCCTGTTTGGTGAAGATGAGAACTCGTGCGAGGCGATACAGAGAGAGGTGACAATTCTTGGGTCTGGGTTGAATGGGTGGTGGGCGAGGAGGGGAGAGGGCCGATGGAGATGCCACGTCAGATATTGCGTAGCTTAGGATAAAGCTCGTGAATTTGGATCGTCATCGTTGTCAATTTTCGGACAAGTCAAATGAATTCACATGGGAACAGAGAAAGGTCGAATTGCGTTGACGATGATGACACCGGAAGAGTTCCTTGGTAGGACGAAACTTTCCGATTATTCATCAAATTCCTTTTGGAGCCAAATTAGTAAACAAAGATTTTGACCAAACCAAAAAAAAGAGTAAACAAAGATGAATCAATGCTTATCAAGAAAAGACGAGGAAATACGGATCCAATGTTCACAGGTCATTTGGCATAATTCTCGATAAAAGCAATCAACTTTAGGCTCCGTTTGTTTCTCGAAAATTAAATCGTTTCCGGAAAATATTTTCCAGGAAATCAATTTCCAAAAAAATGACTATATTTTTCGGTGTTTGGTTAAAACCTGAAAATGAAATGGAAAATGTCGTTTGGTAAGGAAAATCTAATTTGATTTCCTACATCGTCTTTTGGTCCAAAATTGCTGACGTGAAGCCGGTCATTCTACGTGGCACGGACATTGCTAATGTGGACAATTTTTCTATATATTTTTTTAAAAAAATTCTTTAATAATTTTTTATTTGTGATTCTTTTATTAATCTTATTTTTTTTATTTTTTTTTTTATCTTTTCTCTTCTTTTCTTTCTTCTTTCTTCTTTAATTTCTTCATCAGCCGGTCGCTAGCCACAAACGAGGCCAGCCTCGCCGGCCTCGAGTGTGAAGGAATTAAAAATAATAAAATTGTAAAAAAAATAAAAGAAAAATAAAAAATAATTAAAATGAAAAGGAATGTGGAGGAATGAAGGGAAGAAATGTGAGGGAAAATGTTTTCCTCTTCTCAAAAAGAGAAAAATACTTTCTCCACTTTTGAAGGAGTTTTCTCCATGAGTGGAAAATATTTTCCTAAACTAGCTTATTTTTTGTGAACCAAACGTCGAAAAATCCGAAAAACGTTTTTCGGGAAGTTATTTTTCGCGAAACAAATGGACCTTCGACTCTGTCTCAATTTTGACCCAAACTTTTTTTTGTCTCATATAAAGGCATCATCTTGAGGTCGTGCCCCAACTTTAGCCTAAACTTTTTTTTTGTCATGTAAAAAAGCATCAACTTTATATCGGATTCCAATTCTAATCCAAACTTTTTGTTGCCTCATTAAAAAGCACAAACTTTTAGTCAATACCCAAATCCGACCCCCATCAAGTTTCCGTCCAATGATACCCCGGTAAAAATTTGACGTGTCATTCCACTTGTACTCACCAGATTCTTGGCGAAAACTCGACGGGCGACAGGATCAAACTTGGGCACCAACTGAAAATTGGTGCATTTTCATGAGACCAAAAAAATTTGGGCCAAAGTTGAGGCATGAGATAAAATTGATGTTTTTGTACTAGACAAAAAAAAAATCAGGCTAGAATTCGAACTTGAGTTAAAGTTGGTGCTTTTTTTAGGAATTGGGCATCATTTTGGGAAAAGAACGCCTATGAATCTCGGCATATTCTTCTTCTCATTTCAGTTGATTCCTGCATACTTTTTCAATTTTTCCTCCAAGATTTTAAAGTACAAAATCCTTCCTTCAATTTTGAAATTCATGAAGAAGTATCACCATATTGTTTACATGTCAAGAAATATTTGGACATATTGGAAATTTTCATGTATTTTGAAGTTAAATGGAAGTCAAAATGCGAGTTCGGAAAGATTTTACGAGAGTCAAAAGTTGAGAAGCACATATCTACTGTCTTGTCCCCGCTTGGCCAAAGTGAATAAAGCAATTAATGCGAACATTTTTTTTTTATTTGGTAGGAAAATAATCAATGATAAAATTATGACTTATCATTCGAAAATTATTGGACGATTAAGACGTAATTTATTATAATAATAGAGTTAGATGGGGCCTAAATTTGCTATCCAAGCATGGCCGCACAAGCAAACAATCATCTGGTGATCATTTCTTATTAATAACAGAATCAAAATTTAAGGACTAAAAGAACCGAACAAGTATGAATTGAACAGATAACCTCTACACAACAATTTCTATAAATGAAGATAAAAGATGAAATTGCCATCTTTTATCATAGGAGAAGAATGATAATTTCTCGTCGGATGAACTTTTGAGCGTTTGATAGTTGTTGGGTCGTGAATAAGTAGATCTCTAATGTTCATTACATACTTTTGTTAAGTTTTTTTTTTTTTTTTTTTTGTGTTACAACACTTTGTGTAGGAATTGCCCTAAAAAACATTTGGGTATCGAAAACCGGAGGAAATTTTGAATAAGGGTCTAAAATGGAACCGTTATCTCAAAAGAAGATCTAAAGTTGACATAATCACAAATAGGGGCCTCATGGACCATTTTAATTTTAATAAGGTCCTAAGCTCATAACCCGGCTAAGTTTTAGCTGCCCGGCGAGCCCATGTAGCTCATGTACATCTTTTGTAAGCTCGGGCCTTATTTGAGATTAAATTGTCCACTTCAGGACAAAGCCTAATTATAGCGATAAATCATGATTTGATGGAAAAGAAGCAAAGTGTAGGAGGACGAAGAAATCTTACTCTCGAGGAACATCGCCCACAAGCATCCAATCGGCGTCTTTATCCTCGTAAAGTGAGAATATACTCTGCTCTATCTAAAAGATCTTTGGCTGCGTTTGCTAGTCGAGATAAAATTCAAGATATGTGCTTGGTGCCTGCTCAGGATAGGATAAAGTGAGATATAAGAGGGACATAGCCCGGATAAAATTATCCCATGGGGAGGTGGGTTAAAGATGGATAAGATTTCTAATATTCATAATGTAAAAGTTATTTTTTTGAATAACAAACTTCTTAAATTTATAAAATTGAAATAGTATTATCATATAATAATATTTGATTCCTAATCTAAAACTCAAAATTACAACAGTTTCATTATTATTTATTCCTATTTTTATTTGTATATTCAAATTTCTATATATCTTATAATATAAATACAATATATAACTAGTATTTATATTTATATTCATAACATATTTTAGGTATTTTGGTATTCTAGGAATATTAGTATAGTTTTAGAGAATGATGGAAGGGGAAAAAAAAGATAAAAATAAATAAATAAAAAATAAACAACAAAAATGAAGTAGCAAGAGTGTCACGAGAGATTCTTACTATTTCCATTTGTGCAACTTTTAGGTTCATTTACACTATATGTCGTTCATATCAAACAATTGACAAAATAGGATGTGAAAATATTTGGTTTTATTATTGCGATTCACCAAACAGTGAATAGAATATAGCAAAATCCTTGAATTTCATATCATATCCTAACTAGTCGCATACTGCCTAGACGTACAAACGAGCTTGCTCTCACTTAGCACATCCCATCCTAGTACACAACCATTTCTTTCTTCAACATCATCCTTTGCCGCGAGATTTATAAAAAAAGTCTTAAACTTATTGCAATTATGCTAATTCAGTCTTAAACTTTTTTGTGCCAATTGAGTCCTAAACCTTTTGCAATTTGTACAATTTTTTTTTTCCATTTCTTTCTCTTTCTTTTTTTCCTTCCCTTCTTCTTCCTCCATTTGGTCCTTGAGGTCGGCCGATCAGAGGTGAAGACCGGCGAGTTTGACCTGGCGAAGCTCGCCGCCACCGGCCACTAACGAGGAAAAAGATTGTCCATGTCAGCATCGATCGCACCATGTTAGCGATTTTCGGCTTAAATTGACACAAATGCAAAATGTTTATAACTCAATTGGCAAAAAAAAAAAGAATTTAAGACTGAATTGATGCAATTACAATATGTTTAGGACTTTTTTGGTAATTTTCCCTCTTTGCCATCAGACCAATACATTGACATGTCTGATGAAACTACCGAATATCTTTTTAAGGGCAGAAGACAGCTCCTGATACGTAGCTGTGTCAATGGGTGGCGGGTCGGATGTCCATGATACCCAACCCGAAACGAATGACAGCTCGACCCGACCTAGCCCGGCCCGAGACCCTAATTGAATGTGCCTCGTTAAAGGAAATAAGAAAGTCTTTCGGTTGGCCATAGGGGTTTGGGGAGGTTTAGAAAGCCAATTGCTGCATACATATTACGGAGAGCCCATCCGAGCACCATAAGAACCCACAACTTGCACGCGCAGATTAGCCTAAGTCTTTCCACTGGCCTTTCTCACCGCTAGGTTTCGACGAACAGAGCGGGAGGAGGAGGGCGGTTCACTTTTCTTGGCGAGGCCAGCAACAAGCAGGCCGTGAGAGCCTCCACATACGCCTGCAATCGAACCCTACGACGTGCCGTCGACCCAAAGATGCGTCGACGTTGAAGGTTAACTTGCCATTGTTGGAAGAAGCCGTTTCTGTTCTCTCCGGCGAGTCACGGCGAAGATGGTGCGCTCAAAGGCTCTATCAAAGAAGCAGCAGAAGAAGGGCATCGACTTCAAAGTAAGAACACACGCTGATACGCACACGATTGAGCACGCGCGTCTTTTTTATGTTGAATTCCGGTCGTGTTCTGTAATGACTTCGTCAATGCATGTTGCTGCAGAAAATAAAGCGTAAAGTTGGGCGGAAGCTGCCACCGCCTAAGAATGCTACAAACACCGAAATCAAATCTAAAGGTATGGAGTTCGCAGTTTCGATATGACATGCGCTGCGAGTCGGTAGTAAAGGAACTCGGTGGCCTCTTAAGTAACTAATTGAAGCATTGCGTTTGATGGGATCTTAATTTAATGTGTTTTCGCCTTAGCAATTGTTCTTCCCGAGCAAAGTGTGGCGTCGGATAGGGTGGGGTTAGCGGTGAACAAGAAAGGTTTGACTTTGAAGGAGCTTCTACAGCAAACATCCCACCACAATCCAAAAGTTCGTCGAGGTAACTTACTACTTTTATAGGGCATCTTTCTTTATGCAATATGATTTTCTCTGTAGTTGGTAGAATGCAAATGATCTGGACTTTAGGCTTTGGATGTAGAGGGGTAATTTTCTGCTAATGCCAGAAGTACATCCTAGCACGCTAGCAGATTAAAACATTCTTTTTGCGATTGTATAATATCAAGTGCCATCTGGGGCACTGCTACCTAGATGATTGAATCAGACTTTAGAACCTGAATCCAGCTGAACTAGACTTTTGGCATTGTGTTGAAGGGGCCACTTTGGAATGGTAGAAGTGAATCACTTGGAAATTCTTCACGGAATATTTTATAGTTATTAGAGTACTCTGGTTGATGTTGATGTGGAGTTTGTTTTTTGTATTTTTTAACCATTGCTTCACCACACTTTGTGTTGTGGGTGATAAATTGTAGTAAATTGTTCTTGTCTTTCTTATGGCGCTTTAATCAAGATCTATAGAGCTAATGGCTTTTTTAGAGGTCAGTTTCTGAAGGTGATTCTCTTTGGGTGAAAGTTGTCAAAGGAAAGTTTAACATCGATCTCAATGGTTGTGCACCAAGGTTGTCTGTTCTTCTTATGGGGTTTGTGTTTGGACATACATTAGACATAGGTGCAGCTCTTTTATCTGGTGGATTAAATACACAATTGGACACGGCGGAAAGATTTCCCTTTGCCATGATGTTGTGGTGAAGTGAAGTGCCTCTTAAATCTCTTTTCCTTTTGGCGAACAAGAATGCCATGGTTTCCGACTATATGTCTCTGGAGGATGGTTCCATTCATTGGAAATTGGAATCCAGTTACATAAGGAGTTTTAATGAGTGGGAGCTTTCCTCGGTTGACTCCTTTTTTGCTCCTGTATTCTGTTAAAGTTCGTGGCTTTGGGGATGACAAGATGGTTTGGCACCTAGCAAATAACAAGACTTTCAGTGTTAAATCTTGTTATACTGGTGAATTCTTCTCCTTGCTCGATCCCCTCCAAAGAAATCTGACTGTTACATAGTCACGGTAGCTTAGAATGAGATCCAATTGAGAAAACTAGAAAATGGAATTTAATCATCATCTCGGATTAGTGTTGGATGTCTAAGCATTCACGTGAATCTGTTGGCCATCTCTTTCTTCATTGTAACTTTGCCCTCGAGCTTTGAAATCAGATCTTTAGTTTGTCTTAGGTAGTACGGGTTAGGCCAGGACATGCCAACCAGCTTTTTAGCTGTTGGCATGCCTATGTAGGAGACTCAATTTCTAAGATGTCATGGAGTGTCGTACCACTTTGTCTCATGTGATGCATTTAGAAAGAATGCAATAAAAGATTGTTTGAGGATTTACAATCTTCAGTTTTTTATTCTTTTATTGTGCTTTTCTCTCTTGTTTTGATTCGATATATTCTTGTAATCTTTTGCTTTTGCTTGGTTGTTTTTCTTTATATTTGTCTTTGTACATTTCTAACATACTAAAGGTCTTCTCTTTATCCTTTACTATCTATAAACAACTGTAGCATATTAATTAGCTCATGAGCTACTGGTTTCTTCTGCTATCTATGTTTATGTCTTATATAATGCTTTTCTTAACTCGAGTTACATTTATTTTTGGTATAGATGCGTTGATGGGCATAAAAGATTTATTCCTGAAGCATCCTGATGAGTTGAGGCTACACATGTATGCTGTTATAGAGAAATTGCGTGAGCGAATTGGTGATGATGATAAGTTGGTTAGAGAGGCACTATATGAACTTTTTAAGTCTGTAATATTGCCCAGTTGTAAAGAGGTAGGCTGTGAGTTCCCTTATCATTTCGATGTTTGCTGCATAGTGCAAAAAGCACAATCATAAATAGGTGAAAGAGTTTTGTCCATCATAGCTAGCAAATCTTTGATTCTGCCATATTTTCGCTGTTTGATATGGAGGGATGCATGTTGTTTGACTTTTGTTTTCTGTACCTTAGGACCTCATTGATAGTTGACAAACAGTTCGACTTTCTATTCTATATTAATTGTAGTTGCATGTAGAATGTATACAACTAAATGAACTTGTTTCATCTTTGGATTTGTTTATAACATGTAAGCTTCTGATCTGAATAATGTGGTTTTTTCTTCATTATTTGTTGTGTGCTTTTGTGGTTGTTGTGCCTTATGAGGTGCTATTATGGTCTTCATGATTTGACTGTCTAACGTGTGCCAACAGCACACATTTTGATGGAATATGGCTTTGTGATTGGGGATGACCTTAGTGTATTGCTTAGAATAATGTGACCTAAACGTCAGTGGGTTCAGTGGTGGAAACAGTCTTTTTGCCAAAAAAGTGAGGGGGAAGGCTGTGTATGCCATCCTCCACCCCTGGCAAGTGGAGGAGCTTTGTGTGCAGGGGAATGAAGTATGGATCCCTCTTACTGTAATACGTGACTAGACTCTTTGGATTAGATTGGACCCACCTCTAATTCAATAGTTGTGAATAGGGGAGGAAGTTACTTCCAAATTCTGATATTCTCTTTAAAAAGTGACAGTTTACTCGATATTGGTGCATACTTTTACGGAACTTGTTCAACTGACATCGCAGGGCAATCGAAGGCCTTTCGTTTCTCTCATGATGGCGTATATTTTCAATGCAATGACACATTTGGCTGTAGACGTGCGGTTGATGGCCTTCAGATTTCTTGGCCTCGTGGTTCTTCACTATCCGCCAACCTTTCTGTTGTATGCTGAGAAGGTATTTCAATATACCACTCCCAATAGAGGGGGGAAACAAAAATTGTGTATGAGAAGGAGAGAAGGTCATTATGTAGCTGCTATGTCAGGATATTACTGTCGGAGTGTTATTTATTGTCAGTATAAAGCAGAACATTTGGTGTTTCTCAATCATTTTTTTACCTTTTCTGCTGGATTTTTTTTTTGGACTCCTAAAGTTTCGCATTTATGGGCAGATTCTGCAAAGCTATGAGGATATACTTTGTAAGCATCAACTTTTTGCCCAAGATAGGGGCAAGCTGAAGACTGCTCTTACTGGTCTAATGTGCTGCTTGTCATTATTGCCATGCAACGGCCAAGAGGATGATGCATCTGAAAAAGTATCTTCCACTTATTTACTTTAAATTGTTCTTCTATATGTTTTTCTCTTTGAATGTTTGTTGGTTTTTGATGGAGAAAGCTAGCTGAATCATTTTAAGTTTATTATCATCTTCTGTGTCCAACATAGATACTTTCTTGATGCTTTATGTTTTAAGCCCCACTGATCTGTGACTGGATGCTTACACTGGCTCTATTTTTCTGAAGCTTGCTTATTGAGGGATATTTAGTTATATGTCCTATTTATGTGGACATTAAGATTTAGAAATGAGGATACAGAGAGGTAAAGAGGAAGTCTGGAAGACTAGGGTTTCAAGACTAGGGTTTCATAGCGCTATTGATGTTTGAACAAATATCGGGTGAGTTTGGGCTCAGTGGGCATGATCATCTCAGGCCTGATTGCCTGGACCAGCCTGAATAATAAACACATTAGGACCAAAAGACTGGCCTGATCATATCTCACACAAAACCAGTCTTGGGATTCCTCTTACCCCACTACTAATATGTATTAATGGCCCAAACAAGAATCTTGAGTGAAGTACTTTCCGAGAGAAGCAAAATAAATGTTCCTTTCATGTAGGTTGACACATTTTTCTTCAAACGAACATGTATTTATTCTCTTAAGAGTGTTTCACGTGCAACTCACTAGTAATTGTGTTAAGGCATGTTTTATTTTTGAGTTTGCACAAACATTATCTTTGGTTCCTAACCTCTCTGTAACATTGATCAGAAAACAGCTGGAAAAAGGTTATTGCATGGGTTTGAGCAGGATGCGTATGCAAGTTCTTCTGGTTGGTAAATGTCTTTTACCCAACCTTGGGTTTCTCATTCTTTTATTTGGATGCAAGCGATTTTGATTAGTATGTTTTCAGGGGTAATGAATCTTGCACCTGTTCGAGCTTTTGCATTGAGGTGTCAACATCCTCTTGATAATTAGTGAGTCTTCCATAGGATCTAGAAAAATGTTCACCTACTATGTCTTAGCACATTGCTGTCAATGCTTGTCAAAGTGACTCTTGGTGCGATAAATGGTAAAAGAGGAAATACATGGTAGAAGTAATTCGGTTTAAGTAGACACGAGTTTCAAGTTCATTTTTAGTTGCGCAATCTTGGATGGGGGTTTGAATTTAAGGGATTCATAAAGGACAGGGGAAGTGTTAATGAACTTTGGTTCGTCTCACTTTTGGGTGATTTCATTTCTGTCCCCGCATTGTGAACTTTCACCATTTTGTCGCTCCAGTTTGGTGATTATCTAGTTTTGATTCTTTGGATGACTAGATTTAAGATTGCTAAGTGATATGCAGAGTTATCTCACTTAAGAGGACCAAAAAATGCAACACCAATGTTGCTTCAAGGTTTGAAAGTAATTCTAAAATACTTGGTCGACCAAAGTATGCTAGATTATGCCTGAGGTACTGGAATGAAATAGTCCACGTGCATTTTGTGTGGCTTTTGATGTATGGCCTTGGAGAGAAAAAGTAATCCTAGGGGATTAATATACCGATAATTGCAGTGGGAAACAAAAAATGAGGAGTGATGAAAAGGAATCGCATGTATATACCGAGACAACTACGTTTCTCCTCCCTGTTTTATTGTAAGTTTTGCATGTTCTTATCCATCTTAGATTTCTACCTTTGTGGGGTTCATGTCATTAGTTAACACCTACGCCTTCTGATATACATCTTGTGAAATTTTTCTCGGAAAATCATCTAAAAATAAAATCTAGTCATTATCAGTAGTTATCAGTAACTCTGTTCTCTCTGTGTATCCGGAGGTCATTTTTATTTTTATTTTATGTGTCTTTCTGTCTTTGAGATTTAGCTATTGTGGTTGTCAAGCGGTAACACCAACCTTTATGTTTTTCTTGCAGGATACACTCTTGTCCTGCAGAAATTAAAGGATTTGGTGCCAGTTTTGATTAATTGCCTCAGGGAGATTTTATCTGTGGTTCATACGATGCCTTCACTGGAGTTCCAATCATTTGATTGTATGCTGAGCATACTTCAGAGCATAGATCTTGCTGTTAAGTTTTTTCTCTCTAGGATTGATAAGGCCAAGTCTGATCTACAACCTACTCTTGGAGGAGCCACCTTGACCAAATTGGATCAAGGTGTGGTATCAGTTATATTGAAGAGGCTATGTGTACTGTTTCCGCTGAATGCAGCCCACCGCGTTTCGCAGAAGGTAAGACTTACAAATCAAACATAATTTTTGCCGCCCCAAGTGAGCGCGTGTATTTCTTCTTTGTTAGGTTTGATTCATATTGGATGAATGTTTTCAGATTCTGTCGCTGAGTTCAATAACAGAACCAGGGCAGTTAAAAAGTTGGTGGCACAGGGAATGAATCATGGAATCATATATTTTGGTGGATGTATGGTTTCTGCAACACGAGAAGATCAGATAACATTGCATAAAATAAAATGATAGAGAACAACCATTCAATTAGGGGAAACTGTGATATGACGGTTTAGCTATTGGTCGAAATTTTCAAGAAAATTCATAGTTCAAGGTGGAAGTCTTAACATAGTAAAAAGGGGAAAAGCATCTTTCAATTTTCCTTTCTGGTGTTTGATTGGATAGCCATGACGATGAATAACCACGACAACAGAAAATAGCTGTAAGGTTTGACCTGTCTAAAAAGGTTGAAATGATCAACACGTAAAATTTCATGACATGAGTGCAATTAAGCTTGTCACTACCAATCTTACTTTTGTTTCCTTTAATATCACGCGAGCAGAAGTGTCAGAAAATGCCATCCTTAGTTAGGCATTTACAGAAGACAGGTTTAATCTTTATTTCTCTGACAATTTGTGCCGAGGAAGCTATAACATCTAGTCCAAGGTTATTTTAGATCTTCATTGATAAGACTCCTTTGAGGTTGGTCAGCTTCGCTAGCTAAGTAGCTCGCTAACTGAGTAAATGATACACTATCAAACAATATCCAACTAAAATTGAATATCTTTATATGCTTTTGCGTGGTACAATCAGCAATCCCTACCAAATGCGTCTCTTGGTGCCATAATGGTTTCTGCTCTTTAGATAATGTAATCAAATCATTAGTGTGAGTACCACAATAAAATAATCAGCTTATCTTAACCACATTAAAGGGAATTGCTTTACTGTTACACTCACTGATAAATAAGAAATGCTTATGGTTTTAGCCAAAAGTCTCAAAAAAGTGAAAAAACATGTAGACCATGTTTCTAAAATTTGAATTATTTATCCCACCTTGGGATTTTGAAACGTATTCGGGCCTTAGCCATCTTGTTGTCCAGCAATCATTATTTAAAGCCAATCAATATACTCATGGCAAGCTGATAAGGGGCTTTGCAAAAGATATCTGAGCCCAAACTAGACAACATTTCTCAGCCCAACGCTAAAAGTCTAGTTTTTCGAGTATCTAAAATTTTCTCCTTGGATCTTAGGTAATATGTTAACAGATCTAAATTGGATGTTACAGGAAGTTGGTCTTTTCTGCTTGGTTTTGATTAATTCGTTTTGCGCCCTCTGCCTTAACCTTCCACCTTAAGATAAGCACGGCCCTAGTCCAAACTTTTGATGCATAATGTTGCATCATTTGCTAAATTTATCTTCTGGCACTACATTTTAAGTCGTCTTGCATGTTTCAAGTCCTCTTGTGGTTGGCAGGACAGTGATAGGTACTTCACGCTGAATGTCGTGATTGCTGGCATATTTCTGAGCTGTAGTGAATGCATCTCTCCTCCCGATGATCTGGCAGAGCGATTTCTTGAATTTTTAGAAGTAATGCTGCTTGGAAAGGTTTGATTCTCTCATTAGTTGATTCTTATAGGAGCTTCTTGGTTTGCTAATTTTGATCTTTCTGTAATTTTTCTGTTCGTGTGTTATACACTTGTAATATACTCTACGTGGCTGCACAAAGTAACTCGTTTGGTTGTCGAAGATTGGTATTTTGTTGACCTGAAGTGGGGTTATCCTGTATGACAATTGAGTACTAAAAGATGTAATGGTGTTGGGTCTCCATCACGTTAGCTGGATTTTTAGGTACAGTGGTGCTAGGTATACTAGGATTTGTATACCAAATTAGTATAGTAGGTGATGTGGCAGACTGCAAGTGACCATTTAAGCAAGTAGGTCATATTCAACATTGAATCACAGCTTGGCACATTATTCAATATACCAATTTGTATACCTAGCATTATTCTTTCCGGTATTTTAGGGTTGTTTAGAAATACTGTGGTCATGAAGTGAGCTAGAATCTAATTAGAGAGTGGAGGTTAATCCTTGGAGAAGTCTTGAGCAGTGAGCACAATCTTATATTATTGATCTGTCTTTCCTCTTGTATTGCTTTGTCTTTACATGTTACTGATTTTAAAGGAAACTGCCTATTATTTGCAGATAACTGACGGTGCAAAGACTGAAGCAACAGTCCGCGACAAGCGCTTGCTTCTCCCCTTTATACCAAAACTTTTGGCACAGGTTCCAAATAATTGGAAGTCTCGCCTTCTTCAGGTCAGTTGATTATGAGCTTTTAGGATCTTGTCTCCTGCAACTACATAACGAACTACCTTACCAAAAAAAAAACTACATAACGAACTAGTTTCCACTCGCATGTCGTTAATATGATTCAATGCTTTTCCATGGACATCATAAATTATTGAACCCAAAGCATCACCTATGATATGGGAAATGGAAAGTGAAAAATGAATGCTGCTGACCCCCTTGTTATAAAAAATTCAGGCATTTACAAAGGCATTCAGGGATTGCAATCATCAGTCTTCTCTGAAATTGGCCTTCCTTTCCATTGTTGAGGAAATTATGATACCCGTGAGTTTTTATTATTGCTCCTCCTTTGCGGAGATATTTATGTTTGGTACAAGTTCCTTGCATAAAATCAAGCACTTTTAATTTGAAGTGTTTTGAGTGAACTCTTGCATCCATACAGTACACAGTAACAGATTGACATCCACAGAGCATGAGAACCTGTCATCTTTTGTTGTAGATTTGTTTTGTTGACAAAGTCACAGGTTCTGTTTCCTGCGACCCGTTACAGGGACAAAACATGATATCGTTAGATGTGAGTGATCCAGAACTGTTGGACCATCAGATTGCTTGGGTAAGAGAGCTTCCTACATTGCTAATCTTGCTGGGTGAAAAACATCAGTCGGATACCCAGGTACTTCATAATGCTATTTACAGTAATATTTAATATCCTGAAATATCAGCTATTACTAGCAGCATGTAGAATTTGCAATTTCTTCTGAAGTTACCTTATTCGTCAATGAAGTACTTTGTGAATTTGCCTTCTTGTAGGTGGTTTTACATCTTATTCTTTGCCTGGGACAATCTACTTCATCAAGACCTGCCTTACAGTGGGAATATGATAACATGCAGTATCCACTTCTGGATTTTTTCTGCAAATGTCAGGACGAAAGTGAGGCTTAGTGCACAATGTTTTATTGAGTAATTAGTTACTTGTGTAGCTGACATCTGAATCTTTTGTGATCTAAAATGCAGGCAGGGTTAGTAATGGACCATTCATAAGGCTGTCTCAAGATTGTCAGGAACTCGCTGTTTGTTGCCTTTATTATTTCTCTCATTTGGATTCTGCTTTGCTGAAGGCAATAGCCACATGCTGTCTATGTACGTGTCCCTAACCATAAATTGTCTGAGATGGAATTCAAGATACAAGCATCGTGCACTATTATTTGCTCGAATGCTTGATAAATTTTTTTGTGCATCAACATGATATTCTTGTTATTTCTAATGATGAATTTAAGTGAAGAATTCATCCATAGATGCTCCATCGATAGATGTCCTTGCACTTGAATAAAGAATAGCATCTACCCGAGAAGCAGCTTATGAATATGGTCACGAAAACATCCTTACTCTGAGTTCAGTGTTGATTTGCCTTCAGGCACTGTTATGGTCTTTGAAGCTCAAGTATGTCCAAATTTGTTGGTATTCAGATTATTTTTGTCCAAGGAGAGTTAAATTTAATCAATATGAGTCAAGTAACACATGAGAAGACATTTTTACTCTTTGACAGTCATAATCTTTTTTATGGATGAATATTTTAATAAAACATGTTGAGACACGTGGTATAAGCACAAGCAACTCATGAGATTCCTCTGTTTTCCATTACACTATGCTCATCTTCTGGTCCTTATTGCCAATTCATTGCAGGCAATGACCTGGAACCGTCAGTGTTATTTCGCACAATAGAGGTACTTGATTCCGCCTACACTGCTGGACATATCTGGATATCGGACATCATCAGTTTCTTCATCACATTACTCTTGCATTTCAAAGTTTCTCCTGGTAATCTCCAACATTTTCTTCTGTTGCTGCTTCCTTGTGTTCTCTTCCTTTCCTGATGAACTACTTTTTTGGACAGAGAATGCCCTTCCAGCCAAGGAACACGAGCTAAAGATTTCAAACTGTGGAACTTTTAGATTGTTGACAAGTGTTGTTTGCTCGTGCCTTTTGCATATTGGTGATGAATCTACGGTCCTTCATATGATAGAGAAAGTGATAATTGATCAGATAGTGAGTCATCTTAACTGACTGCCTGTGATAGAGTTATTTGCAACTTATGATAATCGATTTCTCATCTATCTATTCTTGAACAAAGTTCTTATGCGTCTATCACAATTGACAGTTCATGCCAACAAGTAGTACTCCATAAATATAATCAGGATAGACCTGAGCTCTTATTTAGTTTGTTTCTTTTCAGAAATTAAAACCACCTCGTGATAACGCATGTGCCTTGCTCCGACTGCTCGTCACATTGGATTCTAAGCCAACCAGACTCTCTGAACAGACTATTGACAGTCTGGCCAGTTTTCTTGCTCTATATCTGATTGATGTTTTTTCTGTAAGCTCTCTCTCTCTCTCTCTCTCTCTCTACACATTCGCCGAAAGCATGCATCGATCTTCTGTTTGTTCAGTTCAGCTTCAATCACTTGATTCATGAATTGCAACAAAATTTGGTTTAGACCTAATGCTAATGATATTTTTCTTGAATAATCTCTGAATTGGTCTTCCATACAGTACATACAATCGACATGTTTTTTTAGTAATAGTTACTGAAATTTTGCTTGGAACTAATGCTAATGCTATTTTGATCGAATAATCCAGGAATCAGTCTGCATGTGGTACATGTATGTGTGACATGGTTCGTACTAATATTTGTTAAGATTGGGTAACCTACTGGTTTTCTATCTGATAACTATTGGTCCATACTTAAGTTGCTTAGGAGTCCGTTGCCTATTTCTTTTTCTGATCAGCAGGCTCATGAGTCAAGTGTTTGTTGTTATCTAATCAGATGTTTTATTCATCTATTCAGGTCGTAATCCCCCACATTTCAGGAGATGATGATGAAGCTGCTGTTGCTGTTCTTGAGCGCATGACCCATTATTATGTCTTACCTTGCTTATTCTTGTTTGATCGAAGTCACAAACTTTTGAAACTAGTTTTGAACAAGATGGAATCATTGATATCTGATAGGACTTCATTGTCTTGTTCGGAAAATAGTAGTCATGGGACAGATCATTCAACTAGTGTCATTGCCATTGTTTATGTCCTTCAATTGATGCACAAGGACTTTAAGATTCGACAGATTCTATCTTCGTTCAAGGCAGAGATTGAGTGCATACTAAGATCATTACAGGTTTGATTTTGTATTCTGGTTCATATCAATTATGTTCTCGCAGTGCTTGTTTTAGTTGTTTCGCATGTTTGGTCGTGGCCTGCTCATGGCACGATTAGTGGGACCGATTAAGAATTGTAGTGATGCTTGACAGTAATTTTTTTTTGTTTAGATGCGCTCATACTGTATTGTGCAGTGCTATAACTGTTTGTCCATGTGGAAAGGGTCATCATGTAACCTAATCATTATATTACTCGTACTTTGATTATGCTCTACTTTTTTGGCTTTATAGTTTAATCATGGGTCTCCTCTCCTTTCCTTTGCAGGCTTTAGTGGAAAATAGTACAACCGTGGAGGAAAGACACAAACTACAGTGTGCATATGTTCAAGTACATAGGATGCTGGGTAATCTGCAAGAACTGCAAGAACGGACGCCTCGCTTGTTGTAGATTGTGGAAACGTGCATTAGCAGGTCTTGAGTCACTTCTAAATATAAAATGCCATTTTTTCTTCTCCCACTTTGGTTAATACGTCCACTCAATTAAAGTTACTGCATTGCATTAATCATTCTTTTAGTCTTCGTTCTTCAAGTTTTAAAAAGTAGCTTCATTGCATGCAATTCTTTATTTGTAGGTATTGAATTTGTTTTTCCCAACAAGCTTGCCTGTGATTTTTGTAAGTTGCATTATGGCAAATGAATGAGTAGATTCTGCTGATTGAGGGGAAAAGAAAGAGAGTGCAGTGGGCTAAAATCACTTCTCTTTGTTTATGTCTTTATTGGGGGTGATAGTGGACGGTGGTACAATTCATGTTCTAAAGCCATTGTCCTGACCGCTACCAAGTACCAAAAAGTGGTCATCGTTAGGAGGGGATTTCATCGATGAATGCTGAAGAAGTATTCCTATACTTTCCGCTGACTAGGTTACATTAGGTGTTTTTTTCTTTTTGGCTTTATCAGTTTCCGCTAGAAATTATGAATGTTGTTTCTCTATCTTGTAAGATGCACTGTGATAGTAAAAGAAACTTAGAAATGATATCGATATACTTGAGACAGTGTGTGGTATTTGATAAATTCAGGAGGTTTTCATTTGAAGTTAGCTCATCTAACTGCACCAGAACTTCTCTTGAAACTTACTCTTGATAAAGATACATCTGGTCACTTAACCATTGTGTTGCAGCGCTTCTCCTGATGGGGAAAGCAAAAGGGACCGGTTGAAAGCGGAGTCTTGACCATCGTTTTGGAAACAAATTGTTCAAATCTGTGCTGATCTAAGCTTGTCTGCTCGCACGCGGGAGGGGGAGGGAGGGCCCCTGTTATGGAAAGGAGAGCTCGCCACAAGTTTCTGTCGATGTTCCCATTGGAATAATGATGCCGGATATGAAATTTTGTAGCTCAAGTCATTAGGCAATTTTGTTCGTTTTTGTGCTTTTTTATGTTCTCATCTTTATACGTGGGGAGAGTACAGTTTGTATGTGCGAAATCAGCTTCCAATTTTGTAGTTGTAGCATCTGTTTTCTGTTTTCTGAAGTGCTTGTTGCATATCGCAGCAAAATTACGACAGCTTAAAGGGGAGAGATGAAGAGAGCAAGAGGCATTAACGTTCAATCAAAACCTAAACCGAGCAAGATAAATCACAGCTCGAAATCATAGTCCTCATATCAAGCTCAGTATTGATTTATACTAGGGAAAATTCCAAAATCTCGATGGAGGAGGGTTGTTTTGTCGAGGCACATATGACTTTGTCTCAGGTAGCCCTGAACTTGAGACCTTTGTACCAATGGTTCCCCCTTGAGTTTCATTGTCGGTTCGAAAATTTGCTCATCAACGACCATGTGCTTGTCGAATGCGGAAATACACGATTGCGCAGAGAGAGAGAGAGAGAGAGAGAGGCGGGGCAGGGTTCGTGTCCCTTGCTACCGTGCCGCCCCAGGGCAATTCGCAAGCTGAGATAGCTCAATTCCTTTATGCAGAACATCGTGCATGGAGGCTTCACTAAGGAGGAAGATAAAGAAAGAGAGGAAGAGTGGCGGATGAACCGTAGCGGCAGCTCCTGAGCGCCGGCAAGGGTCCAGCATATCTCGTCGGGGTCAAATGAACCGGGCCATAGCCAAACGACTCGGGGCTATAGCCAAACAAATTGTCTGCTCAAACAACTGCTAAAGCAGCATGTTTTAAGCCTTGCGATGCTTCATCAAAGCTCATAATGCGGGCGGCACAGATGTTCGCTAGGGCGAGTCAAATTCCTATCCCTAAATGAACGTGAATGCTAATAAATGTTGATCGTTTCAATGTCCTACAATGTCAATATACTTTAGTTTTTAGTCTCGCATTTTGTAAAAATAATTGAAAGAAAACGAAATGGTACGAACATAAATTGCTGTGCATAATGAAAATATTTTTCCTTGACTAATTATTTTAAATGATATAACGACAACTTTTAAAAAAAAATATTTTTAAATTATTTATTTTTTGCGAAATAAACGGTGCTACAGATAAGTATCCATTCCCCCACGACTTTTAGAAGATCTCAATTTCACGAGGCAAGTTTTTAACTTTGGTCCCAAACTTCAGAACAGGCATCATCTGCCTAACGTCACTAACCTGGTGTAAACAGTGTCAGTGGGAACACCTGCTCCACAAAGAGAAGTCCTTTTTAAATAAGTCCCTGACGAGCTCCTCCCCAATCAGCTTCGTGAAGCGTGAGAATGAGTGGCAAAGAAGCGTCAAGATCGAAACCCCATCTCCTCTCCTTCTTCATTAATAAAAAAAAAAAAGGCAACATTCCTTTCCCCACAACACACTCTCATCATCACTCTCCATCTTAATTTTTAATATTCCATTATTATGATTAATCAAAGTGGCACCAGATCCAAAGCAAAACTCTTGCTTGGAGGCCACCACTCCCCCACTACACGTGCACGACCTCCTCTCTCTTGAATGTCAGGCATTATGGGGAAAATTATCCAAAACGTTCTAAATTTATCGCACTTTTATCAATTCAGTCCTAAGCTTTTTAATTTTATCAATTCAATCTTAAAATTTTTGTATTTGTGTCAATTCAGTCCTAAATCGTTTGCATTTATGCCAATTCAATCCATCCCGCAAACTTTGACCGGTCTGCACTGACGGGGCAATTTTTGTTGATATTTTAATATTTTTTCAAATTTTTTATTTTTTCCTTTTCTTTATGTTTTTTTCTTTTTCTGGTTCATCTTCTTCCTTCGGATCTTCTTCCTCCACCGAGCTCTTGTTGGCCATTGGCACCGCCGCCATTGGGCAAGGCCGACCTTCGCCCATCCATGGCGTCGCGTTGCCGTCACTGGGCGAGCTCGGCCGAGCCTCGCCATCGCTCAGCTAAGTGCCATCGCTTGCCTGATTTTCGACCATCGCCCGGCGCTGATGGACTAGTTCTGGTTTTGGCCGTGGTTTAAGTGTTGGAGAATAATTTTTGGTCGCCGGTTTTGAGTGATTTGGCCACTAGCGGAAGTGTGGTGATGGTTGTAATTGGCCGATGGCTAGATTGGTGATGGTCGTCGGCGTCGGAGGTGGCCGACGTCGGCCAAGGATGGAGGTCGGTGGCGATCCAAGCAGGCGCAGGCGGAAGCTCGGGAAGAGGTGTCTCGAGGAAGAAGAAGAACAGTAAATAAGAAAAAGAAATAAAAAAATTTGAAAAAATTGAAAAAACATTAAAATATTATTAAAAGTTGCTCCTTCAGCGCCGGCCGATCAAAATTGAGGGATGGATTGAATTGGCACAAATGCAAAAGGCTTATCACTGAATTGACATAAAAAAAATTTAGGACTGAATTGGTATGAATGTAAAAGGTTTTGGACTGGATTGACAAAAATGTAATAGGTTTAGGATTTTTTAATATTTTACCCGGTATTACGGAATTCACTCAATAACTCCTTGGATCTGGTTCGCATAAGATTTGTTAAAGTATCCCGCATCATTTATTTTCCATATTTATCTACTTTATGTACAAGCCACATAGAAACGACATGTGGAATTTGAAAAACGAGGGGGCGTACATGAAGGAAAGTGTGGTATGAAAGGGGAGAAGCAGTGTGAAGTTGAGTAATCTAATTCAGAAAGCTCTGTCAAAAAAGCATATGGTCTTCGCTTTCGTGTTGACTTTTTTACATGGTATCGAAGCTAGGTTCTACTTCCGCCCCGCCTCATTTATTTCGCGTGTGCAGCCCCCGTTCATCCGTCCAATTAATTTTTCGCTAATAATATACGGATACATCGACGTCGACAATACTTGGCTCGCTTGAAAGGGGCAAAATCATTTCTTTTTCGTGTACTGTTCCGACACGATATCAGAGCCTCTCAATCCGTTGAATCCCGCGCGTCGTTCTCGATCCAGCTTACACGTGGGAGAGGTATCGAAGTATCCCTACATCGAATATCTACAAGACCTATGCACCCTTATTCCTCCTCTCATCAGCTCAAATTTTTGAATCAGAAGTTGCAACTTTGACATATGCAAAAGTGGGGAACAAAGAGTCTTACGTACGTACGTGGGTTTAACGTTGGGAAGTCGATCCATAAGGAATGGCCCCCACCCCCCCCGCAAGAAAATATTTGCAATGATCACCCCCAACAAATCTACAAAAATCAAAATAAAAAATAGTATATTCTCGCTTTGGGCCTCCAAATCAAGTACCCCTTAGCAAGAATATTTGTGAATTATCAATAATTATCTTCCGAGAGCGGGGGCGAAAATCGTAATTTCATATAACTCCGGGGACCGAAACGGGAAAATTTTGCACCTTGTACGACCAGGGGAATTACAGATATTTTTGTGTGTGTTTTACTCCTAATTTCGACCGGGATTTTTGCAATTTTCCGGCGAAGGGGAAGAGAGAGAAAGCTGTACACGTCACCAACGTTTTCATTTCGTTCACGCTTTGCTCTTCTCTCTCTCTCTCTAGACGTTGCGGAACTGACCTCGCGGGCGTCACCTTGGCGTCGCTCTCTCTCTCTCTCTCATCACGGCTTCATGCGGATCCACTCGTAGTTGCCTTCGAGGGGGACGTCCATGACGACGTCGTAGTTGTACCTGCGAAATCGGGAGGACGAAGAAGAAGGAGAAGAAGCAGCAGCAGCAGCCAAATGGAATTTGTTATCAGTCACCTAGGGTTCTGATCGTTCTTTGTTCGACTGAGCAGTAGAAGAATCACTCACTTCTCCGCGAACCGCTGCTGCTCGCGCTTCTCCGCCGCCGAGAAGAACGATTCCAGCTCCGCCGCGGGAGGCCTCCGTTCGCTCGCCCCCGCCGCCGGTTTCGCCGGCGACGGCCTCATCGTCGCCGATTCGGCGGCGACCTCGCTCGACGGAGTGGTTTCTCTGCTGAAATTGGAGACAGACAATTGACGAGTCCGTCGGCGCAAAAGACAACGAAATTCTCACGCTCGGAGTAAGTAATGGAATTGAGAAAGAAACGCGAGGGAGAAATTTGAAGAATGAATGTCGAGTACCTGAGATCGCGGTTGCATGTTGATGCTTCGGTTTCGAAACTCTTCGCCTCCGACTGCACCGTTAGAGATCTTCGGTTAATTGAGTAACGGAGGTGGCAAAACGGCCAGAATTCTCTCTCTTTCTCCCACGCGAACACGCACAGACGATGAATCACACAGGCGAACGGAGAGGGGAGAGAGAGAGGGAGATGGCGATCAAGCTCGAGATTCACCTGTCGCTGCTGATCGACGACGTCGAACTTCTCCTTCACAATGTCGGCGGACTCCTCGTCACTCCTCGCTGAGGAACGAGGCGGCTCCAACGGACCGGACCTCGAGCTCGAGGCGAAGTTGCTGGACACGATCTCTCCGGACTCCGACGGCACACTGATCTTCTCCGACGAGTCCGAATACGGAAGCAGAAGAGGCGGTTCGCCCTCGCGCTCCTCCGGCCGTAGTTCGAACAACTCTCCGAGGACGAAGGCGAGCCTCCGCCGCTTCGACGCGGTCGGGCTCGAAGCTTCGGTGAGTCGTCGCGTCGAGCGATGGTCTTCCATTGCAGCGCGCTCTCTCTCTCTCTCTCTCTCTCTGAGTCTCGACCTGCGGTGGCGATTTGAAGTAGATAGAGAGTGCGAGACCGAGATGGACGGCTGAGATTCGGTTATATTTCAAATGGGTGGTGTGGGGCCCAAGCTCGCAGCGACCGATGGCGTTAAGAATGATCTGACGTTTGATAGGCTCATAAAGTTCGTTTCTGAAGCGAACGATTTACCTCAGTGTGGCCGTGCTAATTTTAAATTTGCCCAACTTATCTACCGGTGCAACAACTCTTGCTAAGCGACGCGGGATATAAGACATGTTTTAAAATAGCCGGCTTTGGTCCGATACCGTGGAAGATAGGCCTCGCTCTATGCCGGCGTGATGTCGTCCGCTCCGTTCCCATCTTCCTTGTGTCTTGAAGCGCGTTGTGTTATCGAGTCTAAGATTGCCCGAGATTCTTGTACCGACGCAATGGCCTATATTTCAAGCGGTGGGAGGCTCGAGACATATCTAAACAAACTCGAGAGCCGATGGCGGAGGCCCACTGGGAGAGGTGGCCGCGATCACCTAGAGCTCTTAGGTAGGAATCGCCCCGTGACAATGGCCACCGCCAGAAGCGGCCGAGAGTGAGAGGGAGAAAGTGCTTTGGAAATAAATTATTTGAAGCTTTCTGCATAGTCAAGTCTAGGTGGAAATAAGCTCAAGAATGCGTTTGTTTAATGAAAAATGAATTATTTGAAAAATATTTTACTAAAAATGATCACTCGTATCACTTGAAATAATTAGTTAAAGACAAATGCTTTCATTACCGATAACAATTTATGTCTAAAAATTCATTTGTGCAAGCGATACAAGTAATCACTTTTAAGAAATTATTTTTTAAATCATTCATTTTTCATGAACAGACATAGCCTTAACATGTCAAAAAACCTAACATTTACACCTCATATGCACTAAAGTAGGGGAAAGTGCTAAAAAAATCATAAATCTATTGCATTGGTACCAATTCAGTCCTAAATTTTTCAATTGAACTAGTTTAGTCCTAGACCTTTTACATTTGTGCCAATTCAGTTCATCCTGCCAATTTTGACCGGAAATCGCCGACATGGACGCTAGCTAGTGGTGGCCACGGGCCGGTTTGGGCCTGAAACTGGCCCGGGTCAAACTCGAAATCGGCCCGTTGACCGGGCCGCCGGTTCCGAGTTACGTTTTTTGTGAACCGTGCGGAGAAATCGCCGGTTCAGCCGGTTCCGAACCGGCTTGTAGCCGTTGCCTTGCAACGGCCATTTGGCCAATTTGTTTTTTTAAAAAAATAAATCTATCATAAATTCTATAAATATCCCTTTTCATCTTTCATTTTTTTCTCACAAATTCTCTCAAATCTGTGACTCTGTCAATTTTCTGAATTCGCTTTCTGCTCAATTCTCTCAAAAAATGGGAAGTGGAAGCAGAGGTAGTGGTAGAGGAAAGACCTCGATGGGGGAATCCGATCATCCTCATGATCCTCGTGATTTTGCATATTGAGGAGACGATGTTGATGATACCAACATTATTCCCAACGTCGAGCACGTCCCAACGCAAGAAAGTCTGCATTCTTCTCCTACTAGTGTCGAAGAAATGTCAACAACAAAGGAGCTGGAACGGGAGGGTACATTCGACATATGGGAACACTTCACGAAGGAATATTTAGGCGGAAACAAGTATGAGGTAAAATGTAAATATTGTGGGGCAACATATAAATTTACAGGTGGAGGCGGCTATGGAACATTGAAACGGCATCTGAGGTCGAAACATCCAACGCAAGCAGGGATCGACACCAGCCAACAATAAATTTTCGGGTACGCAAATTCTAACGCTTCTCCTTTATTTCGTTACAATGAAAAATTTTATAAAGAAGAATTAACTAAATTTGTTGCCGTTGAACGTTTATCGTTTAATTTTGGTGAAAAATTTTATTTTAATCATTTTATACAAACTACATGTACTACACAAACAAAACCTGTTTCGAGAAATACGCTTAAACGCCAACTTTTTGATATTTATAAAAGAGAAAAAAAAGATTTGAAATTTTTTTTTTTATGAATTTCAATGGACGTGTGCATATAGGTAGCGACATTTAGAGTGATCCTTGGCAAACTTATTCTTATATGGGTATTACATGTCTTTAGATAGGCGATGATTGGAACATTCAAAAAAGAGTTATTGCATTTCGAGTTTTTGATGATAGGCATACGGCAATTAATATTTATAGATTAATTATGCAAGTTTTAAAAGAATATTTTTTAGTTAATAAATTTTTTTCAGTTAGTTTTGATAATGCGGCGGCAAATACCGCTTCCATTTCCGAGTTAGAAAAGATTTGCAAACCCGCTTTTGGTGGATAATGTTTTCACGTTAGATGTGCTTGCAATGTTTTTAATTTATGTGTACAAGATGGTTTACAAATTCTTGATGTTTTTCTCAACCCAATAAAGACAGCAATTCAATTTTTATGGAGACATCCTCAAATTATGAAAGAATGAGGAAAATTTTGTAAAGCAAATAGAAGAAGACCAAAAAGATTTCCAAGAGATGTTCCAACTCATTGGAATTATACGTATGAGTTGCTTAATCAATCTTTTGCATATAAAGATTTATTATGTACATTTATTTCGAATAATATTTCTCAAATTAATTTATTCTCACAAGAGTGAGATATTTGCAATTTTTTTTTAGATCTTTTAAAAGTTTTTAATGATGCAACTTATACTTTATCCGGTGTTTATTATCCTACTACGCATTTATTTTTAATAGAGTGTGTTAATATTGCTGGTATTTTTGAAGAAAATAAAAAAGATGATTAATTAGGTCCGACTATTATAGCAATGCGAACGAAATGGCTGCATTATTATACCGAAATTCCTCTTATTTATTTGGTTGCTTGTGTTTTCGATCCACGTATCAAATTAGATGGTTTAGGTGATGATTTGAATACGTATTATAACTGTTTACATTTGATTGAATTTATAAATATTAGAACTATATAAACAATAGTTAAAAACATAATAATTGAAATGTATAATGAATTTTCTAATAGATATAATATAGATGATAGTGGATCTTCCCAACCTAGTGATGTACAAAGCGGGAACCTAGGTAGAATTAGTAGAGGGTATAAAATGCTGATGAATAAGTAAAAAAGACAAAAGGGAGCAATATGAAATATTTCCGAAGTAGAGACCTATTTAATCACTTTTTTTTTAGTTTAGTGAATCCGAAGGCGGCACAGATTTCAAAATTCTAGAGTGGTGGAAGAGGCATTCAACCTAATTCCCAATTCTCGCTCTCATCGCAAGACAGGCTTTAGTAATCCATTGTTCAACAGTTGCGGTTGAACAAGCATTTAGCGCTGGAGGCAACATTTTGGACGATTGACGTTTAAGATTAGCTCCAGAATCGGTGGAGACTCAAGTTTGTGTGGATGATTGGACAAAGGTTCAACATCGACAACAAGATATGGATCGCAGCAATGAAGCCGAATTCTTCGATGATGGAGATACCATCGCCACGGGTACCGGTACCGGAACCGGCGAAACGAGTAGCGACGATTGACGATGAGGTAAGTATGGGATTATCAAAGGTAAAAGAACTACATAGGCTTTGATTCTTCGATCCCAAGAAGATATGTAGGCGCTTAATAATAATTTATTAAGTTCAAGCCCCTTTTTCTTTCCTTTTTTTTCTCCCCAAATTTGATCACAATTTACAATTTGATTACAATTTGTATTTGATAATTTATTATTTCATAATTTCATAATTTTTTTATTTCATAATTAATTATTTAAAAATTAAATTCGAAAACCGGAACCGGTCGATTCCATTCCGATTTTGAACCGGAACCGGGCCTTGAACCGGCCCGGAACCGCCGGTTCAAAATCGGAATCGGAACCGGAACTGGCCCTTAAGGTTCCGGTTCCGAACCGTGGCCACCACTATTGCTGGCCCTCCCTGGTCAAAATGAAAGGAGAGAAAAAAGAAAAAAGAAAAAAGAAAAAAAATGTAAAAATGTTCACGTCAACGTCGTAGTGCTATGGTTGGCGGTCTCGTTAGCTATTGCCGATCAAAATTGACCAGATAGACTGGATTGATACAAATATAAACGGTTTAGGATTAAATTGATCAAATTGAAAAGTTTATTGCTGAATTAGCACCAATAAAATGAGTTACTTTTTTTTTTGGGTACTTTTCCCCACTAAAGCACATCTCTCAAGTTTATCACGCTGTGTCGGCCTCTTCCTCCTCCTCCTTCTCTATCCGTGACAGGAAGTACATAGGACCAATTTGGGACAGGCAGCAGCAACTTTCCTGGACTGGTCAATTCACGGAGACCCACCAAGCAAAAAAGAGAGCAATCAATGGCCCCCCTCCTCCTCCTAACAGATTGGCAACATCCTTCCAAATTGGAAGGTTTGGGAAGAAGGAAGGATCAGAACTGAGTCAGACAACAAGGTCTTACTCGAAGCTGGACATCTTCTTCGGTTGTTGTTTTCTTTCAGTTTTCAGGGCGTGTGGTCCTAGGAAACTTGCTTCCGATTACGAGTAAGGCTTCCCAGTACAAGGCAAGGAAGGACAAAGTTTTCTCCATCTGAAAAAGGCATCCCGTGAACGAGGCACGGTCGTTATCTTATCCGAGTTAAAATGAATTTTTGACATGTGGTGATCTCGTTGTCCAGTAATTATAGAACGACGTCGGGATAAACCGTGAAAACATTTTTATTTGGTTTTACTTTTTTCTCGTAGCCCTGTTTCAGTTTTCTTGGGGTTCGAAAGATATCGATCAAAAAGTTTAAACTACTGATGAGAACGTTCGAGCATTTCTAAGCCGTTCCCGATCTTCCTGCGCGGGGAATTTGAAACTTCGAGTCGACATGCCCTCGGCATGAAAACCTGCAATGTGTCAAGCGGTCGGCCGGCCCGAGCACGGTCGGAGTTGAGAATCTTCGAAGAGGACGGATGTATCAAATGTTTACCGATTGGTGTCTATGTGATACAATCAGCCTCTTGGACCCCTACATGGTACCACTTTAGTACTTGGAGTACAATGTTATCGATACAATCAGAAGATGTTTCTCTGAGGAAGCACATGCACACCGAGCATAACCATAATCGTAAGTATAAAACACTGCAAAAATGAACTAACAGAAAGATAATTTCCGTCTAATCAAAGCCGGTTCACGTTAGTTTTCGTAGAAAAACACGAGTCCCACCACTGCTTTCTTCATTCACCGGGATTGTCTCCGTTCGGGTGGTCGGGGGGACGAGCATTATTTGATTTCGGCTGCGCTGGTTACGGAACGAGAGAGTTGGTTAAGATGCATCGCTGTCTGCTTTGATGTTTCACATATGTAATGAACCCGACCACTGAACCACCGGGGGTCGTGATCCCGATGTACGTATGTTTAGGTAAAGAAGGGTACCGAATTCGGGTACCGAATTCTGTCGCATTACGATACACAGCTGGAGGTCATAATTTGCACAATGACAACGATTCTCATGTAAGAGATCAAGCTCTTTGTACTCCAGCATCAATGATAAGCACTAAGTGATTCAATACCTAGAGAAGTATCGCATAGTTATTTGGCCCCTTGCAGGCCTGTAATCTCTCACTTCTCTTACTATTCAAGTATGTCAAGCATTTCTTTTATTGAATTGAATGGCGGTAAAGTGTTGTTAATCTCTATTTGCACGTCGAATCCGACTCCGCCTAATCTCCGTTTCGGAATATCTAGGCCCGCCTTACTTATGTTCTTACACTCAAAGATTGCAATAATCATCAGACAAAGCTGATAGAACCAGTGAAGAGAATTCACGATCAGTTGTGTCAACGGTATAAATACGCGCCTTTCCTTTCCTCGAGATATGAATACAAAGTCACGTTACATTGACTATGCTCGTTGCATTGCCTGTTACAACTTGATTTAAATTGCAACAGAAACACTGAAATAATCCTACAAGCATTGCAAGTATAACAATGGAGTAAAAACATACCCGTCTTTCTGTCTTGTGTCGCCTGTATCCATTTAAAGCACATTCTTCACTCGAAAGAAGTTTGGCCGCTCCTTATTTGCAGCTTCAACATCATCAGGAGATGCCACTGACGCCACAACTCCCTTATCTTTGACCGATTCAATCACATCAGCAAAATCTCTGAAATCCTTCAAGCTGCGAAACAAACAGGGAAGGTTCAAAGGAAATATCGGAAGAAAGGTGAAAATTACTCGTGCCAAGCATTGGATGGTAGCAAGAAAATCAGCAGAGTTTGGCCTGCTATATTAATAAACTATATGATGGTTTTATCCTAGTTTATCATTCATAAATAAGACCATGGCTTTTCCTGTTAGCAATTAGATTCTTCAATTGTTTAAACTTTTTGGTTGACTGCAAAATATTTTCATGAATAGAACACCACCCGATTGGAGAAACTCTTCCGAATGATAATGAAGCACAGACTATGTCTATGATCACTGTGTATTCTGGTCATCTGAATCTTAAACAAGTATCACCAGGACAGTAAGTTAAAATGTTCTGCTTATTGGTGGAAGATGGAAAAAGATCTTTACCTAGTGGACAGTATTTCTTCACGCCGCCTTTGCCGCTCTTCCTCTGTAATTCCCAAGAGGTACCGTAACAAGCTGAAAGAAAGGACCGATCACAGGTTACAACTATTACCGTAACATCAAGGTGACGTCGCCAGAATTCACTTACTCTTTTCTCCCCTGCATCTTGAATGAAAGCAAACAGATACAAAAGGAAGCAGAATGTGCCATCAGCATACCTGCTATAACCTTTGGCATCAGGTAACTGGTAAGAGTCTACATCTCCAATGGTCCCAATAATTGCTTTGGTTAGGGCATCATCATCCATTTCCAGCTCTCTTAGAAAAGCTCCACTTGCATCGTAAATGTCAAGTGTTTTTAACAAGTTTGGATCTCGATAAGATAAAAAGGAGAAGACTCCTGGGAAGGAAAACCATAAGTTCAATGTAAATCTCCAGCAAAGATATATGTAGCCAACAAGATAACAATGTAAAGCCTCACCTGAGTGAGTATCGAAGTCACAGAAACCCCCATAAGCCCCACCACTGACACGCACACGGTCCCACAACCATGTATTACTAATGTATTTTGAGATGACATATGCACTACCATCAAGTTGATATCCCGTTTCATAGATGTTACCTGCTTTTCCAACATAATTAACCTGCAGAGTGCCAGGTCATGTGTCGGTGAGTCGGAAAAGAAGCCAAGGCCAACAGAGTTCCTCAAAGAAGTGATTCTAACCTGAGTGGGTATCACAATAGCTTCATTTTCCCGAGAAAGGTGTGCCCTCCAGGTATTGGCCCCAACATTTGAATTGCTGGGAAGCATATCAAGGAATTTGCTGACAAACTTCTCTGAATTTTTCAGGTTCCTCCCATCAGCAGTCATATTTATCAAGCAACCATCCCTGGAAAGCAATGACTTGCGAATCTCCTCAAGAGATGAAGAAATTCCATCCCAGTCCTGATCAACTCTCTCTTCGAGATCTCGCAGAAATTCCAGGTAGCTACATGTATAATAAGAATGCCATAACTTCCATTAGATAATAGCTTTAACATCAAATTTCCCAACAGCAGTTGTGGCAACTACAAGATCCTTGATGCAGAAGGGAAGGAAAAAGAGTGCATTTGCAACTAGTGAATGCTTATTCCTTTCTTTCTTTCTTTCTTTGTTTTTTTTTTTTTGGGCCAGGGGAGGAGGGACGGTGAGGGACAGTTTGGCATAAAAACAAAGAACCCTTCCAACACAATTTTTTCTTAGACAAGATGTTCAGTTAAGGCCAATATCGAATTAGTTTTCTAAATCCTAAATCAAATTCTTTACGGGACGAAAAACCAACCTAAGGTCTAAGGGTTAACAAATTAAAAGTTACAGATGATACACATACAATAAACAGCTGCACGTCCATCCATGTTCCAAGCAAAGAAAAAAAAAAGCAGTTCAACAACCGAGACATATCTAGAATAGTAGCCACTTGGCAATATTTTAGAGAAGGTACAGATGATTCACATATATGTTATGATGCAATCATGGGAATTTTGTGGTTCAGAAAGCCGAGGAGGAGCAATATACTGGTAGATTTGCAGCCAAAGCATGATCTCCCATCCAAGGCCATGGAAGGGCTTATACCTAGCCTGTAGCTCCTCAACTTTTATGAGCTAAGGCTCAAAGAAATGCTATCAGTGATCAGTCATGATTTCGGGACATGTGCGCTAAACCAACAAATGGAGTGTCTATCAGCATCAAACTCCTCAAAGTTACTCTATTGTTTATCCTTATGTTACTGCTCAATCTTTCATAAGAATATCTTGCTTTGAATGAAATCATAAAATTTCTTCTGTAAAAGGTGTTTCTTATTGACTCAAATGCAGTTCATAGATTGCTTTGTCTGTTCTATTATACGTGTTACCAATACCACTCCTCAGTGTAGATTAAAGAATGGAAGAAACACAGACAAATAAGACAAAACCGTGGGATGGGGTTAAGTTAAAGAAAAATCCAAGTTGCACCACCTGACACCACCCATTTGCTCAGAAATCCACCCAGCAACATTCAGCTTTGCATCCATCCTAGCAGCTGCAATTCCATGGCCACTGCCTCTGAGTCGATTCTGTGCGTAAAAATTACCTCTGAGCAAACTCACAAATGGAGATAGGCGTTGTCCATCTTAATAAAAATGTACCTCCATTCTTGCTTTGCTCTGGGACACAAATTGCTTAAACCTCTGCTGATCCGTAAACTGAACTTCTTGAAGAATGCAATTAACCTTAATGGTAAATAGAAATATAAGCCATTTATCAAGATTACATACTAAACTGAAATGAGAAAAGAACAGTTTTAGCAAAAGTCAAAGCCCAAGGAGGAATGAGCATTATAATAATAAAGTAAAAACATATGAACTAAATCCATTCTTATCACATAAACAGGCAAACATTGAGGTTTCTTAATTATGTTTTTAAGATAACAAGGTTACCTTGGCATAAGTATAATCAAGTCTATGGACATATTCCAGTCAATTGTAAATGTCAGAATCAAATGTCAAATGAACAGGCAACTTGTCAGATCTCCAGATTCAAATAAGAGGGATAGATGGACGGATCTACTTCTCTGTTCATACATAACAAAAAGGATTTCCCTTGCATTTCTTGGATAGCCAGAAGCCTCTTCGAGACACCTACTGAACTAAAAACTCTCCCAATCCCCTTAGGTAACAGGGTCCCCTCAGCGTTACTTATATGATCTTAGGAGCAATCCCAAACCCGACTCTGATATTTTTATACCCCACGAAATCCTCTGGAGGATAAGAACCAATTTTAGACAATCTATATCCAGCCTTAAGTGTTTATATGCCATTAGATTGGTCCTTTTGTAGAAACTATCCTTTCTCTGTTTAGGCACTCCCTCCAATCTTCACTCATACAGCTAAGAGTAAGAGAAAGGAGGAGATGCATCACAAAGTCACGATTGACTGCTTTTGTCCACTTGGTAGCATCAACCTCTACAATCATCTTTTTTGTTTGTCTTTATAGGTAAAGAGAAATCCCTGTAGCGCACGAACGGGCTGCGAACCCATATGAAGAAGAGCCAGGAGAAAGCATCCACATTGTCAACAAATGAATTTACATCCAACAGTAATTTTCCACTACATTGAAAGAGTAAGGCTTTGACTCTTGTTCCATAATTACAAACACAGAAGACTCCTCTCCCTCATAGGCACTTGTGTTTCACTATTTCAAAATCAACAAAAAACCAGACAGAGGAATCAAACGCATCCTACTTTTCGCATCGCACAGCAAATGAATCCGCCCACTGTTGTCTAATTTAACAAGTATTATTAGATCATTTAAATTTCTGACGTCTTCATCAGTTATCCTACTCTTTGGCCGCACCAGGGCTCTTATAAGTAATAAGAGCAAATGCATAGCTGTTGGATAATCCAAACTGGCTAAAAGCCATAAAAATTTGAGAACTCTCCTCGTATGTCTCTGTATGCTACATATTTTGTTTAGGACAACTCATTTTTTAGTGCTTAAATTTAGTCTTTCCTATATTTGGGGCTCTTGCTATCATCGTGACCTTATTAATCAGGTAACCACACATCTACCGACACCTAGAATACCTCATGGTGCAAGAGCTTTCTAAGCAAAGACTAGACAAGCAATCAAAGCAACTATAAGCCAACAAGAAAGAGTACTTTGTCCAGTAAAAACTATCTACTGCACGGAAGCAAAGCACATAGTCACAGAGTAAAAAACGAGAACCAATATACCAGATTGCAAAGGTCTTCGGTGCGTCCAGCCATGGCTTTGCCACGGACAATGATATGGCTACAAGGATCCTCCTTGCCACGAACTGATGATGTGAATGGATAAACAGATATGCCTCCAGTTTTCCTTCCAATTAACTGATTAAGTTGCACAAAAGTCAAGTCCTTTGTCCCCATCTCCAGCAATGACTGACTGTAAGAGTGTAAGTACAGCAAAATAATCAAATTGAAATTCCGTTCACTGACAAAGAAAGCACTTCAAAGAGAAATTGACATGTATATTAGATTGATCACTGCAGCCACCAAGATCAGCAGCATAGCAGAAGAATACTCTCTGTATTTGAGCTTCCAAGACATATCTGACACAAAATTAAATCAGATTTGAATCGAACCTTATCAAGCCTGAACACCTAATCTGAGTCTTGGCGGCTGTGTTAACTTTTACCATCTTTATGAACTGACGAGAATGACATGCTATCTCTTTAATAAAACTTACCAGAAAAGAGGTACCAATTGGAGAAGTTCTTGCTTCAGAGAACTCATATTGAACACAACCTCAGTGTAAAGAACATCATTTGTGAAGAGATCGTGTTGCAGAACTTTCACACCATTAATATCTCCAACCTGCATTACCATGTGAATGTTAAGAAGACTGGCAATGTGATACATAGCTTGGCATCACAAAGTTAACATGGTAAATAGGTTGACCTCTGTAGGTACACGTATAGGCTTTTTAGGAATGTCATGCAGAGAAAGGCTTGGAACAGTTCTCAGAGCTTCCGGTGGGTCTGGAGTTTCCTGCTTCAAACGTAGCTCCTGTGTGGCACGTGTTAACTCAGCTAAATCTTCTTCTGCCATACTTGCTTTGACTCTCTCTAGAATTTCTTTCTCAGCAGCTTCATCACGGGAATCTTTCTCCGGATCAGGCTGAAACAGATGATGCTTGTCACAATCTGACATGTCAAACACGGAAGCGTTATGGACTCTGTAAAGTTGCATACCTGCATTTCAACAGTAACAAGATGCGGATTGTTCAAGATGAACTTCTCTATCAGTGGAGAGAAAACAGCCTTGGAGCCTTCCTTGGCTATTCTTGCTTTCAAGGCCATCAAGGGCTCCTCATATTTTAGTGGCTCAAAAGGATTCATGTCGTATATCCATTTCCCCTATAAACACGGAAACAGGTCAAGTAATTGAATCAAGGAAGACAATGACTAAACATGATTGCAAAATCCAGTAGCAAGAAATGGAAAGTTAGAAGAGAATCAAAAAGCCTTCTTGCTTACAATGGACCGAAGCATCAAAGACAAGCCACGGGGAAATGATCCAGTGTTGTTCTCTCTGAGAGAAAACTCAATGGTATTCATAGATGCCTCTACAGCATCTGTATCAAAACCTTCCTCTGCTAACTTTTTCAGGGTACTCATAATCAATCCCTCTACCTTTGGAATGTCATCTTCAGAAACACCCTTTAAACCAATGCTGAACTGAGGCTGAAGGAGCTCGTCCTCAATCCCACCTCCAACAATAGCATCCCCCAGACCACTTTCTAACAAAACTTTTCTCAGCGGAGAAGCAGGAAATCCCAGCATGAGATGATCCAAAAATCCAAGCGTAAGTTCAGTCTCCAAGTCTAAGGGTTTATCTGAGAGCAACCAATTAAGGCATACCATGTGCTTCTTCTTCAACTCACCACCTTCACCAGCAGGGTATTTTTCAACAATCCTAACTGGCTCGGAAAACAATTTTTGGGTTTGCACTTTTGATTCATTCGCAGCGGGACTCGCATCAAACATGTCGAGGTACTCTGCAATAAAGGGTTGTGAAATTCTCAGCTCATCATCATCACTTTAAATAGACTAGCTAAGCATTACCATTTCTAGAAGTGACCTACATAGACAAAATTAAGCAATTTACTGAACAAATAACTGGCAGCACATACAAACAGAAACCACACACCGGAATTTTCTGTAAAACAATAGAAATGTTTAATCTGTTTAGTGCGCATAACCTTTGTCTAACACCATTTAAAAACCAAATCCGGTTTCCATGACATAAGCCAATGAGCTCAATACTATTAAGTCATCTTCGCCAACTTCTACTACCATATCATTCAGCAACAAAGAACTATTCTACTTCTAGGACAGGAGATAGAAAAGTCGACATCAAATTTAAAGGAATACATGACACATGCAGTAATAGCATCGAGTAAAATTGTCAAATTACCGCTAAGGATGCGGAGACGCTCATTTGGATCATCATCCCCGTAAAACCATATCCTAGCATTGCTGGGATGGTAAAACTTGCGATGGAACTCCTGTACGATTCAAGAAAGAAATGGAGAAATTAAGGGACCAATAGAAGAAATCCTTCGGAAGTATCATCACCAGAGCAATCACTACCATTGTTATTTTCATTCTTTTCCACTCTTGGCATTCGAACTTTTGGAAATTGCACTATATTATGATGCTGCCTCTCATGAAATAGGTAAATGTTTGTCACTATAGAAGATTACAAGCAGCAGCATTATGATTCCATTCGTAAAAACACTAATCGCAGATGGAACTACGGGCGAACCTTGAATTCCTCAAATGTCAGTTTAGGAATAACTTGTGGATCGCCTCCACTGTCAACACCGTAGGTATTGTCTGGAAAAAGAGCCTGCCATATATTACGGTAAGGTAATAAATGTGGTGTGGATCTAGATGCCAAACTGTTAGTGTACTCAGAACCACAATCAAGTGCCTTCAAACAAATTAAACATTTAGCATGCTAGTAGTGTCATCCACATAGCCAAACAAGGATGGTCTCAAAAGAAATAATATCAATAACAGGATGAGGGAGTTTATAGCGTGAAGTATATCTATAGACATAGAAAAAGATCAAGCCAGATTCAGGAATTTATAAACCGACTGGATTGAATAAAATTGTCATATGCTCTCCATAAGCAGGTCAAACAGATTCTATTTTAGGGAAAAAAATAACTCGTGTCAATGGAACTTAGTGGATGTTGATGTCAATATGATGGCGCATTTGAGTTAAGGACTTACATGCCTTCTAGCACAAAAACCAAACTAAGGAGGGTGCTAAAATTGACACATGGACACCAGGGATACATTATATCAGGAAAAACAATTATAAAATTCAGTCAAATACCTCAAAGGATGTACTTACTATTTTATATATAATTTTCACATAGGTCTTACAAATTAATCAGCTCTAACCTACAGTTATATTCTGGCAAAAAAAAAAAAAATTTCTCAAGTCAAATCAAAATGTTCTGCTACATAGATGGGGAAAAGAAGCCATCTCTGTAGACAATCCTAGTATGTATAGAATCTGCCAGGATATTTAAATCACAAATTACATTCCATAAAAGTCAAGAACCATCCTCTAGCTTTGCTCTATCTCTCAGCATAGGAAAAACAGTCTGAATTCAAAACAGTCAAATGAATAAGGGGAGGGGGACTGCACATTGGTCTGTTAGAGTGAACGTGTTTGTTAGATGTTTCATTTTATACTCGGAGAACCTGGCAGATGAATGAAAAGACAGTAGGACATGCAAAACTCAAAGCAAAATACCAACATCTACCGAGACGTTCTATGCCCCAGATTGAAGATTGAAAAGTCTACTGAATTTACAGGTATGCAATACACGAAATAAACTTGCCTGCTGTGAAGCTCGACCCAAGATACTATCAGGCTGGGAATAGACACCTTTCATCTCATTGAAGACGACACCTTATTCAGCATAATGTCGATTAGTTACCAAGAAGGCACATTAGTAATAACCTTTACTATCTGTAAGAATATATACAATTGATTGAGTTTCACTTGCACATCATTTATTGATACCTTTATAAGAAATTTCTTCGGAAGGATTGTTGAGCTCATAATGCCAACCCTCCTGTTGAAACGTTTGAATGTCGTCTATGCATTTAGGGAAGAAGACAGCATCTAAGTACACATCAACCAAGTTATAGAAATCCTGTTCCAATCACATCAGTCAACCATCAGAATCAGCATGAGGTTCATTTGAACAGATCTCAAGTTTCAACCTACTCTTCACCTTCATATTAGTGGAAGCAACAGGGTAGCAGGTCCTATCAGGATATGTAAATGCATTCAGGAAAGTGTGTAAGCTGCCTTTCAGCAACTCAACAAATGGCTCTTTCAAAGGATACTTCCGGGACCCACATAGGACACTGTGTTCAAGAATATGTGGAATACCAGAGGAATTGTCTCTGCATAAAGAATTCAGTGAAGCGTAAGATATTGAGAACTGTTAGGGGATAAAGGAAAAGATGATCTACATATGACAATCATCCAAAACCTTAAACTTAAAAGAATTTTTAGAGTTCAACAGACATGATTCAAAAACAGAAAAAGAAATTATTTCTCTTCTTTGCTAGTGTTTTCCAATAAAAGGAAGAACAATGGTATCCTTGGTTAAGCCTCAATTAACAGATATGGCACATTGAAACCGTTTTCTGCATTATCCACCACATCTTTGCACCTATAGCTTATTGCCCAGAGAAGTATCTAGTTCTATAAACTTCTTTCTAGATTTTCATATGCCATGCCATGTCTAGCAAGGAGGTCAGACTCCCTGCATCTCAACTGATCAAAGAAATGCACCACAAAATGGGCAACTAAAGGGGATTCTATTGTGAGGTAGTGCCCTAAAGAATCTTGACGAGAAGCCTTCCATAGTATGAGAAAAATGCAATATAACTCACCCCATCATCCCTTTCCTAATTAAAAATAGTTTTATAACATTAGAAATTGACCTAAAACTATGCTCGACAAATCTTAAATACCAAATATATGCGACATCCATAAAATAATTACATCTCATCAAGCAATACTCCTTTCTGGTTGGAAACATCAGATAACTAAGAAAAAATAATGTTCCAAGGCAACCCCTGGTCCAAACATGACGGCAAAGGAGATTTTGTCAAGTATGATCACAACTACAGGACATCTCAACCCATCACTATACTCACCTACCTATATCCTGTAGCATTTTCCTTGAGGTGCGGGAATAGGACTGACAGTATGAAAATAAATGATCCATCAACATGCCATGATTTCGACACTAATCAAGACTTGTCAGCAGAAATCACCAATGCTCTTTCAGGGTGATATTTGACGAAGAAATCACAGAGAGACAAATACAAGTAAACTATAATCCAGTTCACCAGGTAACCTGACAAGTTCCTATCTGCTAACATTTATAGTACACAAGTTCACTCACAAAGCATAAATGAAGAAAAGGTAAAGGAGTCCATCTAGAGTTTACGCCTAATTTATATGTAAAAGATCATCCTTTACATATCCACATTTTCGTGTAGCAAGCGATTCTTGTCTACAACCTTTTTTTTCTCCATAAATAAGGTATGTGATGATGAAAAGAGGTGGATGAAATGATAGCCAGAGATGAGAAAATACACATAAAATAGAAGGCAACAACTCCACTATAAGAAATTAACAAAAAAAAGGAGAAGAAGGTCACAGAATCATCAAGCCAATCTTCTCAGATTAGCTCCATCTAACAACTCAACCAATGGAGCAAAACGATAGATTTGGCATTTTAGCTACTGCTACCCACTCCAAAGTACGCCTCCCTCTCCAAATGCCAAATAGAACTCCATATGAAGAGCACTCACGGCGGGGTCCGGAAAACAATCCCAAAGACTTTGTTCTCATCGCTGTTCGACACGGACATCACTTCAGCACCAGTCTTCTTATGTCTGAAGAGAGTTGCTTTGGATTTACACTCTTTAATGAACTCCTCCGACACCTTCTCGAATCCGTGCTTCTCAGCAACCTCATCCTGCACACCAGCAACCTCTGCAATCCCCAAACCACCAATCAGAATCTAAAACAAATTGAACCCCGTGCCAACTGCTTTTAAGAATCGCTTATGCGTAAAACAGTAATTCCAAATGCCAATCCAACTACAGACAAGCACGTTAGGCACACAAATTCTCCAAGCAATAGCTTTTGCCACAAAAAATTCACTACAACAGCTGGCGAAACATCCGTAGGCAGTTCAAGAGGAGCGCACTCGACGAACGGAATTACCTAGAGAAGGCGGAGTCGGAGTCGCCATGGCTCGAGGAGAGAGCGAAGAGAAGTTCCGACCGAACCTGACCGGAGAAGAAGAAGAAGAAGACGACGAGGAGTGGAGTAACCTAGAGCGCCGGTGGTGCAGGGGACGCCGGGAGGCGCCGTTGATCGGGCGGCCGCCGCCGCGAGCAAACGAAGCAGAAGAGGAAGAAGGTCGGTAGAGCCTGCGAGTGTGCGAAGAGCGGGAGAAGAATCTGGTGCAGACGAGAGAGGAGCAGGACAGAGAACGCAAGAGAGCCGCTCTCTCCATGGACGGAGCTTCGCGAGAGAAATGGAGTTGCAGAGCCGAGCGATGACGACGATGGACATAACCTAAAGAAGCAGCAGGGTTTTATGGTGGATTGGGAGGGAAATATCGAATGTACGAGGAACTGGTGGTTTGGGAGTTGCCTGAGTTGCGTAGCTTGATTTTTGCCCAGAAAAATTTGAGGAAAAATCTTTAAAAAAAAAAATTGGATTTATTTGGGAAAAAAAAACGTGAATATTTTTGAATATTTAGAATGTTCAGCAACTTAAAGGACAAGAAACATGTAAATCAATTTAAAATGGAAAAATTATGATCAGGATTTCGAAACTATGGCCATTGATACACCAAATCCAAAGTTACTTTTGTTAAGGGTGATCGGTTTTTGAACCGATCCGGTTTCACCTAAGAAACGGAACCGGACCAGTAAGACTGGTTTTTAGTTTCTAGGACTGGGAATCGGATCACCTGATCTGAGGATCGGACCGACCGGTTCGGTTCTCAGACGGTCCAATAGAAACGACGGAAGAGGGAGGGGAGATATTCAATCATTAAGTTGGGAATGGGCTTCCCATCTCTTCCGAAAGAATAATTAAGAATGCCGAATGTCTTGAAGGTGATTTAAGAATAGTTGGATCAGTTCATCGGAATCAAAGAAACAAGAAGCAAATGTTCAAGGTAGCCATACCCATGTTCAGAGCCTTCTCTTTGCATTTGAAAGATCCCCAGCTTTCTGAGAATAATGAAACGGTGCGCATGAGGCTGAGGCTTGAGTGATTTAAATTCAAGAAATGAAAAAAAAAAAATTCGGTTCGGTCTCGAAAATCGCCAGTTCCAATTTTATGAAACCAGAAACTGGACTGGCGCCACCGTGAATAGCCCAGAACCGGTCGGTTCTGTCCGATCCGAGCGGTTCCCGGTTCAGTCTGTCTATCTTGCTCACCCCTAATTTTTGTGGGTTTGATTCCTTTAAAATCTCCCAACTTTAGGTCCAATCACAATTATACTATGAACTTATTTTCTTTATCCGAACCCGCCCTCGTTAACCTTTTGTCCAAGAAGTCACTAATGGTTTCTTTAGAATTGTGGACGTCAGGGCAGCACATAAGTTTATTATCAGAACATGCTCCTGATGGTGATAATATTGAAGAAAGCAGTGGCAATTTTTGGACGCAGCGTTAAGGGAGCAGATTTGAGATTAGAGTGAAAGTTAGCGACTTTTTCTTTAGACATAAAAAAAGTTGCGGTAGAATTGAGATTGGACCTCAAATTGGGTGTTCATTAGGGAATAAGGCCTATTTTGTGTCACCAAATTTTTTAAATTTGACAAATATGCTCTCCATCACAATTCCCTCCAAAATCGTACGTGACTGCAACAGTAGATTACTAACTACATTTAAATTGTACCATCGGGCCCATCCTATCGTGTGCAGCTTTGGCAACGAAATCATGATTTACCTTCGTCAATCCCTTCAGTTGTTGGTAATTTACTACACGGCCGGCTTACGTTGGTAAATTACCAATTTCCTAGTAAGATTGGTTTACAATGGCAAATACATAAATAGGTTGATAACACACTTTTTCTAAAAGTAAGCATAAGCATTCACCGATTACTAATCCTATTGGTAAGTTAATATGCAAGATGGTGTTTTACATTTTATAACTTACAATTGAAATGAACTTTGGTAAATTCCTTACGTGTTTGGTAACTTACCACCCTAAGTGCGAGCCTACATCGGTATGGTAAAAAAAAAAACAGTTAGTAATGTATCTAGTGCGCTATTGAAGCAGTTCCAGAATCTATCTCATTCCCTATCGGAATGTTCGGTTCAATGTGCCAATGAAGCACCGATTGCCCATTAGGCGAGCCCATCACTGCAGCCCCGCTAGGTGCGAGCGGAGAAGCCAAAGATTGGCAACACTCCTAAGGATGGACTAGGTAGTCGAATTTGTGACTTTTGGCTTGCAAACCACGGCTTGAACCACTCGACCAACCACATGGTTGGTCCGTATAATCCTAACTTCAACGGTAAGATTCTATTTCCAATGGCAAACTTCTAATAGCTTGATAACTCACCATTCAATTTGGCGTCCGTAAGTTCCTCAAAGTGTTGGTAACTTCTTAAAGTACAAAAACGAGCCTATGTTGGTAACTAGCTCGTAAATGGTAAGTCAATTTTGCTCGAAAATGACAAATTCCTTACTTTGTTAGTAACTAGCTAAATTATAATCGAAAGAACATTTAAAATTTGCAAACCGTGTAAGAAAATTACCGGGCAGGGAACATAGTTACTTGCAAATGGAAAGCTAGACTTTGTCTTTTAGTACAAGTGGGGATAAGAGATAACAAGAATTGGGCCCCGCACCCAAAGGAAGCTACGTAGGGTGGACAACCTCAACATCAGTAATTTCCGGCTAAAATTAATTGGATGGACTGAATTGGCAAATTGTCAAAAAATTTAGGATTAAATCGATAAAAAAAGAGAGTTTAGGACTGAATTGTCACTATTGCAATAAGCTCGGGACCTTTTTGATAATTTTTCCCTATTCATCCTCGTTCATGAAGGAGACCAATCTCTTCATCATCTTCACAGCATTATCACAGCCAGGATTCTGCAAATGAAACACATGATCCTCCCCCGGCGCTTCCATCACTTCCACAACTCCCCTCCATCCGCTGCCTCTCAACACCTCCTTGTAGTACCAGCCCCTCTGACTCAACATATCCTTTTCCGCAACGCAAATCAGGACCCTGTTGACTCCCAAGCCCGAGAGCCTCGGGTCAGCCGCCGGGTTCATTAGCGGGTCGTCGCACCCGGTGGTTGTCGGGTTCGCCGCCCGCCAGATGTCCCTGATCAGGGACCTCTTCTCGGGGTCGGTGGTCTCCAGAGGCAATGGTTCGTCGCCCCAGAAATAAGGATGCACCATAACGGCGCCCGGAAATTCGATCCCGTTTAGGTTTTCCTCTCCCAATCGGATGCCCATGTTGTGAACTATGTTGGCCCCGGCGCTATCTCCAGACATAAAGACCTATGAAGATCGAAGGGTTTAGAGAATGTTGTATTATTGTGTATACTCATTGCTGAGCATGTTTAAGAATGCTGTAATAAACAGTTCACAACAGAACCATCGTAAATATCAAACATTTTTTGTGAAACCACCAAAGCTGAATGGCGATTTCCGAGCAATTTGTCCAGCTGTTTTCAACTATTTGAGAAAACTCACGCGAAAAATATTTTGTCTTTGAACAATTCTAACAATCAATTTTTAGAATGCCTTTATTTTTTTGCCTTGTTGGCTTATTCTTCTCATATTTTCAGTGTTGAGAACCTCAAAGCTTTAAAATTCATAAAGAACATTACCTCCAGTGACCTTATTATATATAATTTTTCTGACAGTATCCAACAATTTAAGCTGACCTCTTTGTAAATATTCATTTTGGAGGCAAATTCAAACAGGTGTTTGATTTGGCCTCAAGCACTCTTAATAGTATGAAGGCAAAGTTAATGGACCAATTCTAACAATTTCCTTGGAATAACTACTTCTGTGAAAATAGGTGCTGCAACTTTTAGAAGATGTTTGACAAACTTCTCACGATTGTAGTACACTCAGAGCAGTAGAAATCTATAGTAGAGATGAGCCCATTCTTTCTTATAAAAATCATAAAAGTGAGAAAAATATCCATATAACCATCTAGCAAGTGGTTTTAGTTCTTTTTGCGAAAAAATAATAATTTTATAGTGGGCCTCGCGAAGTCAAACTTATTGTACAGCGGCCAATTCATCCTAAATATTTCAATTGTGTCAATCTAGTCGTATACCTTTTGACGATTTGCCAATTCAATCAAAAACTTGTCAGTTTTGCCAATTCGGTCATAAACATTTTGACGATTTGACTATATTTGTCAATATAGTCATTTCAACCACTTATCCAAATAATAGATTTAGGACTAAGTTGGCAAATCGTCAAAATATTTAGGATTTAATTGACACAATTGATAGGTTTAGGAATCAATTGACAAATCGTCAAAAGGTTTAAGACTAAATTGAAAAATCAACAAAAAGTTTAGGACTAAATTGACATAGTTGAAAGGTTTAGGATTGAATTGACAAATCGTTAAAAGGTTTAGAATTAAATTGACATAACTGAAAGGTTTAGGACTAAATTGGTCACAGTACAATATGTTCTGGCCGATTTCCCCCTAAAACACATATCCCCAAAAGCATCGGATATAACTGTACCAGACACATGTTCGATCTATATTGTGAGCTTGGACGTCATACCTATTATGTATCTGCCAATACGTGATCTAAATAAAAAATGAAGAACAATTACGATTACCTTCTTGAGATTGGCATGAGAATTCAACCACTCCTCGGGGCCGTTTCCGGCAGAATGAGAGGCCACCCATTTGAGGACAGTCCACGAGTCGTCGTAAGCCGTCGGAAGAGGATGCTCCGGTGCCCTTCTATATTCGACAGAGATAGCAATGATGTTAGCCTCCGCGACAATGGCATTGAGATAGTTGTGGTAAGTCGGTGACCAAGCCGTTTCAATTATGAAGCCTCCCCCGTGAAAGTACACAAGGACTGGGAGCTTCTGGGGAGAGCCTACCGCCGCTTTAGGGATGTAAAGTCTTGCCGACACGGCGGAGTCCGATGGAATGGCGACGTCTTTCGATTGGACGCCGGTTTTCTCGTCGAGCGATGGGGAGACTGTAGCTGTGCCCATGAGTCTCTCCACTCGGCCATCCTTGTAAATCCTCGCCAACGGAAACAAATCATTGGCCACTTCTGTTTCCATGAAGTTTTTGAGTGAAAGAGAAAGAAAGATCAGTATTGTGGAGAAGAGTCTATTTTGTGTTCTTCCATTATGTTGCTGTGTTTTTATATGCCTCGACATCGTCGTTAGTCTTTGTCATATGCGGAAAGGAAGAATTTTCATACGGCGGTGTCGTGCGCACTTCGTTCGATGTGATGTTGACAGTGTAAGAAAATTGACAAGATATTCGTTGGGAGCCATGATATTGAATGGGTGAAGAAATTTATTAAGAATTATTGAGTGGATAAGAAATTTGATAGCTCAGCATGAAATGTTTTTGTTTGTCTTTTGACCAGCGACTATTAAAGAGATAATTATCAAGAAAAAGTCAAATTTATTACAATTGTGCTAATTCGGTCCTAAACAGTTTTCTTTTTTCATGGAACGAGGTAATTGATCTCCCCATTTCAATGAAAGTTGCTTTGATTCTTATCATAAGAAGCCGACTGTTAGTTCCCGACTCTAGACATATCCGAAAGTAATCTTATGCATCAATAACTGATTTTCGTGATTACTGTCCTTATGAAGAAGAATACGAGTTTGCAAGAATTGAAGACATAACCGCTAGTTGAGGGCTTATCCAACATTTCGAGATAAGAACATGCTTCATTGGAATTTCTCTTGCGAAATAGTTTTCAAAAGTCGTTTTCGGCTTTTAACTGAAGGAAACTGTCACAATATGAGTTGATGGAAAGCTAAATGGAGGAAGATCTATACTGCTTTCTCATATTGAAAATATATGAGTACAACCCTATTTATAGTACATAGAGTCTAATTAATCTAGGTAAGAAATATACAGAAAAGGAAAATGATCAATTCCTTGATACACAATATTCCAGTGAGTCAATTAAGCGCAATCATATACGATATCAATCAGTGTCAAGGTATCTTCATCATACCAATCAAAGATAACGATATCTCCAACACTGCCTCTCAAGCTGGTGGTCTATACACATCGAGAACGCCTAGCTTGCTTAGTAGATATGCATGTTATCTCTGACATAGAGATTTGGTGAAGATGTCCGTAGATTGCTCTGTTGTCCTTGTTCCTTTTGTCTTTGTCATATAATCTTGGATTTTATCCTTGATGAAATGATAATCAACTTCTATATGCTTCGTTCTTTCATGAAAATTGGATTTGTTACGAGTTTAAGGCTCCGTTTGTTTTACGGAAAATATTTTTCCGAAAAACATTTTCCCCAATTTCCGGTGTTTGGGGGGCGGAAAATGAATGGTCAATGGAAAATATTTTTCGATCAACAGAAAAAACCTTCTAAAACTGAGGAAAATGATTTCCTTTTTTGAGAAAAGGAAATCATTTTCCCCCATCTCAGGCTTCTCTTTGGCTTGGGAAAATTTTCCTTTCTCTCTCCTCATCCATGTTCTCTCTCCTCAATCCACATTCTCTCTCCGCATCCTTGTTCCTTTTCGTTCTATCTCCTCCATCCTCGACGGAGCTGCGATCCTGAGATCTTCGCCTCCATGGTGAGGCGAGCTACGATCTCGCCAGATCTGGCGAGGCTGAGGCTCGTCTCGCCGTTCTCGAGCTCCGCTGACCCTTGCGCCCTCGCCGCCCACTACGAGCGTGTGCCGGTGGAGCCGTTCCTTGACACCGCCGAGTCCATTGCCAAGGCCGCCTCCGCCTCCTCCTTCAACTTCCTCGCTTGCCAGCCGTGGCCGCTCGCTCGCTGGCTTCCATCAAGGCCGAGCTTGAGGGCGAGCCAGTCCGAGCTCGGGACTCGCTGGGACAGGCTGAGCCTCGAGTTCGCCAGCCTGCATCATGGCCGATGGCCGGGCTGAGGAAGGAGGAAGGAGCGGCGGAGGAAGGAGCCGTGGTGTAGGAAGGAAGAAGAAGGAGGAAAAAAGAGAAAAGAAATGAAAAAAAGTAAAAGATATTTAAAAAATAAAAATTTATGTGTGATGGAAATTGATTTTCCTTACCAAATGGCGGAAAATATTTTCTAATTTGTTTTCAGGTTTCTGCCAAACACCGGAAAATATCGCTATTTTCCTAGAAAACGTCTTTCTGGAAACATTTTCTAGAAACGCTTCATTTTTCGCGAAACAAACGGAGCCTTAGAGTAGCATCGTTTTCCATGAGAGTAGTGAGCTTCCCAATTTGACATAGAACCCTGTAACCGATTTTCTACTCATAGGATAAGTAGCATAATCTGTGTCGCAATATGCCGTCATCTCCATGTTGTTATCTCAAGACAGTAGTATACCCAATACTGGACATCCTTTTAAATGCTTCACTACTTTCAACACATCATTTATGTGGGACTGTTTTGGGTCATGCATGAATGGACTGAGAATTTGTACCGCATAGCATATATCGGATCTAGTCATAGTGAGGTAGATAAGCTTCCCAACAAGTCTCTGATTGCAAAGGGATCCGTGAGTAAGGGATCCTCATTCATTGGACAATCCCTTGTCATATTCCTCCATCGTTAGTCTTTGCCATATGCGGAAAGGAAGAACTTTCATGCGGTGGTGTCGAGCAAACTTCGTTCGATGTGATATTGACAGGGTAAGAAAATTGATAAGGTATGTATTTGGAACCATGATATTGACTGGGTGAAGAAATTCAAAAAGAATTATTGAGTGGATAAGAAATTTGATAGCTCAGCATTGAATTTTTTTTGTTTCTCTTTTGACCAGCGAATATTACAGAGATAATTATGAAAAAAAGTCCTAAACTTATTGTAATTATGTCAATTCAGTCTTTTTTTTTCTTCAAGCTATGAGGTTATTGATTTCCACATTTCAATGAAAGTTGCATTGATTCTTGTCATAAGATACCTACTGTTAATTCCCGACTCTAGACATATCCGAGAGTAATCTCATGCATCACTAATTGATGTTGCATGATTTCTGCCCTTATGAAGAAGAATACGAGTTTGAAAGAATTGAAGACATAATCGCTAGTTGAGGGCTTATCCAACATTTCGAGATTGGAACATGTTTCGCCAGAATTTCTCTCACGACGAAATATCTTTCACAAAAAGTCATTATTTGGCTTTTAATTAATGGTAACATGTCATGTGATGATCCGGACAGGAAATATCCAGGTAAACAAGGGAATCAACTATTTAATATTCAACTGGACTGTACAGACACAAATCTAGCCGGAATTTAATTGACGACAAGATTTGCAAAAATATAGATTTCACACCACGACAAAGTGTAAACAAACTATGCCGGAATTTAATTGATGACAAAGCTTGAGAAAGCTAAGATAAAGATACACGCCGAAATTTAATTGACGAGCGGATTTGAAACCTACAGCTAAGAAACACGCTAGAATTTAATCGGCGACACGAGTCTAGAACATAAAAGTATAGTGCAGGAAAGTAAAAATACTGAAAGTAAATATGTCTGATTTGTGCGGGTAGGGGTGAGCGGTTCCAGGTTCCTTACAGGTTCCATCTGGAACTTGGAACCTACCCGTCGAAACAGGTTCCTCATTTTTTGGAACTTGGAACCTACCCGTCATACCCTGGAACCTGGAGCCTACCCTGTCACAGGTTCTAGGGTCGGTTCCAAGGTACTCGGGAACCTGCCAATTTCTTTTCTTCCTTCATTTTTAGTTAAGCAAAATGAGAATGAACGCTACAACCGCTAAGGGAAAGTAGAGGTGAGCGGTTTCAAGTACCGTACATGTTACATTTAGAACCTGAAACCAACCCGTTGGAACAGGTTCTTCATTTTTTGGAACCTAGAACCTAAAAATTTGTTTAGCTCCAGATTATACACTCATCATCAGACGCCATAGAACATTGTGGGATCGTGTGAAGACATATACAAAAAAAAAAAACACAAAAAATTATTTTAGGATCTAGGGTCCAGGTTCCAGGTTTTAGGTAGTAGAACCTGGAACCTACCCATTGAAATAGGTTTCTCAATTTTTAGAACCTGAAACCTACCATACATACCTTGGAACCTGGAACCGGACTGGTTCCCACAGGTTCCGGTTCCAGATTCCCGGTTCTACCATAGAACCATGCGCACCCCTATGTGCGGGGGCTCACCAGTAGATGACCAATGGTATTTGTCATGATTGTGCAGTAACCGCTCCCTAGCAGTTTTTAGCGGTTGCATTTTCTTTGAAAATGCATGTTAACTGCCCCACATTCTCACGGTCTCGCTCTCGCTCTCGGATGGTTCTTCTCTCAAACATTCGTGTCAGTTGCTTCACAATTTCAGCTGCCCAGTACGGCGGTCTTGAGCTTGCAATCATACCCTAATACCCCTCATGCTTGTTAGCTGCTCCATTGTTTTTGTTAGAGATGTTTTAGATATCTTCTAAATATATTTAAAATATTTCATCTGATTTTTTATATCTATTTCTATTATACAAAACCGATTTGATTTCCTTATATAGTATTCTAATAAAGCTTAGTAATAGACTCTTCTCTCGTCCGCGTTATTCTTAACTTGGTATCAGAGCCGCCATTCCCGAGGAAATCCTAAGTGCACCGGGTGCACGTCGCACCCAGTGTATCCTCGTGCACCCCATGCACCCTTTGCATTCCGTAGCAAGATAAATTCATCCCCACCACTTAATAGTCTTCATTTGAATGCTTCATTTCGTCTGAGTAAGCGACATGGTGGTCCGACGCAGGCAACGCATTGCCAAGTCGAGCTTTCTTTTCCTTGGAGGTGTTTTTAGACGCCGCGAAGACTCGTCTTCGCACGGTAACATTCGCTCAGCAGTGCTTGGCTTATTCCACTTGTTATAGCCACGTCAACCATATCGGCCTTGTTTATTAAGTTATTGTCCCGATAGCAAAGTCGACCGCAAAGGACGCATGCTGTTCAGTTCTCACTTCTCGTTTCGAGAACCCAGCACCCAGCACCACCACCAGACTCACCCCCCTCAGACGAGCCAGATCTGGTAGACACCGCCTCACACGCCTCCCTGCTGCGGATCCACCAAGCCTGATGCCATGCATATTGTTGGAGCATTGTTCGACATTGATTCAAACTCAACGTGACTTAGTCACCATGAGTTTGAGGGCAGTTGTTAGAGATATTTTAGATATCTCCCAAAGATATTTATGATATTTCCTCTGATTTTCTATATCTATTTGATTATGATATAGTTCTCTGATAAGGCCTTAAAGCTCTTCATGTACTCTTTTCTACACATCAAAATATACAAAGATTCTCCATTTCTCTCTTCTGCTATTTTAATTGCTTTGTCCTTTGGTGGCCTTGAATTTTGAATTGTATCTCAACACTTCTCATGTATATAACAAATTGTAGACCGTCCTACGCTCATCGACACACTCGTTGACAACTATTAATCGTTTGTCATCGTTCGGCAACTGAGTGATAGTCAACACGTGTTGCCGATGCGCGTCAATATTGATGTGGTCATCGACCGTGTGCCACGTGCATAGCAATTGCAACACACTAGTCACGTGTCAGTCACATGATCACCCATGGTCACGCATTAGTCACGTGCTTGTCTATGTCGATGACTTGATCATTTTTTTTTATGTAAATAGAACACGACAAGTGCATTAACCTTTTCAAAACCTTCACCTTCATCCAAGTGTCAGAAATCTGATGTGGCATGACATTTGTGGTGAATATTTTTAAGAAAATTGTGGTGCTCAATTGAATAAAAAAAATGACACGTAAAGTGATCGGGAAAAAAAATTGTGGCGTTGAAGTGAGCATTATACATAAGTAGAGCACTCAAACGAGTGAAAAAAAAAATTATAGCACTCAAGTAAGTGTCATACGAAAGTTATGATACATGTAGTTGTTGAGAATACCTTCCTTCTGAATATTTTGATTCTGACAAAACTATCCCTCTTGTGAGAGAATTTGGTAATGCAAATATTTTTTATATTGTAGGAATGAGCATGTGAACAAAAGCTTATAATGTTCCAAAACTAGTGTTCAGACTCAAGGAGTAGTCGTCGCGCACTTGCTTCTGAGATAGTTGAAGTCTAGTATTCAGACGAAGATTCGTGTTGTCTCTGAAGAATTCAGAAGGAGGTTCAGGTTGTCTCTAAAGACTTCAGAAGGAGATTCGTGTTGCCTCTGAAGACTTATCTCGAGAAGATTTATGTGACACGTCAGCAAGGACTTTATAGAAGCTCAGAGTCACTGTTCTAATCTGTTCAAATTCAGAAAGTCTCTTTGGTTCAGAAGACTGCTTCTGAACAGCGTTCAGATTCTGCAATATCTCTCTGCCAGATTCTGAAGACCCACGCTTGGCAAGTTTCCGGTTTGGCGACGTCTTTTTATGGAAGTCTGTAAGATTTGATTGACAGGATTATTTTCCAATCAAATTAGGAGAATATCCTCGATTGGATATTACCTTCTATGGACAAGATATCTTGGAGATTTGGATGAATTCTATTTATGGAAACTGAAGATTTGGTTGTATGGGCGACTGAATCTGAAGGGTTCGGACTCTACTCCAGCGGCTACTAGATCTTCCCATATACAGTCTCGATTAATCAAGATTGATGGCGTCCAATTAGAGATTGAGGAGCGATCCTTTGAAGGACCTTGGTAACGGCTAGTTCAAGGTTGAGGGAGTATAAAAGAAGATCAATGGTGACTGTTACGAGAGAGTTCATGAACTTAAAATTTCAAAGTGCTGAGTTGTTCAGATTCACATTCTCTTGTTCTTGTGAGCTTAAAATTCTTAGTCTTGAGAGGCTCCTTTGTAAGAGTGATTAGAGTGACAACTCTTGTGACCTTTCATCGACTCATAGTGGAATCCAGCCGATCGACTGTCATCGTGGGAGAGTGGATGTAGGCTTGCTAAAGCCGAACCACTATAAACATTGCGTGCAGATTCTTTTCCCTTAAACTCCTTTTGCTGTATTTAGTTTGTCTGCACATCCTTTTTACCGATCTTATTCAGTTTATGTTCTGAACCTATTAATTTTCGTATTAAATACTAAAAAGTGTTCATAATCACCTATTCACCTCCTCTTTAGGTGATATTGCTAGATCCAACAATTGGTATCAGAGCTTGGTTGCTCATTATTCTGAAGTGTTTTACTTCAGAGCTAACGATCTATCATGTCTAGCAATAATTGTTGAGAAAACCGTCCCTCTGAGTATTTTGATTCTGACAAAACTATCTTTCTTGTAAGAGAATCTGGTTAATACAAATAATTTATTATTGCAAGCATGAGCATGTGAACAAAAGCTTATAATGTTCCATGACTGGCGTTCAGACTCAGGGAGTAGTCGTCGCACACTTGCTTCTGAGATAGTCGAAGTCCTACATTCAGATGGAGAATCGTGGTGCCTCAGTAGACTTCAGAAGGAAGTCTGTGCTGCCTCTGAAGACTTCAGAAGGAGGTCTATGTTGCATCTGAAGCCTTCAGAAGGAGGTCTATGCTGCATCTGAAGACTCATCTCTAGAAGATTTATGTGACACGTCAGCAAGGATCTTACAGAAGCTCAGAGTCACTGTTCCAATCTGTTCAGATTCAGAGAGTCTCTCTGGCTCAGAAGACTGCTTCTGAACAACGTTCAGATTCTGCAATATCTCGCTACTAGATTCTGAAGACCCACGTTTGGCAAGTTTCTGGTTTGGCCGCGCCTTTTTTATGGAAGCTTGTAAGATTTGATTGACGGGATTATTTTCCAACCAAATCAGGAGAATATCCTCGATTGGATATTACCTTCCGTGGACAAGATATCTTGGAGATTTGGATGAACTCCATTTATGGAAACTGAAGATTTGGTTGTATGGGCGACTGAATCTGAAGGGTTCAGATTCTCTTTCAACGGCCACTGGATCTTCCCATATACAGTCTCCGTCAATTAGGATTGATGACGTCCAATCAGAGATTGAGGAGCGATCCTTTGAAGGACCTTGGTAACGGTTAGTTCAAGGTTGAAGGAGTATAAAGAAGATCAATGGTGACTGTTTTTGGGTGAGATCACGAACTTAAAATTCCAAAGTGCTGAGTTGTTCAAAAACACATTCTCTTGTTCTTGTGAGCTTAAAATTCATTGTCTTGAGAGGTTCATTTGTAAGAGCGATTGGAGTGACAACGCCTGTAACCTTTCAACGACTCATAGTGGAATCCAGCCGATCGGCTGTCATCGTGGGAGAGTGGACGTAGGCTTGCTAAAGCCGAACCACTATAATCATTGCGTGCAATTTCTCTTTCCCTAAACTCATCTTGCTGTGTTTAGTTTATCTGCACGTCCTCTTACTGATCATATTCAGTTTACGTTCTGAATCCTTTATTAATTTCCGCATTAATTCATAAAAAGAGTTCAGAATCACCTATTCACCCCCTCTAGGTGATATTGCTAGATCCAACAATTGGTATCAGAGCCGAGTTGCTCATTATTTTGAAGTGTTTTACTTCAGAGCTAACGATCTATCATGTCTAGCAATAATTTCACAGGAACCAGTGATGCACACTTCAGCAACAAACCACCTTATTTTGACGGGAAAGACTACAATATGTGGTGCAACAAAATGAAGTGGTTCTTCAAGGCATCAGATGATCTGATGTGGGATGTTGTCGTAAATGGAGTAGTTCCTAATGTAACAGCAGCCCCTTCCACTGGAAATGAAGGAAACAACAATACAAATGCTACTGCGGCACTGTCAGATTCTGAAAAAGCAAAAAGACAAGGACTCGATTCTAAAGCTGTGCATGCACTTTTCTGCGCATTATCCATTCCTCTATATAATCGAGTTGCAGAAGAAGATTCAGCCAAAGCTATATGGGACAGACTTCATGTCACATATCAGGGAACTGACAGAGTGAAAGAAACAAAACTCAGCATTCTGCTGAGTGATTACGAAGCTTTCAAAATGAAGCACGATGAATCAATTGCTGAAATGATTGACAGGTTTCAAATCCTAGCAAGTGGTCTTACAAGACAAGGTGCTCCTGTAGCAGAACCGATGCAAGTCAGAAAGATCCTTCGAGGACTTACAGATGACTGGAATTACATCAAGCCATCAATATAGGAATGTCAAACAATCAGACCTCTATTTATTGATGAGCTAGTCGGAACCTTACAGTCATATGAGACTGAGCGTACTAACAAAACAAGAGATTCAAAAGGTAAGAAGTCTATTGCTTTAAAATCTGAAATTGATTTTGAAATGCCAGATTCAGATGATGAAGATGAAGACGACGAAGAACTTGCTCTTATGGTGAAGAAGTTCAGAAGAATGGCTCGTAGAGGGAGAAACTTCAAAGGGAAGAAATTATTCAAAAAGAATGATCAGAGACAATCAAGCAATGACAAACAGGAAGACAAAGATGTAATCTGTTTCCATTGTAAGAAGGCTGGACACATCAAACCCAATTGTCCGCTTCTGAAGAAAGACAAGTTCAAGTATGAGAAATACAAAAAGGCATTGAAAGCAGAAACACTAAGTGATTCTGAAGATAGCGAGGATGACTATGCTAACATATGTCTTATGGCAAAGTCAGATTCAGATTCAGATTCAGACTCAGATGTTGAGGTACATCCTTCTAAATTGCCAGATGAAGTCTCTGAATACATTGATGAGTTGTGCTTAAATTATAAAGAAGCTCTCAAAAAGGTTTCCATTTTGAAAAAGGAAGTTTCATCCTTAAAACTACAGAATGATTCTCAAAAAGACAAGATTGAATTTTTGCAAAGGGAATTTCATCAAATCAAGGAGAATCGTGATTTGATCTTGAAAGAAAATGATTCCTTGAAAACCAAAATTGAAAATACTTCAAAGAAATTTTCCCAAAGTTCAAAAAATTTGGAAAACATTATTTCCAGACAAATTCCGTATGGTAACAAATCTGGTCTTGGTTTCAAAAAGGAAAATAATTTCAAAAATAAGTTTCCAGAAACAAATGACAGGATTTCCCGTAAACCTTCCAAATTTGCATATCAACGGCATTTTCAAAAGCATTTTACAAAATTCTTTTATCCAATGCATTGTGAAAACTGCGGTGCTAGAAATCACGTTAGAAATAATTGCATGATGATAAGGAGACCTGTTAATAGAAAGACATCTATTGTGACTAACTTAGATGGACTCAAGAAAAACTGGGTACCAAAGAAATAGTAAGTTACTTCTCACTTACAGGTACCAAGGAAGAGAAAAGACAAATGGTTTCTGGATAGTGGTTGCTCAAGTCACATGACTGGTGATCCAGAAAACTTCATACAACTTTCAGATTACAATGGTAGAAGTGTGTCATTTGGTGGAAAGAATAAAGGCAAAGTGGTCGGAAAAGGCACCGTAAAAATCGGAAATCTCATGATCAACAATGTCTCTCTTGTCAAAGGATTAAAATACAATTTGATTTCAGTTAGTCAACTATGTGACTCTGGTTATCAAATTTATTTTCAAGACTCAGAATGCTCAGGTGTTAGCAAAGATAAGAAGCAAACCTTCACTGGTCGACGTCATGGAAATATCTACCTTCTGAATGTTGATTCTGAAGACATCAAGTGTCTCATCTCTGTCAAGGATGAATCTGAACTATGGCACAGAAAGCTAGGACACATTAGTATCAAACACATCTCGAAGCTATCATCCAAGAAACTAGTTCGAGGCTTACCACAATCAAAGTTTGAGAAATCAGAGCTTTGCTTAGCCTGCACACTTGGGAAACAGGTAAAAAGCTCTTTTAAATCTATTAATCATGTATCATCTGAACGTGTTCTGCAGCTGCTTCATATGGATATCTTTGGTCCTAACAGAACACTAAGTCTTGGAGGTAAGAAATACTGCCTTGTCATAGTTGATGATTACTCAAGATTTACATGGGTTTTATTTCTTGCGCACAAAAATGATGTTTTCTCATCCTTCTCAAAATTTTCTAAAAAGATTCAGAATGAGAAAGGTTACTCTATTTCCTACATCAAAACTGATCATGGGGGAGAATTTGAAAACCAAAGCTTTTCTAATTTTTGTGATGAGTTTGGAATTCAGCATAATTTTTCATCTCCTTACACACCTCAACAAAATGGGGTTGTGGAGAGGAAAAATCGCTCTCTACAAGAAATGGCGAGAACTCTTTTGATCGAAAGTAAAATTGCATCTCATTTCTAGGCAGAGGCTGTGTCAATAGCATGTTACATTTTAAACCGTGTCTCCTTAAGATCAATCATTAAGAAAACTCCCTACGAACTTTTTAAAGAGAGAAAATCAGATTTAGCATACTTCCGTGTGTTTGGTTGTAAATGCTTCATTCTGAAAAATGCAAATGATCGAGGTGGTAAGTTTGATGAGAAGTCAGATGAAGGAATATTTCTGGGATATTCTACAACGAGCAAAGCATACAGAGTCTACAACAAAAACTCTCGATGTGTTGAAGAATCAATGAATGTCAAGTTTGATGAAAATATTCAGACTCAAAATGATCAATCTGAATATGTTCAAGTTTCGTCTCTACATCAAGGTTCAGAACCAGAAGAAAATTTCAGAAGAGAATCATGCTTCTGAAGAAGTTCAGAATCAAGAAACAAGCCAACAAATCGCAGAAGAATCAGAGGTGATACCATCTGAATCTAATGATCCAAGTGATGCTCAAGACGAAAAATTCAACAGAAACTGGAAACATAAATCCAGTCACCCCAAGGAACTAATAATGGGGAGCTTGGATGAAGGAATCAAAACCAGATCGAAATTCAAGGAAGCAATGAGCAATATAGCGTTAGTTTCTGAAATCGAGCCTAAAGGGATTGAAGAAGCTCTTACTGATGAAAATTGGATCAATGCCATGCAAGAAGAACTTCATCAATTCAAGATAAATAATGTTTGGGAGCTCGTTTCAAGACCCAAAAATCGTCCTGTAATAGGAACAAAATGGGTATTCAGAAACGAAATGGACGACAGAGGAAAGGTGGTTAGAAACAAAGCAAGACTTATGGCAAAGGGATATTCTCAAGAAGAAGGAATAGATTGCGATGAAACCTACGCACCAGTTGCAAGGTTAGAGGCCATAAGGCTACTTCTTGCTTATGCTTGTTACAATGACTTTAAACTTTTTCAGATGGATGTGAAAAGTGCATTCCTAAATGGTTACATCAAAGAAGAAGTCTATGTCGAGCAACCCCCTGGCTTCGAGGAACCAAGAGGAAAGGATCTCGTATATTCCCTGAAGAAAGCCTTATATGGATTAAAGCAAGCACCTCGTGCTTGGTATGAAAGGTTAAGTAATTTTCTATCTGAACAAAAATTCACTAAAGGTAATGTTGACACTACTCTCTTTATTCAGAAGCAGGGCAAGGATATTCTTATTGTTCAGATTTATGTTGATGATATTATTTTTGGCTCCCCTAATGAATATCTATGCAAGAATTTCTCTAAAGCAATGTAGGATGAATTCGAAATGAGCATGATGGGAGAATTAAGATTCTTTCTTGGACTTCAGATTCAACAAACCAAGAAAGGAATATTCATTCATCAAGAGAAATATGCTCTTGAAATTATCAAGAAATTCGGCTTAGAAAATTGCAAGAAGACGGAAACACCAATGTCTCATTCGTCTAAGCTTGATAAAGATGAACAAGGAAAAGATGTTGATCAGAAGCTTTATTGCAGTATGATTGGATCGCTTCTATATCTCACTGCATCAAGGCCAGATATTCTTTATAGCGTCTGCCTATGTGCAAGATTTCAGTCATGTCCAAAAGAATCGCATCTTACAGCAATCAAAAGAATTATCAAATATATTGGAACATATCCAGCTTATGGTCTTTGGTACTCAAAGGATTCTGATTTCATTCCGAAGGGATATTCAGATGCAGATATCGCCGGATGTAAAATTGACAGGAAAAGCACTTCAAGAACCTGTCAACTTATGGGAAATATGCTTATCTCCTGGTATTCCAAAAAGCAGAGCACGGTTGCTCTCAGTACAGCAGAAGCAGAATACGCCTCTCTTGGAAGTTGTTGTGCTCAGATTCTATGGTTAAAACAACAGCTAAGAGATTATGGAGTTAAGGATTCAAATGTGGAGATCAGATGCGACAATACAAGCGCCATTAATCTAACCAAGAATCCTATTCTTCACTCAAGAGCGAAGCACATCGAGATCAAACATCACTTTATTCGTGATCATGTTCTGAATGAAAATGTTCACATTCAGTATGTTGATACAAAGAATCAACTCGCAGATATATTTACTAAACCTCTTGAGAAAGAGTCTTTCAATTTTATCCGAAACGAATTAGCTATTACTAATCCTTTTTCTTAAGATATATTGAGTACAGGTCAATTGACAGAGCTCAGAAGCAAAACTGCTCAGAAGCAGAGCTCAGAAACAAAACTGCTCAGAAGCAGAGCTCAGAAACAAAACTGCTCAGAAGCAGAGCTCAGAAGCAAAACTGCTCAGAAGCATAGCTCAGAACCAAAACTGCTCAGAAGCAAATTTGCATAACCTTTGTTCAGAAGCATATTTTTAAGTACTTCAGAAGCAAGGTTAGTTCATCTTACACCTTTTTATATTTAGAAATTCTCGATAAGGCAAGAATCCAAGGTACGTTCTCTAAATCTTACGTTCTCAAATTTCTATACATATGCCTCTTTGATTGATTGGAATAATTCTGTTTCTTTGGATTGATCGTTGGATTTTATTTTAAATTAATTTTATTTCCTAAAATAACCGCTTTACGGTTTTTCAAAACCTTCCTAAGGCTCTGAACCGGCACTTCCATCAAATATCGCAATTTTCTCTCAAACCCTAAAAACTGATTTCTCTCTCTCTGTTTACACTCCTTCTCGCTCACTCCAAATCTTTCTTTCTAAAAACTCCAACCTTCTCATCTATGGCTCCGAAATCATCATCTACCATGAAGAAAGCAGCAAAAGAAGGTGCAAGTCTGAGAAGAAAATCGTCAAGGTTGACGAAGGGCAGAAAAGCTCGTCTCTCCGAATCCATTGATATCTCTGGGTCTGATCATGAAGAAGAAAGACACATTGCCCAAAAGGAATCAGGTTTGTCTCAGTCTAAGTTTGATGAAAGAGTCGCTCTGGCTCTTTCCATAAAACCACTGTATGATTCTTTCAAGAACACTGGCTCTAGTGACGAAAACGTCAAGTTGTTGCTGAATATTCACAAGTTTGCAAGCGAGAAAGACTTTCTTGCTATATTAGAACTTCCTTTACAAACTGTGACACCTATTGCCACTATTGTTCTTGAGAATGTATCTCGGAAGGGCAAGGAAAAGGTTGTAGAAACTGAAGTCTCTAAACCTAAAAAGTCTCCATCTAAGAGCATTGTTATCAGGGAGGCTGTAACTAAAGAAAGTGAAACCAAGGGAAGGCCTGATGACGACGATGATGTGCTGGTTAAAGAGTTTAAGAAAATCAGAGGGGTCATCAAGGACAAGAACTTTGAAACCAAACTGTTCTCAAGTCAGTTGCACTCTGACAAATTCGAGATGTTGAAGCAAAGAGGAGTTATACCCCACAGGGTATTCGATCTTAAGTATTTTGATAGGGTTGGTATCCCTATTAGGAAGCATCTAGAGGAGATGAAGTTGAGGGACTTTGCAACTGCAAGGAGGCCAGCTTTTCCTGATCTGGCAGCTTACTTTTATTCTAGCTTATGTTTCAGCAATTTTGATTCCTTGTTTTATACGGTAGAAGGAGTTGTGTATCATTTGCATGTTAAGGAGCTGGCTAAATTAATGGGAGTCGAGGAAATGGATTTTATGCCCATTAATGTGCAACCTGATGATGCCTACAGTTCTCTGACTGGAAAAGAGAATTACTCTAGAGACTCCAAGGCACACATTGCTTACAATGACTTTCCCCTGAAGCACATTGTAATGCACAAGGTTGTCATTGAAAGCTTAAGACCCAAGGCTGCTTCAAAAATTGATATTTCGAAATATGAAGTCAAGTTGATGTGGGGTCTGTTGAATGGCTGCAAGATCTCTCTAGCACATACTGTTCTCCTCCACATGTACAGAACTGTCCAAAAGACCAAAGGACAATTACCCTATGCAGGGTTGATCTATCGGATCATGTCCTTCCAAAATATCAAGATTCCTGGAAAGCTTCTTCAAGATGAAATTCAGTTAATGGTAGCTGGGGAGTCTATGATTCAGAAGATGGGTTTTAGACAGTCTGCTGGTGGTTGGATCAACAAGAACAAAGAGGCTGTCCTGGTTGAGTTTGAGGAGCAGAACGCAGAGAGTGAGAGATCTGCAAAAAGAAGGAAGACAGAGGCCACAAAAGGAAAACAGACCACTGTTCAGAGTGAGTCTTCAGAAGAAGAGGAAGCAGAAGAAGAGGAAAGTGTATCATCAAGAGATGATGAGAGGACCCCTACTGTCCTATAAGCAGGAAACATCGAGTCAGAAGCTGAGAAGATTGCTGAAACAGCAAATGAGCTGAAGGATCCTATGGACAAAGAAGAGGATCCCCATAAGACTCATGAGAATGAAAATGTAGAAGCTGCTGAAACTACTGGTGAAAAAGTAGAAAAAGAAGCTCAGCTTGCTACAAGTGCATATGTGGAGATAATGGAAGAGCAACTAGATGACAGAACGACTATTGATGTTCTGGTTGCTCGAGAACAAAAGAAGAGGTCCTCATCACCACCTGAGGACATGGACGTTGATAAATCAGATGACTTTGTTGTCACAACTGTAGGATCAACAGAAGTCACTCCTGTTGTAACAGCTCAGATTCAGGGGGAGCAACCTATAGAATCTGCTGTTCAGACTGAAGAGGTTCTGACTGCTATTCAGAAGGAGAAATCTGATGTCGAACTTGCTGTTCAGAAGAAAAAAGCTGTTGAGGAAAGTGCTGTTCAGAAGGAACAACTTCCAGTGGAAATACCTGAAGAGCAACCCACAGAAATTGAATCAACTACCACTGAACCTGTTATAATCATTCCAGATTCAACACCTGATCAGATTCAGGGGGAGATAAACTCACAGAGAATTCTGGATTCAGCTTCAAAAGGTAAAGCTCAGATGGTGGAAGAACAAAACCAACAGACTTCTGCAGGGACACTGAATGCTTCGCAAAGTCTTGTTCAGACGGAAGTTGAAAAACTTCAGGTAGAAGTTATGCAGAGGATGGACAGGATGGAAATGAACATTGAAAAGAAGTTGCACAGATTTGAGGAAATACTTCATAAATACTGTGGCCTTTTCTGCTTTGAGATGGCCAGCATTGGTACTTATACTTTGATCAGAGATGAAAGGATCAGCAAAGAAGTTCCAGAGATGCAGGAACTCAAAGAATTTGCTACCTACATTGCTGATATGGGCAAATCTGCTGAAGTTGCTCAGAAAGATGATGAAGAGCATGTTGATGTTCCCTCCTCCTCTTCAAAACAAAACCCACCTCCGTCATCTTGAAATTGTTTTTTCAAATTGTCCGTATTTGTTTTTATCTCTGTCGGATGTTCTTTTTATGTGCATTTTGAATGTTACGCTATTTTTACAATATATGGTTGAATCTCCGTTCACATGTGTAAATTGCCATTTTATCTTGCTGATGACAAAAAGGGGGAGAGAATACCTCATCATATTGCAGGATGCATACATGCGAATTATACCTATGCGCTCAAACGAATTCAACGTCGTATACAACATATGGTGATATCCTTCTATCACTCAGAATGCATATCTTATATATTCAGATGCACACTCTTTTGAAAAGATTCAATTGAATTATATTCATATTTTATTGAAATCTTTTTCGAGCTTAACTTTCATACAATCTTTTTATATATACCAACTTTTATTAAGGAATGTTTTGTCATCATCAAAAAGGGGGAGATTGTTGAGAAAACCTTCCCTCTGAGTATTTTGATTCTGACAAAACTATCTTTCTTGTAAGAGAATCTGGTTAATACAAATAATTTATTATTGCAGGCATGAGCATGTGAACAAAAGCTTATAATGTTCCATGACTGGAGTTCAGACTCAGGGAGTAGCCGTCGCACACTTGCTTCTGAGATAGTCGAAATCCTACATTCAGATGGAGAATCGTGGTGCCTCAGTAGACTTCAGAAGGAAGTATGTGCTGCCTCTGAAGACTTCAGAAGGAGGTCTATGTTGCATCTGAAGCCTTCAGAAGGAGGTCTATGCTGCATCTGAAGACTTATCTCTAGAAGATTTATGTGACACGTCAGCAAGGATCTTACAGAAGCTCCGAGTCACTGTTCCAATCTGTTCAGATTCAGAGAGTCTCTCTGGCTTAGAAGACTGCTTCTGAACAACGTTCAGATTCTGCAATATCTCGCTACTAGATTCTGAAGACCAACGTTTGGCAGGTTTCTGGTTTGGCCGCGCCTTTTTTATGGAAGCTTGTAAGATTTGATTGACGGGATTATTTTCCAACCAAATCAGGAGAATATCCTCGATTGGATATTACCTTCCGTGGACAAGATATCTTGGAGATTTGGATGAACTCCATTTATGGAAACTGAAGATTTGGTTGTATGGGCGACTGAATCTGAAGGGTTCAGATTCTCTTTCAACGGCCACTGGATCTTCCCATATACAGTCTCCATCAATCAGGATTGATGACGTCCAATCAGAGATTGAGGAGCGATCCTTTGAAGGACCTTGGTAACGGTTAGTTCAAGGTTGAAGGAGTATAAAGAAGATCAATGATGACTGTTTTTGGGTGAGATCACGAACTTAAAATTCCAAAGTGCTGAGTTGTTTGAAAACACATTCTCTTGTTCTTGTGAGCTTAAAATTCATTGTCTTGAGAGGTTCATTTGTAAGAGCGATTAGAGTGACAACGCCTGTAACCTTTCAACGACTCATAGTGGAATCCAGCCGATCGGCTGTCATCGTGGGAGAGTGGACGTAGGCTTGCTAAAGCCGAACCACTATAATCATTGCGTGCAATTTCTCTTTCCCTAAACTCATCTTGTTGTGTTTAGTTTATCTGCACGTCCTCTTACTGATCATATTCAGTTTACGTTCTGAATCCTTTATTAATTTCCGCATTAATTCATAAAAAGAGTTCAGAATCACCTATTCACCCCCTCTAGGTGATATTGCTAGATCCAACAATAATTTCACAGGAACCAATGATGCACATTTCAGCAACAAACCACCTTATTTTGACGGGAAAGACTACAATATGTGGTGCAACAAAATGAAGTGGTTCTTCAGGGTATCGGATGATCTGATGTGGGATGTTGTTGTCAATGGAGTAGTTCCTATTGCAACAGCAACCCCTTCCACTGGAAATGAAGGAAACAATAACACAAATGTTACTGCAGCACCATCAGATTCTGAAAGAGCAAAAAGACAAGGACTCGATTCTAAAGCTATGCATGCACTTTTCTGCGCATTATCCATTCCTCTATATAATCGAGTTGCAAAAGAAGATTCAGCCAAAGCTATATGGGATAGACTTCAGTCACATACCAGGGAACTGACAGAGTGAAAGAAACAAATCTTAGCATTCTGCTAAGTGATTAAGAAGCCTTCAAAATGAAGCACGATGAATCAATTGCTGAAATGATTGACAGGTTTCAAATCCTAACAAGTGGTCTTGCAAGGCAAGACGCTCCTGCAGCAGAACCGATGCAAGTCAGAAAGATCCTTTGAGGACTTATAGATGACTGGAATTACATTAAGCCATCAATACAGGAATGTCAAACAATCAGACCTCTATCTATTGATGAGCTAGTCGAAACTTTACAGTCATATGAGACTGAGCGTACTAACAAAACAAGAGATTCAAAAGGTAAGAAGTCCATTGCTTTAAAATCTGAAATTGACTTTGAAGTGCCAGATTTAGAAGATGAAAATGAAGACGACGAAGAACTTGCTCTCATGGTGAAGAAGTTCAGAAAGATGGCTCGAAGAGGTAGAAACTTCAAAGGGAAGAAATGATTCAAAAAGAATGATCAGAGACAATCGAGCAATGACAAACAGGAAGACAAAGATGTAATCTGCTTCCATTGTAAGAAAGCAGGACACATCAAACCCAATTGTCCGCTTCTGAAGAAAGACAAGATCAAGTATGAGAAATACAAAAAGACATTGAAGGCAGAAACTCTAAGTGATTCTGAAGATAGCAAGGATGACTATGCTAACATATGTCTTATAGCAAAGTCAGATTCAGATTCAGATTCAGATTCAGATGTTGAGGTACATCCTTCTGAAATACCAAATGAAGTGTCTGAATACATTGATGAGCTGTGATCAAATTACAAAGAAGCTCTCAAAAAGGTTTCCATTTTGAAAAAGGAAGTTTCCTCTTTGAAACAACAGAATAATTGTAAAAAAGACAAGATTGAATTTTTGCAAAGGGAATTTCATCAAATCAAGGAAAATCGTGATTTGATCTTGAAAGAAAATGATTCCTTGAAAACCAAAATTGAAAATACTTCAAAGAAATTTTTCCAAAGTTCAAAAAACTTGGAAAACATTATTTCCAGACAAGTTCCGTATGGTAACAAATCTGGTCTTGATTTCAAAAAGGAAAATAATTTCAAAAACAAATTTCCGGAAACAAATGACAGGATTTCCCATAAACCTTCCAAATTTGCATATCAACAGCATTTCCAAAAGCTGTTTACAAAATCCTTTTATCCAATGCACTGTGAAAACTACGGTACTAGAAATCATGTTAGAAATAATTGCATGATGGTATGGAGACCCGTTAATAGAAAGATATCTATTGTGACTAACTTAGATGGACCCAAGAAAATCTGGGTACCAAAGAAATAGTAAGTTACTTTCTACTTACAGGTACCAAGGAAGAGAAAAGACAAATGGTTTCTGGATAGTGGATGCTCAAGTCACATGACTGGTGATCCAGAAAATTGCATTCAACTTTTAGATTACAATGGTAGAAGTGTGTCGTTTGGTGGAAGAATAGAGGCAAAGTGGTTGGCCAAGGCACCGTAAAAATCGAAAATCTCACGATCAATAATGTCTCTCTTGTCAAAGGATTAAAATACAATTTGATTTCAGTAAGTCAACTCTGTGACTCTGGTTATCAAATTTGTTTTCAAGACTTAGAATGCTCAGGTGTTAGCAAAGATAAGAAGCAAACTTTCACTGGTCGACGTCATGGAAATATCTACCTTCTGAACGTTGATTCTAAAGACATCAAGTGTCTTATTTCTATCAAAGATGAATCTGAACTATGGCACAGAAAGCTAGGCCACATCAGTATCAAACACATCTCGAAGCTATCATCCAAGAAACTAGTTCGAGGTTTACCACAATCAAAGTTTGAGAAATCAAAGCTTTGCTCAGCCTGCACACTTGGAAAATAGGTAAAAAGCTATTTTAAATCTGTTAATCATGTATCTACTGAACGTGTTCTGTAGTTGCTTCATATGGATATCTTTGGTCCTAACAGAACACTAAGTCTTGGAGGTAAGAAATACTGCCTTGTTATAGTTGATGATTACTCAAGATTTACATGGGTTTTATTTCTTGCGCACAAAAATGATGCTTTCTCATCCTTCTCCAAATTCTCTAAAAAGATTCAGAATGAGAAAGGCTACTCTATTTCCTGCATCAAAATTGATCGTGGGGGAGAATTTGAAAACCAAAGTTTCTCTAATTTTTGTGATGAGTTTGGAATTCAGCATAATTTTTCATCTCCTTACACACATCAACAAAATGGGGTAGTGGAGAGGAAAAATCGTTCTCTACAAGAAATTGCGAAAAATCTCTTGATCGAAAGTAAAATTGTATCACATTTCTAGGCAGAAGCTGTGTCAATAGCCTGTTACATTTTAAACCGCGTTTCTTTAAGACCAATCATTGAGAAAACTCCATATGAACTTTTTAAAGAGAGAAATTCAGATTTAGCATACTTCCGTGTGTTTGGTTGTAAATGCTTCATTCTGAAGAATGAAAATGATCGAACTGGTAAATTTGATGAGAAGTCAGATGAAGGAATATTTCTGGGATATTCTACAATGAGCAAAGCATACAGAGTCTACAATAAAAACTCTTGATGTGTTGAAGAATCAATGAATGTCAAGTTTGATAAAAATATTCAGAATCAGAATGATCAATCTGAATATGTTCAAGTTTCGTCACTCCATCAAAGTTCAGAACCAGAAGAAAACTCAGAAGAGAATCATGCTTCTGAAGATGTTCAGAATCAAGAAACAAATCTACAAACCGTAGAAGAACCAGAGCGGATACCATCTGAATCTAATGATCCAAGTGATGCTTAAGACGAGAAATTCAACAGAAATTGGAAACATAAATCCAGCCACCCTAAGGAACTTATAATGGGGAGCTTGGATGAAGGAATCAGAACCAGATTGAAATTCAAGGAAGCAATGAGCAATATAGCATTAGTTTCTGAAATTGAACCTAAGGGGATTGAAGAAGCTCTTACTGATGAAAATTGGATCAATGCAATGCAAGAAGAACTTCATCAATTCAAGATCAATAATGTCTGGGAGCTCGTTTCAAGACCCAAAAATCATCCTGTAATAGGAACAAAATGGGTGTTCAGAAACAAGATGGACGACAGAGGAAAGGTGGTTAGAAACAAAGCAAGACTTGTGGCAAAGGGATATTCTCAAGAAGAAGAAATAGATTACGATGAAACATACGCACCAGTTGCCAGGTTAGAGGCTATAAGGTTACTTCTTGCTTATGCTTGTTACAATGACTTTAAACTTTTTCAAATGGATGTGAAAAGTGCATTCCTAAATGGTTACATCAAAGAAGAAGTCTATGTCGAGCAACCACCTGGCTTCGAGGAACCAAGAGGAAAGGATCTCGTATATTCCCTGAAGAAAGCTTTATATGGATTAAAGCAAGCACCTCATACTTGGTATGAAAGGTTAAGCAGCTTTCTATATGAACAAAAGTTCGCTAAGAGTAATGTTGACACTACTCTTTTTATTCAGAAGCAGGGTAATGATATTTTTATTGTTCAAATTTACGTTGATGATATTATTTTTTGCTCTTCTAATGAATATCTTTGCAAGAACTTCTCTAAAGTAATGCAAGATGAATTTGAAATGAGCATGATGGGAGAATTAAGGTTCTTTCTTGAACTTCAGATTGAACAAACCAAGAAGGAAATATTCATTCATCAAGAGAAATATGCTCCTGAAATTATCAAGAAATTTGGCTTAGAAAATTGCAAGAAGATGGAAACTCCAATATCTCATTCGTCTAAGCTTGATAAAGATGAACAAGGAAAAGAAGTTGATTAGAAGCTATATCGCAGTATGATTGGGTCGCTTCTATATCTCACTACATCAAGGCTAGATATTCTTTATAGCGTCTGCTTATGTGCAAGATTTCAGACATGTCCAAAAGAATCGCATCTTACAGCAATCAAAAGAATTATCAAATATATTGAAATATATCCAGCTTATGGTCTTTGGTACTCATAAGATTCTGATTTCATTCTGAAAGGATATTCAGATGCAGATCTCGCCGGATGTAAAATTGACAGGAAAAGCACTTCAGGAACCTGTCAACTTATGGGAAATATGCTTATTTCCCGGTATTCCAAAAAGCAAAGTACAGTTGCTCTCAGTACATCAGAAGCAGAATACATATCTCTTGAAAGTTGTTGCGCTCAGATCCTATGGTTAAAACAACAACTAAGAGATTATGGAGTTGAGGATTCAAATGTGGAGATCAGATGCGACAATACAAGTGCCATAAATTTAACTAAGAATCCTATTCTTCATTCAAGAGCGAAGCACATCGAGATCAAACATCATTTTATTCGCGATCATATTCAGAATGAAAATGTTCACATTCAGTATGTTGATACGAAAAATCAACTCGCTGATATATTCATTAAACCTCTTGATAAAGAGTCTTTTAATTTTATCCGAAATGAATTAGCTATTACTAATCCTTTTTCTTAAGTTGTATTGAGAACATGTCACTTGAAATTGCTCAGAAGCAAAACTGCTCAGAAGCAGTGCTCAGAAGCAAAACTGCTCAGAAGCAGAGTTTAGAAGCAAAACTGCTCAAAAGCAGTGTTTAGAAGCAAAATTGCTCAGAAGCAAATCTGCATAACCTATGTTCAGAAGCATATTTTTAGTACTTCGGAAGCAAGGTTAGTTAATCTTACACCTCTTTATATTTAGAAACTTGTGGTAAGGCGAAAATCCAAGGTACGTTCTTCAAATTACGTTCTCTAATTTCCAAATATATGCCTCGTTGATTGATTGGAATATTTCAGTATCTTTGTGGCATCTGGAGTCACAAAACCTAAAAAGTCTCCATCCAAGAGTATCGTTATCAGAGAGACTATAAGAGAAGAAAGTAAAATCAAGGGAAGGCCTGATGACGACGACGATGTGTTGATAAAAGACTTTACGAGAATCAGAGGGATTATCAAGGACAAGGACTATGAAACCAAAATGTTTTCAAGTCAGTTACATTGTGACAAATTCGAGTTGCTGAAGGAAAAAGGAGTTATACCCCACATGGTATTTGATCTTAAGTATTTTGATAGAGTTGGTATCCCTATAAGGAAGCATCTAGAGCAGATGAAGTTAAGAGACTTTGCAACTGCAAGGAGGCCAAATTTTTCAGATTTAGCAGCTTACTTTTATTCAAGCTTGTGTTTCCGAAATTTTGATTCTCTATTTTATACGGTTGAAGGAGTCCAATATCGTCTGCATGTTAGAGAGCTAGCAAAATTAATGGGAGTTAATGAAATGGATTTTATGTTTATTGATGTGCAACTTGATGATGCCTACAACTTTCTAACTGGAAAAGAGAATTATTCTAGAGATTTCAAGGCACACATTGCTTACAATGACTTTCCCTTGAAGCACATTGTAATGCACAAGGTTGTCATTGAAAGTTTAAGACCCAAGGCTGCTTCAAAAATAGATATTTCGAAGTATGAAGCCAAGCTGATGTGGGGTCTGTTAAATGGTTGCAAGATCTTTCTAGCACACACTATTCTTCTCCACATGTACAGAACTGTGCAAAAGTCCAAAGGACAATTACCCTACACAGTGTTATCTATCGGATCATGTCCTTCCAAAATGTTAAGATTCTTAGTGAGCTCATTGAAAATGAAACTCAGATAATGGTTGCTGGAGAGTCCATGATTCAGAAAATGGGTTTTAGACAGACTGCTGGTGGATGGATGAATAAGAACAAAGAGGTTGTTCTTGTTGAATTAGAAGAAAAGAATGCAGAGAGTGAGAGATCAGCAAAGAGAAGGAAGACAGAGGCCAGAAAAGGAAAGCAGACCACTATTCAGAGTAAGTCTTCAGAAGAAGAAGAAGCAGAAGAAGAAGAAAGTGTATCATCTAGAGATGATGAGAGGACCTCTACTATCCTATCAGAAGGAAACATCGAGTCAGAAGCTGAAGAGATTGATGAAACAGCAAATGAGCAGGAGGATCCTATGGACAAAGAAGAGGATCTCTATAAGACTCATGAGAGTGGGAATATAGAAGCTGATGAAACATCTGGAGAAAAGGCAGAAAAAGAAGCTCAGCTTGCTACAAGTGAATATGTGGAGATAATGGAGGAGTAACTAGATGACAGAACGACAATTGAGGTTCTGGTTGCTCGAGAACAAACGAAGAAGTCCTCATCACCACCTGAGGATATGGAGATTGATAAATCTAATGACTTTACTGTCACAGCTAGAGGATCAACAGGAATTACTCCTGTTAAAACAGCTTAGATTCAAGGAGAGCAATCTAAAGAATTTGCTGTTCTACATGAACAACCTGAAGAATCTGCTGTTCAGACTGAAGTTGTTCAAAATGATAAGGCTGCTGAAGAAAAGGAAGAATCCAGCAGAAAAGAACAACATGAGAAATCTAATGTTGATCAGACTGAAGACATTCTGATTGTTGTTCAGAAGGAGAAAGCTGTTGTTGAAAGTGTTGTTCAGAAAGAACAACTTCTAGAGAAGATACCTAAAGAGCAACCCACGGAGATTGAATCTACTCCTGCTGAAGCTGTTATAATCATTCCAGATTCAGCACCTGATCAGACTCAAGGGGAGATAAACTCGCAGAGAATTCTGGATTCAACTTTAAAGGGTAAAGCTCAGTTGATAGAAGAAGAAGACCAATAGACTTCTGCAGAGACATTGAATACTTCGCAAAGTCTTGTTCAGATGGAAGTTGAAAAATTTCGGGTCAAAGTTATGCAGAGGATGGACAGAATGGAAATGAAAATTGAAAAGAAGATGAACAGGTTTGAAAAAATGCTTTATAAATACTGTCGCCTTTTCTACTCTGAGATGGCCAGCATTGGTACTTACACACTGATCAGAGATGAAAGAATCAGCAAAGAAGTTCCAGAGATGCAGGAACTCAAGGAATTCGCAACCTATATAGCTGATATGGGCAAATCTGTTGAAGCTGCTCAGAGAGATGATGAAGAGCATGTTGATGTTCCCTCCTCCTCTTCAAAACAAAATCCACCTCCGTCATCTTGAATTTGTTTCAAACCATTCGTATTTGTTTTTATTTTATCTTTGTCGAATGTTCCATTTCTGTGCACCTTGGCTATTACGTCCTTCTTTTGATATATGTGTGAATCTAAGATAATGTACGTGTAGATTGCCATATTATCTTGGTGATGACAAAAAGGGGGAGAATATACCTCATCACGTTCATATTGCACGATGTACACATACACGAATTATACTTATGCGCTCAAATGAATTCAAATACGTATACAACATATGGTGTCTTCTATATCTCAAAGTGCATATCTTATATATTCAGATGCACATACTTTTGAAAAGATTCAATTAAGCCATATATTCATATTATTAGTGAAATCTTTTCCGAGCTCAACTTTGACATAAACATTTTTCATATATTTATCAACTCTTATTGAGGAAGTTTTGTCATCATAAAAAAGGGGGAGATTGTTGAGAAAACCTTCCTTCTGAATATTTTGATTCTGACAAAACTATCGCTATTGTGAGAGAATCTAGTAATACAAATATTTTTTATATTGCAGGAATGAGCATGTAAACAAAAGCTTATAATGTTCCAAAACTGGCGTTCAGACTCAAGGAGTAGTCGTCGCGCACTTGCTTCTGAGGTAGTTGAAGTCTAGTATTCAAATGGAGATTTGTGTTGTCTCTGAAGACTTCAGAAGGAGGTTCAGGTTGTCTCTGAAGACTTCAGAAGGAGGTTCGTGTTGCCTTTGAAGACTTATCTCCAGAAGATTTATGTGATACGTCAGCAAGGACTTTACAGAAGCTTAGAGTTATTGTTCTAATCTGTTCAAATTCAAAAATTCTTTTTGGTTCAGAAGACTGCTTCTGGACAGCATTCAGATTCTGCAATATCTCCTTGCCAAATTCTGAAGACCCACATTTGGCAAGTTTCCGGTTTGGCCTCGTCGTTTTATGGAAGTCTGTAAGATTTGATTGACAAGATTATTTTCCAATCAAATCAGGAGAATATCCTCGATTGGATATTACCTTTCATGGACAAGATATCTTGGAGATTTGGATGAACTCTATTTATGGAAATTGAAGATTTGGTTGTATGTGCGATTGAATCTGAAGGGTTCAGACTCTACTCCAACGACTACTAGATCTTCCCATATACAGTCTCGGTTAATCAAGATTGATGGCGTCCAATCAGAGATTGAGGAGCGATCCTTTGAAGGACCTTGGTAACGGCTAGTTCAAGGTTGAAGGAGTATAAAAGAAGATCAATGGTGACTGTTACGAGAGAGTTCATGAATTTAAAATTCCAAAGTACTGAGTTGTTCATATTCACATTCTCTTGTTCTTGTGAGCTTAAAATTCTTGGTCTTGAGAGGTTCCTTTGTAAGAGTGATTAGAGTGACAACTCTTGTGACCTTTCATCGACTCATAGTGAAATCCAGCCGATCGGCTGTCATCGTGGGAGAGTGGACGTAGGCTTACTAAAGTCGAACCACTATAAACATTGCGTGCAGATTCTCTTCCCTTAAACTCCTCTTGCTGTATTTAGTTTGTCTGCACATCCTTTTTACTGATCTTATTCAGTTTATGTTCTGAACCTATTAATTTCCGCATTAAATACTAAAAAGTGTTCAGAATCACCTATTCACCCCCCTTTAGGTGATATTGCTAGATCCAATAGTAGTGTCCTTTCCTCGGACATTTCCGATAACTACGTATATAGCTCAAGAAGTCGGAATCAAATGAGAAGAAGCATAAGACCAGAATCGAAAACTCGAGAGGTTATTGTGCTCATTGGTTTCACTCTTTTACTTAGACTCGCGAGTGTTTTGAGAGAGTTTCCAACATTGTATTCAGGGGCGTTTTGTTCTTTTGTAAGCACGAGGGTTGGAGCGTTTTACAAGAGGGAGGTTGTAAGTTTCTGCTATTGTTTCAGTAGGTTCTGCTGCTGCGGAAACTTTGGAAATCGTGATCTACTTGTCTTAGTACGGGAGTTCAGCTTACTAGAATGTGGACGGGGCAAACCTTTGTAATTCAGAACTTCTAATTCTTTAACTCTTGTACATGCTGCGTTTCACTTTTAAGTATCTCTAACGTTTTCTCAACAACATCAACTGACACACTGCATTACGGGTGGGTTTGGTTCAGCATTTGAAATGGACTTTGAGAAAATGCAAATGCCTTCAACCTAAAGGGGTTTGGGAAAATGCTAATTATAGTTGGTAAAAACTTATTTGAAAATGAGCTTTGGGTTAAATAGTGTTTGGTAAAAATAAATTTGCAAAGAGGCTTTGAATGCAAATTTTTATTTTTTTTTATAAAAGAACTTGCACCCTTTATCGGATCGGCGAAGGTTTCAAACCGCCGGCGAGCCAAATCTGGCGCCGGCGGCCGTCACTTGAGGTCACCCGACCTCAGGCCGCCCCTACCGAGGGTTGTGCAACCTAGGCGAGGGTCGTCGACGCTAGATCTGACTCATCGGTGGCTTGAAACCTGTGCCCTGGTCGCGCGACCTTAGGCACCGTCGCCTAGGTTCGCATGGTCTCAGGCAACGCCTGGACTCGCACAAACTAGGAGCCGTCGCTTGGGCGACCGATCCCTCGCTGTCCCTCGGCCGGCCCTTGACTGGAACACCTGATCTATCCTCCTCAACGAAGAAGATGAACAGTAACAGAGAGGGGTAAAATCGAAAAAATAGGAAATTGGTGAGGATAATTTTGGAACGAAAAGAAACATTTTAGCATTTGGCCAAATGTTGAAAGCTCAATGCTGGTCCCTACCAGCATTGAGCTTTCAGCTTTCCTAAGGTTAGCATTTAGCCAAATGCTGGCCTAAAGCTGAACCAAATGCTTCAACATTCGCCCAAGGGGCTTTAGGGGCTTTGAGGGCTGAAAGCCCATTGGGAAAGCTAAAGCAAACCCACCCTACATTGGGAAAAATTAGTCTAACATGTCCTCCTAAGCCCATTGCACTTTTGTTAATTCAGTCCCAAACATTTTAATTTTGTCAATTGAGTCCTAAATATTTTAATATTTTGTCAACTGAGTCCCTCTGGATAATTTTCGCTGGAAATCGCTGATGTGGATGTCAACCATCCTACGTGGCACGGCCGGCTGCCGTGGATAATTTTTAATAATATTTTATATTTTATTGTGTTTTATTATGATTTTTTTCTTCTTTACTTTTTCATTACTATGATTGGCGAGGGTTACTGGCGGCCCCCGGTCACTGGACGAGGGCATCGCGACCCTCACCCACGGCCGTTGAGGGGCCGGTGGCCCTTGCCCTGTGGCTGGCGGGGCTCAGCGACCCTCGCTGGTGATAGTAAAAAAATAATAAAAAATAAAACAAAAAAATTAAAAATTAAAGAAAAAAGAAAAAATCGAAAACTCTATTAGAATGTTATTAAAAATTGTCAGTGTTGGCCGTGCCATGTAGAATGGCCAGAGTCCACGTCAGCGATTTTTGGCCAAAATTTACCGGAAGGACTCAATTGGTAAAATTAAAAGGTTTAGGAGTGAATTGTAATAGATTTAAGACTTTTTGGACATCTTTTCCCACTGCATTGTGGATGAAATTATATTGATAGGGATGTCTTCGAGTCCATGCATTTGTGTATGGCAAGTACGACCTCAGAGCCTCAACATCAGAAACCATGCTTCAACTTGCTGGAGTCTCGACGAGGCTCGCTGGTAGAATTTATTTTCTCTAGCCTCCAAATTTGGTTTTGTGAGAGAACAGGATCAGGGAGAAAATAATACCAGTAGCAAATTGGTAACTTATTAACTTCATAATACAGGATTTTACTTCAAATTTCGTAACTTACTATTCAAATGGCCGAAATCGCTGACATGGTGGTTCAATCAGTGCCGGGCTGGTTCTAATGTGACACGGCTGACACTAACATTGACGATTTTTGCAACTCCTTGAAACACATGATCCTCCCCCGGCGCTTCCATCACTTCCACAGCTCCCGTCCATCCGCTCCCACTCAACAACTCCTTGTAATACCAACCCCTCTGTCTCAACGTGTCCTTTTCAGCAATACAGATTAGGATCCTATTGACACCAAAACCCGAGAGCCTCGGGTCGGTTGCCGGGTTTATCAGCGGGTCGTCGTACCCGGTGTTCGTTGGGTTCGCCGCCCACCAAAACTCCTCGACGAAGTACCTCTTCTCGGGTTCGGTGGCCTCCAAAGGCAGTGATTCCTTACCCTAGAAATAGGGGTGCACCATAATAGCACCGGCAAATTCGATTCCTTTGAGCTTCTCCTCTCCCGATCAGATGCCCATGTTGTGAACTATGTTGCCACCGGCGCTATCACCAGCCATGAACACCTATGAAGAATTTAGAGGATGTTGTAAGGATGCCGTAATAGACAGCTCTCGAAAGAAAATTTTGTTACCATTGTAAATATGATAAATTGTTTTTAAAACTACCAATATCGAATGATGATTTCCATGTAGATGTTGAGCTATTTTCAACTTTTTCAGAAAAAAGGATATCACACGCGTCAAAATTTTAGTATGACACACACTTAAGTGTCATAATTTTGTTTTTGATCAAGAGAGTCATAACTTTCGTACGACGCTCACTTGAGTGCTATAACTTTTTTTTTTCCGTTGACTTGAGTGCTATTTTCAGTCGATCACTTGAGTACCATAGTATTGGAATGACACTTTCATGACATTTGCATTGAACGTATTCAAAAAATTAGCACTCAATTGAACGTTTTATAGAAGTCATCACATTCAAACGATCGATTTTTTTTTTTGGCACTTAAGTGAGCGTCATACGAAAGTTATGATACTTGTGGTCCCTCATCCCCAACTATGAGACGGGGTGGGTCGAGGCTGGTGTTAGCCTTGTCCTGCCCAACTAATTTGCCCCTTACACACTTTAAGAAATGAAAATATTTTAATATTTGTTTTGCTTATAATGTTTCTTTTCAAAATATAAAATAATATTAATACAACCCTAAAAAAAGTACCTTCTCCCTACAAGTTTTGCTTTTGGAATGAATGCAAGCTTAGAAAGTCTAGGTAACCAAAATGGGACACTTGTTTCCAATGTGTTTCATCTTCACAATTGTCCCACGTTGACTAATTTGTGAAGTTGGAGATTGATCGGCTCTATAAAACCAATTCATGACGCTAATCTTTTTGATAAAATCTACTAATGAGGCCATCTTTTTATTATAGAAATAATAAAATTTAGAAAAATGTCAAATAGCCATCCCTAGAATATACTAGCTTTCAAACATACATCACCAAAGACATTATATACAACACTTCATAGCATAGTCAATAGTCATAGCGCAACACCTCTATATTACAACCACAACTATACCAAACAGATCTATTAGTATGAGTTTGGACGTTATATCTACTAGTGTATTATATGCCGATAAGTGATTGCGATAAAAAATGAAGAACATCTCAGATTACCTTGCTGAGATTGGCATGAGAATTCAACCACTCCTCGGGGCTGTTTCTGGAAAAATGAGAGGCCACCCATTTCAGGGTAGTCCATGAATCATCATAACCTGCCGGAAGAGGATGCTCCGGGGCTTCTATAATCGACGGAGACAGCGATGATGTAAGCCTCCACAACTAAGGCATTTAGATAGTTGTGGCGGGTCGGCGACCATGCCGTCCCCACTATGAAGCCCCCTCCGTGAAAATACACGAGTACGGGGAGCTTTTGGAGAGAGCCGATCGCTGCTTTCGGGATGTAAAGTCTTGCTGACACACCGGAGTCCGATGAGATGGCGACGCCCTTTGATTGGATGCCGGTCCTCTCATTAAGCGATGGAGAGACGGTGTCCGTGCCCATGAGTCTCTCCACTCGGCCATCCTTGTAAATCCTTACCACCGGAAACAAGTCATAGGCCACTTCTGTTTCCATTAGGTTTGTGACTGAAATAGAAGCAAGACTGCTATTGAGGAGAAGAGGAAAGAGAGTTAACCAGGAGTTTATGTTGTGTTCTTCCATTATGTTGCTGTTTTTATATACCTAGACATCGTCGATAGTCTTTGTCATATCTGGAAAGTTTAATTTTCATCCGATTATCGTCGTTTATTTGGAATGATGATTATTGACTGGATAAGAAATTTGATAGCCGGCCGGATCAAGCAGACAATTAGATTCTGTTTGTTTCGCGGAAAATAAACTATTTGAACAATATTTTCTAAAATTGATAACTTGAAATAATTAGTTAATTAAAAAATATTTTCATTATTGACGACAATTTATGTCTAAATATTTTCTTTGACAATGAAAGTACTTTCCCTTCATTCGTTTTTTTTAACCAATACAAATTATAGTTTTTAAGAAAATATATTTTAAATTATTCATTTTCTACAAAATAAATCGAATTTTACTGGTTTTGAAAAGTCTTTGCAAGATATGAGATCATTAATTTCCACGCTTACCAATTTCATTGGCAGTTCCATTGATTCTTGTCATAAGAAGCCGGGTGTTATTTCCCCTCTCTGGACATACCCGAAAGATGTGGAGTCATGCTATCCGATATCCTTAACAATTGATAAAGTAATTAATAATAAGGAGTTCAATTGAGTTTAAGTAAGCCAAATAAGAATTGAGTTATACTTAGGGGTGAGCAAGACGGACCGACTGTACCAGTAATCGCCCGGACCGAACTGAACCGGCTAGTTCAATCCAATTCCCGAGGCCGTTGATCCGGACTGATTATTTTTTTATATATTTATTTTATTTCTTCAATGTAGACCTAACAATTCACTGGTTACTTTTTTATTTCTTAAATGCAAATCTAATTTTCATTAAAATATTAAAATTTGCTCACCCCTACTAACAATCCACAAGTTCCATTGGACCGCCCAAGAACAGGACTAGATTGGTCCCAAAACCATTCGGCTCGTTTCCCGGTACCAGAAAATGGGAATCGGTCCTTCCGGTCCGGTTCTTGGTTCTTGGGTGGGATTGGACTGGACGGGGAACCGATCACCCCTAGTTATGCTTAAAAGTTTGATTTGACAGAATATAGTGAGGGATAAGTAATAGATTTTGTTATTGACTTGCATCATATTCTCTCAGGGATTAAAGGTACATATCTCTGAATCCAGCTTGAGACCAGTACGATCTTCACGTATAAGGGATACTGACAAAAATGATGCCTGAACTTTGGCCCAATATGCAATACGGTCCCTGAGTTTTTACTTTGCTCGATGTGGTCCTTGAAACTTAGGTAATACGTGAATTTTTAAATTGCTCAATATGTTCCTTGAACTTTTACTACATATTCAATGTAGTCTCTACACAATATGATAAGGGACAATACTGAATATTTTCATATAGTCTAGGGGCTAAATTGAACGTGTACCAAAAATTCATGGACCGCATTGAACAAATTAAAAGTACAAGGACTATATTACATATTGGGCCAAATTTTCGGGACCATTTATGTCATTTTCTTCACGTAGAACGAATCCATACATCACAAATTAAAAAGAATTTGGAGAGAGAGTAGACCTGCAAAGTAAGAGAGTTCATTATGGCCCTAGTTCCCTAAACAGTCGCCATGTTAAGTCTAATCACAATCTGGTCCCGATCTTTTTTTGTTCAGTAAGAAAATACCCGACTTTCACTTTAGTCCCAAATACACGAATACGCGTTAGGTCTAATCGCAATATGGTCCCAAACTTTTTTGTGTTCAGTAAAAAAAATACCCGATTTCACTTTTGTCCCAAATACCGAGCTGATTCCTACATACGGCGTGTCATTTTTGCCCGTGTGGAGAGGAACACGAGTTTGGAAGAATCGAAGACATAAAGGCTTGTTGAGGGTTTACTAGACATTTGCGATGAGTACGCAAATGAGCTCAAGAAGCCGAGATCGGATGAGAAGAAGCATATGGCGAGAATGGGGAAAACGGAGAGCTTATGGTGCTAAGTTTCTTCGCTCTTTTACTTAGACTCAGCAGCTGCTAAGGATGTTGTAAGGATCCTGGGTCCCATTTGCACGAAATTGTCCGCTTTGGACACACAGTTCTCACGGTTTTGTTTTCTCCGGGACACCCCGGAAAAAGGCCTCATGCAAGTTAAGAGGAACCCAATCCTTTATAAACTAGCACATGACTCCCCCCTAAGCGATGTGGGACGGGGATGTCACAGATTTCATCTGCTATTGTAAGCATATGAAGTTATTTGCATAACATTAGCTGATAGGCAAAATTGTCCAAAAAATCTTAAATCTATTGCGGTTTTGCTAATTCAGTTCTAAACCTTTTGATTTTGCCAATTCAGTCTTAAAACCTTTTTCACGTTTTTCCAATTGAGTCCATTCGGCCAAATTTGGCTGGAAATTGCTGATGTGGATGCCGGTGTCCTATGTGGCACGGCCAGCACTGACGCGGACACAAAATTTAAAAATATTTTAATATTTCTTTCAAGAGTTTTTGGTTATTCATTTATTTATTTATTTCCTTCGCCGGTTCCGGCGAGGGTTTCCCTCGCCATCGCAAGTGAGGGCGACCCTTGCTTGAGGCCACCGGAGGGAAGAAGGGAAGAAAAAAAGAAAAAGAAAAAAAGTAACGAAAAACAGAAGAAAAAAAGGAAAAAATATTAATAGAAATTGTCCACGTCAGCACCCATCGAGCCACATACGACAGCGAGTGTCTACGTCAGCGATTTCTACTCAAAATTGACCAAGTGGACTCAATTGGTAAAATGTGAAAATGTTTAGAACTCAATTGGTAACTGAAAATTTTTAGAATTGAATTAGTAAAACTGCAACAGATTTAGGACTTTTTGGACAATTTTCTCTCAGCTGACACACCGCATTACATTGCGGATGAAACGATAGTGATAAGGATGTCGTCAAGTCGATGCCTTTGTATGATATATAAACTCGCTGGTCTAATTTTATATACTTCGGCCTTCAAATTTTGGTTTTTTTTAGAGAACAGGATCAGGCAGAAAAAGGATATTAGTAGTGAATTGGTACGTTATTAAATTCAGTATACTTCGACCAAAAAAAAAAAAATTCCGTATACAACATTTCATTTCCAACTTTATAACTTACTATTGATTTGAACTTTGGTTAATTCCTTGTTTGGTCGGTAACTTACCCCACTAAATGCGAGCCTACATTGGTATAATAAGTTAGTAATTTCCCTGGTGCATCACTAACTTTTGTTGCGGAAAAAAAAAAGGGTACGGACGGGATGGGGACCTATCGCATAAGCTCATGGAATGTTCGATTTCAGAAGCCAAATGAAGCACCAACTTTTCACTGGGTGACCCCGATGCCACAGCCATTTCAGGCGAGCGCTGTAGGGGTGTCAAAATCAAACAATATACCCGAACTGAAAGATAAACCGACCTGAATCGAGTAGTTACAGTTCGGGTCGGGTAATGACTTAAATTATGGGTATTATGGAAATTTCGGGTCAAGTCGGTTCAGATGGTGTTGCGGTTCAGGTTTGTCACGTGTAGATATTGCTCACTTATCTAAATTTGATTTTTCACTAGCAATTAGTCGTATCTTATATAAATTTTCTTCACTGATTTTGGCATCTCTGGCTTAATTCGGCCGCCAAAACTTGGATTTCACAAGAACCAAACAGCTAAGGAGAACAGAAAAATTGAGCCTCGAAGGAAAGCAGCTGAAGCACCGTCACATACAGTGAATATAGGTGGGATTGGCCAGACACTACACGGATTCGAGCTCAAGCAGAAACCGTCGCACATCATCTGTATCCTTGAACACGTTCTTGGGTCTACAAAATCAAATCGGAAAAGAAACATGAAATCCGACCCGACCCGAACGTTTTGGATCATGACTTCAGTGTTTCGGGTCGGGTCGAGCACATGCCTCTATTGTTTCGGGCCGGTTCGGGTATCGTGGAAACCCGACCCGACCCATTGACACTCCTAGCGAACGGGGGAAGCCCAAGACTGACAGTACACCTAAGTCTAGGACTGTCGTTCGTAGACTAACCAAGGTTTCCCGAGACCCGTGATAGATTGGGGAATCGAATCTGTGACTTTCAACTTGCAAACCAAGCCTTGGACCCCTCGTGATTACTAACTTCAACAGCGAGATTCTATTTCCAATTGCTAATTTGTGAACAACTTGGTAACTAACCATTAAATTTGGTGTTCGAACTTACCACAGTAAAATCGGGCCTACGCTGATAAGTTACTTATTACAATGACAAGTTACTAGATTTTAATGTCATTTATAATGACGAATTCCGTATTTTGTTGGTTGCTGACTAACTTGTAAGCGGACCTACTTATGTAAGTTACCAATTTCACTGCTGAGTTTTTGTTTTAAAGGGTAAATTTCTGAGTAAGTAAATAACTTAACATTCCACTCGAAGTTGATAAGTTCATTACCACGGATGGCGAGTTGCTACATTAAAATTCAAGCTACGTTGGTCAGTTATTAATATTGCAGGTAAATTACCACTATCCCCAATAAGTTTTTCTTTTCAGTGGTAATTTTTTCTTTCAAAAAAAAAGCTCATAACTTAAGGCGCTAATGATAACCATTCTGTTAGATTTATGTTCCAAACCTGTTTCTGGAACATAAATCCGTTTGGTAACGCAATTTCATTTTTCTATTTCTAGAACAAAAATTTATTTCAAAATAGGTTTGGAACAGAAATGAGAAGTCAAAATTTTCAGCTTCTCTGTTTCTAGAACAGAAATAAGAAATAAGAATTATTCTCATAGCTCACTCCCTCTCTCTCGCGTCCCGGTCGCCGATCCGCCATCCACCAGCCGCAGATCGGCCTTCAGCCGTTCACCGTCGCCGGTCGGCCTACCGCCGTCCACCAGCCGTCGTTAGCCAGCAACCATAGAAATTTTAATGTTGTTAGCAAACAAATTTCTGTTTCGGGAACAGAAATTTTGTATCGTTATGAAACGCATTTGTTTGCTCAGAAACTAGAAATAAAAAAAATCTATAATTTTTTTATGGCTAGAAATTAATTCTAGAAACAGAATGGTTATTATTCAAGTCCTTAGTATTGCATCTGACAGTTACACGACGGTCAGCCTAGCAACCAAGAGGCTGCTCGTTACACGATTTTACCAATAGGATTTAAAAAATTACAGTACGTACAAGAAAATTACTGCGCAAGGATCATGGTTGTTGTCAAAGGGAAACCTAGTTGTCCTCGTTGATGAAGGAGACCAATTTCTTCATCATCTTCACAGCATTATCACAGCCGGGATTGAACAAATGGAACACATGATCCTCCCCCGGGGCTTCCATCACTTCCACAGCTCCACTCCACCCACTCTCTCTCAACACCTCCTTGTAGTGCCAACCCCTCTGTCTCAACGTGTCCTTTTCAGCAACACAGATGAGGACCCTTTCGCAACCCAAACCCAAGAGCCTCGGATCCATCGCCGGGTTCAGCAGCGGGTCGTCGCAACCGGTGGTCGTCGGGTTCGCCACGTGCCAGAACTTATCGTTGAAGGACCGCTTCTCGGGTTCGCTGGTCTCTGAGGGCAACGGCTCGTTGCCCCATAGAAAAGGATGCACCATAATCGCGCCCGGAGATCCGATTCCGTTTAGCTTTTCCTCTCCCAATCGAATGCCCATGTGGTGAACTATGTTACCGCCGGCGCTGTCTCCGGCCATAAACACCTATAGAGAATTAATAGAATGTTGCATTAGTGTGCATAGTTATTGCTGAGCCTGTTTAAGGATACTATGAACAGTTCACAACAGATAATTATGTTAAACCATCGCAAACATTGTTTTTGGAATGACGATTTGCAAGTATTCGTTCATTTGAAATCTGCACTGCCTAGCCAAAACCATTTTGAATTTGAACATACAAACTGCTGGAATGTGATCCATACACCCCATCGATAAGAAAACACGGAGATTCCACTCTTCCTACAAGTCTATTGGGGTGTGGGATGCAGTGGGGGCAGATATTAGCCCTTGGGCAATATGATATTATTATACAATATATGTTTAAAAGATGTGAAATAAGAATGATACAACAACCCTAAGAACAATGTTTTCTCTCTACAAGTCCCGCTTTTGTAGAAAATGCAAGTTTGTAAGTCCTCTAAATAAGCAATATGGAACAATTGTTTGTCATGTGTTTCATCTTCACAATAATCCCACATTGACAAATTTGTGAAGGTTGGAGCTTGGTTGTCTCTATAAAACCAACCCATGATGCTATTTTCTTATTCATGAAATCTACCCATGAGGCCATTCCATCTTATAAAAACAATAAAGATAAGGAAAATGTCAAATAAGCGATATAATTGATCTTTCAGGTGTTGTAACTTTAAAACATATATCACCAAAGACACTATGTACAACAATTTATTTTACAGTCATAGCTCAACACCAATATATTGCACCCACAACTATACCAAACAGAAGCTGAATTTGGATGTCACATCTATTAGTATATATATACCACTAATTGATCTAAATAGAAAATGAAGAACATTTAAGATTACCTTCTTGAAATTGGCATGAGAATTCAACCACTCCTCGGGGCCGTTTCCGACGGAATGAGAGGCCACCCATTTGAGGGTAGTCCATGAATCATCGTAAGCCGCTGGAAGAGGATGCTCCGGTGCCCTTCTATAATCGACTGAGATGGCGACGACGTTAGCCTCCGCGACTAGGGCATTGAGATAGTTGTGGTAAGTTGGGGACTGCGCCGTTTCGAGCACGAAGCCTCCTCCGTGAAAGTACACGAGTACAGGGAGCTTTTGGAGAGAGTCTACGGCTGCTTTTGGGATGTAAAGTCTTGCTGATACGGCGGAGTCTGATGAAATGGCAACGTCTTTTGACTGGACGCCCGTGTTCTCGTCGAGCGATGGAGAGACGGTGTCCGTGCCCATGAATCTCTCCACTCGGCCATCCTTGTAGATCCTTACGTACGGAAACAAATCATAGGTCACTTCTGTTGCCATGAAGTTTTTGAGTTAAATGGAAGCAAGATGATATGGAGGAGGAGAAGAAGAAAGAGAGTTAATCAGGAGTTGATGTTGTGCTGATTTTATATACCTGGACATTGTCATAAGTGGAATGCAACGTAAATTGGTTTGGGTGACCGAACACCCATTTTTTTTTTTCTTAATTTGGAATTGGATAATCTTGTCATACGAAGCCGATTGTCATTTCCCTTCTCGGGACATGTCTAGAAGATAATGGACTCATGCTCTACGTAAATCTAGTGACCTATAATGGAAAATAAAGCGAAAGTAATCAATAATCAAGGATTTCGAGTAAGGTTAAAGTTGAGAAAATTCCCCAAAAAGTTCTAAGTTTATTGGGAAAATTACCAAAAAAAGTACTAAATTTATTGCAATTGTGTCAAATTTGGTCATAAATCCTTTGTTTTTTTGCCAATTCAATCTTAAACATTTTGCATTTTTGTCAATTCAGTCCATCCAGACAACTTTGGCTATCAGGCGCTGAAATGATAATTTTTAATAATATTACAATATTTTTTTCAAACTTTTTATTTAATTTATTTATTTTCTTTTTTTTTCTTTATTTGTCTTTATTTTTCTTCTCCTTCTTCCTCGAGCCGGTCGCTGGATCGGCAACATGCCAGAGGCGAGGGCCGGTGAGGTCGACCAAAATTGGCTAGATGGACTAAATTGGCACAAATGAAAAATGTTCAGAATTGAATTGGCACAATTCCATTAGGTTAAAGATTTTAATTGTCATATGACAAAACTATTGACTTTAATTGTCATATGATCTTGCTTCCATATGACAAATCATAGGCCACTTCTGTTGTCACGGCTAATGCTATTGTAAATATTGTCGAATGTCAATTTACTACAAGGCCACCTTGCTTTGATGGAACTAACTATGGATATTGAAAACAGAAAAATGAGTGTGTACATCCAGTCAACATACTTTGCAGTATGGAGCGTCTAGTTAGCTAGAGCATCTGCTCAGTTGACAACAACAGATGAAAATGGAATTGAAATTGTCCGACTTACTGCTCTCATCCCTAAAGAACAAATGAGATGACAAGCTTTAAATGCAAAAGCACTTCTTATTTATACTGCACATCATCTCCGTCTGAATTTAATCATATCTCTTCTTCTACTACGGTCAAAGAAATTTGGGATAGGCTCCAAGTCACATTTGAAGGGACAGGCCGAGTAAGAGAAACCAAACTAAACACCCTAATTGGAAATTATGAGATGATCAAGACGAGGCCGGATCAAACAGTGACTCAAATACACATGAGATACACAGAAATCGTAATGGCCTTGCCAACAAAGAAAAAAAAAACGTATATAAATGCAGAAAATGTGAGCAAGCTTTTTAGAGCTCTTTCAAAAGAATGGAGCCATGTGAAGACTTGAATTCTTGAGACACCGAAAATTCAGCTCTGTTCGATGGATGAACTGATAGGGACTTTGATGTTACTGTTGCAATATTAATGCGAAAATTGACAGGATCTTGCAAATTAAGTCAATGCGAAATTACTAGAGAAATTAGATTTACGTGGTTCGGTCTGAATGTCGATACCTACATCCACAGGAGAGTCAGCCACAATAACCGAAGAATCAGAGTTACAATCGCTCGTACTCAAGTGTTTCCCATAACTAAATTATATCCAAAGCCCAAAGTGTTTACAAATAAACAACTAGATTAAAACTCACAAAGCACAAATCACCGTGTGTGTTTAAGCTCCTGTTCACGACCGTACGGCTGAACCCAAAAGCCCTCTGTACGCTCGTCCTTTTGTGTGGGTTCTAATAAAAGGAGTCTCCACTGTGCAGCCCTATCTTCGTGAAAATCTTCTCTGTGACCCAAAAAACGTCAATTCCCTTTTCGTATGAAGATAAAGAAAGAAAGTCAATTATCTTTCTTTATGCTGGTCAAAGTTATTAACTTGATCTGGTCAATCTTCTTGAATAAAGACCAAATATAGATAAACCCATTTAACAGCAAAGCAAAGAAAATAAGATGCGGTCAATGTTGGATATTTATCCAAACAAATCAGATTTTCGTAAACTGTTCAAACTCAAAACATAATTTAATAATTTTTCACATTGCCTCGATGTTTGAAGCCAAGTTATAGTACTCATCATCAATGTTGCTCTCCCAACGCCCCGACGGGCGCTCACTCTTCACAGACACCAATTGTGCTCAAGCAAAGCTTGAGCTTCGTCAAATGAACATGCTTAGTTACTATGTCTGCCGGGTTCTCCGTTGTAGCAATCTTTTTCACAACAACCTTACCTTTCGCTAAGACATCTCGAATGAAGTGGTACTTGATATCGATATGCTTCATTCGCTCATGATAAACCAGATTACACGCCAAATATATCGCATCTTGATTATCACAATGTAGATCAATACTTTTCTGTTCTAACCCAAAGTCCAAGTGCAAACCTTTTAATCGCCTCCTTCGCTATAAAGGTCAATACCATGTACTTTGTCTCAGTTGAAGACAAGGCAACGTGATTCTGTAAGAATGCATTCCAACTAACTACACCACCGTAAGCGTAAACATCTACCCTGCTAAAAATCTGCATTCATCCAAGTCACCTGCGTGATCCGAATCCATATAACCAGTGGTCTCATTGTCATTACTTTCCCTTTGGTACACTATACCAATGTCTGTAGTCCCTATTAAATATCTGAGGATCCACTTCACAGCTTCCCTATGAGCTTTATCAGGACGCTTCATATAACGGCTAACAACGCTCACAGCTTGTGAATATCAGGCCTAGTATTGTAAATTAAGTCGGATCGATTCTAGGATAATGCACTCTATATGTTGAATCATAGTTATTGTTTATTTAAACCTACAGCAAATATGGCAGTATAAGTAAATGACCATCTATTTGACAATATTGTATGATCTTGCAAGGTTGAGAACGGCTCTGGAGCTGTTAATGATATGGCAAACACCATGATGCAAAAATTCTGGGACTCAGCCCTTGCTTTGGAGCCTCCAGATGACACTGACACCCACAGGTATCACTTCATATGTAAGAATGAGGTCTTCATGGAATGAACACATAATATGTAATGCATATACTAAAGTTAGTCCAAAATCTGATTTCTGCGAAATGTTATAGTGACATGTCAGCAGCGATGCCCTCAGAAGGACCAGAGAGTACCAAGTCTGGATATCCTTCCCTTGGTCTGGGAAATTCATTTGCATTCAAATTTGAGGACCTTAAAGGTCGTGTGCACAGGTTAAATTGCGGTGAGTATTGCCTAAGAACAACATTTTACGGTATGAGTCGATCTCAAGACTCGAGAGCATCCCCCTCTTCAGGGCCAAATTTACTCAACCTAGTTCACTGAGGAACAACTTCTATTCTATAAACTAAGACATCATTGATATTTGTGCGGTAAACATATCAGAAGGTCACAATTATGATGTGCTTGATTTTTGGAGGGTTTGTCGAATTTGTAATTGTATTGGTTTGGCTGAGAAGGAACTGCTTAATGCGAGCCTTCAATTTCTAGTTTCATCGGCACCATAAGTCTTTTATCTTGTCCTTAGGTACTGAGAACTTAGACGAGCTTCTATCCGCCGTGTTGCAAAGAATTGGAGTTGGTAATGATTCACAGAGACCTCACATGTTGGTGAGTTCAAATTGATGTAGTACCATACTCTGTGCATCTTACGATACTTTCGTCAGTCCAATTTGGTTACTAAGTCCGAACTTTTTATTTGCATGTTTTATTTGTCAATGATAGTATGAAGATGATGAAGCTGCTAAAGTTCTATTGGCCACTGATGCTGATCTTGCTGGTGCTGTCAGCCATGCAAGATCATCTGGACAGTGAAAGGATTTTGTTGGAATGATATTTAGTCAATGTAAGGACTATAAATGCGTAACTCAAGGATCTTGACAGGGATTTTGTTACCCTATGCCAACTTGCTACTCTTAAAATCTTAGTTGATCATTTATTGGTTTTGATATCAATTGCGGATTTGAGCCAGCGCCCACATTCTAGTATATGTTTAAATCCTGTCGCATCTGTAATTACAAGTAGATGTATTCAAGATTAGGCCATCTCTATACTACCGTATATACCTAGCCAAATACGAAATTATAGGGCCACATTTTTGTTGTATAGCCATGGTTTCCTCAGATTTCTATAGCAGTTGCTTCGTTGCAAAATAAATAAATAAATAAATAATAGCGATGTTCATATCATTGAAAGTTACTTTAGAGCAGATAGAGAGTTGGGTCAATTTTCATTTACTCCAAAGTAAGCTTTTATCCATCACAATTTAGTAATTCGGTGGGAAAATGACACAAATATTTCTTATACTTTGACCTAACATTCTTTGTCTTAGACTTTTAATTTATTCAATGCGATTTTTCAACTATTCCTGAATTTTCAATCTAGTCCATCAACTATTCAGAGCAACGTCAAATTAATGTTTTGGTGCTATTCACAAATTTTCATAATTACACTATAGCCCAAATTTTTAGCATATTCTTTCATTTCAAATTCATTTTCTAAATCAATAAAAGTAAAAATACAACCCCAATTAGAGTTGCATCGGATACATATTACCTTTTATTCGATTAGAATATTTTACAATGATATTAGAATATTCATGGATTTCTTGTACTTATAGTATATTACTCTAAGAATTGTTGCTTTTTATCTTACTTATTTCATTTTGTTCTCTACCCTTCCGACGGGCTTAGAGAAGGTGCGAAGCAGTCTATGGGGTTCTAGTGTTACTTTATAGTGACTGTAAGCTAAATTATACTCAAATGAAACTATGGGGTTCTAGTGTTACTTTATTTTCTATTAATTTAGAAAATAAAATGGAATGAAATGCTATTCTAAAATTCAGGCAATAATTATGAAAGTTGAGGGACTATATTGAACAAATTGAAATTTATAGACTGCATTCAATAATTAGAAATAGTTTAAGCACTACATTAAATGGATTAAAAGTTTAAGAATGATGTTGCATATAGGGACAAAGTTAAGGAATTATTTGTGTTGTTTTTCCTAATTATATCATATCTTTAGTTACATTCCCTCGTAAATTTAAATTTTAAAAATTCGAAGTTAGGTTTTTATAGTCGAGGTTAGTAGTTTTCATTTAATTTCCAACTTTTAATATATATGTTTTTTTTGCAAAGGGCAATATGTAAGATTTTATCAACAAATTTTTAAAGAAATTTTGAATAGTATATAAAAAACAAAATGTGGAATTTCATGACAAAAATTCCATAACCTACAAAACCACCGGTTGAGAATTTGGCTGGTTAGCGAAAAGTCACCACCACCAAAAAGCCCATGCAGCGGATCGTACGGCTGAGATCGCCATAATCAGACGGAGAACCGCACCTTGACCGTTAAAACCATTGAAGAAGAAACGAAGCAGGTGGATCAATGAACAGTGAGCGAAGCGAGCGCAACGCACAGAGGAAGAAGAAGAAGGAAAAGCTTCGAGGAATTCGGTCTTTCTTTTCATTCTTTTTCGTTGGGTAAGCGATCTCGGAACTTGGGTTTCTTCTTCTTCTTCTTCTTCTTGGTTTTGAATGTTGCAGATATTGCGATTCCAGAGCATTTGCATGGTTTCTTTTATTGATGTTCATGTTCTTGCCGCTGTTTCTATCATCGTAGATGACGCCGATTCTTTCGATTCGTTTTACTTCCAGAGACCATTAATGGGACTTCATTCTCTCAGAATATTTAGTTTGGTTCGTTATTCAGTTGATGAATGAAAAATGAGTACTTGGTTAACTAATGCAGAGAAGGTTATGGAGGAAATCGATCCTTTTTGGGTTTTGGTACAAATATGACCAAACCGCCCCTAACCTTCCGAGCAAGACCGTGATCTGTTCAAGGGCTCTTTCGTTACTTCGCGGAAATTTTCGAACCTCCCATCCCGGGCTGTTTATATTTTTTCCGCGTGCCGGTTCACAATTCCAACCTGCATTGCCGATTTCCCGTCGCTTTCTCTGCTCGGCAAAAACTTTCCGGGAAAATCACGCGAGAAGGTGCGGCAGAGAGAGAGAGAGAGCGCGAAGCGATAGTGGAGTGCAGACCGCTAGGGTTCTTGTTGGGCCTTCCCTTCGCGTTGGTCGCTCTGGTCCTGTCTCTCGTCGGAGCAGTCGTCTGTGTTCTCGGGTGAGTTTCTTCTCTTTTTCTCACCCCTCTCTTCTCGATAGCTCGACGATCGCGTTTCCATTCAATGTGTGCACGTAACAATGTTAGGGTTTTTCTTCTGTTGAGTTTCTAGAATGAAATCAGCGCGAAAATTCATCGGCATTGTCGAAACTTTCGTCGAGTTTTCATGTGCGTAACAATGGCGATTCCCATGCACAAAATCCAAAAGGCGTTATCTGTTTTGATCTTGCAGCGTCTTCTCTTTTGCAATTTGCTTCTGCGCTTGACGGTTTTGGTCTGCCTTGAATCAATTCTTTCTTCATTCCATTGTTTTTTTCAATCTCTCTGTGAATTACACTTGATTTTTTGTTTTGTTTTGTTATGGATTTTTAAATTGTAGGACGATATTGAGTTGCCTGTGCCCGTGCTGCCTATGACAGGCCATCTGTTCATCTCCTTGTTATTGTGGGCTGGCAGATTTTTCTTTTCAGAAATAATCTATGGAAATTCAAGTGGCATTGCGATCATCGGGTTTGTCCGAATGAATGTGTTCTAGATGGCAAATGGTTTGCTGTTTCCATTGACTTACGTACTCTATCTTTTGTGTTGAGACTCCACACGCGTGTCAATTTGATAACAAGTCCACGGATGCATGTCTCGATTTAGATACGAGGAATAACAGAAATGGTTCTGATTGCCCTCTGCCATTCTATAACCTCACGCCTACCACTAAAGTATGATTTATCTAGAGTTCCATCTTGTCGGTTTGATTTCCATGGAGAACAATATTGTGATGAAGATCATGTTACCTGATTTGTTCTGCACACAAGTTTTATCCTACCATGTTATTTTGCTTCATTGGGTATCGGTTTCGGAGTTTGTCGTTCAGTTGGACGCTTTCAGACTAAACCGTACATAATGGTTGGTAGGAGTCTTGGCTATCAATATGGAATTGGAAGATGTGAAGTCTGATCTATATGCCTTGCGAAAGTTGTATGAGCTTCTCCAACGAAGTGCAGATGGGCCACACCATGGAGATGCTATATATGTAAGCTATTCGCTATATATCATGCAGAATTTTTGCTGCTCTCTTCAAAGAAAAGAAATGAGGATGCTCCTGGGAAGCTTCTTGACTTATTACATCAGTTTTTGCAGTTCAATCTTTGTGGGACTGAAATTTATTTCAATAAGCAATATTCGAGAGATCTTTGGTTTGTCTTGTCTAAGAAAAGATAGGTTTTACTCGATAAATTTTATCGACCTTTTATCGACAGTTTCAATATACAGAGGAAGCTTGATGCTTGCACTTATCAACCAGTGATTTCATACTTATTTATACTTTGTATGCTTTACAGTTGGATCAGAGAGCACAAATGCTATTTAAAGATCTTCTGGATTACGCTACAGAAGGAATTTTTAGGACCTTCAGGCAGGTTGGTAAATAGTTGTTCTCTCCATCTTTTTCTTTCCTTGTGTAGTTTCTTTAAGTGAACTGGAAGATTAGATGTTTATGCCAGTGAATATAATTAACAATACATCGCTGAAAAGTTCAAAGTTTCAAACGTAGCTTCAACTCAGAATTTGACTTTCAATTAGATCTTGCACCAATATTGTCCAGCAAATCTTACCATGTGATGTGGTCGTGCACAGATCGTATCAGCTCAGTCCGCTACCCGTGAAAGTTCCAGTTCCCCTCAGCCGTCGCATTTTACCCCTACTTTAGAGTCTCTTGTTCTACCTAACCGCCCACGGACATCATCTGGTGTCATCGACGTCTTGAGAGATTCTATTTTACATGACACTACCCGAAAGGAGGATGAGTGCTTGCCTGCTGAGAGCACTCCTAACAAATTGGTTCCTGAGCCATCAAAATTTAGCATCTTGTCGAGCAATCAGGGAAGCCATAGGAAGCAGTGCAGGGTTTGTCGAAGAAACATTATGAAGCAACAGATATCTGGTAAAGAGCCAGAGGTATCAGCTAACAGCATAACACGAACAGTCGATGGTCAAGAAAGAATCGACTTTCGAGGTGGCGAGGAGACAGCAAGAAGCAGTTTTGAGAACTATGGAGATGGGTCTTTTACAAGTACACAAGAGCCACGAAGCCACAAAGTCCTCGACCTCGAACACCAAGCAAGGATTGCTGCTCCTCTAACAACTATCTCCACAAGTTCTCTGGCTTTTGAGCATAGAAAACCTAGAGGCAGGTACAGAAACAAATTTGCTCGTGAGATTCTCAAGCAATCTGATGGAGCTAGTGATTTCACAAAAGACTTAACTGATGCCATCAAACAAATTGAAGCCCGCATCTACGTACTGCTGCTTTATTCTCAAACCGAGGAGTTGATCACGAAAGTAACATCACAAAGTGGAACAGGTAAGGCAGTCGGTGCAATTCGTCCTATGACGGAGCCAAACGAGCAGAAATTTACAGGATTTATGCTGGAACATGGTGCATCTATGACAAATGGGTCGCCGCTTCAGGAGTGGAGTCAGAATGCACATAGCCAAGAGAACTTCAGCCAGGCACGCCAGTTGCAAAGTGAGAAATCCAAGCATGGAGCCTCAAATTTTACCAGGCATCAGACGGGAGTTTTGCTGCGGGACGCTGGTAAGAATCAGAGTTGGAACTTGACTGCAAAAAGTTGTAAGGACCTAGTGAGCCAAACAAGTTTGCGCAGTGAATTTGGTGGGATAAAATCAGGGGAGTACGACAATCTGAAACAGAAAAAGACTCTGGTCCCGCCACAAAATGCGAAGGCCATGGTGGAGAAACTGGAGACTTTGCGGAATCATAACAATCATCCGATTAGCGTAAAAAATAATATGGTTCACGGTTTAATGGTTCCGCCAAGTTTTGCTAATGTGCCAAAGAAGCCTCCATTGGCTATTATTCAAAAGCAAATGGCTAGAGAAAACTCAGTGGTGAAGTTGGCAAAACCGAGACTACTCATCCCTCCTGAGTCATCGGGCTCCATTGCGGCCGTCAGTTCTAGCAGCAAGTTCAGAAGTAAAACCAACATGCCTCTCCGTGTTACTCTCAAACCAACACTCATGGACCAGTTCTCCAGTAAAAAAGAGGCGCCTATGCATAGACAAGCGCAAATGATGCCAAAGAAGATGAGTGTAAGAGCAAGGAATAACATGGTCTCTCCTCAGCGGGAATCAGATCATCACAGGTCGAGCTCTCAAAGCTCATACACCAGCAGGACCAGTGATGGCACTAGCACAAGTAGCAGGACCAGTGATGAAACTAGCACAAGTACCAGAAACAGTGAGGCCTCTGCAGATACTGACTTGTCGACCGGATCCAGAAGGACGTGGGAAGATAGCAGCTCTTCGTCCTCGGTCCCGACCTGCCGCAATGGTCAAGTGGATGCTTTATATGCACCGGACCCCAGGAGGAGAGGGTCCATATCTAGCCATCCAACTAATCACAAGAGGGGAGTTGGTCGGCTGAGACGAATGAAGGATAAATTGGGCTTCATATTCCACCACCATCATCACCACCATCACCACCACCATCAAGGATATTCGGACAACCGAGATAAGAAATTGCAGAGACGCCCGGCAACTTCCATGTGGAAGCAACTGCAGGAAATGTTCCATAGGAGAAATGAGAGAGATGTGAATAAAGCAACTAAGTTGGATAAACACCAAGTTGGTCGTTTTCATGCTCTTGTAGAAGGGTTCATGAGGCATCTACAACACACTAAGAAGTCAAAGGCATCGAGAGGTAGCGGTATAAGAGTCCACAAGAAGAAGACATCGCGTTGGTGGCCAAAGTTGAGAGATCGCGGTGGGATGAAGCCCAATAGAGGACGGGTGAAGCTAAAGTTGCCTGGTAAAAGGTCACGGATGAAAGCTCTCAAAATGCATTAGTCACTAATCAGAATTAACAAGTTGTGTTCAACAAAACGTGGTGTAATTTGTAAGCTCTCTATTCGTCACTTTTTCTAAATTTTTGATAAGGCGTTCATCAAGATTCTTTAGACACCCAACTAGTCTCTAATATATGATTATCAATATGTATCATGCATCCTCGGAATCTTTAAATTTAATGGGATTCACCAGTTTTAATGATGCACATGGTTCAACGGTGCAGGCGCCTAATTTATGCATTGATACCTTCCCGCCGCCCAACATGGAAATTACTATGGCATATAGATTCATGCTCTTGAAGGTGGCCCAACAAGCACGCTGGTTGATACCAATTGAAGTCCTAGGCATGGAAGGGACATGCTTATGTCTAAGAGCAAATTGCTTAATTTTATCTGATGCGACGTTTGTTGGAGACTTAGACCTGGTGGATAGAACTATCATGGAATGTGCATATAAATTTGGGCGACTTGTTGGAGACTTAGATCTGGTGGCTCAAAATCTTTCTCCTGAGTTGACTCTGGTTGAAAAGGTTAGCTTTCTGTTCGAGTCCACACTCATGCTAATTTTATTTTCCGAAATAAGTACGGATGAGTTTGGCATCTATTTTGAAAGTAAATTTCAACTGTCATTGTCTTTTGGAAGCAAGTTTCATTTGTCATTGTGGTTTCTGAATCAATTGTAGCCGTGTACAGCAGTAAATTAAATGGAGTCTGAATTGTTTATCAGCTCTCTTAAGGTCTTAGCAAAATGTTGATTGTTGTTGTCTGAGGCTTAGCTGCCATACATGAGCACTGAGATTTTTCTATAACATTCAAGGGCACTTGCCTAGTCTTTTTCTGTGGGCCACCAGATAGGGGTGTTATTGGGCTGGTTTTTAGTCTGTTGATGCTCACTTTGTTGCTCTTTGTGCAATGTTAAGATTACAATTGTTGATGTGCTGCTCATGGTTTTCCCTGCATACAGAGTCACGTTTTATTATGTCGGCTCTTGCTCTAGTGTGGGCTTTTCCCTTGTTAAAATGATGCACCGTTTCCGGATGGTTTGGAGTGTTTTGATGGTTCTGTAGGTTGTCAAGACGTAGTCTCACGTTGCAATTTACTTTACATCTTGTATCTGCCACAAATATTAGTACCTCGAAAAATGTCAACTTGTTATTATTAATGAACAAGCTCCCTTTTCGACGTTTAGTTATTTTAGGTGACATAGTATATTGTTGGTCTAGTACATGGAATCAATTTGATAGTATCTGTCCTTGCGTGATATGACTGTAATCCAGACAGCAAAAATGAATATTTTTTATGGTCTGCCCCTCCCCTTTTTGTGCTTAAACATTCTGGATGTGAGCTTATTTTGTTTTTGTTTATTGACTCTATTGAATTTGGTGGTACTTTTTACAAATTCTACAGGTAATGACGGCAAATCCTGAATGTGTGATGCTAGAGACGACGATTCTTGATGCATTGCATATTATGCATGACGGAAAGTTCTTGCACCTGCCTGTCCTTGACAAAGGTGGGTAAAATTTCTCATGACTTCTCCAATGCAGTTTGCACGAATAGTGAGTTAAACGTTTATTGCAGACGGGTGTATTACCGCTTGTCTGGATGTGCTTCAGATAACTCATGCAGCAATTTCCATGGTAAGTCTATTTTCTGAAGCTACAGTTGCATGTTAGAGAGTATTTTAAATATTATGGCCAACTTGATATGATTATTATTTAATTTGATTCTGGGTGCAACACAAAGCAAATGTTGCTATTGTAGTGCCATAATGTTCAAATTTCATTACCTCGCCATTGAGGCATATTGACCCTTGCCACCAGATTTAGGATTGAGATTATAGTCTACTTGCTAGTGGCCAGGGTTGTCCATGTTTTAGTTTCTTCAAGTTGGTAAAGATTTTCAAAGAAAAACCAAATCTGCCATCAAAAAAATTTCAAGCTGAAAGTGAACCAGAGTGATATAGTAAAGCTGTCAAACTAAATCAATAATCTTGGCTTGTTTTGGTTTTGGTTTTGGTTCAAATTGCTTAGTCAACATCATAATGTTCTTATGCATTCAATCAGAAAGAAAGAAAGATATCACGAGTTCTATATGTTTCCTTACCAATAAAAATTACATGGCCATTAGTCTAAATAAAAACACTTGTCTTTTTTATGTAAAACATTGATTTCTTAAAGAAACATTTTACTTGTCTTAAATCTGTAAATGGACCTGAATTTGAAAATTCTGTAAATAGGTTTGCTTGGTCATTATAGCCAATTGGGGAGAAAGTTAAACCAAAAATAAAACCAGGTTAGTTGTCTAGCTCTTTTTTGGCTTAAACCAAGATGATAGGTCAATTGACTGGAAATTTCAGCCAGGTGTGGATTTAGGTGAAGTTGACCTGAATTGAGCTTTTTGCCCTTAGTATTAGAAGAATAAGGCTAATGTTGTCTCTGGGTTTAATTCCGTTTTAGCTGGTCAGAATGAGCCCTAAAAGTGAGAAACATGTGGCATTCCCATTGCTCCGGCTTAATGTTTCAAGCAGAGTTCAATGTTACCTTTTATGTTCCAATGATCCATTGACCGAGACGGTTGTGTTCTAGGATAATGCACTCTATATATGGAATCATAGTTATTGTTTATTTAGACCTACAGAAAATATGGCAGTATAAGTAAATGACCATCTATTTGACAATATTGTATGATTTTGCAAGGTTGAGAACGGCTCTGGAGCTGTTAATGATATGGCAAACACCATGATGAAAAAATTCTGGGACTCAGCCCTTGCTTTGGAGCCTCCAGATGACACTGACACCCACAGGTATCACTTCATATGTAAGCATGAGGTCTTCATGGAATGAATACATAAAATGTAATGCACAAACTAAAGTTAGTCCAAAATCTGATTTCTGCGAAATGTTATAGTGACATGTCAGCAGCGATGGCCTCAGAAGGACCAGAGAGTACCAAGTCTGGATATCCTTCCCTTGGTCTGGGAAATTCATTTGCATTCAAATTTAAGGACCTTAAAGGTCGTGTGCACAGGTTAAATTGCGGTGAGTATTGCCTAAGAACATCATTTTATGGTATGGATAGATCTCAAGACTCGAGAGCATCCCCCTCTTCAGGGCCAAATTTGTGCAACATAGTTCACTGAGGAACAACTTCTATTCTATAAACTAAGGCATCATCTGAACTGTTCTCTATGTATAATTTTACTTACTATGAAAGCATCATCTTTAGGATGGTAAAAGACATTGAAGGATCTATCTTCTCACTTTTTAGTAAAGGACAACACATTGATATTTGTGCGGTAAACGTATCATAAGGTCACAATTATGATGTGCTTGATTTTTGGAGGGTTTGTCGAATTTGTAATTGTATTGGTTTGGCTGAGATGGAACTGCTTAATGCGAGCCTTCAATTTCTAGTTTCATCAGCACCAATGAAGTCTTTTATCTTGTCCCTAGGTACTGAGAACTTAGACGAGCTTCTATCTTGTCCAGATGTTGGTGAGTTCAAATGGATGTAGTACCATACTCTGTGCATCTTATGAGACTTTCGTCAGTCCAATTTGGTTACCTAGTTCGAACTTTTTATTTGCATGTTTTATTTGTCAATGATAGTATGAAGATGATGAAGGTGATAAAGTTCTATTGGCCACTGATGCTGATCTTGTTGGTGCTGTCAGCCATGCTAGATCATCTGGACAGAAGGTATCTCTGTTTTTCTTGTTGGGGCAGATGGTGCTTTTAAGCATAGTTAATGGGAAAATGATGGAAAGATGGATTCACCAGATTTATTGATTGGTTACAGAAATTCTTTTACCCTCTTTGGAAAAGATTTTTCCTCTGTTGTCATTGTGATCATTGAGATACTGAGTAGTAACAATTCTTTGTAAATTTGCTCTTCTTCTTAGAGAAAGCTTATACTATTCCGATAATTATTTATCTGATATGAACAGTGAAAAGATTTTGTTGGGATGATATTTAGTCAATGTACGGACTATGGATGCGTAACTCAGGGATCTTGACAGGGATTAGAAAAGTGAAAACTGAAACTTTTTATGTTTGTTATCCTATGCCAACTTGCTACTCTTAAAATGTTCGTTGATCATTATTGGTTTTGATATCAATTGCGGATTTGAGCCAGCGCCCACTTTGAAGTGTATATAGCTGAGTAAATAGCGATCAGTTTATACTGCTACCTATCAGCTTTCTGCATATTCTAACTAGTTTTGTTAATTTCGATGCCCTACCTTCTGTCTTGGTCCTAGGTTGTGAGGTTGCATCTGGATTTTTCGGAATCCAGCCAGCAGCTAAGATCGCCCCTTGCGACAGACATGGCGACAATGAAAAAGATCAAGGGGATGTCGGTGGGTTCTGGAATTCTGGCAGGCGCAGTCATCTTGACGAGCATTGGCGTTCTGGTCTACTTAAAGCGTACGAAACTGTGAAATTTTCTTGTTGGATTTACCTTGTTTTTTGTTGGGGTTCAAGGTGGATTGGCGAAGCCAGAGAGCCAAGATGGTTTTTGACCAATAAAACCAAGATGGTTCACTTCTTTAGTAAGTATACCACTGTATAGATGATGGACCCTTTAGGGGTGGGTGATGACAAATGACTTTGGTGGGCTGGGCTTCGCTTTATTTTGTTCCTCCGTGTAATTACTGAAATTGAGAAGTTTACTTCTGGAACTTGAAGAGAAAAATCATATCGACAAGGCCAGATTTGTTAGGCTGAATTCCATAAAAAAAAACCCTCAACTTTAGGTCTAGATCTAAATCTACCCCAAATTTTTTTTCCTCACATAAAAAACCCCAAACTTTCAATGGACTCCCAAATCTGCCCACAGTTAGGTTTCCATCCAATTTACACCGTTAAAATCCTGGTGTAATTCTACTTTAACTTTTTTTTTTCGTTTGACATTTTCTCTCCCCTCACCCTCGCCCCAGAACTCTCCCTCTTCTCTCTCTCCATCGAACCCAAAGCAAAGGTTAGCACAAAAACATCATTTTCTTCTTCAGCATTTGGAGGATCGTGAGCTTGCGAATCGGACGGTGGTTTGCAGCTCCTCGCTGTCGCCTCCTCCACCATGTCGGACCACACCTTCTTCTTCATCCTCGACTCCGTCACCTCCTTCGGCCCCACAGTGCTCACCGAGGGCTTCGACTCGACCCGCTCCATCTTGTGGGTCGATGCCAGGACGATCTCTGCCAATGGGATTGTCACCTCGGTGAGGGAGTGCTTCAACACCTTGCTCACCGTCACACGATTCGGCTGACTCCCCGCCATCGGATTCGTGATGCTGAGATCGCCTCGCTACATCATTGCCAATCGCTGTGGGAGAGAAGTGAATTTAGCTGGCTCAGAAAGTCCATGCTCGGTTTGGTTCTCGTCGGACTGCGATCTCGTTGGTGGTGGTAGTAATGGCCTCAGAGATGTGGTCCTCGTTGGTGGGGACAACTTTGTCGTTGATCTCAAGGTAGAGCTCCAGATGATCGGCATATGGGTTGTCTTGGAGTCGCATGATGAGAGGGGTTCGCGTGCGAATTCCCTCTCCCACGGCAGGTTGATGTTGGCGAAGGACTCGAGGACGCTCGACTTCCCGGAGGACCAGTTGCCGACGATGATGATGTTCGGGCGATGGTTTCCCTCCTCCATGACCAAAAAGTGTCGAAGCTTGTCGAGTAGGGGAATTAATGGGGAGAGTGAGAAAGAGAGTGACAAGATTCTGACAAAGTCGAACTTGGGAGACAATGAGGAGAGAGAAAAAGTCAAATAAAAAGTCCGAATAACACGGTTGATGAGATGCCGGTTGCAACTTGTGTTGGTCCGTAGTCCTTTTTGGAATGATTCCTAGTGTGCCCGCCTTAGGGAATTTGAGGGAGCCATTGGATGCCGTCGCTGTAACGTAGTAGGACGATGCTCGGTTAATCCGGAAGAGTACTAGCAGTGAGGCTGTACTGTGGCGAGAGTGAGGTATCTCTTGGCCATGATGATCGGAACACGTGTGTTGCATAGTGCATGCGTATTGCTGAATGTTCTGGTTGAGTGACTGATTGTTGTTTATGCATTGCCATGATATATCTGTCGTATGGCTCAAGGCGAGGTACGTTGCATGTGGTTGTCTTTCGGATGTTGGGATTAGTGTGCTAGAATTGTTAGATTGCTTGCGTGAATCAATGTCCTAATCGGACTTAGGCGTTGACCCGTTGAGATTCGTATCTCACGCGCTTTGGCTGATCGCCTTTCAGGTCTTCGAGATGGCCGTGCGCCACGTTAGGTTTGGTGTTCCTGTCGATCTAACCACGGTACTTCATTACCGTCATATCGCCAATTCTGAGGACGTGTGGGAACAGCACGTGACGACCGTCTGGGTCGATGAGGGGTTGCCACACTATGTGGCACACCTTTTCAAGGTTTGGTTCGTGCGTTAGGCTGGTGTTCTCATAGGACCGATTCGGGGGTTTGATGTACCCTCGGGTGCGGGTCCAATCGTCCAGACATGGGACACGATGGATTCTGACATGCCGGACGGGGAGGTCGAGGACCCAGATCCGAGTTCTGAGGAGGAGGACCCAGATTCGCCACCTGGATATCAGGGTTGACCCGGTGTCGTTAGCCCGGGGGTGTAGAGGAGCTGTGGAGAAGTTTTTGGAGGCCGTCTTGTATATAGTCGGTAGTGTAGCAGTAGTGTATCGGCTATAGCGCGCCCTGACCCGACCCGATATCTTTTTGTGGGTATAAGGGATCGGTCCAAGAAGGACTTGTGTATATATGTTTTTCTTATGGACTAATCAGGTTTAAAAATAAAAGGTTTTTGTGGTTTGTTGTATCTCCTTTTTGTCTATCCCTGTTGTATGTTATCTGGGATTGTATCTGCTTCCGCATGTGCTTAATTATAAGATAAAAAGAAATGGGTCGATGATGTGCCTGAGATATCATCCTTTGACCTGATGTTAGGAAGGGATGGTCGCGCGTCCGGGGTTCGGGGTGTGACAACTTTCATTCCAGGTTCTTTGGCCAAAGAGTTGTGACCTGCATTGAATAGAGCATATAAAAAACCCTTGCTTTGCTTTCATTCAGACAAATTGCTGCAAAAGGGTACTGTATTTTTTTGTGTGTGGGTAAAATAAGGGTGCTGTACTTCAAAAGCACGTAGTAGAACACGTCTTCAACATATTGCAGGTGATTTTCGTTACTTGTGTGATGCGTTCTCTACCGATTGGTAATTTTAGGATAGTTAGAACACATTCTTCTCATAAAAAAGGTGCAGAGTGTCGTGATCACTGAAGTTGCTGTGTTAATCGCAATTCAATAGTCGCGACATGATAATCAAGTAAAAAGCTCGTAGGCAGGTTTATTCTCTGTTCTTCTGTGTTCTGGAGAAGCATGCATTTGGTTATGTTGCTTCTCAATTTTATTATCGTCCGATTCCTCTGTTTTTCTGTATCCGCGCATCAATATTGTGCTCTCGCTTGCTCTGTTTATGTACGTGCGTGAAATAGTGGAGCTGTAGATTTGACTGCACATCTTATTTGCTTCTTCATGTAAATCAGAAATCCATGCTTGGCTAGATTATTTCTTTATCTCCACTATTGGGTGCGCATCTCTGTTTGTGTCTGTACTGCAGCAGCTAACATTGTAGACATCATGACACCTTTATAAAGGATTATTTTGAAACACAAGTACTTTTTCATTCTGAATTAAAATATAAAAAAATTTGAATTCGGGAATGATTCAATGGAAAAACTGTTAGGCAAGTCATACCATTCATACTTAGTGTTTTGATCTAAGATTTCAATTCTTTCATGTTTCAATAGTAGCATATTGTTCGGTGGAGCTAAGATCCAAAATACGGAAGAAAGAGGTGTAATGCAAGCACGGTGTGATATTTGATTAATCATTGCAAAACTTGCAAATGTTCTGTGAGCTTGTGTTTGCACTGGTCTATTAGTGCTAGTATTCAAGATCCATTGATTTGCATAGTTTCTTATCTGATATATGATGATGTTTTAGGAGGTACTTGCCTCCCTCATACTTTATGAGCATTCTACTTTAGCCATAAATTCGATCATCATCATTATAACGATGCTTTGGCTGTCTGTTGCAGACAAAATTGGTCACATGCATTCTACATGGAGAAACTCTGTGAAAAGCTTGGATATGGAGGTCATTATCAGCTTTTGCTTTGAATCCCTTGGCAGTTGATCATGTATTACACATTAACTAAGTTAGGGGATTGTCACTTTTTAAGAGTTGGGCGCGTTTATTTACAATAACTCACAAGGGTTGTTTCTTTTTTTAACATTTGCTTTAATTTTGATGAATTCATTGTTATGATAATTGACTTCATTGGTTTATATCTGTGCACTTCTATATGGGATCTCGGGGGTTGGGTTATGGACAGTGTCTGAATGCGACAATGAAATATGTCCATTTGTGTTGGTCCGGTCCATGGAGCCATCCATTCTTAAGGCAACCATTTACGATCTACATCATCAAATATGTCCATTTGTGTTGCATAAAAGTGTTTTAGTAATAGAATTTTCTTAAGAAATCATAGGAAACAAGTTTTCATAGATTGAGTTAAATATGGAAACATTTTAGCAATATGAGTCGGGGTGGGTATTGGTCAAGAAATTTGCATTACGCATAAAATGGGTCATAAATGGATGAATGAGCTAATTTGAGTCGGACCATTTATGATTCGACTTAAACCTGATTCGATTCACACGTTTGACTTGTCTGTACCATCAGTATACCCAACCAACAAGTTGCCAATCACACAATTTGACCGACAAGATTCAAATTTACAAAGCATATAAGAAAAATACCACGCACGGAACAAGAATTAGCCCCGGACAGAAATGTAGCCACTAATTAACAATAATACCTCTGACCCTATTCATCCTCACTCATGAAGGACACCAATTTCTTCATCATCTTCACAGCATTATCACAGCTGGGATTGAACAAATGGAACACATGATCCTCCCCCGGTGCTTCCATTACTTCCACAGCTCCACTCCATCCACTCTCTCTCAACACCTCCTTGTAGTACCAACCCCTCTATCCTTTTCAGCAACACAAATCAGGACCCTATTGAAACCCCAACCTGAGAGCCTCGGGTCCATTGCCGGATTAATCAGAGGGTCGTCACACCCGGTGGTCATCGGGTTCGCCGCATGCCAGAGGTCCTTGGCCACGGACCTCCTTTCAGGTTCGGTGATCTCCGAAGGCAATGGTTCGTTGCCCCAAAAATAAGGATGCACCATAATAACGCCTGGAAATTCAATTCCATTTAGCTTTTCCTCTCCCAATCGGATGCCCATGTTGTGAACTATGTTAGCGCCTGCGCTATCTCCAGCCATAAACACCTATGAAGAATTTAGAGAATGTTATATTAGTGTGTACACTCATTGCTGAGCATGTTCAAGGATGCTGTAATAAACAGTTCACAACAGAATATTTAGTTACATATTATTATAATTTTTTTTTGGAACCGCCAACTATTTTCAATTATTTGAGAAAACTCAAGCGACCGATCGATCACTAGATAGAATAGCAGAATTATTTTATCTAGTTAATGACAAAGTTGAAATCTCCATCACCCAGCCAAAACTTTTTTGAAATTGGAACATACAATTTAGTGCTTATAACAAAACAAACTAACCATTGTTTCATCAAAAAAAATATTTTAAGAATACTTCTTGCAATCAATTCTTAGTGTGGCTTTAATTTTTTCCTTTTGGCTTATTTGTAACTTTAGGTATGAAATTATCTTTTCCATATTGACAACCTAAAATCTTTAACGGTACGTTTGTTTAGTGAAAAATAAATGATTTGAAAAATATTTTCCTAAAAATAATCGCTTGTATACCTTATAAAAGTGAAATGGACGAACGAAAAATATCTTCATCATTCATGAAAATGTTCAGACATAAATTGCTAGCAGTAATGAAACCATTTTTCATTGAATAATTATTTCAATCGATATAGGCGATCAATTTTAGTAAATTATTTTCCAAATCATTCATTTTTCTCGAAATAAACAGAGCGTAAAATTCGTATAGAACATTATCTTAAGTCGCCTTAATCTATGGAAAGGGATAAATGTTAGAAAAGTCCTAAACCTATTACATTGGTGCCAATTTAGCCCTAAACCTTTTGAACTATAGCCAATTCAATCATTTCAGCTAATTTTGGTCGGATATTGCTGTCGTGGATGCTGGAGGACCTACGTGGCACGACCGGCATTGACGTGGACATTTTTTATTTATTATGTTTTAATAATTTTTTAGTTTTATTATTATTTTTTCCTTTCTTTTCTTCTGTCTTTTCTTTCATGTTTCCTCCGGTGGCCGGTGAGGGCGAATGCCAGTGAGGCCAGTCCTCGCCACCCACCGGAGGGAACCTGGAAAAAAATATAGAAAAAAGGAAAAGAAAAGAAAAGAAAAATAACAAAATAACAAAAATTCGAAAATTATTAAAATACTATAAAAAAAATGTCCACGTAGGCCATCCAGCATCCACGTCAGCAATATTCGGCCAAAATTACCTAGAAGGACTGAATTGGCTCTAGGTCAAAAGGTTTAGGATTAAATTGGCACCATTAAAAGGTTTAGGACTAAATTGGAACCATCAAAAGGTTTATTTTGGAGGCAAATTGGCATCATTAAAAGGACTAAATTGACATGAATGCGACCCTTTTTGTCTATTTTGGAGGCAAATTCAAAGCTTTTTGGCTTCAACCTCTCTTAATAGTATGAAGGCATAGATACTGGACCTAATTCTAAAAGTCAACAATAGGCTGTTTGGTGCAATTTCCCGAAAAACTATTCTTGTGAAAATCGTTACTATTTTCCATGTGTTTCATCTTCACAATTGTCCCATATTATTGACCAATTTGTAAAATGTAAAATGATCCAGCGAGGCGACCTTCGCTTGAGGCCGGCGGAGGGAATAAAAAAAGAAGATAAACAAGAATAAATAAAAAGTAACGGAAAAAAGAAGAAAAGAAAAAAATGATAAAAAAAGAAAAATAAATAAAAGATTTGAAGAAAATATTAAAAAAATATCAAATTTTGTCCATGTCAGTGGCGGCCGTCCATGTAGCATGACCGGTGTCTATGTCAGCAATTTCCTGCCAAAATTTGGCTGAATGAACTTAATTGTTAAAACGTTGCCCCTCCTTTATTACCATTACTCATTTTGGCACTAAAAAGGTCTAGGATTCAACTAGCAAAATTAAAAAGCTTATGACTGAATTGACAAAACTGTATTAGGTTTAGGACTTCTTGGATAATTTTTCCTATATATGTCAAGTAAGAATGAAAACATTTGAGATCACCTTCTTGAAATAGGCATGAGAATTCAACCACTCCTCGGAGCCGTTTCCGGTAGAATGAGAGGCCACCCATTTGAGGGTAATCCACGAATCGTCGTAAGCTGCCGGAAGAGGATGCTCCGGTGCCCTTCTATAATCGACGGAGACGGCGATGATGTTAGCCTCCGTGACTAGGGCATTGAGATAGTTGTGGTAAGTCGGCCACCACGCCGTTCCAATTATGAAGCCTCCTCCGTGAAAGTACACAAGCACGGGGAGCTTTTGGAGAGAATCGATCGCAGCTTCCGGGATGTAAAGCCTCGCAGAGACGGCGGAGTCCGATGAAATGGCCAGGTCTTTCGACTGGACGCCGGTTTTCTCGTCGAGCGATGGAGGGACGGTTTCCATGCCTACAAATCTCTCCACTCGGCCATCCTTGTAAATCCTTACGAATGGAAACATATCATAGAGCAGTTCTGCTTCCATTGAGTTTGGAAGTAAAATAGAAGCGAGTTCGCTATTGAGGATGAGAAGAAAGAGAGTTGATCAGAAGTTTATATAGGGCTCTTGCATTAATTTGCTGATTTTTATATGCCCTACAAACTTGCCTTGACTCGTCGATAGTCCTCGTCATATGTGGACACGAAGAATTTTCATCCTATTAGTGCTTGATAAATTTGTTTAATGAGATGCAATTGTCTAATATGGAACGATGATATTGACTGGCTCTAAATTTGGGTGGCCGGCCAGATCAGGTAGGTGAGCAATGGTTCTTTGCTTTTCAGGTCGACCGACCAATAAGTGACAAAATCTACTGGTAGCACTAAACAACTCTTCGCGAGATACGAGAAGCCGGTTGATATTTCCCTTTTCTAGACATATACAGAAGATAGGGAGTCATGAACAATACAACATTCTGTAATATGATATTAAATTATGCCTCGAGTTTGAGCAAAATCCTGATCCGATGTTAATTTGGAGGCTTCGGATGATTGCCGTAAGAAGAATAGGAAATGAGCTCGATCGATTTCCTATTGCAGCCGGCCAGAACCAGACATTCAGAGAAACAACAAGAAGAAAGTTTCCTTATTATGGTTGGACTGCACAGGTCCGAGAAGAGAAGAACTTGTGAATTGAGAGCTTTTGGTCTTTATTTTATGCCGTGACTTAAAGAATAAAAGAGACGCGCAGAGAAGTTCTCGTTTGCCCGGACCGATGTGTTTGACCATTGTAATTTGTGCCATGAGTTTCACATCCAATTGAGTTGGTTCGATTTGGAAACATTATGGGATTGGGTGGACATGTGTCGCGACCTAAAAAAATGAGTTTCTTTAAGTTAATGGATTATTAGGTTTATCAAAAGGCTAACCTAATACGGACTCTCCAAAACCCTACCAAATCGCAACTTTGGGTTTAAATTTAATATTCAGATGATTTGGAATTTGGAGTCGCCACTAATCATTTTTGGTAGGTTGATTAGAAACCTAAGCAAGGTAATGAGAGAAATACCTTACTTCTACGGACCAGAGATTAAGGGATTCGGGGACTTGATTACACTAGTTAATTAAAACTAATGCCCTTTTGGTACATTAAATTTCTTGGAAGTCCTAATTTGGCAACTCAAGCTTGGTTCACTTTTAAGCTCAAGTGAGGTGTTCTTTTTGTGTTTTCGCTTTTTAGAATGCACTGCAATGACATAAAAATTGTACTAAATGGCAAGACACAATGCACATCATGCAAAAATTAAAATCAAGCACAAGTATGCTAAATGTCGTGCAAAAGAATGACATGACAAAACTAAACTATATGATCATGCGAAACAAATACGACGACAAAGATGCACAATAGGCAAAAATCATGGCGACACTCAAGCACGTGATAGGCGAACATGGCATATGAAATTTGCAAATATGTGACATGTGAACATAACATATAAAGACACACGAATTAGAGTCAAGTTACCATATATGCAAGAATTTTCTAATCAATTTAAGGCATGCAAAAATGACATGTTCTAACTATATGCAATGACATGGAAGGCACAAATAGTATGCAAACAATCATAAAAACAAATAAACTAAACGTGCAAGTTTAATTGATTAACCTTAAATGATGAAGGCTAAACATGGTTTCCACATAACATAGCATATCATGGCAATAGAAATAACATGACAAGTGATGATATGTGTGACGTCCCGAAATTTCAATGTCTATTAAATGAATAATATTGGGACTCTTGGAATTGAGTGACATTTATCGGACACGGAATTGTTCGATCTGGAGGATTTCGATCGAGGACTGAAGCGTAGATATTTATAGTTCGATTAGTTTAGTCGCGCCGTAGATAATTCTCGCCGAATTCCTTCGCGCCCGAGCCTAACCCTGAACCAAATATCCTGAACCAGTCCTGAATTATCAGATTACCAAAATACCCTCAGATATTATTCATATACGCCAGAAACAATTAATACCGAATGACCGTGGGACCCACCTCATTAATGGCAAGTCAATCTTGCTTTTTGACCTTTGGAATTTACCAAAATGCCCTTTGACCTTGGAAAAGACCAAAATGCCCCTCAAGAGCATTTTCTCTCTCTCTCTTCTCTCTCTCCCTTTTTGGACTTCACGGCAGCACCACCACCATCACCCTCACGCACACTCCATCTCCATCTTCTCCACTTGAACTTCACCACCTTCATCTTCTTCTTGGCTTGAACCTAGCCGCCGCCGCCGCCCTTCGCCGGTCGCCGCCCTTCGCCGGTCGCCGCCCTTCGCCGGTCGCCGCCGACCGTCACCGCCAGTTGTCGTGTGAGTTAACCCCTAATCCCTGATTAGGCTGTTAATTGCACTTAGGTTTAGTTTAATTAAGTAACGATAAATAGATTAGTTAGTTACCGTAGTAACTGAATAGTTACTGTAGTTTAATTAGTTACCATGGTTAGTTTAATTAATTACCATGGTTAGACTAATTAGTTACTGTGGTTAGTTGGAATTACCGTGGTTAGGTGGAATAGTTACCATGGGTAATTGCCTGCTTTGTGGTAATTAATTAGATTGGATTTATAACTGCTGTGGAGATAAATAGTCCGGATTCGGATATTTATCGGTGGATGAATAGTGAATGTATGATCACTAATTGATTGACTGTTTGATGGCTTGAGTGTGGATTGCGCATTTTTGCTGAATGATCCCACTTGTTTTAAATGCCATGTTTAAATAAATTTTTAAACGTTCGTGTGACCAATTGTAGTTTTGAGTACGAAAATGGCCGAGGGCCGAGTTCAACATGAAAATGGCAATGAGCCGAGTTTTGAGCATGATCGAGTTTGCATTGGCTAAATGCGAAGATAAGAATTGGCCTGGTTGCCTGTGTTGTTGTGTGGTCACACGATGGATAAACGTCACCCTAAGGTAATTGGGGACGTAGACGGTACCCGGGGTAACTTGGATCCGTGGCCTGATAAGTTCGTGCCGGCGGGAGTTCGGAATTCCACGACCTATCGGAAGCCTGATAAGTTCGTGCCGGCGGGAGTTCGGAATCCCACGACTTATCGGAAGCCTGGCAATTCGTACCGGCGGGAGTTCGGAATACTACGATTGTTTCAGAAGCCGGTCGCAGCTAGTGATGGGCCGAAGTCCATATTGGAATCCTAATATGCTTGCCTTAGGGGTCTTGAGGGGCTATTAGTTGCCGTCGCTGTGAACGTTGTGGGACGACGCCCGGTACAACCGGAAGAGTACTAGCAGTGAGGCTGTACTGTGGCGAGAGTGGGGCGACTCTTGCAGTAATAACTGGAACACGCATGTTGCATAGTGCCTGAGTGCTTGAATGCCTGAGTGATTGACGTGTGTTCTGGTTGTATACCTTGACCTGTTGTGTTTGAATGCCATGAGATATTTGTTGTGTGGTCGAAGGCAAGGTGAGTTGTGTGTGGTTGTTTATTGGCCGTGTTGCTGCTTGGTATTGTAAGTTAGGTTGCTTGAGTGAATCAACGTCATAATCGGACTTAGGCGTTGACTCATTGAGATGTATATCTCATTCGCTGTGGCTGATCGCCTTTCAGGTTTTCGTAATGGCGTGCCAGTAGCCCGGGGTGCGAGTTGAGCTGGGAAGGAGCTTTTGGAGATTTATCGTGTATGATAGTTGGTAGTGGTGGTAGTAGACCCTTAGCCCTGCCTAGTATCTTTTTGTGAGGCATAGGAAACAGCCCTGGAGATGGGTTTGTAGATCTATAAATTTTCGTGTTGGGATAAATGAAGATAAATAAAATGGTGGTGTTGTTGTTGTATCTCCTACTTGTCTATCCCTGTTTGATTATTTGTCCGGGATTTTATTTCGCTTCCGTATGCGTATAATTAAAAGATAAAAAGTAAATGGGTCGATGATGTGCCTGGGAAATGATCCTTTGACCTGACGTTTGGAAGGGATGGTCGCGTACCTGAGGGTCGGGGCGTGACATCCCCATTTTGGTATCAGAGCGTGGTTTGTGGAGTTATAAGGTGCGCTGGGTTTGGGATAGTCAATAGGATTGAAACCCTATGCTTGTGTTTGTTGTTTGATTGCTGTTTTAGTAGTAAACCTGAGTTCTCATTACGTGTTGCTTTGGGCGAGCAGGAGTCCTTACGGTCCTGTAGGATGAGCAACCGTAGCCGGAGAGTGCCCCGAGGTAGGGCAACTCAGGTGGATCCCGATATGGAGAGGGATCGTGTTCTGGGAGTACCCATGGAAAAGGTTGCTCCAGTTGTTCCGAAAGCGGTTGAGAACCGCGTTCCAGTAGCTCGCAGAGGCAGAGGAAGGGCCGTCCGAGCAAGACCCAGAGTGGGTAGGGTGGACGAATAGGAAATGCCCAGAGAAGGGGCAGTTCTTACAGATCCTAGAGTGGACGGGATCCTGCAAGCATTGGAGGCTATGGGAGGCCTGATGGGGGCAGCAAATGAGGAACCAAGCTGCTGCTGCCGCCCCACAGGAGAATCCGTTAGCTGAGAACGGAGTTGGAAGGCCGCAGACGCATAGGCTGGTGGAGCAGTTTCTGAAGCTCAAGCCACCGAAGTTTTCTGGAGCAAGTGACCATGAGGCTGCAACCTCGTGGATCGAGGAGCTGGAGAAAGTGTTCGCCTTGCTAAGGTGCTCGGAGGAGGAGAAAGTAATGCTGGCCGTTTACCAACTGCAAGGTAACGCTAACTCGTGGTGGAAGGCCACGCAAGGAAGAGCTTTCCCGGAAGGTGTAGTCCCAGTGTGGAATGGATTTGTGGATGCCTTCAATGGGAAGTATTTCTCAGACTGTGCGCGAGAGCAGAAGATGAATGAATTCCTTCGCCTGCGCCAGAACTAGCTGTCAGTGGATCAGTACGAGGCAAAGTTTGTCGAGTTGTCCAAATATGCGCCGAGGATGATCGAAGACCCTGTGGATAGGGCAAGAAGGTTCAGAGACGGGCTGAAGCCCGAGATTAAGAGTGTTCTAGTGCCGCTGAATCTGAAAGACTACAATGAGCTGTATGAGAGAGCTCAGTTGGTAGAAAGGGATGTTGCTGAAAGAGCAGCCGCATCTGGATCGCGGTGTGCTCCTGCGGCAAGAGATAACCGCAGATTCGGCAAAGGACCAATGGTGGGAAGCAGGTTCTCAATCCCGCCCAATCGGAGGAATGCTGTTGGGAAGCCTACGTATCACCCCAATGGTGTGTGTCGGCTTTGTAAGCGAAAACATGGATCAGCCCTGTGCCCTGGAAGGACATGTGCTTGTTATGGTTGTGGTCAACATGGTCACCAAGTTAAAGACTGCCCGCAGAGACAGATGGGAACGCAGATACCGATGCAGCAGGGAGGACAGATGCGAGGGAACGCCCCGCATGACAACCTAAATCAACCTCGCTAAAGAATAGTGTATTGTCTACGGTAGGATGTTCTGGTTGTAAGTTAGTTATAGGGGTTGCGAGGAAAAAAAAAATAGACTGGAACTTTGGTTATGTATTGAATATAAGTTTGAACTCGTGTTGTCTTCTAATGATTTTGGTGATCGACTTTTATTAATGGCCCTGAGTAGTGATATGATAGAGATTTGCAGTGCAATTCAGATTAACCCATTGGAGGGGGTTAGTTTCGAGTTTGTTGAGAACTGAGAAGGAATCTCAATTCCCTTAAATTTGTTGCTGGAGGTGACTCGTTTATGGGATAGTAGTTGTCAAGGCTAGTTGGTAACTGTAGTTAAACTATTGATTGAGGAACCAAGGATGGAGGACATCATAGTGGTGAGTGATTTTTCCGATGTCTTTCTGCAAGAATTACTAGGGGATTGGTAGTAGCTTAGGCTACTTGTTAGATGAGAAGTTTATCGATCAATGCATAGGTTTGATGATCTCTCCGCCTTGAGGATATCGTATAGTGATCGACAGGGGAATGGACGATAAGTCGGAATGAGGACGACTTATTGATAGACTTGAATTGTGAATTCTGACGGTTAGTCTTGTATAACAGATTGTGGATATGGAATTGCGATGGTTTGGTATCTGAGGATTATAGGCTTGAATCTATATCAAATCTTGATGGTTTTAGATATCGATTGTTATCGAAGGGCCCTGGATGATGGTGTGAGGTTCGCAAGGAAGCGAACAGCAACCTTGGATTATGGGCTAGCTAGATTGCATGATCATGGGTCTATTGTGAATGGCGACAAGAAATGGTTATATAGTCTAATTCTAAGTACCTAATCCTTGATATGATGGTCGCATGTGGTATTTGAATGCTCAGTTTGATATAAGGAATCGATATTGTGAAGGCATGTGAGATATGAGGTTCGTAGGGAAGCGAACGATGATTGTGAAGTGCTAAGCGTGAATTGAGCTTGTGCTTGGTGGTTTAGATATCAACTTTGGATGAAGGGCCAATCTAATTGAATGATTGTAATCTTGTTGTGGATAGCGACCAGGAAAGAGTGCTCTAGGTTGATTTTAAGTATATGATCTTTGATGCAATGCTCGCTTATGATGCTAGAATGTTCAGGTAAAGGCGAGAACTGTGGTTACGGAAAGTAAGTGGTATGCGATACGAGTTTGGAAGTTGAGGTTACTTATGCATTGCACCGATTGGTTGCATTAGAAACGAAAGTTTGGGAGCGTACATGCATAAGCATATCATCGTTTTGTCGGACTTGATAAACCGTCGCTTGGTATGGGACAAGCTATACGGGATGCCTATAAACCGTAGTGAGACATGGTATGGGACGTGTTGAACGGGACCTTCTTAGTAGGTGCTTGACTTGGGGACGAACCAGACGAAAGCTGGTGGGCCTGTAACGACCCAGTCTAACGAGGGCGGGGAGTGATCGCCGGAGCAGAGAGGCTCGGACAAAGTGCGGCCCCTGACAGGCTTCTAAGATGGCGATGGGGACAGGGATGAACCAAACCACACATTGAAAAGTGGGTCTAGGCGTTATGCTGAGTCTGACTAGTTTTAAAAGTTGCATCATCTTATTTAAAGTGCATGGCATAGCATTACGTTTTGGTGAGCAAAGTGGTGAATGAAAGGATGAGTGGATTGAGATGCTGTGTATGAGAAATGCCTGAATGCCTAGTGAGAAGTTGGTGAAAGTCTGTTGTGATACATCCGAGGTTGTTGCCGGAGAAGATCCCGTCTGTGTGAGGGATGTGTTGTTTGTGTGTGCCTACAGTGATGTGTCATGTAGAGGTCTAGATTACGCCACGGAATGCCTGGAGGTTGATTTCCAGAGATCCGAGGATTGCGTCGGACTTGTTTGAAATTGTGTTATATGCGAAGACCGTAACCAACAGAATCCTAGGCATGGCATGTGATGTTGGTATCAAGAAAGAGCATGGATGTGTTACGTCCTGAGTGATTATGGACGCACTATTTGGCGAAATGAGATAGACATTATGGTCTTGAATGATGCCATGTAGATTGACGAGTGAGAAACGAGCTTGAATTGTCCATAGAAAATTGTTAATGGACCGCATGCTGGTATGGCTAGATAGATCTGTGAGTATTAGGATCAATGAGAACCCCTTTAAATGGCATGAAAGCGGACATAGCCAAACACGTGGCGAAGTGTTTAATACGCCGGCAAGTGAAGGCGCAGTATTGTAAGGCTAGTGGATTGCTGCGACCTCTTGAAATTCCAGAGTGGAAATGGAAGCATATCACGATGGACTTCGTGGTGGGGTTGCCAAGAAATTACAGAGGCAATGATTTGATTTGGGTCATGGTGGATAGACTGATGAAGTCTGCGCATTTCATCGCCGTGCGAAAGGGCTTTGCATTGGATAGGTATGCTGATTGTACGTGCGATAGATAGTACATCTTTCATGGAGTGCCAATGACGATCACATCGGATCGTGATCCAAGATTCACTATCACCTTTTGGAAAAGCGTACAAACTGCGATAGAAAAAAAAAAAAAGCTGCAGTTAGTACTGCTTATCATCCGCAGACGGATGGCCAGTCTGAAAGGACGATTCAGACGCTTGAGGACATGTTGCGAGCATGAGTATTGGATTTTAAGGGTAGCTGGGAGGAATAGCTTCATTTGGTCGAGTTCGCCTACAACAACATAGTATTAAGATGGCACCGTTTGAAACGTTGTACGGTAAGCCTTGCAGAACGCCAGTTTATTGAGACGAGGTCGGTGAAAGGAAGATCACTGGCCCTGAGTTGGTGCAGCAGTCATTAGACGCTGTTAAGGTTGTTAGAGAAAGGCTTAGGATAGCCCAGAGCTGTCAGAAGAGTTACGCAGACAAGCGGTGTAGACCGCTGGAGTTTCAAGTAGGAGAGCATGTCTTTTTAAAGGTGTCGCCTATGAGAGGGACATCTCGTTTTGGCAAAAAGGGAAAGTTGAGCCCGAGATATGTTGGGCCGTTCGAGATCTTAGAGCGGATTGGAAATCTGGCTTATCCTTTAGCGTTGCCACCAAGACTTGCTCAGGTACATGACGTATTCCATATGTCGATGTTGAGAAAGTACAAGCCGGATCCAGCTCATGTACTGAGTTTTGAGAAATGGAAGTGGACGAGCGGGTGTCGTACGTGGAACGTTTGATAAGAATCGAGGACAGAAAAGAGCAAGTATTGCAGACCAAGACAATCCCTTTAGTTAAGGTGATTTAGCATCATCATGGAATAGAGGGTGCAATTTGGGAGAGTGAAGAGTCAATGAAGAGTATGTACCACTTTTGTTTTTGAGGTGGTGTAATGTTTTAATTTCGGGGACGAAATTCCCCAAGGGGGGAAGAGTTGTGACGTCCCGAAATTTCAATGTCTATTAAATGAATAATATTGGGACTCTTGGAATTGAGTGACATTTATCGGATACGGAATTGTTTGATCTGGAGGATTTCGATCGAGGACTGAAGCGTAGATATTTATAGTTCGATTAGTTTAGTCGCGCCGTAGATAATTCTCGCCGAATTCCTTCGCGCCCGAGCCTAACCCTGAACCAAATATCCTGAACCAGTCCTGAATTATCAGATTACCAAAATACCCTCAGATATTATTCATATACGCCAGAAACAATTAATACCGAATGACCGTGGGACCCACCTCATTAATGGCAAGTCAATCTTGCTTTTTGACCTTTGGAATTCACCAAAATGCCCTTTGACCTTGGAAAAGACCAAAATGCCCCTCAAGAGCATTTTCTCTCTCTTGACATTCTCTCTCTCTCTCTTCTCTCTCTCCCTTTTTGGACTTCACGGCAGCACCACCACCATCACCCTCACGTACACTCCATCTCCATCTTCTCCACTTGAACTTCACCATCTTCATCTTCTTCTTGGCTTGAACCTAGCCGCCGCCGCCGCCCTTCGCCGGTCGCCGCCCTTCGCCGGTCGCCGCCGACCGTCACCGCCAGTTGTCGTGTGAGTTAACCCCTAATCCCTGATTAGGCTGTTAATTGCACTTAGGTTTAGTTTAATTAAGTAACGGTAAATAGATTAGTTAGTTACCGTAGTAACTGAATAGTTACTGTAGTTTAATTAGTTACCATGGTTAGTTTAATTAATTACCATGGTTAGACTAATTAGTTACTGTGGTTTGTTAGAATTACCGTGGTTAGGTGGAATAGTTACCATGGGTAATTGCCTGCTTTGTGGTAATTAATTAGATTGGATTTATAACTGCTGTGGAGATAAATAGTCCGGATTCGGATATTTATCGGTGGATGAATAGTGAATGTATGATCACTAATTGATTGACTGTTTGATGGCTTGAGTGTGGATTGCGCATTTTTGCTGAATGATCCCACTTGTTTTAAATGCCATGTTTAAATAAATTTTTAAACGTCCGTGTGACCAATTGTAGTTTTGAGTACGAAAATGGCCGAGGGTCGAGTTCAACATGAAAATGGCAATGAGCCGAGTTTTGAGCATGATTGAGTTTGCATTGGCTAAATGCGAAGATAAGAATTGGCCTGGTTGCCTGTGTTGTTGTGTGGTCACACGATGGATAAATGTCACCCTAAGGTAATTGGGGACGTAGACGGTACCCGGGGTAACTTGGATCCGTGGCCTGATAAGTTCGTGCCGGCGGGAGTTCGGAATTCCACGACCTATCGAAAGCCTGATAAGTTCGTGCCGGCGGGAGTTCGGAATCCCACGACTTATCGGAAGCCTGGCAATTCGTACCGGCGGGAGTTCGGAATACTACGATTGTTTCAGAAGCCGGTCGCAGCTAGTGATGGTCCGAAGTCCATATTGGAATCCTAATATGCTTGCCTTAGGGGTCTTGAGGGGCTATTAGTTGCCGTCGCCGTGAACGTTGTGGGACGACGCCCGGTACAACCGGAAGAGTACTAGCAGTGAGGCTGTACTGTGGCGAGAGTGGGGCGACTCTTGCAGTAATAACTGGAACACGCATGTTGCATAGTGCCTGAGTGCTTGAATGCCTGAGTGATTGACGTGTGTTCTGGTTGTATACCTTGACCTGTTGTGTTTGAATGCCATGAGATATTTGTTGTGTGGCCGAAGGCAAGGTGAGTTGTGTGTGGTTGTTTATTGGCCGTGTTGCTGCTTGGTATTGTAAGTTAGGTTGCTTGAGTGAATCAACGTCCTAATCGGACTTAGGCGTTGACTCATTGAGATGTATATTTCATTCGCTGTGGCTGATCGCTTTTCAGGTTTTCGTAATGGCGTGCCAGTAGCCCGGGGTGCGAGTTGAGTTGTTTAGGAGCTTTTGGAGATTTATCGTGTATGATAGTTGGTAGTGGTGGTAGTAGACCCTTAGCCCTGCCTAGTATCTTTTTGTGTGGCATAGGAAACAGCCCTGGAGATGGGTTTGTAGATCTATAAGTTTTCCTGTTGGGATAAATGAAGATAAATAAAATGGTGGTGTTGTTGTTGTATCTCCTACTTGTCTATCCCTGTTTGATTATTTGTCCGGGATTTTATTTCGCTTCCGTATGCGTACAATTAAAAGATAAAAAGTAAATGGGTCGATGATGTGCCTGGGAAATCATCCTTTGACCTGACGTTTGGAAGGGATGGTCGCGTAGCTGAGGGTCGGGGCGTGACAATATGCGATGCATGATTTTTGAAAAATGGGATGAATGATTATGCAAGTGATATTCGAGATTAACCTTAAATGATGAAGGCTAAACATGGTTTCCACATAAAATAGCATATCATGGCAATAGAAATAACATGACAAGTGATGATATGTGATGCACGATTTTTGAAAAATGGGATGAATGATTATGCAAGTGATATTCGAGATATGCACATGGATGATATATGACATGCAAAGCAACATGGGATATACGCAACAAGGCATGACCATTTATATGAAAATTGAATCATGCAAATATGTGATTTTCGAAAAATGTGGTGGATGTGATGGGTGATACTTGAAAATATGACATGCAAAAATATGAATGTGCAACATGGACATGGGAATGCAAATTTTCGAAAAAAAAAATATGGTAAGTAGATGCAATGATACTCGAAAATATGGTATGCACATGTGACATAAGATAACGCAAAAATATACAAGATATGCGAAGAAATATGCAACGAGACATGAGACATGCGAGCATGCAAAGATGATATGAGAATATTGAGCAGATTTTATTTGGTATTTTTTAGAATTTTAGAATTTTTAGGATATGCATGGATAATTCCTTATCTTAATTTTCACTCCAAATTTCCAATGAGATAAGCTTTCTAAGAAACTTATCTTTCCTAAAATTTCAATTAGATAGGGTTTCTAAGAAACCATATCTTACTAAAATTTTCAAGATTTTTTATGAAGCTTGAACAAGATAAGATAATAATCAAAGGCAAACATGATAATCCAAAACAAATCAATCAATATCCAAAACTTATAACCACGATACAATCCACAGATACTCCTCTTGAATTTTTTGAAAAAAAATCCAACTCCGTTAAACCCAAAATTGATTTGAGAAGATACCGAATCGGATCTAAGCGGTTATAGATCGAATTGGCTAACTTCCCCTTTTATTAATCCGAATGGATCGTGTCTGAATGGCTACGGATAGAATACGTCCGGGCTTGGGTTTATGTTTTTTTTTTTACCCCTCAATGAATCAAATTTCGGCCAGGGGAAGGAGTGCCACAAAATCGGTCAATTAATCATCAAAGCAAAAACGATCTTCATATACTAAGATGTAAAGCGTTTCAAATGGCTCCAAGCTGCAGACGGCATAACATGGCAGGTTGAAGGCAATACATCAAAGCAACATTAGGAAAGTTTCTACTTTGATAATCAATTGAGAATTTTTGTTTAATCGCAAAAGGTTTAAAATTTTTGTTTTCAATTGCAAATCACGTAAATTCCCAATCAAACGAGCATTGATTTACTATCAAAAGTGTAGAAAAGTTACCTTTATGCTCCCGCAAAAATCTGCACAAATTGGTGCTCATAGAACATGCAAAAGGCGACCTTAATTCGGCCCAAAACAACATGTGAACAGTGCAAAAAAGCAGCTTGAAAATGATACCAAAACAGCATGCTTTTCACCGAAATCATCCATAAATTGATCTTAATAAGGGTAAAGGTATTACCTTGATTCGTTGGGTGAGATTTGAGCAGAGTTGGAGCCGAAATCGAGTCGGACAGCACCTCCTGATTGAGCTGGGCGAGCGGCGGTGGCGACGGTGCAGTGCAGCGGTGGCGCAAGGCGGCGGAGGTGCAGGGTAGTGGCGCGGCTGAGTTGGGCGGACCGATCCGACTGTGGTGTGGCTGGCCGGAGGAGCTGCTCGATGATCGACGACACACGAAGGAGCTACTCAGGGGATTGGCGGCGCAAAATGGCGGAGCTGCTTCGGACGGGAGGAGGAAAGTTCGACCTCGGGGGAACCTTCACACTCCTTAAAATCACCTCTGAATTTTCTGCTCTAGTGTCAATGTGCATAACCCTTTCTAATGAAGAGCTAATTGCTTATATAGAGCTAGGACCAATCCTAGTCCTAGTAGGAATAGGAGTCAATGTGGACAGTATGATCAATCCTAGCTAAGGTAGGATTAGATTAGAGCCCTTAGATTAGAAATTCTAAATTTAGGAGTTTTAATCACTTAAAACTCTTAATTTTCAGAATATTGAAGAGTCCCAATGGGTTAGAACTCTTCAAAAATTCAGCCATATGAGGTATTCCATGGGCTAGCCGAATTTTCTTTGTCTCGTGGGCTCATCGTTCAATTCCGGGCCTATATCGGGCTTTAATTAATCAATTAAATGATTAATTAAAGGCCTCACATAATTACAAGAGCTAAAATGGGCTGAATTGAATTTGAATTTTAGGTCCGAGCCCTAAAAAATTTCGGCCACATAGTCCCAAGCCTTAACCGAAAATTTAACGACCCATTATGAGCCTATCTCTACTTTTGAGTTCAAATTGAGCCTTTATCGAATCAATTAAACCTTTTCTAAAGTCAACCATTAAAATAGGCTTAATCAGATTCAAAAAATGAACTCTAACAATCTTGGAATTTCCATGAATATTGGAAGTCAATGAGTTCAAGCAATCTCTGAATTCTAAGCTCCAATAATCTTAGAATTTTGAGCTCCCACAAACCTAGAGATATCGATTCCAATAATCTTGGAATCTGAGCTCCCATAATCTTGGAAACTTTGGTTCACACTCTCAAGCCTTTAACCGGGAATTTGAAACAAATCTCTATCCAAACCGCCTGTCGATTCAAGCTCGTCCTCATTGTCGATGCGAATGCAATGCATGGGTGATTCGATTTGATTTTTTTTGGTAAGAACTAAGATTAGTTCTAATTTTATATGCAAATGATAATGAGTGAAAAGGTAAATCAAAATTTAGGTGTCAACAGCTACCCCTCTTTGAGTGTAGGCTCGTAGAGGTTTTGCTCAAAAACAAAATTGAACCAAAATTTTGACAATGCAAATGAATGATTTTTTGGCGGGGGTCTTAATCCCATTTTATGCAAATGAAGTGATGCATGATATGCAAAGCTGTAAGTAACATGTGTTAAGACTTCTTTGTTCCAAGGAAAATGGATTAGAGAAACCTGCACATGGATCGCACGTGAAATATCAGTCTTACTAAATACCTCATAATGTTGATGATGAATTTTTCGATATCACGAGAGCGAGTCAATCATGAACCAGTGAGAGATGTGTCACGCGAATCTCATCAGTGTGAACACAAAACGGATGTGTGTCGTACGTATCTCATCAGTACGAACACGAAAATCAACGCAAATCTCAAAAGGAGTACTGAGAACAAAAGGACGCGTGTCGTACGAATCTCATCAACACGAGCACGAAAATTAGCGCAAGTCTTAGAAAAAGGACAGTGAGAATCAAAAGATGTGTGTCATACGAATCTCATCAGCACGAACACAAAAATCAGCGCGAATTCTCAAAAGAGTGCGTCAAGCAAATCTCATCATGCTGGGCACAACGTGTTACTCGAATAAGAGGGATGTGTAGCGCAAATCTCATCAGCGCGAACACAAAAGGGATGTAACATACGAATCTCATCAGTGTGAATACAAAAGGTGGTGTCATGCGAATCTCATCAGCACGAGCACAAAAGGGATGTGTTACACGAATCTCATCAGTGTAAATATAAAGGGGATGTGTCACGCAAATCTCATCAGCGTGAACACAAAAAGGATATATCATGCGAATCTCATCAGCACGAACACATCAAGGTATGCTGCACGAATCTCATTAGTGCAAACACGGAAAGTGTATCATACGAATCTCATCAATATGAACACAAAAAGGATACGTCATGCGAATCTCATCAGCATGAATGCACCACGGAATGTGTGACGTCCTGAAATTTCAAGGTACATTAAATGAATAATATTGGACCTTTGGAAATCGAGTGACATTTATCGGACTGGAAATTATTAGATCTGGAAGACGTTGATCAATGACTGAAGCGTAGATAATTGTAGTTCATTAAGTTTCGTCGCGCCGTAGATTCTACTGTCATTTTTCCTTCACGACCGAGCCTAACCCTAAACCAAATGTCCAACCAGTCCTAAATTGTCGATTGACCGAATCGCCCTTGGATATTATTCATATAAGCTAGATGTCATTAATACTAACTTGACCGTGGGCTCCACCTCATAAATGCACATCAACTCAAGTCAAAGTTATTATTCACCTTTTTGACATTGGCAAATTGTCATTTTACCCCTTGAATCTCTCTCTCCTCTCTCCCTCACTTTGGCCGGCCACCACCTTCACTCCCCATTCTCTCTCACTTTCTTCATCTTTTGGAACACCACCATCTTCCTCACTCTCCCCTTTTTCCCTCACCGTCGCCGACCACCACCGCACGCCTCCACCGCCGTTCGATCGCCGCGCCGCACGTCCTAGCCACCGCGAGGTCGCCGCTGAGCTGCCCAAGCCCTGTCGTCGTTCGGTTCAGCCCCTGCCATGCCATTCCGTCGCTACCCAGCCGTCTTGTGCACCGCCGGAGCCACCCGGAGCAGCTGCACCGTTGCCGCCATTGCCCCCGCCCATTCGTCGAGCAGCCGTACTGCGCCGTCCAGCCGTTTCGCCGTCGGACCGCCTGTCCAACCACCGTTCGTCATTGTACGTGAGTCGTCGGAGTCCGTCGTCATCGTATTCAAGTCCGGAGTGTCGAGACGAGTCCGTAGACCCGCCGCCGAAGGTTTTTGCTGTCGCTGCCTTCGACTGCCGTCGTCGCCGATCGTCGCCTCCAGCCGCTGATCGTTGCCGCCAGTCGCCGAATGAGTTAATCCCTAATCCTTGATTAGGCCGTTAATTACACTTAGTAGTTAATTAGATAGTTACCGTAGCTAAATTAGATAGTTACCGTGGTTAGATAGTTAATTGTGGTTAGATTAAATAGTTACTGTGGTTAGGTTAATTAGTTACCGTGGTAGATCAAATAATTACTGTGGCTAGTCGAATTATCGTGGTTAGGTGGAATAGTTACCATGGGTAATTCTTTAGTCTACTGTAGTTCGGTTAGACCTGGTTATTGATTGCTGATTGGTTAACTAGAGTGTTGATTGCGCATTTTCGCTGAATGATCACACCTTGGTCAGAATGCCATGCTTAATTGAAATTGACTATCCGTGTGACCAATTGTGTATTTCGATCATGAAAATGGTTGTTAGCCGAGTTTTGAGTATACTTGTGAGTGTAACTGGATGGCTAATGTGAAGCAAGAATTGGCTTGTTTTTCTGATGTGTTGTGTGGTCACACGATGGCTAATCATCTCCCTAACATAACACAGGGATATGGGGTGGTACTCTTGGTGGGTTCGTCGCCTGATATGTTCGTGCCGGCAACGTACAGTTCAGGATCCCACGACTTATCAATTGCACGACAGTCCGTGCTGGCGACGTACAGTCTGGATAGTCATGACTGATCGGATGCCGGTGGCAACTTGTGATGGGCCGAAGGTCCTTACAGGAAATACCTAGTATGCCTACCTTAGGGGTCTTGAGGGGCTATTGAATGCCATCGCTGTAACAGGGTAGGATGACACCCGATTTTGCCGGAAGGGTTCGGGTAGTGAGGCTGTACTGTGGCGAGAGCAGTGTATCTCTTGCATTAATAACCAAAATCCGCATGTTGCATAGTGCCTGAATACTTGAGTGATTGACGTGTGTTGGCTCTATGCCTTGATTTGTTGTTCTTTATTGCCATGAGATATCTGTTATGTGGCTCAAGGCAAGGTGAGTTGCGTGTGGTTGTTTATTGGCCGCTGGGCCGTGCTTCTGTTTGGTAGCTAGAGCGTGGCGTGCATCGTACGCTATTGATCTGCCATCGCATGTTTAGGCTGCCTGAGTGAATCAACGTTCTAATCGGACTTAGGCGTTGACTCATTGAGATTTATATCCCAGCCGTTGTAGTGAACCGCTTTTACAAGTCCTTGAGTATGGTGACGTGTTACGTGAGATTCGGTGTACCCACCAACCAGTCTGCTCATATCATTCGTCGTCCGGATCCGGGTTCAGTTCGAGTATGGGAACAACACGTGACTACTGTTTGGGTCGATGAAGGGTTGGCGCACTATGTGGCCCGTATCTTCATGGCCTGGTTCATGCGTCACGGTGATGACCTATACGCGCCGATCCGAGGGTTTGAGGCACCAACGGGATCGACCCCGATCGTTCGAGTTGGGACCTGTTAGACCTTGTTACGCCGGACGGGGAGGTGGAGGATCCCGAGTCTGACCCGGAGTCTGATCTAGAGGAGTTCCCTTTCGGGCCGGGTGATGGTGGCTAGTGATCGTGGACATGGAGGTCCTTTTTGGAGTTATGTTTTTATGGTAGTTAGCCTTAGACTCGACCCGACATCTTTTTATGAGTCTTAGAAAATAGCCTTGGAGATGGGCTTATAGATCTGTTGTTTCCCTGGCTCACTGGTAAATAAATAAAATAGCGTTGTTGTTGTATCTCCTACTTGTCTATCCCTGTTTATATGTTTGTTTGGGGTTTAATATTTCTTCCGCTTGCGAATTCGAAAGATAAAAAGAAATGTGTCGATAACATGCCTGGGATGTTATCCTTTGACCCGACGACAAGGAATGGTTGTCGCGTGCCTGAGGTCAGGGCGTGACATCCCCGTTTTGGTATCAGAGCAAGGTAAGCCTAAACCATATGGTCTTGGTCTGGAGTGATAATGTCACGCCCCGACTCTCGGGCACGCGACAACCCTGCCAAATCGCCTCAGGTCATAAAGGTTAACGTCCTAAGCACGCTAACGACCTATCGAATTATAATACGCATGCGGAAACGTGCAATACTCCCGGACAAAAACGTAAACAGGGATAGCAAAGCAGGAAAAATAACAACGATCAATCAACTAAGGAACATTTCCATTAAAACACTAAAAGTAAATGATCGATAACCCTACGGAGCTAAACAGAGATAAATACAACCCCATTCTTTGGGGCGGCCCTCTAAGACCAATCAAAAGGGTATATGGGTCAGGAATGGTTAACTTCTCATCTACTCCAAAAGAGGGGCTACACCACCCTCGTCCTCCACTTCACCTTGGACCTGAAAAAGGGGTTAACCACGACGGGGTGAGAAATAAATCTCAGTGAGCTAGCACCTAAGCCCAGCTAGGGCGTTGACTCGCTCAGGCGACCTACACACAGTACAACACAATAGTATAACGCCGATCACATGCAAGCTTACCACGCCTTAGATCACACATATGCAAGACTCGACTTGACATGACAGTCAACCAATCAAGGCAACAACCAGAACGCCACAATAGCTTGCAAGTATAAATCCCCACACGTATTCCGGTTATTAACGGCCACAAGGCCCGGCGCACACGACTGATGTGGCTCAACACTACGACTGGCAGTGTCTACTAGCATAACCAAGCATCGTCCCTTACTTCCGGCGACGGCGTCCAATAGTCCATAAGATTCGTACGACTGGCACGATACGGAACTACTAGGAATCCCTGTAGGGGCTTCGATCCATCACAAGCTGCGACCGGCGTTCGATAAATCATGTGACTCCGTACGATTGGCACGGCACGAACTTACCAGGAAAACTGTACGACTGGCACGGACCGTACGACTGGCACGGATTTATCTCATCATATGACCACACAAGCAGATCATCCAACTAATCGGTCATTATCTTGGCATTTAGTCAAATGCTCACACGATCATGCTCAAAGACTCGGCCACTGGCCATTTTTATGCTCAGATATGCAATTTAACTTCACACGTAGTCACATGAATATGCACATTATCCACCAGACTTTGCATCTAAATACGGGTGATCAATCCTCACACAATCAAACACAAACCATTCAGAGCATTCAGCAGTCAGGCATTGATCACCACGTCAAACAGCCGATAACAAAAATCAACATATCGCACCCGATTATCCGAACTAACCACCGACGGCTACTCTGCCTACCAACTAACCAGTCAAACAATTTATCGTTCACTCGGCTTTGGCTAATCGCTCGCTTGCAATTAAATAATTGCAGTCAATCAATCAATCTAGTCACCAATTAGCCACAGACAACATAGCTAACCAGTCTAATTTGTTTAATTGCGGTCATTTAACTTAAACCCAGTCTCTAGCTAAACCGACCACAATTAATCTACTTGAACGCCTGATTAAACTAATTAAGCTAATCCCGAACGTAGTTAACGACCTAACCGATAGTTAGGGGCTAACTCACAACTAAACCGTCCGGCGACGAAGACAACGATGGCGGCAGCGAACGGCGGTAGCGGCAGGCGAGCGGCGGCTACTGTTCACGGGCTGAGGGCCGCGGGTCAGCGGCGACAGAGCTCGACGGACGGCGGCCGGTGGCAGCGAAGAAAATAGCTCGGGCGGCCGGCTGGGGGGGGGGGGCAGCGAACAGCGGCGGCAACGGGGACGGCTTGCGGCGGCGGATGGCAAGCAGCTGGGCGTCGGGCTGCTCGGTTGGAGGGGCTGACCAGGGGGGGCCGACGGCGACTGGCGGAGGTGATGGCTGGGTGGTGCTCGGCGCAGCCGAGGGTGGCTCGAGGCTGGGCGATGAGCGGCTGGACAACGGGCGAGGTGGAGGTCCCGGGTCGGGGCTGGGACTCAAGTACGGCAGGGTCGCGGGGCTGGCGAGCGACGGCGGCGATGCGACGGGCCTCGAGCTCGCCGGCGGAGCTGACCGGGGTCGGACGGGGATGGCTGGGCGAGTGGCGACCGGAGTAGCGGCTAGCGACGGGGGATGGCTGGAAGTGGGTCGCGAAGCTCTCGACCTCGCTGGGTTGACCAGAGGAGGAGGAAAGCGTGGGTCGGCGGGCTCGCGCCTGAGTGGCGACCGGCAGTGGCTGAGGCGGAGCGGCACGGCGCGACGATGAAGGAGTGGCAGTGATGGCTGAGCAGAGCGGAAGGGGAGGACGACACGGGTCAGGGGCGATGGCGACGAGCTTGCGGGCGGCTTCGGTGCGGCTACAAGTGGACGGCGACGAGGGGTGGAGGCGAGTGGCTGAGGCGGTGGAGCTCGGTAACTGAAGGTGGAAGAAGGAGAAGATGGCGTCGGGGGGGGGGGGGGGGAAGGGGGGTCGCGCGCAGGGGGCAGGGGGCAGGGGAGAGAGGAGAGAGAGAAGATGGGAAGGAGAGAGAGAAAAGATGGTGATGTGATGAGTGGGGGCAGGTGGGGCACGGCAGCCAAGGGGGGAAAGAGAAAAAGAGAGAGAGAGAGAGAGAGAGAGAGAGAGAGAGAGAGAGAGATGTGATAGGAGGGTCCCACGGGATTTGAATTTCTTTGACTTCGAGCACAAAGGGTTTCAGGCGCGAAAGGAGGGTTTCGAGCTCGAAGGGTCTCTGACCGGCACTTCGGGATTTATTAAATCTATCTTCAGATCAAAATAAATCGCGTCCAATAATTGTCCCTTAGACCACAAAAATTCCAACTTTATTTATTTTATGGACCTTAAAAGTTCGGGACGTCACAACTCTCCCATTCTTAGGAAATTTCGTCCCCGAAATTACACCACTATGACAACTCTTCGAAAAGGAAAGGATAACTACTCTTCATGGCTTCCTCGTTTTCCCACGTGGCTCCTTCTATGCCATGATGCTGCCAAACAACTTTGACCAAAGGGATCGTCTTGTTCCGGAGTACTTGCTCTCTTCTATCCACGATCTTCACCGGGTGCTCCACGTATGATGCTCGCTCGTCTAACTCGATCTCTTCGTAACTCAACACATGAGCGGGGTCTGGCTCATACTTTCTCAGCATCGACACGTGGAAGACATTATGCACCTTAGCAAGCCTCAGCGGCAACGCAAGACGATAAGCCAAAATCCCAATCCGTTCCAGAATCTCAAATGGCCCAACATACCTCGGACTCAACTTCCCTTTCTTACCAAAATGGGATGTTCCTCTCATAGGTGACACCTTCAGGAACACGTGATCACCCACTTGGAACTCCAAAGGTCGACGCCTCCTGGCGGCGTAACTTTTCTGGCGACTCTGTGCTGTCCTCAGTCTTTCTCTGATAACCTTGACAGCTTCCATTGATTGCTGAACCAACTCAGGACCAATGATCTTCTTTTCGCCCACTTCATCCCAACATATAGGCGTCCTGCAAGCTCTGCCATACAGCGCTTCGAAAGGTGCCATCTTGATGCTCTGTTGGTAGATGTTGTTGTAGGCAAACTCGACTAAATGTAGCTAATCCTCCCAGCTACCCTTAAAGTCCAAAACATAGGCTCGCAACATATCCTCGAGCGTCTGAATCGTCCTTTCAGACTGGCCATCCGTCTGCGGATGATAGGCCGTACTGAACTGCAGCTTCGTTCCCAGCGCTGCCTGTAAAATTTTCCAAAACGTGGCAGTGAACTTGGGATCACGATCCGAAGTAATCGTCACTGGCACCCCATGAAGTCTCACAATGTGGCTCACATAGAGTTCTGCATAATTGTCCAAAGCAAAGTCCTTTCTCACTGGGATGAAATGCGCTGACTTCGTCAATCTGTCGACCACAACCCAAATCGAATCATGACCTTTCTGACTCCTTGGCAATCCCGTCACAAAGTCCATTGTGATATGCTCCCACTTCCATTCTGGGATCTCTAATGGCTGCAGCAATCCTCCAGGCTTACAGTGCTGCGCCTTGACTTGTTGACAATTCAAACATTTAGCCATATGCTTGGCTATACCCGCTTTCATTCCACTCCACCAGTAGTGTTGCTTCAAATTCTGATACATCTTTGTACTCCCTGGATGGATACTATAGCTACTACGGTGCGCTTCCGACAAAATCTCCTCCCTTAAAACCTCATCGGCAGGCACACACAAACGTCCTCGGAACTTTAGTATCCCATCCTCGGCCACCTGAAAGTCGACTCTTCTCTTAGTTAGGTCCTCTTGAAGGATCTTTTGAATGGCATGGTCTGTTGACTGCAACGCCTTAATCTTGGCCTGTACTTCTGGCTCGATTCTCAATGTAGCCATGAGACTCGACAGATGGCTCACTTCCAACTTGAAGTCCGAGTCTCGCACTTCCTCCAAAAGAAGCCACTCCTGAACTATCATCTGGGCTATTGCTGACTTCCGACTCAGAGCATCTGCAACCTTGTTCGCCTTGTCCGGATGGTACAAGATCTCATAGTCATAATCCTTAAGCAGCTCCATCCAACGACGCTGCCTCATGTTGAACTCCTTCTGAGAGAACAGATACTTGAGGCTCTGGTGATCGGTGTACACTTGAAACCGTTCTCCAACCAGATAGTGTCTCCAGATCTTCAAAGCAAACACGATCGCTGCCAACTCCAGATCGTGCGTCGGATAGTTTAACTCATGTGGCCTCAACTGACGAGAAGCATATGCTACCACTCTTCCATGCTGCATTAGAACGCAACCCAAACCTCTAAGCGAAGCATCGCTATAAATCTCAAATCCTCCAGGACCAGACGGAATCGTCAGAACGGGAGCCGTAGTTAGCTTATGCTTAAGCTCTTGGAAACTACACTCGCACTTGTCCGTCCATTCATACTTCACGTCCTTCTTCAACAGTCGCGTCAAAGGCAAGGCTATAGCGGAAAACCTTTCTGCAAAACGTCGGTAATAGCCTGCCAAACCCAAGAAGCTCATAATCTCTATTACTGTGGTCGGTCTCGACCAATCCATGACTGCTTCGATTTTCGACGGATCCACTGTAATTCCTTCACCAGAAACTACATGGCCTAAGAACGCTACACGAGCTAGCCAAAACTCGCACTTGCTGAACTTGGCAAACAACTGATGCATCCTCATGGTTTCCAAAATCGCCCTCAGGTGCTGTTCATGGTCCTCCGGACTCCTCGAGTACACCAAGATGTCATCTATGAACACGATCACAAACCTATCCAGAAACTCCTTAAACACCCGGTTCATCAAATCCATAAAAGCAGCTGGAGCATTTGTCAGACCAAACGGCATCACAGTGAACTCATAATGTCCATAACGCGTCCTGAATGCCGTTTTCGGTATATCCTCTTTCTTGATCCTCAACTGATGATATCCCGTCCGTAGACCGATCTTAGAAAATACCGAAGCTCCTTGCAGCTGGTCGAACAAATCGTCTATTCTCGGCAGTGGGTACTTGTTCTTGATCGTCACTTGGTTTAACTGCCTGTAGTCGATGCACAACCTTAACGACCCATCCTTCTTTCTCTCAAACAACACAGGTGCTCCCCATGGCGACGCACTAGGGCGGATAAATCCTTTATCCAGTAATTCCTGCATCTGCACCTTAAGCTCCTTAAGTTCCGATAACGCCATCCTATACGGCGCCGTCCTAGGGGCCAACTCTACCACGAACTCTATCTCTCTATCAGGCGGCAACCCAGGTAACTCCTGTGGAAAGACATCTGGAAACTCCTGCACAACAACGATGTCCTCCAATCTAGGCTCCTCAACAGACGCATCTACCACAGTTGCTAGATAGCCTTGACAACCACTCTCCAACAAGTGAGTCGCCTCTAGCGATGAAATCGCCACAGTCGAGGTTCCTCCTCGATTTCCAACAAACTCAAAACTAGTCCCATCCAGCGGACTAAGCCGAATCGCCTTACGATAGCAATCTATCGTGGCCCTTTGCTTCGCCAGCCAATCCATTCCGACAATCAAATCAAAATCAAACATCTCCAGCATAATCAGATCTATCTTATTCTCACGACCACAAACTACCAACTTACAACCAAGACAACCTACAGCAGCCACTACGCTATCCTTTAAAGGCATAGAGATCCTAACAGCAGTACTTAACGTTTTCGGACTCAAACCAGCAAGTTTAACGAATTGCTCAACCACAAAAGAATGGGTAGCACCGGGATCAAACAGAGCATAAGCAACTTGGTCGTGTAAGAGGACTGTACCTATAACGGTCGGCGAATCCTTCGCCTCATCTCGAGTGACAGCAAACACCCGTCCTTGCGCCTGGGGTCGATTCTGATGATTCAGCGGCGCGTTCCCTCCAAGCTGCCCACCATGCTGTGGCCTGGTCGGTTGCCTCTGCGGGCAGTCCCTCACTTGGTGGCCAAACTGACCACATCCAAAACAAGCTCCAGTACGGAACTGACACGGACCAGACCCATGTCTTTGCCGGCACAGGCGGCAAACATCCCCACGGTTGAACACCGGCTTACTGATGCCTCCCTGCCGGTTCGGTGGGATGTGGTGCTTCCCTCTAAACATCGGCTTCTTCCCAAATCGATTATCATTTCGGCCCGAGAGCGCAAACCGCGATCCAGATGCGGCTGCCCTTTTTGCTACGTCTCGCTCTACCATCTGAGCTCTTTCATATAGCTCATTGTAGTCCTTCAAATTCAGTGGCACCAACACACTCTTTATCTCGGGTTTCAACCCATCCCTAAACCTTCTTGCCCTGTCCACGGGGTCTTCCACCATTCTCGGTGCATACTTGGATAGTTCAGCAAACTTGGCCTCGTACTGATCTACCGACAGCTGGTTCTGACGCAGGCGAAGGAACTCTGCCATCTTCTATTCCCTCGCGGTGTCTGAGAAGTACTTGTCGTTAAACGCTTCCACGAAGGCATCCCACGTCGGGACCGTACCCTCGGGAAAGATCCTATCTTTGGAGGCTCTCCACCACGTACTCGCATTCCCCTACAGCTGATAGACGGCCAGAGTGACCTTGTATTCATTTGCACATCTTAGCAGGGCGAACGCCTTCTCCAGTTCCTCGATCCACGAGATGGCAGTCTCGGGATCTCCACTTCCTGAGAACCTTGGTGGCTTCAGCTTGAGAAATTGCTCCACCAATTTATGCATCGGCTGTCCACCATTCCCGTTTCCAGTTAACGGGTCTTCGATCGGGGCGACAGCAGTAGTAGCTTGGTTCCTCACCTGTTACCCCACTATATCTCCTAAGGCTTCCAATGCCTGCAGGATCCCGCCCACTCTGGGATTCTCCCGAGTTGCTCTTCTTCTAGGCGCTCTCGGAATACGGTTGCTCATCCTGCAGGACCCTATGGGCTCCTGCTCGCCCAAAGCAACGCGCAATGAGAACTCAGTCATACAGCCTAAAACTTAAGCAACAAACACATACACAGGGTCTCGATCCTACTAACTATCCTAAAACCCAACGCTCCTTATCACTCCAGGCCATGACCAGATGGATCAAGCTGACCTTACTCTGATACCACCTTAGGCGGGGATGTCACGCCCCGACTCTCGGGCACGCGACAACCCTGCCAAATCGCCTCAAGTCATAAAGGTTAACGTCCCAGGCACGCTAACGACCTATCGAATTATAATACGCATGCGGAAACGTGCAATACTCCCGGACAAAAACGCAAACAGGGATAGCAAAGCAGGAAAAATAACAACGATCAATCAACTAAGGAACATTTCCATTAAAACACCAAAAGTAGATGATCGATAACCCTACGGAGCTAAACAGAGATAAATACAACCCCATTCTTCGGGGCGGCCCTCTAAGACCAATCAAAAGGGTATATGGGTCAGGAAGGGTTAACTTCTCATCTATTACAAAAGAGGGGCTACACCACCCTCGTCCTCCACTTCACCTTGGACCTGAAAAAGGGGTTAACCACGACGGGGTGAGAAATAAATCTCAGTGAGCTAGCACCTAAGCCCGGCTAGGGCGTTGACTCGCTCAGGCGACCGATACACAGTACAACACAATAGTATAACGCCAATCACATGCAAGCTTACCACACCTTGGATCACACATATGCCAGACTTGACTTGACATGACAGTCAACCAATCAAGGCAACAACCAGAACGCCACAATAGCTTGCAAGTACAAATCCCCACACGTATTCCGGTTATTAACGGCTACAAGGCCCGGCGCACACGACTGGTGTGGCTCAACACTACGACTGGTAGTGTCTATTGGCATAACCAGGCATCGTCCCTTACTTCCGGCGACGGCGTCCAATAGTCCGTAAGATTCGTACGACTGGTACGACACGGAACTACCAGGAATCCCTGTAGGGGCTTCGGTCCATCACAAGCTGCGACCGGCGTCCGATAAATCGTGTGACTCCGTACGACTGGCATGGCACGAACTTACTAGGAAAAACTGTACGACTGGCACGGATTTATCTCATCATATGACCACACAAGCAGATCATCCAACCAATCGGTTATTATCTTGGCATTTAGTCAAATGCTCACACGATCATGCTCAAAGACTAGGCCACTGGCCATTTTTATGCTCAGATATGCAATTTAACTTCACACGTGGTCACATGAATATGCACATTATCCACCAGACTTTGCATCTAAATACGGGTGATCAATCCTCACACAATCAAATACAAACCATTCAGAGCATTCAGCAGTCAGGCATTGATCACCACGTCAAACAGCCGATAGCAAAAATCAACATATCGCACTCGATTATCTGAACTAACCACCGACGGCTACTTTGCCTACCAACTAACCAGTCAAACAATTTATCGTTCACTCGGCTCTGGCTAATCCCTCGCTCGCAATTAAATAATTGCAGTCAATCAATCAATCTAGTCACCAATTAGCCACAGACAACATAGCTAACCAGTCTAATTTGTTTAATTGTGGTCATTTAACTTAAACCCAATCTCTAGCTAAACCGACCACAATTAATCTACTTGAATGCCTAATTAAACTAATTAAGCTAATCCCGAACGTAGTTAACGACCTAACCGAGAGTTAGGGGCTAACTCACAACTAAACCGTTCGGCGACGAAGACAACGACGGCGGAGGCGGCCGGCTCCGGCGAGCGGCGGCGGGTCAGCGGCGACAGAGCTCGACGGACGGCGGCTGGTGGCAGCAAAGACAATAGCTCGGGCGGTCGGCTGGGGGGGCAGCGAACAGCGGTGGCAACGGGGACGGCTCGCGGCGGCGGATGGTAAGCAGCTGGGCGTCGGGCTGCTCGGTTGGAGGGGCTGACCAGGGGGGGTCGACGGTGACTGGCGGAGGTGATGGCTGGGTGGTGCTCGGCGTAGCCGAGGGTGGCGCGAGGCTGGGGGACGAGCGACGAGTGGCTGGACGACGGGCGAGGTGGAGGTCTCGGGTCGGGGCTGGGACTCGAGTACGGCAGGGTCGCGGGGCTAGCGAGCGACGGCGGCGATGCGATGGGCCTCGAGCTCGCCGGCGGAGCTGACCGGGGTCGAACAGGGATGGCTGGGCGAGTGGCGACCGGAGCAGCGGCTGGCGACGGGGGATGGCTGGAAGTGGGTCGCGAAGCTCTCGACCTCGCTGGGTTGAGGAGAGGAGGAGGAAGGCGTGGATCGGCGGGCTCGCGCCTGAGTGGCGACCGGCGGTGGCTGAGGCGGAGCGGCATGGCGCGACGACGAGGGAGTGGCGGTGATGGCTGAGCAGAGGGGAAGGGGAGGACGACGCGGGTCAGGGGCGGTGGTGACGAGCTTGCGGGCGGCTGCTACAATGGCGGGCGGCTTCGGCGCGGCTGCAGGTGGACGGCGACGAGGGGCGGAGGCGAGCGGCTGAGGCGGTGGAGCTCGGCAGCTGAAGGTGGAAGAAGGAGAAGATGGCGTCGGGGGGGGGGAATGGGGGGTCGCGCGCAGGGGGGCTGGGGAGAGAGGAGAGAGAGAAGATGGGAAGGAGAGAGAGAAAAGATGGTGATGTGATGAGTGGGGGCAGGTGGGGCACGGCAGCCAAGGGGGTAAAGAGAAAAAGAGAGAGAGAGAGAGAGAGAGAGAGAGAGAGAGAGAGATGTGATAGGAGGGTCCCACGGGATTTGAATTTCTTTGACTTCGAGCACAAAGGGTTTCAGGCGCGAAAGGAGGGTTTCGGGCGCGAAGGGTCTCTGTCCGGCACTTCGGGATTTATTAAATCTATCTTCATATCAAAATAAATCGCGTCCAATAATTGTCCCTTAGACCACAAAAATTCAAACTTTATTTATTTTATGGACCTTAAAATTTCGGGATGTCACAGATAAGGTGCGATGGGTTTGGGATAGATAGTAGGATTGAAATTCTATGCTTGTGTTTGTTGTCTATTTTCTTCTTAAGTTGTTGTTCTGTGTTCTGATTACGTGTTGCTCTTGGGCGAGCAGGAGTCCTTAAGGTCCTGCAGAATGGGCGACCGTAATCCGACGTGTAGGCCCAGAGTGAGAGCAGCACCGGAAGATCTCAGGATGAACGGGATTCTTTAAGCATTGGAAACCATGAGAAATCTGATGGGATAGCAAATGACGAACCAAGCTACTGTTGCCGCCCCGCAGGAGAATCCGTTAGTTGAGAAAGGAGTTGGAAGGCCGCATACTTTAGGCTGGTAGAGTAGTTCTTGAAACTCAAGCCACCGAATTTTCATGGAGCAGGTGACCCTAAGGTTGCAACCTCATGGATTGAGGAGCTGGAGAAGGTGTTCACCTTGCTAAGGTGCTCGGATGAGGAGAAAGTAACGCTGGCCATTTACCAACTGTAAGGTAAGGCTAGCTCGTGGTGGAAAGCCACGCAAGGAAGAGCTTTCCCCGAGGGTGAGGTCCTAGTGTGGAATGCCTTCGTGGAAACCTTCAATGGAAAGTATTTCTCGAACTACGCGTGAGAGTAGAAGATGGCTGAATTCCTGCACCTTCGCCAGAATCAGTCATCAGTGGATCAGTACGAGGTAAAGTTTGCCGAGTTGTCCAAGTACGCGTCGAGGATGGTCGAAGACCCTGTGGATAGGGCGAGAAAGTTCAGAGACGGGCTGAAGCCCGAGATTGAGAGTGTTCTGGTGCCGCTGAATTTGAAAGACTACAATGAGTTATATGAAAGAGAACAGATAGTAGAGCGAGATTCAGCAGAAAGGGTAGCCGTATTTGGATCCCGGTTTGCTCCAACATTAAGGGATAACCACCGATTCGGCAAAGGACCAATGATGGGAAGTAGATTCTCTGTCCCGCCCAACCGGAGGAATGCTGTCGGGAAGCTTATGTATCGCCCCAATGGCGTGTGCCAAATCTGTAGGCAGAAGCATGGATCAACTTCGGGTCTTGGAAGGACAGGTGCTTATTTTGGATGTGGTCAGCATGGCCATCAGGTTAGAGACTGCCCGTAGAGACAAATGGGAAGGCCGATGCCGATCCATCAAGGAGGTTCGATGAGAGGGAACTCCCCGCCGAACTATCAGAGCTGACCTCTGGCACAAGAAAGGGTGTTTGCTATCACTTGGGAAGAGGCGAGGGATTCCCCGACCGTTTCAAGTACGGTCTTCTTGCATAACCAAATAGCTTATGCATTATTTTATTCTGGAGCTTCCTACTCCTTTGTTGCTGAGCAGTATGTTAAATTAGCTAGGTTGAATGTGGAATCATTGGAATCAGTTTTTAGGATATCTACACCGCTTAAGGAAAGTGTAATGTCTATAGTAGGATATCCTGGCTGTAAGCTGGTTGTAGATAGCCATGAGGGAAGGATAGACTTGATTGTGCTGGCCATGTTTGATTTTGATATTATTGTTGGCATGGATTGGCTCTCTGAGCAAAGAGCAGTGATGGACTGCCATAGTAAGACTATTTTGTGTAACCCATTGAATGGGGTTAGTTTTGAGTTTGTTGGAAGTCGAGGGGGAGCCTCAATTCCCTTAGTTTCGTCGCTGGAGGCGACTCGATTGTTGGGTTGTGGTTGCCAAGGTTATTTGGCGTCGGTTGTTAACGTGTTGGCTGAGAAGACAAGGTTGGAGGATATCACGGTAGTAAGCGAGTTTCCTGACGTCTTTCCCAAGGAGTTGCCTAGATTGCCGCCTGAGAGGAAAATAAAGTTCGTAGTTGAGCTAGCTCCTGGTACGGAGCCAATCTCAAAGGCACCATATCGGGTGGCGTTGTCGAAGCTCAAGGAACTGCTGGATTAAGGATTTACCCGCCCCAGTGCGTCGCCATGGGGAGTGCCTATGCTGTTCATGAGGAAGAAGGATGGATCGCTTCATCTGTGTGTCGACTATCAGCAGCTCAATCAGGTGACAATCAAGAACAAGTATCCGTTGCTGAGGATTGACGATTTGTTTAACCAACTTCAAGGAGCTTTGGCATTTTCTAAGATTGACCTACGGACGGGATACCACCAGCTAAGATTTAAGAAGGAGGATGTACTGAAGAAGGCATTTAGGACGCGCTATGGTCACTACGAGTTTACTATGATGCCGTTTGGTCTGACAAATACTCCAGCTGCTTTCATGGATTTAGCAAGTGCGAGTTTTGGCAAACATTAACTGTTTGCCAAGTTTAGCAAGTGCGAGTTTTGGCTGACTCGAGTAGCTTTTTTAGGTCATGTGATCTCTGGAGAAGGGATATTTGTGGATCCAACTAAGATTGAGGCTGTGATGGATTGGCCGAGATCGATGTCAGTGATAGAGGTTCGAAGTTTCTTAGGATTGGCAGGTTACTATAGGCGCTTTTTGGAAAGGTTCTTTGCCTTAGCTTTGCCTATGACAAGACTGTTGAAGAAGGACGGATAAATGTGAGCGTAGTTTCCAAGAGCTTAAGCATAAGCTAACTATGGCTCCCGTGTTGACAATACCGTCTAGTTCGGGAGGCTATGAGATATATAGCGATGCGTCTTTCAAAGGATTAGGCTGCGTGCTTATGCAACATGGAAGAGTGGTTGCGTATGCGTCTCGTCAGTTAAGGCCGCATGAGTTGAACTATCCGATGCACGATTTGGAATTAGCAGCGATCGTGTTTGCTCGTAAGATTTGGAGGCATTACCTGGTAGGAGAAAAGTTTCAAGTTTACACTGATCACCAGAGTCTCAAGTATATGTTCTCTCATAAGGAGTTAAACATGAGACAGCGTCGTTAGATGGAGCTTCTTAAGGATTATGATTGCGAGATCATGTACCATCTGGGGAAAGCTAACAAGGTGTTGATGCGCTAAGTCGGAAGTCTGCAATTGCTCAGTTGATGATCCGGGAGTGGCGTCTCCTGGAGGAAGTGCAAGATTCGGAGTTTAAGCTAGAGGTAGGCCGTCTGTCAAGTTTGATGGCTATGTTAAGGGTCGAGCCAGAAGTGCAGGTGAGAATTAAGGCCTTACAGTCAACAGACCCTGATATTCAAAAGATCCTTCAGGAGGATTCAGAGAAGAGGAAAGTTGACTTTCAAATAACCGTGGATGGCATTCTGAAGTTTCGAGGATGATTGTGCGTTCCTGACGATGAAGGTCTTAGGGAAGAAATCTTGTCGGAAGCATATCGTAGCAGTTATAGTGTTCATCTGGGTAGCACGAAGATGTATCAGAATCTGAGACAGTATTATTGGTGGAGTGGTATGAAGGTTGATATAGCCAAGCATGTGGCGAAATGTCCGACGTGTCAGAAAGTCAAAGCGCAACATTGTAAACCTGGATGACTGTTACAACTGTTGAGATTCCAAAGTGGAAGTGGGAGAATATCACGATGGATTTCGTGACTGGTTTGCCAAAGAGTCAGAGAGGCAATGATTCGATTTGGGTCGTAGTGGACAGATTAACAAAGTCTGCTCACTTTATCGCGGTACGAAAGGACTTCGCATTGGAAATGTTAGCAGATTTATATGTACGCCTGATCGTACGTCTTCATGGAGTGCCAGTGACAATCACTTCGGATTGTGATCCTAGGTTCACCGCAACATTTTGGAAAAACTTGCAGACCACGTTGGGAACAAAGCTGCAATTCAGCACGACTTATCATCCTTAGACAGATGGCCAATTTGAAAGGACAATTCAGGCACTCGAGAATATGTGTCGAGCATGTGTATTGGATTTTAAGGGTAAATGGGAGGAACAACTTCATTTGGTCGAGTTCGTCTACAACAACAGTTTTCAGCAGAGCATCAAGATGGCACCGTTTGAAGCATTATAAGGGAAACCATGCAGAATGCCAGTTTGTTAGGACGAGGTTAGAGAAAGGAAGATCACTGGTCTTGACCTAGTATAATAGTCATTGGACACTGTCAGAGTTATGCGGATAAGCATCGTAGACTGCTGAAATTTCAAGTAGGCAAGCATGTCTTTTTAAAGGTGTCGCCTATGAGAGGGACATCTTGCTTTGGCAAGAAAGGAAAGTTAAGTCCAAGATATGTTGGGCCGTTCGAGATCCTAGAGCGGATTGGAAATTTGGCTTACCATCTTGCATTGCTGCTAATGCTAGCTCAGGCACATGACGTATTCCATGTATCTATGTTAAGGAAATATGAGCCGAATCTAGCTCATGTCTTGAGCTTTGAAGAAATTGAAGTGGACGAGCGTGTGTCGTACGTGGAACGTCCGGTGAGGATCGAGGACAGAAAAGAGCATGTGTTGCGAACTAAGACAATCCATTTAGTTAAGGTGATTTGGCAACACCATGGAACAGAAGGTGCAACATGGGAAAGCGAAGAGGCAACGAAGAATTTGTACTCTTTTCTGTTTTAAGTTGGATGATGTATTAATTTTGGGGACGAAATTTTCTAAGGAGGGAAGAGTTGTGACGTCTTGAAATTTCAAGGCATATTAAATGAATAATATTGGACCTTTGGAAATCGAGTGATATTTATCTGACGCGGAATTGTTCGATCTGGAAAACTTTGATCAACGACTGAAGCTTAGATAATTGTAATTCGTTTAGTTTCGTCGTGCCATAGATTCTACCGTCGTTTTTCCTTCACGCCCGAGCCTAACCCTGAACTAAATGTCCAACTAGTCTTAAATTGTCGATTGACCGAATCGCCCTCGGATATTATTTATATAAGCCAGATGTCATTAATACTGACTTGACCGTGGGCCCCACCCCATAAATGCACATCAACTCAAGTCAAAATCACTATTCACTTTTTTGACTTTGGGAAATTACCATTTTACCCCTTGACTTTCTCTCTCTGCTCTCTCTCTCCTCTCTCCCTCACTTTGGCCGGCCACTACCCTCACTCCCCATTCTCTCTCACTTTCTTCATCTTTTGGAACACCATCATCTTCCTCACTCTCTCCTTTTTCCCTCACCGCCGCCGACCACCACCGCACGCCGCCACCGCCGTTCGATCACCGCGCCGCACGCCCTAGCCGCCGCGAGGTTGCCACCGAGCTGGCCAAGCCCCGTCGCCATTCGGTTCAGCCCTTGCCGTGCCGTTTCGTCGCTGATCAGCCGTCCCGTGGACTGCTAGAGCCACCGGAGCAGCCGCGCCGTCGTCGCCGTTGCCCCCGCTCGTTCGTCGAGCCACCATTCCGCGCCGTCCAGCCATTTCGCCGTCGGACCGTCGCTGTCTAGTCGCCGTTCGTCGTCGGAGTCCGCCGTCGTTGTATTCGAGTCCGAAGCGTCGAGACGAGTCCGTAGACCTGCCACCGGAGTTTTTCGCCGTTACCGCCACTGACAACGGCCGTCGCCACCGCCGATCGCCGCCGACCGTCGCTGCTGATCGCCGAGTGAGTTAACCCCTAACCTGATTAGGCCGTTAATTACACTTAGTAGTTAATTAGATAGTTACCGTAGCTAATTAGCTAGTTACCGCAGTTAAATTAGATTGTTACTGTGGTTAGATTAAATAGTTACTGTGGTTAGGTCAATTAGTTACCGTGGCAGATTTAATAATTACTGTGGCTAGTTGAATTACCGTGGTTAGGTGGAATAGTTACCATGGGTAATTGTTTAGTCTACCGTAGTTCGGTTAGACCTGGTTATTGATTGCTGATTGGTTGACTGGAGTGTTGATTGCGCGTTTTCGCTGAATGATCACACCTAGGTCAGAATGCCATGTTTAATTGAAATTGAGTATCCGTGTGACCAATTGTGTATTTCGATCATGAAAATGGCTGTTGGTCGAGTTTTGAGCATACTCGTGAGTTTGACTGCATTGGGCTAATGTGAAGTAAGAACTGGCTTGTTTGCCTGATGTGTTGTGTGGTCACACGATGGTTATTCGTCTCCCTAACGTAATTGGGGGATATGGGGCGATACTCCTGGTGGGTTTGTTGCCTGTTATGTTCATGCCGGCGACGTACAGTCCGGGATCCCACGACTTATCGGTTGCACGACAGTCCGTGCTGGCGACGTACAGTCCAGATAGTCACGACTAATCGGATGTTGGTCGCAGCTTGTGATGGGTTGAAGTTCCTTATAGGAAATACCTAGTATGCCTGCCTTCGGGGTCTTGAGGGGCTATTGGATTTTGTCGCTATAACGGGGTAGGACGACGCCCGGTTCTATCGGAAGAGTACTAGCAGTGAGGCTGTATTGTGGCGAGAGTGGTGTATCTCTTTCATTAATAATCGGAACCTGCATGTTGCATAGTGCTTGAATACCTGAGTGATTGACGTGTGTTAGCTGTATGCCTTGATCTGTTGTTCTTTATTGCTATGAGATATCTGTTGTGTGGCTCAAGGCAAGTTGAGTTACGTGTGGTTGTTTATTGGCCATTGGGCCATGCTTCTGTTTGGTAGCTAGAGCATAGCGTGCATCGCACGCTATTAATATGCCATCACATGTTTAGGCCGCCTGAGTGAATCAACGTCCTAATCGGACTTAGGCGTTGACTCATTGAGATTTATATTTCATTCGTTGTAGTGAACCGCTTTTACAGGTCCTTGAGTATGGTGACGCGCCACGTGAGATTCGGTGTAGCCACCGACTAGTCCGCCCATATCATTCGTCGTCCGGATCCGAGTTCAGATCGAGTATGGGAACAGCACATGACGACTGTCTAGGTCGATGAAGGGTTGGCGCACTATGTGGCCCATATCTTCAAGGCGTGGTTTATGCGTCACGGTGATGACCTATACGGGCCCATCCGAGGGTTTGAGGGACCCACGGGATCGACCCCGATCGTTCTAGCTTGGGACCCGTTGGACCTTGATACACCGGAGAGGGAGGTGGAGGATCCCGAGTCTGACCCAGAGGAGTTCCCTTTCGGGCCGGGTGATGGTGGCTAGTGATTGTGGATATGGAGGTCCTTTTTGGAGTTAGTTTTTTGTGGTAGTTAGCTTTAGACCCGATCCGATATCTTTTTGTGGGTCTTAGGGAATGGCCCTGGAGATGGGCTTGTAGATCGGTTATTTCCTTGGCTAACTAGTATATAAATAAAATGGTGTTGTTGTTGTATCTGCTGCTTGTCTATCCCTGTTTATATGTTTGTCTGGGGTTTGATATTACTTTCGCTTGCATATTTGAAAGATAAAAGGAAATAGGTCAATGACATGCCTGGGATGTTATCCTTTGACCTGACGACAAGGACGGGTTGTAGCGTGTCTGAAGATCGGGGCGTGACAGAATGGGTCACACGAATCTCATTAGTGTGAACACCAAAGAGTGTGTTTCGACCGAATCTCATCAGGACGAACACGAAGGAGGTGTGTCGCACGAATCTCATCAGTGAGACATGAAAGGAATAAATTTTTAACTTGAATCGGTAAAAAATTGCCAAATTCGAAATGAGTTCAAAAAACTTACCTGGATTCTTTGAATTTGAGGAATAGATAGGTTGATTGCTTCTTTTCTGTTGGCGCACTCAAAGATAGCAATTGATCAATGCAATATCATATATCAACAAATTTCACGAGCTTTTTGCCTGTCTTACAGAGCTTCATTTGGAAGCCTCATCGACAAGGAGATTTACCTGATCCTTTTGGTGAAATTGATCAGATTGAATGAAGAATCTTCGGTCAGAATGGACTTTCACTTTTTCTCATGAAAATGCTTTTCGAACCCGACCATTGATACGGGCATAAGAATCACTCAGAACTGCCACCATCATGCTGGACAAGGGTTTGGGAATTCTCGTAATCAATATGACCAGACCAATCTGAGAGGTCTTTGTAAAGACTGTAATTCAGGTTTGGTCACTGGTTTAACAAAAGGGGACTCATATGAGTCATTTGGCTTTGGAATGAAATGATATTCTCGGCTCATCGGGTTTACAAGTCAGGAACCTTGCATCATGAGATAAAACGATCTTGTTCGCACTTCTTCGAGCGTTGTTGATAAACATTTGAAATCCTACGTTAACTCAAGTGCCCTAATCTGAAGAGACTTCGGTAAGGGTTGTAACGTAGGTGTGGGTAGGCTTGAAATGAAAGGCCTATTCATAGCAAGAGGTATGTCACGAACGGATTGGTGATCATCCATCTTTACTTTGAGCACCGCCGATCATATTGCAAGTGATTCTACAGACTCTCCACAAATGATCTTTCTTTTGACGAACGTTCTCGCGAACCATTTCGGCCGAGGTCTCCTTTTCCTTCTTCCTTTTGAGGATTTTTTTCGAGAGATTTCTTTCCTTTTTTTTTTAAGGAAGAAGGAGACCTCGTCTGATGAGCCTGTGCACATTCCTTTTTCATCGACAGTTCTTTGTTTTTCCACTAGGGCATTTTTCTCTTCATTCATCAGATGCTTTGAGATGACTTCACTCTTCACGACAAGGAGGATCACCAATCGGGTCATTTAAAATGAAAATGCCGCTCAAATGGGGTAAGCAAGGAATTAAAGTGTATAGGGTATAGAATGCTCTTCGTCATGTCTATGGCACTTGAGCTAACACAATTCGCATGCAATAAATACACTCGAAGATTGATGCAAGTGAAAGCAAGAAAACTCTACTCATTCTTGAATTTTCGTGAAAACTGTTGGATCTAGCAATATCACCTAGAGGGGGGTGAATAGGTGATTCTGAACACTTTTTAATATTTAATGCGGAAATTTATAAAGGGTTCAGAACGTAGACTAAAAATGATCAGTAAGAGGACGTGCAGATAAACTAAACACAGCAAGATGAGTTTAGGGAAAGAGAAATTGCACGCAATGATTATAGTGGTTCGGCTTTAGCAAGCCTACGTCCACTCTCCCACGATGACAGCCGATCGGCCGGATTCCACTATGAGTCGTTGAAAGATTACAGGCGTTGTTACTCCAATCGCTCTTACAAATGAACCTCTCAAGACAATGAATTTTAAGCTCACAAGAGCAAGAGAATGTGTTTTTGAACAACTCAGCACTTTGAAATTTTAAGTTCTCGATTGACTCGAAACAGTCACTATTGATCTTCTTTATACTCCTTCAGCCTTGAACTAGCCGTTACCAAGGCCCTTCAAAGGATCGCTCCTCAATCTTTGATTGGACGTTATCAATCCTGATTGACGGAGACTGTATATGGAAAGATCCAGCGGCCGTTGAAAGTGAATCTGAACCCTTCAGATTCAGTCGTCCATACAACCAAATCTTCAGTTTCCATAAATAGAGTTCATCCAAATCTCCAAGATATCTTGTTCACGGAAGGTAATATCCAATCGCGGATATTCTCCTGATTTGATTGGAAAATAATCCTGTCAATCAAATCTTACAAACTTCCATAACAAGGCGCGGCCAAATCAGAAACCTGCCAAACGTGGGTCTTCAGAATCTAGTAGCGAGATATTGCAGAATCTGAACGTTGTTCAGAAGCAATCTTCTGAACCAGAGAGACTCTCTGAATCTGAACAGATTGGAACAGTGACTCTAAGCTTCTGTAAGATCCTTGCTGACGTGTCACATAAATCTCCTAGAGATGAGTCTTCAGAGGCAGCATAGACCTCCTTTTGAAGGCTTCAGATGCAACATAGACTTCCTTCTGAAGTCTTCAGAGGCAGCACCGACTTCCTTCTGAAGTCTACTAAGGCACCACGATTCTCCATCTGAATGTAGGACATCGACTATCTCAGAAGCAAGTGTGCGACGACTACTCCATGAGTCTGAACGCTAGTCATGGAGCATTATAAGCTTTTGTTCACATGCTCATGCCTGCAATAATAAATTATTTGTATTAACCAGATTCTCTTACAAGAAGGATGGTTTTGTCAGAATCAAAATACTCAGAGGGAAAGTTTTTCTCAACAATCTCCCCCTTTTTGATGATGACAAAACATTCCTTAATAACAGTTGGTATATATTTTTAGATTGTATGAAAGTTAAGCTCGGAGAAGATTTCAACAAAATATGAATATAATTCAATTGAATCTTTTCAAAAAGGTGTGCATCTGAATATATAAGATATGCATTCTGAGTGATAGAAGGATATCACCATATGTTGTATACGACGCTGAATTCGTTTGAGCGCATAGGTATAATTCGCGTGTATGCATCCTGCAATATGATGAGGTATTCTCTCCCCCTTTTTGTCATTAGCAAGATAAAATGTCAATTTACACATACATGAACAGAGATTCAACCATATATTGTAAGAATAGCGTAATATTCAAAGCGCACATAAAAAGAACATCCGACAGATAAAAACAAATACGGACAATTTGAAAAATAATTTCAAGATGATGGAGGTGGGTTTTGTTTTGAAGATGAGGAGGGAACATCAATATGCTCTTCATCATCTTTCTGAGCAGCTTCAGCAGATTTGCCCATATCAGCAATGTAGGTAGCAAATTCTTTGAGTTCCTGCATTTCTGGAACTTCTTTGCTGATCCTTTCATCTCTGATTAAAGTATAAGTACCAATGCTGGCCATCTCAGAGCAGAAAAGGCGACAGTATTTATGAAGTATTTCCTCAAATCTGTGCAACTTCTTTTCAATGTTCATTTCCATCCTGTCCATCCTCTGCATAACTTCTACCCGAAGTTTTTCAACTTCCGTCTGAACAAGACTTTGCGAAGCATTCAGTGTCCCTGCAGAAGTCTGTTGGTTTTGTTCTTCCACCATCTGAGCTTTACCCTTTGAAGCTGAATCCAGAAATCTCTGCGAGTTTATCTCCCCCTGAATCTGATCAGGTGTTGAATCTGGAATGATTATAACAGGTTCAGCCGTAGTTGATTTAATTTCTGTGGATTGCTCTTCAGGTATTTTCTCTGGAATTTGTTTCTTCTGAACAGCACTTTCCTCAACAGCTTTTTCTTTCTGAACAGCAGGTTCGACACTAGCTTTCTCCTTCTGAACAGCAGTCAGAACCTTTTCAGTCTAAACAACATTTGATTCCTCATGTTGTTCTTTTCTGCTGGACTCCTCCTTTTCAGTATCGGCCTTGTCCTTCTGAACAACTTCAGTCTGAGCAGCAGATTCTATAGGTTGCTCCCCCTGAATCTGAGCTGTTACAACAGGAGTGACTTCTGTTGATCCTACAGCTGTGACAACAAAGTCATCAGATTTATCAACCTCCATGTCTTCAGGTGGTGATGAGGACCTCTTCTTTTGTTCTCGAGCAACCAGAACATCAATAGTCGTTCTGTCATCTAGTTGCTCTTCCATTATCTCCACATATGCACTTGTAGCAATCTGAGCTTCTTTTTTTGCTTTTTCACCAGTAGTTTCAACAGCTTCTACATTTTCACTCTCATGAGTCTTATGGGGATCCTCTTCTTTGTCGATAGGATCCTCCAGCTCATTTGCTGTTTCAGCAATCTCCTCAGCTTCTGACTCGATGTTTCCTGCTGATAGGACAGTAGGGGTCCTCTCATCATCTCTTGATGATACACTTTCCTCTTCTTCTGAAGACTCACTCTGAACTGATGTCCTCTCATCATTTGATCCTCTTCTTTGTCCATAGGATCCTCCAGCTCATTTGCTATTTCACCAGTTTCTTCAGCTTCTGAACTGATGTTTCCTTCTGATAGCACAGTAGGAGTCCTCTCATCATCTCTTGATGATACACTTTCTTCTTCTTCTTCTTCCTCTTCTTCTGAAGACTCACTCTGAAAAGTGGTCTGTTTTCCTTTTGTGGCCTCTGTCTTCCTTCTTTTTGCAGATCTCTCACTCTCTGCATTCTATTCTGCGAACTCAACCAAGACAGCCTTTTTGTTCTTGTTGATCCAACCACCAGCAGACTGTCTAAAACCCATCTTCTGAATCATAGACTCCCCAGCTACCATTAACTGAATTTCATCTTGAAGAAGCTTTCCAGGAATCTTGATATTTTGGAAGGACATGATCCGATAGATCAACCCTGCATAGGGTAGTTGTCCTTTGGTCTTTTGGACAGTTCTGTACATGTGGAGGAGAACAGTATGTGCTAGCGAGATCTTGCAGCCATTCAACAGACCCCACATCAGCTTGGCTTCATATTTCGAAATATCAGTTTTTGAAGCAGCCTTAGGTCTCAAGCTTTCAATGACAACCTTGTGCATTACAATGTGCTTCAGGGGAAAGTCATTGTAAGCAATGTGTGCCTTGGAGTCTCTAGAGTAATTCTCTTTTCCAGTCAGAGAACTGTAGGCATCATCAGGTTGCACATTAATGGGCATAAAATCCATTTCCTCAACTCCCATTAAATTTGCCAGCTCCTTAACATGCAGATGATACACCACTCCTTCAACCGTATAAAACAAGGAATCAAAATTGGTGAAACATAAGCTAGAATAAAAGTAAGCTGCCAAATCAGGAAAAGTTGGCCTCCTTGCAGTTGCAAAGTCCCTCAACTTCATTTCCTCTAGATGCTTCCTAATAGGGATACCAGCCCTATCAAAATACTTAAGATCAAATACCCTGTGGGGTATAACTCCTCTTTGCTTCATCATCTCGAATTTGTCAGAGTGCAACTGACTTGAAAATAGTTTGCTTTCAAAGTTCTTGTCCTTGATGACCCCTCTGATTTTCTTAAAATCTTTAAACAGCACATCATCGTCGTCATCAGGCCTCCCCTTGGTTTCACTCTCTTTAGTTACAGCCTCCCTGATAACAATGCTCTTAGATGGAGACATTTTAGGTTTAGAGACTCCAGTTTCTACAACCTTTTCCTTGCCCTTCCGAGATACATTCTCAGGAACAATAGTGGCAATGGGTGTCACAGTTTGCAGAGGGAGTTCTAATATGGCAAGAAAGTCTTTCTCGCTTGCAAACTTGTGAATATTCAACAGCAACTTGACGTTTTCGTCACTAGAGCCAGTGTTCTTGAAAGAATCATACAGAGGTTTTATAGAGAGAGCCAGGGCGACTCTTTCATCGAACTCAGACTGAGACAAACCTGATTCCTTCTGAGCAATGTGTCTTTCTTCTTCATGATCAGACCCAGAGATATCAATGGATTCGGAGAGACGAGCTTTTCTGCCCTTCGTCAGCCTCGACGATTTTCTTCTCAGACTAGCACCTTCTTTTGCTGCTTTCTTCATGGTAGATGATGATTTCGGAGCCATAGATGAGAAGGTTGGAGTTTTTAGTAAGAAGGATTTGGAGAGAGCGAGAAGGAGTGTAAACAGAGAGAAGGAAATCAGTTTTTAGGGTTTGAGAGAAAGTTGCGATATTTGATGGAGGTGCCGGTTCAGAGCCTTATGAAGGTTTTGAAAAACCGTAAAGCGGTTATTTTAGGAAATAAAATCAATTTAAAATAAAATCCAGCGATCAATACAAAGAAACATAATTATTCCAATCAAACAAAGAGGCATATGTATAGAAATTTGAGAACGTAAGATTTAGAGAACGTACCTTGGATTTTTGCCTTATCGAGAATTTCTAAATATAAAGAGGTGTAAGATGAACTAACCTTGCTTCTGAAGTACTTAAAAATATGCTTCTGAACAAAGGTTATGCAAATTTGCTTCTGAGCAGTTTTGGTTCTGAGCTCTGCTTCTGAGTTCTGCTTCTGAGCAGTTTTGTTTCTGAGCTCTGCTTGTGAGCAGTTTTGCTTCTGAGTTCTGCTTCTGAGCAGTTTTGCTTCTGAGTTCTGTCAATTTACCTGTACTCAATATATCTTAAGAAAAAGGATTAGTAATAGCTAATTCGTTTCGGATAAAATTGAAAGACTCTTTCTCAAGAGGTTTAGTAAATATATCTGCGAGTTGATTCTTTGTATCAACATACTGAATGTGAACATTTTCATTCTGAACATGATCACGAATAAAGTGATGTTTGATCTCGATGTGCTTCGCTCTTGAGTGAAGAATAGGATTCTTGGTTAGATTAATGGCGCTTGTATTGTCGCATCTGATCTCCACATTTGAATCCTTAACTCCATAATCTCTTAGCTGTTGTTTTAACCATAGAATCTGAGCACAACAACTTCCAAGAGAGACGTATTCTGCTTCTGCTGTACTAAGAGCAACTGTGCTCTGCTTTTTGGAATACCAGGAGATAAGCATATTTCCCATAAGTTGACAGGTTCCTGAAGTGCTTTTCCTGTCAATTTTACATCCGGCGAGATCTGCATATGAATATCCCTTCAGAATGAAATCAGAATCCTTTGAGTACCAAAGACCATAAACTGGATATGTTCCAATATATTTGATAATTCTTTTGATTGCTGTAAGATGCGATTCTTTTGGACATGACTGAAATCTTGCACATAGGCAGATGCTATAAAGAATATCTGGCCTTGATGCAGTGAGATATAGAAGCGATCCAATCATACTGCGATAAAACTTCTGATCAACATCTTTTCCTTGTTCATCTTTATCAAGCTTAGACGAATGAGACATTGGTGTTTCCGTCTTCTTGCAATTTTCTAAGCCGAATTTCTTGATAATTTCAAGAGCATATTTCTCTTGATGAATGAATATTCCTTTCTTGGTTTGTTGAATCTGAAGTCCAAGAAAGAATCTTAATTCTCCCATCATGCTCATTTCGAATTCATCCTGCATTGCTTTAGAAAAGTTCTTGCATAGATATTCATTAGAAGAGCCAAAAATAATATCATCTACATAAATCTGAACAATAAGAATATCCTTACCCTGCTTCTGAGTAAAGAGAGTAGTGTCAACATTACCTTTAGTGAACTTCTGTTCAGATAGAAAGCTGCTTAACCTTTCATACCAAGCACGAGGTGCTTGCTTTAATCCATATAATGCTTTCTTTAGGGAATATACGAGATCCTTTCTTCTTGGTTCCTCGAACCCAGGAGGTTGCTCGACATAAACTTCTTCTTTGATGTAACCGTTTAGGAATGCACTTTTCACATCCATCTGAAACAGTTTAAAGTCATTGTAACAAGCATAAGCAAGAAGTAGCCTTATGGCTTCTAACCTGGCAACTGGTGCGTAGGTTTCATCGTAATCTATTCCTTCTTCTTGAGAATATCCCTTTGCCACAAGTCTTGCTTTGTTTCTAACCACTTTTCCTCTGTCGTCCATTTTGTTTCTGAACACCCATTTTGTTCCTATTACAGGACGATTTTTGGGTCTTGAAACGAGCTCCCAAACATTATTGATCTTGAATTGATGAAGTTCTTCTTGCATGGCATTGATCCAATTTTCATCAGTAAGAGCTTCTTCAATCCCTTTAGGTTCGATTTCAGAGACTAATGCTATATTGCTCATTGCATCCTTGAATTTCGATCTGGTTCTGATTCCTTCATCTAAGCTCCCCATTATTAGTTCCTTGGGGTGACTGGATTTATGTTTCCAGTTTCTGTTGAATTTCCCGTCTTGAGCATCATTTGGATCATTAGAATCAGACGGTGTCACCTCTGTTTCTTCTGCGATTTGTTGGCTTGTTTCTTGATTCTGAACTTCTTCAGAAGCATGATTCTCTTCTGAATTTTCTTCTGGTTCTGAACCTTGATGAAGAGACGAAACTTGAACATATTCAGATTGATCATTCTGAGTCTGAATATTTTCATCAAACTTGACATTCATTGATTCTTCAACACATCGAGAGTTTTTGTTGTAGACTCTGTATGCTTTGCTCGTTGTAGAGTATCCCAGAAATATTCCTTCATCTGACTTCTCATCAAACTTACCAGCTCGATCATTTGCATTTTTCAGAATGAAGCATTTACAACCAAACACACGGAAGTATGCTAAATCTGGTTTTCTCTCTTTAAAAAGTTCATAGGGAGTTTTCTCAACAATTGATCTTAAGGAGACACGGTTTAAAATGTAACATGCTATTGACACAGCCTCTGCCCAGAAATGAGATGCAATTTTACTTTCGATCAAAAGAGTCCTCGCCATTTCTTGTAGATAACGATTTTTCCTCTCAACAACCCCATTTTGTTGAGGTGTGTAAGGAGATGAAAAGTTATGCTGAATCCCAAACTCATCACAAAAATTAGAAAATCTTTGGTTTTCAAATTCTCCCCCATGATCAGTTTTGATGCAGGAAATAGAGTAACCTTTTTCATTCTGAATCTTTTTAGAAAATTTTGAGAAGGATGAGAAGGCATCATTTTTGTGTGCAAGAAATAAAACCCATGTAAATCTTGAGTAATCATCAACTATGACAAGGCAGTATTTCTTACCTCCAAGACTTAGTGTTCTGTTAGGACCAAAGATATCCATGTGAAGCAACTGCAGAACACGTTCAGATGATACATGATTAATAGATTTAAAAGAGCTTTTTACCTGTTTCCCAAGTGTGCAGGCTGAGCAAAGCTCTGATTTCTCAAACTTTGATTGTGGTAAGCCTCGAACTAGTTTCTTGGATGATAGCTTCGAGATGTGTTTGATACTGATGTGTCCTAGCTTTCTGTGCCATAGTTCAGATTCATCCTTGATAGAGATGAGACACTTGATGTCTTCAGAATCAACATTCAGAAGGTAGATATTTCCATGACGTCGACCTGTGAAGGTTTGCTTCTTGTCTTTGCTAACACCTGAGCATTCTGAGTCTTGAAAACAGATTTGATAACCAGAGTCACATAGTTGACTAACTGAAATTAAATTGTATTTGAGTCCTTTGACAAGAGAGACATTGTTGATCGTGAGATTTCCGATTTTTACAGTGCCTTGGCCAATCACTTTGCCTTTATTCTTTCCACCAAATGACACACTTCTACCATTGTAATCTAAAAGTTGTATGAAGTTTTCTGGATCACCAGTCATGTGACTTGAGCAACCACTATCCAGAAACCATTTGTCTTTTCTCTTCCTTGGTACCTACAAGTGGGAAGTAACTTACTATTTCTTTGGTACCCAGTTTTTCTTGGGTCCATCTGAGTTAGTCACAATAGATTTCTTTCTATTAACAGGTCTCCATACCATCATGCAATTATTTCTAACGTGATTTCTAGCACCGCAGTTTTCACAATGCATTGGATAAAAGAATTTTGTAAAATGCTTTTGAAAATGCCGTTGATATGCAAATTTTGAAGGTTTACGGGAAATCCTGTCATTTGTTTCTGGAAAATTATTTTTGAAACTATTTTCCTTTTTGAAACCAAGACCAGATTTGTTACCATACGGAATTTGTCTGGAAATAATGTTTTCCAAATTTTTTGAACTTTGGGAAAATTTCTTTGAAGTATTTTCAATTTTGGTTTTCAAGGAATCATTTTCTTTCAAGATCAAATCACGATTCTCCTTGATTTGATGAAATTCCCTTTGCAAAAATTCAATCTTGTCTTTTTGAGAATCACTCTGTTGTTTTAAGGATGAAACTTCCTTTTTCAAAATGGAAACCTTTTTGAGAGCTTCTTTATAATTTAAGCACAACTCATCAATGTATTCAGAGACTTCATCTGGCAGTTCAGAAGGATGTACCTCAATATCTGAATCTGAATCTGAATCTAACTTTGCCATAAGACATATGTTAGCATAGTCATCCTCGCTATCTTCAGAATCACTTAGAGTTTCTGCTTTCAATGCCTTTTTGTATTTCTCATACTTGAACTTATCTTTCTTCAGAAACGGACAATTGGGTTTGATGTGTCCTGCCTTCTTACAATGGAAACAGATTATATCTTTGTCTTCCTGTTTGTCATTGCTTGATTGTCTCTGATCATTCTTTTTGAATAATTTCTTCCCTTTGAAGTTTCTTCCTCTACGAGCCATTCTTCTGAACTTCTTCACCATAAGAGCAAGTTCTTCGTCGTCTTCATCTTCATCATCTGAATCTGGCATTTCAAAATCAATTTCAGATTTTAAAGCAATAGACTTCTTACCTTTTGAATCTCTTGTTTTGTTGGTACGCTCAGTCTCATATGACTGCAAGGTTCCGACTAGCTCATCAATAGATAGAGGCCTAATTGTTTGACATTCCTGTATTGATGGCTTGATGTAATTCCAGTCATCTGTAAGTCCTCGAAGGATCTTTCTGACTTGCATCGGTTCTGCTACAGGAGCACCTTGTCTTGCAAGACCACTTGCTAGGATTTGAAACCTGTCAATCATTTCAGCAATTGATTCATCGTGCTTCATTTTGAAAGCTTCGTAATCACTTAGCAGAATGCTGAGTTTTGTTTCTTTCACTCTGTCAGTTCCCTGATATGTGACATGAAGTCTGTCCCATATAGCTTTGGCTGAATCTTCTTCTGCAACTCGATTATATAGAGGAATGGATAATGCACAGAAAAGTGCATGCACAGCTTTAGAATCGAGTCCTTGTCTTTTTGCTCTTTCAGAATCTGACAGTGTTGCAGTAACATTTGTATTGTTGTTTCCTTCATTTCCAGTGGAAGGGGTTGCTGTTACATTAGGAACTACTCCATTTACGACAACATCCCACATCAGATCATCTGATGCCTTGAAGAACCACTTCATTTTGTTGCACCACATATTGTAGTCTTTCCCATCAAAATAGGGTGGTTTGTTGCTGAAATGTGCATCACTGGTTCCTGTGAAATTATTGCTAGACATGATAGATCGTCAGCTCTGAAGTAAAACACTTCAAAATAATGAGCAACAATGCTTTGATACCAATTGTTGGATCTAGCAATATCACCTAGAGGGGGGTGAATAGGTGATTCTGAACACTTTTTAATATTTAATGCGGAAATTTATAAAGGGTTCAGAACGTAGACTAAAAATGATCAGTAAGAAGACGTGCAGATAAACTAAACACAGCAAGATGAGTTTAGGGAAAGAGAAATTGCACGCAATGATTATAGTGGTTCGGCTTTAGCAAGCCTACGTCCACTCTCCCACGATGACAGCCGATCGGCCGGATTCCACTATGAGTCGTTGAAAGATTACAGGCGTTGTTACTCCAATCGCTCTTACAAATGAACCTCTCAAGACAATGAATTTTAAGCTCACAAGAGCAAGAGAATGTGTTTTTGAACAACTCAGCACTTTGGAATTTTAAGTTCTCGATTGACTCGAAACAGTCACTATTGATCTTCTTTATACTCCTTCAGCCTTGAACTAGCCGTTACCAAGGCCCTTCAAAGGATCGCTCCTCAATCTTTGATTGGACGTTATCAATCCTGATTGACGGAGACTGTATATGGAAAGATCCAGTGGCCGTTGAAAGTGAATCTGAACCCTTCAGATTCAGTCGCCCATACAACCAAATCTTCAGTTTCCATAAATAGAGTTCATCCAAATCTCCAAGATATCTTGTTCACGGAAGGTAATATCCAATCGCGGATATTCTCCTGATTTGATTGGAAAATAATCCTGTCAATCAAATCTTACAAACTTCCATAACAAGGCGCGGCCAAATCAGAAACCTGCCAAACGTGGGTCTTCAGAATCTAGTAGCGAGATATTGCAGAATCTGAACGTTGTTCAGAAGCAATCTTCTGAACCAGAGAGACTCTCTGAATCTGAACAGATTGGAACAGTGACTCTGAGCTTCTGTAAGATCCTTGCTGACGTGTCACATAAATCTCCTAGAGATGAGTCTTCAGAGGCAGCATAGACCTCTTTTTGAAGGCTTCAGATGCAACATAGACTTCCTTCTGAAGTCTTCAGAGGCAGCACCGACTTCCTTCTGAAGTCTACTGAGGCACCACGATTCTCCATCTGAATGTAGGACATCGACTATTTCAGAAGCAAGTGTGTGACGACTACTCCATGAGTCTGAACGCCAGTCATGGAGCATTATAAGCTTTTGTTCACATGCTCATGCCTGCAATAATAAATTATTTGTATTAACCAGATTCTCTTACAAGAAGGATGGTTTTGTCAGAATCAAAATACTCAGAGGGAAATTTTTTCTCAACAAAAACTACCCTAATGTAGGGTTGTTCCTAACAGAGGTGAGAAATGAATCCTCCGTCGAAAGGAGTTAAGCAAAGGGCAATCTATAGTGTATATGATAGAGGAATTAAATGCCTCTCGTTATTTTGGCCGTCATACTTTTCGCGAGATATGCCTTTACCTTGTGAGCATGAGAAATTTTCGCACATCTCACTAGGGATTAGAAATGTAGGATGTGTATGGGAAATGGTTTGCCTTTCATCGTCCCGACATCCCTAATTCAATTTGATGAATTTCACAGGATCGAACAAATTTACCTGACTGAAGCATTCCTCCAATGAAAATCAGTAATATAAGCAAAAATAGACAAAACAGTTGCATAAAAGTTTTGAGCTCAAAATGAACACCACAACTTGATTAATCAGAAATGTTAGAACAAATCAAGTGTAATATTTCTTTACATGATCAGAATTGACAGGATTGGTAAACACACGACCATCCATCTCAGCTAGGATCAAAGCATCGCCTGGGAGCACTTTCTTCACGACGTACGGTCCACCATAGTTCGGAGCAAATTTTCCTTCCGGAAGTGGAACTATCGGTAACAGCTTCCGCAAAACAAGATCACGTACCTGGAAATGCCAAGATTGGACCTTCTTGTTAAAGGACTTGGTGACCCTTTGTTGGTAGCATTGGTCACGGCATAGAGCCTTGAGCCACTTCTCGTCAATCAAGTTCAGTTGATCCATCCTCTGTTGGATCTAGTCAGCTTCAGTCAACTTGACTTGGGAAATTATATGCAACGAAGGAATTTCTACTTCAACGGGCAACACTGCTTACATGCCATAAACGAGTGAATAGGGAGTTGCTCCAGTCGAGGTTCGGATTGAGGTCCGATGCGCCATAAGTGCAAAAGGTAACCACTCAAGCCAATCTTGGTAATTCTCAGCCGTTTTGGCCAAGATCTTCTTGATATTTTTATTGGCTGCTTCCACCGCTCCATTCATCTAAGGACGGTACGGGGAAGAGTTCAGATGCCTGATCTTGAATTCTTTGAACAACTTATCAACCAACTTGTTATTCAAATTCGATCCATTATCGGTGATTATGGCCTCAGGTGAACCATATCGAGCAATAATATCCCGATGAATGAACTTTACCACATTCCTTGCTGTGGCTGCGACATATGACTCAGCTTCGATCCATTTGGAAAAATAATCAATGGCGACCAAGATGAAACGATGCCCATTAGATGCCTTTGGATTAATAGGGCCAATCACATCGATGCCCCACATAAGGAACGACCATGGCTCTTATAACTGGTGCAACTCGTTCGGAGGAACATTGATCTTGTCCCCGTGAATCTGACATTTGTGACAACTTCGAACATGCTGAATACAGTAACTTTCTAAGGTGAGCCAATAATAACCCAACCTCATGATCTTCTTGGCTAGCATGTGGCCGTTCATATGTGGACTACAAACTTCTTCGTGTATTTCCATCATCAGACGGACTGCTTTAGTAGAATCGATACACCTTAGAAGGACTGAATCATAAGACCGCTTGTACAGGCTCTCTCCACTCAAGAAGAACTTTGAGGCCATCTTCTTTATGTACCTCTGATCAGCCGCGGTACTCCTCTCAGGAAACTCCTGCTTTTAAACATAATTCTTAATATCATGATACCATGGTTTGCCGTCAGGCTCTTCAGTCATGGCCATGTAGTAGGTCGGTTTCCTTAACACTTCGATCTTCAAAAGCTCGACTTCTAGACCATCGGTAACCTGTAACATTGATGACAAGGTTTGTAATGTGTCAGCGAACTGATTAAGAGTTCTGGATAGATACTCGAATGAAATATCCTCAAATTCTCCCACTAATTCATCCAGATACTCATGGTAGGGCAGTAATTTTGTGACGTCCTAAAATTTCAAGGCTTGTAAATATGAATAATATTGGATTTTGGGAATTGAGTGACAATTATCAGACGCGGAATTATTTGTCTTGGTTGGCTTTGAGTAGCCCTCGTAGTGTAATTCGTTAGAGCTCGTTTAATTTAGTCGCGCCGTAGATATTAGTATCGTGTTCCATCGCGCCCGAGCCAAACCTTGAACCAAATGTCTAACCAGTCCTGAATTACCAAATTACCGTTTTACCCTCATATATTATTCATATAAGCCAGAAGCCATAAATGCGGATTTGACCGCGGGACTCACGTCATTAATGCATAGTAAATATCTAAAAATTACTATTCACCCTTGGGTAATTACCAAAATACCCCTCACTCTCTCTTCTCTCTCTCCTCTACTTTGGCTGGCCACCCCCACCCCTCACTCTCTCTCTTTCTCCATTTTTGGACCACCATCTCTCTCCCTTTCTTCCTCTCTTTTGCGCGCCGACCACCGCTTCTCGCCACCGCTCGGTTCGCCGCTCGTCACTGTGCCGTTCGCCTTGCCACTACGCCTGCCGAGCCTCCCTGAACCGCGATCACCACCGTTGTCCAGTCGCGCCGCCATCCAGCCGCCCCGCCGTAGTCACCGTAGCAGCCACGCCATCGCCTCCATTGCCCTCTGCCCGTTCGCCGTTGAACCGTTGCTGTCTGTCGTTGGTTGGTTGTCGTCCGTGTGTCGTCGGAGTTTGCCGTCATCGTAATCGAGTTCGTGAGGTCGAGACGAGTCCGTTGAGCCATTCGCCGCCGCTGACCGCTACCGTTCACTGTTGATCGCCGCCAATCGTCGAGTGAGTTAACCCCTAATCTTTGATTAGGCCGTTAATTGCACTTAGGATTAGTTTAATTAGTTACCGTAGCTAATTAAATAGTTACCGTAGTAAAATTAGATAGTTACCGTGGTTAGAATAGTTACTGTGGTTAGGTTAATTATTTTCTATGTTTAGTAGATAGTTACCATGGTAGGATAAATAATTACTGTGGTTAGTTGGATTACCATGGTTAGGTGGAATAGTTACCATGGTTAATTATCTGATCTACTATGGCTATATTAGACCTGTTTATTTACTGTTGTGGCGATAAATAGTCTATGCCTAGATATTTATCTAGTATTAAATAATCGATATCTGATCGCTGATTGAATTGAGTGTTGACTGCGCAAATTCGCTGAATGATCACACTCGTGTCGAGATGCCATATTTAATTGGAAGTGAATATTCATGTGAGTCATTGTGTATTTTGAGCATGAAAATGGTTGTTAGCCGATTTTTAAGCATACTCGTGAGTTTGACTGCATTGAGCTAATGTGAAGTAAGAATCGACTTGTTTGCCTAATGTGTTTGTGTGGTCACACGACGGTTATTCGTTCCCTAACATAATTGGGAGTATGGGGCGGTACTCCTGGGGGGTTTGTCGCCTGGTATGTCCGTGTCGGCGAGGCCGAATTCACACGGCATATCGATTGCACGACAGTTCGTGCCGGTGAGGTACTGTCCAGATTGCCATGACTTATCGGATGCCGGCCGCAGCTTGTGATGGGCCGAAGTTCTTTACAGGAAATCCTGATATGTCCTCCTTTGGGAAGGTCTGGAGGGGCTATCAGTTGCCGTCGCAGGAATGGTGTGGGACGACGCCCGGGCCTACCGAAAGAGTACTAGCGATTGGGCTGTACTGTTGCGAGAGTGGATTATCTCTTGCTTTAATAACCGGAACACGTATGTTGCATAGTGCTTGAGTGCTTGAGTGCCTGAATGACTGATGTGGGTTCTGGTTGTGTATCGTGACCTGTTGTGATTTATTGCCATGAGATATTTATTGTGTGGCTCAAGGCCAGGTAAGTTGTATGTGGTTGTTTATTGGCCATTGGGCCGTGCCTCTGTTTGGTAGTTAGAGCATGGCATGCATCGCACGCTATTGATCTGCCATCGCATGTTTAGGCAGCCTAAGTGAATCTATGTCCTAATCGGACTTAGGCACTGACTCATTGAGATTTATATCTCATTTGTCGTAGTTAATCATTTTTTACAGGTCCTTGAGTATGGTGACAACGCACGTGAGGTTTGGAGTTCCCTTTCTTACCTGGTGATGATGACCTGTGATTGTGGATGCGGAGTTCCTTTTTTGAGGTAGTTTTTAGTGATAGTTAGCCCTAGACCCAATCCGATATCTTGTTGTGGGTCATAGGAAACGGCCCTGGAGATGGGCTTGTAGATCGGTTGTGTCCCTGGCCAACTAGTAAATAAATAAAAAGTTATGCTATTGTGTTTTTTCTATCCCTGCCTTTGTTTATTGTCTGGGGTTTTATATTACTTACGCATGCGTATAATTGAAAGATAAAAGAAATGGGTCGATGACATGCCTGGGATGTTATCCTTTAGACCTGACATTTGGAAGGGTTGTCGCGTGCCTGAGGGTCGGGGCGTGACAAATTTAGTATCCCATGTCTTCTATTTACTGATGGTTTGAAGGATAATCAAAGCGGAATTCCCGAACACCTTGAGTCGGGCGATCCTCATCTCGATCGCGGCTTGTAGCGCAAGAATACACGCGTCGTACTTTGCTATATTGTTAGTACAAGGAAACACCAACTTCACTACTACTAGGTAATGTTGCTCGCCTGGGGAAATTAGAATCGCACTAGTACCTGACCTGGATAAATTCATAGCTCCATAAAAAAAATATGGTCCAAGTATAATCTTCTATCGACATGATTCGATCCTCAGGATGATCGATATTCTCATTTTTCCCCGGGTTCTCAGCTAGGACATCAGCTATGACCTGTCCTTTGATTGACTTTTGTGGCAAGTATTGAACATCAAACTCAGAAATGAGAATCTGCCACTTTACGAGTTTCCCAACTAAGGCAGGTTGATTCAGCAAGTACTTGATAGGATCACACTCTATAACCAAAAGGATCTGATAATGCAAAGTATACTGCTGCAGCCTATGTAGCACCCAAACTAGTGCCACACACGTTTTTCTGCCTCAGAATAATTCAACTCAGAGGCTGTGAACTTCTTACTCAAATAGTAGATAGCTCATTCCTTACCGTCCTCTTGACTTTCTTGAGCAAGCATCGCGCCTAGGGGCTCACTATGGATTGCGAGAAACAAGATCAAAGGTTGCCCTAGCGTGGGCGGAACAAGTACGGGTGGATTCATGAGGTGATGTTTTAGCTTCTCAAATGCCTCTTCACATTCACTATCCCATTCGATTAGCGCGTTCTTCCTTAATAGTTTGAGAAATGACTTAGCGATTTCAGTCAACTGAGAAATGAACCGAGCGATGTAGTTTAGTTTGCCCATAAGACCCCAAACTTCCTTGACGGTTGTGGGCGGCTTGAGGTCACAGATAGCTTTCGCTCTAGATGGGTCGATCTCAATACCTTTACTACTAACAATAAACCCGAGCAACTTACCTGAACTGGAGCTGAACACGCACTTGGCCTGGTTAAGACGCAACTCGAATTTTCGGAGCCTTTCAAATAGCTTCGTCAAGATTTCTACATGATCTTCTCCGCGCCGGGTCTTTGCGATCATATCATCGACATAGACCTCTATCTCTTTGTGCATCATGTCATGAAACAAAGTAACCATTGCTCGTTGGTACATTGCCCTAGCAATCTTGAGACCGAAGGGCATAACTTTGTAATGAAACACTCCCCAAGGGGTCGTGAATGCTGTCTTTTCCTTATCTTCCTCATTCATCAAGATCTGATTATAACCTGAGAAACCGTCCATGAATGAGAACAATTCAAATCCTGCCGTACTATCGACAAGCACATCAATGTGGGGAAGGGGGAAGTCATCCTTTAGACTAGCCTTGTTCAGGTCACGATAGTCCGCACAAACCCGAATGCGGCCATCCTTCTTCAATACCGGGACTATGTTAGCCACCCATGTAGGGTACTGGGTAACCTCTATGAATCTGACATCGATGAGTTTCATGACCTCTTCTTCGATCTTCTTCGCCAACTCTGGTTGTGCCTTGAGCCACTTCTGTTTCTTTGGCTTAATTGAAGGATAATGCTCGACGATCGACCGATCAAGACCTGGCATATCCGCATAGGACCAGGTGAAGAAGTCCTGATACTTCTTTGGGAGTTCTTCCAAATGCCCGGCCATGTCCTTAGAGAGTTTTGCCCCAATCTTCACCTCTTTAGCAATCTTCACATCACCGAGATTGATCGATACGGTGCCCTCAATGGTTAGAGGCTTAGTTTTTTCATGGAATTCCAGGTTTTGACGCATCTCTTCGTCATCATAGTCGGAATTTTCCGACTCATGAATATCGCATACATTTGACTCGCTGGCTTTCCCTCCTCGTGTTTGCCCCTGAAACATAAAGTAACGGAATAAAAAAGACAAGCAGGGTTTAAACCACACGCATTTCACGCTAATGAGTAGATTTCAAGTTTTCCATTTTCGAAGAATCTTTTATTTTCGAAGACCTCGGGACGAGAATTCTTGAGGAAGCCCAGTCCTCAATGCTTACCATGGATGACAAAATTGTTCGATCGTTGGTTATCGTCATCGGGTTGGTTTGGGATACTTCAACAAGATTCCAAAATGTAATGAAAAAAATCTGTAATTTTATTGATATTAAATCAATTGAATTACATGATATTGAAAGGGAAATCCTGTGCGACATGAATGGAAAAGGAAATCCTAAGAAAGCGATAATTTCCCACGCGGGGGAATGCGACATAAATGGAAATAGAAATCCTAAGAAAGCGACAAAGTTTCCCACGCAGGGGAGTGCGAAAACATAAAGTTGTTATTCTAAATCTAATCCCTCTAGCGGATCATCGAATATAGCAATGACGGGCAGCTTCGGAGGCTTGGGCACCATGTAAGGTTCTTCCTCATGAGCTCCATCAACCTGCATAGGGTCTTCAAAAATAGTCGTGATGGTCAAGTCATCAAACCAGCCGGCCAAGTAGGGCACGCCATCATCAGCACCATTATCAGCATCAAGTACCATTGGCTTAGGGCTCTGGTCTTTCGGTGAGTCAGGGAACACTATCCCCAAGTCATCTTCAAATTGGCTCAAATCATCATAGCCACCTACCACTCCAGCTGAACGGAAGGTCTCATAGAGGGGCGGCGGTAATGGACTACATTCAGGCTTTCCACGGCCTATCAGGCTCCGTTTTCCACGTCCGGGTTGGCCACGTCCGCGGTATCCCAAACCAGCTGTGTGAGATTGTCCATTAACTTCCATCGGGGTGCAAATCCCCTGTCTATGCCTACCTAATCCGGTGCCAGGCTCAAATCCGTTGCTCACCATTACTTTAGCAACCATAACGGAGGCATTAGACAGCTCCGGGATCGGCAAAGGACTCTCTGATGAAGCGTGAATCGTGTATACCAACTCAAAGGAGTGGTACGAGTCTTCTTCAGTATGCTCGGGCTCGATGTAAGGAATAGCCGTCTCGTTGAAAATGCGGAAGTCTTCTTCTCCGTGAACAATGACTAGCTTCTGTTCAGCTACAAATTTGACCTTTTGATGCAGATTGGATAACGGCCCCAGCATTATGGATCCACAGGCGGCCCAGCAAAAGGTTAAAAGCAGAAGGGATATCCAGCACCTTAAATAAAACATCAAACACAGAAGGACCGACCTGTATCTCCAGATTAATCTATCCCATGACGTTCTTGCTTACACCGTTGAATGCTCTAACTGATAGCTTAGCTGCTTGCATCCTAGCCAAATCGATACCCAAATGGTTCAGCGTAGCCAGAGGACACAAATTCAGAGCCGACCCATTATCAATAAGCACCTGAGCCACATGGGTCTGCTTGTGTTTGACTGAGATATGTAAGGCCTTATGGTATCCCCTCCTTTCGGTCGGGATCACTTCATTGGAAAATGCGACCTGATCTTTCAAAAGGATTGCCCCGACAAAATTCTCCAACTTGTCCCCATCAATATCTTCAGGCACATGGACCTGCCCTAGTACCTTCATCAAAGAGTTGCAGTGCTTCTCAGAGGACTAGAGGAGCTCTAGCAAGGAAACCTGAGTAGGCAACTTTCATAGTTGATCGACCATACAATGTTCACTCGTCTTAATAACCGATAAGAATTCTTTTGCTTCCTTATCTGTAGCCTGTTTAACCGGTGGATCGTTGTTGTAGGCACGTCCTGACCTCGTTACCAGGATTAATTCGAGGTCATAAGACCATGGTATTGCTTTATCGTTCTCATATGGAAAGGGTTGAGGTGACGTGATGACAAAAGTATTAGGTACGACAATTCCTAACTCATTGTCAAAAGCATCCTCGAGGGCGGGCATGTCAACTAATTCAGGGTCTGCCTCGATCTTGCTGGCGGTCACGTCTCCAACTCTCCCAATCTCAATCTTCGGTTTGGTGTGAGTAGCCAGTGCGGCCAGCTCTTTATCCCAGTCGATGATTATTTGCGAAATAGTAGTCACTACTTCGGTTTGGCTCGTGTATACATTCATTCCTTGCTCGATCAAACTCAGTACTTTCTGTCTCACTTGATTCAGTGACACGACCTCCCCGCTCTGGAAGTATCCCGCTCGAACCAGAGCGTCAAAAACATCAGCCACTTGAACTCTAACCTTTTCAACTGGGCCCGTCTGAGCTTCAAAAATCACATGGACTTTACCTTCATGTTTAGGCAAAGGGTTGTTCTGAAGGTTCGGTTGACTGTTGTTCTGAAATGAGAATGCTCCAGACTCAAGCAAATCCTAGATACAATTTCTAAGTGCATAACATTTTTCCGTACTATGCCCGGGCTCACCACGGTGATAATCGTACTTCTTAGCCGGGTCGTACTTGGGAAAGGACGCGTAGTTCACCCGCATTGGCTCAGTTGTCAACAACTCCTTCTTGCGTAAGACATCCAAGACCTAAGAGGGTGTACCTAGGAGCGGAGTGTACTGTCGGCTGTTACGCTGGTTTGCCTGTTGGTTCTGTGAACCGAAGTTGGCTTATTACTGATTAGGGACTTGCACCTTGGGTACCTGAGCCTGAGCCTTCTACGCATAAGTCATGTTCACCTGCGGGGTTAGTTCTTTCTCATTCTTTTCCTGGAATCGCTTAGCGTTAGAGCTAGCCTCGTTGTACCATCCTTTCTTCGGGCCGATCTCGACTTCTTCACCCATTGCGATGAGGTGACTGAATGATGTGGCCGTCGTCCCGAGGATGCGTGACTGCATTATCTGAGGTAGGGTAGAGATAAACAACCTCATGAGTTCTAACTCAGGTGGCACCGGCTTTAGCTGAGATGCAATGTTTCTCCATCTAGTGGCGTGCTACTTAATTGTCTCACCCTTCTTCATCTCTGACTGTTCCAAATCCTCTATGGTGGTGACAACATCTAGGTTAAAACTGAAATGTTTAATAAAAGCATTGGCTGCCTTCTCCCAATCTTCCATGCGATAAACCTTGTAGTCTGTATACCATCTCATGGCTGCATCCTTCAGGCTGGCTTGAAAAGTCTAGACCATCAGGGGGCCATTAGCCACATATTTGTTCATCCTGGCCTGGTACATCTGAACATGCTGAACCGGGTTGGAGGTGCCATCATACTTCTCGAAATCGAGTATCTTGAACTTGTCAGGCACCTAGACTTTTGAGTAAATAGACAGGTCAATGGGAACAATACTGTGTGATCCCTCAACTTCCCGTAACCTCTGCTCCATCTAGGCTATGACTTTCATGGCTTCCTCGCTTATTCCCCCAACCATAGGGCTGGCTTGGGGTGTAGGGATCATAGGTGATGTGCCAGAACTATTGCCGGTTAAAATAACATCCTCCAACGGTAGAGTATGTGTAGGGATACGGTTCTTGCCTTTGTCAGGATTGTCCACTAGAGGAGGTGGAGGAGGCGCCATAGGTGCAAAACTTGAGCTAGACGGGTGCTGCATGGCTACAAATCCTGCCATCATTCTCTCCATTTCTTAGGACATCATTCCCTCGAATCGCTCGTTCATTGCATCAATGTGCTCTTTGAGAGCCTCTTCGACTATCGCGTTAATCTTAGCTTTATCGGCCATCTTTCTTGCTATTGACCGAGTGATGAACGTACGCGGGGTATCCGTGTTGAATTACCTACAAAAGTGCATCAACATGATTAGCATAAGGATAAAACAGCAATGAGCCAATTCATGACGTCCCTCTAGACCTAGAAACGAAAGCAAATGTAATCAAAGGATTGATTTAGCAAATTTCAATTTTGTCGGCTTTTATGAAACAATTCGTATTAATTTGTGGAATGAACGAAATGAGCCAAAATTTGCGAGGGCATAGCTAAGACAATGGCGAACAACTTTTGCGTTTTGAGTTCTCGGAGAAAATTTCCTAATCGGTACAGTTTAATGCATCTGTTAGAAAAACTCGTTCAGAAAACTAGTTCGTCCGATTTCTGTTTAGAGGATAAATGGGTCATCAAAATTGAGAATTAATGCCCTAAAATTTGCGGTTTGCTAGTTCATAGCCCATTCTACCACTTTTAAGTGTTGACTTCATTCAAAAAGGCCCTTTTACTAGCGGAATTTGGTGAAACAAAACCGGTATCTACAATTTCCTGAAAACTTAGATTGTTTTACCTTCATTATCAATTCGGTAGAAAATGAAAAACATAATGGATCGATCTGAAAATTTTACACATGATAGGTCGAGATCTTCCAAATACTTTTCATTTATTGGCCGGGATCTAAAAACGGTTCGAAGGAAATCGAACAATTCATACAAAGAAGTAAGGTATATCTGAAAAATAGCACTGTAGAATGCAAACTAAACATGACTCTAACTAGCTCGAGTTATAAAATTCTGGGGAATAGCGCGAGTCTTGAGCTTCTTGTAATTTCATTAATCTTCTTGGTCTTCTCTTTATCCTCTGCAACCTTCCGCTTGAGACGGTTGATCTCGGCTTGCTTCATGTCATGAACGGATGCTTGAGGTATCACCAGAAGCCATTCCTTCAGGATGACATGTCCTCGCATGTAACTCACCGAGGCATGATATGTCTTGACGTTCCCTATGAGGATCCTCTTAGGTAAGATTAGCTTTGTTGGCCAGCATTGTTCCCACATGGCATGGGCAAGAGAAACATGCTCCTCAAACCTTCGGCTTCCCATATCAAAGTCAACGCTAACTTCCTCGTTCTTTGGGCTCGGAGGGATTGACTGTATCACCCCATATTGTCGAACCACCCTTACCGGATAATACTCAGTAATGCCGAAAAGGCCCAAGAGAGGTACATGTGCTCCATCTCGACCTGCTAGCCTAGCCTCCTCAACTTTGAACCAAGGAGCTTTCCACAAAAAAGTCATAGGACTTGGGTTCGTTAACAAGATTAGCCATTATGAATAATGATGTTCAGGAACCCGGTCTTGTTCATGCTTAAATTTCAAAAGTGGGTGCTCATACTCAGTAATTTTTGAAATTTCAAGAAGGTTCCCAAATTTAGCAAAGTAGGAAAGGAACCAAACTTGAAGAATCTCGGGTGAAACACGAAAAGTTTTATCATGATTCCTCTTAAGTTTCGAAAGAGAGATGAATGTTTCCGCCAAAATGGCTTTGACACAATTCTTTCCATTGTTAACTTGTTGAGCAAAGGACACGACCAAAAGGTCGATTGCATTCGTTTTGTGTGGAAAAATCAATGAGCCAAAGAACAAAAGCATAAATTTTTTGGCTCGGTCATAACCAAGGTAGCTTTTGCAAAACAAAAGTCTAAAAATGAGATAGGACAACTCCCTCGGTTTGCTTTTAAAACCTTAGCCACTTCATCTCGATTAACATTTAGGTATTCAGATAAGACCAAGACCGGATCTTCCCTAATTAGCAAGCTAACTAAACCTGAGTCAAGTGACTTTCCAAGAAGAATGCCATACTCTTCTAAAGTTGGAGTTAGCTCATGATTACCAAATATGAACGTAGTAGTCTTCAGGCTCTAGAAATGAGCTAAGGCATGGACGATTTCGAATCGGAGTCGAATATCAACTAAGGGGAGCATACGGCCGATGCGGAATCTGACAATCTCTCGGCCATCCTCATGCAATTCGCTCCACCATTCCTTCAATTGGTCCCTAGCCGGAGCAACGACTCGAACTTCAGCCATAAATGTATAGCTCGAGACTCTAATAACACACCAAAATAGTCGTGGAGCGACTCAAAATGTAAGTAAGCAAGAGAGATAAAGGATTGAGAATCTACCGCCTTTAGACAATCGAAAGTAGCAATCATAAACGCAGGCACATGAGATGTTTCGTGAGGTTCAATTTCTATCTAGCATGGCTTGACAAAGGTGGAGCCCCAAGGATGTCCAGACCGAACCACGTTAGTTTGTGATTGAGTCGGGGATCCCCGTAAATATCCGGCTTAGCCAAGTAACGACCCGCATCATAATGGCAAATGACGGGGTGGTAACTCTCGGCATCGATTTGAAAAGTTCGGGACTTGAGAAGGGCAACTCGGGCCAAATGATGACGCCCGAAGTGTTCCCAATCAAGTACTATCGTAAGCCTAGCCATTCGGGAAAATGGCGGGTAGTGTGTGCTAAGTGTGTATGCAAACAAGTAAAGGACATGCACAAGAGTTTATATTCAGTCAACACTTCAATACAACCCGAAACATACATTCCAAACTCCATTCTGCAAAACAAAGGGTCAACAATCAACTCCACCCCTTATCACTCCATGTCTGAAAAACATATAACACCTATAGCTTGAGTTGCAAACAAGATCGCCAAAGCAAGGCATCCATGAAATTTTCATCGGCCTAAGTCCACTAAGGATTTTAATTTACGAAAAAAATCAAAGTACTCCAATTAGTCTCTTCATTTTGTCGAAAATTTAAGTTTGTCCCCAACAGCGTCGCCAAGCTGTCGCGACCTAAAAAAATGAGTTTCCTTAGGTTAATGGATAATTAAGTTTATCAATAGGCTAACCTAATACAGACTCTCCCAAGCCCTACCAAATCGCAACTTTGGGTTTAAATTTAATGTTCATATGATTTTAAATTTAGAGTCGACACTAATCATTTTTGGTAGGTTGATTAGAAACCTAAGCAAGGTAAAGGGAGAAATACATTACTTCTATGGACCAGAGATTAAGGGATTCGGGGATTTGATTACCCTAGCTAATGCACTTTCGGTACTTTAAATTTCATGGAAGTCCTAATTTGATAACTCAAGCTTGGTTTACTTTTAAGCTCAAGTGAGGTGTTCTTTTTTTGTTTTTACTTTTTAGAATGCAATGCAATGACATAAAAATTGTACTAAATGGCAAGACACAATGCACATCATGCAAAAATTAAAATCATGCACAAGTATGCTAAATGTCGTGCAAAAGAATAACATGACAAAACTAAACTATATGATCATGCAAAACAAATACGACAACAAAGATGCGCAATAGGCAAAAATCATGGCGACACACAAGCACGTGATAGGCGAACTGGCATATGAAATATGCAAATATGTGACATGTGAACATAACATATAAACATGAGACACGTGAATTTAGAGTCAAGTTACCCTATATGCAAGAATTTTCTAATCAATTTAAGGCATGCAAAAATGACATGTTCTAACTATATGCAATGACATGGAAGGCACAAATAGTATGCGAACAATCATAAAAACAAATAAACTAAACGTGCAAGTTTAATTGATTAACTTTAAATGATGAAGGCTAAACATGGTTTCCGCATAACATAGCATATCATGGTAAATAGAAAGAACATGACAAGTGATGATATGTTATGCATGATTTTTGAAAAATGGGATGAATGATTATGCAAGTGATATTCGAGATATGCACATGGATGATATATGACATGCAAAGCAACATGGGATATACGAAACAAGGCATGACCATTTATATGAAAATTGAAACATGCAAATATGTGATTTTCGAAAAAATATGGTGGATGTGATGGGTGATACTCGAAAATAAGACATGCAAAAATATGAATGTGCAACATGGACATGGGAATGCAAATTTTCAAAAAAAAATATGGTAAGGAGATGCAATGATACTCGAAAATATAGTATGCACACGTGACATAAGATAACGCAAAAATATACAAGATATGCGAAGAAATATGCTACGAGACATGAGATATGCGAGCATGCAAAGATGATATGAGAATATTGAGCAGATTTTTTTTTTTTGGTATTTTTTAGAATTTTAGAATTTTAGGATATGCATAGATAATTCCTTATCTTGATTTTCACTCCAAATTTCCAATGAGAAAGCTTATCTTTCCTAAAATTTCAATTAGATATGGTTTCTTAGAAACCATATCTTACTAAAATTTTCAAGATTTTTTATGAAGCTTGAACAAGATAAGATAATAATCCAAGGCAAACATGATAATCCAAAACAAATCAATCAGTATCCAAAACATATAACCACGATACAATCCACAGATACTCCTCTTGAATTTTTAGAAAAAATCCAACTCCCTTAAACCTAAAATTGATTTGAGAAGATAGCGAGTCGGATCTAAGCGGTTATAGATTGAATTGGCTAACTTCCCCTTTTATTAATCCGAACGGGTAGTATCCGAATGCCTACGGATAGAATATGTCTGAGCTTGGGTTTAGGGTTTTTTTTTTTTACCCCTCAATGAATCAAATTTCGGCCAAGGGAAGGAGTGCCGCAAAATCGGTCAATTAATCATCAAAGCAAAAACGATCTTCATATACTAAGATGTAAAGCGTTTCAAACAGCTCCAGGCTGCGGACAGCATAACCTGGCCGGTTGAAGGCAATACATCAAAGCAACATTAGGAAAGTTTCTACTTTGATAATCAATTGAGAATTTTTGTTTAATCGAAAAAGGTTTAAACTTTTGTTTTTTCAATTGCAAATCACGTAAATTCCCAATCAAACGAGCATTGATTTACAATCAAAAGTGTAGAAAAGTTACCTTTATGCTCCCACAAAAATCTGTATAAATTGGTGCTCATAGAGCATGCAAAAGGCAACCTCAATTCGGCCCAAAACAACATGTGAACAGTGAAAAAAAGCAGCTTGAAAACGATACCAAAACAGCATGCTTTTCACCAAAAGCATCCATAAATTGATCTTAATAAGGGTAAAGGTATTACCTTGATTCGTCGGGTGAGATTTGAGCAGAGTTGGAGCCGAAATCGAGTCGGACAGCACCTGCTAATTAAGCTAGGCAAGCGGCTGCGGCGACAGTGCAACGGCGGCTGAGCTGAGGCGGCAGGGGCGGTGCAGCGGTGGCGCAAGGTGGCGGAGGTGCAGGGTGGTAGCGCGGCTGAGCTGATAGCGCGACTGAGCTAGGCGAACCGGTCCGACGATGGTGTGACTGGCCGAAGGAGCTACTCGGTGATCGGCGGCACACGGAGGAGTTGTGCAGGGGATCGGCGGCGCAAAGTGGCGGAGATGCTTCGGACGAGAGGAGGAAAGTTCGACCTTGGGGGAACCTTCACACTCCTTAAAATCACCTCTGAATTTTCTGCTATAGTGTCATTGTGCGTAACCCTTTCTAATGAAGAGCTAATGTGCTTATATATAGCTAAGACCAATCCTGGTCGTAGTAGGAATTGGAGTCAATGTGAACCGTATAATCAAACCTAGCTAAGGTAGGATTATATTAGAGCCCTTGGATTAGAAATTCTGAATTTATGAGTTTTAATCACTTAAAACTCTTAATTTTAAGAATATTGAAGAGTCCCAATGGGTTAGGACTCTTCAAAAATTCGGCCATATGAGGTATTCCATGGGCTAGCCGAATTTTCTTTGTCTCGTTAGCTCATTGTTCAATTCTAGGCCTATATCAGGCTTTAATTAATCAATTAAGTAATTAATTAAAGGCCTCACATAATTACAAGAGCTGAAATGGTCCGAATTGAATTTGAATTTTAGGTCCAAGCCCTGAAAAATTTCGACCACATAGTCCTAAGCCTTAGCCGAAAATTTAACGACCGATTACGAGCATGTCTCTACTTTCGAGTTCAAATTGAGCCTTTATCGAGTCAATTAAACCTTTTCTAAAGTCAACCATTTAAATAGGCTTAATCAAATTCATAAAATGAACTCCAACAATCTTGGAATTTCCATGAATCTTGGAATTCGATGAGTTCAAGCAATCTCTGAATTCTGAGCTCCAATAATCTTGAAATTTTGAGCTCCCACAAACTTGGAGATACCAGTTCCAATAATCTTGGAATCTGAGCTTCCATAATCTTGGAAACTCTGGTTTGCACACTCAAGCCTTTAACTAGGAATTTGAAATGAATCTTTGTCCAAACCGCCTGTCAATTCAAGCTCGTCCTCGCTGTTGATGCGAATACAATGCAGGGGTGATTCGATTTGATATTTTGGTAAGCACTAAGATTAGTTCTAATTTATATGCAAATGATAATGACTGAAAAGGTAAACTAAAATTTAGGTATCAACAACATGGATTTGGAAAACACTCGAGCGTATAGGCGATTGTAACTGCTACCTCTCGATGTAGAGTAGGTACCGACTCGCACTGAATAAACGTACATCTTACATATACTTTATGTTCCTCATTTATTTCTCCGTTTGTCTCGCGTTGATTCAATTTCAAGATTCGATTAGATACGAAAAGTAAAGTGAAGTAAATTTTTTCTTTTCTGACAGGTGAAAGTGAAGCAATCGGGAGGTTAATTAAGGTTGCGGAGTGAGGATTGAGTTGTGCTTTGAAAGTTTGATTTGACTAAAAGAATCGAGAAGTTGGGTAGTATGGCTTATGGAGGTTATGCAAATAAAAGATTTTAGTGGTTCTTGTTGCAATGACCTGCTTCATAGAAGAGCAGCACAAGACTCCGTTGCATGTGAAACGATATAACAGAAATTACAATCACACTTTTTAAGTCATCGAAACATTCGGTATTTTCTAACCACAACCTTCCTAATTTTATATGGAATAATCTCTCAATCTTTCATAAGAAATTACCAAAACAGTAAACACGAAATCTCTCTACTTTGAAACACTCGAAACTGTGTCCAATTTGGACTTTCTTTTACTATGCCAAATTCGAGAGTCGAACACGGGGCTAGATTTCCATCTCAAGTTGGATTTCATTCACAGGATCAAAGCAAATTTCCATCTCGAGTTGGATTTCATTCACAGGATCCAACTCAAGACATAGTCATTACAAATTTTCACCTTGGCTCGAGTGTCACAATTGTTTTGCTGGAACCTCAAATCACTGCTGCTACTCTCCCATAGCCCCTCATGGGCTTGATCTCTCCCGTAGTCCCTTGTGGGCTTGATCGGCACAGACATCTTTTAAGTCCAAGCTACAATTAAACTTTGCCATAAACGCGGACCTTAATTGAACACTAACTCCACTTGCACGTTTAGATACTCCATATGGATTTTGAAGTACAACCTCTTCTATTACAAATAAAGTAAAAGGATTGTTACATCTATACTTATGAGGAGTCAAATACACACCTTATAAGAGTCAAAAGCTACAACCACCATTGATATTACATGGGTCACCTTATTACAGGTACCGTATGTGGGCTTGATCTCCCATAGTCCTTCATGGACTTGATCGGCACAAACATCTTTTAAGTTCAATACCTTAACTGAACACTAACACCACTTGCACGTTTAGATATTCCATGTGGATTTTCAAGCACAGCCTTTCTATTACAAATAAACTAAAAGTTTTGACACATTTATACTTGTGAGGAGTCAAATACACACCTTATAAGAGTCAAAAACTACAACAACCATTGATTTTACATGGGTCACCTTATCACATCTGTGTTGATTGCTGCAAAAAAAAAAAAAAAAATGCACTATCTCAAGAATTTCTAGTTTCAGCTCCATCTTGAGTTGAATACTGTCCAAATGCGCACGGGCACTAGGAATAATACTCCTACCCATAAGTAGTGGAGACTTGTAAAATATAACTCCTCTATCGATAATGAGACAATAATTTATTTAAATGATATAGTTTATTGATAACAACCAAATATATCTAACTACGATTTAGTTCAAAAGATATACATGCGGCTAGATATATACCACATGGTTCATCATATATAAAGTTACGCACACGCGTTCACACTCTTGACTTTTTTTTGAGCCCACACAAGCAATTATTCATCCTCATTCATGAAGGAGACCAATTTCTTCATCAACTTCACGGCATTATCACAACCAGGATTCGACAAATGGAAGACATGATCCTCCCCTGGCGTTTCCATCACTTCCACTACTCCACTCCATCCGCTCTGACTCAACACCTCCTTGTAATACCACCCTCTATATTTCAGCACATCCTTTTCAGCAACACAAACCAGGACCTTGTTCCAACCCAAACCCGAGAGCCTCGAGTCCATCCCCGGGTTCATCAGCGGGTCGTCACAGCCGGTGCTCATCGGGTTTGCCGCCTGCCAGAGCATTTCGTAGAAGGACCTCTTCTCCGGTTCCGTGATCTCCGAAGGCAATGGTTCGTTGCCCCAGAAATAAGGATGCACCATCATAATGCCCGCAACTTCGATTCCATTAAGCTTTTCCTCTCCTGATCGTATGCCCATGTTGTGGATTATGTTAGCACCGGCGCTATCTCCGGCCAGAAACACCTATGGGAAATAAAAATAAATGATCTTGTAGTATAGATTAACAAGAGCGAGTGTTGTATCATTTACTGTGCATTTTTTTAAAACCCGCGGGGGCCAGGTGCACAAAGGCCAGGCTACCTGACACATAGAATACCTTACAAAGAAAAGGAGAACATTTAAGGTCACCTTCTCGAGACAAGCATGAGAATTCAACCACTCCTCGGGGCCGTTTCCGGTGGAATGAGAGGCCACCCACTTGAGGGCAGTCCACGAATCGTCATAAGCCGCTGGAAGAGGATCCTCTGGCGCCCTCCTATACTCGACAGAGACGGTGATGACGTTGGCCTCCGGGACTAGGGCATTGAGATAGTTGTGGTAAGTCGGCGACCGTGCAGTTTCGATTATGAAGCATCCTCCGTGATAGTACACGAGCACGGGCAGCTTTTGGGGAGAGCCGATCGCCGCTTCCGGGATGTAGAGTCTTGCCGAGACAGCAGAGTTCGATGAGAGGGCGACATCTTTCGATCGGACACCGGTTTTTTCGTCCAGCGACGGAGGCACGGTGTCCGTCCCCCAGAGTCTCTCCACTCGGCCATCGTTGAAAATCCTCGCGAATGGAGACAGATCATAGAGCACTTCTGTTTCCATTAAGTTTTGAAGTGAAATGGAAGCAAGATTAGTATTGACGACGAGAAGAAGGAGAGTTAATCAGAATGTTTGTATTGTGTTTAGGTTGACCGACCAATGAGCGACTTACTGGTTGCATAAACCTTTTCAAGATGTGGGGTTGATTTATATGGTTGTTTAATTTCCACAGTCAAGGCAATTTCCACGAAACTTCCATTGTTATTTCCCTTCTCTGGACATATACAAAAGATATGGAGTCATGATACACACAATAAATTCAATATATAATGTAGTAAGTAACTGGGGAGGTTAATTAAGGTTAAGTAAGCGAGCTTTGAATTGAGTTGTGCTTAGAAAGTTTGATTTGACTGATTATATTGAGGAATTTGTCTATATGGCATGTGGAGGTTCGCTAATTAAAGATTTTTCTTTATTGACTTGCATAATTTAAGGTAGAATAGATAGGGAAGGTTAATTAACTCGTAAATTAAATAGTATATAATTTAATGTAGAAAGTAAATGGGGAGGTCAATTAAGGTTAAGTAACTGAAGTTTGAATTGATTTGACTGATTATATTGAGGAATTTGTTTATATGGCCTGTGGAGGTTCGATAATTGAAGATTTTTTGTTTATTGACTTGCATAATTTGACGTAGAATAAAATGGGAAGGTTAATTAAATACGATATAATTTGATGTGGAAAGTAATTGGGGAGGTCGATTAAGGGTAACTGAAATTTGAATTTATTTGACTGATTATATTGAGGAATTTGTTGATGTGGCCTGTGGAGGTTCGCTAATTAAAGATTTTTTGTTTATTGACTTACATTATTTACTAGTTTAGGCTGAATAGTTAAAAGATTGGGTTCATCCTAATCTATTCTCTTGCTACGTTTCCTCATCTGGATATCTAATATGACTGGAGAGAAAATGATATAAAATCCAAGGCTACGTTTGGTCATTTGGATCTCTAGTCAGGATAAGACTGAATAGAATATGATAAGAAATCCAAGGATTTTGTCGTATCCAATCTATTATTTGGTGAACTGCGAATATAAAGTCGAATAAGTAGAGGCAAGATGTAGTTGAGACTGGCTCTGCTTTGCTGAAACATCAGAATCCTTTAAAAATTATTCTATGATGAGTTCTGATAAGTGAGTTATTGCTGAGCAGAGGTTTTGCCATCTGAATTCGGACATGCCATCGAACGAGCAGACCCCCTAGAACTAGGGGTCTTGATTTAGAGTCGAATCCTTTGAGAATGACCCGCTGGCCTTGCTCATTGTCTTGCCGAGTGAGTAAACAAGTGCAGAGCAATGGAATTATTTAACCTCTTTTCACAAATTAAAGATGCACTCATGCAGGTCGTCTAAGAGAGCTACCTTGAAAGTCGATGACCATCCTCGATTTCTTCATAACATGTCAACACCCCTTTCGAATGTCGGAAAGGTTCAACCGATTAAAGAACGAGGGACATGATATCATATCATGCCAAACTATCGATTAAAGAACGAGGTCGTGGAGATATCCGACTTTGTGGCCGGAGACCCCAGCCTGGCGTCGCCGGCGAGGCGATAACACTTGATGGTCACCGCCGCCGAAGAGGCGGCCACCAGACTGATTTTCCGGGCAATCCGGTCCTGTTCCCGGGTCTACCCATTCCAGTTACACACCCTAGAATGTTGTGCAATTTTCAGAGGGTTTGTCAAAGGAATGCAAATACTCCTTTAAGTTTTCACTTGGTTCAACCCTGGGATGTATCCCCTAATCTTGATATGGACGACTGGCAAAGGTCGCCAACCATAGGCGAGGGCAGCAAAGCCCATTCCAGATCCAAATGGCATGGCCATGCCCATATTTAGATCTGGGCAAGGGGCTGCAAGCCCTCATTCTGGCGCCCTCACCGAGGACGTCAATTCTCGCGAGCCCTCGCTGGCCACTGTGGAAAAAAAAAAAAGACAAAAAGAAAAGGAAAGGAAAACGAAAGAAAGAGAATAAAAAATTCAGAAAAATTATCTAAAAAATTGCAAATTTCTTCACTTCAGTGCCAGTCGTGCAACGTAAAATGATTATCATATTCTTTTTGTTTTAATGAACTTTAATGTCTTAGGCTGCGTTTGGTCGTCCGGATTTCTAGTCAAGATAGGACTAGATAGGATATGATAAGAAATTCAAGGATTTTTTTTCATATCCTATCTACTGTTTGGTGAACTACGAATATAAAGTCCAATAAGTAGAGGCAATGCGCAATAGAGACCGACTTTGTTTTGCTGAAACATTAGAATGCTTTAGAAATTATTCAGTAATGAGTTTTGATGAGTGTGTTATTGTTGAGTAGAGGTTTGTGCTATCTAAATTCGGGAACGACATCGATCGAGTAAACCTAGTAGAACCAAGGGTCTTAATTTAGAGTTGAATCATTTGAGAATGACCCATTGGCCTTACTCGTTATCATGTCGAGTGCGTAAACAAGTGCTGAACAACAGGAGTTATTCAGCCTCTTTTCACAAGTTGAAGATGCACTCATGCAGGTTATCCAAGAGAGTTACCTTGAAAGTCGATGATCAACCTCGAGTTCTTCGTAACATGTCAAGACTCCTTTTGAATGTTGAAAATGTTCAAGCTATTAAAGAGCGAGGGACTTGATACCATATTACGCCAAACTATCGACTAAAGAACGAGGTAGTGGAGATGCTCGGCTTTGCTGCTGCCGGAGAGGCGGCCACACTTGGCAATCGCCACTGCCAAAGAGGCGGTCCCCCTCTAGAGAGACAGCCCGGTGCGGTGGAGAGGAAGTTCGGTGCAGAGGAGAGACGGTGGTTGTGGAAAAAAATCTGGTTCTCCTCGTGTCTACTCTCTCTTGAGAAATCCTATCCGGATCTATCTTATCCCCTCCCCTAGGATATTTTTATGCAGACTATATCCCCTTTATCCTAGGATAGGAAAAAACATATCATATTCTGATTTTTATCCTGACGACCAAACGCAGCCAATAGAGTTTGACAACAAATAGAAAGTTTGGAATTTAATTTAACTAATAGAAAGTTTGGAGATGATATTATACATTAGATAAAAATTCACGGACCTAATTACACCAACCAATTAAAATGTCGTCGACCACGTTTTTGGAAGTCTGGAGCAATTATGCATGGTTCTCGGGGAGCAATTACATATGGTTGTCGACGCAAGGTTTCCTTAATTTTCCAACAATTTGACCATTTCTTTCCTCGTCCTTCAATGGGCTTCAGCAACTTGCTCGCGGCTCTTCTCGTGTTCCCAGAGCTTCTTCACTTCCCGTGATGCGTCGCCCTCAAGCCCATTGTGCTTGCCCGTGGCGGACGATGTCTCCGTTGTAATTGACATCCCACCACCCGGTGACGCCGAGTGCGCCGACCTGGCGAGCCCTCCTGGGCAACTGGCCACCGCCACCCAGCGTAGATCCTGCAGGATCTGCATTCGCGGCTTTGGGCCTGACCCAACTCACCCGATAGTTATCCTGTTCCACAGCCAGGAGCTGGGGAAGGCCGTGCTCGGATTTTTCATGTCCATGATCACATCACAGGCCTCCTCTCCAACCAGTACCGCAACCTGTGCCACCTACATGCGAGCCTGATCGAGCTCACACTTTGGGTCAGATTCGCTGCCACGTCACACAACACTTCATTTGTATGAGCCGCCTTTTCAAATTCCACGGCAAGTCCTTCGCATGCCATGTCATTTAAGGACCAACGCCATGTCATTTAGACAGGTCTACCTCTCGAAATTCCAAAAACATTTCGCCGTAATTAAAGATAAAAGTATTCTTTCATTGAATTGAATGTCCCGATACACTTCTTGGTTACCAAGAACATACAATCAGTCTTGTTTAGGTAGAGTGACAAGACAAATGTATATTTTTGGTAATCCAAAAGTGTATCATGACATTCAATACAATGACTGAATACTTCTATCTTTAATAAAGGTGCAATCTAGGACTTGGCCCTTTAGAATACATCTTTGCATAATTTCAAAACCTGTCACTCCACGCAAACGGGGGTTATTCCAGTCCGCAAGATGATGTAGATATTTCGCCTGATTGCGGACCGGCATACGTCAATGTCTGAAAAGGGTGTCGTGGGATGCTAATCCATCCCTCGCATTAGGGGTGAGCGGTTCCAGGTTCTGGGTAGTTCCAGGTGGAATCTAGAGCCTATCCGTTAGAACAGGTTTCTCATTTTTTGGAACTTAAAACTTACCCTGCATACCGTGGAACCTGGAACCTACCCTGTCACAGGTTCCAGGGTCCGGTTTCAGGGTACCCGGGACCTGCCAATATAACTCCCATTGCATCAAAATAGAAGACATTCATATAGACAATGTTAGTGAAACATTGAACTTAACGAAAAAATGGAGCTAAATGGAGCAGCAGAGAGACGTAACTTGACGCTTGCTAAAGGTCAACACAGAATGAGCTGGGAATCTGAGAGGCAAGACATGAGACAATGAGGGCAAAACGCAAGAAGGGAAGGAACAGACCAGTCAAGCAAGGCAAGCTCATTAGCAAACACATTCCTACACCGCAATTCTCATCTGGGTATCCTCACAAATCCACATTAGCAAACACATTCCTACACCGAAATTCTCATCTGGGTATCCTCCCAAATCCACAATTATATGCACAGACCAAACGATCACTACCACAATTATCAAGATCATGTCGAAATCACCAAATTCTAACCACCCAAGTACAGATAATCTCGTCTTTGCTCCCCAATTTCCTCTACACTAGACCCAAAAATCAAGAATCGAGCGAGCCCCCAAAAAACAAAAAACAAAAAATGCTCAAAGAAATTCCCGACATAAATCCCATGAAGACATAACCCAAAAGATAGCAGAAACCCAAGAGGTGCGAAGAGCAATTGAGCTTTTTACCAGTGGAGCCTGGACGCAAAACCGCCTTTCAGCATTCGGGGCTTGGCGTTCAACGACTCCGTCCATTCAGATAACCAGACTCAGAGAACGAATTGACACTGAGAGTTCCGCAGTTAAGCAACACAAACAACTTCAGATCGAGAAGCATCGGAGCTTCAACGGCCCAAATCTGGCCGAAACCCAAACAAAGAAACAGATAAAAAAGAAAACGTTTCGAAGCCTCGAAGGAGTAAGAAGAAAAAAAGGGAGTGATTGTTGTCTTCCGAACCCTGCAAAATGCGAACAACAAACAAGACAACGCACCAAAAGGAGCTCTCCTTACCCAAGTCGTCAACCAAAAGGAGGCCATGTGTCGCGACTTCTCGAAGCTTTTGGAATCGTGAATGAGCCTTTTGTTAGGTTTTGTCATTTTAGGGTTTACAGGTTCCGATTTCGGTTCCGGTTCTCGGTTCGGTTCCATTAGGAACCGGGAACCGGAATCGGCCATTCCTAGAAAATTAGAATCGAGAACCGGACCCTGGCTCATTAGAACCTGGAACCGGACCAGAAACCAACGGTTCGGTTCCTCGGTTCCCAGTTCTATTCTGAAACCATGCTCACCCCTATCTCGCATAACATTCTCTCTTAGGTAGCGGTCACGCAAGGAGTACATGAGCAAACATTCTCTTAACCCGGTCTTAACTATATATAAGTGATGAAAGTGCATATGTAAACTTTAGGTTAGTACCCCTCTTTCCCCCCCCCCCCCCCCCCCCCCCCCTAAACCCTTGTCGCCATTAACATTTCTTGAGAGAGACAGAGGAACCTTCCTCTGTGTCTCTCTCCCTGCTCCTTACCATTTTCTTAAGTTGTTTTGATCTTCTTTTTCTTTTTTCTTGCTTTTCTCTTATTGGGGAGCTTTTCTCTTCTGATTTAGCCTAGATCTATAAGCTTTTTTCTCTCATTTTTTGAAAATTTCTATCCCGACCTAGTTAAGATTTGGGGCTTTCTGCGTGTATGCTTTTGGGCTTCGTTCTCCTCGGATTTCGTTGGTGAGCAAGTCCAGTTTCGAAGGAGATCAGAAGAGATTCGTGAAGGTTTCACTCGTGTAAAATTTATGCTCATTTAACCTTTTCACTCTGCTCAATAATGGTATTGGGGACGTCAAACCTAAGCGCGCACCGCCGAAAGGCAAAGCCGTAGTTACAAATGGAGTTCTCGGTATGTGCTCATTACTAAAGACGGATTCGGTGATCGGGCGCCGGTTATGGTGTGAAGAAGTCATAGATGTGCTCTTTGAGCGTGTAACCCATAACCTTGTTCTGATGATTTCTCTTGTTATCTGAGCTTGTTTTGTTTGGAAGTTGTCTGGAATGTATTTTGATTTGCAGTTGAACTGTGATATTTCTCATTTGTATGCCGAGGAAGTGAATGAAATGAAAAGTTACTTTTGACCAAAAAAAAAAAATTACGCTCGTAAAATACTAATGAGTTCACCGGGTGCCTACCTCGACATCGGGAAATTCACGAGTTGGTATGGCACGAACTCCAAGGATTCACGAACCCGGTTGCGCCACGACCGGAGTATCACAATAGAAATGAGTTATACCCACATGCCACAACCTAAGAGTCTTGTGCTTTTGCGTAGAAACGGTAAAAACATCACTCTAGGACGAATTTTTTCTCACCTTCGAACGCACATGAATTCCGAAGCAAGATATTATATCTGCGATGCCCTCGCAACCAGGATATCAAGCAATAAACAAAGTGGCAAAAGGACACCTCAAGTGTCAATATTTGGGTACGGCGCTCACTTTGGTGCCAACATTTTTTGTCGGCTCACTTAAGTACTAAATCGGAGAAAAAAACGATCATTTAAGTGCCAAATCGAAAAAAAAAATGATCACTTAAGTGTCAACGACGAGAAATTCCGGCCAACTAATTACTCGTCATTTATTTTTAATTTTTCAACATTATGTGGCAAAGTTTTTTTTTTTAAAAAAAATCAGACCAGAGTCCATGTGAACTTTTAAACTTAAAATTAAGTTAATTTTTTTGAAAAATTAAAATTAAACATAAAAATAAGCTAAAATTAAAAATAAAAAAAAGTTGCAGCACAGCCCTCGTCGCTGCCGCCCCACCTCGCCCGAGGCCTCACCCAGCTACGGCGAGGCTCAAGCCAGCCAAGGCCAGGCCTCGCCAACCCTAGCAAGGCGACTCGGGGCTCGGCGACCACCCTTGGCCATCCCCACGCTTGCTGGCCATTGCCAGCGATGGTGGGGTAGCGGCACTGCAACTTCTAATTTTTTTAATTTTAGCTTATTTTTTAGTTTTTTTGCTTATTTTTAATTTTTTAATATTACGTGGAATTTTTTTATATTGATTTTTAGCTTTTTTATTGCCGACTTCTGGCGAGCCACGTAGCGGCCACGTATGATTTTCGGCAAAGCTCACCAGAGTTGGCACTGAAATAACCGTTTAAAAAAATGGCACTTAAGTAATCCAAAAAAAATAATATTAGCACCAAAATAAGCGCCGTATACAAATATTGGCACTTAATGTGTCTTTCTGCCGAAGCAAAGTTGTGGCAGATGAATTTGAGATATATAGAAATTTTATATCACTCCCAATCTCGGCCATCACTAATCAAACACCACAAGCAAATAACAACCATCTTACCTCATTGCCTATTTTATTCGTCACGACGGATTAGGTGTCGACCCATCATTGGTGCCTCACAAATAGGTTGCGTTTGATCGTCTAGATTTCTAATCGGGATAGGACTAGATAAGATATGATATGAAATTCAGGGATTTTGTTATGTCTTATCTATTATTTGGTGAACCGCAGTAATAAAATCAAATACTTTCATATCATGTCCATTATTTGATATTAACCACATATTAGCGTATGTGAACTCGAAGAAACTACAAATGTATAAACGGAGATAACATCTATCATTTCATTTCATGATTATTGTATCTAAATTTCAACAGCAAAGAAGCTCATTGAAGCATTCCAATTTCACAAATTCGATTATGATAAGAAATGTAAATAGGCTATAGAAACATCAATGAGGTAGATCAGCGAGCAAATGCCAAATATAGTATAAGACAGAAAATATGATCATTCACCTTCGCAATTTGAAAATTATATTGCTTCGATTCTCTTGCCACTTTCGTGAAACTTCAACGTGAACCATAGAACTATGAAGGAAGAAGTTAAGACGTCTTGTTGCTTTCTTTGACTTTTGACGTGAACTAGAGAGCTATAGAGGAGAAATAACTTCGATTCTCTTGGCTTTTTCGTAGATTTTTTACGTCAACTAAAGAATTACGGAGGAATTGTAAAGCTCTTTTTTTTTTCGAATAACAAACTTCTTAAATTGATAACTAATTAAATTAAATAATATGTGAATAACAAAATACATAAAAAATTGTGTTTATTCCTATTTTCGTTTATGTATTTAAATTTCTTTCTACTCTATAGTATATGTTATGTATATATAGTATCTATTTTTATTACATCTTTTAGGTATATTAGTATAGTTAAAATTTTATTAAGGGATGATGGAAGGGAATAAAAGATGGAAAAATAATTTAAAAAATAAGTAAATAAAGATGAAGAGAAGAACCTAAATTTTAGATGTACAAATTCAAACATAAAAAGAATATTTCTAATTTTTGGTCGAACTAAGTCTGAGGCTTAGACTTGCGTCCTTTATTTCACTTTCTTCTCTGTTCCCGTTGTCGGGATTGTTGCTTTTGGCGGATAGTGATATTTATTATTCATCTTTTATTTTGAATCGTTTCATTACTACTCATATTATTTTGTTGGAAAAAAAACCAGAAAAAAGAGCAAAAGGAAAACAGGTTCTCGGGTAGACCCTGAAACCGGACCGGAAAAACAGGATTGGTTCCAAAATAGGTTCCAAGACAAACATGGTAGGTTTCAGGTTCTAAAACTGAAAACAAGTTATAACAGGGTAGATTTCAGGTTCCAAGTCTGGAACCTACCGACCCTAGAACTGATCACCCCTACAACGTTCCGCATAAAGTACGTTCGTTAGGAAAACAAAAATTATTTGGATAAGAAAAAATCCTAACGAATTCATCACCTTGGTATAAATAGAGATAGAGATACATAAGGTTTAGTCCCCGCAAAGAAGTTACTAACTCCATCTAACACTATTTACCCTCATTTATGAAGGAGACCATCTTTTTCATCAAATTCACAGCATTGTCACAAGTAGGATTAAACAAATGAAACGCATGATCCTCCCCTGGTGCATCCATCACTTCCGCGACTCCAGTCCATCCACTCTTACTCAGCACCTCCTTGTAGTACCACCCTCTATATCTTAAAACATCATTCTCAGCAACACAAATTAGGATCCTATTGCAACCCAAACCCGACAATCTCGGGTCCATCATCGGGTTTAGTAGCCGGTCGTCACACCCTACGTTGGTTGGTCTCGCTATGTTCCAGGACCGTTCGACCAAGGATCTCTTCTCGGGTTCGGTGGTCTCCAAAGGCAACGGTTCATTGCCCCAGAAGTAAGGATGCACCATAATAGCTCCTGGAACTTCAATTCCCTCTAGCTTTTCCTCTCCCAATCGGGTGCTCATGTTGTGAACTATGTTCGCGCCGGCGCTATCTCCAGCCAGGAATACCTAAGAAGAACGAAAAATGATCTAGTTAAACTAATTGACAAGAGAAGAGAATGTTGTTTGGTCAGTGTTGCTTGAATGTATATCATTGGAGAGAGCATGCTTAAGGTGTTACAATATTAAAATAGTACACTAAGCAGCCATCTACCAGCTTAAACTTCTACACTAGTTAGCAGTGTTTTCATAAAATCTTGCATGGTATCAGGATACGAGATACTGAGAGTTTTCAGTTCACTGTAGATTTTGTCAGATTGATACTACCATCAATTGATTACGCAGCAACTTATGACTTAATATTTCCGTTATTTTAATATGATGGTTGTGCAACTAGAGTGATCAACAAATGGGCGGCCCACTCGGCTCGCCCAATCCCGAGAGGTAAATAGGCAGATTCGGACAATGCTTTCACATTAGAAAGCTCGACCTAGTCATCTTTGGCCCGATCCCGAGCTTGCCCAATAAAAGTACTGCATAATGGTTTTATGTGATTGTCGAATTTGGGCAACTACTCTCATAGTACAAGTTCATATAAGATGGTTGTAGGGGAAAAGAGCCTGATCATATGAAATTATTTGACATTATTAAAATAATGTGGGTAACTAACTCGAATAAGAGTTGGTAACGCAAAATTAGTGGGTAACTTAATTGCTGGAAATTGGGTAATGCCTCCAATTAAGATTGACAACTACCAAAAAGAGCCGACAAATTTAAAAAGTTGGTAGACAAAGCAAATAAAGTGGTAATTCAATTAAAAAAAATCTTGTAAATTTAAATTAAATAAATAAATTTCTATAAGCAACTCAAATCTGAGTTGATAACCCAAAATTATTTATCGGAGAAAAGTTGGTAAGTCATAAATAAATATTGTTAACTTCGTATGGTGATTGGTATATACAAGGCCTCAGTATGAATGGTGAATAAAAGTTTGTAAAAGATACAAGAAGTTTTTTTTCCAAAATTAAGAGATGTTGGTAATTTCCCAAAAATAAAACCAAAGTTAACATTGGTAACTAACTTAAATAAGAGTTGGTAACACAAAACTAGTTTGTAATTTAATTACTGAAAAGTTGGTAATCACTTTAATTGAAGTTGATAATTTCTAAAAGGAATAAGTGCATTAGAAATCCTAAAACTTGTCACAAAGTGCAATTGACTCCTAAAATTTTCAAAAAGTGCAGTCAAGTCCTAAAACTTGTCACAAAAAGTGCAATTGAGTCCTAAAACTTTCAAAAAAAATGCAATCAAGTTTTAAAACTTGTTAAGTTGGTGTAATCAAGTTTTAAAACGTTTTAGCATTTTCTATTTGTCAAGTTGGACATAGTTAATGGAAGGACTTGATTGCATCAATTTGATAAGTTTTAGTACTTAATTGCACTTAGTTTTAGGACTCAATTACACTTTCGTGACAAGTTTTAGGACTATTGCACTTTTTGAAAGTTTTAGGACTCAATTGCATTTTTATGAAATGTTTTAGGGCTTCCAATGCACTTATCCCTCTCTTAAAAGAGTTGGCAAATTTAAAAGTTGGTAAATGAAGCAAATAAAGTGGTAACTCAATTGAAAATTGGTAAATTTAAGTAGAAACAAACAAATATTGGTAAATTGGTGACTCAATTGAAAATTGGTAAATTTAAGTAGAAACAAATAAATATTGGTAAACAACTCAATTGAGAGTTCGTAACCCAAAACTAGTTCATAATTTAATTGGAAAAAAAAGTTGGTGATATGAGATAAAAAAAAAACATGAATGGCTAAGTTAAATATAAGTCTATCACGCAAAATTAGTGGGTTATTTAACTGGATAATAAATCTAGTTGAAGTTGGTAATTTCGAAAAAACAAGAAGTATAACAAGAAGTATAACGAAATTCGTCTTAAGATTGTTGTCGTTACTCTTGGCTAAGTTCGTACAGAAAGACATGTGAACAAATGACTAACCTGCAGCCAACGCGAAGTAGAAATCAGAATATTGATCAGAGCCCAACGAAAGTCGTTGTGTCCTTAAGACGAATTTGCCCCCTCAATGTGTACCCGAGGACGTCGGACAATTGTCTCCCAAGATAGAATGGATCGCGTTCCTTTGAAGCGGTACTTCTTCAAAGGACTCCTTCGAACGCAAATTTGTAGAACAATCGCACAAATGAAGATGAGCAATGATTTGTGAAAAATGTCAGTAGTTTGGAAAGTGACGGACGCTCTTTGTATTTATAGACAATGAAGTGAAGAGTCGCGAAGCAGAACATGTCTATTGATGAAGGGATGCGAACCAAAGAAAACTGTTCTTGTTCTATTCAAACAGACACGTTCGTTCGCTTTATTCCGAACGAACAAAAGAAAACTGTTCTTATTCTGTTCGAACAGACACGTTCGTTCGCTTTATTCCGAATGAACATGTATGTTCGGATGAAAAAGAATGTCCAACATGTCTATTCAAATCGTGTCCCTTCAATTTAAAAAGAATAGAATAAAAAATAAAATTGATGGAATTAAATAAACGCGCGGACCCGGGCCCGGCCCGAACCGAACCGAACCGAGCCGGCCGGCGGGCGGGCGGCGGCGGCGGCGCGCGTGTGGACCAATCCACCTTTGCGTAGGTCCTCCCCCGTCCACAAAAGTGCGGTGCCCCTTGGGGCCCAAACCCATTTGTGAAGTTCCAATATTTAAACCCATCCACCATCTACTCTTTTTCCTATGTGGGACTCTCCCTCTTTCATTTCTCATTCACTTCCCATGGGATTATTCATCAAATCCCAACAATCCCCCACATGAATGAGATGTTCAGATATCACGACTCTTCGTGTATGCATGAAATGCAATGTGCGATTATTTCATGAGAGAACGTTGCATCAGGATAAGTAGTCTGAGACTTTGAACTTTCCCTAGTGAAACCTATCGGGATTACTCGGTCAATCAGTAGACTTGATGTCTTTGAACTGTCGATCTTTGGTGTAAGCCTAGACAATAGAAATCACACAACTGTCTCTCGAACAAAGTTGGTTCTCACTGTTGTGTTCGTTTTGGCCATGAACACCGCCTGGTCTCATGAGTGTTTTAGAGAATTCGGCCTTTTCAATTCTCATAGAAGCAGCCCTCACTTCACACTCACATAGGTGATTTCTGAATATATAGTATTTCACATACTCAATTCAGAATCATTAAAAGATTTCGCTTAACCTTCACATATTCGTACTGTCTTTATCTAGGAATGAGTAATAAATTACAGTACTCTCCACAGTCTTCATAACTTAGTTGTCCCTTGGAACCTAGATCTTGGGATCTCCAGTCTACTAGGTAGGGTATCCGCTATGACGACTTATTTATAGGCCTTAAACCCATTCCTTTCGATGTTTTCACAACCATCTCTCTAGGTAAACCTTTTGTTAATGGATCCGCAATATTATCTTTTGACTTCGCATAGTCAATCGTGATAATTCCACTAGAAAGAAGTTGTCTTATGGTGTCATGTCTTCGACGTATGTGTCGAGACTTACCGTTATACATGACATTCCTCGCCCTTCCTATTGCCGCTTGGCTATCACAATGAATGCATATAGCCGGCACTGGTTTAGGCCAATTAGGAATATCTTCCAAGAAATTTCGAAGCCACTCTGCTTCTTCACCGGCTTTATCCAAAGCTATAAATTCTGGTTCCATAGTGGATCTAGCAATACAAGTTTGTTTGGATGATTTCCATGACACTGCTGCCCCACCAAGTGTGAATACATATCCACTTGTCGATTTTGTGTCTTTAGTGCCGGTTATCCAATTTGCATCACAGTATCCTTCAAGTACCGCTGGATATTCTGTGTAATGCAAAGCATAATCTTGAGTATGCTTTAAGTAGCCCAATACATGTTTCATAGCTTTCCAATGATTTTCATTTGGACTAATTGTAAATCGACTTAGCTTGCTAACCGCACAAGCTATGTCCGGCCTAGTACAGTTCATGACATACATTAAACTGCCTAGTATACTTGCATACTCATTTTGAGCCTTACTTTCACCAGTATTCTTTGAAAGATGTAAATTAACATTTATCGGTGTACTTACTGGTGATATGCCTAGATTCTTGCTTTTTTCCAGAATCTGCTCAATGTAATGGGATTGAGATAGAGATAGTCCTTCAGACGTTTTACGGATTTTAATTCCTAAAATGACATCTGCGATCCCCATATCTTTCATATCAAATTTACTTGCGAGCAAGCATTTGATCTTCTTGATAATCTCACTATCACTGCCCATTATAAGCATGTCGTCTACATATAGACATAAAATGTTAAAGCTATTATGAGTGTTCTTAACGTAAACACATTTATCGCACTCATTAATCTTGAAACCATTCGACAACATAACTTTGTCAAATTTAGCATGCCATTGTTTTGGTGCTTGTTTCAAGCCATATAGTGACTTGATAAGCCGACATACTTTATTCTCTTGTCCTTGAACAATGAACCCTTCAGGTTGCTCTAAATATATTTCTTCTTCTAGATCCCCATTTAGAAAAGCTGTTTTGACATCCATTTGATGAATTTCAAGTCTATACAAGGCTGCTATAGCAATTAACATCCGTATAGATGTAATTCTCGTGACAGGTGAATAAGTATCAAAATAATCCAGACCTTCACGTTGTCTATAGCCTTTTACGACAAGCCTAGCCTTATACTTATCAATAGAACCATCTGCTTTCATTTTCCTCTTAAATATCCACTTACATTGTAATGGCTTATTACCAGGAGGAAGGTCAGCCAATTCCCAAGTATGGTTTGACAAGATGGATTCAACTTCACTATTGATAGCTTCTTTCCAGAGCGGGGCTTCTGGGGATGTCACGGCTTCCTTATATGTTCGAGATTCGTTCTCTAACAAATATGTCAGAAACTCAGGTCCAAAAGACGTAGAAGTCTTTTGCCTTTTACTACGTCTAGGTTCATCCTCCATTGGATCACTTCTAGATATAGTATCTCGAGGCCTCTTATTATTATCAATTAGTTCATATACTATGTTATACGGAAATATATTTTCAAAGAACGAAGCGTCCCTTGATTCAATTATCGTATTAACATGTATATCTGGGATCTCTGATTTGTGAACAAGAAATCGATATGCATTGCTATTCTGAGCATATCCAATAAAAACACAGTCAACAGTTTTCGGTCCTATCTTAACCTTTTTAGGTTTAGGAACTGCAACCTTAGCCAAACACCCCCACACTTTGAGATAATTCAGGTTAGGCATTCTGCCTTTCCATTTCTCATAGGGAGTTTGTTGTGTCTTTTTGTGGGGTACTCTATTTAAAATAAAATTTGCTGTCAAGACAGCTTCCCCCCACAAATTCTGCGGTAAACCAGAACTGTTCAACAATGCATTCATTGTTTCCTTTAGGGATCGATTTTTCCTTTCCGCCACACCATTCGATTGCGGTGTATAAGGAGCGGTAAATTGGTGAACAATACCGAACTCGGTACAAATTTCCTCAAAAGGAAATTCATATTCACCTCCTCTATCACTTCTTATTACTTTTATTTTCTTATTTAACTGATTTTCAACTTCAGACTTATAAGTTCTAAAAGCATTCGCAGCTTCATCTTTACTGCTAAGTAAATAAATATAACAGTACCTCGAACAGTCATCTATAAACGTGATAAAATACTTCTTACCACCTCTGGAAGGTACTGTTTTCATATCACAAATGTCTGTATGTATTAAATCTAAAGGTTTTGAGACTCTATTAACTACTGAGTTAAAATGAGGCTTAGAAAACTTAGATTCAACACACACTTGGCACTTTTCACTTGGACAATCAAACTTTGGTAATAGTCCCATACTAATTAATTTCTTTATTGACTTATAATTAACATGTCCTAGTCTAGCATGCCAAATATTAGGAGACTCAAGCACATAAGTAGAGGCAACTTTATTCATATCATCCTTGGTTACAACAGTCATTACATTCAGCTTGAACAAACCATCACTCAGATAACCCTTTCCTACATACATCTCATTTTTGGAGAGTACAAACTTATCAGATACAAAAACCAACTTGAAGCCATTCTTGCTAAGGAGAGATCTGGACACCAAATTCTTGCGAACGTCTGGCACATGAAGAACATTGTTCAGTGTCACAATTTTCCCAGATGTCATCTTTAGAGCAATCTTCCCAACGCCTTCAACTTTAGAGGTCGATGAATTACCCATATAGATTTTTTCATCACCCCCCACAGTTGTGTAGGACGAGAACATCGATCTGTTTGCACAGATATGACGAGTTGCTCCAGTATCAATCCACCACTCCTTGGGGTTTCCCACCATGTTGCACTCGGATATCATAGCAGACAGATTGATATCATCAACACCATTGGAAATCTCTTCCACCATATTTGCCTGAGTTTTCTGTCTTTTCTTCGCTCTGCAGTCTTTGGCTCGATGTCCAGACTTTCCACAGTTAAAGCATTTGCCGACGAACTTTTTCAGGCCTTGGGTGAATCCCTCTCCAGACTTATTAGGCATTTTCCTCTTCTTGTTGGGTTTTGATCCTTCTTCAATAACGTTGGCCCTTGAAACCTCTAGATTCTTGCCAACTTTCTTCTCAGAGAGCCTATTGTCTTCCTCAATCCTCAACCGAACAATCAAGTCTTCAAGTGACAACTCCTTTCTCTTGTGTTTGAGATAATTTTTGAAATCTCTCCAGGACGGTGGCAGTTTTTCAATGAATGCAGCCACTTGAAATGACTCACTTAGAGTCATTCCTTCAGCATGGATATCATGCATAATCACTTGAAGCTCTTGAATCTGACTTAAGACGGTCTTTGAATCAACCATCTTGAAGTCCAGAAATTTACCGACAATGAATTTCTTCAGTCCGGCATCTTCAGTTTTATATTTCTTGTCCAGACTCTCCCATAACTCCTTAGCCGTTTTCAGCGGACTATAGACGTTATAGAGAGTATTGTCCAGACCATTGAGGACATAGTTGCGACACAGGAAGTCAGAATGCTTCCATGCATCCACAGCAGCAACCTTTTCCGTATTAGTCTCTCCATCGTCCAGTTTAGGACCATCCTCATTGAGGAATCTAGCCAAGTTCAAGGTCGTGAGATAGAACAACATCTTTTGTTGCCATCTCTTAAAATCCGTACAATTGAACTTTTCTGGCTTTTCTCCATGATTCGGAATAGGGGTGATCGGAGTCGAAGTCGAAGCCATTTCTATGGAAAATAAAATTTAATAATGAAAACGACGAATATTAACACAAAAGCCCAACCGAACACTTTCTTCAAATCGTAAACAGTATACGAAATGAACAACTACACAGAATACTCACAATATTCACGAGAAAAAAAAATACGTTTATCTCGAAAAAATAACTCTTATAAACGATACGATAGAAGTTCGAAAAAGATCATTGAACGAACGAAGGACAGATTGTTCACAACAACATAAAATACGAACTAAGCGCAAAAACAAGAAGTATAACGAAATTCGTCTTAAGATTGTTGTCGTTACTCTTGGCTAAGTTCGTACAGAAAGACATGTGAACAAATGACTAACCTGCAGCCAACGCGAAATAGAAATCAGAATATTGATCCGAGCCCAACGAAAGTCGTTGTGTCCTTAAGACGACTTTGCCCCCTCAATCTGTACCCGAGGACGTCGGACAATTGTCTCCCAGGATAGAACGGATCGCGTTCCTTTGAAGCGGTACTTCTTCAAAGGACTCATTCGAACGCAAATTTGTAGAACAATCGCACAAATGAAGATGAGCAATGATTTGTGAAAAATGTCAGTAGTTTGGAAAGTGACGGACGCTCTTTGTATTTATAGACAATGAAGTGAAGAGTCGCGAAGCAGAACATGTCTATTGATGAAGGGATGCGAACCAAAGAAAACTGTTCTTGTTCTATTCGAACAGACACGTTCGTTCGCTTTATTCCGAACGAACAAAAGAAAACTGTTCTTATTCTGTTCGAACAGACACGTTCGTTCGCTTTATTCCGAATGAACATGTATGTTCGGATGAAAAAGAATGTCCAACATGTCTATTCAAATCGTGTCCCTTCAATTTAAAAAGAATAGAATAAAAAATAAAATTGATGGAATTAAATAAACGCGCGGACCCGGGCCCGGCCCGAACCGAACCGAACCGAGCCGAGCCGGCCGGCCGGCGGGCGGGCGGCGGCGGCGCGCGCGTGTGGACCATCCGAACGAACAAAAGAAAACTGTTCTTATTCTGTTCGAACATACACGTTCGTTCGCTTTATTCCGAATGAACTTGTATGTTCGGATGAAAAAGAATGTCCAACATGTCTATTCAAATCGTGTCCCTTCAATTTAAAAAGAATAGAATAAAAAATAAAATTGATGGAATTAAATAAACGCGCGGACCCGGGCCCGGCCCGAACCGAACCGCACCGCACCGGCCGGCGGCGGCGCGCGCGTGTGGACCAATCCACCTTTGCGTAGGTCCTCCCCCGTCCACAAAAGTGCGGTGCCCCTTGGGGCCCAAACCCATTTGTGAAGTTCCAATATTTAAACCCATCCACCATTTACTCTTTTTCCTATGTGGGACTCTCCCTCTTTCATTTCTCATTCACTTCCCATGGGATTATTCATCAAATCCCAACATTAGTAAATTTAGAAAAAAAATAGTAAGCAAGACGAATAAAAGTGATAACTCAATAGAATATTTCATAAATTTGAAACAAATATATAAATAAACATTGGTAAGTCACGCGCAAAAAGATGGATATATTTATACAAGGGATGGTAGATATTAGGGAATTGTTGAGAAAAGCAAGTAAAAGTTGGTAAAAAGAAATAGGAAATTTTGGTTATTTAGATACTGTTAAAAGAGTTGATAATTCTATAAAAAGTGTTCGTAAGTTACCAGAAAGTTATCGGGAAATTAATGTTTTTTACCAATAGATTTTTGAAATATATCGATTCAAAAAGAAATTTACCGGTAGGGAAAAATAACATAACAGCACAATCAACCTGAAATATAGTCCCCTATTTCAAGAAACCGTAATTCGATCAATATGTTAAAAAAGCGTCTAGCCCTCTAGGGAGAAACGGGAACATATAATGAGTATAGACTCCTATCTAAACGTCACTAAGTAGTCTAGAAACGGGGATAAAAACCAAAATTCAAAATCACCTTCTTGAGATTGGCATGAGAATTCAGCCACTCCTCGGGGCCGTCTCCGGCGGAATGAGAGGCCACCCATTTGAGGGCAACCCATGAATCATCATAAGCCACCGGTAGAGGATGCTCCGGTGCCCTTCTATAATCGACGGAGACGGCAATGACGTTAGCCTCCGCGACTAAGGTATTGAGATAGTTGTGGTAAGTTGGCGACCTAGTCGAGTAGTTTATGAAGCGGCCTCCGTGAAAGTACACGAGAACGGGGAGCGTCGGGTGGGAACCCATCGTCGCTTGCGGGATGTAAAGTCTCGCCGACACGGCAGAGTCTGACGAAATCGCCAGGTCCTTCGATTGGACGCCGGTCTTCTCATCGAGCGACGGAGGGACAGTGGCCGTGCCCCGGAGTCTCTCCACTCGGCCATCCTTGTAAACCCTTAGGGCAGAAAGCAACTCATAGGCTACTTCTGTTTCCATCATGTTTTAGTGAGAAATAGAAGCGGAAAAGTATTGCTGGGGAGGAGGAAAAGAAGAAGAAAAGTTCATTGTGTTTTCGCACTATTTTGACGTCTTATATACTTGGCCATCGCCGAAGGTCTTTGTCATATGTGGAAGGAAAGAAATTTTCATTTGGAGTGATGACATTGACTGGATATAGGCACGTTTGCATTGATTCTTTGAATCTTCTTTTGACCAGCCAACAAGGGACATTTACTTGTTACATTTTGTCTTTGCAAGATAAGGGTCCATCTATATGAGAAATTGATTGTTATTTTGCTTCTTCCGAAAGCACGAATCCAAACGATATTACTCATTTATATCTATGTACCTGGCCCACCGAATAAGCTCCATCTGCGGTCACCAAACTTACGTGGCATCTACAACACGATCACTGAACTATCGTACCAATCACCCAATGCAGTGAAGCAGATTGATGCATTTTGGCCAAGTTCCGGTCAAGTTTTCCGACAAAATGTTCGCACGGTGACTACGTGGTGCTCATATAACGTCCACTAAGTGTCATGTTAGCCCTAACAAAAATCCGAAAAATAAATAAATAAACAACTACACAAGTGGGGAAGAGCAAAGACTCCATGAAGGTGGCAAACGGTCTCTTGCTATTCTCTCACTTTCTAAAATAACCTCATGGGCCAAGTCACAACAACCAAAAAAAGAAAAAATTCTTCAAAAAGTCGTAAATCTACTGTACGACGGCCAATTTAGTCTTAAACCTTTCAATTATACTAATTTAGTATTAAACCTTTTGAAGATTTTTCAATTTAGACCTAAACCTTTCAATTGTGCCAGTTTAGTCCTAAACCTCTTAATAATTTGTTAATTTAATCCTAAATTTTTTAGTAATTTGTATGGAGGTAAAGTGAATCATGTGGTGCTTCTTAAGATGCAAGGTAAGGTCCTAGGTGCAAGGTGACAATGCACACTGTTAAAATATATCTCGAGTTTGAGTTCGTTAACAAAATCCAACTCAAGAAAAATTGGATATATGTAGACGTCTGCGGTGACGTGCCATGGAAATCTTATTTCCTGTTTGGCGCAGTCTGGATACTAAATTGTTGAGCAAGAGTTGTTGATCAAGGAAATATAATATATTTCATGTTGGTCCAAGTGTATACTGGAGTCGGCCAAAGAAGAGTCAAAAGAGAAAAGTGAATATCCTTTTGTTGACCGAATTATTATGATACATTGAGTTTCCTTTCTTGATCACGTTGTCTAAGAAGTCATGATTATCCTGTATATATGCTCGTGAGTTGGTTACGAAGAATTGAATCGCCGTTTTGTCGAGTGCTTGGCAAGGGTCTATCTTCATGAAATTACATCAACTATTCAAGTGTCGAAGCCGATTAAATCTTGTGGTAAGATTTGTGTAATTCGTTTGCGAGATTGAAAGATTGTTTCGTGAAGAATTGGGGGCTAAACATTGTGTTCATTATTGGATGTAATTGGGGCTGGGAAATACTTAGAGTATTTGAGTAACTCGAGTGTGGTTTGTAATTTCATTGTATCGCTTGATCTATAGTGGAATTCGTTGCTGCTCTTCCCGTGGACGTAGGTTTCTACGACAAACCACGTACATCTGATGTCCGATTTATTTTCTTGTTCTGTCTATTTATTATTCGATCGCTTGTTCCACGCAACAAATGGGTATCAGAGCTAGCCTTGACTTAAGTTGAAGCGAATCGATGGCGACAGAAGAAGTAAAAGTGAAAATTGACAAATTTGACGGAAAGGATTTTGGTTTCTAGAAAATGCAGATTGAGGACTATCTATATCAGATGAAACTGCACTTGCCCTTGTCTGGGAAGAAACCAAAGACCATGAAGCAAGCTGATTGGGAATTGCTGGATAGACGAGCGATGGGTGTTATTCGGTTTACGTTGACTCGTAACGTCGAGTTTAACATCATGAAAGAGAAGACCATTACGGGTTTGATGAATGCCCTGTCGGACATGAACGAGAAGCCCTCTGCGATCAACGAGGTCTATTTGATATGATGTCAATTTAATTTGAAGATGAGCGAAGGTGCGTCAGTTGCTAATCATATCAATGAATTCAATGTGATCATTAGTCAATTGAGTTCAGTTGATATTGACTTTGAAGATGAGGTATATGCATTAATTCTATTATCCTCATTGCCTGATAGTTGAAATACTACTGTTATTGCTGTTAGTAATTTCTCTGGATCAACAAGTTTAACGTTTGATGGAATTCGAGATTTAATTCTGAATGAGGACATCCGTAGAAGAGAATCTGGCGAATCTGTGTCTACTACTTTAGTAGGTGAAAATAGAGGAAGAATTAGTACTCGTGTTAGCAGTAGTATAAACATGAATAGGCGTAGCCAGTCTAGGACTGGTGGTGCTATCTGTTGGAATTGTGGCAAGATGGGGCATCTTAGAAGGGATTACTTTAAGCTGAAAAACGCGAAGGGTAAGGGAACTAGAGTTGAATCTACGGATGATGTCCTAGCTGTAGCTGATGGTAATTCGGATAATGTTGATTATGTCTTGTCTGTCACCGAGGATTCGTCGTTTGGCAGATGGATTATGGATTCTGGTTGTTCTTTTCATGCTACACCAAACAGGAACTGGTTTATTACTTATCAATGCATGGATAGTAGTAAAGTGCAGTTGAGGAGCAATGCTGAATGCAATGTTGTGGGTGATGGCGCTATTAGAATCAAAATGCATGATGGTATTGTGAGGACATTGACTGGAGTGAGGCATGTTCTAGAGTTGAAGAAAAATCTAATTTCCTTGAGTGCCCTAGATTCAGCTGGGTGTCGGTATTCTTTAGAATGTGGAATTTTGAAGGTTATTCGGAGTGCCTTGGTGATAATGAAAGGAATCAAGCATAATGGCCTATATGAGCTTCAAGGTAAGACGGTGACGAATTTCACCGTAGAGACGTCGAATGCATCTGTTCGAGAGTTTGAATTGTGGCATATGCGTTTGGGGCACATTAGCGAGAGAAGCCTAAAGGTTCTAAGTGAAAGAAATTTATTGTGTGGTTATATTGTTGACGAACTGAATGTATGCAAGTTTTGTGATTTAGATCAATGGTGGAAAGTGCGGTTTAGTGCGATTGTCAAAGAAACCATGGAAATTGCAGAATTAATTCACTTAGATGTTCGCAGGTTGTCGCGATTTCCTTCGAGGAAGAGTGCCAAATTTATGCTTACAGTTGTAGATGACTACTCGAGGAGGACCTAGGTGTTTGTGCTAAGGCACAAGTTTGATGTTGTTATCAGGATCAGGTAGTTGAGAGCTCTGATCGAAAAGGAGACTGGTAAAAGGATCAAGCAGGTGCGGACTGACAAAAGCATGGAGTTTTACTCGAAGCTGTTAAATGAATTCTACATGAAGGAAGGCATAGTGAGACACCACACTTGTGCTAATGAATCACAACATGTTGCAGAGTTGATGAGCACAATATTACTAGAGACAGCCCATAAAATACTCTCTAGTGCTGGTATGGCTAGGAGATTCCTAGCAAATGCGCTTAGTATGGCGAGCCACCTGGTGAATAGATCATTATCGACTTCGATTGGATACCGGACTCCCGAAGAAGTGTGGTCAAGTAACGTTGCTGATTATTCTGTTATTAGAATATTTGGTTGCCCGTGTTATGTTCGAGCTAGTGATGGTAAGCTCGACAAAAGGGCAAGAAAGTGCATGTTCCTAGGTTATGCACAAGGTGAGTGAAGCTATCGATTGTGGTGCTCGGAATTAAATTCACCTGTTATCAGCAGAGAAGTTACATTTGACGAGTTTCCAATACTTCTGACAATGAGTGATTATAGCAGTGCTATAATACAAATCTAGATGGTATTCAGCTTGAGATGGAGTTGCAACTAAAAACTCCTGAGGTAGCGGATAATAGCGAAGTAATCGACACGGATAATGCGTGTAGCAAGGTGGAGCCTATAGAGCCAACAGTTGCTGAACTGCTAAATTTGACAAGGTACGTATTCGGTCCCCTGACATATATGGATGCAACAATGATTTTGCTATATCTATGGTAGAGGAGGTTGTGTTAGAAAGTCCTTGTAGAGCAGTGAAAGGTGCATGTGCAGTTGGTGTTCTGATGAGGTTCACGGTTATAGCGAAGTTCAAGCACGGCTTGGACTTAAAAGATGTTTGTGGCAATTGAGCCCATTGGAGCTGTGGGAGAGTAGTAGCAAGTGAAGTTCGAATTATTAACGAAGCGATTGTGACTTAACTCAAAAGTTGAGCCAATGTGAAGATTGTTAAAATATGTCTCGAGTTTGAGCTCGTGAATGAAATCCAACTCAAGATAAATTGGATATATGTGGACGTCTACAGTGGTGTGCCATGGAAATCTTATTTCCTGTTCGGCGCAGTCTAGATACTAAATTGTTGAGCAAGAGTTGTTGATCAAGGAAATATAATATATTTCATGTTGGTCCAAGTGTATACTAGAGTCGGCCAAAGAAGAGTCAAAAGCGAAAAGCGAAAAGCGAATATCCTTTTGTTGACCGAATTATTCTGATACATTGAGTTTCCTTTCTTGATCACGTTGTCCAAGAAGTCACGATTATCCTGTATATATAATCGTGAGTTTGGTCACAAAGAATTGAAGCGCGGTTTCGTCGAGTGCTTGATAAGGATCTATCTTCATGAATTACATCAACTATTCAAGTGTCGAAACCGATTAAATCTTGTGGTAAGATTTGTGTAATTCGTTTGCGAGATTGAAAGATTATTACGTGAGGAATTTGGAGCTAAGCACTGTGTGCGTTATTGGATGTAATTGGGGCTAGAAAACATTGAGAGTGTTTGAGTAACGCCAGTGTGGTTTGTAATCTACTTGTATCGCTTGATCTATAATAGAATTCGTTGTTGCTCTTCCCATGGACGTAGGTCTTTACGACCGAACCACGTACATCTGATGTCTGATTTATTTTCTTGTTCTATCGCTTGTTCCACGCAACACACACTGAGTTCCATAGGAATACACAAGCTTCAATGGTTTTTCAGATCTCGCACCTTATTTTTACATTATTTACTCATAAAAGATTGGTTGAGAGAGAGAGGAAGAGATGCCGAGACAACTGTCCCGCGAATTCCTTAATCGGCAAAGGCTCCTAAACTAAAAGGAGACCCGGTATTATTCGCATTGCACACAGTGCAAATCCCACGAGTTCTTCTGAAATAACCCATGATTTCTCTCCACACCTTCGGGTCTACAAAGATGGCCGAGTGGAGCGGCTCGAGGGGACGGCCACCATCCCTCCGTCGCACGACTGGGACACCGGTGTCCTGTCCAACGACGTCGCCGTCTCGGCCTCGACATCGTGTCTCTCTGCTAGGGTTTACATCCCAACAGAGACCACCATCGACAATCGCTTCGACGCAAATAGAAGGAAACTCCCACTTCTTGTCTACTTCCATGGAGGCGCCTTTTGCTTGGAAACTCCCTTCTCTCCCATGTACCATAACTACTTGAACTCCCTGGCATCGGAGGCCGATGTGGTCGCCCATTCACTACAGGAAAGCACCGGAGCACCTGCTACCGGCGGCGTATGACGATTCGTGGATCGCACTTGAGTGGGTGTCATCACATTCGGGCAGCGATGGTCCCGAAGAGTGGCTGAGCAAGTACGCAGGCTTGAGGAAGGTGTACGTGGCTGAAGACAGTGCCGGAGGGAACATAGCGCACCATATGGGGCTGCGATTTGGTGAGTTAGTACCAACTAGTGGCTCATAAAACTCGTTACATAGGAAATTTTACAAGAGCAGTTTTATTCACTTTTAATTTGAGAGTTTTAGGGCCTGCATGGAAATCATTCTGGTTCTTTGATTCTGTTTCCCGAAACAAAAAAGGATGAGAATCATGTTTGGTAACGTAAATGATTCTGATTCTGATTCTATTCTCGGAAACAATTTTGGAGCAAAAACAAGAACAAAAAAAGGTTGGTTCTGAAAAAAAGAATCACTTTTGAGAATCACAAAACAGAATGAAGTCTCGAATCTCTCACTTTTCCCTTTCAGTTCTCTCATCACTTTTTCCTCCACCTAAAATAGAATGAAGTCTTATTTTTAAATAAAAATACTTAAGATAACAATAATAAAAAATCGAAAAAAATTCTAAAAAATCAGAAATATTTCAGAAAAACCATAAAATAGAAGAAGCTTAGATTAGGCTAGTTTGACCTGACTTTCATAAATTTGGGCCTAGTTCTCCAAATTTCATAGATTTTGTTCTTTTTTAGGAAAATCATAAACACCTTAAAAGTTAAACTCGAGCCACATTTCTCTATGCCCTTAGGACTTCATTAGAGTTTTATGATGCGATTTATCAATGCCAAGATTCATTGATTGCGCACTTGATTTCATTGGTTGTAATTTGTTTAGGTTTAGGTACTTTAGACTTAGTCTAGTTTTAGAAAATTTGGAAAAGGACATAAACAACCTATGTGAACACTTAGCATTGGCTTATCTCATAGGTTTAAAAATGAATTGAAAATTTAAATGGAGCACATTTAGAAAACACTCAACTTCGGTGCCGAAAAGGCGTCGGTGGAAACACCGATGTAACCAAGTTCCCAGACCCTAAATTTCTCTGGTTGCGTAGAATCGAACGGTTTCTCCTGACTGTTCGGTAAGGTTTTCGATCTACCTTCATCAAAACTGGTAGCGACTTCATTTGCATCTACACACACACATGCCACCAATCACACTAAGATTGAATTTGATATTCCCTCGTTGCGATTTGGTATAGACTTGGGAGGACCTAAGCTAATCTGAAACCACACACTAACCCATTATGGTCTCTCCCTTTTTAAGCTTAAAATTACTCGTTATGACGCTGCAATTAGACGGAATAGCACAAAAAAATGTTATATGCAATATGCAATATGTTATATAAGAGAATCAATATGAATTAATCTTCAATTAATTCGAAATATAGGATGAAATTTTACAAAGTAACTACGTAATGACACAATTTGGGAAGAGAAATTATTTTCATGAACAGAAATTTTGTGCAGTTATCAAACAAATTCTGATTCTCTCAAACTCATCCAGAGAACAGAATCAGAAAAAATCATTCTAATCAGAATCAATTTTTAGGATCAGAATGATTACCATGCAGACCCTTAACTGCTCGTCCTCTCGGTAGAATATAATGAGATCCACGAAAGGTGCACCAAATTGAATTTTAATGTAGTCAATACATTCATGAATTGAATACTTCCTCTCATTCTAGGGAAATAACAATTTCTTGGTTGGCGTGACTAGTCAGAATAAGAACCGTGCACGCAAATTTCATAGTTAAGTTGAATTTTAAAAAGGAAATTTCTCCACTTCGATTCAAGTTCCTAGGTTGACTTCACCCCCCCCCCCCCCCCCCCCCCCCCCACAACAAGCTTTTCCATGTGCCTTGTTGCGGGCTGCGTTAAGTCAGTAGTAATCTTTTGAGTATTTAAAAAAGATAAAAATATATTAAAAATCCTAAAATTTATCGTGAAAGTGCAATTAAGTCCTAAAATTTTTAAAAAAATATAATCAAGTCTTAAAACTTGTCATATTAGTCTAATCAAGTTCTTCCATTGATTACATTTTTTAAAAAGTTTTAAGACTCAATTGCACTTTCTTGACAAGTTTTAGGACTTCATTGCATTTTTTGAAAGATTTAGAACTCGAATGCACTTTCATAAGAAGTTTTAGAACTTGAATGCACTGTAATGATAAGTTTTAGGACTTATTTGTACTTTTACGACAAGTTTTAGGACTTCTAGTACATTTATCCCTTTAAAAAATGGCAAAAAAATTGATTACGTAGAACAGAAAAGTTGGATATGTTCCGGTCTACTAAATTGAACATTAGCTTATGTGACAAGTTGTAATTGTTTTAAAAAAGATATGCTCCTTAAAGGATGGTATAGATGTAAATGTAAATAATTTGCCTTCAACCACACTACACTTATAAATATTCAAAGTTGAGGGAAAAAATGATAGGAAATTGTGAAAAAAAATGAGGTCTCAAAACTACAAGTGAAAAAAAAGTGGATCAAAAGTATCAAAAAAATATTCAAATTAGTTGTTTCTTTTTTTCAAAAGATGCATTCAAATTATAAACAAATCATTTAGAATACCTATAGCTAACTAATTCTTATTATTATCATCTAGGATAAAATGCTCAATGATTGCTCAGATGTATATCCCACGAAAATGAACTAATACTATTAAGTAGCACCAACACCGACATGCGACACGACACCACACGCCGACACGACATTTTTCAAAAAATGGAGATTTTGGACATGTTGGGACACGTTCAAAATTAAATTATCATGTATATATAAAAATATCAGTGGTGAATTTTTTCTTCTTCTTCTTTTGTTAGGGATAAAAAAAATTTGAGCTGGTTAGTTATATTAATTTTGGGGTGGCTAGGTATATGATTTAAGTATATATATATATATATACATACATATATATATATATACATACATACATACATATATATATATATATATATATCTGATAGATTTATATTTTGACCTCTTATTTATTGAAAATGTTTAAAATTGATCTCGTACGTGTCGAAATGACAAGTCGAGATGTTGGATTCGAGTGTCGTTGGCGTGTCCGGAGTGCTAATCACGTGTTGGATGTCTGACACCTATCGGACGAGTGTTGGTGTCTGACATGACACAGAAGCCTTCGGAAAGTGTCTGTGCTTCCTAGCTGCTGCATATAAAGTTGTATACATACTTATGTGAACTCAAATAAATTGTTTCTTAATAGGTTGCGCACTCAAATCTAAGACTTCAGACTGGGGCGAGGGAATTGACGACAGAGGTATCATTCTGGTGCAGCCATTTTTCATGGGCAACGAACCGCTCGGCGCCGAGAGAACCGACCACGCGACCCGGTCCTTGCTCCCCGGGCTGTGGCACTTGGCGTACCCGGCGGCCACAGACGGGTGTCACGACCCGCAAATCAACCCGGAGAAGGATCCGAGGCTCTCGAGCATGGGCTGTGCTCGGGTCCTCGTCTTCATCGCGGAGAAGGAGGTGCAGAGGGAGCGAGAGTGGCTTTACCGGGACTTGCTGGAGAAGAGCGGGTGGGAAGGAAAGGTGGAGGTGATGGAGGCGAAAGGAGAGGGTCACCAGTTTCATCTGTCCCATCCAACAAGCGATAATGCAGCGAGTCTGATGGAGGCGAAAGGAGAGGATTCCGTATATAAATAAGGTGCATGTGTACACTAAACACACTAACGACTAAACAAATGCAAACACACTAATGCTCAACTAAATGAAAAACTGCTGCCACGTTGAGTTTTTGCATTTTTGGATATAGCGGTAGGAAAAAACTTTATGGTTAGGTGACAAATAGCACTTTTCCTCGCCACGAGGGACCGATCTGTTACCCCCACTTTTCATATATCAGGCTAGCCCATTGTCGTGATGGTGTATTCAGCGTCGACCATCCTACATGGCTAAATTATAAAAATAACAAAAATTATCTACGTCAGCACCGGCCATGCCACGTAGGACGGTCCACGCTGAATACAACATCACGATAGCGATTTTCCGATTAAAGTTTGTCAAAATGACTAAATGGGCAAGTAAATCGTAAAAAGGTTTCGGCTACACTGGTAAATCGTTAAAAAGTTTAAAATTAAATTGACACAATTGAAAGGTTTAGGATTAAATTGGCAAGTCATTAAAAGGTTTAGGTGTAACTTGACACACTTGAAAGGTTTGGGACTGAAATGGTCATCGTACAATAGGAGTAACTTAACACAATTCAATGTAGTCATTCCGGCTAATTATCCAAATAATAGGTTTAGGATTAAAATGACAAAAGGTTTAGAATTACATTGACACAATTGAAAGAGTTTGGTGTGAATTGGCCGATGTACAATAGGTTTAGGACTTTCTAGACCATTATGCCCTTAAAATGGTATTTTCCTTCACGTCATGTATCTAATCTAGTCTAGTCCTTGGTGATGAAATCAACCATCTTCTTGAACAATTGCTCAGCCCTCTCGTTCTTGCTAAACACATGAAAGCAATGTCCCTCATCCTTGGCCTCCTCAAGCTCCGCTTTCCCCTTCCACGCGCTCCCGCACAGCGTCTCATAGTACTCCACCCCTCTATCCCTCAGCGAATCCTTCTCCGCCACGCACACCAGCACCTTCTCACACGCCATCTTCCGCAGGTCCGGGTCGACGGCCGGGTTCAGCTTCGGGTCGTCGTCAAGCCCGGAGCTTGTCGGGCACATGAACTTGTACATCTTGTTCGTCTCTCTCCCGCCGAAAAACGGGTGTACTATCAGCATGCCCTCGATCCTGATGCCCGTCAATCCAGTCGCTCCGGCTCGGACCGCCACATACTGGCCTATGTTGGCTCCCGCGCTCTCCCCCCCTATGAAGAGCCGTCCGAGATCCGCATACTGGTTCAGCCACGGTTCCGGCCCGGATCCGTCCGAGTGACCTGCGATCCACTTTAGGGCTTCGAATGAGTCCTCGTAAGCAATGGGCAGTGGGTATTCTGGGACCAACCTTCAATTACGGGAAGTAATTATAGCTTTTGTTAGCACACGGCTATAACTACATCTATAATATCCCTGTTTTTTATAATATTACCCGGTAAAATTCAACGATGGTTACTAAACTTTAATAGATTTTGCAAACTACGATATTGGATTTTGATTTGAATTATACCATTTTCCCTTTTTATCTTTTTAGAATTCGTACCTTTTAACAAGAACGGACCAATATTTCAACAAAATGCTGACATGGCGGACACGTGACATTGACATGCATCTAAAATTGGTCATGTTTCCGTAATGTCAGCACTTACAACGGAAAATATGCTTCCTAAAAATTAGCCAAATTCCGATCAAAGTGCATCCATCGAAAAAATCATGAAAACTTAGTGAATTTAATGATTGATATCGAAGTTCATTGACTTGGTTGTAAAATTTACTATACCTTAATGACCATAGATGAAATTTACCCCAATATCTCCTGGGCCAAACCCGATTGCCAATTACATCTATCCCCGATAGAAGCTTTTACTTCTACAAGCAGTCGTTTCGAGGCAGAAAAGTCAAAATTTCTACGATTTTTTGAGATGCGATTTCTCATAGACATATGTATGTGTTGAATGGATAACAATGCCCATGAAAGTAGTCTAAAACAAGCTTAGACCAATAAAAATTATCTACCTCGAAACTATATATAAATTTAATCAACATGTTCGATAATAATGTGTCCGGAGAACGAATCATGAACCCGCCTTCAATTAGTTGATGACATTAGTTAGTGGACATAGTATCTTAAAGGTTGACTTATAAAAAATCACAAGTTGTTACTTCAATGATACATTTACCTCAAACTTATTTTCGTCTGAAAAAAGATATCAAACCGGTGTCCTTACAACCCATGACAAATTTACTTAAAAGTAATTTTCATCTCACAATAAACATCAAACCAGTACCGCTGACCCAAATCTACCCTTCCTTAAAATGCATACCTATCAACACACGTGGATTTTTCACGTCGATTATGTCATTTTCCACGTTGTATCTTCTTGCAGTTGTCTGCCACTTGTGATCACACATATGTATTTCAACTGGATATTAGATAGAATGCTAACAAAAGGTAGATTTGGATCAGGGTACCAGTTTGGTTTTTTCATTAGATGAAAATTAGTTTGAGATTAATGTGTCATGAGTATCAAGTAAATGATAAATGTGTCATTGAGATACTGATTTATAATATTTTTATGAGATGAAAATTGGTTTGAAGTAAATCTATTATGTGGTGGTAGTTTAAGATTTTTAATGGCATTAATAAATTTTAGGATCCATTTGTTTCGCGGAAAATAAATAATTTGGAAAACAAACCTACAAAAAAAAAAATTGCCACCACTCTACTGAAAAATGTTGTTTGTGGCGGCCCGCCTGTCATGGGCGATTGTACATTCTCATGTATGTTCAAAATTTATCACGTTATTCGAAGATCGGTTGGCTCCTATATTTCTTAAGTATGTTTAGCTTTCTTCAAATTTTAAGAAATGAAAAACAAGAATGTACTAAATGACATGCTCGATATGAACTTAGGAGTGCATTTGTTTCGCGAAAAATAAGTGAATTCAAAAATATTTTCCTAAAAATAATCGTTTATCATTTGGAATAATTAGTTAATGAAAAATATTATCAGTATCGAAAACATTTTATGTCTAATCTTTTTCGTGGACGACGAAAATGTTTTTCCTTTATTCATATTTGTAAGCGATACAAATTATCATTTTTTGAAAAGTTGTTTTCAATATCATTCATTGTTCACAAAAAATGCACCCTAAAAGTAAAGTTTTGAATCTTTTACAAAAAAAGAAGAGAAGATAAAAGTATGGTTCCGTTTTTTTCGCAAAAAACGAATGACTTGAAAAATATTTTACTAAAAATAAAGTTTGTGTCGCTCACAAAAATTAAGGGAAATAACAAAAAAAAGAGTCATAAACACATTGTAATTGTGACAATTCAATCCTAAACCTTTTGCAATTGTATCAATTCAGTCCATTTGGTTGGTCGGCACGGACGCAATGTCGTCGGCGCTGACGTAGCCAATTTTAATAAATTTTTTTTGTCTTTTTTTGTCTTTTATTGTTTTTTGTTTTGGGTTTGGGTCGGCAGCCTGCTACCGGCCATCGGCCGAGGACTTGTGAGCCCTCGTCCAGGGCCGGCGACTGGCCCGAACCCAAAAAAGAAAGAAACGAAAAAAAGATAAAAAAAAATTATTAAAATTATTAAAAATATTCAAAAAATATTAAATATTATTAAAAAGTTTGTCGCATAAGTATCGGCCGGCTAAATGGACAAGCCAAAAAAATTATGTCTTTTTTGGTAATTTTTCCCAAAAATGAATCAACGGCAAATACTTTTATCGTCCACAAAAATATATAGATATAAATTGTTAATATTTTTAACCGGTTATTTTAAGTGATACAAGCGATCGTTTTTAGAAAAATATTTTTCAAATTATTCATCTTTCACGAAATAAACGCACCGTAAAAGTATCCTAAACTTCTAATTACCACGAGTTTGAGATAGTCAATGAAAGTAACAACTCCGAAGAAAATAGGGTAGCGGTTATTTTTTTTTATGCATTCCCCAGTTAGTGTAGAAAAATTCTTAACAAATCACCCGTTGGATGAGCCACGCGTGCGTTTGTAATTGATTTTCACTGTAAATTTTTCCACATATTAACCATCCAACGGTACATGCATAATATTTTATTTATACCGACAGCAAACCTAATAAAAAATCATAAATGGGATTGTTTTTTCATTAGTATAATCGAAAAATTTATAGTAATAAAAAACTCAAAATAATAATTTGAGTGGGAGAGACTAAAGAGTGATCGCATCCTTAATAATACTAATAGTTTAAGAATGCATCACAGTTCCCCAGGACGGGCGGTACCTGTATCCGACGGAAATGGCGACGACATGGGCCCGAGTCACCATCTTGGAGAGAATATCGTTCACGATCGTATCGAACGGCGACCCCGCGCAGAACCCGCCGCCGTGGTAGTGGACGAGGAGAGGCAGTTTCCTCTCCGGGCCATCGATCTTTCGGGCAAAAATGCGGGCCAACACGCCGGTCTCGGGCGAGACGATGACGTCCTTGCACTCGATCCCCGTCGACGGATCGAGCCCTGCGGGGACGGGACGGACGTTATCGGACAGCTCGTATCTCTCCACCCGTCCGTCCCTGTAGACTCTAAAGAAGGGACGGAAATCGTGTGCTATCTCCGAAGCGCCTGAGTCCATTTTTTCCAGTTTTGCGTGTGTTGCGAGAACGGCGTGAAACTGAGAGAGAGAGAGAGAGAGAGAGAGAGAGAGCAGAGGAAGTTCTACGCGGTGGAGCAGTTGAGCTCTTTTTTGCGGATCATTATTATGGGGACGTTGCAGTTGATCGTATTTAAAAGGGGTAGCAGTTGTTCCAAATAGCTATCAAAATAGATGGGCGGAGCCGGATTTGAGTGAAATACAAAATAAACCGATGTATTTCCACGAAATTGACAGAGGGGTCTTTTGCAGGGGAAAATTACTTAAAAAGTTCTAAACCCGTTGCAATTGACTTTATTTTTTTATTTTTTTTTGCTGATTCAGTCCTAAACCTTTTGTAATTGTGCTAATTCAGTCGATCCGACGAATTTTGGCCGGCTGGTGCTGACATGGACGCCGGCCGGCCAGAAACCTAATATTTGAATAAATTTTTAAGTTTTTTTGAATTATATTTTTTATTTTTTTTTCTCTTCCCCTTCCCTGTTCTACCTCCACCGAATCTCGATGACCATCCAAAGCCCGTTCTACCTCCACTGGATCTCAATGACCATCCAAAGGACGACCGGCGAGGCTCGACCTCGCCCGGCCACCGTGAGGTCGGGCCTCACCCGGCCATGGCGAGGCTGGCGAGTGCCTTCTTTTTTTTTGGAATTGTTAATTGTCTATTCTTGGTTCAACGATTTCTCTCTTCGTTAGAGTCTTCTGTAATTTCTATATTCTGATTGTTGTTGATCGTCAAATTTTCTTCTAAAGTTGAAAAGAGAAAAAGAGGGAGAGAGATTGTGATGGGTTGTTGCAAATCTACCATCATTTTCGAGAATGTCCAGAACCTTAAGTTCATCATGGACAAGCGCCTCGCGAGCACACCTGTCCTGGAACGCACCGCAAAGCCCGCGGACGAGTGTGGGGGATTGACCCTCGACGTCGCTAGGCGAGGACGGCCGAGCCTCGCCAGATCTGGGCTGGGGAGGGTCGGCCTCACTCGGCCACGGCGAGGTCGGGTCTCACCCGGCCACGGCAAGAGCCTCACTGGTCGTCCTCTATGATCATCCCGGTCGTCTTTTGTGAGCCTCGCTGGTCGTTCATAGTATTGGAAACTCCCGTAGGCACGGTCGAACAGGGAAGGGGAAGAGGGAAAAAAAAAAGATAAAATTTTTTTTTAAAAAAATTAAAATATTAGGTTGCCGGCCGGCCGGCGTCCACGTCAGCGCCGGCTGGCCAAAATTTTCCGGATAGGCTGAATTGGCACAATTACAAAAGGTTCGGAACTGAATTGGCCAAAAAAATAATGTTTAGGATTGAATTGGCACAATTGCAATGGGTTTAAGACTTTTATGGTAATTTTCCCCTTTTCACGGTAATATTGCCATTCAAATTCGACAATCAATTTTTGTTTATCCTTCAGGTCCGGTCACCCATTTTTTTTTTTATCAATGTCGGGAAGTTTTGCTATTTTTCGATGTCAAGCATTCCGACGCAACAAAAATCTGGTCAATCAAATGTCGGATGCGAAAGTAACCGCCGGTCAAATTCCGATGAACCTTTTAGATACCCGAAAATGGTATCAAAGTCCAAAACCATACCTAAGGGTCTAGAAATCAAATAAAACTTTCTAGATTGAAATAGGTTTGGCCTAAGTTGAAACATTTTGCCGATATCGATCCATTCTTACGTATTCGATTTCAGCCGTCCTCATAGAACACATACCCTATCTAATCTGGACTCCAGATCTTAGCAATTTTTCACCTTAAATATTAAAAATAGCAGCCATTAAATGAAGATCCAATCTCTACTCGACCGCCTTTTTAGTGGAATACTCAATTCCCAAACAAACAAATCTAAATTAGATCTTTTTTTTTAATCTTCCCTTTTTGGTGGAAGCAAACTTGGATCTGACCTACATTTGAGAACACACCATATAAATAAAGGCCTAATACCCAAAAAAAACCTTCAACTTTAGCCTCTGTCCCAATTATATCCAAAACATTTTTTTGTCTCATAACAAACCCCAAACTTTTACTTCTGTCTCAATTCTATCGGCCTAACACCCAAAAAAAACCTCCAACTTTAGCTTTTGTCCCAATTCTGCCGGCCTAATACCAAAAAAACCCATAACGTTAGCATTTGTCTCAATTATATCCAAAACTTCTTTTTGTCTCGTAAAAAACCCCAAACATTTACTTTTGCCCCAATTATACGACCGTTATCCTTCCATTCATAATCACCGTTAGTTAATCCTACATGGCATTTTCACGTCGTTAAAGAATTTCACCTCAGCAAAGCTATCATGAAAAAACCCAGCAACTTCTCTTCTGTTGTCTGCTTCCCCTATACATTGCCGGGAGATACAGAGCCACTCAAGATGGTGTGTTTCAGATTCTCCCCGGTACTCAACAGCCCAAAGAACAGCTAGACGTTGAGATTTGATTATCTGGACAAATCTCGCTGTCCTTGAAACCTGCTATTTTTGAATTTAGAAGATTCATTGGTAAGTTCGGCGAGAAAATTCGAGCCACGTAAGATTAACTAATGGTGATTATAGACAGAAGGTTGATTGTGGTAGAATTGGGCCAAAAGTAAAATTTTAGAATTTTTTATGATACAAATTTTTTTGGATATAATTAGGATAAATGCTAAAGTTGAGGGTTTTTTGGGTATTAGATCGGTAGAATTGGGACAAAAGTAACGGTTGCAGTTTTTTTTTTTAGACAAAAAAAAGTTTTGGATATAATTGAGACATAGGTCAAAGTTTGGGGTTTTTTATGAGACATTTTTTTTAATATAATTGGGAAAGAGGCTAAAGTTGAAGATTTTTTTTTTGGGTATTTGGTCTATAAATAAAGGTTAATCCCATCAAAAAGTCTAAATTTTACCTCGTGGTTACCCCAAATTGATACGGCTGACCCACATAAACATGAGAAGGCGTAGCCAGTCTAGGACTGGTGGTGCTGTCTGTTGGAATTGTGGCAAGATTGGGCATCTTAGAAGGGATTACTTTAAGCTGAAAAACGCGAAGGGTGAGGGAACTAGAGTTGAATCTACAGATGATGTCCCAGCTGTAGCTGACGGTAATTCGGATAATGTTGATTATGTCTTGTCTGTCACTGAGGATTTTTCGTTTGGCGGATGGATTATGGATTCTGGTTGTTCTTTTCATGCTACACCAAAGAGGAACTGGTTTATTACTTATCAATGCATGGATAGTAGTAAAGTGCAGTTGGAGAGCAATGCTGAATGCAATGTTGTGGGTGATGGCGATATTAGAATCAAAATGCATGATGGTATTGTGAGGACATTGACTGGAGTGAGGCATGTTCTAGAGTTGAAGAAAAATCTAATTTCCTTGACTGCCCTAGATTCAGCTGGGTGTCAGTATTCTTCAGAATGTGGAATTTTGAAGGTTATTCGGGGTGCCTTGGTGATAATGAAAGGAATCAAGCATAATAGCATGTATGAGCTTCAAGGTGAGACGGTGACGAATTTCACCGCAGAGACGTCGAATGCATCTGTTCAAGAGTTTGAATTGTGGCATATGCGTTTGGGGCACATTAGCGAGAGAAGCCTAAACGTTCTAAGTGAAAGAAATTTATTGTGTGGTTATCTTGCTGACAAACTGAATGTATACAAGTGTTGTGATTTAGATCAACGGTGGAAAGTGCGGTTTAGTGCAATTGTCAAAGAAACCATGGAAATTACAGAATTAATTCACTTAGATGTTCCTAGGTTGTTGCGATTTCCTTCAAGGAAGAGTGCCGAATTTATGCTTACAGTTGTAGATGACTACTCGAGGAAGACCTAGGTGTTTGTGCTAAGGCACAAGTTTGATGCTGTTGTCAGGATTAGGTAGTTGAGAGCTCTGATCGAAAAGGAGACTAGTAAAAAGATCAAGCAGGTGCGGACTGACAAAAGCATGGAGTTTTGGTCGAAGCAATTAAATGAATTCTGCATGAAGGAAGGCATAGAGAGACACCACACTTTTGCTAGTGAATCACAACATGTTGCAGAGTTGATGAGCAAAACATTGCTAGAGACGGCCCATAAAATACTCTCTAGTGCTGGTATGGCTAGGAGATTCCTAGCAGATGGGCTTAGTTTGGCGAGCCACCTAGTGAATAGATCCCTATCGACTTCGATTGGATATCAGACTCCCGAAGAAATGTAGTCAAGTAATGTTGTTGATTATTCTGTTATTAGAATATTTGGTTGCCCGTGTTATGTTCGAGCTAGTGATGGTAAGCTCGATGAAAGGGCAAGAAAGTGCATGTTCCTAGGTTATGCACAAGGTGAGCGAGGCTATCGGTTGTGGTGCTCGGAATTAAATTCACATGTTATCAGCAGAGAAGTTACATTTGACGAGTCTCCAATACTTCTAGCAATGAGTGATTATAGCAGTGCTAATACGAATCTAGACGGTGTTCAACTTGAGGTTGAGTTGCAACCGAAATCTCCTGAGGTAGTGGATACTAGCGAAGTAATCGACACGGATAGTGCGTGTAGCGAGGTGGAGCCTATATAGCCAACAGTTACTATAACTGCTAAATTTGACAAGGTACGTATTCGGTCTCTTGACATATATTGATGCAACAATGGTTTTGCTATATCTGTGGTAGATGAGGTTGTGTTAGAAAGTCCTTGTAGAGCAGTTAAAGGTGCATGTGCAGTTGGTGTTCTGATGAGGTCCACGGTTATAGCGAAGTTCAAGCATGGCTTGGACTTAGAAGATGTCTATGGCGATTGAGCCCATTGGAGCTGTGGGAAAGTAGTAGCAAGTGAAGTTCGAATTATTAACGAAGCGATTGTGACTTAACTCAAAAGTTGAGCCAAGGTGGAGATTGTTAAAATATGTCTCGAGTTTGAGCTCGTGAATGAAATCCAACTCAAGATAAATTGGATATATGTGGACGTCTGCAGTGGTGTGCCATGGAAATCTTATTTCCTGTTTGCCGCAGTCTAGATACTAAATTGTTGAGCAAGAGTTGTTGATCAAGGAAATTTAATAAATTTCATGTTGGTCCAAGTGTATACTAGAGTCGGCCAAAGAAGAGTCAAAAGCGAAAAGTGAATATCCTTTTGTTGACCGAATTATTCTGATACATTGAGTTTCCTTTCTTGATCACGTTGTCCAAGAAGTCACGATTATCCTGTCTATTTGCTCGTGAGTTGGTTACGAAGAATTGAAGCGTCGTTTCGTCGAGTGCTTGGCAAGGGTCTATCTTCATGAAATTACATCAACTATTCAAGTGTCGAAACCGATTAAATCTTGTGGTAAGATTTGTGTAATTCCTTTGCGAGATTGAAAGATTATTTCGTGAGGAATTGGGAGCTAAACATTGTGTGCGTTATTGGATGTAATTGGGGCTAGGAAACACTGAGAGTGTTTGAGTAACTCCAGTGTGGTTTGTAATTTACTTGTATCGCTTGATCTATAATAGAATTCGTTGCTGCTCTTCCCATGGACGTAGGTCTTTACGACCGAACCACGTACATCTGATGTCTGATTTATTTTCTTGTTCTATCTATTTATTGTTCGATCGCTTGTTCCGCGCAACACACACTGAGTTCCATAGGAATACACAAGCTTCAATGGTTTTTCAGATCTCGCACCTTATTTTTACATTCTTTACTCATAAAAGATTGGTCGAGAGAGAGAGGAAGAGATGCCGAGACAACTGTCCTGTGAATTCCTTAATCGGCAAAGGCTCCTAAACTAAAAGGAGACCCAGTATTATTCGCATTACACACAGTGCAAATCCCACGAGTTCTTCTGAATAACCAACGATTTCTCTCCACACCTTTGAGTCTACAAAGATGGCCGAGTGGAGCGGCTCGAGGGGACGGCCACCATCCCTCCGTCGCACAACTGGGACATTGGTGTCCTGGCCAAGGATGTCGCCATCTCGACCTCGACACCGTGTCTCTCTGCTAGGGTTTACATCCCAACAGAGACCACCATCGACAATCGCTCCGACGCAAATAGAAGGTGTTGGATCTAACAATATCACCTAAAGGGGGGTAAATAGGTGATTCTGAACACTTTTAGTATTTAATGCGAAAATTAATAGGTTTAGAACATAAACTGAATGAGATCAGTAAAAAGACGTGCAGATAAACTAATCACAGCAATATGAGTTTAGGGAAAGAGAAATTGCACGCAATGTTTATAGTGGTTCGGCTTTAGCAAGCCTACATCCACTCTCCCATGATGACAGCCGATCAACTGGATTCCACTATGAGTCGATGAAAGGTTACAAGAGTTGTCACTCTAATCACTCTTACAAAAGAACCTCTCAAGACTAAGAATTTTAAGCTCACAAGAACAAGAGAATGTGAATCTGAAAAACTCAGCACTTTGGAATTTTAAGTTCGTGAACTCTACCGTAACAGTCACCATTGATCTTCTTTTATACTCCTTCGACCTTGAACTAGCCGTTACTAAGGTCCTTCAAAGGATCACTCCTCAATCTCTGATTGGATGCCATCAATCTTGATTGACCAAGATTGTATATAGGAAGATCTAGTGGCCGTTGGAGTAGAGTCTGAACCCTTCAGATTCAGTCGCCCATACAACCAAATTTTCAATTTCCATAAATAAAGTTCATCCAAATCTCCAAGATATCTTGTCCATGGAAGGTAATATTCAATAGAGGATATTCTCCTGATTAGATTGGAAAATAATCATGTCAATCAAATCTTACAAACTTCCATAAAAGGGTGTGGCCAAAATGAAAACCTGCCAAACGTGGGTCTTCTGAATTTGGTAGAGAGATATTGCAGAATCTGAACGCTGTTCAGAAGCAGTCTTCTGAATTAGAAAGACTCTTTGAATCTGAACAGATTAGAATAGTGACTCTAAGCTTCTATAAAGTCCTTGCTGACATGTCACATAAATCTTCTCGAGATAAGTCTTCAGAGGCAACACGAACCTCCTTCTGAAGTCTTTAAAGACAACCTGAACCTCCTTCTGAAGTCTTCAGAGATAACACGAATCTCCGTCTGAATACCAAACTTCAACTATCTCAGAAGCAAGTGCGCGATGACTACTTCTTGAGTCTGAACGCCAGTTTTGGAACAATATAAGCTTTTGTTCACATGCTCATTCCTGCAATATAAGAAAATATTTGCATTAACTAGATTCTCTCACAAGACGAATAATTTTGTCAGAATCAAAATATTCAGAGGGAAGGTTTTCTCAACAGAAGGAAACTCCCACTTCTTGTCTACTTCCATGGAGGCGCCTTTTGCTTGGAAACTCCCTTCTCTCCCATGTACCATAACTACTTGAACTCCCTGGCATCGGAGGCCGATGTGGTGGCCCGTTCACTATAGGAGAGCACAGGAGCACCCGCTACCGGCGGCGTACGACGATTCATGGATCACACTTGAGTGGGTGTCATCACATTCAGGTAGCGATGGTCCTGAAGAGTGGCTGAGCAAGTACGCGGGCTTAAGGAAGGTGTACGTGGCCGAACACAGTGCCGGAGGGAACATAGCGCACCATATGGGGCTGCGATTTGGTGAGTTAGTACCAACTAGTGGCTCATATTACTCGTTACATAGGAAATTTTACAATAGTTTTATTCACTTTTAATTTGAGAGTTTTAGGGCCTGCATGGAAACCATTCTGGTTCTTTGATTCTGTTCCCTGAAACAAAAAAGTATGAGAATCATGTTTGGTAACGTAACTGATTCTGATTCTATTCCCGAAAACAATTTTGGAGCAAAAACAAGAACAAAAAAGAGGTTGGTTCTGAAAAAAAGAATCACAAAACAGAATGAAGTCACAAATATCTCACTTTTCCCTTTCAGTTGTCTCATCACTTTTTCCTCGACCTAAAATAGAATGAAGTCTTATTTTTTTAAAAAAAACTTAAGATAATAATATTAATAAATCGAAAAAATTCTAAAAAATCAGAAATATTTCAGAAAAACCATAGAAATAGAAGAAGCTTAGATTAGGCTAGTTTGACCTCATTTTCATAAATTTGGGCCTAGTTCTCCAAATTTCATAGATTTTATTCTTTTTTAGGAAAATCATAAACACCTTAAAAATTAAACCTGAGCCACATTTCTCTAAGTCCTTAGGACTTCATTAGGATTTTATGATGCGATTTATCAATGCCATGATTCATTGATTGGACACTTGATTTCATTGGTTGTGATTTGTTTAGGTTTAGGTACTTTAGACTTAGTCTAGTTTTAGAAAATTTGGAAAAGGACATAAACAACCTGTGTGAACACTTAGCACTAGCTTATCTCATAGGTTTAAAAATGAATTGAAAATTTGCATGAAACACGTTTAGAAAACACTCAACTTCGGTGCTGAAAAGGTGTCGGTGGAAACATCGACGTAACCAAGTTCCTAGACCCTAGATTTCTCTGATTGCATAGAATCGAACGGTTTCTCTTGACCATTCGATAAGGTTTTCGATCTACATTCCTCAAAGACTGGTGGCGACTCCATTTGCATCTACACATACACATGCCACCAATCACACTAAGATTGAATTTGATATTCCCTCGTTGCGATTTGGTATAGACTTGGGAGGACCTAAGCTAATCTGAAATCACACACTAACCTATTATGGTCTCTCCTTTTTAAGCTTAAAATTACTTGTTATGACACTGCAATTAGACGGAATAGCACACACAAATGTTATATGCAATATGCAATATGTTATATAAGAGAATCAATATGAATTAATCTTCAATTAATTCGAAATATAGGATAAAATTTCACAAAGTAACTACGTAATAACACAATTTGGGAAGAGAAATTATTTTCGGGAACAAAAAATTTGTGCAGTTACCAAACGTGTTTCTGTTCCAAGAACAGAAATTTTGTGTAGTTATCAAACAAGTTCTGATTCTCTAAAACTCATCTAGGAAACAGAATCAGAAAAAATCATTCGAATCAGAATCAGTTTTTAGGATCAGAATGATTACCATGCAGACCCTTAACTGCTCGTCCTCTCGGTAGAATATAATGAGATCCACGAAAGGTGCACCGAATTGAATTTTAATGTAGTCAATACATTCATGAATTGAATACATCCTCTCATTATAGAGAAATAACAATTTCTTGGTTGGCGTGACTAGTCAGAATAAGAACCGTGCACGCAAATTTCATAGTTAAGTTGAACTTTAAAAAGGAAATTTCTCCACTTGATTCAAGTTCCTAGGTTGACTTCACCCCCACAATGCCATGTGCCTTGTTGCGGGCTGCGTGAAGTCAGTAGTAATCTTTTGAGTATTTAAAAAAGATAAAAATATATTAAAAATCCTAAAATTTATCGTAAAAGTGCAATTAAGTCCTAAATTTAAAAAAAAATTATAATCAAATCTTAAAACTTATCATATTGGTCTAATCAAGTTCTTCCATTGATTACATTTTTAAAAAAGTTTTAAAACTCAATTGCACTTTCTTGATAAGTTTTAGGACTTCATTGTATTTTTTGAAAGTTTTAAAACTCAAATGCACTTTCATAACAAGTTTTAGAACTTGAATGCACTTTAATGATAAGTTTTAGGACTTATTTGTACTTTCACGACAAGTTTTAGGACTTCTAATACACTTATCCTTTTAAAAAATGGCGAAAAAAATTGATTACGTGGAACAGAAAAGTTGGATATGTTCCGGTCTACTAAATTGAACATTAGCTTATGTGACAAGTTGTAATTGTTTTAAAAAAGATATGCTCCTTAAAGGATGGTATAGATGTAAATGTAAATAATTTGCCTTCAACCACACTACACTTATAAATATTCAAAGTTGAGGGAAAAAATGATAGGAAATTGTGAAAAAAATGAGGTCTCAAAACTACAAGTGAAAAAAAAGTGGATCAAAAGTATAAAAAAAAAATTCAAATTAGTTGTTTCTTTTTTTCAAAAGATGCATTCAAATTATAAACAAATCATTTAGAATACCTGTGGCTAACTAATTCTTATTATTATCATCTAGTATAAAATGCTCAATGATTGCTCAGATGTATATCCCACGAAAATGAACTAATACTATTAAGTAGCACCAACACCGACATGCGACACGACACCACACGCCGACACGTCATTTTTCAAAAAATGGAGATTTTCGACATGTTGGGACACGTTCAAAATTAAATTATGATGTATATATAAAAATATCGGAGGTGAATTTCTTCTTCTTCTTCTTCTTCTTCTGTTAGGGATAAAAAAAAAAGAGCTAGTTAGTTATATTAATTTTGGGGTGGCTGGGTATATGATTTAAGTATATATATATTTCTGATAGATTTATATTTTGACCCCTTATTTATTGAAAATGTTTAAAATTGACCCCATACGTGTCGGAATGGCGAGTCGAGATGTTGGATTCGAGTGTCGCTGGCGTGTCCGGAGTGCTAATCACGTGTCGGATGTCTGACACCTATCGGACGAGTGTCGGTGTCTGACATGACACAGAAGCCTTCGGAAAGTGTCTGTGCTTCCTGGCTACTGCATATAAAGTTGTATACATACTTATGTGAACTCAAATAAATTGTTTCTTAATAGGTTGCGCACTCAAATCTAAGACTTCAGACTGGGTCGAAGGAATTGACGACAGAGGTATCATTCTGGTGCAGCCATTTTTCATGGGCAACGAACCGCTCGGCGCCGAGAGAACCGACCACGCCACCTGGTCCTTGCTCCCCGGGCTGTGGCACTTGGCGTACCCGTCGGCCACAGACGGGTGCGACGACCCGCAAATCAACCCGGAGAAGGATCCGAGGCTCTCGAGCATGGGCTGTGCTCGGGTCCTCGTCTTCATCGCGGAGAAGGAGGTGCAGAGGGAGCGAGAGCGGCTTTACCGGGACTTGCTGGAGAAGAGCGGGTGGGAAGGAAAGGTGGAGGTGATGGAGGCGAAAGGAGAGGGTCACCAGTTTCATCTGTTCGATCCAACAAGCGATAATGCAGCGAGTCTGATGGAGGCGAAAGGAGAGGATTCCGTATATAAATAAGGTGCATGTGTACACTAAACACACTAACGACTAAACAAATGCAAACACACTAATGCTCAACTAAATGAAAAACTGCTGCCATGTTGATTTTTTGCATTTTTGGATATAGCGGTAGGAAAAAACTTGACCCACCACGCGCATGGCGTGTTGGTGAGACTTGCACCCTTTGTCGCAGGCGTAAGCCACAGATGGGGCTTCAAACCTCTCCCAACCCGTTCCGCAGACTTAAGTGGGGGGCCCTTGCTGGTGGTTGCGGGACCAGCCTCCCTCTAGGTATAGTCACTATCGGAAAGGGCGAAGCCCGATTACGACATGTGGATCCTGGATCATCAAAAAAAAAAAAATTTATCGTTAGGTGACAAATAGCACTTTTCCTCTCCACGAGGGACCGATCTGTTACCCCCACTTTTCATATATCAGGCTAGCCCATTGTCGTGATGGTGTATTCAGCGTCGACTATCCTACGCGGCTAAATTATAAAAATAACAAAAATTATCTACATCAGCACCGACCATGCCACGTAGGACGGTCCACGCTGAATACAACATCACGACAGCGATTTTCCAATCAAAGTTTGTCAGAATGACTAAATTGGCAAGTAAATCGTAAAAAGGTTTCGGCTACACTGGTAAATTGTTAAAAAGTTTAAGACTAAATTGACACAATTGAAAGGTTTAGGATTAAATTGACAAGTAATAAAAAGGTTTAGGAGTAACTTGACACACTTGAAAGGTTTGGGACTGAAATGGTCATCCTACAATAGGTGTAACTTAACACAATTCAATGTAGTCATTTCGACTAATTATCCAAATAATAGGTTTAGGATTAAAATGACAAAAGGTTTAGGAATACATTGGCACAATTGAAAGAGTTTGGTGTGAATTGGCCGACGTACAATAGGTTTAGGACTTTCTAGACCATTATGCCCTTAAAATGGTATTTTCCTTCACGTCATGTAGCTAATCTAGTCTAGTCCTTGGTGATGAAATCAACCATCTTCTTGAACAATTGCTCAGCCCTCTCGTTCTCGCTAAACACATGAAAGCAATGTCCCTCATCCTTGGCCTCCTCAAGCTCCGCTTTCCCCTTCCACGCGCTCCCGCACAGCGTCTCATAGTACTCCACCCCTCTATCCCTCAGCGAATCCTTCTCCGCCACGCACACCAGCACCTTCTCGCACGCCATCTTCGGCAGGTCCGGGTCGACGGCCGGGTTCAGTTTCGGGTCGTTGTCGAGCCCAGAGCTCGTCGGGCACATGAACTTGTACATCTTGTTCGTCTCTCTCCCGCCGAAAAACGGGTGTACTATCAGCATGCCCTTGATCTTGATGCCCGTCAATCCAGTCGCGCCAGCTCGGACCGCCACATACTGGCCTATGTTGGCTCCCGCGCTCTCCCCCCCTATGAAGAGCCGTCCGAGATCCGCATACTGGTTCAGCCACGGTTCCGGCCCGGATCCGTCCGAGTGACCCGTGATCCACTTTAGGGCTTCGAATGAGTCCTCGTAAGCAATGGGCAGTGGGTATTCTGGGGCCAACCTTCAATTACGGGAAGTAATTATAGCTTTTGTTAGCACACGGCTATAACTACATATATAATATCCCTGTTTATTATAATATTACCCGGTAAAATTCAACGATGGTTACTAAACTTTAATAGATTTTGCAAACTAAGATCTTGGATTTTGATTTGAATTATACAATTTTCCCTTTTTATCTTTTCAGAATTCGTGCCCTTTAACAAGAACGGACCAATATTTCAACAAAATGCTGACATGGCGGACACGTGACATTGACATGCATCTAAAATTGGTCATGTTTCCGTAATGTCGGCACTTACAACGGAAAATACGCTTCCTAAAAATTAGCCAAATTCCGATCAAAGTGCATCCATCGAAAAAATCATGAAAACTTAGTGAATTTAATGATTGATATCGAAGTTCACTGACTTGGTTGTAAAATTTACTATGCCTTCATGACCATAGATGAAATTTACCCCAATATCTCCTGGGCCAAACCCGATTGGCAATTACATCTATCCCCAATAGAAGCTTTTACTTCTACAAGCAGTCGTTCCGAGGCAGAAAAGTCAAAATTTCTACGATTTTTTGAGTTGCGATTTCTCATAGACATATGTATGTGTTGAATAGATAACAATGCCCATGAAAGTAATCTAAAACAAGCTTAGACCAATAAAAATTATCTACCTCGAAACTATATATAAATTTAATCAACATGTGCGATAATAATGTGTCCGGAGAAAGAATCATGACCCCGCCTTCAATTAGTTGATGACATTAGTTAGTGGACATAGTACCTTAAAGGTTGAATTATAAAAAATCACAAGTTGTTACTTCAATGATACATTTACCTCAAACTTATTTTTGTCTAAAAAAATATATCAAACCGGTATCCTCACAACCCATGACAAATTTACTTAAAAGTAATTTTCATCTCACAATAAACATCAAACCAGTACCGCTGACCCAAATCTACCCTTCCTTAAAATGCAAACCTATCAACACACGTGGATTTTTCACGTCAATTATGTCATTTTCCACGTTGTATCTTCTTGCAGTTGTCTGCCACTTGTGATCACACATAGTATTTCAACTGGATATTAGACAGAATGCTAACAAAAGGTAGATTTGGATCAGGGTACCAGTTTGGTTTTTTCATTAGATGAAAATTAGTTTGAGACTAATGTGTCATGAGTATCAAGTATATGATAAATGTGTCATTGAGATACTGATTTATAATATTTTTATGAGATGAAAATTGGTTTGAAGTAAATCTATTATGTGGTGGTAGTTTAAGATTTTTAATGGCATTAACAAATTTTAGGATCAATTTGTTTCGCAGAAAATAAATAATTTGGAAAACAAACCTACAAATTTTTTTTTTGCCACCACTCTACTGAAAAATGTTGCTTGTGGCGGCCCGCCTGTCATGGGCGATTGTACATTCTCATGTATGTTCAAAATTTATCACGTTATTCGAAGATCGGTTGGCTCCTATATTTCTTAAGTACATTTAGCTTTCTTCAAATTTTAAGAAATGAAAAACAAGAATGTACTAAATGACATGCTCGATATGAACTTAGGAGTGCATTTGTTTCGCGAAAAATAAGTGAATTCAAAAATATTTTCCTAAAAATAATCGTTTATCATTTGGAATAATTAGTTAATGAAAAATATTATCAGTATCGACAACATTTTATGTCTAATCATTTTCGTGGACAACGAAAATGATTTTCGTTTATTCATATTTGTAAGCGATACAAATTATCATTTTTTGAAAAGTTATTTTCAATGTCATTTATTTTTTGCAAAAAATGCACCCTAAAAGTAAAGTTTTGGATCTTTTACAAAAGAAGAAGAAGAAGATAAAAGTATGGTTCCGTTTTTTTTTTTTTTTGCAAAAAACGAATGACTTGAAAAATATTTTACTAAAAATAAAGTTTGTGTCGCTCACAAAAATTAAGGGAAATAACAAAAAAAGTCATAAACCTATTGCAATTGTGAAAATGCAATCATAAACCTTTTGCATTTGTGTCAATTCAGTCCATTTGGTTGGTCGGCATGGACGCAACGTCGTCGGCGCTGACGTGGCCAATTTTAATATATTTTTTTATCTTTTTTTTCCTTTTATTGCTTTTTGTTTTGGATTTGGGTCGGCAGCCTTCTACCGGCCATCTGCTGAGGACCTGTGAGCCCTCGTCCAGGGCCGGCGACTGGCCCGAACCCAAAAAAGAAAGAAACGAAAAAAAGATAAAAAAAATATTTAAAATATTTAAAATAGTAAAAAAATATTAAATATTATTAAAAAGTTTGTCGCATAAGTACCGGCTGGCTAAATGGACAAGCCAAAAAAAATTATGTCTTTTTTGGTAATTTTTCCCAAAAATGAATCAATGGCAAATACTTTTATCATCAACAAAAATATATAGATATAAATTGTTAATTTTTTTAACCGGTTATTTTAAGTGATACAAGCGATCGTTTTTAGAAAAATATTTTTCAAATTATTCATCTTTCACGAAATAAACGCACCGTAAAAGTATCCTAAACTTCTAATTACCACGAGTTTGAGATAGTCAATGAAAGTAACAACTGCGAAGAAAATAGGGTAGCGGTTAATTTATTTTATTCAATCCCTAGTTAGTGTAGAAAAATTCTTAACACATCACCCGTTGGATGAGCCACGCGTGCGTTTGTAATTGATTTTCAGTGTAAATTTTTCCACATATTAACCATCCAACGGTACATGCATAATATTTTATTTATACCGACAGCAAATCTAATAAAAAATCATAAATGCTATTGTTTTTTCATTAGTATAATCGAAAAATTTATAAAAAAAAAAAACTCAAAATAATAATTTGAGTGGGAGAGACTAAAGAGTGATCGCATCCTTAATAATACTAATAGTTTAAGAATGCAGCACAGTTCACCAGGACGGGCGGTACCTGTATCCGACGGAAATGGCGACGACATGGGCCCGAGTCACCATCTTGGAGAGAATATCGTTCACGATCGTATCGAACGGCGACCCCGCGCAGAACCCGCCGCCGTGGTAGTGGACGAGGAGAGGCAGTTTCCTCTCCGGGCCATCGATCTTTCGGGCAAAAATGCGGGCCGACACGCCGGTCTCGGGCGAGACGACAACGTCCTTGCACTCGATCCCCGTCAACGGATCGAGCCCTGCGGGGACGGGACGGACGTTATCGGACAGCTCGTATCTCTCCACCCGTCCGTCCCTGTAGACTCTAAAGAAGGGACGGAAATCGTGTGCTATCTCCGAAGCGCCTGAGTCCATTTTTTCCAGTTTTGCGTATGTTGCGAGAACGGCGTGAAACTGAGAGAGAGAGAGAGAGAGAGAGAGAGAGAGAGAGAGAGAGCAGAGGAAGTTCTACGCGGGGGAGCAGTTGAGCTCTTTTATGCGGATCATTATTATGGGGACGTTGCAGTTGATCGTATTTAAAAGGGGTAGTAGTTGTTCGAAATAGCTATCAAAATAGATGGGCGGAGCCGGATTTGAGTGAAATACAAAGTAAACCGATGTATTTCCACGAAATTGAAAGAGGGGTCTTTTCGCAGGGGAAAATTACTTAAAAAGTTCTAAATCCGTTGCAATTGACTTTATTTATTTTACTTTTTTTGCTGATTCAGTCCTAAACCTTTTGCAATTGTGCTAATTCAGTCGATCCGACGAATTTTGGCCGGCTGGTGCTGACATGGACGCCGGCCGGCCAGAAACCTAATATTTGAATAATTTTTTAAATTTTTTTGAATTTTTATTTTATTTTATTTTTCTCTTCCCCTTCCCTGTTCTACCTCCACCGAATCTCGATGACCATCCAAAGCCTATTCTACCTCCACCGGATCTCAATGACCATCCAAAGGACGACCGGCGAGGCTCGACCTCGCTCGGCCACTGTGAGGTCGGGCCTCGCCCGGCTATGGCGAGGCTGGCGAGTGTCTTCTTTTTTTTTGGAATTGTTAATTGTCGATTCTTGGTTCAATGATTTCTCTCTTCGTTAGAGTCTTCTGTGATTTGTATATTCTGATTGTTGTTGATCGTCAAATTTTCTTCTAAAGTTGAAAAGAGAAAAAGAGGGAGAGAGATTGTGATGGGTTGTTGCAAATCTACCATCATTTTCGAGAATTTCCAGAACCTTAAGTTCATCATGGACAAGCGCCTCGCGAGCACACCTGTCCTGGAACGCACCGCAAAGCCCGCGGACGAGTGTGGGGGATTGACCCTCGACGTCGCTAGGCGAGGACGGCCGAGCCTCGCCAGATCTGGGCTGGGGAGGGTCGGCCTCACTCGGCCACGGCGAGGTCGGGTCTCACCCGGCCACGGCAAGAGCCTCACTGGTCGTCCTCTATGATCATCCCGGTCGTCTTTTGTGAGCCTCGCTGGTCGTTCATAGTATTGGAAACTCCCGTAGGCACGGTCGAACAGGGAAGGGGAAGAGGGAAAAAAAAAGATAAAATTTTTTTTAAAAAAAATTAAAATATTAGGTTGCCGGCCGGCCGGCGTCCACGTCAGCGCCGGCTGGCCAAAATTTTCCGGATAGGCTGAATTGGCACAATTACAAAAGGTTCGGAACTGAATTGGCCAAAAAAATAATGTTTAGGATTGAATTGGCACAATTGCAATGGGTTTAAGACTTTTATGGTAATTTTCCCCTTTTCGCGGTAATATTGCCATTCAAATTCGACAATCAATTTTTGTTTATCCTTCAGGTCCGGTCACCCATTTTTTTTTTTTATCAATGTCGGGAAGTTTTGCTATTTTTCGATGTCAAGCATTCCGACGCAACAAAAATCTGGTCGATCAAATGTCGGATGCGAAAGTAACCGCCGGTCAAATTCCGATGAACCTTTTAGATACCCGAAAATGGTATCAAAGTCCAAAACCATACCTAAGGGTCTAGAAATCAAATAAAACTTTCTAGATTGAAATAGGTTTGGCCTAAGTTGAAACATTTTGCCGATATCGATCCATTCTTACGTATTCGATTTCAGCCGTCCTCATAGAACACATACCCTATCTAATCTGGACTCCAGATCTTAGCAATTTTTCACCTTAAATATTAAAAATAGCAGCCATTAAATGAAGATCCAATCTCTACTCGACCGCCTTTTTAGTGGAATACTCAATTCCCAAACAAACAAATCTAAATTAGATCCTTTTTTTTTATCTTCCCTTTTTGGTGGAAGCGAACTTGGATCTGACCTACATTTGAGAACACACCATATAAATAAAGACCTAATACCCAAAAAAACCTTCAACTTTAACCTCTGTCCCAATTATATCCAAAACATTTTTTTGTCTCATAACAAACCCCAAACTTTTACTTCTGTCTTAATTCTATCGGCCTAACACCTAAAAAAACCTCCAACTTTAGCTTTTGTCCCAATTCTGCTGGCCTAATACAAAAAAAACCCATAACTTTACCATTTGTCTCAATTATATCCAAAACTTCTTTTTGTCTCATAAAAAATCCCAAACTTTTACTTTTGCCACAATTATATCACCCTTATCCTTCCGTTCATAATCACCGTTAGTTAATCCTACATGGCATTTTCACGTCGTTAAAGAATTACACCTCAGCAAAGCTATCATGAAAAAACCCAGCAACTTCTCTTCTGTTGTCTACTTCCCATACACATTGCCGGGAGATACAGAGCCACTCAAGATGGTGTGTTTCAGATTCTTCCCGGTACTCAACAGCCCAAAGAACGGCTAGATATTGAGATTTGATTATCTGGACAAATCTCGCTGTCCTTGAAACCTGCTATTTTTGAGTTTAGAAGATTCATTGGTAAGTTTGGCGAGAAAATTCGAGCCACGTAAGATTAAGTAAGGGTGATTATAGACAGAAGGCTGATGGTGATAGAATTGGGCCAAAAGTAAATTTTTTGGATTTTTTTATGAGACAAATTTTTTTTGGATATAATTGGGACAAATACTAAAGTTGAGGGTTTTTTGGGTATTAGATCAGTAGAATTGGGACAAAAGTAAAGGTTGCGGGTTTTTTTGAGACAAAAAACAGTTTTGGATATAATTGGGACAGAGGTCAAAGTTTGGGATTTTTTATGAGATAATTTTTTTTTTGAATATAATTGGGACATAGGCTAAAAGTTGAAGGTTTTTTTTTTTTTTTTGTATTTAGCCTATAAATAAAGGTTAATCCCATCAAAAAGTCTAAATTTTACCTCGTGGTTACCCCAAATTGATACAGCTGACCCACATATAACTACCGTCAGAATTCCTCCACAATGGCGATTTAAAATCCCACGTAGTGTTATCAGCGCCTCTTGCCACATTTCATTTTGAAAGGCCGTTATGAATAGAATCACGACGAAAGGTGTTTTTGACTCACCGATATAAATTTAGAGTATCGGTGAGACGAAAAAAAGTTTGAAGTATATATTTCTTATTGAAAAAAATTTATAAATTTTTATGGGATTTTCTGGAACGTCGCCGCCCCAAAAATTGCAATCATAACTCCTTGTGGAACAAAACATAATTGACAAAAATCAAAATCCAAATAAAAAAAATAAAGAAAAGGTAGCAGATTGAGGACTGATGACCAACCCACCATGAGAATCATGCCGATACGACACCATTGTCGGTTGCATGCACGCAATTCACAAAACTTTTCAGCAGACACGACAAGAAACAGATCAAAGCGAGTAGTTTACGGGCATCAGGTAAAACATCTTTAGCAGAAACCAAAACAAAAGCCAGATTTCGGCGCATTTGAGAAGGATTAGACCGTCAAACGGGTGAGGCCGATTGAATTTGGATCGGATCGAAAATGATCCAACCCAACTCGGCTCACATAACTCATGTTAATCCATTTTTATGCAACACCAATTCAACGATCATAGCCGACCCGACTTATATCCAATCCACCCATTTAATCCACTTGAAATTCTTATGTGAATATGACTTGTGTATGTCAAATTAACAAAGTAGATTAATAAAATAAAAAGATATTAGCAAATTAGATGAAAATCGTTTTTTGAAGAAAAAAAAACCTCAAGATTGAAATACTTATAAAGAACTAAAATAATATGTCTATCCTGAATGGACAGAACCAGTTGATGTGGATCAAGTCGTACATTGAATGCATTATTTCATTTCATATATTTCAAATGCATTCACACAAAAAATTGCAGCAAAAAGTACGGGTGAGCATGATTCTATGGTAGAACCTAGAACCGGACTAGTGGGGAACCTATCCGATTCTAGGTTCTAGGGTTTGCAAGGTAAGTTTTAGGTTCCAAAATTTGAGAAACTTGTTCCGACTGATAGGTTCCGGGTAGGTGGAACCTAGAATTTGTAATAATTTTTTGTATTTCTCTTGATATATGCCTTTGTGTAAATCCTACCGTATTCCACAGCATCCGATGTGAGTGTGTAATATAGGACAACTAGTCTAAGTTTCCATTTCCATCGATATTTAGACTGAGTTTTTTACTTTGTTAATGTTTCATATTTAATCGTGTGTCCAAATATGAGTTGTGGTCAGTGGATTGTAGAAGGAAGTGGTTGTCATTAAAGGTGATGATTCACTGCATTCGTTCAATTAAGAATACAGGTGGAACCTGGATAGAATCTGAAATCTACCCTGAACCTGTGACAGGATAGGTTCCAGGTGTCAAAAAATGAGGAACGTGTTCCTAAGGGTGTCAATGATTCAATTCAATTTGGTTTTTTAAGACAACCAAACCGAAGTGAATCATTAGGGTGTAAACTTGAAGTGAATCGAATCTCGTCCTGAACTAAATATGAATCAAACCAAAAATCTAGTTTGGTTCGGTTTTTGATTTCATTTTTGCATTTTTATTTTTCCTTTTATTTTTTTCTTTTTGGGTTCATAATAATAAACACAGAGCGTGATAACTTTCACTGACTCACACACACACTCTCTCTCTCTCATTCTGGGTTTGAATCGCTTCTAGCTCCTTTGGTTTAGTAGATCTCACTGTGTGAGCGCTGAGTGGAGATCAAGAAGGCAAAGTGCAGTAGCAACGGTAGTTCCTTGAAGCCGGGGGGGGGGGGGCGCTCTGGATTTCGGCGCATTTTAAGGGGATTAAGCCGTCAAACAGGTAAGGCCGATTGGATTTGGATTGGATCGAAAATGATCCAACCCAACTTGGCTCACATAACTCATCTTAATCCATTTTTATGCAACACCAATTCAACGAATCATAGCCGACCCGACTTATACCCAATCCACCCATTTAATCCACTTGAAATTCTTATGTGAATATGACTTGTGTATGTCAAATTAACAAAGTAAATTAATAAAAATAAAAAGATATTAGCAAATTAGATGAAAATCGTTTTTTGAAGAAAAAAAAACTTCAAGATTGAAATACTTATAAAGAACTAAAATAATATGTCTAGCCTGAATGGACAGAACTAGTTGATGTGGATCAAGTCGTACATTGAATGCACTATTTCATTTCATATATTTCAAATGCATTCACACAAAAATTGCAGCAAAAAGTAAGGGTGACCATGATTTCAGGGTAGAACCTAGAACCGAACTAGTGGGGAATCTATCCGATTCTAGGTTCTAGGGTTTGCAGAGTAAGTTCTAGGTTCCAAAAATTGAGAAACTTGTTCCGACAGGCAGGTTCCGAGTAGGTGGAACCTGGAATTTGTAATAATTTTTTGTATTTCTCTTGATATATGCCTTTGTGTAAATCCTACCGTATTCCACGACATCCGATGTGAGTGTGTAATATGGAACAATTAGTCTAAGTTTCCATTTCCGTCGATATTTAGACTGAGTTTTTTACTTTGTTAATGTTTCATATTTAATCGTGTGTCTAAATATGAGTTGTGGTCAGTGGATTGTAGAAGCAAGTAGTTGTCATTAAAGGTGATGATTCACTGCATTCGTTCAATTAAGAATACAGGTGGAACCTGAATAAAATCTGAAATCTACCCTGGAACTTGTGACAGGATAGGTTCCAGGTTTCAAAAAATGAGAAACGTGTTCCTAAGGGTGTCAATGATTCAGTTCAGTTCGGTTTTTTAAGACAACCAAACCGAAGTGAATCATTGGGTGTAAACTTGAAGTGAATCGAATCTCGTCCTGAACTGAATATGAATCAAACCAAAAATCTAGTTCGGTTCGATTTTTGATTTTCTATTTTCCATTTTTATTTTTATTTTTATTTTTATTTTTCCGTTTTCTTTTTTTCTTTTTGGGTTCATAATCATAAACACATAGCGTGATAACTTTCTCTCTCTCTCTCTCTCTCATTTTGGGTTTGAATCGCTTCTAGCTCCTTTGGTTCAGTAGATCTCACTGTGTGAGCGTTGAGTGGAGATCAAGAAGGCGAAGTGCAGCAGCAACGGCGATTCCTTGAAGCAGAGGGTCTTGGCTTGGGGAAGGGAAGTGTTGATGTAGAGACTAAAGAAGCGAGCAAGGGGTCGCCGGCCCTTTGCACCAAAAAAGGGAAAAAAAAAGGGAAAAGAAAAGAATGATTATTTTGGAGATTTCTGTCGCGACCCTCCTCGAGAAAATTTATGGTTCAAAGGTTAATGGATTACTAGGGTCTCATCCACTCGACAGGATGGTGAGATCGAGGCACGGGCCCTCCTCTCAAGCCCATACCAAATCGCAACGGCGGGATTTTCTATTGAAACGAGATCGACCTTAGTGTGGTCGGGTGACATGTGCAATGTGTGTATGCCATTGAAGTCGCCACCAATCTATTTTTTTTAGGGTAGATTGGAAACCCTACCGAGCGGTTGGGAAAGACCGTTCTGTTCTGCGAAAATTAGAGAAGAGGGTCTGAGGACTTAGTTACGCCGGCATTTCAGTCGACGCCCTTTCGGTACCTAAGTTGAGCAATTTATCTAACTATGGATTTCATGCAAACATCTCAAGGTAAGGTAGGCTCTAATATCCAAAAGTGTTCATGCAGATATGGAGCGACTATCCTATCAATCGCAATTAGTAATTGAAAGTGCGCAAATCAAGGAAGCAAGTCATGCAGATAAGTCGCATCAAAAACATCACATGGCATGCCTAGTGAAGCCCTAAGGGCTTAGTGAATGTGCCACTAGCAATCATGTGACGTCTCGAAATTTCGCGTTCTGTAAGATAAATAATATTGGATTTTTTTTAGGTTTAAGGGATAATTATCGGACGCAATTTCGTTTGATCTGGAAGGGATTTAGAAGACTCTGAAGAGTAGGTCAGTAGAATCGAGCTGGTTTAGTTGTGCTGTAGAATCTTGCGTCGAGACCCTTCGCGCCTGAGCCTAACCCTGACAGAAAATGCCTTCGGTCGTTTGTGCCAAATAACAAATCTGTCCCACATTAGCAAATTACCATTTTACCCCTAGATATTATCTACAAAAGACAAAAGTAATAAATGGATTTGACTTTGGGCCCCACCCATTAATTACCCTTCAACTCACATCTTCTCTCTCTCTCTCTCTCTCTCCTCTCCCCCCCTTTGGCCGACCACCCCCTTCCCCCTCTCCTCTTCCCTTATTCTTCTTCTTCTTGTTTAGGACACCATCCCCACCACCTCAATTTCATCCATAACCACCGTTCCTCCAAGCTCCGCCACCCCTCACCGCGCCGCCCTCGTCCTCCGTCACCACCTCCGACCTCCCCGACCGTCGTCGCCGTTTACTCATCCGCCACCCTCCCACGCCGTCCTCCGCCAGTCGACCGAGCCCCGTCAACCCGAGTCCCCCTGCTGACCCACGAGCCCCCCTTTCGCCGTGCTCGCCTATCTCCCGTGCCGCGACCCGCGCCCCTCCACGCCGTCGCCGCCGCCGCTATTCACCGTCGTCCCGAGCCCCCTGCGAGTCGCCGTCGTCCATCGTCATCATAGCCGCGTCCCCGACCCCAAGCCGACCCATAGCCGCGCTGCTACCCGTCGCCGCCGCCCTTCGTCGTCACCGGCCGTTGTTGTGAGTTAACCCCTAATCTCTGATTAGGTCGTTAATTTCGCTTAGGAGTTGATTAATTAAGTTAATTGTAGTTTAGTTAGTTTAACCGTGGTTATGTTAAATAGTTACCTATGGTTAGAATAGATTAACTGTGGTTACTTTGGGTGATCGTGATCGATTAATTAGCTGAGACCGTGTTAGTTAATTATCATCTGGTTAATTAACTATTGTGGAGATAAATAGTAAAAGTTGGGATATTTATCTATTATTAATTAATTATTATTGGATGCTGATAGGATAATTGCTAAGTACCTTAGGTGTTTAATTGCGTAGATCTGATGAGTGATCACCTATGTCGGAATATCATGTTTAATTGGAATCGAATATTCGTGTGATCAACTGCATCCTTTGAGCATGAAAATGGCTGCTAGCCAGGTTTTGAGCATGATTATGAATGTGATTGCATTTGACTAAATGTGAAGATATAAATTAGCTTGGTTGCCTAGCGTGTCTGTGTGATCACACGATGGTTGAACGTCACCCTAACGTAACTAGGGACGTTGGCGGTACCCTTGATGGCTTGGGTTCGTCACCTGATATGTCCGTGCCGGCTGGGTTGGAATCACACGGCTTATCGGTTGCCTGAAATTCGTACTGATGGTCTTCGGAATAAGACGACTGATCGGATGCCGGTCGCAGCTTGTGACGGATCAAAGTTCCTTATAAAAAAGCCTTATATGTCTTCCTTGGGGGTCCTAATGGGCTATCGATTGCCATCGCTGGATGGAGCGGGACGACGCCCAATCCTGCCGAAAGAGCACTAGCGATCGGGCTGTGCTGTGGTCGAGAGTGGAGTATCTCTCGCGTTAATAACTGGAACACCCGTGTTGCATTGTGCATGAGTGATCGTGTCGAGTGTTCTGGTTGTGTGCCTTGGTCTGTATGTGATTGAATTCCATGTGGTTACTACTGTGTGGGCCAGGGCGGGATAAGCTTGCATGTGATTGGTGATTGGCTGTTGAGTTGTGCCCTACTATTTGGTAGCTAGAGTATGGCATGAATTGCATGCTATTGATCTGTCATCGCTTTTTGTTGCATGTGTAGGCCGCCTGAGTGAATCAATGCCCTGCTCGGACTTAGGCGTTGATTCACTGAGATTTTATATCTCATTTGTCATTGTTAACTACTTTTCAGGTCCTTTATATAGAGGTTCTCATGGGGCAGCAAGTGAGGAACTAAGCTACTGTTGCTACCGCCGCCCCGTAAGAAGACCCGTTGGCTGGAAACTGGATTGGTAGGCCACAGACGCACAAGTTGGTAGAGCAGTTTCTGAAGATTAAGCAGCCGAAGTTTTCGAGAGCAGGTGATCTAGAGGCCGCAGCCGCTTGGATCAAGGAGTTGGAGAAGGTTTTCGCCTTGTTGAGGTGTTCTGAGGAAGAGAAAGTAACACTGATTGTTTACCAACTCCAAGGTAACGCTAGCACGTAGTGGGAAGCCTCTCAAGGAAAGATCTTTCCTGAAAGTACGGTCCTGATGTGGGATGCTTCATGGAAGATTTTAATAGAAAATACTTCTCAGACTGCGCGCGAGAACAGAAGATGGTCGAGTTCTTGCGCCTTCATCAGAATCAGATATCGATGGATCAGTATGAGATGAAGTTTGCAGAGTTGTCAAAGTATGCACCAAGGATGGTTAAGGACCTTGTGGATAGAGTAAGGAGGTTCCGAGATGGATTGAAACATGAGATTAAAGGTTTGCTGGTGCCGCTGAACCTTAAGGATTACAACGAGCTGTACGAGAGGGCCCAGCTTGTGGAAAAGGACATGTCTGAAAGCGAAGCCGCATCTGGATCGCGATTTGCGCCTGCTACAAGGGATAACCGTAGGTTTGGGAAAGGACCGATGGTAGGAGGAAAGTATCTCATCCCGCCCAACTGGAGGAACGCTGTAGGGAAGCCGGTGTACCGCCCCAGTGATATATGTCGGTTCTGTAAGTAGAGACATGGATCAGCCCCTGCCCTGGGAGGGCGGGTACTTGCTTTGGGTGTGGTCAGCACAGCCACCTGGTGAGAGATTTCCCGTAGAGACAGATGGGAAGGCAGATACCGTTGTTGCAAGGAGGACAAATGCGAGGGAATGTTCTGTAGAACCACCAGAATTGGCCCCCAGAGCAAGGAAGGGTGTATGCTGTCACCCGAGAGAAGGCGAAGGACTCGCTGACCGTTAGAGGTACGGTTTTCTTACATGATCATGTATCTTGTGCTTTGTTTGATCCTGATGCTTCGCATTCGTTTGTTGTTGTGCAGTTTGTTAAGTTAGTTGGGTTGGGTCCGAAACCGTTGGGAACGGTCTTTAAGATTTCTACGCCACTTAAGGATAGTGTAGTGTCCGTAGTAGGTTGTCCTGGCTGTAAGTTGGTTGTAGACGGTCGCGAGAGAAGGATAGATTTGATTATGCTGGCAATGTTTGATTTTGATGTTATTATTGGTATGGATTGGCTCACTGAGCAAAGGGCTGTGATGGATTGCTATTGTAAGACCATTCTGTTTAACCCGTTAGATTGGGTTAGTTTTGAGTTCGTTGGAAATCGAGGAGTAACCTCGATTCCCTTAGTTTCGTCGCTAGAAGTGACTCGGTTTTTGGATAGTGGCTATCAAGGATATTTTGCGACTGTGGTGAACGTGTCGATTGAGGAATCAAGGATGGAGGAAATCGCTGTGGTATGCGAGTTTTCTAATGTCATTCCGCAGGAGTTGCCTGGGTTGCCACCAGAAAGGGAAATCGAGTTTGTGGTGGAGTTAGCCCTTGGGACAGAGTCGATCTCCAAAGCACCGTATCAGATGGCATTGTGGGAGCTTAAGGAATTGAAGGTGCAGATGCAAGAGTTGCTAGACAAAGGATTTATTTGTCCTAGTGCGTCTCTATGGGGAGCGCCTATGTTGTTTGTAAGGAAGATGGATGGATCGTTGCGTCTGTGCATTGACTACCGGCAGCTCAATCAGGTGACAGTCAAGAACATGTATCCGTTGCCAACGATCGACGATTTGTTTGACCAACTTCAAGGAGCTTCGGTATTTTTCAAGATCGATCTACAGACGGGATATCATCAGTTGAGGATTAAGAAAGAGGATATACCGAAGATGGTATTTAGGACGCGTTATGGTCACTATGAGTTTACCGTAATGCCATTTGGTCTACCAAATGCCCCTGCTGCTTTTATGGATTTGATGAATATGGTGTTCAAGGAGTATTTGGACAGATTCATCATTGTGTTTATTGACGATATCTTGGTGTACTCTAGGAGTTTTGAGGATCATGAACAGCATTTGAGAACGGTATTGGGGACTCTTCGGGAGTATTAGTTGTTTGCTAAGTTCAGTAAGTGCGAGTTTTGGCTAACTCGCATAGCTTTCCTAGGTTATGTGATTTCTAGAGAAGGAATATCTGTGGATCCGACCAAGATTGAAGTGGTCATGGATTGGCCAAGGCCGACGATAGTGACAGAAGTTCGAAGTTTCTTGGGATTGGCACGCTATTATAGGCGTTTCGTGGAAAGATTCTCTACGATAGCTATGCTGTTGATGCGATTGTTGAAGAAGGACGAGAAGTTTGATTGGACGGATAAGTGCGAGCGTAGTTTTCAAGAGCTTAAGCCCAAGCTAACTACGGCTCCTATTTTGACAATACCATCTAGTCCCGGAGGTTATGAGATTTATAGTAATGTGTATTTTAGAGGATTAGGCTGCGTTCTTACGCAACATGGAAGAGTGGTTGCGTACGCATCTCGTCAGTTGAGGCCACATGAGTTGTACTACCCAACGCATGATTTGAAGTTAGTAGCGATTGTTTTTGCTATCAAGATTTGGATGCATTATTTGGTTGGAGAAAGGTTTCAAGTCTACACCGACCATCAGAGTCTTAAGTATCTGTTCTCTCAAAACGAGCTGAACATGAGGCAGCGTTGTTGGATAGAACTTCTTAAGGATTATGACTGTGAGATTCTATATCATCATCTAGGTAAGGCTAACAAGGTCGCAAATGAGCTGAGTCAAAAGTCAGCGATTGCCTAGTTGATGGTCCAAGAGTGGCATCTCCTGGAGGAAGAGTGAGATTCAGATTTTAAGTTGGAGGTAGGCCGTCTGTCAAGTCTAATGGTTGCATTGAGGATCGAACCGGAAGTTCAAGCAAGAGTTAAGGTTTTACAATCAACGAATCCTGCCATTCAAAGAATCATTCGAGAGGGCTCAAAGAAAAGGAAAGCGGACTTCTAGGTAGTCGAGGACGGGATATTGAAGTTTCGAGGACGTTTGTGTGTGCCTGCAGATGAAGGTCTTAAGGAGGAAATCTTGTTAGAGGCACATCGTAGCAGTTATAATATTCATCCGGGCAGCACGAGGATATATTAGAATTTGAGGTAGTACTTTTGGTGGAGTGGTATGAAGGCTGACATACCCAAGTACGTGGCGAAGTGTTTAACGTGCCAGCAAGTCAAGGTGTAGCATTGTAAGCCTAGTGGACTGCTGTAGCCATTTGAGATTCCAAAGTGGAAGTGGGAGCATATCACGATGGACTTTGTGATGGGTTTTCCAAGTCGTTAGCGAGGTAATGATTCGATTTGGGTTGTAGTGGATAAATTGACGAAGTCTGCTCACTTCATCGCCATGCGAAAGGACTTCATTTTGGACAGGTATGCTGAGTTGTATGTGCGACAGATTGTGCATCTTCATGGAGTGCCAGTGACGGTCACATCGGATCGTGATCCCAAGTTCACTGCCACATTTTGGAAAAGTTTGCAGACTGCGTTGGGAACGAAGCAGTAATTCAGTACGGCTTATCACCCACAGATGGATGGCCAATCTAAAAGGACAATTCAGACGCTTAAGGATATGTTGCGAGCTTGTGTGTTGGATTTCAAGGGAAGTTGGGAGGAACAACTACATTTGGTCGAGTTTGCTTACAACAACAGTTTTTAGCAGAGTATCAAGATGGCTCCTTTCGAAGCGTTGCATGGTAGGGCTTGCAGGACGCCAGTTTGTTGGAACGAGGCTAGTGAAAGGAAGATCACTAGTCTTGAGTTGGTACAACAGTCGTTGGATGATGTCAAGGTAATCAGAGAAAAACTTAGGACAGTCTAGAGTCGTCAGAAGAGTTACGCCGACAAGTGGCGCAAACCTTTGGAGTTTCAAGTGGGTGATCATGTTTTTCTTAAGGTGCCGCCTATGTGAGGGACATCTCATTTTGGCAAGAAAGGAAAGTTAAGCCCGAGGTATGTTAGACCGTTTGAGATTTTGGAGCGGGTTGGAAATTTGGCTTATCGTCTCGCGTTGCCACCTATACTTGCTCAAGTGCATGACGTTTTCCATGTGTTGATATTGAGGAAGTATGAGCCTGATCCAGCTCACGTATTGAGTTTTGAAGAGATTGAAGTGGATGAGCGTTTATCGTACGTGGAACTTCCGGTGAGGATCGAGGACGGGAAAGAGCAAGTGCTGCAGAACAAGACGATTCCTTTGGTTAAGGTGATTTGGCAACACCATGGAACAGAAGGAGCAACGTGGGAAAACGAGGAGGTCATGAAGAGTCAGTACCCTTTTCTTTTTGAAGTTGTGTAATGGTTTAATTTCGAGAACGAAATTCCCTAAGGGGGGAAGAGTTGTGACGTCCCGAAATTTCGAGTTCTATAAGATAAATACTATTGTATTTTTTTTAGTTTTAAGGGACAATTATCGAACGCGATTTCGTTTGATCTGGAAGGGATTTGGAAGACCCTAAAGCATAGGTCAGTAGAATCGAGCCGATTTAGTCGTGTCGGAGAACCTTGTGTCGAGACCCTTTGCGCCCAAGCTTAACCCTGACCGAAAATGCCTTCAATTGTTTGTGCCAAATAACCAATCTGTCCCACATTAGTAAATTACCATTTTACCCCTAGATATTATCCACAAAAGATAAAAGTAATTAATGGATTTTGACTTTGGGCCCCACCCATTAATTACCCTTCAACTCACATATCTCTCTCTCTCTCTCTCTCTCTCTCTCTCTCCCCCCCCCCTTTGGCCGACCACCCCCTTCCCCCTCCCCCTCCCCTCTTCCCTTCTTCTTCTTCTTCTTGTTTAGGACACCATCCCCATCCCCACCACCTCCATTTCCTCCATAACCACCCCTCCTCCGTCGCCGCTGTTGGCCGAGCCACCAGCGTGCGCCGCGCCACCCCCGGGCTCCGCAACCCGCCATTGCCGTTAGCTCATTTGCCACCCTCCCGCGTCGTCCTCTGCCCGTCGATCGAGCCCCGTCAACCTGAGCCCCCTGCTGACCCGCGAACCCCCTTTACGCCGTGCTCGCCGGTCGCCCGCGCAGCGACCCATGCCCCTCGGTGCCGTCACCGCCATGCTGCCGCCACAATTCGCCGTCGTCCCGAGTCGTCCGCGATCGCCGTCATCATCGTAGCCGCGTCCGTAACCCTGAGTCAACCCGTAACCGCGTCACCGCCGCTCGCCACCACCGTCGTCGTCGCAAGCCATTGTTTTGATTAACCCCTAATCTTTGATTAGGTCGTTAATTTTGCTTAGGAGTAGATTAATTAAGTTAATGGTAGTTTAGTTAGTTTAACCGTGGTTTGGTTAAATAGTTACTGTGGTTAGATTAAATAGTTACTTGCGATTAGAATAGATTAACTGTAGTTGCTTTTGGTGATCGTGATCGGTTCATTAGCTGAGACTAGGTTAGTTAGGCGGTGAATGAAAACCATTATGTTCCAGAAATAGGTTTCTGGAACAGAAATAGATTTTTCTATTTCTAGTTCTGGATGAGTTTTTGAACAGAAAAAATACGTTTGATAATGACATAAATTTCTCATCCTGGAACAGAAGTTCGTTTGACAACAATTGAAAATTTCTACTTCTAGAATAGAAGTAGGCAGCGGGCGAGGGCGGCGGCGGCGAGCGGCGGCAGTCGGAGGTGGCGACGGCGGCCAAAGGCTTGGAACAGAAATTCTATTTCTATTTCTCCTAGAAACTGAACTTTTTTGTTTCTCAAAGTTGTTCCAAATCTATTTTTGGAACAACTTTTTGTCCTAGAAATAGAAAAATAGAATTACATTACTAAACGAGTTTTGGTTCCAAACCTATTCCGGAAATAGGTTTGGAATAGAAATTCTATTCATTGAAGGTTTTCATGCACCCCCTTAATTATCGTCTAGCTAATTAACTAATGTGGAGATAAATAGTCAAAGTTGGAATATTTATCTGTTATTAATTAATTATTATTGGATGCTGATTGGATAATTGCTGAGTTCCTTGGGTGTTTAATTGCGTGGATCTGATGAATGATCACCTCTGTCGGAATATCATGTTTAACTGGAATCGAATATTCATGTGATCAACTACGTCCTTTGAGCATGAAAACGGCTGCTAGCCGGGTTTTGAGCATGATTATGAATATGATTGCATTTGACTAAATATGAAGATATAAATTAGCATGGTTGCCTAGCGTGTCTGTGAGATCACACGATGGTTGAGCATCACCCTAACGTAATAGGGGACGTTGGCGGTACACTTGATGGCTTGGGTTCGTCCCCTAATATGTCCGTGTCGGCTGGGTCGGAATCACACGGCTTATCAATTGCCTGACAGTTCGTGCCGATTGTCTTCGAAATAACACGACTGATCGGATGCCGGTCGCAGCTTGTGACAGATCGAAGTTCCTTATCGGAAAGCCTGGTATGTTCGCCTTAGGGGTCCTGAGGGGCTATCGGTTGCCGTCACTGGATGGAGCGAGACGATACCCAGTCTTGCGGGAAGAGCACTAGCAGTCGGGCTGTGTTGTGATCGAGAGTGGAGTATCTCTCGCATTAATAACTGGAACACGCGTGTTGCATTGTGCATGAGTGATCGTGTCGAGTGTTTTGATTGTGTGCCTTGGTCTGTATGTGATTGAATGCCATGTGGTTACTGCTGTGTGAGCCAGGGGCGGGATAAGCTTGCATGTGATTGGTGATTGGCTGTTGAGTTGTGCCCTACTGTTTGGTAGCTAGAGCGTGGCGTGAATCGCGCACTATTGATCTATCATCGCTTTGTGTTGCATGTGTAGGCCGCCTGAGTGAATCAATGCCTTGCTCGAACTTAGGCGTTGACTCACGGAGATTTTATATCTCATTCATCGTTGTTAACTGCTTTTCAGGTCCTTAGTATGGAGGTTCGTTAGGTAAGGTTCGGGTGGCCACTCGACCAGTCGTTCAATATCACGTATCATCCGATCCCAGATTCGAATCGGGTATGGGAACATCCCGTGACGACTCTCTGGGTTGAAGAGGGGATAGAGCACCTGGTGCCACATCGCTTCAAGCCCTGATTTGTCCACCACGGCAATGCTCTCTACGGGCCAATTCGGGGGTTTGAGGGACCCCCGACTACGACCCTGACGATCCGAACAAGGGATCCGATGGACATTGATACCCTGGATGGGGAGGTGGTGGACCTTGAGCCTAACCCTATAGAGGAGGACCTTGGGACTTCGCCTGATTACCGCTATCTCTGGTGAGCGTAGAGGTGGAGGCTCCCTTTTTGGATGGAGCTTTTGGAAGCCGTAGTTAACCCCCTAGCCCTAACCCGGTATCTTTTTGGTGGTCTTAGGAAGCAGCCCTGAAGAGTGGGCTTATAGATGTCTTTGCTTCCTTGGATTAACAATATATATATATATAAAATTATCTTTTGCTGTTTTTGGTTGTTGTCTTCCTGCTGACTGTCCCTATTACTTATATTTCTGTTTGGGGTAGTAAAACGTTCCGCGTGCGCTTAATTGCAGGATAAAATGAATGGGTCGATGACGTGCTTAGGACGTCGTCCTTAATGACTTGAGGCATTTGGTAGGATTATCGCGTGCCTGAGATTCAGGGCATGACAATTTAGGGGAGGTTTGGGAGAATTAAGGACAAAATATCTAGAGGGGCAAAACTATCATTTGGGGAAGGTTCGGGAACCAAAATCAATAAAAATGGGTCAAACCAGTTGAATGTGGTCATTTCCCTTTTTTTTTTTTTGTGATTTTTGAGATTTTTTCTAAGTTTTTTCTACATTTTTTTAGATTTTTATTTTATTTTTTCAAATTTTTATTTTATTTTTTCGAAATTTTTTTATTTTTTTATTTTTTTTAAATTTTTTAATCTTTTTAAATTTTTTTAAATTTTTTGGGCCGGGTTGACCCGACCCACGAAGCCCAAAAGCCCAGCCCAGACCTGTATGGGTCCAAACCGGTGCAAAAACGACACAGCTTTGAATTATTTATTTATTTTTCTAATTTTTCGGATTTCTTTTAGATTTTTTGAGAATTTTTTGTTTAATAACTAATCCTATGGTCCAGAATCAACCACGTGGCTAAACTACAGCCTCGGATCAGATTACAAAGATCTACGGCTCAGATTGAACGGAAAACTAAATCCTATGCGTTCGATCAACATACTAGGACCAACAGCCGAAATCGCACAACGTGATTAACTCTCAACCGTTCGATCTAAAAACTAAAACCTACGGCCACGATCGCATGGCGAGATTAATTCTCGACCGTTTGATCAACCATTTTATTTTTTATTTCTGAAAAAATGATTTATAAACTGAAAATGATTTTTTATTTATGAAAATTCCTAGATCGCACCAGGTGGTCAAACCGAGGCCGTTCGATCTATTTTATTTTTTTTATTTTCGGAAAACATTGTCAGATAATACGCCCTGCTGACGTGACTGCCATGTGTCAAGCCACCTGGTGCCACGTCAGCGCCACAGAGGCGTTGACCGAGTCAGCGAAAGCTAATTGGTCATCGTTTTCTTCACGAGGACGACGAACGGACGGCCGAGAATAGTCCGGCATCGATCGCCAGCCAAATCTGGTCCAAATGAGACGAAATCGGTCCCAATCGATTTGTCTCGACAAGCAGATCAACATATCTCAATTCTAGCAAAAAAACATCCACTAAAACTACACTAATCAAGCTCACACATAGAGTTCCAATGGCGGTTCAATTGGACAAAATCGAGCATATCAAGGCAATTAAGTCGCAGAACACACTCAAACCAAGTTCAGGAGACTTACCTACGAGTCCGATTGACTCGGTTTAGGCTAGCTTGAGCCAGGGAAGTCGCGACAGGTCTGCGAGGTTTGGAGGTTTCGACTCAAGGTATTTCACGGGCAATCCATTCAAAAACAAGATGCGATCGTGCTTAGTGAAGTTCGAGGAATAAAACGCCTCAAACAGTTTCAAGAATAATGGCCAGAGTCAAGCTCCTCCATTGATGCACAGTGGAGAAGTGGAAGTTTGAGCTCAGCTTTTTTGGAGATGACAGGCAATGCGAGCTGGTCTGATCCCTTCCTGAAGTTGATACGAAGCTTCCTGAAGTGATTTCGTGCTCCGATTTGGCCTGTAACGCCTTGATCGAAGCTCCACAGCTCGAGCTCAAAGCTCTCGCTATGGTGTCACCAGAGCTTCGCGAGAGCTTCTCTCTCCTCTTTTTACTTCTCTCTCTAGTCTGTTATCTTCTCCGAATAGAATGAACCACTTCCCCTTCTCAAAAACCCGTGATCAAGCTTATATAGCTTTTGAAAAAAAAATTGTCGCGGCGGTGTAAGTCGATGGAGTTGCCCACGTGCTCCCTCACGTGCATTTTAGCACTTCAGCGACGGCGAAATCCTCCGACGTACACAAATTGGGTGCCAATTTGGTTTGTTTTAGCTTAGGCTTACTCGAGTAATGCCGCGGATACAAATTTCCATGGCCATTCCTCGTCCGACCACCTCAAGTCTCAAAATCGGGTTCTATGGAATCGGGACCAAGAGGCCTTCAATGCCCAACTAGTAGCATCGTCAATTGAGGCCGAGGGAGCTCCAATTTTCTTGCTGAAATTCAACCTCCCATGGATGAACTTGCGCAGGGGAAACAGCCTATTTGGAGAAGGAGTCGTTGGGTCGCTAGATTGGATCTTGTCCGACCCGGCAGACTCGACAATCCACAAATAGTAAAATTAACTCCAAAATAATCAAAATTTCTCAAATTATACCTCAAAATTGAACTCTAGGTCATGGATTTCATTTAAAAATGGCATGATTGGGCAGAATTGGTCATGAATTATACAAAACCCCCAAATGTGGACCCTGACCCGAAAATGGTTTTTCCAGAATTACAAACCCAAAACAAAAAAAATGATCCAAACCACCCCCACCATTGGATTCAAAAGGGTGAAAACTATAGGGTGACAGCCGAAGAATTTAAAGATGGTCCCTAGAAAAATTTTAATTTCACTTTGATCAATTTCCAGAGACTAAATTGAAAAATTCTAGTTCAATTTGGTCCAATTCGCCTAAATTGAGTAATTCGTGGAAAATTTGGACTGAAATGTAATTTTCGGTAATAGAGGAGAATGTCACGACTCTAAAAAGGTGAAAATAGGAAATTAAAGGGCTAAAATGTAATTTTTGGCTAAATTCGAGATTATGCTCAATGAAGAAACATATAATCCCGAAACGAATTTTTCCAATTTTATTTGGCCAAAATGAAAAGGGAATTAAAATAAAAATATAGGCTATTTTTGTATATTTTTGCGGCCTCAAATGCTATTTTTCTTTTTTTTTTGGGTATTTTTCTAATATTAAAAAAATGCAAAAAATACCAATTTTTTTTTTTTGGTTCAAAAATGGTTCCTTAGGCTTGGCTAAGACTTCCAAAATTAATTTTGCAATTTGATGGATTTTTATGGATTTTTTTATGAATTTTCTTTAAAATAAAGTGATCAAAACTCAGGTGTCAACAATTTCCAGTGTAATTTAGTTAATCGTACCGAACCGAAATAACCAAACTAGAAAAAACGAATGGTAGTTTTTCTAGCAGGGGTGTGCATACCGAACAAGATGCCCGACCCGAAACAAGACTCGACCCGACCCGAAATTTATGTGCATTTCTTGTTCAGGTCGCACTATGTTCGGGTATTATCTGCTATTCTTGTTTTCGTGTTCGGGGTCGGTCGTGAGCTACCGATCACGGAAACAAGCCCAAACAGGCAAACACCTGACATAACAAGACTAAACCCTAAAGTTGACGTCAGTTTCTAGCTCTCGCCTCCCTCTCTCTCTCTCGCTCGACGCTCTCGCCTACTCCGACGTTTACCGCAGCCACCGCCTCTCCGACACCCTCACCGTCGTCCTCAAGGAGGTCCACGACTACCAGTCCGCCTTCTCTACGAGATCGAGGACCTCCAGATCCTCTGCGACTCCCCTTGGTCGTCGACGTCGACTCGCCCTAGCCCCATCTTCGACTCTCTCCTTGAAGAATTGATCGCCGTCTCCTTCGCGCCCTTCATCTGCAACTCCGATTGTCAGGTCTCCCTCTTCTTCGACTCTCTCCTTGAAGAATCCGCCGCTCGTCTCCTTTGCACCCTTCATTCTGCAACTCCGATTGTCAGGTCTCAATACCCATCTCAATCTCTTCACTTGTCCTTGACTTTCCTCATTTTTTCTAGGTTTGATTTTAATTTTACACCCAATACAGTAATTTTGGTTTCAGCGTGGGATTCAGGAATATCTGTGCTCTTGCTTAGCCTGTTCATGTGTTTTTCTGCATGGTGAAAGGAGATTTAATCGAGATGGTAGACCATGGCACAGAAGGGAGAGAGAGAGAGAGAGAGAGAGAGTTGTCTGGCTGGTTTATGTAGTCTAGTGTAGACATGAAATGGAACAAGATTTCCATTGCTGATGATTCCTCTTGGAAGAAGATTGCTGAAGTAGAATTCGTCCATTCGCGATGATTGGAGATAGATCAATGTGTTGTTCAAAAGCATCTTGTCCGCTGGAGCAATAGAAGGCGGAATTTAATTGTTTCATGAATCGCAAATGAAAAGTTGTTATGTATTGACTCTTGGATAACATGTGGAATACATGGAAATGTTTGGTCAATTAACCTGGATAAATACATCCTTCATGAAGGTTCTTACTTAAGGACATTGATGTCTGTCTTCAGCAGATGCACAATAAGTAGTTCTTGCTTTCTATTAGTCTATAAAACTGGTGCATGTTCATTGCCAAAGATTCATAATACAGAGGGTTGAAAGTTGCTTAAGTTGATCTCTCTCGTTGGCTAGTTAAGATGCTTATTAAGCAATAGCATTATCTATGGCCATTGGGCTGTATCGATTTGAAATCTCTGACATTTTATATTTCAAGATTATTTTCTGTATGGCTTGTATTTGCTTCCACCCGTTTCTGCACACACGTGTGCACACTTCATGTTAATGTGTATCTGCATATGTAGTATTATGTACACTTCCTCTGCTTATGAGGAGTAAAACAACTGTGTACAGGTTTGTTGGAAGTGCTGGAGGAGCGAAGCATAAAGACATTTGGTAGAAGCAAAGTTAATATGGACTGCAATTCAGAGGTTCCATCGATGAAAACATGGGTTTAATTCGTTTGGAGAAAAGGAACTTGTTTTGATAAGTTTGATTTGGTCAACACTTGACAATTTATACCCCTGATCAGCTCTATGATTGTTAATTTCCTGTAAGCTGCTTGTGTTTGAGTTGTTTAATCAAAGGGCCGGGTTGGTCATTATTTTTGGGCTTCTATCCTACTTGTCCTTTAGGTTAGATGGGCACGCTTGTCCCAAGTTTGATGATAGTCAAGGATATCTCTTTTAGTTCTGTTTGTTTCTGTGTCAATCTTCTTCATTGCTAGCTTAGTTGAATTTTCATCTATCCTGACACTTTTAGGGCGTTTGGATACACTTCTACCTTTTACTTTTTGCTTGATTTAAATTTTGGCCGAGATAGTTCTATTCTTGGACACTCCAAATGAGTGTTCTTTCCTTAGTTTATGTGTTGGTCTATGATGATGTCTTGGTGAATATCTGGGATGATGGTTTTGGCCGAGATAGTTCTGGTTTGTGATGATGTCTTGGTGAATACCTGAGTGACAACAGGGCGAAGTATGTTTTGCAACAATTGGCGAAGAAAAGGTGCAGGAGCATTAATAAAAGTGATCAAGTTGAGAAAAAGAGTGCAAAAGATGAACCATACGTTAATAAAAGCTTGAAATTTCGTCAATGGGATGTTGCATAGTTCCGTTTGTGATATTTTGATTTTCATTTGCAATTGAGAAGCACGTCATATTAGCCTCAGATTATAACCACACAAAAAAAGGAAACCCGAAACCCGACTCGAATGTTCGGGTCATGTTCAGGTCAATTTCGGGTCTTGGTCGAGTAAGAACACATGTGTTGTGTTTCGAGTCTGGTCGGGTATCGTGAAGACCCAACCTGACCCGACCTGTTTACACTCCTAGGTTCTAGGTTTCAGGTGGAATCTATACGGAACCTAGAACTGCTCACCCCTGGTAAAAAATAGAAAATCCTCTATGTTAATTTTGTTGGGTGGTCTTAAGCCGCTCTCACCTTAAAATTTAGGTCAATGGTAACGCTTTTCCTCACACTTATAAATTGACAATTAGTCGTTTCCACAACCGCCCAACAATTTCCCCCTCACATATTAGGCTCGGGTAGGAGTAACAACAACCCATATCTCTTGTTCGACTCTTAAGTCCAGACTTGTTGGTAAGTAAGCTCTAATATTAGTGCTTGGTGGTCTTGGGCCTCTCTCACCCAAAAGCTAGTTCAACGGGTAAGACTTTCCCTCACACTTACAAGATTACCATCAACCCATTTCACAATTGATGTAGGATAATCCTAGTAAATTCTAATACCAAAAACACTTTCAAGTGGTACAAGAAGAGTTTGATTAGCTCTTCAGTAGAATTAATAGATATTTTCTCACTCAAAAGGTTCACAAAGCTTCTCTTTTTTCCATCTTGTACCTGTCGTTGACTCAATCTCTTGAAAAGAAAAAATGGATCACTTATGTATTACGTCTTCTTGTTTTGTTAAGGTACACCAAGCATGCTACACCAATACGCTTTGACAAGCCTCACGACATATGTTGAGAAAAATGAACCACACTTCTCCTTATTGAGAAAATCACTTATGATGTTTTGAAGATGACAAAATAATCAAAGACTGCTAACGTGCTTATTGGTTGAGTAGATACATGTGAAAAATACACAAATCGTTATGCAGATTGTATTCAAACAAAATGTCCAAAGGTTACGAGTTTTCTATCAATGGTTAACATGGCATTTAGTGTAGACGTGTCTATAAGCTGGAGGTACCTAAGTAAAAGGTGAACAAGCCTATATCAGGGAGTTCGGTAAAGTTTGTAAGCACCATGGATAGGTAAACAACGAGGTAGAGCCATGATGCTAATATACTTAGAATGACTAGGAGATGGAAGCTCAAGTGAAGGTGATATACTTTGCCGATGTCAAAGGTATCTATAATAACACGTCCATGAAGAGGTGTGTTTAGTACGTCCATGAAAAAGTATATTTGAGAGGGCCCCACGAAAAGATGCCTTTTGAACGGCAACCTTCTTATCTATAATAAGGATAGATAACTTCGAAAGGGTACGAGAGATAATGAATGTTCGTATAGAAAACTAACGTACATTCTTCCCATTGCTCTCTCAAGAACAAACACTCACACCAAAGGAAAATATCGTTACTTTGAGAATCAATCAGCATTTACATCGTGGAACATGACTATCTTCCTCTATGATCATATTCGGACCATAGTGGGTTGAAGATACGTCCAGGACGCGTCGGTGATTCAATGACATTCTTGGGCAATTCCGCAATCGAACATCGATAAAGGTTAGTCGAATTCTTCGATGTTAAAATTCCAACATTGGTATCAGAGCCTTGGTTAGATTCTCTATCTTATTTCCGTAGAGTTATGGCTTGATTGATACATTGAAATTGCTGCATGAACGATTGAACACAAACCGGGTACGAGAGTCGGGACTCGAAGTTAAAAATCGCTTTGTTAGGTATTTGTTGCGGATGTTTTGTCCCACGAAAATTATATTTGAACACATGGATGGAATCGTCTCGTCAAGACGAGAAAAATGAGTGGTCGTACGTCTCCGGTAGAGGCCGGATGCCACCGCACGCGCCCCAACGGTGTCAATCGCTGGGCGCCGTGGCGAAACGTCGCCTGTGCGTGAATATTTATCCAGTGAAAGTTGATTTTGGTCATACCATCGACTCTACTCGTCGATACGAGTAATTTGAGTAGTCGCCCATCTCAAACTGCCTCTAGATGTGGTCTCACACGCCGACACGCACCGTGACGGCGTTAATGCGTGAGGCCCACGCACGCCACGCCCAAACGACGCCAACATGCGTCGGTTAGTGCTTACGTCAGCAGGCGGACCCAGACCCGACTCGGGTTGACCCGACCCCGTTGGCCGACCCGGCTCGGTTGACTGTTGACCCAACTGACCGGTCGGACTGATCAGCGGTCAAACTGGTCAAACCGTTCAACAATCAACCCTTTCGAACTGGTCAGACTAGTTTTGTCAACCGGTTGACCAAGCGCGTGTACTGCACGCGAAGGGGGCTTCAGGACGTGGATGTGAGCGCGTATGTGCTCCGATTGGGGTGTTCTTGGTACCTACGTGTTCGTATTGAAAAGGTCTACATTGTGGTATATTTCATTTATATGTTTGAAGCTTTTAAAATTATAAAAATGCATATGGATCCCTAAGTACGCGTATATTTTGGGGTATTTTTGCATTTTTACCTGTATTTCCTATGATTTTGGAAATACATAACCTATCTTACATGTAAGTGACCACATACATATAAAGTATTGCATGGTTCATAGTTAACATGTATAAAAGGCTTACAATTTCAATTCTAAGCAAACTCAAATAATGGTAGGAAATTTATCTTGTATTCCGCTTTTTGATTTTGATTGATATGTGAAATATTTGTATATTAGTTCACATCATGCTATGCCTTTGTGATTACACGAGAGTGTGATTATTTTTTCGAATGGGAGTTCGTAGGTTGGTAGAATTCGATGGAATTCTCGCCAGAACTTAAATTTTGCGTGAATTGAACTAAATTAATGATAGTGAGACAATCGTAACACAAAAGCAGATTGAGAACATAGTGAACTTTTGTTTCAGTGTCTTTTTTCGAATTATCGTTTATTTAGGTTGGTTTTTGTTTCAAAATAAATTTGTGTGTAAATGTGAAAATTGTGCTAGCATTAATTCTACGCTTATTCTGTCAATAAAGAGTTATCATTGACTATGGCTTCGGCATCTAAGACTATTGTGGCTGACCTCAACAAGGGTGAGAAACTGAACGGTGACAATTTTGATATTTGGCACCGAAACGTTCAGTACATTCTTGAAAAATAAGAGGTTTTGGAAACCCCCAACCACACCATGGATGAACCTGAGCATGGAACTTCTGCTCAGCACAAAAGAGATCAAGAAGATTATCAAGCTTAAATAAATAAATAAAAATCATTGCTCGAATCACGTTGTTGGGTTGTATGCAGGATGATCTCATGTGTGAGTTTGAAGGTTTCAATAACGCTCAAGAAATTTTAGCTGCCCTAAAAGATAAGTTTGGGGGTACGTCTGCTGTGACATTCTGAAATTCGACCCATTTCTGGGATTTATATAATGAATGGGTATCTTGTTGATACGCTGCAGTTTAATCTCACTCAGAATTGATCACTCTTGAGAAGACTAACCGTTAGAGAAAGGCTAACTAGGAATTAAGTACGTGGACCTATAGACTCGATTACGGATTAGCACTTTGGCCATAAGGATTGGCGAGGGAATATTTTGTACCACTATAGACCGATCCAAGAACGGTTACAGAACGATTTGTAAATACCATATAATTGGATCGCGGGTGATTCCGTTATACCACCGTATGGATTGCAAACGTCCCAAAACCAATCTCTAAATATCGCATCCTCTGGTACTAGTGATTGGCCCTCGCAATTACATGACAACTAAGGCCGCCATAATTCGAGTAGCTCAAGCGCGATTAGATAATAAATCAATCGCGGGTCGATACGCGTAACTCCTAAAAGCCGCCCGTTGGTTTGAGATTTGCTAAAGTCGTATTCAATCGGTTTTGACCGCGAATTAGATTCCGGATTTGGGCGTCAAATTTTCAAGGATATCAATGCTAATATTTGGACGTCGCCTCATTGGGGTTCAGTGTTCGTTGGCCAGCCATACCGATCGCACGAATTAAAATTCCTGGCCTGTCCTAAGGTTGCAGAATGTCGATTTTTGCTTCGCGGTATTCATTTGCAAGAGCCAAATGCCTTCATGGGAATTTGAACTTTTGAAAACCCCATCAACCACCCCAAGTCACCTCTTGAAACCCCAAGACCAACTTCCACCTACTCCCACTCAAGCCTAAGATCAAGGGATGTGTTCTTGCCCTTCTCTCTCCACCCTTGCACTTTCACTCTCACTCCCCTCTCCTTTGGCCGAACTCCCTCATCCTCTCTTCCTCGTTGCGACATCGACCAGTAACCTCACCGCCGCTGTCCAACTACCTCACGCCATCGCCGGTCCAGCCGCCGCTGTTCAGCCTTGCACCGCCGCCGCCCAGCTCGCCATGGCACCGCCGTCCACCGTTGCTGCCGTGTGCTTTGGGGGCTGTACTTGGGTGTTTTGTGTGGATTTCAAGCTTGGATTTGGGTAAGCAAGCCTCTAATTCTTGTTTAGGGTGATAGGTTATCATGAATTAGCTTAGATGTGGATTTTAGTGAGTTTTAGTGGCTGCTAGTGTATTGTTCATTCAAGGCCGAACACTGTTCATCGAAGACGGAGTACTATTCATCGAAGGCGAACACTGTTCATCGAACAAAAATACTATTCATCGAAGATCCAAAGATTTAAAAGTGTTCGGGATGAATATTAGAGCTCTCGGATGATGATGTAGGTGGTTAGAAATATAATTAGTGTAGGATGTTAATCCTGAATGGGTTTATGGATGATTTGCACTTGAATGAGGGGTTTTATGTGCATTTTGGGGGCTGCCTTAGGGGGACCCGAAAATGGGTGACTTCGTGTTGATGTGTTGATGTTTGATAATGCAATTGATGCATTAGTTAGTATAGTTGAGGTGGTGGAAATTGGTTGTGCTCAAAAGTTCGGTGTGCGGCTCGGTTGAGAGAGTTGTGTGCGGATGTGAATTCCGAGCTGATTTAATTGTACCCTAGATTATGTGGATTAATTTATAACCTCGTGATGTGCACGTGTGATTGGGTGAGCCGTATGTGCGAGTTATGCCTTGATGCGTGTTACGCGGGGCTTGTTTGTGAAAACCAATGCATTGTAGTGATAATATTTGATTTAAACCCTGAGGCGTTAAACGCCGGATTTGATGTCTGACTGGCTTTGGTCCCGAACTTGATGCGTTAAACGCGAGTTGTGACGTGTACCTGAGGCGTTAAACGGGGGTCGCGATCTTTTCAGACTTGAGCTATATATATATTTATATACGTATATGTGAAGCACTGCTGAATGCTAAGTGTTGCAATTGTGGCCCAAGCTGGTGGGATTTAATTATGCTGGTTATGCCCGGCTTGTTTTCCTCATGATGTGAAACTGCTAGTTCGGAAGGTTTAGACTGCATGCTAGGTTGGTCTGATAGTACGTGTCGTCCTAAGCGAGACTTAGGGGTGAGCTTATTGAGATTTATTCTCATAGTTGTAAGTAAAATACTTCAGACCCCCGACCCTAGGAAGCATGGTCCTTTCGTCGCGTTTTGGGATACCAAGGCATATTCAGCGCTCAGTGACGAAGTATACCAGGAGGGATGGCGCGGTTTATTTTAGGCACTATAGTACAGTGTGGATAGATGTAGGCGGAGATCATTGGATCCCCCATACCTATGTAGCGTGGTCCCAGCGTGTAGGAGATGAGGTAGTTGGTCCTCTGCAAGGTTTTGACGTTCCTAACGTCGATGGCGGAGTGTGGGACCCCATGGAGCTAGACCCAGTGGAGGCAATGCCAGCTGACGGAGAGGTCACTGATCCTGACACCGGACCTGAGGAGTCCGAGTCTAAGGAGGAACCGATGGAGTCAGACCCTGAGCCGGAGTCTGATGGTGGGGACTGAAGACATAGTTAGGTTCCCTCTCCTTTTTGGTGTATCTCCGTAGCGGATGTAGGCTGACCGACCACTGATCCCTTTTTGTAGCGCGTGATCGCTTTTGGGTGAACATGTCTTTTGTGTAATCAGATGTTGTGTTTTATGATATGATCGTCATGCCTGGCTTTCTCTCTCTTCTCTATTCCTCTCTCTTATTATTGTCTGGGTGTTGAGTTCGTTTCTGCTAGCGTTCGCTTTAAGATCTTAAGCTTTTGATCTGAGTCGGCAACTAGCCCTGGGATGTCGTAAACCTTATCGACCGCCGAGGGGTGTCGCGCACTCTTAGGACGCGGGGCGTGACATCCCCGTTGAATTGGCATCAGAGCAAGGTCAGCTCGATCCAAGTTGGTTGAGACTTGGAATGATAAGGAATGACAGTTTTGAGGATAGTAGGTAGAGAGACCTTAGTGGTTCGCTAGGGTTTAGCGCGTTACGCATGTGGTGTGAGTCTGTGCCTATGATTGGTAGACTTGCCTTGGTGTAGCCTGAGTATTCTATGATGTTGTGTTAGCTTCTGCTTGGTTGGTTGAGTAGTACATAGTGATTATGCTAAGTTGCACGTGCGGCAGAATTTGAGGTAAGAGCAAGATCTGTGTTATTTGTGCTCTTGTGGCTGCTTGCTTTGTGGTTGTTGTTGTCGTTGTTGTGGATGTTTTGAGCTATTGCTTAGAGCTACTAGGCTTGAGTAGATGGTTTAGGTCTCTAATTCCTTGGCGGAATTATGGCAGGTTAGGTGTGTGACAACCCTATGAGGATGAGCAAGCGGGGTAGAGGATCTGGTGGAGCATCTAGCTCTCGAGCGAGACCAGAGGTGGAAGACCCTAGAATAGAAGGGGTCATGAGAGCCTTAGAAGAGATAGGGAATCTGATGGGGAGGCAGGCTCAAGAACGAGCTACCACGGTTGCCCAAGCTGCTGAGGCTGCCGTCGCCGCTACAAATGGACTCAATGGCAACCAAGGAGATGCTAAAGGGAATCGTCAGATTCATCAACTGGTGGAACAGTTCCTGAAGCTGAGGCCGTCTAAGTTTGACGAGAAGGGTGATCCTGAGGCTGCCTCTAGTTGGATTGAGGAATTGGGAAAGGCATTTGCACTGCTGGGGTGCACTGAGGAGGAAAAGGTTATGCTGGCAGTGTACCAGCTACAAGGCAACGCCAATGATTGGTGGGAGGCCACCAAAGGAAGGGTTTTCCCCGCGGGTACGGTTCCAACCTGGACCGCCTTTGTGGAGACGTTCAATGGAAAGTACTTCTCTGAGACGGCACGAGAGGAAGATAACAGAATTCCTGCGACTCCGTCAGAATCAGATGTTTGTCGACCAGTACGAGGCAGAGTTTGCCAGACTGTCCAAGTTCGCACCGAGGATGGTCGAGAACCCGCTAGACAGAGCGAGGAGGTTTCGAGATGGACTGAAGCCGGAACTTCGCAGTCAGCTGATACTCCTTAATCTGAGGGATTACAATGAGCTTTATGTGAGAGCTCAGATGGTGGAGCGAGATATGAACGAGAGGGCTATCGCATTTTGACCGCGGTATGCGCCTAATAGGGGCAACCGGCATTTTGGGAAGAGGCCGGCAGAAGGAAATAGACGTTTTGTCCCTCCAGTCAGAAAGAATTTTGGGAAGCCGGCATACCAATCTAGCATGGTGTGTCGATCTTGCGGAAGGAGGCACGGGAATGGCCCTTGCCCCGGCAGGATGGGAGCTTGCTTCAAGTGTGGCGAGCATGGTCATCAGATAAGGAATTACCCGAATCAGGCCGCATGACCAAGATTCCAACCTCAGCAACCCCGGATGGGACCTCAGACTAGAGCCACACCGTAGGACAACCAGAATCGGCCTCCAACACAAAGAAGAGTTTTTGCGATGGCACGTCAGGAGGCTAAAGATGCTCCAGGCGTGATCACAAGTACCGTCTCTTTATGTGATCATGCCGCTTATGCCTTGTTTGACCCATGAGCGTCCCATTCTTTTGTGTCTGAGCAGTTTGTGAATTTGACTGGAATTGAACTGAAACCGTTAGGAGTAAGGCTGCATGTTACCACGCCTCTAAAGGATAAAGCACTGATTTCGCTAGGATGTTCGAATTGTAAGATAGCCATTGGAGGTAGGGAGGAACTGATAGATTTAGCAGTTTTGATTATGCATGATTTTGACATCATAATATGGATGGATTGGTTAGTGAAACAAAGAGCTGTGATGAACTGTGGTAGCAGGGTGATCCAATTTAATTCGATTGGTCATCCTAGATATGAATTTGTGGGAAGCCGAGGAGGGACCTCGATCTCTTGGATTTCGTCACTTGAGGTTACTAAGCTGCTTAATGAAGGGTGTCAAGGATTTTTAGCGTCTGTTGTGGATTCGACAATCATGGAATCAAGGCTAGAAGACATAGCCGTGGTGCGCAATTTTCCCGATGTCTTTCCTCAAGAATTGCCGGGATTGCCACCTAAGCGAGAAGTGGAGTTTGTAATCGAGTTGGCCCTTAGGACGAAGCCAATCTCTAGAGCGCCATACAGGATGGCCTTGTTAGAGTTGAAGGAGCTGAAGGTTCAGATGCAGGAACTACTGGATAAAGGGTTCATCCGCCCTAGTGCGTTACCGTGGGGAGCGCCAATGCTGTTTGTGAGGAAAAAGGACGGGTCATTGCGTTTGTGCATTGACTATCGGCAACTAAATCAGGTGACCGTCAAGAACAAGTACCCACTACCAAGGATTGACGACTTGTTCGATCAACTTCAAGGGGCAGCAGTGTTCTCTAAGATAGACCTGAGGACGGGCTATCATCAGCTAAGGATCAAGAAGGAGGACATACCAAAGACGGTATTTCGTACTAGGTATGGACATTATGAATTCACCGTCATGCCTTTTGGACTGACTAATGTCCCAGCTACCTTCACGGATATGATGAATCGGATATTCAAGGAGTTTTTGGATCAGTTCGTCATAGTGTTCATCGACGACATCCTGGTGTACTCGAAGAGCCCTGAAGAGCATGAGGAACACCAAGTGTAGTGTTACGGACCCTAAGAGAACACGCACTCTATGTCAAGTTTAGCAAGTGTGAGTTCTGGCTCAATCGGGTAGCGTTTCTTGGTCATATAATCTCTGGAGATGGAATCTCGGTGGATCCAACAAAGATTGAAGCAGTTGCGAATTGGCCGAGACCGACGTCAGTTACAGAGATTAGCAGTTTTCTAGGTCTGGCAGGATATTACAGACGGTTTGTGGAAGGATTCTCGTCGATAGCTACTCCGATGACGTGGTTATTGAAGAAGAAAACGAGGTTCGAATGGACAGATAGGTGCGAAGGGAGTTTTCACGAGCTTAAGCATAAGCTGACGACCACACTAGTGTTGATGATACCATCTGGTCCTGGAGGGTTTGAGATCTATAGTGATGCGTCACTAAAGGGATTAGGATGCGTTCTAATGCAGCATGGTAGAGTTGTTACATATGCATCGCGACAATTAAGGCCGCAAGAACAGAACTACCCTACGTACGAATTGGAGCTTGCAGCGATCGTCTTTGCATTGAAGATTTGGAGACACTATTTGATTGGAGAAAGGTTTCAAATCTACACGGACCACCAGAGTTTGAAGTACCTGTTTCCCCAACAAGAACTGAACATGAGATAACGCCGTTGGATGGAACTGCTTAAGGACTACGACTGCGATATTCTATACCACCCTGGGAAGGCTAATAAAGTCGCGGATGCACTGAGTCGGAAGTCGAGCGTAGCACATATGATGGTTAAGGAGTGGACTCTGCTCGAAGGAATAAGAGATTCGGAATTAAAGTTCGAGGTAAGTCACCTCTCGGGTTTGTTAGCTACTCTGAGGATAGAACCGGAGATTCAGGCAAGGATTAAGGCACTACAAGCTACGGACCCTGATAGCCAAAAGATTGTGTGTATGGACGCGACTAAGAGAAAACCCGACTTTCAAGTATCCGAAGATGGGATCTTGAAGTTTCGTGGGCGTTTGTGTGTGCCCAAAGACGAGAAACTAAAGGAGGAGATTTTGTTAGAGGCTCATCGAAGCAACTACAGTATTCATCCGGGCAGTACGAAAATGTATCAGAATTTGCGTTAGCATTACTGGTGGAATGGAATGAAGGTGGATGTGGCCAAGCACGTGGCTAAGTGTTTGGCCTGCCAACAAGTGAAGGCACAACACTGTAAGCCTGATGGATTGCTCCAACCGTTGGAAATTCCCGAGTGGAAATGGGAACATATCACAATGGACTTCGTGACAAGCTTGCCAAGGAGCCAGAGGGGCAATGATTCGGTTTGGGTTGTGGTGGACAGGTTAACTAAGTCTGCACACTTCATTATAATGCGAAAGGATTTCGCCTTGGATAGATTGGCTGACTTGTATGTGCGACTGATAGTACACTATCATGGAGTGCCGGTGACTGTCACTTTAGACCGTGACCCTAGATTCACATCAAACTTTTGGAAGAGTCTACAGACCGCTTTGGGAACGAAATTGCATTTCAGTACAGCTTATCACCCACAGACAGACGGTCAGTCAGAGAGGACGATACAGACACTCGAGGACATGTTGAGGGCATGTGTAATAGATTTCAAAGGGGGTTGGGAAGAACAGCTGCATCTGGTTGAGTTTGACTACAATAACAGTTATCAACAGAGTATCAGAATGGCACCGTTTGAGGCATTGTATGGCAGAGCTTGCAGAACTCCAATGTGTTGGGATGAGGGTGGCGAATGGAGTATAACAGGCCCAGAGCTAGTTCAGCAATCGGTTGAGGCAGTAAAGGTTATCAGAGACAGACTGAGGACTGCTCAGAGTCGTCAAAAGAGTTATGCAGATAAGAGACATAGACCTTTGGAATTCCAGGAAGGAGATCACGTTTTCCTTAAGGTTTCATCGATGTGAGGTTTATCTCGATTTGGAAAGAAAGGAAAATTAAGCCCAAGGTACGTAGGTCCATTCGATATTTTGGAACGAATTGGGACTTTAGCCTATCGTCTTGCCTTGCCGCCGAATTTGTCACAGGTTCACAATGTATTTCACGTGTCGATGCTGAGGAAGTACGAGCCAGACCCAACTCATATACTCGATCATGAAGTCATCAAAATGGATGACAGAGTTTCATATGTGGAGAGGCCAGTTCGGATAGAGGACAGAAGAGAACAGGTTCTAAGGAACAAGACAGTTCAGTTGGTGAAAGTAATCTGGGAGCATCATGGGACCGAGGGAGTGTCGCGACCTAAAATTAGGAAATTCCAGGTTAATGGATTACTCGATTAATTAAATGAATTAACTAACCTAGCACGAGCTCTCCCAAGCTCTACCAATTCGTAACTTAGGTTTATGTTCAAATGATTTAAATTTTGGAGCCGCCACTAATCTTTTCTTGGTAGGTAGATTAGATACCTAAAGAAAGTATCGGGAGAATACTTTATTTTCTGCTAACCAGAGATTTAAGTTCGGGGACTTGATTATGTTAATTTTCCAATTAACACCCTTTCGGTACCATTCTTGCGAAGATTTGTTGAACTGGAAAATTCAATTGATTCAATTTGAAGACCAAGGTACAATTATATTTTCTTTTTGGGTTTTTCTTGATTAAATGCATGCTATGTAAATGCAACTATATGACATGAATAATGATGATATTGAGAAAATGGGTTTTGATGCACATAAAAACGTGAATTCTAACTACATGGCATGCAATATGAAATCTAACCTATATGACGTGCGACATGATTTAATTAAACTACATGACGAGCAAGAGTATTCTACCATGACATGCGAAATTTGAGGGTTTTATTTTAGCTTAAATGACATGCAAATTAAACTAGCAAAACTAAAACTGTGTTCTAAATGACATGAAAATGTATGGATGACATCTATGGTATGCATGAATGACATGGAAATATGTATGAACTATACTATATGAAATGCACATGAATGACATTTTTTGGTATTTTTTATGTTATTTATGAGAAGAAGAAAAAAAAGGAAAAAAAAAGGGGAATCAAATACTAATATAATGAACATTGAGCATAGTACACCTTAATATCCGAGATTTTCGATGAATTTGCTTCGTACCCAAAGTTTAGGGTCGGAAGGGAATTTATTCACGTCGTACCCCGGGGGTGGGGTCGGATGGTGAATTTAAATATCATGAAATTGGTCGGTCCGATCCCAAAGTTATGGGATGAGACGAACAATTTCATTGTGCGGATGGCGTCGTACTTCGAGGGTGAAGTCGGATGGCCATACACAAATTCCGAGGGATAAAGGCACAAGGGAGCATGTACTATACTCAAGGTGGATTATAAAAATATTTGATTTAGACTATAATATATAAAAACAACAACGCACTTTTCGGCCAACTAGGGGGATTGCCGAATTTTGAAGGGGATAGGCCCCTATCCACAAAGGATTTCACATTTTGTTAAAATTTGAAAGATTATCTCTTAGGATTTTAGAATGATTAAGATAATTTACCAAATTTTAAAAGATATGATCAATTAAGACCAAAGCTTATCCGATATCCTCAAGATATGATTATATATGCACAATATCTTTAAGATTTCAAATTACTTGAAAATCGAATCACAAAAGATATTCAATGTTCCGACAATTCCACCTAAAACCGAAAATATCCCCCATATCCATAGAATCAACTTCAAGTTTCGAGAACTCAGATTGGGCATCCCTTATCAGTTTCGAAAATTTAAGATACTTGCTGATTAAGTGCTACGTTTTTTGTGTTTGCTCAGACTCATGATTATCCAATTAACTTGTTAGATTGTGCAAACCAAAACACAAGTTGACCAAGATAAACCTCCATGACAGTTTAAGCCTCAGCAAAATCCGTATCTCAACCGAAACATATACAATTTCCCGAACATTGCATGAACTTGAGGGAACATCCGAATTCTCAAATCAGATTGGTCTTTTCTTGCGAGCAATCAAACAAGATTGAATTTTTGACGAAAAAAGTATTCTCTTTTAGCAAAAGAAAATCAATCAATGTTCAATCAACAACATTAGTAATGAAAACATGTTGATATCAACAATTAGGATGATCATTACCTAACTTTGACAAGATCGTTGAATTCGTGTTCCTCAAGCCGCCAATGATAAGCTTAATGACGGACTGGACAGCGCCTGGATTTGCTTCCGATGGCACCAAATCAGCAGTTAATCGACACCGAACAACAGCTAATCGATCACCGAACCACAGAGACTTCGCAGACCAAATTTCAGATCAAACGGGTACCGGACAGCCACTAGAACGCGCCGAAAACAGCATGCAATTTGTTTTCATCGCAGTAGCGAAACAGTAGCAAAAGAAAAAAAACCAAATTGACCATGAATAATAGCACAAACCGCCCAGCAGACTTTGAATCGTTGACTGACCAACCGGTGTAGACCACTTGCACACCAGTAGGAAGCAAGAACAGCCCACGTGCATGTAGCGGCAGGAGGAATAAAGGCAATTTCGCTAGAGGGCCTCGGCTGAACCTCTCTTTCTTCCTCCTGTATTCTCGTGTCGCCCTCTGCTATTCTGAAATTTTTTTGAACCCAATTGCCGGCCCCGAACCCTGTGTCTTAAGTTAGTTTATATAGATATAAACTAAACCTAGTCCTAGTAAGATTGATCATAGACCGTAGGATTAGGCTTGGGTTGTAGGATTAGATTAGGACTGTTAGATTAAAAAAATCTGATATTCAAGAGTCCTATATCCTAAAATACTATGTAATTTTCAACCAAATAAGGATGTGCATGGGCTTGGCTGAGGACTCTCCCTTTTTACTAACTCAAGTTTGCACGGGCCGACTCTTAATTAAAGTTCAGTGAGGCTCCTTTCTTCAAGGAATTTTCGACTGGCATGTCTCCCAAATGTCGAAAACATTTTGTCAATTTTAGTCCAAATCGCCTGACAGATTAAGCTCAAATCCTCTGCCGCCGATCCAATTTAGTATGCAAAATGCAATGCAATGCAGAGAAAATAAAATATGCAATGCATGAGGAAATATTTTTGGCGAGAATTAATACTCATTTTATAAATGATTTAAGGAAAATCAAAATTTAGGTGTCAACAGGGAGCCACCTGGGAAAGCGAAGAAGAAATGAGGCGTTAGCACCCCCATTTGTTTGGATAGTTTGTTTTGTTGTAAATTTCGAGGACGAAATTTTTGTAAGGGGGGAAAAGTTGTGACATTCTGGAATTCGACCCATTTTCGGGATTTATATAATGAATGAGTATCTTGTTGATACGCTGCAGTTTAATCTCACTTAGAATTGATCACTCTTGAGAAGACTAACCATTAGGGAGAGGCTAAGTAGGAATTAAGTACGTGGATCTAGAGACTCGATTACGGATTGGTATTTTGGCCATAAGGATTGGCGAGGGAATATTTTGTACCACTATAGACCGATCCAAGAACGGTTAATGAACGATTTGTAAATACCATACAATTGGATCGCGGGTGATTCCGTTATACCACCGTATGGATTGCAAACGTCCCAAAACCAATCTCTAAATATCGCGTCCTCCGGTACTAGTGATTTACCCTCGCAATTACATAACAACCAAGGCCGCCATAATTCGAGTAGCTCAAGCGCGATTAGATAATAAATCGATCGCGGGTCGATACGCATAACTCCTAAAAGCCGCCCGTTGGTTTGAGATTTGCTAAAGTCGTATTCAATCGGTTTTGACCGCGAATTAGATTCCGAATCCGGGCGTCAAATTTTCAAGGATATCAATGCTAATATTTGGACGTCGCCTCATTGGGGTTTAGTGTTCGTTGGCCAGCCATACCGATCGCCCGAACTAAAATTCACGGCCTGTCTTAAAGTTACAGAATGTCGATTTTTGCTTCGCGGTATTCATTTGCAAGAGCCAAATGCCTTCATGGGAATTTGAACTTTTGAAAACCCCATCAACCACCCCAAGTCACCTCTTGAAACCCCAAGACCAACTCCCACCTACTCCCACTCAAGCCTAAGATCAAAGGATGTGTTCTTGCCATTCTCTCTCCACCCTTGCACTCTCACTCTCACTCCCTTCTCCCTTAGCCGAACTCCCTCATTCTCTTTTCCTCCTTGCGCCACCGACCAGCAACCTCACCGCCGCCGTCTAGATGCCTCACGCCGTCGCCGGTCCAGCCGCGGCCGTTCAGCCTTGCACCGCCGCCGCCGCCCAGCTCGCCGTGGCACCGCCATCCGCCGCTGCTGCCGTGTACTTTGGGGGCTGCACTTGGGTGTTTTGTGCGGATTTCAAGCTTGGATTTGGGTAAGCAAGCCTCTAATTCTTGTTTAGGGTGGTAGGTTATCATGGATTAGCTTAGATGTGGATTTTAGTGAGTTTTAGTGGCTGCTAGTGTACTGTTCATTGAAGGCCGAACACTGTTCATCGAAGAAAAATATTATTCATCGAAGATCCAAAGATTTAAAAGTGTTCGGGATGAATATTAGAGCCCTTGGATGATGATGTAGGTGGTTAGAAACATGATTAGTGTAGGATGTTAATCCTAGATGGGTTTAGGGATGAGTTGCACTTGAATGAGGGGTTTTATGTGCATTTTGGGGGCTGCCTTAGGGGGACCCGAAAATGGGTGACTTCGTGTTGATGTGTTGATGTTTGATAATGCAATTGATGCATTAGTTAGTATGGTTGAGGTGGTGGAAATTGGTTGTGCTCAAAAGTTCGGTGTGCGGCTCGGTTGAGAGAGTTGTGTACGGATGTGAATTCTGGGCTAATTTAATTGTACCCTAGATTATGTAGATTAATTTATAACCTCGTGATGTGCACGTGTGATTGGGTGAGCCGTATGTGTGAGTTATGCCTTGATGCGTGTTACGCGGGGCTTGTTTGTGAAAACCAATGCATTGTAGTGATAATATGTGATTTGAACTCTGAGGCGTTAAACACGGGGTGTTGTGCAATGCTGAGGCGTTAAACGTCGGATTTGATGTCTGACTGGTTTTGGACTTAAACCTGATTCGTTAAACGCGGGTTGTGACGTGTACCTGAGGCATTAAACGCGGGTCGCGATCTTTTCAAACTTGAGCAATATATATGTTTATATACGTATATATGAAGCACTGCTGAGTGCTAAGTGTTGCAATTGTGGCCTGAGCTGGTGGGATTTAATTATGCTGGTTATGCCCAGCTTGTTTTCCTCATGATGTGAAACTGCTAGTTCGGAGGGTTTAAACTGCATGCTAGGTTGGTCTGATAGTACGTGTCGTCCTAAGCGAGACTTAGGGGTGAGCTTATTGAAATTTATTCTCATAGTTGTAAGTAAAATATTTCAGACCTCCGACCCTGAGGAAGCATGGTCCTACCGCCGCGTTTTGGGATACCAAGGCATATTCGGCGCTCAGTGACGAAGTATACCAGGAGGGGTGGTGCGGTTTATTTTAGGCACTATAGTACAGTGTGGATAGATGTAGGCGGAGATCATTGGATCCCTCGTACCTATGTAGCATGGTCCCAGCGTGTAGGAGATGAGGTAGTTAGTCCTCTGCAAGGTTTTGACGTTCCTAACGCCAATGGCGGAGTGTGGGACCCCATGGAGCTAGACCCAGTGGAGGCGATGCCAGCTGACGGAGAGGTCACAGATCCTGACACCGGACCTAAGGAGTCCGAGCCTGAGGAGGAACCGATGGAGTCAGACCCTGAGCCGGAGTCTGATGGTGGGGACTGAAGACATAATTACGTTCCCTCTCCTTTTTGGTGTATCTCCGTAGCGGATGTAGGCTGACCGACCACTGATCCCTTTTTGTAGCGCGTGGTCGCTTTTGGGTGAACATGTCTTTTGTGTAATCAGATGTTGTGTTTTATGATATGATCTTCATGCCTGGCTTTCTCTCTCTTCTCTATTCCTCTCTCTTATTGTTGTTTGGGTGTTGAGTTCGTTTCCGCTAGCATTCGCTTTAAGATCTTAACCTTTCTTGTCTTTTGTGTAATCAGATGTTGTATTTTATGATATGATCTTCATGCCTGGCTTTCTCTCTCTTCTCTATTCCTCTCTCTTATTATTGTCTGGGTGTTGAGTTCGTTTCCGCTAGCATTCGCTTTAAGATCTTAAGCTTTTTATCTGGGTCGGCGACTAGCCCTGGGATGTCGCAAATCTTATCGACCGCCGAGGGGTGTCGCGCGCTCGTAGGACGCGAGACGTGACATCTGCTAATGAATTGAGGAGGCTCGCCAAGTGTCAAACTTGATACGTGAGCTCAAGACAACGGGTCATGCTCTAACTGATGAATAGTAAGTTCAGGCTCTCTTCCTAATAGTTGGGAGCATATGAAGATCAACATGACTCATAATGAGAATATCATAACATTTGATGATATAGCGCGTCATCTGGAGTTAGAGGATGAGCGCCTAGAGGCTGCTAGATCTATGCTTATGTTGCTAAATTTAATTCACGTAAAGCTTCGGGCTTTAAGCGCAAGTGGAACTATAAATTCAACAACAAAGGGAAGGAGATTGGTCAGGCACCCAAGAGAGCTAAAACCCTCCAACGCAAGAAGCGAGGTGGGAAGAAGGACAATACCAAGATGAAATCTACAAATGTGACAAGATGGGTTACTTCACTCGTGAATGCACTAAGCCGAAAGGAGTAGCAAATTACTCCATTGCTGTAAGTAATGCTCTTGTATCTAGCACTATAATGCTTGCTGAATCACATCCTATGTGGACTGTGGACTCAGGAGCAACAGACAATGTAGCTAGAGATCGAGGAGCATTAATCAAGTATCATCGGATACTGCCTTGTGATATATGGATATATGTTGGAAATAACTCTAGAATTGATGTGAAAGGTATCGGCACGTGTAAATTAAACTTACGTGGTGGTCGAATTCAATTCCTACATGATGTCCTCTATGCTCCCGATGTTCGGTGGAACTTGGTCTCTATAGTTGTCTTTCTAAGCTTAGGTTATATTTTGAATTTCTATGGTAATTGTGTTGATATAAAGTTTGGAACAGTTGATTATGGTCCTGGTTATGTACTGAATGGTTTTATGTTTTGAGACATTGAATTTGATGTGTTTAATGTCAATGTTGATGGTTGTTTTTTCTTTAATTGCATTTTTCAATAATGTGAACAATGATGCAAATGTTTGGCATGCTAGACTGGGTCACATTGGGTTAGAAATAATGAAAAGATTAGCTAGAGAAACCATTTTAGGGTCACTCGCTAAAATCGATCTACCCATATGTGAACATTGTCTAGCAGGAAAACAACTATCAAACCATTTGATAAACGGAATCATGGCTAATTTTCCATTGCAACTTGTACATTCTGATATTTGTGGTCCATTGATTGTGAGGGCGAGGCATGAAGCCTCATATTTCATCACATTTATAAATGACTTCGTGCGATTCGGTTATGTTTTTCTGATCTCCCATAAGTCAGAAGCATTGGATTGCTTTAAACGAAATATGAGTATGGTAGAGAATCAATTAAACAAAACAATAATGACACTAAGAACCGATCGCGGACATGAGTATCTATCTAAGTAACTCAGTCTCTTGTGATGAAAGGGTATTATAAGACATTTGACTATTCCTGGTATCTCACAACAAAATGGGGTTGTTGAGAGAAGGAGTAGAACCCTATTGAAAATGGTTAAGTCTATAATGGCACAGGAAAATCTATCGATCTTATTTTTGGGAGATGCATTATTGACTGCCGCCTATTTACTTAACCATGTGCCCTGTAAGTCAGTCACTTCCACTCCTTATGAATTATGGATTGGTAGAAAATTAGTTTTAAGCAATCTGCGACCTTAGGGGTGAGCAGGATATGTTCAGGACTCTTCCCATAGATATGATAATTAAAATCCTAGATGGAAGAAATGTATCTTCATTAGATACTCTGAACACTCCAAAGAGTATGTATTCATAGGTGAACAAGCTGATGGAAGTGTGACTGAAACGGAGTCACAAGATGTCATGTTCTTGGAGAATGATTTTCCTAATAGAGGTGAGATGATAAGGTTTTTCAGTAATATGATAACACACCCACTAATGTTGTTTAGGAAAATAATGATTTATCTCAACATATTGGACCTAGTGGAAGTATAGCATCATCTAGTGAACTGAATCAACAAGTATTTAAGATTAGTAATAGTAATCGTACAAGCATTCCCGGTTGTCGTTTTGAGATTGAAGGGAAAACATTTATGATTGCTAAATAAGACGATGCAGAGCCTAAGACAGTTGAAGAGGCTCTCCCATCTCCTAACAAGGAAGAATGAAAAAATGCTTTGAAAGATGAAATGGAGTCTATGAAAGCAAACCATGTCAGGGACTTGGTTGATCTACCACCCGAATGCAAGGCTATTGAAAATAAATGAATTTTCAAGATCAAGTGTAGGGCGGATGGATCCATTGAAAGTATAAGGCTCGCCTTGTGGCGAAAGGCTATACTCAATAAGAGGGCATAGACTATGAGGAAAACTTTTCACCAGTTGTAAGGTTTGCCTCTATACGCCTTATCCTAGTTATAGTCACAAATTTGGACCTAGAATTACATCAAATGGATGTAAAAGACATCATTTCTCAATGGAGGACTAGATGAGAAAATCTATATAAAGCAACCGATAGGTTTCATAGCTAAAGGTCATAAGTGAAAAGTTTGCAAGATTCATTGTTCGATATATGACCTTAAGCAGTCATCTAGTTTTTCATCGAGCCATAATTTTTGAGTTTACGATTATCGAAGAAGATCACTGTGTGTATGTCAAACGGTCCGAGGATAAATTTGTGATATTATCATTTTATGTGGATGATATTCTATTAGCTAGGAATGATAAGGGTTTAGATATCACCATAAAAGAATGGTTATCCTTTTATTTTCGAAATGAAGGACATGGGAGAAGCTGCTTTTATATTGGGAGTTAAGATAGAAAGTGATCGTTCAAAGGAACTTTCTTGCTCTATCTCAAGAGTCTTATATTAAAAAAAATCTTGAACGTAACAATATGCAGCATTGTAATCCCAATGATACCATTATCATACAAGGTGAATGCCTAAGCTCAGAGATGTGTTCTAAGATTCCAGCACACACAAAAAATTGAAATGGAAATTGTTGCTTACTCTAGTGCAGTCGAGAGTTTGATGTATGCTATAATGTGTACTCGACTCGATATTTGTGATGCTGTTGGGTTAGTGAGTCGCTACCAGTCAAATCCTGGTCAAGCACGCTGGAAAGTAGTGTAGAGGATTTTTAGATACTTTGAAAGGCAAATATGGACTATCCACTGCATTTTCAAGGGAGTTATATACGTTTAATTGGTTACTCCGATGCTGATTGGGGAGGACACCTAGATGAGCGTAAATCGATATTTAAAAATGCATAGCTCTATGTACGATGGAGGCTGATTTTAATGGCATGCTCTACTACAGTACAAGAAGCAATTTGGCTACAACGTTCTTGGAAAAATTAGCCATTGTCACTGACGTTCCAAGACCAGTGATAGTTTATTGTGATAGTCAAGCAGTCATAACCTATGTGAAAGATTTTAAGTATCATGGTGCGACGAAGCGCATTGTTATAAAGGATAACTTCATTAGAGATATAATAAGACTAGCACAAACACACATATATTGTTGAAAGGTATGTCATCAGGCAATGATTGGCTCACTCAAATGAGCAATCGCCTCAAGCGCTGTAGTAAGCGAGTTGAGATGAGACAGTATGTACGAAAGATGCTGGAAGAGCAAATTCGGTACATAGTATTTTTACGTTGCCTTGATTGGAATCAAGATGAGGTCTATGATTAATATGTGATAAGATCGAACATGATAGTCCCACAATTATGTATGCCTAATGTGAGTGCTTAATTGGGCGATGCTGATAGCGAGCTGATATAGCACTCAGGCTAAACATTTGTACGTGAGAAGCATGTGACTATGTTTAGGCTAAGATCCGTATAGTATTTATGTTTTGATAAATGACATACGCTCTTATGGAAAGAGAAATTCGCTATAGCATGTAATTCATACTACATGTGCAGTATTCGACCGATAAGGGAGATGAGTATAATTATCCCTATTTACTCATCGTGTGAGTCCTTAAGGTAATTTATGAATTGATTACCTCATTTTGTACCCTATGTTACTTCTGACTATGTTCTCAAAGTGACGGATCAATGTTGCTGCTTTAGCTTGTTACCGATAGTCATGAAATTAATATGGCTTTATGAGACGTGTCTAGGAAAGCAGTTGTTCTAAAATGGAGAGAGATATGAGTGCGAAGGAAGACTATTGTTGTTTTACATTTACACTTGTATTTACTGGTCGACCAATTATATCGTCTTTTGTGAGTGCGGATATAATTGTAAATACATAGTGGGTAAAGAATAGTCAAGTATAGCCTTTAACGAATAGGTATACTTGGACTGATGTAACAAAATATGATTGGGGTACTATGAGACATTGGTTTTCCTTTTAGGGTTGTAGCTGTTCTGTATTCCTAACAGGTGCATAAGTGAGCTCCCAAGTGCAGGTGTACTCACATGTCGCACGACGTATTTGCAAGTATGAATTGTTTCTAAAGTAGACGATATTGATTGCCTTTCATTCTTGATAGAAGATTATCAAGCTCTTCATGTCCGAGTGGGAAATGTAATAATACGTCCATGAAGAGGTGTATTTGAGCGGGCCCCACAAAGAGGTGCCTTTTGAATGGCAACCTTCTTATCTATAACTTTGAAAGGGTATGAGAGATAATGAACGTTCGTATAGAAAACTAATGTACGTTCTTCCCATTGCTCTCTCAAGAACAAACACTCACACCAAAGGCAAATATCGTTACTTTGAGAATCAATCGTCATTTATGTCGTGGAGCATGAATATTTTCCTCTGTGATCATATTCGGACCATAGTGGGTTGAAGATATGTCAAGGACGCGTCGGTGATTCAATGACATTCTTGGGCAATTCCGCAATCGAACATCGATAAAGGTTAGTCGAATTCTTCGATGCTAAAATTCCAATAGTATCCAAAGTATGAAGTGAAAGACTGATGAAAATTGGAAGGACCTTTTATTGAGTTGAACGAATCATGAAGAACGGGAAGTTCGTGGAGATTTGGAGGTATGATGCGTGCGTAGACAGTGATTCCGTCGGTAAGACTTTTTGTGAGTTGTGTGATGTAATCGGTGATGACAAAATGAAGTGTATGAATGGAAATGGGGGATTTCGGGAATAGGTGTTTGGATGAGTGTATAAAGCAATAACGAACTGATAGAGTACGATCATCACCAAGGCATGAAGGACGCACTACCAGCCAAGGATAAAGATCGGGATTGGATAGAAGCTTACCACCAATGCCTAAAGGTTAAACCACTAGTCAAGGATAAAGGGCTTTTGGCTCACCATCAAGGAGTAATCCACTCTCCAAGAATAAAGATGCCGAGGGTAAACAATTCAAGTCACGAAGAAGAATTCTCATTCATTCAACATTATGCGTTACAATGGAGAACTCTCCTCATTATATAGAGGGACTCGGACATAGAAAATAGAATAACAATAAAGACATGGGGATTAGACGATCATAGAAACTCCTCGAACAATAAAGACACATGGGAACTAGAAAGCAATAAAATCCCTAGGAGCCAGAAATTATAATAAAAGACCTAGGAACTTAGAAATGCATTAAAGGCATAGAAACTAATTTTGATTCTTCCAAATTCGTGCTCCACCCTTGACGAGCAACTAACCGCCTTGGGATATCTCCAAATAATCAATGAAATGACTCAGATTAGTCTCCCATCGATATGTTGTTGGTCCGCAATGAAATCAGCAACGTTCTTGGAGAATTGATAACACTCTGGTCGTCACACATTGACACATGTATTATCAATCCAACATAGCAAGTTGTAACCATAATCTGTCTTGGCCCGAATGAACATAGACGTTGTTGTACTTGTCGATGGGGCCAAGTTGATACTTGTCGATGGAACCATGTCGGAACTCAAAGATTGTTCCGATAAGTTGGATGCTCCCGCATCAAGGTACCAGACAAGTTGAATAGCTTATATAATCTTAGATCACTGAGATACTGAGGAAGACCAATGAAAAGTGGTTGGATATAACTAGGAAGCCAGATATGACCAAAGTTTGGGTATTAGCAATGTTTACAATAGAATATCATCAAGGCATTGAATATCATCAGAGTACTCCGATGGCTGAATATCAATGAGCACATGTTCTAGCTGCGACGAGATTCTAGACACGATCTTCACCTTTCGTTGACTCCACCTCTTGGAAAGAGACAGCGGAGAAGAAATGTTTTATAAACGCATAAAATCAAGCTTCAATTTTTTATATGGAAAATCAACCATAATTAAAAGGGATATTTTCCTTGTATATCTAATCTAATCTAATCCTCAGTGATGAAATCAACCATCTTCTTGATCAATTGGTCAGCCCTCTCGTTCTTGCTAAACAAATGAAAGCAATGTCCCTCATCCTTAGCCTCCTCAAGCTCCGCTTTCCCCTTCCACTCGCTCCCGCACAGCGTCTCATAGTACTTCACCCCTCTATCCCTCAGCCAATCCTTCTCCGCCACGCACACCAGCACCTTCTCGCACGCCATCTTCGGCAGGTCCGGGTCTACAGCCGGGTTCAGCTTCGGGTCGTCATCGAGCCCGGAGCTCGTCGGGCACATGAACTTGTACATCTCGTCCGTCTCTTTGCCTCCGAAGAACGGGTGCACGATCAGCATGCCCCTGATCCTGACACCTGCCAATCCGGCCGCGCCGGCTCGGACCGCCACATACTGGCCTATGTTGGCTCCGGCACTCTCCCCCGCTATGAAGACCTGCCCGAGATCCGCGAACTGGTTCAGCCACGGTTCCGAGCCGGATCCGCCCGCGTGGCCCGCGATCCACTTTAGGGCTTCGAACGAGTCCTCGTAAGCAATGGGCAGTGGGTTTTCCGGGGCCAACCTTCAATTACCGGAAGTAATCATAAGTTGAGTTGGCACACGGTTACAACTATACATACAACATCGCTGTTACTATAGTATTACCCGGTAATGTTCAACTACGGTAATTGAACTTTAATATATTTAGCAATCTAAGTGATGGGATTTAGATTTGAGTTACCCAATATACCATATTTTCCTTGTTCGTTTTTTTCTTTTTCTTTTTTACAATTGATACAATTTGATCATAATCCGGCCAATATTTCAACACAGTGTTGACATTGCGGACACGTGATCATGATGTGTCCACCATGTCGGCACTTACATTGGAAGATGAACTTCGTCGAGAATTAGTCAGATCTTCATTAAATGTAAATCACTTAAAAAAACATGAAGGAATTTTTATAATACACTTTACATGACGCGATGTGATAGCTCATACGCATATATGCATGTGTTTAATAGGGAAAGATGCCAATGAAAGTTACCTAAAATTACTTTAGGGTGCATTTATTTCACGAAAAATAAATGATTTGAGAAGTATTTTTCTAAATATAATCACATTTCGACTCAAAAAAAATAAAAATATTTAATCACTTGTATCTCTTAAAAAAATTAAACGAAAAATGTTTTCATCATTCATGAAAATACTTAAAACTAAGCTATCATTGATTATGGAAATATTCCTCATTAACTAATTAACCTATGCATTATAAGCGATTATTTCTAGAAAGAATTTTTCCAAATCGTTTTATTTTTCTCAAAATATACATGAGTCCACCGACAAAAAATTCCTTATCTCAGAAATTTATACATTTTTCAGTCGACATGCGATATAATAATGTGGTCGGAGAAAAAATCATGACCACAGCCTTAATTAGTTGATGATATTAGTTAGTAGACTAGACACCATATCTTAAACCCTACTATGTGGTCCGTGGCGGCCCGCCTGACATCTACCATTCTTCGGAAATTCCTAAATTGCTAAACATTATGTTGCTGACCTGTAGACGTGTAAATCAACTTCTTTTAATTTTTCAATAATGTGTTAAACTTATAAAAGAATTAAGTGAAAATTAAATAAGATAATAATTCGAGTGGGAGAGACTAAAGAGTGATCACACCCTTGATATTAGTTGAATAGAAAGCATCACAATTGACGAATGACGTTGTTGGAGGGTACCTGTAACCGATGGAGATAGCGACGACATTGGCCCGAGTCACCATCGTGGAGAGGAAACCGTTCGACGCCGTATCGAACGGCGACCCCGCGCAGAACCCGCCCCCATGGTAGTGGACGAGGAGGGGCAGCTTCCGATCCGGCCCGTCGGCCTTGCAGGCGAAGATCCGGGCCGACACGCCGGTCTCGGGCGAGATGACGACGTCCTTGGTCTCGATCCCTGTTGCCAGGTCGAGCCCGGCTGGGATGGGCTTGACTTGGTCGAACAGCTTGTACTTCTCCACGCGTCCGTCCTTGTAGACCCTGAAGAAGGGGCGGAAATCGCGCGCTACCTCCGAAGCGCCGGGGTCCATTCTCTCCTTCTTGCTAGAACTATGTGAAATTCACAGAGAGAGAAAGAGAGAGATGACTGAAGATGATGAAGATGAAGATGAAGATGAAGAGGAATTTATGCGGTGACAAAGGACATAGAACAAGAGGGTAGGAGATAGAAGTCCAAGCCACACATTGAATGAACCATAAACTCGTTCGCTGGAATGGTTGGTGGAACCGTCTTGGCCGGTGTCGTTTCGGTGGGGACGTCTTTGTCGTTAGGGTTGGTGGCACCATAAAATCGGTTCGATGGATGAGAAAGTAACCACTGGTCAAACCTTCAAATACTCGAGTAGAGGAATCAAATAAAACTTTACGAACCTCTAAGTTATGGTAAATGATGATAGTTAAGGCTGGGATGGATAGTCTGGATATGATAACAAATTATTTTATCCGATATTTTGTGACGTTCTCCGGACCGATTAAACCCGGATATATACGGATAAGATGTCGCATAAGAAATTCAACACAAGGGGTGGGATAAACCCGAACGGGATAGAAAATTTTAGAAAATAACTAACAATTCCTATTATCTTCCAACGGAGTGAAGGAGTGATGCGTCTGGATTGCTTCGTTGTCACCACGCAAGGCCCGCCACCAAGATAGCTTATCATTGTCACTTCGAACCACATGATCACCTTCGCCTTCGACCACGCCGACTGTCACCGCCGGCTGACGATCATGTTCCTATGAGTGAGGGTGAAAAGGAGTCTAAAAACGTTCATCAAGGTTTGCATAGATCATCCTTTCCACCACCTCCTTGTCGTATACGTTCTTCATATGGAGCTTGACCTTTCACGCGTGGCTCATGAGCCGGTTGTTCACCTGCTGGTCGGCAAAGAACAGCCAGCATACCATCGGCTTCTTGGCGACCACGCTCTCGAGCGTCGAGTTCCACCCGTTATGCATGAGGAACGTCGCAACAACGTCATGGTGCAGAACCTCCTCCTACGAGCCCACCCCATGACGTACCCCTTCTCCATTGTCGCCTTCCTCAGCACCTCCAAGATGGCACCACCACTTTCTTCGGCTATGGAGTCTGGCCTGTTACGATACTCGGGCACGTCGAGAAAATAACGGGTTTAGAGGTGTAACGGGCGCCGCCCTTCCTCGCGCTAATTGCGCTACCTATTTTAATCTCATATTACGTATAATACAGAAGACGCATGCGGAAGCTTCAATACAAACAGGCAAGGCCGACACACAAAGGCATGCATAAGGGTAGGTACGCCTAAGGGTACGATCTCTTTAGGTTCACTACGGCTTACAATAGATAATAAGATCACTCCTCAGAATATGGAAAATACTTACTTTCATATATAAAACATTGTTTGGTACACCATCCTTTACAACAAAATAAATACTACTCTGGGAGGAATCAAAAGGGTACATCTACTCTCGAATACTATCCAATGTCTCCTTCACCATACTCCGACACCATCACTATTATCCTGAGCCACGGAAACCTAGGTATCTGAAAAAGGGTTCAACAACAAAAGTGAGCCGAAGCTCAACAAGTATAACATCTAAAGAAACGACTAAATTATCTAATCATCATTCAATCAAGCAGGGTCAACAAATGAGTCACGCTATGGCTTAACGGCTATTTCCATTGCTCTGGGCCGAAAACTATCATGACTAGGACCAGTGAATTTCGATCAATCTACAACATGCTCAGCAATTCACTCACAAATTGGTAAATCCGATAGCTCAAGTTCGTCATTCACTAATGAATCAGCATGTGGTACTAACTAGACATTGAACCCCTCCTTCTATTCACGGCCGAACCTCATCATGGGTTCCAATCAACAATTTACTATCAGCTAACAACGCACGAGGCGGTCAATCATCAATTCGGTTTACCACAGCTACGTCACCTTCAACTTAAATCAATAGGATCAATAACATGTCACTAACTTTCAAGCATCACCCCTTCCACTCTCATGGCCGAAACTCTCTATACTCGGTGCAAAGCAATTCATGCCAAACCGAAGCTAAACAAGATGATCCATCCACAAATCGTAGTTACCCAAGGCCTAGAGATATTCAAATAAGCAACGGATCGTTCATGCGCAAGCATTTCCCTTTCCATGCAAGCTAAAAACTCCACCGATACACCCATTTCCAAACTCCACCACACACGCTAAATCAAACGACGACCGAAAAATCTAGTGGTAAGGTTAGATATTCACTTGCCTTGAATTGAAGTACAAAGTAAAACGGAGCTCAATTCGCCGACGAAACGAGCTCAAACCGACCTTCCCTTCTAAGCACACATCGCGCGGGTCAAGGGCGGGCGATAGAAAGAAATCCGAGGTGTCGAGGGCTGTCGTCGGGGCTTGAAGACTCAAGGATTCGCTGACGAAAAGTCGAGGTGTCGCTGGCCAAAGACGAGGGAGCGAGGGGAGTGAGGGCGGACCAATCGAGAGAGAGGGCAAAGAGAAAGAGGGAGAGGGGGTTGTCCACGAAGAAAAGGGGGAGAAAATGAGGGAGGAGAGAGAAGGGGAGGGTTTATATAGGGGGTAGGTCGGTGAGCTTAGGGCTAGGGCGGTGGCTTCGCGCTCAAATCACGAACCAATCTCGCGCCGAGTCATTACTATAGGTGTTGTGCTAAGTCTGATCTGTTTTCAAAATCTAAACACGTTTTCAGAATTTTCTGGTTTCTCAAATGAAATGGTTTACGAAAGTTGGAATGTTTTGTATTTCGAACTGAAAGTGTTTACATCGTCCAAAAGGTTTTCCTGAGTTTGAACGGAAGCAGTTTTGTTGTGGCATATCATAGTACTGCATTTTAGATGATGGATAGTGACGAGCGGATGGGATACCATGGATGAGAAATGCCTAAGATGCCTCTTGGGAAGTTGGTGAAAGTCGGTTTGTGCCTCCGCTGTGTGATCGAAGAAGGCCCATGTTGTATGATCAGGGTAGCCTTGGATTGTGATGAGACCCATACGAGCTAGCCGGCCAGCGACCCGACAACGTCGTGGTGGGGTGTGTTTTGTGTAAAGACCGTAACCAACGAAATCCCAGGCATGGCATATGGATTGGTATTGAGAAATGGCAGAGATTGAGTGTGTCCTGAGTGATGATGGACATTGTGGTCTTGAATGATGTCATGTGAATTGACAAGTATGAGGAGCAAACTTGTGATATTTGTAGCGCAACTGTGAGAAAACGGCCTAGTGATATTGCTAGATGGATTTGTGAGTATTAAGGTCGGTGATGACCCATGGTAATGGTTAAGATTACAGGATGTGGTGACTCCCGAAGAATAGGTGATCAGAGTGGCATAGTGAAAATGTAGCACAACCACGTATTTTGGATTAGATGTTGACTCTAGAGAGTCTAAGTTTGTTAAGGAGGGGATACGGACTAAATTTCAGGGACGAAATTTCTTAAGGATTGGAGAATTGTGACCGCCTAAATTTTCTAGCAGATTGGATTAACGAACGGATTAGTCAATGTCAAGATTAAGTTATTAGTGATTACGAATTGGAGGTTTTATATTTTCATGTGGTGGTTTATTTGGGAGAATGGTATGGTCGGGCACGGTAAGAATTAAACGAACCGTTCACTCCCCTCCCTCATCAGACCGGGTCAGTACAAGCCCACCAGCTTTCGCCTGGTTCATCCCCAAGCTACACATCTACGAAGGGAGTCCCGTTCGACGAATCCCATACCAAGTCTTATGATTTTTAGTTATCCCGTGTCACTAGTCCTAGAGCGAGCTAACGGTTTATCAAGTCCGACAAAACATGATATGCTCATGCATGCGCATTCGTAAAATTTCACTAATTTAATGCAACAAATCCGTGCAATGCATGAGTAACCTCAACTCTATATCGTGTATCATCAACTATCGCAACATCAATCCTTACCTTAAACTGAACATTCAAATACCACGGGCGACCATCATATCAAAGATTAATTGCCTAGAATCAATCTATATAACTCTCTTTTGGTCGCCGTTCACAACAAAGTCGAAATCATTCAATCAGACTGGCCTATCGTCCAAAGTTAATATCTAAACCACAAAGCACAAGCTCAATCCACCCCTAGCACTTTACGATCCCGATTGCTTCCTTGCGAACATCTCACCATTTATCAGGGCCTTTCTATACTATCGATATCTAAAGCCATCAAGATACAACACAGATTCAAGCCTAAGATCCACAATTACCAATCCATCACAATTCCACATCCACAATCCGTCATACAAGGCTAACCATCAAATTCCAACGATTCAAACCTATCGATAAGTCGTTACCATTTCGACTTACCGTCCGATCCACCTGTCGATTATTATACCATATCCTCAAACATAGAGATCATTGGTCTTAAGCAGTGATCAACAAACTGCTTATCTAATAAGTAGCCTAAGCTACTACCAATCCCTTACCAAACACAATCACATGCACTTATAAGTTTTTAACGCGTGCATGTCTACCAAACACTTCATCCACTAGCGCACCTTATCACTCCATTGACCTGCTCTGATGCTAAACAATGTAATGGCCACCGCGACGTCCTAGGGCGCCGCCCTTCCTCGCACTACCTATTTTAATATCATATTACGTATAATACAGATAGCGCATGCGGAAGCTTCAATACAAACATGCGAGACCGACACACAAGTGCATGCATAAGGGTAGGCACGCCTAAGGTTACGACCTCTTTAGGTTCACTATGGCTTACAATAGATAATAAGATCACTCCTCAGAATATGAAAAATACTTACTTTCATATATAAAACATCGTTTGGTACACCATCCTTTACAACAAAATAAATACTACTCTAGGAGGAATCAAAAGGGTACATCTACTCTCGAATACTTTCCAATGTCTCCTTTGCCATACTCCGATGCCATCACTATTATCCTGAGCCACGGAAACCTGGGTATCTGAAAAGGGTTCAACAACAAGAGTGAGCCGAAGCTCGGCAAGTATAACATCTAAACAAACGACTAAATTATCTAATCATCATTTAATCAAGCAGGGTCGACAAATGAGTCACGCTACGGCTCAACGGCTATTTCCATTGCTCTAGGCCAAAAACTATCATGACCAGGACCAGTGAATTTCGCTCAATCTACAACATGCTCAGTAATTCACTCACAAATCGGTAAATCCGATGGCTCAAGTTCGTCAGTCACTAATGAATCAGTGTGTGGTACTAACTAGACATTGAACCCCTCCTTCTATTCTCGTCCGAACCTCATCATGGGTTCCAATCAACAATTTCCTATCAGCTAACAACGTACGAGGCGGCCAATCATCAATTCGGTTTACTACAGCTACGTCACCTTCATCTTAAATCAATAGGATCAATAACATGACATCAACTTTCAAGCATCACCCCTTCCACTCACATGGCCGAAACTCTCTATACTCGGTGCAAAGCAATTCATGCCAAACCGAGGCCAAACAAGACGATCCATCCACAAATCGTAGTTACCCAAGGCCTAGAGATATTCAAATAAGCAACGGATCGTTCGTGGGCAAGCATTTCCCTTTCCATGCAAGCAAAAAACTCCACCGATACACCCATTTCCAAACTCCACCACACGCGCTAAATCCAACGACAACCGGAAAATCTAGTGGTAAGGTTAGATATTCACTTGCCTTGAATAGAAGTACAAAGAAAATGAAGCTCGATTCACCGACAAAACGAGCTCAAACCGACCTTCCCTTCTAAGAACACGTCGCATGGGTCAAGGGGGGAGATAGAAAGAAATCAGCGGCATCGAGGGCTATCGTCGGGGCTTGAAGACTCAAGGATTCGCTGACGAAAAGCTGAGGTGTCGCCGGCCAAAGATGAGGGAGCGAGGGGAGCTTCGGGCGGACCAACCAAGAGAGAGGGCAAAGAGAAAGAGGGAGAGGGGGTTGTCCACGAAAAAGAGGGGGAGAAAATGAGGAGGAGAGAGAAGGGGAGGGTTTATTTAGGGCGTAGGTCGGTGAGCTTAGGGGCTGAGGCGGTGGCTTTGCGCTCAAATCGCAAACCAATCTCACGCCAAGTCGTTACTACATGCACCGAAATAATTATAACTCACCAACGGTCCGCCTAATTCTTACCGTGCCCGACCATACCATTCTCCCAAATAAACCACCACATGAAAACATAAAACCCTCAATTCGTAATCACCAATAACTTAATCTCAACTTTGACTAATCCGTTGGTTAATCCAATCTTCTAGAAAATTTAGGCAATCACAAGAGGTCATGTCGAGTTGGGGACCAGCATTCCTCAATCGGTAGGTTCACCTAAACCCCTACCTCACGTAACATTGGGAAACTACAATAGGAATAAATATGGCGATAGAAAGAAATCCGCGGCGTCGAGGGCTGTCGTCGGGGCTTGAAGACTCAAGGATTCGCTGACGAAAAGCTGAGGTGTCGCCGGCCAAAGATGAGGGAGCGAGGGGAGCTTCGGGAGGACCAACCGAGAGAGAGGGCAAAGAGAAAGAGGGAGAGGGGGTTGTCCACGAAAAAGAGGGGGAGAAAATGAGGGAGGAGAGAGAAGGGGAGGGTTTATATAGGGGGTAGGTTGGTGAGCTTAGGGGCTGAGGCGGTGGCTTTGCGCTCAAATCGCAAACCAATCTCGCGCTGAGTCATTACTACATGCACCGAAATAATTATAACTCACCAACGGTCCGCCTAATTCTTTCCGTGCCCGACCATACCATTCTCCCAAATAAACCACCACATGAAAATATAAAACCCTCAATTCATAATCACCAATAACTTAATCTCGACTTTGACTAATCCGTTCATTAATCCAATCTGCTAGAAAATTTAGGCAGTCACAAGAGGTCATGTCAAGTTGGGGACCAGCAGTCCTCAATCGGTAGGTTCACCTAAACCCCTACCTCGCGTGACGTTGGGAAACTACAATAGGAATAAATATGTATATGATGTGTAAACTAATTTGGAGCCAAATGAGATACGGGAGGATATCTCACTTTCTACGCAACCGAAAAATTCAGAGTCGAAGACTTGATTACACTAATTATCTAATTAGTACCCTTTCAGTACCTAAAGTTGATTGGTTTGTTAACTAAAGGGTTATTACCATGAAAAACCTCAAATTGATACACCTGTGAAAAATTTACCCAAAACTATTTTTTTGACCACGAAAAACCCCAAACTGGTACAGTTGTGACCAATTTACTCAAAACTATTTTTTTGATCACCAAAACCCCTAAACTGGTGCACTTATGATAAATTTATCCTAAACTATTTTATTTACAAGAAAAAATTCCAAACTGGTACACTTGTGACAAATTTACCCTCTGTTAAATTGGGTTAATACCACGAAAAATTTTAAACTGATACACATGTGACAAACAGAGTGTAAAACCCCCAAGCTGGTACACCCGCTAATTGCCACGTTCCATACAACTTAGCACTTTAACGGTTAGATTTAACGAAAGCTAATAGAAGGTAAATTTATCACAGATGTACCAGTTGAAGTAAATTTGTCATAAGTATACCAGTTTGGGGTTTTTTGTTATTAAAAAGATAGTTTTGAGTAAATTTGTCACAAGTGTACCAATTTGGGGTCTTCCATGGTATTAACTCTTAACTAAATTATTAAAGTAATCTTTAACCATTTTATTATCCTATGCCACTAAATGATATATATGCATGAATGCACAATCAAGGAGAAGTAGTAGACAATCACTATCAATGCGATAAAAAAGTGAAGTGTAGGAAAGTAAACTCAATAAAGCACCAAGAACAGAATATGATAACTCTATAAAAATATAGTTATTTTACCTATTTTAGACAACAAATAATGTCATATCTATGAACAAATATTTGGATTTCCTTTTATTTATTCAAATTTTCCTTGATATTATAGGATAATGAGATATGGAGAAGATAAGTAAAAAAAAAAAAGAAATCAAGATGCCACCCACAGAATTGTTAGAAGATAGAGACCAAATCATTAGAAGATTGCCTTTTTTTTAGGAGCTCTTAATGTAATCTTTAAAGATTTTTTTTTAGGAGCTCTTAATGTTATCCATAGGGATTTCTTTGTTTTTTGGAGTTTTGGATGTTATCCTATTTATAGGATAATATTGAGAGCTTGGGAGACGTCTACGTTTTTACCTTCGCATCGTTCTTTCATTGTTCTTGGAGTTTTTTTAAGTATTTTGAAGAGAAGATAAAATGGTGACAGAATTCTTGTTCTTTGATTCAAAATGTTTGATTTAATTTATATTTTTGTTTCGTTTTCTATTATGTGCAAATTTTCTTTCGTTAGGGCTATGATGTAGCCTGACCATGATGATATGAATTTCATGATGTTTATGTTTTACAAGTGATTTCATTCATGTGAGTTATATATTATTATTCTTAACGCTTTTAAGTGACTGGCCACCATTTGAATGATCTGATGTGCATGTTTGAGACTGAGAAGTGATAATATGCAATTGCTCCTTATAATATATAACCATGAATTAAAATGTGGATAGAAATATACGATGTAATTTGTGTGGCTTTCGGTGATAAGATGATCTAAAAGATTCATTGTAAACCGGGAATATTCACAGATTTTAATGCACTTATGTTTATTTAAATTCACATAGAGATATAGTGGATTAATAAATTGAGTAGGTTTACTATACCTAGAGATAGGATAGTAAATAGCAGTGGAAATTCCGCTATCACGTGTTTGATATCGTTCATGTATGCATAAAGATCTGAAATTCATGTCTAGTGGTTATGGTGAAATCGGATGCTCTAACGTATTTATTGATTGATTTACAGCATCTAGTTCTGAACTTTTGCTTTTAAGATTATCAATTTTATTTTATTCTCAATTCTATTTTTACTTATTAGATAAATTTTAGAATTAGTCAACTTTTAGTATTTAATTAGTTCATTAATCATCAATCTTTGTGGGACTATATATTTTCTCATCATTATATTACTTGTTCGACACGTTCATTGACATGTACACTTGTGTTGAGAATTTTACGAACAAGTTTTTGAATTTCAAATAAATACGTTAGAGCATTCGATTCGCCATACCACTAGACATGAATTTCAGATCTTTATGCATACAAGAATGATATCAAACATGTGATAGCGGAATTTCCTCCGCTATTTACTATCCTATCTCTAGGTATAGTAAACCTACTCAGTTTATCAATCCACTATATCTCTATGTGAATTTAAATAAACATAAGTGCATTAAAATCTGTGAATATTCCCGGTTTACAATGAATCTTTTGGATCACCTTATCACCGAAAGCCACACAAATAACATAATATATTTCTACCCACATTTTAAATCATGGTTATTTATTATAAGGAGCAATTGCATATTATCAATTCTCAATCTCAAACATGCACATCATATCATTTAAATGGTGTCGTCACTTAAAAGCATTAAGCACAATAATATATAACTCACATAAACGAAATCACCTGTAAAACACAAACATCATGAAATTCATATCATCATGGTCAGGCTATAACGTAGCCCTAACAAAAGAAAATTAAAACATAATAGAAAAAGAAACAAAAATATAAATTAAATCAACCATCTTGAATCAAAGAACAAGAATTCTGTCACCTCTTTGTCTTCTCTTCAAAATACTTAACAAAAACTCCAAGAACAATAAAGAACAATGTGAAAGTAAAAACGTAGACGTCTCCCAAGCTCTCAATATTATCCTATAAACAAAATAACATCCAAAACTCCAAAAAATAAAGAAATCCCTAACGATAACATTAAGAGCTCCTAAAAAAAATCTTTGAAGATAACATTAAGAGCTCCTAAAAACAAGGCAAGCTTCTAACGATTTCGTCTCTATCTTCTAACGATTCTGTGGATGGCATCTTGAGTTCCTTCTTCTTCTTTTTTTCCCTATCTTTTCCATATCTCATTATCCTGCAATATCAAGGAAAATTTGAATAAATGGAAGGAAATTCAAATATTTTTTCATAGATATCACATTATTTATTGCCTAAAATAGGTAAAATAACTCTATTTTTATAGAGTTATCAAACCCCCAAACTTAACATTTTGCTAGTCCTCGAGCAAAAGCAACAATAACACATATTGAATTCTTCCATGACATTCTTCCATAATTGTTTTTTTTTTTTTTTGGGGGTAAAGAAACATTCTTCCATAATTGTGCGAATTCACAATTCAAAGAAAAACACAAATTTCATCCAAACATTGAAAATAAGTTAAGACTAATTCTAACTATGTGATCCAATTGTGTGTGTGTCCCCATCTTTTCAAATTATATGCAATCCAAATAAATTCACATTGGTATGCAACTTCTCAAAAACTCTCTATAGTATGGCCAAATCTCATAAGTTTCCTTTTCATTCCTCTCTCCATTCATGTAAGCTAATCATCCAACCAAAAATCAATAGGACTTTCTCAGGTTGTAATGTAAGGCTAGGCTACGATGAGATAAGGATAAATTTAAGCTCAAATCAGCCATCAGCACATTGATTTCTAGGATATAATTAGAGCTTATGCCACTATCCCCAATTTCACTCCTTGAACATAATCTTTATGCCACCACTTATCATCATTCATTCATTCTTCTCTCTCTCTCTCTCTCTCTCTCTCTCTCTCTCTTTTCTTTTTCATTGCTTTGTGGCGAAGTTCCTCCCTAAGTACCTCCTGATATAACACGAACATTCCCAACCCATTGAGTATCCAAAAGGCACACTCAATTGAAAGTTGGATAGGGAACCATAAAAGCAATTTTTTTTTTTAACGATACACCCCAAACATCCATATCAATCAATTTTTTTTTCCATGCTCTTCCCTTCCTCCCAACTTGCTATTATGCTCAAATAAATTTTTCTCCTAAAAATAAACATGTTCATGAGGCAAGGGATAATGATATAATTTGATAAAAGCTGAGCTAAAATTATGTGGGTGTCAATGAAAAATTGGATAAGAATTAAGGCTCAACAAGGTGACTAGATATAAAAGTAAATAGGGTTTGCTTGAAAGGCTCAATCGGTCCAAAAAATTGCCTAAATCATTTTCTCAGTTACATGTAGCCTAGGATTTCGCCTCAAGAGAAATCAAACAAATTCTAAGATTTGGGTGAGATCTGAGAAAATCACACACTTCACACGAATGTTCTCTAGATGTACACCCAACTCAAAAATTAATGACTTTTAGTACTTAGTAAGTCGATCAACATAATCAAAATCAAAATTAACTCACATAGTTTGAACAAAATTTAAATTTTCTTAAGAATCGTAAAAATTCACAACAAGGAATGCAACCATGACAGAAAAAAAAATAGATTTGATTTAACAAAAAAAATTGTGTCTCCCCCCAAACTTGAATGGAGTATTGTCCTCAATGCGAAAAACAAAAGAAAAACTGGAATAAGAAAACTCCCCTTGTCTTAGGATTTTTCTATGGATGGTCTTGATAAAGAAAACTCCAACAAGCTGATCCCTCAAGAAAAAAAATTAACTTAGATAAAACAGAGAAAAATTAATCTTGTTTTTTTTTCGATTTTTTTTTCAAAAAAAATAAACTTAAAATTTAATAAAGAAACATAATGAAAATGCTTGGGTTGCCTCCCAAGAAGCTTTATAGTTTTTAGCCAAACTATCTCAAATGTTCAATGGTGGTCTTTTGCTTATTGTATCCACCTTCAAAATAGGGCTTCAGACATTGACCGTTCACCTTAAATGTGCCATTGGTGTCATCTACAACTTCAACTATTCCGTATGGAAATACCTGTGTGACTGTGAAAGGATCGGACCATTGGGATCGTAACTTTCTTGGAAAAAGTTTAAGATGTGAGTTATAAAGGAAAGCTTTTTGGCCAATTTCGAACTCTCTTATGAATATGTGCTTATCGTGCCATCTTTTCGTACGCTCCTTATACATCTTAGCATTTTCATAAGCCTCATTGTGAAAGTCCTTCAATTCATTCAGTTGCAACAATCTTCCTTCACCTGCGGACTGCATGTCCAAATTTAAAAATTTCAAAGCCCAATATGCTATATGCTCTAATTCCACCGGTAAATGACAAGCCTTCCCAAACACTAGCCTAAAAGGAGACACCCCAATTGGGGTTTTGAATGCTATCCTATAGGCCCTAAGTGCATCATCAAGTTTCATTGACCAATCTTTGGTAGAGGTATTCACTATTTTTTCTAAAATTCTCTTGATTTTCCAGTTTGAAATCTCTACTTGACCACTAGTCTAAGGATGATAAGGTGTTGCAACCTTATGTGTGACTCCGTACTTACTCAAAAGTGCTTCAAATTATTTGTTGCAAAAATGTGTCCCCCTATGACTTAGGATTGCCCTAGGAGTACCGAATCGGGTAAAATATTTGTCTTCAATAATTTGACCACGGCCTTAGCATCATTTGTTGGCAATGCTCCAGCTTCTACCCACTTAGACACATACGCCGCAGCCACTAAAATGAATAAATTTCCATAAGAAGGTGTAAAGTGTCCTATGAAATCAATACCCGAAATATCAAATAATTCACACACAATGATATTGTTTAAAGGCATCTCATTTTTCCTAGAAATATTTTCAGTTCTCTGATGAAGCAACATAGGAGTATGCATCTCCAAAAAGTGTAGGCCAATAAAATCCAGATTGTAAAACCTTAGCTGCAGTTTTGGTGGCCCCAAAATGACCGCATGCCTCTCCGTCATGACATTGATGTAGAATGCTTGCCCTCTTTTCGTCTGGAACACATCTCCTTATAATTTGGTCTATACATACTTTAAGCAAGAAAGGCTCTTCCCAAAAATAATTTTTAACATCAAAATAGAATTTTTTTTTTTTCTTCTGTTGATATGACAATTCAGGACGAAGAACATTACTTACCAAATAATTCACAAAGTTAGTGTACCAAGGAATTTTTGTGGACTTGATGGAAAAAAGTTTCTCATCAGGGAACTCTTCCATAAATGGTCTTACCTCAACCTTTGAATTCGAAATTCTTAACAAGTGATCTGCAACTAGATTTTTAGTCCCCTTCTTATCTTTGATTTCCAAATCAAATTCTCGTAGCAATAGAATCCACCTAATCAACTGGGGTTTTGATTCTTTCTTTTCCAGCAAATACTTAAGAGCAGAGTGGTTCGAATAAACAACAACTTTTGAGCCAATTAAATAAAAACGAAATTTATCAAAAGCAAAAACTACTACCAAAAGTTCCTTTTCTATTATTGAATAATTCAGTTGTGCACCTGATAAGGTTTGATTGGCATAGTAAATGGTTTAAAAAACTCTCTTCTTCCTTTGTTCCAAAATAACGTCCACTGCAGAATCACTAGTATCACACATCAGCCCAAAAGGTAAGTCACAATCTAGTGCTGCCATGATTGGTGCTGACATTAACTTTTCCTTTAGAGCATTAAATGCCTACACGCATTGATCAGAAAAATTAAATAGTGTATCTTTTATCAAAAGATTAGACAGGGGTTTAGCAATTTTTGGAAAATCTAACAAGTTTCACATATGTTGGTGGAGGCAATTTTTCAATAAGCTCCGCTTTGGTGCGATCTACTTCTATTCCATTTTTAGAGATCTTATGCCCGAGCACTATTCGTTCCTGCACCATAAAATGACAATTCTCTCAATTCAAAACAAGATTAGTCTCCTCACATCTTTGTAAGACCAAAGCCAAATTATTTAAACAAGAATCAAATGATGAGCCAAAAACAGAAAAATCATCCATGAAAATCTCAATATATTTTTCAACCATATCAGAAAAAATGGCCATCATGCATCTCTGAAAAGTAGCTAGTGCATTACAAAGACCAAAGGGCATTCTTCTAAAAGCAAAGGTACCATAAGGACAAGTGAAAGTAGTTTTCTCTTGATCTTCTGGTGCAATAGGAATCTGATTGTACCCTGTATATCCATCAAGAAAGCAATAAAACTCATGTCCTGCAAGTCTTTCCAACATCTGATTAATAAATGGTAAAGGAAAGCGATCTTTTCTTGTGGCATCATTTTATTTTCTGTATTCTATACACACACGCCACCCAATAACTATCCTAATTGGAATCAATTCATTGTTTTCATTTTTCTGAACAATCATACCTCCTTTCTTTAGCACCACTTATACTGGGCTTACCCAGAAACTATCGAATATAAGATAGATGATCCCTGCATCAAGAAACTTAATTACCTCAGCTTTCACTTCTTCTTGCATTTTTGGGTTCAAATGCCTCTGAGGTTGGATAGTGGGTTTGTATTGTTCCTCCATCAAAATTTTGTGCATGCAAACTGAAGGTCTAACTCCCTTGATGTCAGCTATTTTCCATCCAATTACATCCTTATGCTCTCTCAGCACTCTGAGCAGTTTCTCCTCCATCAAATCTGTCAAAGAAGAAGATATAATTACTGGCAAAGAAAAAACTCCATCTAAATAAGTATATTTTAAATGAGAGGGTAAGGTTTTGAGTTCAAGAATCGGAGGCTCTTCAATTGATGGTTTAGGCTTTGTTGTGTGTTGTCCTAACTCCTCGAATTTTGTTGCCTTTTGCCTTGAATACGGCGGATTTGCCTCCATGAAATTTGAATACTCCTTTATCTCCTCATTCTCAATTTCTTTGTCCCTTGATTGAATCAAACACACTTCAAGTGGGTCTTTAAAAATATTTTCCTGAAAAACCTTGTTCACCAACTTGTCAACTGTCTCAACTCTAAAACAAGAATTATCATCAGAGGGATATTTCATGGCTTTAATAACATTAAAGGTAACAACATCATCTTGAACTCTAAGAATCAACTTCCCTTGTTGTACATCAATAAGAGCTCTTCCTGTTGCTAGAAAAGGTCGACCTAAGATAAGTGGTACCTCAAAATCTTCCTCCATGTCAAGAACTATGAAATCTGCGGGAAAGTTAAACTTGTCAACTTTTACCCATGCATCTTCCATAATACCTATCGGATATTTAATTGATCGATCAGCCAGTTGAAGCGATATTGTGGTTACCACACAATCCTAATTTCCTGAAAACTGAAAAAGGCATCAAATTAATGCTTGCACGTAAATCACACAACACCTTTTCAAAGTAAGAATCCCTAATAGTGCAAGGAATTGTAAAATTCCCTGGATCTTTTAACTTCGGAGGTAATTTATTTTGTAGGATGGTTGAGCACTCTTCATTCAACTTCACAGTTTCATAATCCTCTAATTTCCTTTTGTTTGCCAAAATCTCCTTAAAAAATTTTGCATAGCTAGGCATTTGTGCTAAGGCATATGCAAAAGGAATGTTAGTGTGCAATTTTTTAAGTACATCAAGAAATTTAGAGAATTACTTATCTATTTTGTGCTACTGAAGTCGCTGAGGGAATGGAACTGGCGGAACATATGGCTTTGGATTATCTGAAAAAAGTTTGCTCTTGTTTGCGTCCTTTGGTTGTTTATTGACTTCCTCTTCTTTGTCTCTGGAAGTCTCTTGTTCAACATCTTCTTCTCCCACTTGTTTACCACTTCTCAGGGTTATAGCTTTTACATATTCAATTGGATTTTTCTCTGTGTTGCTAGGCAAAGAACCTTGCTATCTTCCTAACATCATGTTTGCTAACTGACCCACTTGCATCTCCAAATTTCTGATTGAAGCTTCTTGGTTCTGAAATCTCACATCTTTGCTCTTGATGAAGTCTTGAGTGGTATTAGCAAGTTTGGCGACTATATCTTCCAAATTGGACCTTGTCTTTTCTGATTGTTTAAATCCCGATGGCGGTTTCGTTACATTTTGATTACTCCATGAAAAATTTGGATGATTGCGCCATCCCGAATTGTATGTGTTGGAGTATGGATTGTTTTGCGATCTGTTAAAATTCCCAACAAAGTTAGCATTTTCACTAGGTTGTGTAAAAGTGTTACTTACCTGACACTTTGCGCTAACATGTCCTCCACCACAAAAATCGCATGTAATATTCTGACTTTGCATGACTGAAACGCTCATGTTATCTATCTTTTTGTTGAGTACTTCAGGTTGTGAAGCAATTGTAGTGACAGCATCCACATCATGAACTCCGCTAGATTTTCGCACCGGTAGCCTCTCAGTAGGCCACTGATAACTATTGGATGCCATTTCCTCTAATATGTTGTAGGATTCTTCTGGTATTTTATTATTCAGAGTTCTCCCTGTTGCTGCATCAGTTATAGAACAAAGATTTGCACTAGATCCATTATAAAAAGTATGTGCCCGCATCCATACGAGTAGTCCGTGATGCGGGCATCTCCTAAGAAACCCCTTGAATCTTTCTCATGCTTCATACAATGATTCATTATCCATCTACATAAAATTAGTAATATCGTTAAGCATTTTTGCAGACTTTGCAGGTGGAAAGAACTTACCAAGAAATCTTTGGGCCATATCATTCCATGTAGTGATCGATCCTACGGGAAGAGAAGAGAGCCAACCCTTAGCTTTGTCTCTAAGGGAAAATGGAAATAATATTTATCTAATAGCATCATATGTAACTCCATTATATTTAATTGTATCACAGATTTCAAGAAAAGCATCAATGTGAGCGTTTGGATCATCGCTTGATAGCCCACTAAATTGCACTAATTGTTGAAGCATCTGAATGAGTGATGACTTAATTTCAAAGTTGTTTGCTTGAATTGTAGGTCTCCTGATACTTGATGTGGTGCCTTGAACTATTGGCGCAGCATAATCTCTCAAGAGTCTACGTGGATCTTCAGTATCTCCCATCTTTTTAGTGTGATTTCTGTGCTCTCTTAGTTGCCTTTTAAATGTACGTTCAATTTCTGGATCAAACTCAGGAAGTTTCCCTTATTGGCTACGTGTCATACATCGATGTACATCTGTAGAAAGAAAAGAAAAACTAGATTAAACTTAGAATTATCCGGTATCAATATTAATTAGTATTAAACAAACAATCCCCGGCAACGGCGCCAGAATACACACGGGGACAGCAACACACGCAAGCTAAATTCAAATTGAGTCCAATTTCTCACCTACATGATCAATCTATAAAACTCATATCGGAAGTGCTCACTAAAACCCCTAAACTAGCCATATGCTAATTAAATAAAATTAAACTAAGTCTAATGCTAAAACTTAATAAAGGCCTGCTTCTAAGCTATTTTCTTTTTTTATATATATATTTATGTTGTATTATTAATTGGCACTATTGATATTATTTGGATTAAGAAAACGAGGACTCAGGCCGGGCCCTTGGGCCAGGTCCGAATGCTGGTCTGATCTTACCCGGGCTCCGTTGGCCCGGACCGGAAACACAAAAAGCTTAATGGAAAGAGTGGGCTCGAACTGATGAGCCCACTCCAAAATCAAGTCCAAGCCCACTCAACCAAACTAAACCCAAATTCAAGAAGCCGGAGTAAGCCCAAAGTTTCCATATTGAATCTGTCCCGAACTCCCCAAATTAAACAAGTCCGGATTTGAGAAAATCCCCATTTACAACGTTAAATCGGCTACCGACAAAACCTCACATAAATGACAACGCTAAATCCGCTACCGCCATCGGTTACTCCTGACCATCACCGAACCACCTTCGTCGGCCATCGGCCGCCGCAGTCAACATCTCCCAGCCACCCGAATGCGGCCGATAGAATACCATTACCGGCCACAACTCTCACGAACGCAGAGAATAGGGACATGAAAAACTAACCAAGACGGCCAGAAATGCGTACTCAAATGATCGATTCCAGTCCACATCACCCACAATCAACGTCCATCGCCACAAGGAGTATAAGTTTCAGGGTACTAATGACGCAAAAAAACAAAATTAGGGTATTGGTAATAAAGTGGGCATAAATTTGAGTTTTTAGTAATACTCCTCATTATATAATTTCATTTTCCTTAGATTTCAAGTAAACTTCGGCCATGTCACACCACGAAATTCAGACAAAAACATATTTAAATTACTGTTACATGAATTTGTGCCCTTGTTATTTTTGTGGATAACTTTCTTGTCATTTTTATCTCTCTCTCTCTAGATTTCTCTCTTGACATATTCACCCAGTTCCCTCTCTCTCATGCATACCCGGCCAGCGCGATCGCACTCTCCGACTCTGTCGCTGATTATTCAGTTAGTGTGATACGTGTACTCAAATGCTTGTGGACCGTCAAATTTGATGGGATCCAACATTCTTACAAGGTCCAAATGCGTTTTTTTTTATATGATAACTTATATCTCTTGAAATAATTAGTTAATAAAAAATATTTCGTTATTGATATTAGAAAAAAATTGTTAAAAAAAAAATCCTAAACCTTTTAAGTTTATCGATTCAATCCTAAAATCTTTACACATTTTGCCTATTCAGTCCTATCGGCCAGAAATCACTGATGTGGACGCCGGCCATCCTACGTGGCACCGCCGGCTTTGACGTGGACATTTTTTAATAGCTTTAAATAATTTTTGAATTTTTTTTATCTTTTATTTTTAAAAGTGGGAAAGGTTTAGGGCTCTTTTGACAATTTTCTCATCGGCAATAATTTATATCTAAACATTTTCATGGATGATGAAAATATTTTAGGTTCATTTATTTTTGTAAGTAATTCAAGATCATTTTTTAGAACATATTTTATAAATGGTTGATTTTCCTTAAAACAAATGCGCCCTTTGACATGTTTCATTTGCAATAACTCAATTTCCAAAGCACTAATTTTTGCATCGGCGCGAGGGCCGTCAGTATATTGCAACTTGTAAAAAAAATACAACAAATATCTTAATCACTTGGTCAACGGTGCTCCGACATGGTCAAATTTTGTGTTCTTTTCCTTTTTGTCCCTTGGCCGTTCAAAGTTTGCAATAGCCAACGTTGACGAAGAAGGTTGACCCAAAAAAAGGCCGTTGACCAAGAGGGGGTTCGACTTCGAGGCCGCAACCGACACACTTGGCTTGGGGAGACATCACGCGCATTACGGGGCGAGACCGTGAGAGGCTGAGAGGTTGACTATTGATTGATTTCTATTATATTTTAGAAGCTCAGACTCAATGGCAGTGGATCTTGATTGAACCGATCCGAACAAATCGAACCGTTGCTCGGGTCTCAGTTCGGGTCATAATATCCATACGGTTCGGTTATGATCCGAACCGTTGATACCTCCAGACTATTTATGAAAAATAGATCATGTGTTTGGCTTCCTTGTTTCATGAAAAGAACCTAGTTTTGTGATTAAACTATTAGTCTCATCAACACGCAATCAGAGCCAATTTGATATGGTTTTTCGGGATAATTGTCCAAAAAGTCATAAACTTATTGTACGGCGGCCAATTTAAGCATAAATCTTTTAATTGTGTCAATTTAGTTCTAAACATTTTAACGATTGTCAATTTAATCTTAAACCTTTCAATTGCGTCAAAATCATAACTAAACCTTGAAGTTTTGTCAATGTAGTCTTAAAACTATTATTCCAATAATTGTGTAAAATGACTACATTGACAAATGGTCAAAATGTTTAGGATTAAATCACCAAATCGTCAAAAGGCTTATTACTAAATTGACTAATTATTAAAAGTTTTATGACTAAATTGGAACAATTTAAAAGATTGGGGACCGAATTGGCTGATATACAATAGATTTAGGGCTTTTTTGAAAATTGTCTTAGCAACTTTGAGATGTCACTTTAAAATGTGCATTACCACAAGTATAAGTCACAACACCTCGAAACGTAGCTTCAAAGTAGTAGCTACTATGCCAAACATTAACTTAATTTGTTATCGCAATTGTCAATGTAATTTTAGAACCGACACAATATATCTAAACCAAACTCATCCTTCACAATGTAATCGAGATTTTCTAAAACCGAGTATAGACCGGGGAATAGTATCTCCGCTCGTCGACTTGCAAAAGAAGTCTCGGACCGCTAGACCCATTTTTGCTTAATAGTTATAAACTCTTTGAAGCATGAGAATTTCGGCTTGTTTAAGCCTTAATTTAGGCACCATGCTACTCATGTTAATCATGAGATGATACAAACTATCTCATCTAGGACATATGGATATCATGTACTATGTAAGACGAAGTCAAAGGTTATTTTTGACCTTAAGCATTCGTAAGTTTTCAAGCATAGGCTACGCACGTGCACAATTATAGTCAAAGTAATGCTAAAATGATAAATTTATTTAGTGTTTTCTAGGTATAAGAGGATGACAAATTGACAATTATGTAGGCGGAAGAAGGAGGTTAGGAAAACACTACGACGAAATTGTAGAAAATATAGGTCAAATACATATCCGATGACAATATATTCTTAAACCTTTTTTTTTTATTGTTGAGAGAAAGCGTGGGACATGTGAAAGATCGGACAAGGTGATATTCTACTTAATAATATAGATGATAAATTATAGAAAATATAGAACTTTCTCGAAAAATTACTCTCTTGAAACCGATAGTCATCGGATTACAAAAATTGTGATAGATCTCGGATACAGATGGAAGACATACGATAGGTCGGTGCGATACTCGCTTACGCATGTCGTGCGATTTACTCATTTGAGATCGGGGCGATGAATTCCCTATTTTTTTTTCGTGGTTTCGAAAATCGGAGTAGATCAACAAGTGTAGTATAAATCTAGATTTTCATTTTTAATAATTACTCGATATAATAGGGAAAATTCCAAAAAAAGATTTCAAGTGCCCTCGTTTTGTAATTCCCTACTTTTTTTGAATTTTTTTTCTTTTTGCCTTTGCTTTTCTTTTTTTCATTTTCTTTTTTCTCCCCTCCCCTCCCTCCCCTTTCCCCTCCCCATGCCATCGCTGGCCTCGCCTGAGCCGGCGTAGGGCTATTGTCGCCTGGGTCGGCGTCTGGCGAGGGCGATCCTAGTCGGCGTCGGCCCGGGGGAGGGTAGCCCGACAACTGACCTGGTCTCTCATGGAAATCCTGCATTGTTAAGCCTTACCGATGAACTCGACGTTGAATAAGAGCATAGACTCCGGCGGAATGACACACGATCCCGCACCACGAGGAATTTAGCTAAATACATAGCTTACTTCTAATGATGATGGGGTTTGTCATGAATCAATGGAAGTTACCTCCTTTGCAACCGACTCCTCTCATGCCATAGCCGAGCTCTGGAGGTAGCGATGGCCTGGGGAAGGGAGAGGAGAAAAAAGAAAAAAGAAAAAAAAGAAAAGAAAAGGTAAAAAAAAAAATGGCAAAAAGAAAAAAAGAAAAATAACAAAATTCACAAAAGCAAAGGACGAAAATGCCCTTCGGCCAGACTCTTCTTTGAAATAATTTGAGCATTTTAGGCCCTTATTTGAAAAGGTTAATATCATGAAAAGCCCCAAACTGATACACCTATGACAAATTTACCCCAAACTATTTTTTTAACTACAAAAAATCCTAAACTATAAATTTACCCCAAACTGGTACACCTGTGATAAATTTACCTTCCGTTAGTTTTCGTTAAATTTTATCGTCAAATTGCTAATTTGGATGACACGCGACGATTGTTGAATGTACACATTTAGGGTTTTTATCCTATATTTTTCATAGATGTATCAATTTGGGGTTTTTTATGCGATTAATCCAATTTAACGAAAACTAACGGAGGGTAAATTTGTCACATGTATACAAATTTGAGGTTTTTGGTAGTCAAAATAATTAGTTTATGGTAAATTTGTCACAGATGTAACAGTTTGGGGTTTTTGGTGATAGAAAAAATAGTTTAAGGTAAATTTGTCACATGTGTACCGGTTTGAAATTTTTTGTGGTCAAAAAAATAGTTTGGGGTAAATTTATCACACGTGTACTAATTTGGGGTTTTTCGTGATATTAACCCTATTTGAAATAAGGGTCAGTTCAGACTCTTATTTTTTTTTATCAGTTCAGACTTCAGACCCTTTTTTTTAATAATTTTTTTTTTGACTTTAGACCCTTATTTGAAAATGTCCTTATTTAAAATTTTTCTAATGTAATATTGCATTTTTGTGATATTGATTAAGGAGCTTCGCGGGGAAAAAAAAATTTGGACGGCCAGCCAATAGCGATGCAATCGAGGCTCGCCCAAAGGACAAACGAGAATCCGACAAACAAAAAAAAAAAAAAGAAAAGGAAGAAAAAGAAGAAGAGAAGATCGAAAAAACGACGACGGAGAGAGTGAGAATCTGAGAGAGAGAGAGAGAGAGAGAGAGAGTCCATATAAAACCTACGATCTGCCACCCTCTCTTCTCTCTCTTCGCCTCTGCAGCCATCTTTTACTCGGTCCTCCCTCCTCAGACCGCGTCTCTTTCTCTCTCTACGCCTCCATCTCCACACGCTCGCGAGAGAGAGGGAGAGGGAGAGAGGGGCACGCAGATCGACGGCCGGACCGAAAATGCCACTGACCGGAAGCGATGGCGGAGATCCGAACCCCCAGCACCCGAACCAGCCGCAGCAGTGGGCGCAGCAGCCGCAGAACCAGCAGCAGTGGATGATGGCGGCGGCGGCGGCGACGAGCATGATGCAGTATCCGGCGGCCGCGATGGCGATGATGCAGCAGCAACAGCAGCAGCAGCAGCAGATGATGCTGTATCCTCACCATTACTTGCCTTATCACTACCAGCAACTCGCGCCTCAACATCATCCCTACCAGAACTACCAACAGCAGAGCTACCACCAGAAGCCGCAGCAACCGCGTCAGCCGCCGCCGCATCAGCAGCAGCAGCAGCAGCAGGGCGCGTCGGGCTCCGACGAGGCCAAGACCATCTGGATCGGCGATCTCCACCACTGGATGGACGAGACTTACCTCCACAGCTGCTTCTCTCACATCGGCGAGGTCAGCTACGAAATCTCTCTCTCTCTTGCTTGTGTGGGTAGGTTTGGGAACGACATTTTGCTATTGGGTTTATTCAGTTCTAAGCAAAGTCTCTGATTGGGGTCGGATCCCGGGTGAACTGATGAGTTACTCTGTTATGAGCAATGAAGTTAGGGCGAGTGCGTACCAGGAATGGCGTGTTTGTTTGAGTAGAAGTTGGTTTTTGGATCTCGAGGGAGGTATTGTTGGATTTGTTTGTGCTTATGCGTATGTTTGCCTTAATGCATAGCTCCAGATGATGGAAGATGAGGGAGTTTCGTGAGCTGTGTTTTTGGGGATAGAACAGATTGATTTAATTGTTTTAAACGTTTGAAAGTTAAACATAACGTGCACTTCAGTCAAGTAAAGTGCGACCCACATGATTCAATGCATCTTCTTACGTTTGAGCCCATAGATATGCTACCTGCTGGCACAACAATTAATGGGTTGACCTATCGAACTTGAGTAATTAGGAGCCCTGGATCTGAATGTTGAAGTGCTGAGGATGACGAATTGGAGTACAATCTGGTGATACTAATTTTTTGCTTCTAGCATAAGATGGATCGTGGCTATTGAGGAAGGCTGAAAGATGACTGATTCGGAGAAAGAACAAAATGAGACGGGGGGAAACATTGTGATCTAGGAAATGAAGTAAATGCCCTGGTAAAAACACACATTGTTAAGTCAAAGCATGTTTTTCGTGTACTATTTCTTCTTCTTGTTCTTTTACAGTTCTAAGAGATAATGGACGGGTGGTTGTGCATTTCACAAATATGCTTATGTAAGAAGTCTAATGATAGAGTAATATGTGAATGGTCGAGTACAAGGCTGCTCTATAGCAGTCGCAGTGAAATGCACCACATTATCTGATTGATTCTATTTGCTGAACAGGGGTAGATAACAGGTATAGGTGAAAGTGGAATTAGAATTGCTAGTAACTTAGGTCGGAAGTATGTATGATTTGGAGTGCCTGTACCAATTCACATAATTCCAATTTTGAATAACATAATACTATATTTCCCCAGTATTGCACCAGCAATTTCTCCTGAAAGAAAGCTTGAACCTGAAGGAGTTTTCATATATCCAAATAACTTCTTTCAGAAAGAAAAGAATGTCTCATCACTTATTTGTCGATCAAGCTTTTTGTGTAAGTATATATAAAGAGAAGTAATGAATAGGAAAACTTGTCTGTAATTTTTAGGTCTGTGTTGTGCTATTGAATCAGCACTTCATGGAGATTGAAAGTTGTGTCTTGACAAGTGTGATTTTTAGAGGGTGCTTCATGTTTAACCTCATGTGATCTTGGATAATTAGCTCTATGATAATTTTTGTTTGGCGAGAATTGAAGAAAATACTTCCTTTGCTAGGTTTTTCGTTTTAAAAGTCAAGGGAAATGTGCTCTGTATAATCTCTTCAATCTTTTCCATGGAAGCGTGTTCCCATAACTCCACTCTCATCTTCTGATTGGCTTCCTGCATGTGCAGGTTTTCTCTGTAAAAGTAATACGTAATAAACAAACTGGTCAGTCAGAGGGGTATGGGTTTGTTGAGTTTAGTTTACGTTCTACAGCAGAGAAAGTCTTACAGAGCTATAATGGCACTTCCATGCCAAATACAGAACAGCTGTTCCGCTTGAATTGGGCAATGTTCAGTTCAGGTGATAAGCGATTGGACATGGGTTCTGACCTTTCCATATTTGTGGGAGATTTGGCTTCGGATGTAACCGATGCTTTACTGCAGGAGACTTTTGCTGCTAAATATCCTTCTGTTAAAGGGGCAAAAGTTGTGATTGATTCGAATACTGGCCGTTCAAAAGGTTATGGATTTGTTAGGTTTGGTGATGAGAATGAGAAGTCAAGGGCCATGACTGAAATGAATGGTGCATATTGCTTAAGTAGGCCCATGCGCATTGGTGTTGCTACCCCAAAGAAATCATCTGGGTATCAGCAACAGTATTCATCACAAGGTATGTGGAAATGATCCCTTCTCTTTGTTTGCTTGAGATCATTCTTAAAAATTCAGGAAGGGTAGTTTGATATCACACAAGTCAAAATTTTGTCCATATCTCTATCTATGTTTGGTGAATTTAAACTCTTCTTGGATGAGTTCCTGTAATTATGACCCACCCTTATTTTCTTCAAACCTATTGGAATTTTTTGTTTTCCATTTGCTTTTGATATTATTCAGCCATTTAAGAAAACTCATTCTTTGGCTTACCGTCATTTGTATGAGTGGATGTCATGTGCATCCGAAGTGAAACGTTTGATGCCTATAACTATTTCAGATTTATCTTAAGGAGGTCCATTTAATTATGGTTATGGTTGTGATGTGGCTGTACTGTGATATGGTTGTGCTATTTTGTGTTTTAGAGCATGCTTCGGCAATGCATGATTCAGGCTGGGTGAAACGGTTTCTTATGTGGGAATTTGCAACCAACGACAATGAATCAAATCTTTGTTGATCCTCTCAGCAGAGGATGATCTTGGGCTTTTTGCCATTAGGGTCAATAAAAAAATACGATTTCTTTTTAGCATGAGGCAATCTACGATTCTTATGTTCAATAGCTTTTGTAGAATAATCCTTAGGTCGTGAGATTTGAGTACTTTAAGCTGTACCTTAATTTGGTCCTTAATTGTCGTCTGCGCCAATTATGGATGACTTTTGCATGTGATCGAGGTGAGTTGCAACATTATTATGGGACCGTACAAATGGTGCCGAATTGTCCGTAAAACGTCCTTGGAGGTCATATTTAAGACTGGTGGCCCAAATTATATGCAGATAAATGTCACGAAACAAAGATTGTAGACAATTCAGATCACCATTTTTGCATGTGATTGTGCTAAATTACTACTTCAATTACATCATCGACATAGATAGACCAAGCTAACACAAAATATCCTAAAATTTTGTGTCCCGTGAATAAGTTGTGATTCAAGTTCCAATTAAAAGTGGGTATGAGACCATAACCACTCAAAAACATGGGAACTTAAAATTTGTTATTTCAAGTGTTTGAATATTTCGAGTGAATTTGTAAGTCAGGAATATTGTTTTTAGGGTGATTCGGGTGTGTCATGTTCTATTCGGGTCAATTTTTGTTGTTTAGAGAATTTAGTGGGGTCAAAGCATAAAAATGACAGGGGTAATACTCCAATTGTAGGCATTAATAGAAATTTTTGCATGCTGACCTGCAGCTGTTGCTCAAACTCATGATGTTGTGGCTTCATTGTTGCTCTTCAATTGTCATTTGACTTTGGAGTGAGTAGAAATTATGTTCTTCTCAGTTGATAAACTGTATCAATGAAGTGCATTAAATTATAGTGAAATGAGTAAAGACTACGAAAAGGGATCCTTCAATGAAACATGGACACTAGATACTCAACTGTGGTGAAGAAAACGAATTTTCATGTCCTTATTTTTCAGATAAAATACGCTAGCTGTCAAGGCTTCTTGAGAGTTTGTTGTCTTGATGCGTAGATTATACAATTTGTTAGGTCCTTGCATCTGCTTCCCGTGAGAACTGTAGGCATGTGGAAATATTGATTTATTTCATCAACCTTACGTTATCACCCAAGAATCTTGAGCATGTGAACTTTCTGTAAGTGAAAAGGGAATATATTAGCTCAGGTTACTATTCAGCAATAGCTATTTGGGATGTCACAACATCATTATTTTATTTAAACGAAGTGTCTTCTGTCTATCTTTGTCCTGTCATATACATTTGTACTGATTGTCTCTTTAATTAGCCTTGGTGTTGGCTGGTGGACATGCATCAATTGGTGCTACTTCACAAGGATCCCAGGCTCACGAGTCGAACAATTCTACTGTGAGTGTTCTCGATACAGTGAGTCGTTTGAGCCATATATATCTTGATAACTCAAGCTTTATTGCAGATCTTTGTGGGAGGGCTTGACTCGGATGTTAGTGATGAAGATCTCAGGCAGGCATTTTCTCAGTTTGGTGAGGTGGTCTCAGTAAAAATACCTGGTGGAAAAGGATGTGGCTTTGTCCATTTTGCAGACAGGTACCATTCGAATTACCTTTCGTGTAAAAGAGGGAGAAGAAAATGCTATAAAAAGCAATATAAAGTTATGAAAAAGCCAATAGAGAAAAACGTGAAGGTCGTGCGAGCATTTCCTACTAAAGGATGATTGAATATGAAGTCATTATCTTGCTTCCATGTATCACAATTAAAAAGGTCTAGTGTTTACGTCTGCCTGTTTCTGTCACTAGGAAAAATGCGGAGGACGCAATGCAGGAGTTGAATGGCACAACCATCGGCAAGCAGTCTGTTCGTTTATCTTGGGGCAGAAGCACTGCAAACAAGCAGGTAAATTTTTAAAGCTCTTAGTTGATCTTTGGATGCCCCCTTCCCAGCTTTTTTCAGGGGAACAAAATGAAAAAGCTTTCGCATACTTATCCTTACAAAATAGTCATTTGGGCACCTTTGCTCCTCATTTTGGTTCTCTTCCATTGTTCATTTTTAACTAGCTTTCTTGGAGGTTTTGGTTCAGTTGGAAGGAAATAGCATAGTCATGCTTTTGAAGGTTGCGGAACACCTTTCTTTTGTCAACTGCATGGTGTGAATAGGGGTGGCTAAATGAGTGGGTCGGGCCGGGTGGGTTCAGGTGGGTAGAATATAAGTCAGGATCATGTTAACCCATTTTACTTGTATTCACTCATTTTGGTCTTATACAACTTGAAGGTAACTTGGAATGACCTGGTCATGACCCAAGTCCACCCAAATAACCCCTATTTTGGATGCATTAACAAAGTGACTGATGCCATTGCTCAGCCATCATCATCGCCACCGTTAGCAGTCACATTAAAATTTTTGTAAATTAAAAAATAAAATATGAAATGGAAGATTTAATTAAGAAAAGATCTAAAATGTTTTTTCCAACAAAAGATCTTCAAATATTGACCAATTCATAAACAATATCAAAGTTGCAACAAAAGACTTCACTTTAGATGTGCAACGATCTATGTAAATCGTTGCAGATATGGACCACCGGTGACGTCGCCGGTGGAGATGCCAAAGATGGTTCCATTCTAGGTCTCGGTCTCTCTCTCTCTCTGTGTGCTTGCACAAAGGGGTCTCTCTGGTCAAAGACATGATGGTTGCTAAGTCTTTGGCGTCGCCTCAAGATGGCGACCACCAGGCTTGAGATGGCAACAGGGCGGTCGCCGTTCTCAGGCGACCTAGATAGGTATTTCCAAATGATCGGTCAGATTTTGGTTGTGTGGATACATCAGATATTAAGAGCGACAATTGTCACTGTCTTATAAAACAGTATCAAAAGTCCAGCATGCCTTTTATCTCCTTTACTGTATTTTCCTAGTGACATTTATAAATTTCTCCTCTCTTTCCTTATGCTTGTCAACCCTTTTTTGCCTATAATCTGTTTGAACTCACTCAATAGTGCTACGTGGTTTGACAGTGGAGAACAGAGAAGGGTAACCAGTGGAACACAGAGAAGAGTAACCAGTGGAACGGATCATACCATGTCGGATATGCCAACGGGCACGCTGCTACATCAAACCAGGATTCTAGCCTGCATATTGCGGCGGTGGCTAATGGGGCTTTGTAATAGAAGTAAGCTCAAAAACTTTTGGATGTGAAACGAATAGGTCTTCTCAAGTTGTTCATGGAGTTAAAGTGTTCGAAGAAATTTTCCCAGGTAGATGGTGTTTTTTGACACTAGAATTGCCTAGGGATGTATGAGTACTTTTAGTTTGGATTGTGGGAGTAGAGGAACAGCTTAATTCTTTTTTCGAGAATCAACCTTAGAAGTGCAACCAGCAACCAGCAACCATCACGCTTGCTCTCTCTTAATCGAGCCACCAGTATCAAGGTGATCGTGCTCTCTCTCTGTGATCACGGGGTCACGTACATGTCCATTCAGCTTCGCAGAACATCGATGAGTGGTCTTGTCTCCAATATCTCTTATGTATCTCAGGTGATTGGAGGAGGAAACACCCGGTCTCCTTTACTTCAAATCTAGAATGAGCTAGTGCAATATCGAGCTCACGAGCTTGTTGCCATCAAAAAGCTTAACGCTTTGCGAGCTTCGGCTAGAGAGGGTAAAGCATAGTTACGGTGGTGGTGATTGGAGGAGGGAACACCCGGTCTCCTTTTCTTCAGATCTAGAATTAGCTTGTGCAATGTCACGCTTGTTGCCATCACCACCAAAGCTTAGTGTTTTGCGATCTTAGCCTAGAGAGAACAAAGCAATAGTTATGGTGGTGGTGATTGGAGAATTGCGAGGTGGTGTTGCAGTCACCCGAGGCAGAGGCAATGGTGGCCAATGAAGATGATGATGGCCTAGATGGTCGATCATGGTGGATTCCGGTTATTGGCATGGAGGTAGCAATGTTTCTCTCTTAACATTTTGAATCATATTTGATGCTTGGTTTGTCGATCTACCGAGGAGGGTTGCCATTGGAAGCCCTGTCTTTCGTGACAATGGAAAAGGATTTTCAGGGCACCTTGGCCATCGTAATGAGACGCTTGTGGTTGGATGACTGATATTTCCCTCTAGTGACAATGGTTGCATAAGATGTCTGAACGGATCAATTAGGGAAAATGACACAAATAGTCCATAAATTTTGGCTCAACGTGATCCATGAGCTTTGATTTGTTTAACGCGGTCCCTGAATTTTAATTCAATGTGCAATGTCGTCTTTGAATTTTAAATTTTTTCGATGTAATCTCTAAACTTTTTTGTACATGTTTAATTTAGTTCCTACGCTATATGAAAATGTTTAATGTTGTCCTTCAATTAATTCAAGTTTAGAGATAATATTGGATATTTTCATATAGTCCATTGATTAGATGAGTATGAACCAAAAGTTTAGAGATCATATTGAGCAAATTAAAAGTTCAGAGACCACGTTGTATATTGGGTCAAAGTTCGGGGATCATTTGTGTCACGATCCCGCTCAATGAAGTACATCTATCCATGGATCACGGGAACAGACACTGGGCCGCCGTCGAATTATTCTGTCATTGGGACGTCCTTGCTGGGGACGAAGATCCTCTATCAGTTACGGTGCTTCGCCAGCGTCTCAATCAATTTTCAACTGTATGTGAACATGGTATTTATTAATGGCTGAGATGGACTGTATTTTGGGGCATCTTGCTATTGTTTTATTATTTGTGTACCGGACATGCTCAGTCTTACAGGTTTTTGGTTCAATCTTTTTTTTTTTTTTGTTGAGAAAAATCTACTATAAACCGACATCGTTGTCGAACAAATTCATCCACAAACGGGCCCACTACAGTTAGGCTCTATTTGTTTCTTGAAAAATGAACGATTTGGAAAACATTTTCCAAAAAAATATCGTTTAGAAAATGAACGAAATTTTCTTTCCATCATTTAGGAAAATATTTATACATGAATTTGTTGTAGATAATGGAAAATTGTTTTAATCGATATGAGTGATCATTTTTAGAAAAATATTTTTCAATTCGTTTATTTTCTGTGAAAAAACGGAGCCTTAATCTATGTAATAGTTCTCAAAACAACTACCATGATAGTCGAGAGAAATACACTAGAAGTACCAAAAGTTTCAAAACGGTAACTTAAGTGCCAAAATCGAAGAAAAACGATTATTTAAGTACCAAATCGAAAATTTTTTGGCCAAATTAATTACGTGGCCTTTATAAATAAAATTTTTATTTGACGTGGCAAATTTTTTAAAAAACTCTGGCCACGTGGACTTGCACGTAGACTTCTAAGCAAAAGAATTCTAAAAAATAATAAATTAAATAAAAAAGCTAAAAACTTAAAAAAATGGGGACTTGTTCAGGCAGCGAGGGTCGCCAACCCCGGCTAGTGGCCGACGACCTCCGCCAACCGCAGGCGAGGCCTCGCCCAACTATGGCAAGGCTCGACCTCGCTTGCTGTCGGCGAAGGTCGCCCGCCATCCCCGCCCTCGCCGCTTGAACAAGCCCTTTTTTTTTTTTTTAAAGTTTTTGGATTATTTTTTTATTGAATTTATTATTTCTATAATTTTTTAGTTAATTTTGAAGTTTAAGTCTATGTGGACTTTCGGTGAGCCACGTCGGCTCAAATATTGATAAAAAAAAAAAAGGGCCACGTAGAATTTCCGGCAAACAGATCGGAGTTGGCACTTAAGTGATTATTTTTTTAAAAATTTGGCACTTAAGTGATGTTTTGAAACTTTTGGCACTAAAGTGAGCGCCGTACACAACTTTTGACACTTCTGGTGTATTTCTTCCCGTGATAGTCAAACCCCGTAGCTTGTTTTTTTTTTTTTCCTTTTCCTTTCTATAGGTCCTCTGTAGCATATCGATACCCAAAGATGAGATATAAAATGAAGGAAATTCAATATGTACATTTAATATAATCATTCATAGACTGGCCTATCCAGTATCCAATATTCGACGTGAACTATCAAATGCTTTTGTTTCCAAAAAAAAAAGAAAAGGAACTATCAAATGCTTTGAAAGTTCAATTATAGAAAGATTTTCCTATTTTAAGTTCCAAATGTTTATTTAGGGATGAACCTTTAAAAAATTGTACTGCACTTTACAATTGAATCCTAAAACTTTCAAAAAGTACAATTAAGTCCTAAAACTCGCTAAATTGGTGTAATCAAGTCCTTCCGTTAAATCCATCCAACTTGGCTAACGAAAAATGCAGGCATGGATTTTTTACATTTGTACCAATTCAGTCCACTTGACCGGCTGGCGTTGACATAAAATTTTTAAATAATGTTTAAATAATTTTTTGAATTTTTTATGATTTTTTTCTTTCTTCTTTTTATTTATTTATTTTCTTTAGTTTTTTTTCCCCAACACTTAGGGTCGGCAAGGGTGGCCGGCCGACCCTTGCCAACACTAGGCGAGGGCATCTTGGCCCCAAGGGTTAGGGGGAAAAACACTAAAGAAAAAAAAAGAAAAAAGAAAAAAATCATAAAAAATCACAAAATTATTAAAAAAATATTATTTAAATAAGTCCACATCAGCACTGGTTAGCCAAATGGACTGAATTGACACAAATGCAAAAGATTTGGAACTGAATTAGCAAAAAAAAGTTTAAGACTGAATTGGCATAATTAAAATATGTTTAAGACTTTTTTGCTAATTTTCCCGAGAGACAAGTGTTGGCGATTTCTGATATGAATTTGGCGGTTCATCCTCCTTCCTATGAGTTCTCCCACCACCCCGGTGACACGCCAGCCACACCTCTTCCCTTTCTCTGATCATCAAGCCCCCTTATCCATTTCCTTGTCTTTCATCCCCTGAACGGAATAGCCCGTTCTTTCGAATTCAAAAAAGAAAAAAAGGTGAACATGTTTTCCCTTTGAAGCGGGAAAGGCCTACGTCTAAAGTAAGAAAGCAAGTAGGTTAAGGTTACAAAGTAGGGCCAGCTCGTTAAGGAAGGCTCAGTTTATGAAATCTCTTAGCCGTTTATTAATTAAATTAATTAAGTAGTATTGAGGCGTGCATTGAGACTTCACCAGAGACTATATGAAACATGTAGGTCGTATCACATTTGTGGGGAAAATTGTCAAAAAAGTCCTAAACCTTTTGCACTTTTTCCAATTTAGTCCTAAACCTTTTAATTTTTCCGATTCAGTCCTAAACCTTTTGCATTTGTGCCAATTCAGTCTTAAACCTTTTTTTTGTGCCAATTCAGTCCTAAACCTTTTGCATTTGTGCCAATTTAGTCCTAAACTTTTTGCAATTATGCCATTTCAGTCCATCCGGCGAATTTTGGTAGGCCGGCGCTGACGTGGACGCCGGCCGGCGACCAAATATTTTAATATTTTATTATTTTTTTATACTTTTTTTATACTTTTTTTTTCTTTTTATTTTTTTTTCCTTCCCCCTCCCCTCCCCTCCCCTCCCGTCCCTTCCCTTCCCTTCCCTTCCCCTCCCCTCCCCTACCAGGCGGCCGGTCACAAGCACGGCCGGCGAGGCGGAGCCCCGCCCGGCCATGGCGGGGCTCGACCTCGCAAGCCCAGATCTGGGCCGGCGAGGTCGAGCCTCGCCCGGCCATGGCAGGGCTCGACCTCGCCGTCGCTGCCTCGTCTGGGCCTGCGAGGTCGAGCCCCGCCATGGCCGGGCGAGGCTCAACCTCGCAGGCCCAGATCTGGGCTGGCGAGGTCGAGCCCCGCCATGGCCGGGCGAGGCTCCGCCTCGCCGGCCGCGCCTGTGGCCTGCCGCCGAGTAGGGGAGGGGAGGGGGAAGGAAAAAATAAATAAAAATTAAAAAATTAAAAAATAAAAAAATAAAAAAATATTTTTATACCAATTCAGTATTAATTTTTTTTTTGGTCAATTTAGTCCTGAATATTTTGTATTTGTGCCAATTTTAGTCCTTTTCGGCTATAATCCCTGACCTGCACACCGATCGTCCTACGTGGCACGGTCGGTGCTGGCGTGGACATTTTATAATAATATTTTAATAATTCTTTGAATTTCTAATAATTGTTTTCTTTAATTTTTCCCCTGCACTTAGGGACAGGACGCCCTCCTAGGTACGGGACGAGGGCCGCGACGGCCTTGCTCGCCTAGATTGGGCGAGCGCCACGGTAGCCTCGCTCGCCTAGATTGGGCGAGCGCCACGGCGGCCTCGCTCGCCTTGATTGGGCAAGGCCATCGCGGTGCCCTCGCCTAGCTAGATTTGGTGAGGGCATTGCGGCCCTCAGCCGATCTGGGCGAGGGGTCGCGCGCCCTCACCTTGGCCAGCGAGGGTGTCTCGGCCCTCGCAGGTCCCTCGCCTGTAGAGTCAGCTGGCGACCCTTGCCAGCCCTAAGTGCGGGGAAAAAATTAAAGAAAAAAACGATAAAACTAAATGTTCACGTCAGCGTCGGCCGCGCCACTTAGGACGGTCAGTATCCACGTTAGTGATTTTGGCCGGAAAGGACTGAACTAGCACAAATGCAAAAAGGTTTAGAACTAAAATGACAAAAAAAAAAAAAAATTGGAGGTTTAGGACTGAATTAGCACAATTGTAATATGCTTGTTTTGTAATTCTCCATAAGGTTGTCCACCGGCATTTTCTGCAAATAAATTTACCGTCGCCATTCTCCGTGATATAATCGGGAACGAGGGTATAACCAATTGGTTCTTCACACTTTATCAGATTCAAGAAGTCTTGAGTTCCGATTTTCTAAATTTTCTTTTCTCAATTTACTGATTAGAAGATTTGGTACATTTGGTTCTCAAATTTTACTGGTGAAGCTCTATGCACTATATTTCAACTCCGTCATTGATTAGGATATTGAACATATATCCAAATATCAATCAAAATGGATTGGGTATCTGTTTAAATTCAAAGTGGATGATTGCTAAACTTTGAAATTGCCAATAAAAAATCATGAACTAGCAGCAAAAATGAGCTTCAAAGGTTCCCCCTTCTCCTCTCTAGTGAGCTTCTTCATTGCTAGAACAACAGACCAACTCGCATAGATCAAGACCCTACAAGTGTGCTATATTCCAATTGAAGCTTGCTTAGATCAAGTCACTAAGACCTCGAAAATCTTCTAAACCAAAGCTTGCAACATTCGATCCAAGATCACGCCATCAAGGCCTCGAAACCTGTTTGTGAGAAGAATCGATTCTCACGCTCTTCGTCTCGAGATCACGACATTAAGGCTCTTGAATTGTTTCGGCGAGAGTATTTTGATGTTTGAACATGGCTTGAAGCTTTTGTTAGGTAAGAACACCAAGGAAATTAAGCCTTCAAAAAGAAACCAGGATTTGCTAGTTTGGGGTTTTATGCGGCTGCACATTGCCCGCAAAAAACACCACATACATAACCTCATCTGCTATTATCGCTCCTTGAATAGCAGCTTCATGACATTAGTTCGACAAAGATCGACTTTGATTAACCAATATTGCTCACGTAATCAAGAGGTGGTCCAGACCATGATCTCCGTGGCGGCTTGTTTGTATATCTCTTCCACTGAGAGCACTTTCGCTTGTTGGTCTGAAGCTCCTGCAACCTGCGCAATTGAAGAAGTTGTACTGTGTCCCTCACTCGACATCGATGTTGGTTAAATGCATATGACACAACAAAAGCAAATGCAAGAACACACTGATTATTATTTTTTTGCTTTGGTCAAATAACACACACTGATTATAGTCACCAGTAATGTGCATAATTTGCAGAAGTACTCACCGCAAGTTTGTAATCTAGGTGCTGATTAGCTTTTGGGATATATATGTTATTCACAAGGACTGCTTGTTAATCCAGTGAGACTGGCTTACTGGTTGACGAACTAAATTGTATAATTAGGCGCGTGTTATAGGTTTTCTATGCGATTAAGCGCTAACGATCGCTAATGATCTCATTTTCAGGGCAACCACCCGACACTCTAAGAGTTCGACTAATGCCTTGCCGGGTCCACGAACTTATGGTGTGTTTCACGGGCTCGAGGTTTAAAGTGAGCTTTCTCGTCATTAACAAAACAATAAGAAAGAGAGACTCGCCTGTTCCGGTTTCAGCTTCTGCCCCACGCTTACTACAACTAATGAACTGCAGGATAGTCTTGATTTTCCTCTTATTTGGATAGTTAATGAACAACAAATATCACCCTTTTGTCTAATGCATAGATAATCAAATGAAAATAAGCATAAATGAAGTTACAAGGTTAGGTACACATTGCAATATAAGTTTTTTTTTTTTTTTTGGGTCAGATAATGCAATATAAGTCGGATATTGCAATATAAGTTTTTTTTTTTGGGCGGATATTTGCTAGAGTTGTCATCCATGGCACATCGAACTCAAACATATGGGTGATGCTCATCAATCACTTAATCTACTTGAGTCTAGGGCAAAGTTCTAGCAAAGTTCTAATTTCAAACATACAAAGAAACAATCAATGTACTTACGAAAATAGCGTACAACTATGTTAGGTAACTTAGTCTGCAATGCTAAATTGTTGTACTGAGTTGTCTGTTACATTTTATCCAGGCCTCAGAAAAAAGGGTTATATTCAATAGCATGAATAGTGGAAGCGGAGTTCTTGTGTTTATTCTTTATCAAAGGAATTAGGCCAATCCATCCTCGCAAAGGTGGTGGAGCTCCGATCCTACTAGCGATAACGGTTGTCATGCTTTGAAGATGACATCCTTAATGCTTGAAAATGTGCGTGCGAATGCTACACACTCCTCTCATTGCATAATCAATTTCATCTTCTTCTTTTGATCGGTGAAATGTCGACCAAAAACACAGCGAGTAATTCATAGCGCAATAGCATTTCGTTACTTGATATTGGAGAACTAGAAGCAAACTTACTTGAGCTTGGATCATGTAAAGGCTTCGGCTATAATCCGATGACATCTGAGCGGATACCACTTGAATCTTATGCTTCTCCAACACATAGCAGATAGCAGTGAACAGCCCGGGTTTTTTCGGTGAGCAGACGCTGATCATCGCCTCATCACCGCAGATGTTCAGAACGACATTGGGAGAAGACCAAGTTTGAAAGGCTATGGGATGTCGGAAGACCGGAGACGACGCCGAGCTGCTCGCGGCGCTGATGGGTAGATTGCTGGCAGACCCTTGACTGGCCAAGAAAGCTTCCCTCGAATCGCAAGCTAGGCTCTGGGAATTGGCCGCGGTCGACAGCTCGCAGTTAAAAACGGCGGTGCAATGGTACTTTTCATGCTTTTGCTTCTGGAGATTTTGAAGAGTGTCCTCCAGGTTCTTGATGTGGTTCACAGCTTCATCCACTATGGTAGATTTGTCAGCCTGCAGAAGAAAAACCATTGTGTAGAGAGATGAGCAAGACTTAAGAATAGTTACAAGTTACATCTGGGTATGCCCATTGATTTTATGTGTTAGTGCAATTGAAATCAAAAGTACCAACAAAAAAAAAAAACAAAAATTTCTCTTCAAATTCTTTTATACAGGCTACGGGAAAATGTTGCTCAGTTAAATTTTTGGTTTCTCCAACAATGGAATTCAATTTATAAACAATCATCTTGTGCTTCATAAAATCAAGATTTGTTATGCAAGTATCATAGGTCTAGCCAATGATGATGTCATTATTAAATATCTATAGTTCCTGAGTATGTAAGCATTAAATGCAAGTGAAAGCAAATCTTCTTCCCCTCAAGAGAGCTCGAGACCATTATCGTTTCCCATTTGATTTTCTCTCTTCACTTTTCTGAACGAGCTTTTCACATCTCTCTCGTTTTCAGAGTGAGGCAAGAACAGCAAAGATCGATGCGACAAAAACGATGAACTTACGACCTTGGGAGGGATATGAGGGAGCAAAGCATGAAGATTAGCAAACATGTCCCTCATCTTCTTCCTCCTCTCTCTCTCTGTCCATATGTGGATGTCGTGGTCCGATTCGCCGACAGCTTTCCCTTCGCTCGCAGCGAGCTCGCCTTTTCCGCTCTTGTCCTCGCCTCCGACCGTGTCACGGGTTCGCTTCCTGGTCGGCACTGGGTCGACCTCCTTCTCCATCGCCGCCTGGGCATGAGAGCTAGAGCAAGCAATCTTCTTACCTAATCTGTCTCCAATGTTGCCAGCAGAATTATCAGGCTTTGCAAAATCCCATGGTGGGCTCTTCCATGGGAAAGTCACATGATCTCCTTCTCCATACATGGCAACAACAACACTGGTTTATGTGTGGAGAGAGAGAGAGGGGTAAAAAGTAATCAAGAGAGAAAGGTGATATATAGAAGAAAAGAGGAAGCAAAGGGAAAGACGATTACTCGCTAGGTTAATTAAGACTGATCTCTAAATTTGATTTATTAAAATGATGCGTCGTACTGCAAATGAATATTTAAATAAGCGGATCAGATTCAATTATCATTATTCATATCAATAAGTAAATTAATTTTGTAAACTGATTAAGATCAATTTACAAAATTAATTTACTTATTCTTATTTTTTTTTTTTTAGCCACGAAATAGAGGCGATTAACTTGGCTTGAAGAAGAGCCCGGAATACAATCATGAGACTAATGCCGTTACTGGCTCCAAAACGAAAACGCATGGCCATAGGAGAATAGAGACAAAAGATTTCTCTCTCCTGCGAGTCCCGTTGGACTGATGGGGCCCCCATGAAGCCTAACTGAGACAATTCTCGGTTATGATCGAAATTACTACTCTGCCATTACCCTGAAGAGAACTTCATTTTGAATGAGTTGGGGTTGATCATGTTACTTTGATAGCTAGGGGTGAGCATGATTTCAGAATAGAATCGAGGATCGGAGAATCGAATCGGTAGCAACCTATCCAATTTTAGGTTTTAGGGTATACATGATAGTGATCAGGTTTCAAAAATTAGAGAACCGGTTTCGACGGGCAAAATTCCAGGTGAAACATGGATCCTAGCTTTGTGTTTTTCTTGTTCTATATCCTCATGTGATCCTGCGGTATTCCATGACATCCAATGACGAGTGAGAAATCTGTAACCAACCACTAATCTGAGATTCCATTTTCGATAATATCCATGACCGAGACTTTTATATTGTTAATGTTTCATATTTTTTGTGCCTAAATATGAGTTGTGGTTAGTGGATTATAGCAACAAATATTGATCATTAGAGTTGATGACTCACTACAATCATTCATTAAGAACAGAATTAAATAGGGTAGACCCTGGAACCGACCTGGAACCTGTGACCGTGTATGTTCTAGGGTATGCAGGGGTAGGTTCAAGGTTCCAAAAATTGGAGAACTGATTCCAATAGGTAGGCTCCAGATTCTAGGTGAAACCTAGACCGATCCTAGAACCGCTCACCCTTATTAACAGCACTTGTCAACGTTAGTTTGGAAGAAAATTATCCGATTAGTCCTAAATTAATAATGCGAACGCTAATTCACTCCTTAATTTTTCAATTTTGCCAATTCAATCATAATTTCTTTTGCAAAATTTCAGTATAGCCCTTCCGATCAATTTTCACTAGCAATGCGGAGTGCCACTTAGCCAGTCATCACCGGACATCCTACATGGCACACCATCACATTAGCGATTTCTGATGAAAATTGACAGGAAGGTTTCGGACAAAACTGATAAAATAGAAAATTTTAGGACTGAATTGCTATCCATGCTACAGGTTTCGGACTGATCGGGTAATTTTTCCAGTTAGTTTCTGTGGTTGGAGATTGTTCACTGGTAAACAAGTTAAAACCCTAGAGTGGCAAATGTTTCAAGCTAAGTCCAAATACTCTAACATGTAAACTCGACTTATCTATCGATGCGATTGAAAGTATTTGAAATTGAAACGATGGGTTGAGTCTCTGGTTATTTGTGAACAATTTATTTAATTTTGAGAATTTTTTCATCTTGTGTGTATCGCTAAATTTCTGCTGATTTAAATGAAAGTGAGGGGGTGTTACATATTGTTGCATAATGATGAAATGACGGGATTCCCGCCGACCTTATTCATTGTTTATTGCGTACACTACACATTCAAGTAACGCTTCACAGAACTAAATAAATAAAAAAATTCATAAAAATAATCTTAGAATAAGGAAGAAAATCCAGAGAATTACTAGGTGAATACTTTCAATTTAGCACTTGCATCTTTATAGCATTACATTGTTAATGACCTAAGGCATAAGAATTTCGATTATCCGGTAAATGATCTTGTCCTTAGGTCAATTTTTTGTGTTTTTTCTACCATTTTACATACTAAATGTCTTGTCTGTACCCAATTTTAGCGAGACTATTCATATAGGTATGCACTTAACTTCGGAAACATACTACTGTGGTGCATTTATTAAGAGTATATATTTCGCATGCTTCCGAAAAAGGTACATTATTTATTGTATCCCATTTACTAAGAGTATATATCTCCCATGACGTAACAGTATTAAATGGCGCTTATAAATGAATGCATTTTATCTATAATTTCATTTTCTTCATTTAAAAAGCCATATTTCCATTTTCTTCATCAATATATTAACGTAAAGGAACTGTCGATATTCTAGATCAAAACGATATTTAAGAATTCAATCGCAATCTCTCCTCCAAATTTTTTAAAGAATTTTAATAAGTTTGATTTGAATGTGGTGTGACTTACAGATGTAATATATTAACGTTGAACTCAACGAATAGACAACCTTGTTTTTTGGTTGAAATAAATCCTTTATTCGGTTCATATTTGTAATTATCTACTATAAAATAAGTTAACGTACCAATTAAGTTTCGCTACATATTTTTAAGTGTCAATGGTGCTGATGAATAGGCGAGTTTATTACTCACCATTGGTGCACTAACACGGGAATTGAGCGGTAGCAAAGCATAGTCCAGATACCATAACGAAAATTTTGAAAATTTTCGTGTTAGAAGAAAAGAAAATGATAACTTGCTTAAATTATAATGACAAATAATTTTACCTTTCCCTACATATTGATCTGCTTATTTAAAATAAAATGAAGGATGGTATTCTCAGAAATATTATTCTCATCAAATAATATCACTAGTAACATGGTTACTATATTGACAAGTGAAATATAAACAAGAGAGGAATTCTCTCACCTCAAAAGTCCCGTAGAAATAGTGGGACCCACCATGCCTAATTAAGACAAGTTCATTTATGGTGGAATTACTGACCTCCATTCTCTAGGAGGGAGATAATCCCATGCAATCCTATTGAGAACTGGCAAGTAGAATGGGGAATAGAGCTAAGCAAGGTCCCCAAGAAGTTGATCTAAATTAGTTGCATGATGCATCTTTTGAACTTCAATTTGATTGCACTTGTTTAAATTATCAAATCCATCTTGTATTTTCTTTACAGCCTGTTGCATAAGTCAATTAAAACTTTTGAGTAATTAAATATGCAATATCTGATAATTAACGCTGTGTTCAGAAAGACGACAAACGGCATTATTAAGTGAGAACTTCCAACGGAGCACTTGGTTTTGGATGGTAGATTTTCAAATTCGAATCTAGCGCAATAGTTTTCTTCTGTGTCTTAGATGAACTTTACAGCTTTAGTTCCAGAAAATCGTGTTTAACTTACAAATCGTTTTTGTCCCTTCCATCCCGTTCGATTTCTTGCATGGTAGCCAACACGATAGTCCCGTGACAACCGGTGAACGTTACATAGCTTTTCTTTTGTCGATAATGTGTTCGTTGAGTTGATATTTTTTAAATAAATGGATTTTTCGATAAGAGAAAATTCATCTCTCTCATATCAATTTGGGTTACCTAGAGTTATCTCATCCTTGTTAGGGTTTACAGATCATTTATATCTAACCTTACACTGACTACTGAAAATAATGCTATGTGATGATTTATTACAAGTCGTGGAGAGCATACATATGACATGCTTCCGTCCATCCATTTGAAGTATTGTCATATTGACCTTCACTTTCTAAAGTTGAGCCCCAATTGTAGATATGGAAATGTGAGTAAAAAGTTAAGGCACCTTTTAAGACTTAGTAAATTTATCTTTTGGTGATGTCTACCCAGAGCAATAATTATAAAAAAAAAATGTCATAAATATATTGTACAGATGCCAATTTAGTCATAAACGTTTCAATTTGGCCAATTTAGTCATAAACATTTGGACAATTTGCCAATATAATCCTTCCAGTCAGTATTGGAAGGCAGTCGTTGACGTGGACGACGGTTGTCCTATGCGGCATAACCGATGTTGACGTGCACATTTTTGCAATTTTTTTTTGTAAATTTTCTGAAATTTTCTCTTCTTATCTTTCCATTTTTTTGTTTTTGTTTTTGTTTTTTTCATATTTCTCTTTGCAGGTAACCGACGTGGACGACGGTTGTCCTCAGTGATGTTCTGACGAAGGTTGCCAGCCATAGGCGAGAGTCGTGACACTTGTGCCCAGAACTGGGCGAGAGGTCCCTTGCCAAATCCGGCCTTCGGCAGTGGCTAGAGCAGAGGCATGGTGACCAGCAGAGGAAAATAAGGAAAAAAAAAACAATTCATAAAAATTTAAAAAAATTGCAAAAATTATCCAATTGAAATTTATGGCCAAAATAAGTCGGCATGACTACATTGGCAAATTGTCAAAAGGATTAGGACTAAATTGTCAAATTGAATCCAACCAAAACAAAATTGCCAAATTGAAAAGCTTAAGATTGAATTAGTATTTGTACAATAGGTTTAAGACTTTTTTTTTAAAAGTTTTTCCCAACAAGTAAACTTTTGGATAATTGCACGGGAAGTCCTAAAACTTGTCACAAAAGTGTAATTAAGTTCTAAAACATACAAAAGTACAATCAAGTCTTAAAACTTGTCAAATTTGTGCAATCAAGCAATTCCATTAATTCCATTCTATTTGACTATCGAAAAATGCTGACGTAATTTATTATTTATTTTTTCTCTCCTACATGGAGCTAACGTGGCTAAAATTTGAAGGATAAGGCTGAAACGACGTCGTTTTGACCAAATATGATTTTTTAATCTAACTATTATTTAAGAAAGACTAAAAAAATCTATCAACTTTTTTTAAGGGAACAAGGCAAATGGCAAGGGCTTAAAGGATCCTCGCCACTGCTGCCCCACCATTGCCAAGCCGGCGATGGTGGGGGATGGCTAGGTAGTGGTCGACGACCTTGGTGAGGGTCGCAGCCCTCCCCCAGATCAGGGGAGGGTTGCGGCCCTCCCCCAAATCATGGGAGGGCCATTAGTGGCGGTCGACCACTGGCCGGGGCTTAGAGACACTCTCCAACCACTGGCTGGTCATCCCCACTATTACTGGCGTTTTCTAGTGATGGTGGGGCGGCGGCGGCGAGGCCCTCGTCATTTTTGTCTTTTTTTTATTACGCTTATTTTTAATTTAATTTGAACGAAATTTGTATTAAAAATAATATTTTTTGGATCAAAACGACCTCATTTTAGCCTTATGTTTTATGTTTCAGCCACGTCATAGCCGTGTAGGAGAGAGAAAATATTAAAAAAGCCAGGTCGGGATTTTCTATTACCCAAGTTGGGCGGAATTAACTCGATTGCACTAATTTGACAAGTTTTAGGACTTGATTGCACTTTTTGTAAAATTTAGGACTCAATTGCACATTCGTGACAAGTTTTAGGACCTTTAGTGCACTTATCCCATGAACTTTCTACTAAATACAAGTCATATTCTTGTGGGACCATTTTCTTTGTCACTGCGCAGATAGAAGCGATCGAGCTCGCCACATGGAGTCGAATGCCCTAGCCCATCCCTTGTTAAGTGCCCAAACATACTTGACAATTTGGTTTTTCAAGATATTAATTGCTTATATTACTAGAAAAGACAATGCATATAAAACTAACCATAGGGATTGCTCATGTGGGAAGTATATTTATCCTCCGTACTCACGACTTAGTCTCGAATCACCATAGTCGAAATTTCGTTGGGGTTACCCTCCGAGGTAGAGATTTGTGTATTTCCGGTAGATACTCGATAGCGGACTAGTTCCTTAAGTGAGAATTACTCGGGGCGTATACCTTGACTACTTTTTTTTTTTTCCTTTTTATCAATCTCGGGATTTTACTTTTTCTTGAATATTAATTTGCTCTTTTTCTTTAGTTATCAATATCCAAGTGTAAATAACTTTCGTCACATCTATCGATATGAAGATGCAAAGAGATCTTGCGTATAATTTATAGGCCAAAAATAAAAGTGTAAATAATTGAAATAATTTCTTGGGGAGAATGATACGGTGATGAAAGCCTAAAGCTCTTTGCAAAATGAAATGTGGGTCCCAATGGTATACTTTCCAATACACCTTGTCATGGGCCTAGCGATCCATGGGCCTAGAAGGCTCAGCCCGAGCCACAAGTGCCCAAACACATCTATGGGTGCGCCCGGGCAAGAGCTTATCATTATAGGACCCGGTTAGGCCCAAGCCGGGCCTTCCCAGCCCACAAACTTATCATATTTATTAGGAGTGGTCGGTTGTCGGATGGCGTCGGGAACTGACCCTGTGACTCCTTGTTCCAATAGATTGGAATGGGGAGCTGAGCTAATCGATACCGAGAACCAAGCCATATTATGTTTTGTGTGTAAAATCGAATTCTTATAATCAAATAGAAAAACTGTATCATTTCACTATGAAAACATATGGTGATCAAGTGATTATGTTTGTTCACGTTAAAAATTATGGTTCGATTTTTTTATTGGGGCAAAACTATTTCTTTTTGTAATAAAAAAGCTTCAAAACCGGTTTAGAATCTGTTCAACTCGAGACTTGAGCTGGTTCCCGGGTAGTACCGATGGTTCGGCCTTCGAACCAAGGACCGAACCGGTCCTAGGCTGGTTTTAGGTTTATGGAATTGGAATCAAACAAGTTGTCCCTGAAAACCGAATAGATTCTGTTTTGAACTGGTTGGTCCAGTCCAGTTTGGTCAAGTTCCCGGGTTGCATTGGAAATTTTTTGCTCATGGACTGGCCTAAGCTACAATTTGGCCCGATCCAAGGAGTAGGTCCTCCCTCAATCGCTTCTACTTTCCAATGGCAATAGGGTAAATTACCCTAATCACAGGCCGGTGGTCGAAGAGATGCCTTTGCCACGCTTTTGCCGGTGCAGCTTGAGCTTGGTGATGAGCCTTCGCTAACCAACATGCTTTCCAGTGTTAAATGTCATTTACGCACGAAATCGCGTACCTAAGGAAAGATACCATACTATAAATTTCATGATTCATATCGCAAAGTACCGCTAAAGGTGAGAACTCCATTAGATTAATGAAGGGGGCGCGTGACTGAAAGCCATATTCCACGGAAAAGGAACTTCAAATTTCCCTTATATATATCAAATGTATGCCCCAAAAGACATTCTGGGGAATATGTCAATGATTGCAACGACTAATGATCCATCGTCAACAAAAAAAATAAACAAATAAAGAAGTATGTCCCGACCCATCTCAACTATTTTTCAATCTTGGACCCAAAAAAACTATTTTTTTTCAATCTGCTCATGAAGTGAATAAAGCAATTTTCAATTTCAAGAGGGAGAAATAAAGTGATTGGGGACCATTTTAGAGAGAAAAGTTGAATTCCAACCCACAGGGGGAAGCGAGCCAGGAACTTCATGCCATAATCATTAACTGCTTCGATGATTGAGGAAATGCATATGATTGTAACGATGTCTGTCCGATTGTCTTTTCAGTTTATTTCATTTTATAATTTCGTATAGGAAATAACGAAATTAATTTTCTCAAGGTGGGAAAAAGTTTAAAAGTTTAAAAGTTTAAAAGTTTAAACTAACAGAACTTTTACCTTGTCCGAGTTGATTTAGGGAACGTGATTTGCTTATCCCCGCAATGCACAGTGGTAAATTTCAATAACTGTGGGTAAGCACTTTCATTCAAATTACTTACCAATGTTTAATTGCTTTTCTTTTAATTATACCAACTTTTATTTGGGTTGGTTTGCAATTCATATATTTACTAATATTTTTAGAGATTACCATCCTAAATTAATGTAACTCACTAACTTGTCTTTCCTAATAAAACCATATAGAGGTAACCAACCCTAGTCCGAGTTACTTACCGATGTTTTATTCGTTTATTTATTGTTGAATTTGCTAACTTTTCTTATCGTTTACAAACTTTCATTTCTATGCCTTAAATTTAGGCTCGCGCTATTTTCACCTAATTATTGGATCCTGACATCCCCATCTCATTGATTTAACTATATTAACCCTTGCGGGTCCCACTCTTAACTTAAGATTATTTCGTCCCTTTCTATCTTCATTTCTTTTTTTCAATTTTGCTAGAGACGAAACTACTCTCCTCTCAAACAACAATTGTTAAGGTTAAATGTGAGGACTACTCTTGATTTAATATCATTTCTTGCCTTCTTTTCTTCTTCTTTTTAAATTTTTCCTTTTCTTCTCTGTTTGGAGCAAAATCGGTGTTTTGATCTTCCAAAAGAAATAGTTTATTTAGTAAATAGCTAACAAATTATTGTGTTTGTTGAATATTAAGGCGGAAACTAATCAGGATTTTGCAACTAAGTCAATACGAAAAACCTAGAGAAATAACGATGAATGGTAAAAGGACATTAGAGATTTACGTGGTTCTGTCGGAGTATTGGTACCTACATCCACGGGGAGAGCCAGCCAGAATAATCCACTATAATTAGAGGATCAGAGTTACAATCGTTCAAACGCTCGTGTTTTCCATCTCCTCGCCTACATCTATTAACACCTTATCCGATAAATTCAATAGAATTATACTCCTAGCTTTCCTCAGTAGCACGCTCTTTTCAACATCTTTCATTGTTTCTGGCAACTTAGCATTGCCCTCCAATGCTTCTACTAAATCTTGAGTTGTTAATAACGCCTCCATCTTGAGGCTCCATAACCTAAAGTTATTCCTCCCGCCAAACTTCTCAATTTCTATTTTCACTCTAGACATAATTGCAATAATAGAATATCCAAACAACTGGTATCAGAGCTTGGGATCAGATATTTCTGGATTGTGATTTGAGGCTTTTGCTTGTCTGATTATTATATGGATATTCTGTTATTTTGGCCATTTTTTAAAAAAAAACGATGCAGTCATTCCGGCCATTTTTTTTTTTCGAAAATTGCTAACTTGGCGGTCTAGTTGCCGTCCGTCCTACGTGGCATGGCTGGCGGATGTCTGGCGCTGACATGGATAACTTTTTATTAACATTAACATTACCTTTATCCCAAACTAGTTGGGGTAACTTTTTATATTTTTTTATTTTTTTATAAATTCTATTATATAGATTTTTTTTTCTTTCCTTCTTCCTTTGGTTGGTCACCAGGCCTCATTGAGGCTCGCCCTCACTGGATCTAGCAAGGGTCGAGCCTCGCCAGGGGCAGGGTGAGGTCGGCCTCGCCCAACGACGATGAGGTTGACCTCGCCTCAGTGGGTTGCCCTCGCCGGATCTAGCAAGGGTCGAACCTCGCTAGTGGTAGGGTGAGGTAGACATCACCTAGCGACGGCGAAGTCGAGCCTTGCCTTGCCACTGGCGAGGTTCGACCCCGTTGTCGCTGGCCCAGGCCAACCTTGCCCGAGGCTTAACGACCGGTCGCCGGTAAGTGTACTGTTGGTTTTGTTTCTCATGTATTGTTGGATGAGATCCTAGACTGTCACGTTAGTAATTTCTGGCCAAAATTGGCTGGAATGACCAAATTAGCAAATCGCTAAAAGGCTTTAGGATTAAATTGGGAAGTTGTCAAAAGGTTTAGGATTAAATGACAAAATTGAAAAGTTTAAGATTGAATTGATTACCGTATAATAGATTTAGAACTTTTTGGACATTATTCCCTTCCAAAATTTTGTCCAACAACGGAATGGAACGGAAATGAAACCCTACCAATCCTAGTCTAAACATAATCGTGGAATAGAAAAGGAAACAATAGTTAACCTAATCGTCCTTTTCTTCTGTCAATAAGAAATCCAACCGTACTCCTCCAGCTTACAAAAGTTAATTGGTGGCCATACTAATCATTGCTACGCACACACATGAATCATTAGCTTTACACCCTCTACAAATCCCAAAGCCTCCTAGTCTCCTCTCCATTCTAGCGAATCTCTGCGTTCAGAAGATCCAGTCATGGAGGTGTTCTCGGCGGCGCCCTCCATGGACTTGAGCTTCGACAGCGCAACCTCCACCCCATACATCACTGCTCCTTCAAGCCCTCAAGCGTTCTGCAACTTCTTCAATCCATGCACAGCTCCTCCTCCGACAGCTAGGCGGAGTCGCTCCGATTTCGATCTCCGTGTTTGTGAGGAATTCCATGAGATCTCCCTCGTCTCGGACGGGGACGAAGTGGAGCACTCATGGAACGACGAGCCGCGGTTCTCTATAGCCTTTGCATGGGAGAACGCCCTGCCGACCATGATCCATGCGAAGAGAGAAGATGGTCGTGCCGTCGATGACGACGGTGGCGCAGACTTCGTGTTTGATTTCGGCGGGTGCTCCAGCGAGAGCTGCGCCGTGTCTGCCGACGAGATCTTCCATGGCGGCAAAATCAGACCCTTGAAATCGTCACCTCCTCAGCCATCGGCTGAGTCACGAGATGATCATATTGGCGGAGGCAAATTACTCGAACCTGTACTCATCAGTCGAGTCAAAGATTTTGGTACGCGGTGTTATCAAGAACAAGGGAGAGAGCGCGGTCGAGAGAGAAACGTGCGACCATCGTCATCTTCTTCCTCTTCTCCCAGTTTCGCTCGTAAGGGGACGAGATCTCTCTCGCCCCTGAGAATATCCGACATTTTGCTCGAGCGAGACGATGAGGATGAGGAGAACTCAGCCCTGAACATCCACAAGAATCCCCCGCCTTCGTCATCTTCATCGTCTTCTGGTTCTTTTTCTTCTTCCTCCACCTACTTTTCATCTCTGATATCCTTCTCGAAGGGCGATCGGAGAAAATGGAGTTTCAAAGACCTGTTATTGTTCCGAAGCGCATCGGAAGGCCGGGGCACGAGCAAGGACCCGTTCAGGAAATACTCGCCTGGTTTCAAGCCGGGAGGGATCGCGGGTCGTCCAGGGTCGGGTTCGAGTCAGAGAGCTACTGAGTCGACTCACGAGTCGCATTACAGGATGAAGAGAGCAGCTTCGGAGGAGATGAAGAGGAGGACCACCTTGCCCTACAAGCATGGCCTGCTCGGATGCTGGGTTAACGGTGGCGGCGGCCGCCACGAGATCGCGAGAGGTTTCGGGTCCTGACACGTGGAACATGATCATCTTCTCAATCTTTTAACGGGTTTTTCTCTCGGAAGAAAAACTATTACATAAACTCGGTTTAAGCGAGTCACATGATGAATAGTTATGACCACGTTGATATATATAATCTAAAACTATATACTAACTTCTCCCTTCAATGGCGTTACCCTAATACTTGTGCATTCTGTTTTCTCCATCCGGTTCAAGATAGACCAGACGTGCAAGGCACGTGAAGAATTATTCCAATTTGACCTTTATCCTTTATCTTTGTTTATTTTACAAGTTTAACCATCATTTCGCTTGACACATTGGTGTATAATAGAATAACTATGATATAAAGTGTACAATTATGGAAAAATCATATATTATGTGATTTTTTTTTTTTTTGGGTCTAAGATTATGTGAAATTGACATGCAATATATTTGCATGTTTGTAAGACTCTCAGTGTATCATGCTTTTCAAACAAAAGACTATTGCCCAAACTGCTGATTGTTCATGAAATAACGAAACCGAATGCAATATAACTGACAAGAGCCATGCTGTCTTTACTAATTCTGAGTAACAAAGTTGGTATAATAGCTGACGTGATAAATTGAAATTATTAGATATTGAAGATGATACATTTGCTTAACTTCCCGCTCGTAGTCCGCTAAATCACTTTTTATATCAATTTTGTAGACCAGTCTTAATATCTTCGGATTGGTCAAGTATAAATCAGAAGATGACATGTACGATGTCGTAATATTTGCTTAAGAATGTATCATATGCATCCGGGATACCTCTAGCGTTGCTTCATAAGATAAATGGTACAATTCTAAAATGTGTTTGCTAAATGAATGAGAAATTTCGAAGTAAATTTTTTTGGTTTAGAAACATTTAATAGTTGCCTCATTTAAAAACTATATGATGTTCTACATCATTTGATTGACCCACAAGAAATGCCTTGACAACATGACCAAAATTGAGGTTATTCACATAATCATGTAAATAAGAAGACCTACCATTGTTTTCTGATTGCTGATATAATGTTGGCACTTGATTTGGCTTTTATTGTTGCCAAGTGACAAGACATATGTCATAGTTTCGTATGTGACCCTCACCAATAAACATTAACTTATTAATTTGTCATCACAAAATATTTATCTCTTAATGTGTTTTTCAAACATGAATCAAGAGAGAGAATTTTCAAGTATGTGATCTCAAATGATAAATAGTCTAAATATTTCTAAAGATTTTGATAAGGAAGATGTTCATGCGGTTTTGTTCTATTATAAGTCTACCTTTAAAGTCAGGATGGAGAGAATGTTCGCTCTTATGCTCGCTTGGTAGGTTGGTAGCACTTGTTACCACTTCACAAGGCATATATATAGTTTTGCCAGATGGCACGCGTCCGACCAGTATAATGCGCTCTTCTCCACAAATTTAATTTTTACACACTTGCCTTCTTCGCTTTTCATTTTTATTAGGGAAATGCTTTCTTCACAGTACTGTTAGGGATAGTACAATCTCAACTTTAGATCCACACACTATCACCGCGTGTTTTGCATAAAGCACTCATTGATTGGGAGATCGTATGGTAAAAAATAACTGACAGTACTGTCATACTGTCGGGCCAGCAGCTCCCTTTTTATTATGAGGCTGATTTCCCAAAAAATCACGATCTTTAGATCTAGTGCGAATTCATGCTCGAACTTTTTCAATCTCATAAAAAATCACTAACTTTCACTTGAGTCCCAAATCTGGCCCTATTAATTTGAAACCATTAGTTGTCCAAAGTGGCAATTCCACGTCATCAATAAGTACACGTCGCTTACTGACCTGGATTTAAGGTATTGTTCATTGTCTTCTTAGCATGGAACAACAACAACAACAACAACAACAACAACAACAACAAGAATAATAATAATAATAATAATAATAATAATAATAATAATAATGACTAAAAATATTAACTACATGAAACGAAAGGTGAAGTTCAAGAGAAAAACGACAAAAAAAAAAAAAAGAGGAACAAACTCTATAAAAATATATATAGTAGAAGGTTAACTCATTTTTCGGTTCTCTCCCTTCCGTTGATATTGAGATGAAAAATGAAGTTGGTAGTTTTTCCTTATTTCTGAGTAGTTGCTAATTAGTATTATTATGATTGCTATCATCATCACAGTCGTTATTGTCGTGTTAAACTTTGTTTTGGTTGTTAAGTTTTCATTTGATTTAAGTTTTCTTTGTAAAATGTCATTTTTTTGCTTTATATTTGTGTTAGTTTTATTAACATTTCAAATCTAGAATTTAATTGACTATCAGTTCTAATTATTCTGTTTGAAAAAAAATCAATTCGTGAGGGCTACCCGTGCTTGTTGAGTACCCTGCCAGATTCCATGCTGTGTCAATTGAGGATTAGAATTATCAATAGCTTATCCAAATGTTCCATTAAAAATTTAATGGACATGGCCATAAAGCATTAGTACTAGTGAGCTAGCTACACAGATGACTAGAGGTGGCAATGATTACAAGGACTTAAAAAATCTTCAACAAATAAAATTATTTTTTCTCTCTTGATCTGCTTGCAAAAAAGAAATAAACCAGAAAAGCAAATTGGACCACACAACAAGAGTGGAAAATCCAATTCAAGAGGACCAAGCAAAAGAGAGTCTCATGCCCTAATAATCACCAGACAATTGTTTTTTTTTGAACAATTGACAAAGGTAAAGCAAGTGGAATCATCCAAGAACTCACACAAGTCCCCCACCTCGAGAGCCTGTCAAACCCTAGCGATAATAATTTGAGAATCATTTAACCAGAAAAGTATGAAGCCTGCACAATTCGCCTTTGCCTTTTCTTTCATATGATGATTGGGATTTTGCGTAGCAACGACCATTGCAAAGCAGTTGAAAATCAAGCCAAGTTAACACTTCGGTCAAACACGAAAAGCCCAACAAAGAAGCATAAAAAAAAAAAAAAAAACCACTTCGGTCTATAGTTTCGGACATATCATCGCTCGTGTTTAGACAATCATACCCGAAAAATCCGGTAAATCCACCAGTGAATCCTTGCTAGGATAATTGTCTTAAAAGTCATAAACCTATTGTATGACGGTCAATTTAGTCATAAACCTTTCAATTGTGCCAATTTAGTTCTAAATATTTCAATTGCTTTAATTTAGTCCTAATCCTTTTGAAGTTTTGCCAATTTAGTCTTAAATCTTTTGAAGTTTTTTCAATTTTGTCCTAAACATATTAGTTGGTTAATTGGTTAAAAGGACGACATTGACAAATTGTAAAAAGGTTTAGGAGTAAATTGACAAATCATCAAAATGTTTAGAACTAAATCAATACAATTAGAACTCGTTGATTAACTCAATTACCGCTAGAGCCCAATCCTGGTCCCAACGGTTTCTATCCTTCGCTGGTCGCTTGCAACTAGTTAAATCGGTGCTTCATGCTATTCATGTCTTCTGGGCAAGTGTGTTTATACTCCCAAAGTCAGTTCTATCTCGCATTGAGTAGATTCTCAGGTAATTTCTATGGAAAGGCATGGGCTTAGGCGTTGGCGGCGTTAAAGTCTCTTGGGATGATACTTGTCTCCCAAAGGAAGAAGGTAGGCTTGGTATCCGCAGGCTTTTTGATTGCAACCGGGCGTCTTTGCTCAAACATATCTGGATCCTCTTTATGGATAAAGAGTCCATGTGGTGCAAATGGATTCATACAACTTTTCTGAAGAACATGAACTTCTGGGTCGCCAATAAACCAACTTTTTGTTCTTGGGCTTGGAAGAAGATCCTGGATCTTCGCCAGGATTATCAACATCTCTTCCGGTGGCGTGTTGGTAATGGCTGCAACGTTTCCTTCTGGTTTGATTCCTGGCACCCGAGGGGGCCGTTCTACAAGATTTTTTCTGATATGGAAATCTATCGCTCTAACATTTCTCGGAAGGCCACGGTGCTTGGATTTTTATCCACAACTTATCACCCCTCTCAGGTGACGGCAACCATTGGATCCTGGTTAGAGCCTCTTTCGTCTCTTGTCCTTGAGAACTGTGATTGTCTATTATGGCGTGGGCATCCCTCATGTGTCTTTTCCATTGCTGTGGCTTGGGATCTTATTCGCCCCAGAGGGCAAGTTGTGCCTTGGCACTCTTTTATCTAGGATCGTCATATCGCCCCTCGGCACTCCTTTCATCTCTGGCTTATCACCCTTAACAGACTGCCAACTCAGGTCTTATTGCTCAACTATCATAGAATTCTGTATGGTGATTGTGCCTTTTGTGGATGCCGCCCGGATTTTATCGACCATCTCTACTTTGGTTGCCGCTTTACGGGTGCCCTTGCTCTTTTTTGGGCTGCTAGATGCAATCTGGCTTGGCAAAATTTTACTTGGCGTGACAACCTTCAGTGGGCGTTGTAGCATATTCGCGGCTAGCTCTTCTACTAGAGTATTGCTAGATTTTCTTTCGATGCTTTATGTCATATCATTTGGACCAAAAGGAACCACATCCTCTTCCGCAGCAAGAGCTTTATCCTACCAGCTATTAAGGCGCACCTCGAGAAGGTTGTCAGAGACAAAGGTCTGACATTCAAACATGTTGATGATACCCCTAGAAACCGGAGGGTACAAGCCAGCTGGGGCATCACTACTTAAATTTTTGATTGATTTTCGATTGATTTTCGGCTGTTCTTTTCAGCCTTGCTTGTCCTAGTTACTTGGCCGTCTATTTTGGCCCCTTCTTTTACTTGTGTATATTTTCTTTTTCTACTGGGGCGCCCTTACACTTATAGTGACACGTCGTGGTGTGCGGTCGGGGTTCGTTTTGTTATCCTCGCTTTTTTTGTCAATATACTTCTTACCTTACCAAAAATAAAAAATTCAATACAATTGGAAGGTTTATAACTAAAATGGCAATCCATAAAAAGGTTTAGGATTAAATTGGCACAATTGAAAGGTTCAAGACTGAATTAGCCGTTGTATAATAGGTTTAGGGATTTTTAAACAATTTTCCCAATCCTTGCATGTAACGTCGCATGAGGTCTCTCTAGTTTAGCAGTAAGTCACGTAACGAAACTCTAATTACACACTCAAAGATTAGTAAGCTGATTAGTTTGCAAACGTTAACCACACAGAGCACTTTATTGCTGAACTAGCTAGCAAATAGCAACGCCATACGCAATGATAAGATGATGGGGACATTGTCAAAGAATATGAAGTATTGGAAGATGTGGCCCGACACCATTTGAAGTCGAATATTTAGCGGAATCGACGGTATTTTAGAACATCGTTTGGTTAACCGATTAATTACACCGGATAGATATGGAGTCGCACTGGTTCCTAACCCTCGAAGGTGACCCATAGAGTCGGACGTCCAACGTTGGACCTATCGATTTTTGTGAAGAAAGGCCCTAGCATATTAATCGCCACCCACCAAGGATTAGTTTTACTTCTTCTTCTTCTTTTTTCTACTGAAATTGAGGAAGTTCTGCTATGGTATTCGTATGCTGAAACTAATTACTCTCTTGTCGCGCGTATAAAGAAATTGTCTTTTGTTTTTTTCTCGTGGATCACTAAAAGTAACTTATGATCACGAGAAGATATGGTATTCATATGAATGATTTGAAAAAAAATTTCCCTAACAATGATCTCTTACAAAAATGAATGAACAATAAATAGTTAGCGGTGATGAAAATATTTTTCATTGATCGATTATTTCAAACAATACAAGCAATTGTTCTTGGGAATTTTTTTTTCCAAAATCATCCATTTTTCGCGGAATAAATGGAGCTTGGATTCGTTGTTTGTAGATGGCGAGCTTGGATTTGTCACGCCTCTCGCGATCTCATCATCATCGACATCTATGATCTTTAACCGAGTGTCTGGATCAAGAAGTTGTCTTCTAAATCTGCATGTACACCTGTTATGAGCATGACCTCTAGATTTACCACACTTCCGCCCATTTTCGATGATCTCATACGTTGAAGAATCACGTCTTGGTCCTCCTGTAGCCTTTGAACCAGATGGACGACCTTTGCGCGATGCAAGTATCCATTCAAAAAGGTAAAAATCACTTGCACTTAGGGTTTGCTTGCGACCGACTTCTTGTTTGCAAAGAGGCCGTTCTACTCGTGAATTGACTCTGCAAACGGATCTTCTTATGTCAAGCCTACATTGTGGATGAATCATAGCAAGTTCCAAACCCTTGGTGTGCCTGAGCCTTATATCACGAGAACATGAAGAGCCATGGATAACGCAAAATGCCTCGAACACCGAAAAATGAACAATACAATTTCCTAAAAGGAGGAATACACTACCACGTCAGTTGCTGATGTGGCACACTTAATCAGATCCGATTACAAATTGACACGTGGCAGGTGACTTGGAATTGAACAAACACATATATTAAAAGTCTGTTAGCCGATGACAGGTTATAGAAGTCCCATTAACTAATGACACTAGCAACAACTTCAAGAAATGTTTCAAAATTGAAATGGCACGCCAACTCACTTTATCTGACTCTCTCCACTCTTTTACGTTTCTTTGCAAGATTTTTCCCTTTGATTTTCACTTTGCACCAATTTTTATTTCAGAAGGAGAAATCTCCATTAGAGAAAAGCCATGGAAACTTCTACCCCATTGGCTTCATAAGGATCAACATGAAAACTCCATCTCTAACGGGCGCTAGGTTTTGTTGGTTGTGGGACAATGTAGGAGGGCATGAATGTTCTGATGGTGCCCACCATATTTTTCTTTTAGGCTCCGTTTATTTCACAAAAAATAACTTTCACGAAAAAGTATTTCGAGTTTTCCTACGTATGGTTCACAGAAAATAAACTAGTTAGGGAAAATGTTTTCCGTCAATGGAAAAAAAACTTTCAAAAGTGGGGAAAATAATTTTCTCCTCTTTCTTTTATCAGACCAAGCATGTTGTCCTTCGTGCACTCCTTTTATTTATTTTTTATTTCTACAAAAATCGAATTTCTAATTATTTTTCTTTTTTCTTTTCTTTCTTTTTCTTTTTCCTTCTTCTTCGACTAGTCGCCGACTGACGACTGGCCCCAAGTGAGGTGGAGCCTCGCCAACCTCTGGCAAGCTCGAAGCTCGTTGATTTGGTGAGGCCGGCGAGCTCGAGCCTCGCCACAAGCCAGCGAGGCTTGAGCTCGCTAGAGGTCGGTGAGCCGAGCCACGACGACCTCAGGCGAGGCTCCACCCCTCTTGTGGCCGGTCGCAGGCCGTCGTCGACCAGCGAAATGAGTGTAAGGAGGAAAATCATTAAAAAAATTTGATATTTTTCAAAAAAGGAAAGAAAAATAAAAAATTATTAAAATGAGTGTAACGAGGAAAATCAAATCGGAATTTCCATACCAAACATCAAAAAATATTTTCTAATTCATTTACAGGTTTTAGCCAAATCACCGAAAAATATTGTCATTTTTCTGAAAAAGGACTTCCTGAAAAATATTTTCTAGAAATGCCATATTTTTCGTAAAACAAATGGAGTCTTACATGGCAATATTACAAGATATGAGCAGAAGGGGTAATCTAGTCTCCAAAAAATTGCACAAGCCACATAAAAGGTAAGAGCAAATCTGTGCGGGTTCGGGGAAAAAAAAAAATATGTGTGGGACCCACACGAGGGCAATGATGTCCAATAACATTGAAAGGTTATGGCAGAATGGAAAGATGCCTTAGAAATAGCAAATGTCCTGTACACTCATTTTACTCTTGAAAGGCGTGGAAAATGCAAGTAAAGTGACAAAAGAGATAAGAAGAGATTCACTCTTACACTGCGTTTGTTTCACTGAATATTTAAGATTTATAAAACAATTTTTTTAAAATTAATTGCTTATAAAATGAATGAATGCAAAATAATTTCATCACCAACGAAAATAATTAGGTATAACTTATTGCCGATAATGAAAATATTTTCCTTTAAGTAATTTTTCTAAGAGATATAACCATTTTTCGAAAGATATTTTTTAAATCTTGAGTTTTCCATGAAGTAAACGCAACCTAGGCTCCATTTGTTTTGCGAATAATGAACGATGTGGAAAATATTTTTCAAAAAAATGATAGCATGTATCGCTTAGGTAAATTACTAAACAACAGATATTTTTATTGTTCACGAAAATAATTAGATATAAATTGCTATCAACGCTGAAAATATTTTTTGTTGACTAATTATTTCAAGCAATACAAGCAATTCTTTTCTAAAAAATATTTCATATATTGTTCATTTTTCACGAAACAAACGGAACCTTATAAGATGGTACATAGAAGCCTCAAGTACAATTGCAAATTACGGTATTGTAGAAAAATCAGGTACTTACATCCTCCTAAGCTTGGCATCTTTTCCATTCAATCTTGCGAAAGCTTTGATAGTTGTGATTTAGTTGGATGGATAAGAGCCCTCCCATTGCACTAGTCGCATTGCATCCATGGATTCCAGTAACAAATTTCCTCTATACTTCACACAGTGCTTGGTAACTGGGGGTATGCTGCCAGCAAGCTGGTTAACAAGCATTGTGTTTAGCACAGGCCAGCAATGCATGAGCCAAAACTCTGATAACTCATCCCAGGCACGGGTCGCTACTATACGAGCCTACTCGGCAGTAGCCATCTGAAGATGACGTGGAGTCTACTTTTCCCGCTGCGTTCAGGACCTCGAGCTTAGTCCGTAGACCCGTTGACGCCGACCGCCGCCGACCGCCATCGCTCACAGCCGCCGTCGTCGCCGGCCGTCGTTGTGAGTTAACCCCTATCTTTGATTAGACCGTTGATTACACTTAGTCTTAGATTAGATAGTTACTGTAGTTAATTAATTAGTTACTGTGGTTAATTGTTAGTTACCATGTTAGTTAGATAGTTACCATGGTTAGTGGATAATTGCTGCGGTTAGTTGACGACTTACTGTGGTTAGGAAAGACCTATTAATTAACTGTTGTGGCGATAAATAGTCAGGGCCGAGACAATTGCCTGTTAATAATTAACTGGCTTTAACTACTGATCGGTTAATTATTGATTGACTGGAGTGTTTGCTTGTTTGGATCTGTTGGGTTATCACTTAGGATAAAATATCCTGTTTAATTAAAAATAAATATTCGTGTGAGCAATTGTGTCCTTTGAGCATGAAAATGGCTGTTAGCCGAATTTTGAGCATAATGGTGAATGTGACTGCATTGGGCTAATACGAAGTAAGAATTGGCTTGATTGCCTAGTGTGTTTGGGTGGTCACACAATAGTTTAGCGTCACCCTAACGTAATAGGGGACGTGGGCGATACCCTTGTTGGCTTGGGTCCGTCGCCTAATATATCCGTGCCGGCGGGAGTTCGGATGCACACGGCATATTGGTTGCACCACAGTTCGTGCTAGTGAGGCCGAAATCACACGACTAGTTGGATGCCGGTCGCAGCTTGTGATGGACCGAAGTTCCTTACAGGAAAGCCTGGTATGTCCGTCTCGGGGTCTTGAGAAGGCTATCGGTTGCCGTCGCCGGAACGAAGTGGGAGGACGCCCGATCTTGCCGGAAGAGTACTAGCGGTTGGGCTATACCGTGGCGGGAGTGGAGTATCTCTTGCGTTAATAACTGGAACACGCGTGTTGCATTGTGCATGAGTCACTGTCGAGTGTTCTAGTTGTATGCTTTGGCATGTTTATATGTTACTGCCATGTGATATCTATTGCGTGGGCCAAGGCGGGGTAAGTTCGCATGTGATTGTTTATTGGCCGTTGGGCCGTGCATATATGTTTGGTTGCTGAAGCGTGGCGTACATCGCACGCTATTGATCTGCCATCGTTCTTGTGTTGCTTATTTAGGCCGATTGGGTGAATCGACGTCCTAATCGGACTTAGGCGTTGACTCATTGGGATTTATATCTTATTTGTTGTCGTTAACTATTTTATAAGTCCATAAGTTTGGTGGAGCGTCACGTGAGGTTCAGGGTACCTACCGACCAATGAGTGTGCGTAGAGGTGGAGGTTTCTTTTTAGTGGTAGCGTTTTGGTGGTAGTAGTTAGCCTCTAGACCTGACCTGGTATCTTTTTGTTGATCATAGAAAATAGCCCTGACGATGGGCTTGTAGATTAGTTCGTTTCCCCTTGGGCTATTTGAATATAAATAAAGTGGTTGTGCTGTTGTGGTTTGTTGTATCTCCTGCTGTCTATCCCTGTTTATATTACTGTGTGGGGGTTCTATGTTGCTTCCATATGCATTTAATTGAAAGATAAAAAAAAAATTGGGTCGATGACATGCTTGGGATGTTATCCTTTTGACCAGACGTCTAGAAGGGTTGTCGCGTGCTTAAGATTCGATGCGTGACATCCTCATTTTGGTATCAGAGCAAGGTTAGCCTAAATCATGTGGTCATGGCCTAGAGTGATAAGGTGCGCTGGGTTTGGGATAGTTAGTAGGATTAAAACCATGTACTTGTGTTTGTTGTTTGATTTCTTCTAGGTTGTAGTCCTGAGTTCTCATTACGTGTTGCCTTTGGGCGAGCAGGAGTCCTTAAGGTCCTACGGAATGGACGACCGTAATTCAAGAGGTAGGCCTAGAGGAAGGGCAGCTTAGGTAGGCCCCAGAGTGGATGGACTTCGTGACTCGGGAGTGCCTGGAGAGAGAGCAGCTCAGGAAGATCCTAGGATGAACGGGATACTTCGAGCATTGGAAACTCTTGGGGATCTGATGGGGCAACAAGTGAGGAACCAAGCTGTTGCTCCTGCCTCGCAAGAGGAACCGTTGGCTGGAAACGGAGTCGAAAGGCCGTAGACGCATAAGCTAGTGGAGTAGTTTCTGAAGCTCAAGCACCCAGAGGCCGCAACCTCGTAGATTGAGGAGCTGGAGAAGGTCTTCGCCTTGCTGAGGTGTTCTGAGGAGAAGAAAGTGACGCTGGCTGTGTACCATCTGCAGGGTAACGCTAGCTTATGATGAAAGGCCACGTAGGGAAGGGCTTTTTCCTAGGGTGTGGTCCCGGTGTGGGATGCCTTCATGGAGACCTTTAATGGGAAATACTTCTCAGACTGTGCGTGAGAACAGAAGATGGCTGAGTTCTTGCGCCTTCGCCGGAATTAGTTATCCGTAGATCAGTACGAGGCGAAGTTTGCCGAGTTGTCCAAGTATGCGTCAAGGATGGTTGAAGACCCTGTAGATATGGCAATGAGGTTTCGAGATGGGTTGAAGCCGAAAATCAAGGGCTTGTTGGTGCCCCTGAACCTAAAGGATTACAATGAACTGTACGAGAGAGCCTAGCTGGTTAAAAGAGACATGTTTGAGCAAGCAGTCGCATCTAGATTGTGGTTCGCTCCTGCGGTAAGGGATAACTGTAGATTCAGCAAGGGACCGATGGTGGGAAGTAGGTTTTCCATCCTGCCCAATCGGAGGAATGCTGTTGGAAAGTTGATATATCGTCCCAACGGTATATGTCAGCTCTGTAAGCAGAGGCATGGTTCAGCTCCGTGTCTCGAAAGGTCAGGTGCTTGTTTTGGGTGTGGTCAACATGGCTACCAAGTTAGAGACTGCCTGCAGAGACAGTTGGGAAGGCAGATGCCGATGCAGTAGGGAGGTCTGATGTGAGGGAACGTTCCGCAGAACCATCCTCCAGTGCAAGGAAGAGTGTATAATGTCACCCAGGAAGAGGCGAGGGATTCGCATACCGTTACAGGTACGGTCTTCTTGCATAATCAAGTAGCTTATGCCCTGTTTGATTCGGGAGCTTCCCATTCTTTCGTTGTAGAGCGATTTGTTAAGCTAGCCAGGTTGGGTACGGAACCGTTGGAAACAGTTTATAAGATTTCTACACCGCTTAAGGCTAGTGTAATGGCCGCTTGCCGCCGCTGCTGCCGCCCGGTCGTCGAGCCATCCGTACGTCGCCGAGCTGCTGTTCGTGGTGGTTCGTCGTTGTCCGAGTGTCATTGTCGTCCGCCGTCGTCATAGCTGCGTTCGCGATCTCCAGCCGAGTACGTAGACCCGTCGCCGCCGCTGTCGTCGCCGACCATCGTTGTGAGTTAACCCCTAATCTTTGATTAGGCCGTTAATTACACTTAGTCTTAGATTAGATAGTTACTGTAGTTAATTAATTAGTTTACTGTGGTTAATTGTTAGTTACCATGATTAGTTAGATAGTTACCATGGTTAGTGGATAATTGCTGCTGTTAGTTGACGACTTACTGTGGTTAGGATAGACCAGTTAATTAACTGTTGTGGCAATAAATAGTCAGGGTCGAGATAATTGCCTGTTAATAATTAACTGTCTTTAACTACTGATTAGTTAATTATTGATTGACTTGAGTGTTTGATTGTTTGGACTTTTTGGGTTATCACTTAGGACAGAATATCCTGTTTAATTGGAAATGAATATTCGTGTGAGCAATTGTGTCCTTTGAGTATGAAAATAGCTGTTAGCCGAATTTTGAGCATACTCGTGAATGTGACTACATTGGGCTAATACGAAGTAAGAATTGGTTTGATTGCCTAATATGTTTGTGTGGTCACACGATGGTTTAGCGTCACCCTACGTAACTAGGGACGTGGGCAGTACCCTTGTTGGCTTGGGTCCATTACCTAATATGTCTATGCCGGCGGGACTTCGAATGCACACAACATATTGGTTGCACGATAGTTCGTGCCGGCGAGGCCGGAATCACACAACTGGTCGGATGCCGATCGCAGCTTGTGATGGATCGAAGTTCCTTACAGAAAAGCCTGGTATGTCCGTCTCGGGGGTCCTGAGAAGGCTATCGATTGCCGTCGCCAGAACGGAGTGGGAGGACCCCCGATCCTGCTAGAAGACTGCTAGCGGTTGGGCTATACTATGGCGAGAGTGAAGTATCTCTTGCGTTAATAACTGGAACACGCATGTTGCATTGTGCATGAGTCACTGTCGAGTGTTCTGGTTGTATGCTTTGGCCTATTTATATGTTACTGCCACGTGATATCTGTTGCGTGGGCCAAGGCGGGGTAAGTTCACATGTGATTGTTTATTGGCCGTTGGGCCGTGCCTATGTGTTTGGTAGCTAAAGCGTGGCGTGCATCGCACACTATTGATCTGCCATCGTTCTTGTGTTGCTTGTTTAGGCTGCCTGGGTGAATCGACGTCCTAATCGGACTTTGGCGTTGACTCATTGAGATTTATATCTCATTTGTTGTCGTTACCCGTTTTACAGGTCCATAAGTTTGGTGGAGCGTCACGTGAGGTTCGGGGTACCTACCGACCAGTGAGCATGCGTAGAGGTGGAGGTTTCTTTTTTGTGGTAGCGTTTTGGTGGTAGTAATTAGCCCCTAGACCTGACTTGGTATCTTTTTGTCATAAGAAACGGCCCTGAAAATGGGCTTGTAGATCAGTTCGTTTCCCCTTAGGCTAACTGAATATAAATAAAGTGGTTGTGCTGTTGTGGTTTGTTGTATCTCCTGCTGCCTATCCCTATTTATATTATTGTCTTGGGTTTCTATGTTGCTTCCGCATGCGTTTAATTGAAAGATAAAAAGAATGGGTCGATGACATGCCTGGGATGTTATCCTTTTGACTTGACGTCTGGAAGGGTTGTCGCGTGCCTGAGGGTCGGGGCGTGACATCATCTATATAATTTAACTTTGTTATCGAAAGATTATGTGATCTCCTTCTATGAAAGTTACTCGATGGCTTAGAAATTAGCCGTTTAGACCGTAGAATTATAGTACATGGACTATCATTCTCTATTCCATACATCCAATTAATGTACGTTCATGCACTACGTGAAATTTGATATATTTATTGGTAAAACATAGACCGAGAATTCTAAGTACGGCCTCCCAACTAATCTCGGAGCACCAAGTGTTATAAAAGAAACTCTAAGCTCATCACACCATCTACTAAGAAAAATTTCGTTGAATAGATAAACGGGACTCTATTTTAAAGTAACTTCTATTCATTGATAGAAGGTAAGTTGGGATCCAAGGGCATCTACCTTGGTCCATTGTAGTGTTAAATCAAAATGGTCCGACAACATTCTCCTTTACCAAAAAAAAAAAAAAAAAAGTTAAAAAGGAAAATAGATCTGACTGTTAGGTAGGATGATATTCTTAAATCATAGATAGGTTAACATCATTGAATGGTATCCGACCCCGAGTGAGTGTGTCCCAATTGACTTTTATTTTTTCTTAATCTAAGTTTGTGTTGCCCGCACACTTATTTTTCTAATTACAAATATGGGCCCAATATCCTAAAAAACTCCCAACTTTAAGTTCAGTTTCAATTCTTCCCTATTTTTTTTTTTGTCTCGTAAAAACTCACAACTTTAGGTCCAGTCTCAATTCTACCCTATTTTTTTGTCTCACAAAAAATCACAAACTTTTACTTGAGTCTCAAGTCTGTCCCCCATTAACCCTATGTCCAAAATTTCTCGTTTACAATGGAGAGATGGAAAACTCCCAAGCGCAAGCTGTTTGAACATCCGAAGCCGAGTGCCCAGAGCGCAAGCTTCCCGACCACGAGAGATGGAAAACTCCCGAGTACGAGAAATTGAAGACTAAACACAAAATCGAAGATGTGCAAGCAAGAAGGAAAGAAAACTCTCTTAAGAGTAAGAGTAATTCAAGAAAACCAACCCTAATTGCTATAGTTTTTGCCCAAATTTTAGATCCAATTAGACGTTTGGGCTAACGTGGAAATTTATCTCCAAAGGATGTCTTCTTGGATTTGAAATTGGAAATATTTTGAATAAAGGCCCGAAGTACACTCATTTTCTCAAATAAGGGCATGAAGTTGACCTTGTTTCAAATAAGGGCTTGAAGTGGCCAAATCGTCTCCAATAAAAGTATGAAGTGTCCATGATTGTTTCAAATAAGGGCCTGACCTTGCAGGCCTACCAAATATTCCTACAGTTCAAGGGCATTTTTGTCAAAACACCATTTTAATCTATTTTTAGTCAAATCAAGTTAATTTTCTCTTTTTAGGAAACACAGGCGGGAGGGCTACCCTCTTGCATGTGGCCTTCGCCCCACCGCTGGTGGGGCGTCGGCGATGGCCAGCGACCCCGCCGACCAAAGGCGAGGGCCACGGCCTTCCCCGGAGCTAGGCGAGGGCCTGTGACCCTTGCCCAGATCTGGGAGAGGGCGCGGCCCTATCCCGATTCTGGCGACGGCCAACAGGCCCTCGCCTTTGGTCGGCGGGGTCGCCGGCGACCCCGGTGGCCACAGGTGGGAGGGTAGGCTACCCTCCCACTTGTCTTTCCATTTATTTTTTTAGTCTTTGAAAAAATAGAAAAAAAAAAGAACAAAAAAAATCAAAAAAGTTAAATGACGAAAATACCCATGTCTGCAGGTGAGGAGACCCTTGTTTGAGAATGGCATGGCCACTTTAGGCCATTCTTTGAAACAAAGATAGCACTTCATGCGCTTATTTGAAACAATGTCCACTTTAGGCCTTTATTTGAAATTTTCCCTTTTAAATTAAAAAAAAAAAAGCTAGAGCAATGAAGTGGAAATGTCATGTAGAATCACTAAGGTCAATTTGGGAGCAAATATGAGATTCAAGTAAAAGTTTGTGATTTTTTATGAGACAAAAAAAGTTTAGGGTAGAATTGGGACTAAACCTAAAATTGGGATTTTTTTATGAGATAGAAAAAAAAAATTAAGGTAGAATTGAGGTCTTTTAGGGTATTAGACCTAGAAATATTTAAAATCTCATAGTAATTTAAATTTTGACAGTAAAAGGAATTACTCTCTCAAAGAAAAAGTGTAAACAAACAAACAAGCAAACAAGAAAGCTACTCTCTCTCTCTCTCTCTCGCTCTCTCTCTCGCTCTGGGATTAAGAAAACTGTTCGACGCGATGCATAATAAAGTCAAAGTATATTCCGACCAAAAAAGAAGAAGTCAAAGTATATGAATAAAATGGTAGAAGGGTAGTTGACGAACGACCGATAAAGCAACAAGTTCCAACCCCCGAACGATCTCTTGGGCAAGTTCTGATCCGTCTGAATCAATTTGGCCTAGTGACTGCCTGATTCAAAGCTTTCCATTAACTCTCAAAAGAATGGAACCATCCAAGGCCAACGATGGCGACATCCTCCATGAATTCTTCCCCTTCTTCAGAGTATACAAAGACGGCCGCGTCGAAAGACTAATGCCAATGGAGAAACTGAAAGTTCCCCCGTCCGAGGACGCGGAGGTCCGGTCCAAGGACGTGACCATCTCCTCGGATCCTACAGTCTTGGCTCGCGTCTTCACGCCCCGTGGGCCCGGCCTGGCCGAGAGGCTCCCGGTCCTAATTTACATCCACGGCGGAGGCTTCTCCATAGGGTCTGCCTTCCACCGGGGGTACCACGAATACGTGAGCTGGCTCGTGGCGAAAGCCCGTGTCGTCGCCGTTTCAATCGAGTACCGTCTCGCCCCAGAGAACCCGATTCCGGCGTGCTATGACGATGCGTGGGCCGCAACCCAATGGGTGTTGGGACATGCCAACGGGAACGGCGCTGACCAGTGGCTGAACGAGCACGGGGATTTCGGGCGGGTCCATATAGTGGGGGATAGCGCTGGGGCGAATATATCCCACAACGTGGCTGTCCGGATTGGACGCGCCGGGCTTCCTGCTGGTGTTAGGATAGTGGGGGTGGCCATGGTACACCCCTACTTTGGAGGGACCGTGGACGACAAGATGTGGCTGTACATGTGCCCCGAGAACAGCGGGTTGGCAGATCCGAGGCTGAAGCCGCCACCGGAGGACCTGGCCGTGATCGGGTGCAAGAAGGTGTTGGTGTTTGTGGCTCAGGGGGATCACCTGAGGGGCTCAGGCCTGTGGTACCATGAGGAGCTGAAGAAGAGCGGATGGGGCGGGAGTGTTGAGATTGTGGAGCATGAAGGCGAGAGCCATGTGTTCCATCTCTTGAAGCCTCACTGCGACAAGGCTTTGGATTTGAAGGACAAGTTGGTGGCTTTCCTTAGGGGAACCATGATGGGAAAAGCATAGTGGAAGTGGAAATCAGCTGAGGAGAGGCTTGTCATTTGCTTGAAGAACTATATGAACGCCAGAATGATCTATGGTTTGACTCTTGTATTTGATCATTTACATGTCCAATGACTTGCTTCTCTATTTTGAGTTGCTGTTCCAACACAAGCAGCACGTTCAACCTACTTCACGACGATGCGCCGAGTTGGCTCATCAATTAGGATGCAAGCTCGATGTATCTGTGCGGGGAAGATTGCCCGCATGAGTTTCGCCTTCTTCGAATAAGACTTTCAGCGGAATCATACATTCACACGTGCAATCATCTTCTGTGTTTAGATTAGCAGCAACGTCTCAATAGGACTGCTCACAGAGAGAGAGAGAGAGAGAGAGTCTAAACTTATAAATGCCCGTACCTAGGGGTGATGGTTCTCGGTTTGGTCCGGAGGTCCCTAGAACTGGTCCGGTTCCCGGGCAGTCTAGTGGACCGATACCATTTTGTTCTACCACCACATCCACCTCCTAACCCAGCAACCACCATGCTCGATCGTCACTTCTATTTCCACCTTCACCTCCACAAAACCTTATCTCGCTACCTCCACTACCACCGCCTTGGCCGCCACCGACTTTAAGGTCTGAGTGGTACCACCCCATAGCATTTAGAAGTACGACATTCACCATCACAACTCCTACCGCCAGCAGCTTACTTCAACATTTAAGCCAGCCAGCAATATCCCTGCTTCTCATCTCAGTGAAGACTAACTTGGATTAGAAAGATTACAAAAGCCTCCACTGCCCATGGTGATGTTCGCAGGTCAGAGAGAAAGAGAATCAGACCTTGTTTCCCCTTTGGACCCTGCTGTCGAACACAGGAGCTACACTCTGGCCAGGGTTTCCGAGAGGACTGAGAAGCGAGAGGGAAGTGTCGAGCACGAGCGAGAGGAAAAGAGCAAGGCGTGAGAGCTGAGAGGCGAGAGGAAAAGACGCAGAGCAGAGCGTCGAGTCGAGCGGCGTGCGATTACGATTATGGTTTGCACTTTGCCGATTAGAGGAGAGGAGAAGAAAGTAGTCACGCTGTGTGACTCATGGCCTGAGGCAAAGGGAAAAGACCGGAAGAGGAGAGGAGGTTTACAAGTTTGCATTTTAAGAAAAATAAAAAATATTAGTCCGGTCCGGGCCGTTCCCAATCGGTCCGTCTTGCCCACCCCTACCCATACCATAGTCACTTCCGAGGTACAAACTGCATCAACTACGGAAGAGAGGGAAAGAAAAAACACATCTATGCGGCGCTATGGGAGCATAAAACATTTCTGTAAACCTCAGCAAGGCAAAGGGAAAAAATTTACACTTCAAAGCCGATTATAACTTCCGGGGATCGCAATGAATTTGACGGTAGATAGCTTTTCAGCAACTTGTTGAGTATGCACCTGATCTATACAGAAAGAACCGAGCTTGAGGGGTCCTTCAATTCTCGGAAAACCAATTCGATGCTTGCGAATTTCGGGTGCAGCACCTTGTTCTATCGGGGAAAACCATGCCCGCGAAAGTTCTTGAGCTCTAGCTTTGAGGACGATATACTCAGTTCACTGCGTCTTTGTAGCTGTTCGGCTGGACATTCCGTGCAACAATTTGATGAACCCAAGGAAGCTAAGCTTCCCATCAGTGTGTCTTATCCAATCATGGAGGACGGCGTGAACCGGGACAGAAGGTGAAAGACCAAGTTCCTGACATTGAGTTCAAGTAGAAAAAAATTAAGGAACAAAGAGAAAAGGAAGACGAAGATGAGCAGAACTGTTCTAGTCGTTCTTGATGTAAGACGATCAGTCCCAAAGAAGTGAGCCCATGGCAAACAATTACTCAATGAGAGAAAGTGTTATAATTCCCCAGAATTTTCTAAATTCCTACTGTAACTTAAGCATCACTTCAGAGGGGAATTGCATCCCACGGTTCAAAAGCAAAGATTCACTAGAATTCAATAATCTTCATTCGATCTCTCGAATACAGAAATTGTTACAACTCCCCAGATTTTTCTAAATTCCTACTCTAACTTAAAATGTGACGAAAGAATAAATAAATCCTACTTCCGAAGGAGATGAAAAGAACATACTATCCGAATCAAACTTTGCAAAATGAAAATCCTAATATAAGTCTGAATCCAAAATATATATACCAACAAATTAAACCGGGTGAATAGAACTGTAATCCAATTAGAACTCTTATTTGAGTTGTGAATTGACGCAATAATCCAACTTCACCTAAGCTTTGTAATAGAGACATCAATATTTTAACAAAACTTGTTTGATCACGTTGGCTGCATCAGTGGATTTTGTCATACACTGGAAAAGAGGCAGAGTCATAGATGCATAACCATACAAATTACTGCACCGATTTACGGATTAGAATCTAGGGTCTAAGTAAGCAAGACAAGGTTTCAGAGTCTAAGGAAGTGGAATTGACCAAGGACCATACAAAGGAGAGCACAACATTTAAGGCGGCACAAGAAAATCACCGACAATATGGTAAAACGCAACGCTTATTTCTCTACCGTTCTCCCCATGTTTTGTGTCTGATAATTTTCAGAAGTGCTTCAATTTCTCTGTTTTCAGCGACATGTCTCATTTGACAACGTGCAATTTCGCAGGGAGAACCATTTGAGTATGTTAAGTATTTGTGGATTGAATGACTCGGCACTATCAGGGGGGTAATTGAAGCTAATTGTGTGCTTAAAAATCCAGAGATAATGCTAATAGATTCAAAAGCCAGAACAATTAAACTCACCGAAGCAAGTTCATCAATTACGATGGCCCTGTTTCCATCCTTCTCAAAATGTTCGTACGCGGAACGGGCATGCTGTTCCCAATTATCAAGTGCCTCCATCTGATGGACACTCAAAGCAGCTGCGCAGAACTCTTCGAAATCCATCCGTCTGTATTGAAGTGCGTTTAGCTGAGATGAACAGTATATTCGTGGTTAGACAGCTAGCAAACACAAAAATATAAATTAACAAATAATTCATGGAACAGTGTGAAATTAAAGCCCGTGGTCTACCGATGCAAGGAAATCAGGAATGCGAGACTCTTTCATTGCATCAGTTGCATTTTTCATCAGGGCCTGCCAAGAATAAAGATTGATGAGAAACTTGCAATGATAACAATTACGTGATCTCCATGCCCTGTCTGTGATATATGTATGTGTACATGTGCCAGAAAATGTGTGCTCGTAGTGTACAACACGTGTTATGTACTATATATATACATATATATATGTAGAGAGAGAGAGAGAGCAAAGGGGGATGACACTAACCAGCTTCAAATTTTCTAAAGTTATGCTGCCACTTATATTTGGTTCGAGCAGCGTAAACTGTTCTCTCAGGTAAACTAGTTCATCCACTGTCAATGTCTTTGCTAACGCCTGCGATGATATATCGCATGATATTCAGAAAATTTTGGTTGAACAAATAGCAAACACTGAAACCTTGAAATTGTAACATTCATTGTGCATCTCAATTTAAGATGTTGCTAGAAGTCCACTCTAAACCCGATCTTAAAATTTAAGCTCAAGAATTCAAGCTCTCTCTCTCTTTATCTATGAAGAATTCAAGCTTAGAAGCTGTGAGATATTCACTACTTATAAATTCAGTTTCTTAATTAGATATCAGCTTAGAAACTGAATAATCCTGCTGCACAACTTAATTGGATCCAAGGGAATTTGTGAGGCTCTTCATCAAAAGCTTCACCGATTCCCAGATTAAACAAAACTTTCAAGCACTGAAACAGTTCAATCACATTACAGTGGTAACGCTTTCAAAGAAGTGGGACAGTGAAATATGCATTGGAAGTATTGTTGGTCAAGCTTGCACTTTCTCAGCATGAAGTTGAACTAAGCACGAAACCACTGAATGAGAGCGCTACTTTGAATGTGCTCAACTGAGTGGGGCAATCGACCCAAAAAAAAAAAAAAAACTGAGTGGGGGCAAAGATGGCACTTGAGGCAACAATATCTTGCTCTGCTCTAAAGTAGTGAAAACATCAGCCCAATAGAGTGACAGTATGGCAGTGGAAATAGCTGCAATTATTGACCTTAAAAACTCGATAATTCGTAAACCACCCAAACTACCCTTCCCTATCTCATCAGATAGATCATAACAAGCAGTATCAATATCTTTAATTAAGATGAGAATTTCCAAAGTAATTTGGATAGGTAGGATATCATAACACTATCAAAATCAAGGTGGAGTGCTACTCCAATTGTCTGAATCATCAGATGGACTCTTTTTTTCCACTTACAAGAACTTAAAAAGTAAACTCAGGTTATATATCAGAACACAAACAAAGTCAAGGTAAAGATAACCTGCATTGTACTAATTCATGATGTGAGTCCATTTTCTGAATGTCGCCGTACCCTTCTAAGTTTTGAAATGCGAATAAATCATAATAGCTCTCATTGAGCCAGATGATCTATCAATGCTGCCGGCTGCTGTTTTCCTAATCATTTATTTTAGAATAAACAAAGAGGACAATGACAAATGCACACACATACACACAAGGGTGCGAATGCGGGAGCACACACATCCGAGTCACTTAAAATGCCCTGGCCAAAGCAGCCACTTTTTGCAGCGTATGAAGTAGTCATCAGAAGACATCCAATGGGCATGCATTCATCAGAGCTTTCTAACAATGCTTTACATTAACGAAGCCTCCAAAAGAGGCCCTTGTTGAAGTTTAACTCTTCTTTCTAAATTAATATTGGGGGAGAAAGAACATCGCAGAAACAAGCAACTATATGAGACTAATCAATTTCAAACAAAGAAAAAAGTGCAACACTTAAGTTCAAGAAGAGTTTTGAGGAGAGCATTAAGACATCATACCCTTAATGCAGCTCTTCGCAAAGACGATGACCGCATATAGGCCTTCATGAGTTTAAATATAAGTATATCTAGAGGGACTTTCACACCATTATAATTCCGAATCCAAGGATGGCCTGTGCATGGAAGAAAAAGCTTACAACCCGTCAGTCTACTTTTATGAGCCGCTCATATTAAAAGTAGTAAGATGAACACTCACTCAAAGCCTGAGCGGCACTCATACGTCTCCTGGGATCCTTGTTCAACAGACGCTTGACAAAGTCCTTTGCCTCTGAAGATAAAGAAGGCCATGGCGGTTCATCAAAACTTGGTTCAGCTTTCAGGACTGCGCGGAAAATTCCAGACTCTGTCCTTGCCCAAAATGGCCGACTACCGCATAATAGAATATAAGCTATCACACCGATACTCCAGACATCAGCCTCTGTACTGTAGGATCTATGTAAAACTTCAGGGGCAACATAATACGCGCTTCCAACTATGTCATTAAGCTTCTCATCTGTAATGCATGTAGAGCACTAACAAGCATTAGAACTTAGATACCTCATCAGAACCCATAATGTTGATGCTTAGAAATATCACACTGCAAGGACTAAACGTAAAGCCCCAGGAACAAACCTGGCCTCACGAAATCTGATAGGCCGAAATCTATTGCCTTCAATTGGGAATTCTCTTCCTTCAATGTATAAAGAAAGTTCTGAACCAGCAAATAGCAGTATTTTACAATCAGAATGGACCAAGTACGAGAACAACTAGCACATTTTAATGCATGAACACAAGAAATTCGGTATTATACAAGTCCACCGACCTAACCACCACAAGAGAAATGACTTTATCACGTGAACAGTTCATTCCGGTACATGACCACAGGTTATACATGGTCAGTCGGCCTCATTCTTGCAATAATGGGTGTAAATACTTGTCACAATTTAAAAAACATATCTTGGATAGTCAAAAGCCAAACAAGCTTAAGTAATAAGCACATTGGGCAAGCAGAGGCAATCATGCTGCACATCACATCAGCTTTTGAAAGAATACACTTTGAACGGGTTTCACAATCAGATATCATAGTAAAACCAGACATAGCCCGCATGAATTCGCAAGTTCCAGGAAACTCCTATAGTAGTTGATTTGCTCTGAGGAGAAGTAAGAGTAACTACCATTACAATTACTTAATAGCATACACCTAATTAGGCATATAACCTTCCTAGCTGCCTACTATCTAAATGTACCTAGATCAGAGTTTTGTTCACCTCTGGTTTAAGATCTCTATGAACCACTCCTTGGAGATGACAAAATGAGACCACGTTTAGTATCTGCACTATAACAGCCTTCGCATCATCTTCGGAATATTTGCCACCTCTGCAAATAAAAAAGCCCTCAGAGAGTTAGCAAGAGGCACGTCACAAAGCACCAGTAGGAAGTCACTACATAGCCAGCAAAGAAAACGTCACCTAGAAAGTATTCTGTCTAGGAGTTCTCCTCCTTCACATAACCTGGAATTTGCATATAAAACAATGTCAACTTGATAATCAAGCAGTTAGGTCACTTGAGAAATAGCATATGATTGTAATGGTGACAGTATAGGTCTAGTGCCTCAATATTTAGAGCACAAGAATTACATGTTTCAATAAAAAGATAAACAAAGTCAGTGACCCAAGAAATAGACGACTCAGGAGACCTCTTGTAAAACTAAAATCTGTACCGAGTCCTCCCAGAAACATCTCATATTTAACAACAGCATCTGAGCTAAAGACGGTACAGTAAAAGGAAATATTGCACTAAACAGTTACGCAAACTTACTCCATAACAACGTAGACATTATCAGGGTCTTCGAATGCATCATAAAACCGAACTAGATTACTATGTCCTGACAAGGCTCGTAATATCTTCACCTCCCTCCGCACATCTTCAACTGCAATGGCTGTTGTCATCTGAAAAAGAAAAGGAAGAAAAATACCACTGCTATCAACAATTTGAAAAGGAGAGAAAAGTCAAGGAGATAAGAGATCCTCAGATTAGTCAAATTTAAATGTCCAATATAAGGACAACATGAAGACCTGGTACATTGTTCTCTTTTTCTGACGTACATTATTAAAGATTGAAATTGTTTAGTTATTTGCAGTCAAACTATAAACTAGTTACACATGAAATATAGCACATACCCCGTATTCCAATCCAATGAAGGCAAAGAATTTCAGTAAGGGCCAGCCAAGATAAGCTCAAACAGAACCCAATACAAGCATAATAATGTTCCCATATGATGATCATTGGACATGAACCATAATGTTCATTAGGACACTCCAATAAATTTGTTTTGTACTGATATAGAAATCGTGATATGTCAATACTCAACCTTTTTGGTAATGGGCAACTCCCACATGTAACAATGTCGTTTACAGTCAATAGTTAAACCTTCTATTGATCCTACAGTTTTTATTAGTTCATTAGGGACATCATATGAGTCTCACTTCACAAAAGGAGTCTCAATAAAATGCTATGCTTTTTCAAATTACTGATGTGCCTCTATCTAAATCTGATATAACCACGCTGACCATAAAATGGTAAGATTGCCGATATGTTCAACTCTTGCTCACATCCAGCAACTAAAAGCAATTGCAACGAAACGGTCTCAAGAACCACTGTGTATTTTGCTTTTCAGGCTTATATTTTGCTATTCACACGTGCACGCACTCGCGCATCGAGAACAGTTGCCAATCCCACCTGGTATTACTTTTAGAATTCAATGGACCTGTCCTTGCATAAGATTTCCAATTGCTCTCCTAGATAAATGATTAAGGAATATATCAATTCGCATGAAAAACTCACACACAATTGAATGTCCTGAACATGGCACACTTTCTTCTTTGCCAATGGAACAAGCACATTATAACGAACACAACCTTACATGACCTAGAACCATATATCTTCACTCAACAAAAAATGGTGCAAAGGCCCCATGTATATATGGTTAAGTTGACTTCTTTCTCAAGTTGACTTGAATGTGATTAGTGATAACACAAAATAGATTCCGCTGCAGAACTCACATTAAAAAATGGAGAGTTAAAATTGCTTAAACATGCAATATGCTACACAAAAGTACAAGAATAAAATTGGGTCCACCTCAAACTGAAGTGTGACCTGGGCCAATTTGATGTGGCGACTTGCGGGTTCAATAGTAATATGATACTCGACAGTGGTTTGGGCCATCGACTCCCAATTTTTCAATGGAAGTCGATGTTTGTTCTTTGATAAATAAACCAACACGACCAGGGTTCTCTGTTTTTAAGCAAGCAGCCTGGGAGACCATGTAGTAAGTCAAACCCAGCCCACACGACAGGTGGGTTTGACCTTTGATGTAATATAGCAAATGAGAAATAAACTTTGTGGAAGAAAGGATAGATTATTGTTTCATCCTTTAAAAAGTGTTTCTCATCCAATTACCACTTAGATGAAAAGTCCACAACTTCTCCATTTAAGGAAAACCATTTTAAGCCCATCACATTGTAGTTTTACGTGATAGTATCCACCATCTTAGAAGACAAAAAAAGAGTATGACCTAACATTTCTTGGCTTGGCACGCATACAACTCCATAAATACGAATATAACTAGTTCTTCTGCCATTCTTTTTGCCTGGTCCGATGGAAGAGCCAATTATGCATGCACCAGGCATAGCCAAACAATCAACTTCTAATTGTATAGATTGCAAGATCACCCAGTTTAAAAATAATAATTAATCAGGTTTTTCTTTTCCTGTAAGGGCTAAAGATCTATCAAACGAATAGTTGTCATTTTGTCCGCTAGTGGCCCTATCATATCATAATTGAATGAGATCCAAAATCCAAACAATGTCCCAATCAGAGGTTTCCATCGTGCTCTGGATGGCCACAAGTTTGGGCTGGCCAGCAGGCATAAAATTGACCAGCTTTAATGTCAAATTGCCTTCTGAAATAGGTCCATTTCAAGACCCATTCTCGACCATGATCTTGTGGCAATGATTAGTTCCATTTTAAAGGCTTGAACAACCTTTTGGTCGTTCCTTTATCAGCCATCAAACGAGTCCCCTTCAAGCTTCAACCATGGACCGATAAACATTATGTGAAAAGTAGTATAAAATATTCCAACTGCGTTTGGGCTTCTGAATAAGTTTAGCGCACTTGCTACAGCTTCTAAATGAATAAGACCCCATCTATTCACTTTTTGGGACTATGACAAGAAAGAATTATCACAATCGCGATTGCAAAGCCCAGACGACACTAATGGTGCTGTCACAAGTGAAGCTCCCCATCAGTTCCCAGCATTGACCAAAATATCAATAAACAGACACGTTGGCCACTTTAGAACTCCTGCACATGGGACTCATCTATATCTGAAGCCAGCCCAAGTATTCTTCATCTAGAAGGATTGCTAAAGCGAAAAAAGACTGAATATTCCCATCTTTCTCTACAAAACTTCCAGCCATCCAATTCGAACTTAAGTCTTCAATTTCATCAGTTCCAATCTACCACCACACATATCATCCCCCCACCTATTCGGATAGGCAACAGAGATTTCCAAGGAAAAAGTAAAGTACTCAAACATACACATCAGCAAAGAATATCAAACAAAGAAGGGTATCCAATCAAATGATACGCCGAAAACTTTGCAAAAACAGGCAAATCTGCAAGATTATGCAAACAAAAACAAAACCGGATGAAACTGGATATCAAATAGAAAAAGAACACCCAAATTTTCTTTGGAAGAGGCCATGTTTTTTACATTTGAGACGAGCCAAAAACTATTCTTCAAAGCTTTAAAATAAAAGGAATCTGATCAAACATCAAGTCGCAAATTTTGCACAAACAAGCAAATCTGCAGAAGTGAAGAAGGCATGCTCCATAGCACCTATAATAAGTGGACAAGATCTAACCAATTTTACTTAAACCCAAAAATAAAAATGAAATCAAATGAAATACATACATCCAGAGATCAGACATTAGCAAGGACATAAAACAACTTCGTATTCTACGACGTAAAAATAAAATAAAATAAACTTGGGACCAACCTTAGCCTTGGGGATGACCTTAACAGCAACCTGCTGTCCCTTGAACTCCCCTTTCCTGAACCTTGCAGAGCAGGTGTACCCAAAATGCCCTCTCCCCACTTCATCCCCAACCTCCAGCCGACTCGTGAGCTCCTTAGAAAACCCAAACCTCTTGTCCAGCTCCACCAGCCCCCCCTCCTCCCCCTCCTCTTCCTCCGGTATCGCCTTGGCCGCCTTCTTGCCGTGCCGCCGCGCGAGCACCGCCTTTATGTGCTTCGCGGGCGACGGCGGGGGGAAAGGCCGCTTGAAGAACCTCCGCGGAGTGGAATTGGCGGACGCCGCCGAGGCCGGAGATTTCTTGAGGAAGTGGGCGGGGCTGGGGCTGTAGAAGGGGAAGAAGGGGGATCGAGGGGTGGTAACGGTCGAGGTGGGTTTGTCGTGGAGAGGAGTGGGAGGGGATTTTGGGGCTTGTGAGGGGTGAGTTTGGTCATCTGGGGAGTGTTCTCTTGATGCATAAGGGTTGGGTTTCGGTGGCTTTGAGGTGCAAGTTCCCATTTTTTTCTTTTCTTCAGCAAGTGGACCAAAAAGGACAGAGCTTTCTACTGCCCTTTTGCTGCTAAGTATGAGAGGAAGAGACCCAACAGTTATTTTCTAGAGAGAGAGAGCGAGAGAGAGAGGCGCACTGGGCAGTGTCTCTCTCTCTCTTGATTAACCCCTTTTCAGAGATGAGAGAGAGAGAGAGTTTGATGGTGTTTTTTTTGGCTAAGTGTTAGGTTGGCGATATAAATGCTGGTGCTGAACTGGAACAGAGAGTGGATTTGTTGATGCAGCAAGCAACGCAGGGGGGAAGAGGAAGAAGGAGAGGAGAGGAAGTGATCCGGGGATCTCGTTGTCCACGTGCGATCGGATACGACGAATTTCTCTTTTGCTTTCGAAAATGAAGAAAAGAAAAGAAAAAATATTCGATGGGTCTATTTTCTGAATTCTTTTTCTTTTATGCCAGTCGATTATTTTTTATGTTAAGTCTGCTGATACGAAATTTTTGCTTTCACTTCACAAATTCTTTCAGAAAGTGACTGGGTCACATCAATTGGTTACCCTCCACTTTCGTCCCTTTCTTCCTGCCATAGCCTTCCGCAAGAAACAAAATAAAATTTCTGAGGATTAATTAATGACCGGGGAGAACATATATGGAAAATACATTAAATCAAGGAAAAAAAAAATCAAGGCATTAATATTTGGAAAAATTCTAAATAAGTACCTAAAGTGCCTTCATTATTTCAAAAAAATATCTGATTAAGGATATTTTCTTCATTAACGACCCTCGTCGGCAGCTGGTGACCTTGCCCCGGCACTCGCCTAGGCGAGGGCGGCCTCACCTAGCCCTCGTCAGTGGCCGGCCATCACCTGAGATCGGCCACCAGTGAAAAAGAAGGAAAATAGAAAAAAAATCAGAAAATGTAAAATGACGAAAATACCCTTGATCAGGCTCTTCCTTGAAACAGGTAAGAATCAAAAGTAGTTCATAAGTAACAAGTGAACGGGATTCGTGACCCATGTTACATGGATTACAGTCTCTTCAGAATATCCTTGAACTATTGTTTGATAAAGCTGAAAATGAAATATTGATATTGTAAAAGACTCAGTAAAGTGTTAATGTCAACCATCTGAATAATAGCTAAAAATTGAATAATGAACATTGTTAGTTTCTTACCAAATAGAAGATAATGGAAGCTATTTATAGATTATAACATTGTAATTGGTAACATGTAATTTTCATCAAATGCTTCTTTTCATAAAATATAGTAAATAAATCTCTCCTTTGCTTGACTTCCTCGTTAGTGTTTGCCCGAATCGCCCCATGATACTTTTTCCTTAGTGGGATGTGTGATTTGGTCTGTCGCTGCACTTTCGCCATTAGGAGACACACCTTGTCCAAACTCTCTCGCCTTTGTCAATCACTGTCCACCGTTATCAGTTTGGCTTGGGACCTAGTCTGAACCGCAAGTCTAGTGAAAGCCGATCCGCTTTAATATCATTTGTCATGACACAACCAGATCTACGCAGTCCAAGCCCCCAAAAGGAGTACTTAAGTAACCACACAAGAACAACATGTTTGGTTGCGGTAACGTTTATTACATAACAAGTCTATCACAGGTTGACCGTCTATTCCAATGATTGCTTGTAATAATAGATATTACGGTGTAGTTCTTATTATAGCTAGCTATTACATGACTCCTTTTTGCAATAGCTATATGTTGGAATTAATTGATTTGTATTTGTTAATCCATGATATACGCCCGTGATGGGATGATAATCGAATGGCGGTTACCGGAGAGTGGTTACCAATGAGGTGGTTACTGAATGGCGGTTACCAGAGAGCAGTTACCGGCGGTTATCAAAATGGCGGTTACTGTCTTCGAGTAAAAGGAGAAAAACTTGCGTTGTTTTTCATTCCTTCAATGAACACTCTATAGAAAATAGAAACGCTCTCAAGAACAACACTCTGGAAACTCTCCCTCGCACCCGAATGGACAATGATTCTCGCAAGACCGTACGTCGGAGGCACTTAATCTGTTGGTAGCAAGGATGTTCCCTCGTGTGATCGTACTCCGATTAGTGATACAAGTTTGTGATTCTATTGGGCATGTTTTTCGCACGTTCGTCGTATTAGAAAAGAAATTCGTTTCCTTCATTGGTATCAGAGCTCGAATTACTTGTTTTTCTGATCGTAGTGTTCTGTGAGAATCGATTATGCCAAGAAATGAACCTGTTGTTTGAAGTTTATCGCGGATTAAGGCCTGTGTTCTTCGACGGTACGTTTTATGGCCTTTCTCAAAAAAATGTGTTCGATGAAAGTGAAATCCGATTGCATGGTTGGAAAGTACTCATCAATACGAGTCTATAGAGTGGTCGCTCGTTGCTGGAGGTAGCCGGAGGAGGCCGCACGCGCCAAGGGACGGCGATGCGTGTAGGCCTCACAGGCCCACGTGCGTTGCATGTACGACAGTTTGTCGCAACGTACGTGCTAACGTGGCGCCACATGGCACTGACGTGGCAAACCCGATCGACCCGAGACCCGACTCGACCCATGATCCAACCCAATCAACGGTCAACCGTTGACCGCGTTGACCGGTGCGTGCCGAGCACGTGCAACGCATGAAGCCCACGCGTAGAGTCTTCTTGGCACCCGTGTGACGTCCGATTAGGGTGTTTTTGGTACCGATGTATTCGTATCGAAATTTCCTATAAGATGGTATGTTTGTTTTACCAATTTATGCATCATGGATTATGAGTAATCCCTTTGTTCCGCATTCGTTGTAGGAACAATGGAACATATGCTGTGAACCCCCAATATTCACAAGGACAGAAGAGAAAAATGAAAGACTCTTAAAGCTGAGGAATGAGTTGGCTCTTTATCAATGCGATAGCAGTGTTGACATGATGCCACACATCATAACGATCAACAAAATGATACAAGAAATCATTTGGAATGGTTATCGCATGCCAGACTATCTAAAGGTCGTTGCCCTGAAAATCACTCTTCCTGGTGAATAGCATGAGGTCTTGGATCACTTATGGGAGGTTGGCTCCAAATATTATAAGGAACTTGGAATTAGTTTCCTGACATAGTTCATGAGGATTGGGGTAGCGAAGACGTCTACCCTTGCCATGAATGGGTCCTAGCACAAACAGAATGCGCATTGGCGTAAACCCAAGGATTTCGCGAGAGCCTCTATAGGGATGCCTTCTAGGGTCAAGAAATTTCCTGATGAGTTTGTTGAGTCTTTTCCTATTTATGAGAAGGATAATTGGATATGATGTTGTTGCTTTATGTTGAATTTGTTTCTTGTAAATATTTCCCTTTCATGTTATTCACATTCATGTAGTATGTACATATGTTATGAAATATTTAGGTATGAATGGTTTGTGGGATTTGTTTTATAATGCCTTAGTGGTGTTATTTGGTTGAGTAGGGAGTTCTAGAAAGATTTAGTGACTTTAATAAACTCAATTTTACATAAATAATTATATTAATGAAAATTTCAACGTAGGATTCTTAGACGATGATTGGGAACTTAGTAAACTTTCGAATCTAAGACCTTATGTGAAATTATTCATTAATGTAATTAGTTAGTATAAAATAGATCCATAAATATTAGGCATTAATAACCTTCATAGGTGCATTCATTGAATTAAGACAGGCTTTAATAAATCATGCGTAAATGTCTAAAATATTTAGATACGATGATATCGGCCTCTAAGAACATCGTTCCTGAGCTCAACAATGGCGAAAAGTTGAACGGTGAGAATTACGAAATCTGGAATATGAAAATCTAGTATGTGCTAGAAGAGCAAGAGGCACTTAAAGCTGTTAACCTAGTCATGATAGAACCTAAAGATGGGAACACTACGCAACATAAAAGACACAATGATGGATTTGCTACTTGGAAGAAAAAGAACTTAATTGCCCGCATTACGTTACTGAGCAATATGAAGAATGACATTATGCGTGAGTTCAGGCGTTTTAAAAATGCCAAAAGATATGTGGGATGCATTGAAAGTTAGGTTTGGACAGACAACGGTCACCAAGCTTAGGCAGTTTATTATCAAGTTTGACACATACAAGATGCCTAATGGGCAGAATATAAAACAACATCTGAGACGTATGTCACACATGATAAGTAAGCTGAAGGATGCTGGACACATATTATCTAACGAGCAGCAAGTGCAAGTAGTAATCCGTTCCTTGCCTCATAGCTAGGAGCATATTAAGGTCCATCTGACCCACAATGAGAGCATTAAGACATTTGAGAATTCCATGCGCCACCTTGAGCTGGAGGAGGACCGCCTTGTGGCAGCTAAACCACAAACTGATGTGTATTTTGCTAATTCTAGCTCACAAGGAGCTTCGGGCTCCAAGGACAAGCATCCTGGTGGGTTCAGGAATTGCAAGGGGGCTAGTTCTTTAGGTAAAAAACCAAAGTTTAACCAATAAGAGAAGGGAAAATGTCCTTTCAAGAAGAACATTTCTAGAGTGAAATGTTACAACTATGGAAAAAGGAGTCACTTTGCTCGCGACTGTAGCGAGCCAAAGAAGGTAGAAACCTTTTGTACACTTGAGAGTGTTACTTGTGTGTCAAGTTTGATATTCCTAACTGAATCTCATCTTTTGTGGACTGTAGACTCAGGGGCCACAGACCACGTAGCCAATGACATGAATGCCTTTGTGGAATTCCGACGAGTTCCACGTGGAGCGAAGTGGATTTATGTGGGGAACAATTTCAGAGTGGAAGTTAAAGGGATTGGTACCTGCCAATTGAACATGCGCGGTGGTCGCACCCTGTTCCTACATGATGTATTGTATGCTTCAGAGAATCTTCGGAATTTGATTTCTGTGTTGGTGTTAGTTAAACTTGGTTGAAGTATGAACTTTAATGACAATGGCGTGGACTTGTCGTTGGGTACAAGTTTTTATGGTTCCGGTTATTTCCAAGATGGTTTTATTGTGTTGGATGTTGAATTCGGTAATGTAAACGTTTGTTATTCCCTATTTACATCTTTTGAACCTTATGATAATGATGTAAATGTATGGCATGCTAGGTTTGGTCATATTGGCCAATAACGAAATGAATAGATTAGCCAAAGAGGGCATACTGGGCAATAATGAAAAAGTCGATTTGCCTATTTGTGAGCATTGCCTAGTGAGAAAAATAACATAAAAACCATTTGAAAAAGGAACAAGAGCTGAGTTACTTTTGCTGTTGATCCACACAAACATCTGTGGTCCAATGAATGTAAGAGTAAAGCATGGAGCTGTTTACTTCATTACTTTTATAGATGATTATACTTGATTCGGATATGTCTATTTGATTGCTCATAAATCTGAAGCATTATGTTGTTTTAAGAAGTTTATGACCTTAGCGAAAAATCAATTGGATAAGAAAATAAAAATATTGAGATCCGATCGAGGTTGAGAATATCTACTGATCGGTTTAGAAATTTATGTGATGAAAATGGAATAAAAAGACAATTGTCTATCCCACACACTCCTCAACAAAATGGTATTGCAGAGAGAAGAAACAGAACCCTGATGGAAATGGTTAGATCTATGATGGCACAGACTAATTTGCTAATCACCTTTTAGAGTGATGCTTTGATGACTGTCGTCTATTGTGTGCTTTCCAAGTCAGTTACTTCCACCCCATATGAGTTGTGGACAGGTCGAAAACCCGATTTGAGTTTTCTTAAGCCTTGAGGATATGTTGCCTATACTCATGAGTCCTCTCATCAACATGGAAAATTAGGTCCAAGAGACAAAACAAGTATCTTCATAAGGTATTCGTAGAACTTGAAAGGGTATGTGTTTATAGGCGAATAAGAAGGCGGAAGTGTAACTGAATTTGAATCACGAGATGTCACATTTTTAGAGAATGACTTTCCAAAAATGGGCGAAATAGGTGAAGACTGTTACCCATTTTAAACCTTGGATATTGATAATGACATTATGGGAGCATATCATCCAAGTGGGAGCAATATGAGAAATGGGGAATATGATTTGAACCAGTCTCAATTGCAACCACTTGATGAGACAATGCCATCATTATCTAATCCGAGTGGGAGTGTGAGCACGATGTACCAAGTGTAGGGAGCGTAATGGAGCATGATGTACTAAGTGTACGATCTCCAATACGGCGAACAAGTCACAAAAGCGTTCCCTGTCAACGTTTTGACATTGAAGGCATGGAGCATGATGTACTAAGTGTACGATCTCCAATATGGAGAACAAGCCGCAAAAGCGTTCCCCATCAACGTTTTGACATTGAAGGAGAAACTTTCATGGTCGCTCCATGAGAAAAGACTGAGTCAAGGAATGTAAATGAGGCTCTAACTTGCCCTGATAAGGAAAAGTGGATACAAACAATAGAAAATGAAATGGAGTCGATGAAATCAAATTAAGTTTGGGAATTGGTTGATCTTCCAAAAGGACGCAAAACCATTGGAAACAAGTGGGTTCTCAAAATAAAGCATAAAGCTTATGACTTGATTGAAAGTTATAAGGCTCGCATTGTGGCGAATGGGTATAATCAACAAGAAGGAATTGATTATGAAGAGACTTTTTCTCCTATGGTGAGATTTACCCCAACTCGCCTTATTCTGGCAATAGTAACTAGTATGGATCTTGAATTACATCAAATGGATATACAGAGTGCTTTTCTCAATGGAGAATTAGAAGAAGAAATATATATGGTACACACCGGTTGGGTTTGTTACAGAAGGCCAAGAACAAAAGATATGTTGACTTTTGAGATCGATATATGGCCTTAAGCAAGTTTCAAGACAATGGTATATACGTTTTCATAATACCATAGTGGCATATGATTTTAAAATGATTAATGAGGAGAATTGCGTATATATCAAAAGATCAAAAGATCAATTTGTGATCTTATCATTATACGTTGATGATATATTTATTGCCGGAAGCAATATGGAATTTGTTAAGACAGTCAAAAGTTGGCTATCTTCCAATTTTGAGATGAAAGATATGGGTGAAGCTGCATATATTCTTGGAGTTAAGATTTCAATAGATCGTTCGAAAAGATTGTTGTCTCTTTCACAAGAGACGTACATAAATAAAGTACTTGAACGATTCCGTATGCAAAATTGTAAATCCATTGATACTCCTATTGCGAAAGGTGAAGGTTTGAACCACAAGATGGGTCCTAAGACTCCACAAGAGCATGAACGAATGAAAATTGTTCCATATGCAAGTGCTGTTGGAAGCTTGATGTACGCTATGATGAGTATAAGACATAATATTTGTTATGTAGTTGGAATGGTGAGTAGATACCAATCCAATCTAGGTCAAGCACATTAGGCTGCCGTCAAGAGAATTCTGAGGTATCTGAAGACTACTGCTGATTATTCACTGAGTTATCAAGGAAGTGATATGCACCTTGAAGGCTATACTGATGCTGACTGGGCAAGAGATTTAGATAAGAGAAAATCTACCTCTGAAAATGTGTTCTTATTAAATAATGATGCCATATCTTAGAGCAGTAAGAAGCAACAGTGTATAGCCTTGTCCACGATGGAAGTCGAGTTCGTGGCATTGTCAGCGACCGCACAAGAGGGTGTTTAGCTTAGGAGATTTTTGGATCATTTGGGTGTTGTTAAATATGCTGCTAATCCATTCTTTGTGTACTGTGATAGCTAACCAGCAATAGCTTACACTAAGGATCTCAAGTTCCATTGTAAGACCAAACACATATACATTAAGTATAACTATGTTAAGAACATGGTTGCACGAAAGGATGTGAACATACAGTATATATCTATGCATAGAATGTTAGCAGAACCGACGACGAAGCCGATTCCTAGAGACACTTTCCATAGTCATGTAAAATCTCTAGGGCCGCGTAGAATGTGATATACTGGATATTGTAATTTCCCTAATTGTTCACTATTGATTAAGTATGTCTTTATCAATGCCTATGAGTTTTTTGTAACATTTATGGATGCTAAAGCTTAGTGTTTTATGCTGTAAAAGTATGTCGGACAGATAAGAGATTAGCCCACTCACACGGGTAATCGCCTTAATTGACTGCGTGATGAATAGAGATGAGACAGTTTTAAGCTTATTATCTAGGTGATAATTGAGAGCTCGAGCTTAAAATATAGATATCGCATTAACAAAATATTAAGATGAGGACTTAATATTTATTATGTCCAAAAGTGAAATAACCTACATATTGCACTTTATCTATCTTTATTGCCTGATATGAGTTCTAATTGATACTTTTGAGCAAAGTATATTTGTGAACTCAAGTTAAACATTAGGTATGTCTGAACTATCATATGTACAGTATTAAGTGAAAAGACATGCGCTCCATGGGAAAAGAGAGAATACCTTAATACGTATTTCAATCTATGTATGCATGAGACGACCAATAAGAGTTGACAAAAGTTATTATATCAACTTTTAAGCCGTCTGAGACTCTCGAAGATGAGTATTCCTCATTTAGTGCGATCACGACTCTTACTTATTCTCAAGATTTCTATTCAATGTTTGCTATCTTAGTATGTTACCAATGGTCATGAAATTGATTCGATCTAATGAGACATTTCTAGAAAAGCAAGCTGAATTGAAATTGAGAGGTTTAAGGGAAGAGGAAGATCAATTTAGACTTTGAGTCACATTATAGTTTGTATTCATAGACTGGTCAATTATGATTGTTTTGTGTGATCATAATTGTGAGTACAACATATCATCTTAAAAGAGATCGAGAGAGATATATATGTGATTGATTGATCTATGGTACTGCATACAAAAATCTAATCTTGATTATGTCCAATTTTGAGTTGCTATATATTCCCAACGGATGTATGGCAACGAGCTCTTAGTATATGCTGGTCGCCCAAATTATTTACCAATATGAACCTTGCAGAGAAGAGGGTATTGTGTATAGCCCATAATGTGCGAGTGGGAGATGTTGGAATTAATTGATTTGTATTAATTAATCCATGATATACGCCCATGATGGGCTGATAATTGGATGGCGATTATCGGAGAGCGGTTGCCGGAGGTTACCAATGAGGTGGTTACCGAATGGTGGTTACCAAAAGGGCGGTTACTATCTTTGAGTAAAAGGAGAAAAACTTACGTTGTTTTTCATTCCTTCAATGAACACTCTATAGAAAACAAAAGCGCTCTCAAGAACAATACTCTGGAAACTCTCCCACGCACTCGAACGAACAACGATTCTCACAAGACTGTACGTCGGAGGCACTTAATCTTTGGACAGCGGGTACGTTCCCTCGTGTGATTATACTCTGATCGGTGATACAAGTTTGTGATTTTATTGGGCATGTTTTTCGTATGTTTTCTGCACGTTCGTCGTTTTAGAAAAGGAATTCATTTCCTTCACTATATTATAGCACGGGCTATAATAGCCATTTACCAAAATACAGTCCGACCCTTTTCTCTCATTCACCTTATCAATGCTTACACTACATCAATTACAATGGAATTCTTATTGAATACTAAGCAAATATATGAGTGATAAATCATCTTATCTTGATTCTACTTAATTTAGTTATATTGTTGATGATTATTCATGATATAATAAACAGCATAATATCAGTTGCTTAGTTTTAGGGATGACGGTGATCGGTTGTGGAATCGAGTTATTGATAATATTGCAGCTACAAAAATGTGGATTGAAATCGCAATCCTAACTATAGCTAGGTAATCCAATTCCGTGTTTTCTTAGTAGGTTTACTCCCTGTGGAATCTAAATCCGTGGTCTAATTTTCTCCAAGCATGAAATAGTAGAAATTGAAAGTCGATCTTTTGAAGAATTCAATTCCGCATTGAATCAAATGAAGTCATAAAAGTGTTCCTTCCACAAAATTGGATTCAAGTGAAAAAGGGAATCGGGTGAGTGATCTCACAATGGAGTGAACCAATTCATTCCACTAATCTCCTTCATGTCTTCATCTTGTCGTTTCAAGAGTTATGCCAAGGGACATTTTTCTCCTCCAACGAAACGTTTGATTGGTGGGTTACATACCCATTTATTAATTCTAGTTAAGATTGCATGCGGTGACATCGATACCTTAAAAAATGTGATTCAAAAATATGGCCGAAGAAAGTCAGGAAAATTGTCCAAAAAATCATAAACTTATTTCACTTTTGTCGCTTCAATCTTAAATTTTTTTAATTGTGCCAATTGAGTCCTAAACCTTTTCACGTTTACCAATTGAGTTCATCCGGCCAATTTTGACCCAAAATCGCTAACGTTGACGTCAACCGTCCTACGTGGCACCGCCGATGTTGACGTAGACAATTTTTAATAATATATTAATTTTTTCGAATTTTTTTTTTTTCATATTTTTTTTCTTTTCGTCTTTTTTACTACTCTGGCCGACAAGGGGCCACGATGAGCTCGCCGGCCACAAGCGAGGGTGTTGGCCCTCCCTTAGATCGAGGCAAGGGCTAGACACGCCCGTGACTAGCGAGGGCCGTGACGCCCTCACCTAGACCATGCAAGGGTCGTTGGCGCCTGTGTCCGGTAATGGTCTGCCAAAGACCTCGTTGGCCACAGTTATAAAAAAAATGAAAATAAAAAATCTAAAAAAATATTAAAGTATTATTAAACTCACGTCAACGCCGCCGTGCCACGTAGGATGACCATCTTCCACGTTAGTGATTTTTGGTCAAAATTGGCCAAATGGACTCAATTTGTAAAATATGAAAAAGTTTAGAAGTGAATTGGTAAAAGTGCAATAAGTTTAGGACTTTTTGAACAATCTTCCCAAGAAATTTTTTTCCAACTATAGACGGAGAAAAATATAACCCTTATGCTTATCCCATTCGCTTCAATAATTTCGTACGACTCGTTGGGCAAACTATATATCGGTTTGAAACTTTTGCACACTTAATTTATCAAAATAACTAAGCCTATCATAATACTCGAGAAAGTACTACGTGTGACTAATATATTACATGACAGTGACAACGTGATATAATAGATCAACTATCATTGTCCGAGTCCTATGAATCCCATCCTACTTGACATCATGTATGAATATATCTCCCTTGTAATTGGTCGGTTGGGTCTCGTATCACTGCCACATGATCTATGCGTCTAATAGTTAAACCTTCTCCATATTTACTCACCCGATCCCGAGATTTCAGCCACGGATTCCTAGTCAACGAGATATGCATACTAACCAAAAGAAGGGATCTCAGATATGAAGCCCAGCTTTCTGCAAAATCTCCTAGCCAGTAATAATAATTTTTTCCTTGTGCAAAAATATATACACGCTTGGCTCTATTCATGTCGTCAAAAATAAATAATTTAAAAAATATATATTTTTAAAATGAACTCTTATATCATTTACGCCAGTAAGTTAACGAAACTCATTTTCGTCGCTTACGAAAATATTTAGATATAAATTGTTGCTGATAATGAAAATATTTTTCGTTTGTTAATTATTTTAAGCGATACGAGGGATCATTTAAAATAAAGGATATAATTCAAATTATTCATTTCTCGCTAAACGAACTAACAATAAGTATATCCGTGATCTTGCGAGACCAAGCTATCTGTGCGCTCCGCCCATGTGCATCGCCACACATGTAATGGAGTGGTTCATCCAAACCTCACGCCACATATCAATAATGAATTTATGTCTACGTATGCCCAGCATGCACAAGTGGTTAAAAGGAGGCTTCCAAACCCAAACCCATTTTCTTAAGAATGCGACAATAAATGTGTCCTTCCAAGTCAATCATGGAGCCGTGGCACTCGCAAGTTGTGAGGCGTTTGGCAATCAATAATTTGGAGGAATGCAGCCAAGAAATTCAACCAAAAATAACAAATAAACAATAATAATAATAATAATAAAAAGAAACAAAAGGACGAATTTGCTTGACAAGTAGTGTGAGGAATTGAACAATTGATTTGATGATTCCATTATAGGTTAGATTTTGCACCTCTTTTGATCTCATTATATTCTTGAGGCCAAATTGGCAAGGCTTAAAAATTACTAGAATGAAAGGGAATGTATATATTACAGAATTCCCCTTGTATTAAGTAATAAAGCATAAAACAATATATAATTAGCACATCTTTCGTAGCTTCACATTTCATCCACTTCCTCTTGAAACCACCCATTTTCTTTCAATAATTAAGTAATTTCATGTAGACGCATAGCGCGTCTTGATGCTAACAGATAAATAAATGATCGATTATAAATATGACGGAATAGTCATTTCATGGTAGTCTGGATTACCCACATGAGCATTAAGAACTCCGCCTCCGAACCCTAGAATGAGACATAACATAGCCACAACCTCCTTACTGTTAGGATTAGGCGCACAAACACTATAAAATAGATAGTAAAGGCGAGAAAGACAGATCGAGACTCAGAGGTTTATCCTAGTTCACCCTCAAACTAGGGTTACATTTAGCAGAGAATTCCACTGTAATTGGCACCTCACATCTCTCCGTTATAACTCTTAATTACAAAATAAAGAGATTATGTAAAGACAGCACATTAGCTATTCATTTTCATGGGCCCAATTCCAAACTACCAATACAATACTGACTCAAACTATAAACGCCCCATATGGCCGCCTGGGGACGCCGTCTCTTATGACCCCTGCCTGCTCACCAAAGAGCGAGACCCTCGTCCCTTCCTGTTAATGGGGAGTATGAACCACACCCCGATTGGGTTCTTGACGTGACATGTGCGGGAAAACAAAACAAAATGAAACGCAGTGGAAATACAAACCCACATACGTATCTCCAGAGGCGTCATTCGCGCGTTTCAATCGAAAATCAAATTCAACAAAGAGGGTTAACGGCTTACCTCTCGTAGCGTGCCTAATGCAACTTGGTTCAGATGTTCTTCAATTCGAATCCCACAAGCGTCGGACCTCTAGGTCAGACACACCACCAATCGACGAACGAAAGACCAAGCTTTCGAAGATCACCACCTTGATTGTGCTAGCAATCCCTTGGCGATATCAGTCAGAACGAGAGCGTAACGGTAGCTGGACGAGGGTAAGAATTCAAGAGGAGCTTTTGATCTAATGATCGTCGTCGTACGAATGAACTCACATCAGCTATTTATAGCCGAAAACCAAGCAGACTGGTCAGCACATAGGGGACATGTGTCCCCTGGGCTTGACACGTGTCCGACACGCGTTGATACATGTCCGATACGTGTGCGACACATGTTCCTCAAGATTGTGTCGTTCTGCCAGTTTTTCTCGTCCTCTTCCTCGTCCGGACCCAATTTCTCAAGCAAACGACTCAATCAGGACCTTGTTCAAATGATTGCAAACATATTTGCAATACTGTCTTCTTCGTTCAATGTTGTCATGTATTGGTTATGATGTGTGACATCCTTGGGTTCATCACTGAGTTGGCAGTAAGACAAGCACTAACACATTAATACTTCTAAGAGAACTTATTGTCCCGATCAGCTTCCAGGTCTTACAAGCCATGAGTGACATCTAACAATATGTCACGGCTACCCAGACAGTGCGAATGTTTCAAGAACATAATGAACCTGTTAGCTTTGGTTACGGTGTAATTCAATCGTTATGTCTTACCATGCTCCCGATCGAACAAAGGCCATGGAATATTTGTCAATAACCATTACATGCTTGCTTTAAATATATAAAAAGAAAATAAAGATGATTATAAAGAAAAGGAATGTGAAAGAGTGGAGGAATGAAAAATGGGGAAAAATATTTTCCTCTTCGCAAAAAGAAAAAATCATTTTCACTATTTTTGAAGGTATTTTTTTCATGAGAGGAAAATGTTTTCCTTGACTCGTTTATTTTTCGTTAACCGAATGCCGGAAAATTCGGAAAACATTTCCTGAAAGTTGATTTTCACGAAACTAACGGAGCCTAATTAAGTTGAGATCACGGTTGGGGTTATGTTTATTAAGGTCTTCTTGGTGCAATTTTTTATATAAGTTATTATGTCATACATCGCTAAAGTAAAAAAAAAAAAAAAAATTTACTAGAGCGGTCTAATACGCTACTGATTTAAGAGTGGATACTTATAATCTGGAAAACCAGGGTAGATAAGACTGCTTGTATTACACTGACTTTTTTACGTTGAGTCCACCATTAGAGCACGTGATCATCGGGCAACAAAAACAAGCCAAAAAAAGCTAAGTGTCCAAGCAGCTAAACCAATCTAAGATCTTTTTCGATTAGTAAATATGTACAACGAAAATAAATTTTTTTCACCCAATTTTTTTTTCCCGAAAATCCGTTTTTCGAATCTTTTTTTTTTTTTTTCATGTTGAGAAGTCCTTTTAGACACATAAATCTCATATCAACTAAACCTTGCATTGATAGAACAGAGTATGGATAATACAAGAAAGACAGTCAGGTAAGTGAAACTATCTTGTTTTCTTTCGATAGAACGGATTATGTATAATACGAGAAAAATGTACGTGAAACTATCTTGTTTACTTTCGAAGATTCGAAGCTCCAATGTAAAAGCACAATTACCATAAAAATCACTCAAAAGATTTTTGCATTTGTCAACTCAATTCTATTAGGGATAATTGGTTCACAGGTTGGTATGGTTCCATCCTACAACCGGGGACCGGATCGGACCAGACCGGTCAGTGCCGGTCCCATTCTCGGGTTGGGCCAATCCTAGGGATTTGATAATTTCTTTCTCTTTACTCTTTACAAGAAAAGGAAGATTATTAAAAAAAAAAAAGAAACATATCAGTCCGGTTTGATCCAAGTGGTTCGGTTCCGCACCCGAAACAGGGAACCGGACCAATTATTTCTGGTTTCAAAAATTTGAAATCAGAAATCGTCTAAAATCCCCCACTTCGATTCGGTACGGATCGTGTGCTCCCCTCTTAGATCTATTGCGAGTCTAGAAACGTCATGTGCCCACCATGCATAAAATAATTCTGTCATATGCATCAAAATCTTCAATCATGCACTCCAGACAAATGATGACAAAGCAAAAGTGAAATGTGGCAGTTGGTCAATGTTATAGCGGACCATATCGCCGACGATTGGGGGCCAGTTCTGCCAAAAAAAAAACGATAAAATAAAGTGAGTTGTCTTATAATAATTTTTTCATGTGGAAGAAAGCTAAGCTTCAACGTTCGAGTATTGCGGGTCACGAGAAAGCATGGATTGGTGTGCGGGTGGTGAAATATTCATTTTGTTATTGATCAATCTTGCCCTTCAATAGGAGCGAAGAGCAATAGAGCGAAGATTAAAAAAAGGGGTGAGAATCGTAAGATCAATCATCTTTTTGATTTCGACCAAAAAAAAAGTCATCTTTTTTTATCAAGGCAAGAGGCGGCCTAGCCTGATCAGACAAGTGTGGATTTGGTGTGAATACAACTCTATCTAGTTGTCTACCTTAAAAAAAGAATCGAAGTGAGGATCCACTTGGATTTGGAAATGAAACTACAGCCCTTTTTCCTTTCTCTGGGGCTCAAAAAGTTCGAGCTGCGAGGAAAAGCTTTGAGACTAGCATCTCCTGTTCTATCCGATGTTCAAGACCAAGTGGACTAGTGTAGCAAGGAGTTCACTTACGGGATAATTCAAGAAGAACCGGCAAAAACACTTTATTGTATAGAGTTGGTACCTAAAAATGGCAAAATAGATATTGGCCATTTTGAGAAAGACATTCATTTTATGTGGCATCATCCATATTAAGCATGATATCGACTTTCTGTTGATGAGATGCCATGCAAATTAATGCCAATCAGATTGTTAGTGGCATGGGTTTGGCCAACAAGAGGATTAGTGTTGACACAAAAAAATGACCAACTTTTGGTTATTATCGACAAGTATCAAATTTAATCAATAAGTGTAGACTTTGGTTAACAATAAAACGAACAATCAACAACTCGCTAAGGAAGCAATCGACAACATTAGATATTGACAAGAGCCTTCATCAAGACTTGAGAAGTTGATCGACAAACTCATCAGCAGGCAATTGAACGAAGACGTAATTGCTAGGTAGTTATGTTTTGTTGCCGCTAATTTAGGGTTTTTTTTAGTTTCATGTGGATTAAAGCTCTATATAATAGGAGTTAGTGGATAACACAACTTCTTGTAAATGCCGTTAAGAAGTTTTTTGTTTATTTGAATTCCAAAGTTGTAACCGTTTTATGTAACCATCGATTCTGGGCTATAAATAGCCACATCGTACTCTTTGTAAGATCGACCGATCAATCAAATAACTTAATGTTTTCACAAATTTATCTTTATCTTTACTTTTTCGCAATTTAGATAACTTTCAATTCCCATATTGTAGTCGTAGTTTCATATTTCTGTTGTCGTCGATTAAATTTCGACATTGTATTTTTGTCATCGATTAAATTCCAGCAAAGCTTTTCATGTCATCGGCTTCATCATTGATTAAATTCCATTGAAGCATATTTGTTCTTTGTGTTCCATTGATACAACTCATGTCCAAAATCGCCACAGAACTCTTCGCCTCTTAGTAAAAACTGAAGAACGAATTTCGGTGAAAGATATTCCTTCGACGATCCAATTTTGGAAAAACATCTTTTAGGCACGGCTGGTGAAATAACTTGTGGTTCGATTTGAGGAAATTCAATGCCAAGAACAAGGAATCATTAAGAGTTGGCAATGCCGTGGGTACAATCCCAATGGCAGTGATAGGCTGCACACTTCGATTCAATAGCCGTTAACTGAACGGCAAAAGAAGACCAACGCGAGAAGCAGACGTTCCTCGACGTCTAATTGAAGAACAATCAAGAGAAGTTGCACTAAATCCTCATATATTGGCTACCATAAAGAGACTTTTCAAAGAGTAGAGGAACAATAAAATGAATTATATTGTGAGTCACATGCCAGAAGTGAGCAAGACGATTGCCATCAATGTCATGAAAGACATTTTCTCGAGGCCAGGATTGTCCAATGAACCATCACTATCGCATCCAGTGGTAATAGGGTACATTCCTAGTCCATCTTCATTCATAGATGCGAATAATGTTGGTCAAATTAGTCAACCCCTATAAAAATCAAGCAAAAACATAAATCCTCTAATAAAGATCATAATAATGAGAATAACCAGGCTAATGTTGGTTAAAATAACCAAATTTGGTAAGTCAAACTGGTCAACATGCCAATCAATTGCCAAATGTTAAATATGTAATGCTAGTTCCACCAAATGCAAATATTCCTATTAGGCCTAACATGCTGATTAATGTTGATAATCTAGCAAGATCAACGTTATCGCCTAGAGGACAAAATGGCCAACCAAATCCACAATTGAACCTAGCATAGTTTGTCAAAGAAGTTTGACAACGATTGGGGTAAGATAGGGGTATTATCATACCTGTTTGGAGGAAATCACATCCTGAATGGGTCAATAACCAGCCTTTTCAAGAGGTTTTGAAATCCCTGAAATTGTCATTTTTACTACCAAAGATGAACAATCGACTATTGAGCATATTGGTCGCTTCATAGCCCAAATACTCAATTTAAGACTTAGGTTATTTCTTTGTCTTTGTCGAAAATTGCTTAGATCTGGTGCATTGATTTAGCACCTAATTTGGTGTCTCATTGGGAAGAAATGGAGAGACGGTTCTATTCTCAATTTTGTAGAACGAAGCCTGAAGTATCGATTGTTGATTTGTCCATACTCGATCAATATAATAACGAGTCAGTTGATCAGTTTGTTGCTCAATTAAAAAGGGCTTGAAATAAATGTCATATTTCACTCTCAAAGAAAGAACTTTCAAATTAGGCTTTCAATGAATTGAGATTCAATCTAAGAAAGAAAATTGAAGGCAAAATTTTTGTAATTTATTTCAGTTGGCAACGCAAGTGTCTAATTACATGCAACTACTCAAGGACAGAGATATAGGGCCACATGAAAACTTTACGTAAAATGTGGCTTTTCGTGGAAAAACATGTCAGATGAATCTAACCAAGATAAAATTAGGCAAGGAAAGATCGAATATGCCAATGACAAGAGAGTAGATGATGACTCCTAATTATCTAATTTAAAAGAGTTGATTGATCCAATTCTTATAAAGGGGGCATATATTGACATCCAAAATTGACTAACCTTTGGTTATTATTACAAGTATCAGACTTAAGTCGTTAAAAGCAGAGTTTGGCCAACAATAAACAGAATCGACCATTTGAGAGGAATCGAAAATTCGCTAAAGAAGTCATCGATGACTTTGTTATTAGGAGTTATTTGTTCATTTGAATTCCAATATAATATGTAACCGTCGATTGTAAGCTATAAATAGCCACATCGTACTCTTTGTAAGATCGATCAATTAATCAAAGAACTCAATGTTCTCGCAAATTTATCTTTATATTTACTTTTTCGCAATTTAAATATTTTTCAATTCCCGTACTTTAGCCTACTTGCATATCTCCACAGTCGATTAAATTCTGACATTGTATCTTTGTCATCGCACTTTGTCGTCAATTAATTTGCGGACAAAGCTTTTTATGTCATCGAGCTTCATTACTAATTAAATTCCGTTGCAGCATATTTGTTCCTTGTGTTGTGTTGATATCACTCATGTCCAAAATCACCACAGAACTTGTCACCTCTTAATAAAAATCGATAAATGAATTTCGATGAAAGATATTTCGTCGACGATCAAATTGCGGCCAAACAATTAGCATGTGCGAGATTGGCACAAGCCAATGTTTGCACCAAAATTTGACATGTCTATCATGGATGGCTAGTATCGAAGAGGGGAACAAATATTAGTACGTTACAAGCAGTTGACAAATACGCGGAACAAGCGGTTGGTATACACGTGGCACAGTAGTTGGCACACACATGGTAGAAACTGTTGGCATACACGTGGTGGGAGCGGTTACGATATACCAAACTAGTTAAAAGTCTAAGAAAAGTGAGGGAGCGATTATTCTCTTGTCAAATATTATCCCTAAAACATCGGAGTGTTATACATCGTGGTCAGAAACTTGATGTGAGGACACATTGTAATGGTGCGTTGCCTCGTTTCATAAGAACACGGGCGACATCAAACCCACTAGAAAATCTTAGATACATGTCGAACTTTCCTTCACTATGTAGAGCACATTTGCCAAAATCTCTTCACCGGAGTACTCACATGTATTTCAAAAGACATTACAATTAAAAAAACTTGACCATCAACGTCGAAATAACCCTTATCGGGCTTGCCTTAGCGAGTAACGAGTACACGAGGGCAAATTAGGCGCATGAAACATGTTTGGTTTTCCTGTATTATCAAATAATAATTTCATATCTAGTCCATTTATCACTCGAGTGACATAATTGATCGGTCAAATCATGTTAGCCTTGCGGTCATCACATAATATACTTTTCAGAGATCGAGACCATTTTTCGTATGGAAAGTTCTTCCTTGTGGTACAATCCAAGAATCCCATGAGGAAGCCCTTTCCACGGGGCTTTTGCTTTATGGTTCCTCAAAGGGGATTCAAAATCATGAAAGTTCCAACTAAAATCACACTAAAAATTCCTTCTCATCATGCCATCGTTGCTAAGTCAACATAAGAGAGCTTACTTCTGAAATATCATTGTCATGGAAAAACACTAGACCATAGGGATATTTCAACCGGAATTTTAAAATGGGTATTTGATTTCTCATGCTTACCAAGTACTCAAATGCAAACATTCTTTATACGGGTCATCCATTGAGTTTCAGCTCGTGATTTATCTGACATGAGATCAATGGAATATTTTATGGAGCTATCGTTAATTCGTATGTGACAATTTCCACCTCGCAATAGATAAATACATGTAGATATATGTGTGTGTGTGTATAAGGTAACCTAAAATTATTTTTCCTATGTTGAGTCACTTTTTCTTTTTCTCATGACTCTCCTTGATTCTCATTGGGCATCCTAATCTCACTCTAAAGTTGAGGAAAAATTTGTAACCATCAAATACTATTACCATTCAAAAGCGCGCACCATCGAAATGACTTTTCTTTCGGAAGAGCAATCTATTTATTGCTATCTTTGTATCTATCTATCCATATCCCCATATTAAGATGGTAATTTAGAAGACCAAAGATAGATTTCCACTTATCAAATGAATAATGTTAGGATAATTAGAGAAGTCCTACATCGAAAAATAGATGTTGTGTGGAGCAGTTAATATTATCATAGTTGGCCTATAACTCATTGGCTTGAGCTTTTGAGTGAAAGAGGGTCCAATTGTATATATTGACGGGCTCGGACTTGGGCTCCCTGTTGGCGATCTCCCCCGATAAAGGTATCGGACTTTTATTGCGCACTCCCAACAAATGGTATTAGAGTCGATTGTTGATTGATAGCCCACTCCCAATATATATAGATTTTTGGTGAATATTTCAAGGAAGGAATCTGGCATGTGGGCGTTGTGGTGTAGCAACGCGGGCTCGATGGCAATTCAAGTTGAATATATGTTGGTACAAAAGGTGCAAAAGGATACTTGAATTAAACACAGAGCTCACGCGTGAGGGAGATCGTTAGGTGTGAGCAGTTACTATTATCCTAGTTGCCCATAACTCATTGATTTTAAGTTTTTGTTTGAATGTGTGTCCAACTGGATATATTGACGGGCTCGGTGGTGTATCTAACTGGATATATTCACTAGCTAAGATTTGGGCTCTCTCTTGGCGATCTCCCCGGGTGAAGGTATCGGGCTTTTATTGCGCACTCCCAACAAATAATTTCATAGACATGACAAATCGACAAATAGTAAAATCAAAAGTTACTAAAAGCAAACTTCACGCAAATAGTGACAAACTAACAAAATAAAAAACAAGTAATCTACTATATTAAATGCATTCCTAAGAAAGTTATAGTTCAATACAATATATGGGTAGTATGAAAAGGCAAAAAAAAAAAAAACTCTGCTTTAAGTTTGACTAATAAAAATTAAAGGTACAATAATCCCAAAATATGACAAATGAGGAATAGTAACACAAAAGTTATCAAAAGTGAATTGCATGAATAGTATAAACATAAGAGCAAGTTACAAAGTTGCTCGAACAAATGATTGTTTGGTGTAATTTAAGAAATTTAGAGGGATAATGAACAATTTTCATAGTTTTCCAAAATATAATAATTCACGAAATACGAAAATAAAATAACAAAGATTAAGGTTTCCAGAGTGTTAGAAGTTGGTAACTGTTAATACTAAGAAGAGTGATTCTATAAGAATTTCCAAATATATTTTTTTTTCCATAAAGAACAACTAAATTGATTTTCACCCTCTCAAATTGTTATACGACATAGGTCATAACTCCAGAAACTAAATAAAAATATGTAAAGTACTATTAAGAAAACTGCAATTCTGAGCCAAATGCAAATCAGCTTTTTACCTACATTTGCGAAACCGAAACAAAAGTTGAACTAAAACTATTTTTATTTTTTTTTGTCTATCATTTCTCTAACTTTTGCTCTGCCTTTTTGCAGAGAGCGGGAGTCGAAATCCGAACCTATGATACTTGCGTCTCCACCCCTAATCTCTTTACTAGCATGGTCGCATGACTATTGGCAACTAAAACTAAACTTTGAATATATCATTTCACAAAGACGACCCATCAGATTAATAACTCAGAAATTTTTTATTCAAGGAAAGAAAATAATAATAATAATAATAATTGCTTAGAATGTTGGAGTTCGAACATCCGAATATAGACCGGAAGTTTCCCGTTCAAGTGGCTTCCCTCACGTCATAGTGGCCAAGATGCAGTGGCAACATGCTACGATATCTTGTCAGTGGAGGCAAACAAACATGGCAAACAGTGTTTCACTTTGTTTTGTTACAAGTATAATTATTTATTAGATTTTGTGAGATCACAATTATTTTATCATTTTTCCTCACGCTTAGTCTAATTATTTTGCTTAGTATTAAGCATGAAAATATATAATTAGAGAGGCAAATAGAATCCTGGAAAGATATGAATTCAGGATCTCGTGCTCTGATACTATGTGAGATTTTGTGAGACCACTGCTAACTGTTCTAAAAATTTAAGCTATGAGATGAAGGTGTTGCTTAATGTTTAATTATTTTATCATATTCGACGGTAAATTACATCAACAATTCAACTTTGCATAAACGCTTATGTTTAGGCCAAGGCAAGCGCCATCGCATTAGAACTTTTATCAAGTACTCTCGATCTATATTAACCTACTCTACATTGTTGGAGTTGGTGAATACTTCGAGGATCCTTGTTTCTCATACCGGGCACGGCAACGTGAGCTTAGGAAAACTAAAGTATGAATCAACGACATGTGACCCTGCCCACGAAATGTGGGGGTTCCGCTCCCCGATGAGTGGATGGCTGCCTCGCTCGCCGGTGAGAAGGAGGGGGTTCGGGGGCAGCGCCCCTGAAACAACATCGGGTTTAAGCTTGTGTTTAAGTTGGCCCGTTTGTTATGGGATCAAAAGGTTTTTGATAGGTTTGGGTTTTGGGCCCATTTTTTTTAAGTCCTATATATTGTACTCGTATGAGAGATCATTGTAATAAGTGGTTGTGGTGAAAACCTAAAATATAGTGAAATTCCTTTGTATGACGTAGCCCTATTTTCTGGGGTGAACCTAGGTAAACCCGTATGTCATTCTTTTCTATTCTTTTTTATTATTCTGATTCGATTTAGGATAAAATCCCATCATACATTAATCGCTAGATTACGTGGATCCCATGTTCTGGCACCACCACTTGCCACCATCAAGTGAGGGTGTGTGGACCCTCGTGTGATGATCATGAGGGCCGGCTGACCCTTACTCCGTGTTGGTACGCGATGACGCCTTTCATTTGTTTTCCAGTGCAAGTTTTAGAATTCAAAGGAGCGAAATGAATCTTTTATCTATCAATTGCACTTCAAACGTGAATTTTAGAACTTCCGACATACTTGTAAAAGGAATTTTTACTTTCAGTTCCACGAAGAAACGTTTTATAGAAGCTGTGGAGTACAAGAAAGCCTCTCATGTTGATGGGATCCTCATCACATGGGAGAGAGAAGATTTAGTCACCGGTACATACCAAGTGATTAATCGCCACTCGCATCAACCAAACGATTCTGGATACAAGTAATAAACCCATAAAAGATAGAGAAGATTCACATGATCTGATCTTTATCAAGTTGCGTTTGAAATTTCAACCCCTACGAGCCCTAGATGTCCTGCCATTCTGCACTCAATCAATGTGCAAGGGGCAAATTAAAAAAAAAATCATAAATCTATTGTAATTATGTCAACTCAATTCTAAACTCTTTGTTTTTTTGTCAATTAAGTATTAAACCTTTTGCATTTATACCATTTCAGTTCATCTGATCAATTTTGAATGGAAATCGCTGAGTAGCGCGACCGGCGCTGACGTAGACAATTGTTACTAATATTTACTATTAAAATTAAAAATTCAAAAATTCAAAAAAGTAAGATATTATTAAAAATATCTACCTCAGTGTCAGCCATGCCATGTCAACGTCAACCGCGCTACGTTAGCAATTTCCGGTCAAAATTAGCTGGATGAACTGAATTAGCACAAATGCAAAAGGTTTAGGATTCAATTGGCCAAAAAATAATAATAAGATTTATATCTGAATTGATACAATTACAACAGGTGGGGGAATATTTTTTTTTGTAATTCTTCGGTGCGCAAGGGTCACCTTTTCCAAATTGCTTTGGGAGTCACTGTTTCTTCCTCATCATGGAGGGAGAGACTCTCTCTGCGGAAACAGTTCAGGCACTCGAAAATAATAATGGCGATTCACCAAGAAAGACGGATACGAGGCTGCCCAAGTCTCAACCATTCGGAAAGCAACCGCCACCACCGTTTGTACCCATCAAAGCCTGTCCAGTGTCCACCAATTGGGGATCCACCTTTGATGCGCATACGTGTGATGCATAATGTGAAAGACATAATTCGTGCTTCATAAGAATGATGTTGATGGGTTTTTACTATGATCTAGATCATGTAGCTTCTCCAATTCAGATTGGGATGATTTCTCTCCTCATTTTGTCCAGAAAGGTTGCTGTTTTTTTCATTATGGGCAGCATGCACTATGAGAACGATGCCCACCCCAGCTCGTTTATAGTAGCACACCTTTGAAGAATATCTGGGCAAGGTCCAAGAAACTACCGGAAGTGGTGCCAGTTTCGCAAATAGCACGTGAAGTGGATTTTGTCTCAATTAACACCCCACAATTAGGGTGGTAGGTTCCCCGGCAGTCCAATTTCCATCTAGGAACCGAGAACCAAACCAGAGGGGCCGGTTGCCAGTTTCTAGGACAGGCCGGACCGGACCTGGTTCGATTCTCGAGTGATCTATGGAACTGGTGGCATGTTGTCGTTGCTCGTTAAATCACAATTCACCCCTTAACAAATAGAATGTCAACCATTGATTTGCTTAGGCAAGATGAGATTGAGAAGTAGGAAGAGATTGAGAAATAAAGAGGTTATGTGAAGGTCAACCAAGTGACCCAGCGAGCGTGAGTGTGCCGTGCGTGAAGAACGGTAGCGATTAGGGTTTTTTTTTTTTTTTTTATCGGACTGTGAGTAGGGCTTTTTCATATTTGTAAGAGATAAAAAATGAAAATAAACAAAAATAAATAAAATAATCGGTCCGGTCTGGGTGGGTGGCTCCCCCTCTGGAACCAGGAACCGGACTGGAACTCACCGACGCCTATTCTATGGAATCGAGAACTGGACTGGTGACTTCGGGAACCGCCAAAAACCGGCCGGATCAATCCGGTCCGAACCATTCCTTTTTGCTTTCCTCATTTTGTCCAGAAAGGTTGCTGTTTTTTCCACCATGTGCGGCATGCACTGTGAGAAGGATGCCCGCCCTTGCTTTTTTATAGCACACCTTTGAAGAATATCTAGGAAAGCTCCAAGAAATACCCGGAAGTGGTGCCAGTTCCGCAAATAACACATGAAGTGAATTTTATCTCAATTAACACTCAGAAGTAGAAATGTGTCTCAATCAACCCCCTCGACCCATCGGTGGCCAAATTACTCCCCGGACGGCGAGCATGTGATTTTCACGTGATATTTTCATGCATAATAGGGGCATTTTCGTCCATATCGGCATTTTCGCACATTTTTGGCCGTCCGACAATACATTTAAATGTGATGACCCAAGGGGGTTCATTAAGATGCGTTTGCCTACTTCAGAATGTTAATTGAGACAAAATCTTCTTCAGGATGCTAATTGGAAAACCGGCTCCACATCGAGATATTTTTTGGTTATTCTCCGGAATATTTTGTTTCTCCGTACAAATTTTCATCTCCACTTTTATAATCAAAGAATATGGATCCTCTAAATGTATGGAGCATCCACAATGCACATTTGGCTGATTTAGAAGCACCCGCCGCTTGAGAAAACTAAAAAACTTGGACAAGAAATCCTCGATTCGCTCTCCCTCTCCGTCGCCGGCATCGGGATCCCCCCGACGAGTCAACTCGTGCCGAAAGGCGTTAGGTTAAGTGTCCCCCAGCACAATGTACCTTTGTTATGTCATGAGTGCCCCATCGTTGCTGCTCCTCCACCATCTATGTCCATGTCCTATGTCCCATCTCTCCGTCTCCATGTCGCTCTCCGCCTCCGTTAATGAGGACAAAAGGAACCCGTGGTGGTCATGAGGTCAAGACCATAAAAGACCGGGACCTAGGATCTGGTTCTAATAATGTCAGATCCAGCGTAACGAGCCTGGATCGGGGAGAGAGAGAGAGAGAGAGCTCGGTGTCGAGGCTCACGGCTGGGCCGATGTCGCGCAGCTTGGAGGAGGCTGGTGGCGGACGAATTGGTATGCGATTGTCTCGTTGTCGTGTGGGACTGGGAGCTCGGGCTCTTCAAGGGCAAGCAAGGGAAAAATGGAAAAAGCGAAAATTGAAAGGAAACGAGAAAAGGAAATACGAACTGTCCAACATATGACGTATTTACACCTCAAGAAGGTAACTGCGCCTCGTGCAATCACTCTCCGAGTTCGAAAGAATCTCAATCCGTAATCAAATGGGCAAGAATTAAACATGAATACATTCTTTTTTTTTGGACGTTGTCATATGACATCTCAAGTCTCACATCGCATTATAGAGTCTTCTAACGTTATCCGCAAGTAATGATCCAACCCAAATAGTTGAGATTTGTAGTAGAAGAGAGAGACACGTAATATTATGTACATTACCCGAAGAGGAGTACAATACCCCTATATGTAGGGGGAGAAGGCAGCTAGACATAACCACAATTAACCTAATCTTCAGTCGTAATTCTAAAATATATCTGTAACGCCCCCCTTAAACTCAAAGTGACTTAAACGAAGTCAACCGGTGTTTGGAGAAAAAAAAAATCCAAAAACGCTCAGGTGAATGGACCTTGGTGAAAATATTAGAAATCTGATCAAATAATACAATGGTTACACAAGTGGAACAGTGCCATGAAGAACGTCGTACCATATGAAATAACACTGAAATGAAAGACTATTTCAATGTGCTTGATGTGTTCACGAAAAACATAATATATGCTATTTGCATAGTATTACAGTTGTTGTAATGAATGACCGCACCGCTATTATAACCCACTCTAATTCCTTTTAGTAGACATTGCAATTATAATAACTCTGATGTCGTATCAACAAGAGCTAGATATTCTGCTTTTGTATTAAAGCGAGCAATAACGGTTTATTTTTTGCTATGCCATCAGATAAGGAAGTTGCCTAAAAAGAAATAGTAGCCCTTAATGGAGCGACAATCTGGTGGGTCACCAGCCTAGTCAGCATCAGAACAAGCTGTCAATTCTAAAGTAGAATGAACTGAAAAATGAAGGCCATGAAATAATGTACCATTGGTTAGGGAAGCATTCGAAGAACTACAACAAAATGAGTCGTACATGGCATGTTTATCTGTTGATTGGCAATATGAACAACATAGGTGATGTTAGGTTGAGTAACAGTAAAATATATAAGACTACAAACCAGCTACTGATAGAGTGTAGGATTTGAAAGAGATGTCTCGTCTTTGGCATCAAAATTTGGTAGGGTCTCAATATGAGTTGTAGCGATCTTGTCTATTAGTGAGTTCAGCTTGAAATAGAAGATCGGTGGCATATTTGGCTTCAGAAAGATAACAAAAAGAGAAGTTTGAAGAAACCTTCAAGCCTAGAAAGTAGCTGAGTTGCCCAAAATCTTTAGTATCAAACTGTTGACTGAAATGAAAAATCGTAATCCTAAATGTATCTCTAACACAAATAATCACAACTTTTGTACTCTTTATGGGTTTGCTCCACATGTATCAAGGTGGATCACCTACAAATGGTGACAAAGCAAGACTCTTTCTAGGACATGCATGGCTCGAGATTAAAATTAGATCTCTAACCGATTTGACAAGAACGGGAAGTGATTATCGAGACGAGAGAGTTTGAACAAGGCACGGCTCCTAATATTTTTCTACGTTGACGAGGGGATTAGGAATGAATTATATCACACATTGAATAGAGTGTACGGCCGAGCGATTACATGGGCTGAAACCCCGCAGACATTATTGCTTTAAGTGGGGGAACGAAAGAGTGATCTTGTATTGGTCTCTGCTAAATATAAAGCAAACAAGAAAGAAGATTTCAGCTTCAAAACTTTCCTAAAAATCCAAGAATACCCATATAGGTGTTGAGATGAATAATGGATAAAATCATAATTCAGAAGTTGACATAAAAATTAAAATACGATTCCTGAAATTTCTCACACTTTCTAAAATTGAGAGGCCGAAATAATAGAATTGATCCTTTAGCTTTTGTTTTTTCTTATAACACGGGATAAAAGAACGTTTGACTCAATTGATCCTCAGATAAAGGGGCAGAGAGCCCAAATATATTACCCACAATTGAAATAAACATATTAGTAACACAACCTTCTTCAAAAAGGTCTAAATGATAAGCTACATAACATATATATTGATTTTCTTTTCTAGCAACAAGCTCGATGTGGTAGCATCTTCCTTTATAACAATCAAGGTTGGTAAGTCTATCAGTCCACACATTTGTCCATGTACCAATAAAAGATTTAGCAGCTACCGCAGCCCCCGCTTTCTCAGGAGGAACTTCAAATTGAGGAGTTACTCGGAATGCTGTCAAGATATTAGTATCTTTGATTTCATGGTCTGGAGTATAATAAGTCGATTTATAATCTTTAACACCGGTTTTGAATTCAATACTTGCTTTAGTCTCTTTTTTTATAACATAAGTTCCTCCCTACAACTCATGAATTAAGAATTCTCGTAACAACAAGGTCTACTCGACAAAAATTCTGAGTTAATGAAAACTTGGTTTTAACTTGAGTGCGCGAGTTCGAGAATTTAGCAAATCTAAATTTGGGGAGGGCAGACATATAAATTACACATGAAAATACATGAAGGAAACTTTGCAAATACCAATAAAAGTTACACCAAGGACCACCCACAGTGACCAAAGCGCGACCACGACAGTCAGCCCCCACCTGCTCCACTCCTGCCCAAATGCACGTTACGGTCGTCACCATGTGTATTTGGAAAGACTTCACTCACGAGATGTGACCGATGTTGCCCCTAGGTTTACTCAGAAATCACGTGATATTTTGCGAAAAAGAAAATATATTTTTGAAAAAAGTGATTATTTACGAAAATGAATGCAGGCACGATATTTTTATTGTCTACAAAAATGATCATTCATTCCTTTTCAAATCATCATTTTTTCGCGAAACAAACGAAACCTTAATTCTCCTCAATTTTTTCTACTCCGAAAGAAAGAAAGTTTTGAGGTTTTGTTTTAGCTCTTTAGTTCCATCTGCAAGGCAAGATTCACATAGATGATGATGTCTTACACACTTCCAACAAAGATTGTGTGTAGCTTAGATCCTTATATACAAATTGTCCCACATAGGATAAAACACAGTCCACCCATTTTTTTCTCAAAGACTTCTGGTCCTTGTAGGAGTAATTCCCGGTCCTTGATAGAAACCCCACTCCAATCCACCATTTATTGCAGCCTCTGTTGGCAAACTTCTCTATCAATATCTTTATCTGTCAGTGTTAGCTGCTCATAATCGACCCCAAGACCCACCAAAGTGGGTTTAGTGAAACATTTTGGCTAGGAAGAGAGCATAGAATATTAAGAGTGATCGGTTTCGGTTCCATCTGGTCCCATCTTGGAACCGGGAGTTGACCAGATCGACAGGTGCGATTGAATCATTGGACCCATTGCATTTTATTTTTGCGATTTGTCGTCGGATTATCTCTCGTTAATTATATCATGTTGTCGCTAAACACGGAAGTCATACTAAGCATTCTAAGCATATTAGACTTATGTTTAGTTTTACATTTAGGAATTTTTTTATAAAAAAAAATTCTACGGCCCAATCTGGGTAGTCCCGGTCTGACTGTAACTGGTTCCATTTTTATGGAATCGAGAATCGGACCGGAGCCTCCAGGAACAGGACCAAATCAGCCGGTTTGGTCCTGTTCCTGGCGGTTCCCGGTTCGAACAGTCCATTATGCTAAGCCGGTTTGGTCCTATTCCTGGAGGTTCCCAATTCGATCAGTCCATTATGCTAAGCCCTACACAATATCATATGAACTTTTTTTTCACGAACCCACGTTTTGATAATGGTATGAGTTCCAAAAACAGGCGAAACTTCGCGGCGACGACGACAATGTACTCCCTGTCTCGTTGAAGAAAACTTAGACCAAAGCACATTAAACAATTCACGTAACGTGTTTGGGGATGTGGGAAGTATCTGGTGATGCTCGTAGATCCCAGATTCCGGGGTTTGGATTGGAGGGTGAAAGCCAACCACAATGTTCATGTACTGCACATGACTTGAGCTGTCACAGCTTTGGTCCCTTCCCAACAACCAATCTACCAAACCAAAAAGCTTCAAAAGTTCCCATTCCTAATGAAAGGGGAGAACTTGAAAAAAAAACATAAGATGTGTTAAAAGACGTGGCAACGATCAATTAATACACATTGTCGGCTCATGTTTTACGAATTAAGCTTCAACTTCAATATGATAATAAACTCGGGATTTAGGATACCTAGCTTTGAACAAAGAGAAGTTGATCACGTGAAGACAAGATTTGTTAAGGCGCACGTTTGAAAGCGCTATGAAGCGAGAAGCGTCAAATTTAATTGGTAATGTGATAGTGAGTTAATATATGCAAGTACATGAGAGAGAGCTTAGGGTTTTTGGATTTTGATTTGGCCTCCTTTGAGATCTCCTCTCGACATGAGGCAGAAAAGTACAAAAAGAAGAAGAAGAAATCATAAACCTATTGCATTAATACTAATTCAATCATAAACCTTTTCATTGGACCAATTCAATCCTAAACTTTTTTGCATTGATACCAATTGAGTCCATCCAATCAATTTTGATCGGAAATCGCTAACTTGGACATCGGCCGTGCCACATTGGACAGTTGGCATTAACATTAACATTTTTCAATAATATTTTGATTTTTTAAATAATTTTTTTGGTTTTCTTTTTCTTTTTTCCTCTCTTTTCTATTCTTTTTTGTTTCTTCTGAGGACCTGCAGGCCAACTATCGCAGCCTTGAGGGCATCCTAGCCCTCGCTCGCTTTTGAGCGAGGCCGCGAAGCCCAAATCGCGTGGTCTTGCCCAGATTGGGCAAGGGCGTCCTGGTCCTTGCCCTGGGCAAGGGCCAACCGTCAGCTCTTGCCGGCCCTCAGCTAAAAGGAAAAAATAAGAACAGAAAAAGCAAAAAAAAAGTTATAAAAAATTCATATTATTATTAAAAATGTCCACATCAGCGCCGGCCGTGCCGCGTAGGACAGTCGGCATAGCCGGCGTCTACGTCAGCAATATCCGGCCAAAATTAGCCGGATTGACTCAATTGATACCAATGCAAAATGATTTAGGACTGAATTAGTCTAATTAAAAGGTTAGGGCTGAATTGGTACCAATGCGATTTAGAACTTTTTTGGTACTTTTCCCCGACATGAGGTATTGCAATGCTTCCAGTGAGATGGAACATAAAGATCTGTGGGAGTGCATTAGGTGATTTTCCAGGGTAAAATACTACAAAAACTCATATGCTGGTCACTAGTTCTACCTTAACCTATCCACGTTTTTGGGGGCTCCATGGGATAAATGACTTTATACAGCGTGAATGGAATTGTAACCTCCATGAGATAAATGACATTTCACCTGCTAAGGATGAGCTCTCCATTATTGGAGCACCAGTAGAATCATATCGAAGGAAAGATCAGCAACAAGTTCACAAGAAAAGGACTATGGACAGCATGCCCACTTCTGCTGGAAAAGCCCATCAAGCGCATTTCAATCTCAAGCTTACTAGAAAGCCGATGGGGGTCAAGTGGCACGGACATGGCCGGCCAGTGATACCCGTCTTTCATCGTGGCCTTGCCTGAGATCGAAGATATCACTAAATCACTCGACGATTCTCTTTCTGAGATGCGCACCATGAACAAAGAACCATTAATGGATTGACAATGTTAGTTGATGCACACTCAACGATGTATGACCCACTAAATCTTACCCGAGTTGCACCGAGAACAGAATAAGATGCGCGACATGAAAAAAATAAGCAGAGACATTGTGATTCACTATATCAAAAACTTCTCCCAGATGAACTCCACCTCTTTGCCGAGTTCTATCTACTTAGGAAAAGCTTCAAGTCAGAAAGGAGTGACCCACTAGTAACTTTTACATTAAGCAAGCACATAAAACTCTACTTTCTCACCAACATCCTAATTATTCATCGTGCTCCGTCGAGTATGCTCAGTACTCTCAGGTTAGCAGTCAAAGAAGATCAATTAGATCCACGACTTGACAGATGAATCAAATCTCAAGGAAGTCAATCGCAGGCACTCATCTACCACCAAGATAAACATCTCTTTAAGTATCTATGACCCGTGGATGGAAATTTGCAGTAATGTTTGATTGGCATTATGAGACATCAGCTTGGCAGGTCAAGGCATCAAACTTTCACATGAACACCTCTCATTAGTCTTGATAGTTCTCTGCCGTCAATTGCTTCAAATTATCGGTCTGATCTATGTGTTATCCAAGACAAATATTTGGATCTTCTTCATCCGAATCGAATTCAACCTGCAAATGCCATAAAGTTGCCACAATCAATGCCTAAGATAAAATACAGATGTCACATCTGCACAACTAGGATTTACTAAATGGAATAGAGCCAGATTTCAATCGTCCTTATTGTGAATATTCCAAATTACAGCTGCGTGATGCCTTACAAAATAATATAATGTATTTCAAATTGCTGAAAGAACTCACATTTTCATCCTTGAACCATCTGCCATTACAGTCGCGCTTCCAACCTGCAGAAGTAAACTTGAGCTCTCTTTCACGACGCTCTCTGATACTAAGTTGTGGCTGTACAACCACCTCTTCAGCTGCTTCTTTTGCAGTGAAAGAGAAGCTTTCGCTCACATGTGAGGTTTCATTACCACGGAGAATCCCACATATCTTTCCACTATGGCCATCGTTATGGACGTCTTGTCTAGTGTTTCCCTTACCAAGTACTTCTGAAGCGGCCTTTCTTGCTTGCTCAATCAAGGGTTTGCTTTTTATTCTGTGTAAAGTAGAAGTACTAGTGCTGGTGTTAGCAGTACAATCAGACAAGGCTATTCTCTTGTCGATCTCATCCTTCTTTTTCAATTCTCTCTCCTTCAACCTCGACAATGCAGCACGGTGGCGTGACCCCTTGCAATGCATCTGCATAATATAAGTACATCAACATGCAAAACTAATAAATACCCGAATGATCTACATTCACAAGACAATCTGTGCAGCAGAAAAACTGTAATGATCCACACATGTAGTGACCACATGAATAACCATGTGCCCCAAATAACATATGCTTCTTTCAAACATCTAGCAACCTCCACTCCAATGCAATTCAATTCATGACAAAACAAACTTTTTCAAACTAATGTCTTTTTTTTATAATGAAGCATAAACAAGTTAAATCACCACGAAACCAAGTAACTGATCATCCGCAGGTGAGACACGGAACATATATAACGTCTCAGGAGCAACTAGCATGACACGGTTGGCAATGCAAAACCCTGCATCTAACATCACAAGCCGAACAAGCATTTTAGTCAGCACCCGCCATAGCCATCGCACAGTTCTCCAACCAAATCAAACCACAACACCAACATGTTCGAAATGTGACTTTTCAGGGCATGGTAGTCCAATAAAGTAGATCGGCAAGATAGTTGGCCGAGAGGAAGCCAGAAAAACACGCTTGATCAAATTCAAAATTGCAACTTGACGGTTGTTCGCCAGCCGATGACCACCCCGAAATTCCGGGGACCTGACAGAAAACGTATTAATCATACAATTTACGTCACAACAACTAGGTTTACTGGGAAATTTCCCTAGGATTCTTACAATAATGCCAGTGCCCGAGGGACCAAATGGATTGGCAGACCCACAACTTGTCTCATTCTCTAACATCCAGCAACATCGCTACAATCCTCCAGATACTCATCAAACAGACGACCAATCAAGACAAAACAGACCCACAAACAACCAATCGACGGATAGAAGTTTGCGTGAGAAGGGATGCGAGACGGACGGAGAGCACGACAGCAGAATCGAGGACGGGGTTGCGAGGGCAGACGAGGCAAGCAAACTTGCCGGAGGAGAGCTTCCAGTAGGAGGAGGCGTCGAGACCTTCCACCGCCAAATCGTCGACTCGTCTCTTCCGGTGCTGGGCTTCTCTTGCCCAGCTATCTCCTCCGTACACGCTCATTCCCTCTTCTCTTCTTCTTTCTTCGTCTGTTCAGCTCCAGGAAGAGAGAGAGTAAAACAGCGACTCTTGTTGATAGTCAACAGCACGTATTCTAATCATTCTCGTTCTCTGATTCTGTTTTCCGAAATAATAAAAAATAAAAATTATATTTGATAACGCAAATAATTTTGATTCTGATTCTGTTCCCAGAATCAATTTTAGAGAATCAAAATCAATTTTAAAGCAAAACCCAGAACAAAAATAAAGTTGGTTGTGAAAAAAAGAATCACTTTTGAGAGTCACAAAATAGAATGTAGTCTCACATCTCTCACTTTTCCATTTCAGTTCTCTCGTCACTTTTCTCTCAACCTAATAAAAATAAAATAAAATAAAAATAAAAAAATTCCAAAAAAAATCGATTTTTTTTTTAAAAATCATAAATTTTTTAGAAAATCCCTAAAAATAGAAGAAGCTTATATTATTCTAGTTTGACCTCATTTTCATAAAATTGGGCATAAATTTCCTAGATTTCATAGATTTCACTTTTCTGCAAAAAAATGTCGCGGAAGATAGGGACATCCAACATGCAGATGATAACATATATACCGTAGCCGCGCGTCACAAAATGTGACCATCTGCATGTGGAGCTAGAGCGAAACACCCACTTGGATTTAGGACAGAAGCTGCAAAATGATAGTGAATAACTTGTACTTCGTATCAATGAGGATAATTTGATTTTTTTTTTTTGTCAGTGGATAATTTGGTTATTCAGTTGCTATGTTTGTATGTATTTTGGACAAAGCAACATTTTTAAAAAATGAGTTCTTAATATGGGAACTATCCATGCTTCAATCGAACTTCAAACGTCATGTATTAAAATTTGTGTTTCATTTTATGATATGCTAAAAAAAAATATTTTAAATTATTTTAGTGTGCATTGAAAATTAGTCTTCAATTTATGATGAAATTTTACAAAGTAACTACATAATTATTTGACTTAAATGAAAAAATTAGGAAGAGAAATAGTTTTTCGAAACAGAAATTTTGGCCAGTTATCAAACGCGTTCTGATTCTCTAAAACTCATCCAAGAATCAGAAAAAATCATTTTAATCAGAATCAGTTTTCCGGAACAGAATGGTTACCATACGAGCCCAAGTCGCTAAGTTAGAAAGTTTTCGCTTCTCCCGACCTGACCCGCTTTGCTTTCGAACACTTGCTCCGATCAGCTCCAGGTCACAACATTAATTGCAATTGTACTAATTAAATCCTAAATTTTTTAATTACATCAAATAAGTCCTAAATTTTCTCACATTAGTCCATCCGCTCAATTTTGATCGGAAATTGATGACATAGACATCGGGCGTCCACCGGCTGTCCTACGTGGCACTGTTGACACTGGCGTGAATTTTTTTGTTTTATTTTATGTATTTTCTTTATTGTTAAGGGATGGCAGGAGGCCACCGGTCACCGGCCGAAGCCCGCCGACAACTGAGCGAGGGTCGCAAGCCCTTGCCCATGGTTGGTGACGGCCACCACCCTCGCCAGTAGCCAGTGGTGAGCACTAGCACGCTCCTGCCAATTCTCAACAATAACAAAAGAAAAGAAAATAAAATAAAATAACTTTTAAAAAAAAATCACGACAGCGCCGGCAGTGTCAAGTAAGACGGTCGACATCCATATATCAATTTCCAGTCAAAATTAGCCGGATGGATTCAATTGGCAAAATGTGAAAAGTTTAGGAATCAATTGGCACAATTAAAAATCTTATGGTTAAATTGGCACAATTGCAATAGGTCTAAGAATTTTTTGATAATTTCCTAACAAATCTTCAGTTGCCATTTAGCTAGAATTAGAAGGTTAATTTGCTCTAAAAATCAACTGATGATTGAGTGGTTACAGGGAAACTCTTGGAACTTAGTCTAGTGTTTACCACGTAAAGCGCAAGCTTTCTGGGTGATTTGATCACTATATGAAGCTGCTCTTCAATCTCGATGGCGAAAGTCAATCAAACTTTTCACGTGTTTTGGAATCTGTAATATTGATTATTTCAAAAGGTTCTTTTTTTTTTTTTGTAAATAAGTGTCTATATCAAAATATCGATAAATTATCATTTTCAAAACGTCATCCGTCTCGTGTCACGCACCGTCAATGCATTGAAATGAAAACATGTATGACTAATAAGTGTTTTAGGGCACTTGTTAACAAGACTTGTTTCAAAATTGTGGTAGAAAATGAAGATCCAACACTTCAAAGCATGAGAAGGCTACTAAAAACTAGGAAAGGATTCAATTCAGGGTACCACGGTATATGGAAAAATGGTTGAAAGCAACTCTTTTGGTATATATACTTTTCATTTAATTATATTCATATTTGTGCGGCCTATTACTGAAAAGCAATAATATATATATATATATATATATATATATATATATATATATATATATATATATATATATATGTGTGTGTGTGTGTGTGTGTGTGTGTGTGTGTAAGTAAGTTTGTGGCGTACACCTGCACACCTTAGAGTAGTGGTAGCCACGTGCCGGTTTGGGCTCGGAACCGGCCCGTGGCATACGGGCCCGGTTCCAGTTCTCCCAAAATCATGAACAAGCCTGGAACTGCCGGTTCCGAACTGGCGAACCGTGAAAAAAAAAGAGTATAAAAAAAATATACGAACGGGCCCGAACCGCCAGTTCCGGTTCCCGATTTTCATAAACCGGAACCGCCGGTTTATGAACCGGAACCATGGCCACCACTACCTTAGAGTGGATTTTGCCTAAGTGCATTGTACTTTGTAGTCGGTCAAGCGAATCCAAATTTAAGATAAAGTATAAGAATTGAGGTCTTGAAGTGTACATGCAATAAATATGGCCAAACAATGGAAATTGTTCATGTGAAAACTGAAAAAAAAAAAGAAAAAAAAGAGTAATTTCACTGTGAGAGGGAAGCATATTTCTTTATTTCGTATTAAAGAGTCACAAAATTATTCCAAACCCAAAAGAACTTATTGTTTGCTAGAACAAGAACAACCCAATACAACTTCAACAGAGACAGATAACTCATACCATGAACTGAGTTGAAAAGGGAAATTAAAAAAAAAAATTGCAAGAACGGAAAACTTCTGGAAACATAATAAGCATTGGCACTGCCTCTTCCGTAGCTTATTGGGGGCCAAATCAGCCGTGCCACTTCCAGGGACGAGGAAGCGACACGACGGAGAACCGCATCTTCCCGGTGGAGCAGTGGAGGCCGCCGCTCTCGCCGCATGCGAAGAAGTAAACCTGCCACTTCTGGCTCAAGGTGAACTCGAAGCCGTCTCCCGCCCCTTCCGACACGTTGGCCACCATGGTCGCCCTCTTGAGGTCGCAACTCATGTAGCTCCAGAAGCTCCGGAACATGTAGACGCTGTGCGGATGTGTGTTATTGTCGCTCGGCGGGTCGTACTTGAACACTGCAAGTACCGGAATCAATGTTGTTCGGAGTAATATATCCATCCGGACACACTTGTTAAACATGCTTCACAAAGAAGCATTCGTTTTCGAAAGTGTCGGATATGAATAAATGAGCTATAGGAGCGACTTACCGAGAGTGTCGTTGACGTAAAAGGGGCCGCTCTTGTGAGCCCAGGCGGCGTAATCGAACCCGAAATGCCAATTCTCGGACCCGCCGACGACGACCTTCTTCGTAGGGACCTCGGCCGGACGGTGGTCTTGCTTCGGAGGCCAAGCGTAGCCGTGGTTGTCGTTCCACCCTGGATAGGCCACTGAAGCTCCCATCATCACTGAAGCAATCACGACAAGCACCATTGCTCCTCCGAATTTCATCGCCATTTTGTTGTTCTTTTTCCAATCTGAAGGATGATTAAGGAGCTGGTTGGTGCATTTGAGGAATGTCTGGTGGGCTTTTTATAGGAGTCACTTCGTGGAATTCTTATGTTTTGAGGTTTCTAATGAAAGGTGGTAGTGGAAAACGGCCAAACGGACCATTTGTTTCTTCTTCAATAGATTGGGTTGGTGTGAGAGGGAGAGTTAGTGTTTTTCCTGTTAAGACTTAAGAGTCAAACTCCTTCATTCCTGTTTTTTTAGCAGGTCTGTCCAAGAAAGACCAGCGTAGAGCAACGATAGAATTTTTAAGGAAGCTGCTAGCCTGACAGTCTGATAGTACTATTAGTTATTTTTTATCACATGATCTTACAATCAATGAGTGCTTTATGCAAAACACACGATGATGGTGTGTGGATCTACGATTGAGATTGTATCGTTCCTAACAGTTCTATCAAGGAAGCATTTCTCAATATTTAAATATTAAATCACACATTAGTTTAACAATTTAAGCTTTTAGAACAGTTGGCAGTGGTCTCACATGATATTAGAGCAGGAGATCGTGAATTCAAATCTTTGCTCGTGCTATTTGCCTCATCAATTAAGTATGTACACGCTTAGTACTAGGAGAAAATGACCGAACCAAGCGTGAGGGAGAGTAATGGAATATCTAAATATTAAAACATGCCTTCATCTAACAATTTAAGTTTTTAGAATTATTGGCAGTGGTTCCAAAATCCTCACATAGGAATATTTCACCGGAACATATTTTATCGTATCTCACCCATAACGTGGGTACGAATACGTGGTTCCTTGGAGAAAGCGAACGGCGAGTACCGCGACATCGACGAACTATACAAACACTCCGCCAAAAAGATCTGTGTTGCTCGCCGCAAGCAATATGGGATTTCATCCCTACCGATTGGCGACTTTTGAATTTGATTCCGCAGTTGATGCACACTAATGAACGTGATGTACACTTATGCTCAACATTGAACTAACAACCTAAGAGGGGGTTTGGAAAGAAAGAGAAAAGCTCAAAAACCCGATGTTTGTTGGCTCAGTGGTGATAATTCTAACTTCTGAGCATGTTTTGTACGGCTTTCTCGTAGCAGCTACAGCCGTGAAAAGAAATTTTGCAGCATGTATAAGGTGTTTGACAAATTTCTCGCAGCTGCAGCAATCTCAGTTAGCTTTTAGGAAGCCGTCTCAGCCAGTTTCAAGGTGTAGCAACTTCAAAACTCGTATTACAAAATACATTGCGGCTCGAGCAGAGATGGTGGGAGGACGAGTCGCTGCTGGCTGCTGCTACTGCTGCAAGTGTCAAGGTGGTCGTGCTTGGGTATACAAGCAAAGTAGAGGAAAAGGGGCAAAAAGGCGAAAACGGGGACATTGGAAAAAAGAAAAATAAATGCAGACCGTCCAACATGATGGGGTTTTATCCTAAACCGAATCAGAAGAATCACAAAGAATATAAAAGAACGACACACGAGTTTACCCAGGTTCACCCCAAAAATAGGGCTACGTCCTGCAAAGGGATTTCACTATATTTTAGGTTTTCACCACAACCACTCGTTATAATGATCTCTCATACGAGTACAATATATAGGACTTAAAAATGGGTTTAAAACCCAAGCCTATCCGAAAACCCTTTGATCCCACAACAAACGGGCTAACTTAAACGCAAGCCTAAATCCGATGTTGTTTCGGGGGCGCTGCCCCAAACCCTAGCCCACTCACCGGCGAGCGGGGCAGCCATCCGCTCATCGGGCTCGCTGATCGGTTAGCGGGACCCCATTTCAGGGGCGCTGCCCCCGAACCCCGCTTTCCGTGCGTATGGGTCACATGTCGTTGGTTCATACTTCAGTTTTCGTAAGCTCACGTGGGCGTGCCCGGTATAAGAAACAATGGTCCCCGAAGTATTCGCCAACTCCAACACAACATACCTAGTAAGTGATGTGTAAACACTTACTGGGTATGATGCAAGGGCAAGAAACAAAAATAACAAAAAAAAAAAAAGCGAATAAAAATGAAGTAGGTCAGAGTGTCGTAGATATTCTTTCCATCTCTGTTTGTGTAATTTTTAGGTTCATTTACACTGATATGCCGTTTATACCAAATAATGGACATGATCGGATGTGAAAATACCTGGCTTCATTGCTGCGATTCACAAAACAGTGCATAGGATATAGCAAAATCATTCTATTTCACATCCTATTCTATCAAGTTCTATCCTGACTGGAAATTCAGATGACCAAACGTAGCACTAAAGTATAACTGCAACATGCGATTATCTTCTAAATTTAGAAGATCTCAATCCTAATCCGTATAGCAAATGTTTCGCCTCGTTGTACGACGAAACAAAGCAGTATGAACACACAAGAAAGATCTTCGCAAGTTAGGCTACCAAGTACTGTGCCCACCATTTCAAATTCCACGGCCCGCCATATAAAAGTCAAACTTGTGTGGGTCTCGGACAAAATTTTCTAATCGAGATTGAGTCAATATAAAACCGAACGAAGATCGCCACAACGTATAAGACAAGTATAGTCTCTTGGGTCCACGTGGCAAAGATAAACAAGAATCAATCAACGCATTATAAACTTATCGTACGCATATTAGTTCAATCGGGCTGGCCTTTTACCAATGAACCGCCCCCATCATTACCACTTGACCTTAATCAATCGGGCCCGTTTTGACTTGGTCCATGTGGAAGGAAATTCCTCGGAGAACAACCCTCGATGACATCCAAAGAAATTGTCAAATAAGTTATAAACTTATCGTACGAATATTAATTCAGTTTGATTTTTTTAAATTTTTTTTTTTGTCAATTTAGTCCTAAACCTTTAAGAAACATTCCAATGCAATCATTCCGGCCTATTTTTGCCGAAAGATGCTTACATGGAGGTGTGCCATGTAGGACGACTGGCGATGACTGAACCGCCATGTCAGCGATTTCCGGCAAGAACTAACAAGAAGGTCTACATGAGAATTCCGCACAGATGTTTGAGACAGAATAAAATTGAAAAGTTTGAGACTGAATTGACATTCATACAATAGGTTTTGGACTGATTTGGGAATTTTCCCACATCCTATGCATTCAATACTCAATGGAATTATTGCAAATATATAACTATATAAATATTTTTTCCGTTAAATACGCCTATAGTGTTTAAACTTAGTCCTCAAAACTTATGAAAGAGCTTAGTTCTTGAACAATATTTTTTGGAGTTGTATGTGGTCCTTAAATGCATCCCTCTAAACTCATAGTGTATATACCCTGTAATTGAATTCTATATTTTATCAAACCGGAAACTTACGTTGGACGTATAAGCGGGGTTTTAGGAAATGAAGAGTCTAATCCCTCCTCGTTCTCCAGACGTGGAACTTCAGAGAGTCGACCACTACGAGAATACGTTCTTAAGTATAAAAAAATTCTCTGAAGAATACTTCACAATTGTGACAGTGTTGATCCAAAGTTGACCCAAGCAAAGAAAACAAAAAAAAGACATTTTAACACAAGAATTCAAATAAACTTATTTTTGTCGCTTTACCTGTTATAGATTTGACCAAAGTGTGGAAAGCGAGACGTTGCGTAATTAGAAGTCTAGTTGTATTACGTTTGGGTGATGAAATTCTGACGATCAAGGAAGAAGCTCTCTTCATATCGTTGCTTGATTCTTGTTTATCTTTAAAACGGGCCCGATTGATTAAAGTCAAAACGGGCCCGCTTGATTCAAGAAATTCTGAGGATCAAGAATTTTATGAAAAACAAGACAACCCAAATATCTAGTTTCAAATTTTGCTGAATCGTTTCAAGAAAAAAAAATAAAATCAAACGAGAATACTCAGTTCGGTCCGGGTAGTCCGGGTGGGCGATTCCACCCTTGGAACCGGGAACCGGACCGAAAATCACCGGTTCCAATTGGATATGGTATTTTACCCGTAGACGTTTCTCCAGCTCTTGAATATTTTGTTAGCATGTGCACATGACTTTTAAGGGGTAAATCTGTATATATATATATATATATATATTGACACTTGTGGTGAAGGTTTTTTTTAAAAAAAAACTATGATACTCAAGGGATCAATTGAAAATTATGGCACTCAAATAAACGATTTTTTTTAGAAGTCATGTCACTCAAATGATTAAAAAAAAAAAAAGTAACAGTACTCAAGTGAGCGACGTAGGAAAATTATGATACTTTTGGTGTCATTATCCCATATATTTTCTTAAATTGAAAATTAGGTTCGTGAATATGTACCAAGAAAGAGTTCCCTGGAAAAGCGTGTCATCATTTTGAGAGTGTTGATCGAAAGTTGACCCAAGCAGAAAGAAAAAAAAAGAAATTTTAAGAACAAAGTTCAAGTAAGAAACCTATTGTTGTTTTACCTGTTATAGCATTGACCAAAGTGTGGAAAGCGAGACGTCGCGTATTTAGAAGTCCAGTTGCATTACGTTTGGGTGATGGGATTATGACGATCAAGATTCATATCCGCTTTATTGTGAATTCTAATGAAAGAAGATGTTTATGGAACGTTGTTAAACGAGTACCATGTGAAATTTCGTAAAATCGAGTAAAGAAAAACCTAAAACTTTAAACCATGTGTTTAGGGAAATAAAACTAAACCCTCCCTAACTTTGGAGGTAATATGTGTTTGTCCCCGAACTTTCTAAATATTATATCATGCCCTATTGAACTTTCATTTTGTTACCGTCGTTAACCTCCTGCTAATTTTTCCATTAGCATGTGCAATGCACATGACTTTTAAAAGGGTAAAAGTATAATTCTTATCTCAAATTTTTTTTTAAGGAAATCACTTTCTTGAAATTTGCGGAAAAAAAATTGTTAAGATTTGATTAATATAGCCGCTTTAACAAAACTAAGTAAGATATAATAAGAAAGACAATAAATGCAGATTAAATACAAAGGGAAAAATGCCTCAATAATAAAAGTTCAAATGGAAAATCGGTTACTACTCGATTAATAAAAAAAATTCAAAAAAAAAATAGAAAAGGAAATAATATACTCAACTCATAAAAGGAAATGTTAATTAGAATTAAGGTGATTTTTTAAATATTCTTTCTCAATCAATCAATTTTTGCATTAACTAACCATTGCATTCCACTCTTTTTCCTATTCAAAGATCAGAATGTGTATCTTATTATTTTTCTTTTGACCATTTTCGTTACTGAGACATCTTCTCCTTTTCACTTAATTGTGTGTCTTTTCTCTAAAATATCTCATTACTTATATTAATATACCATTTATTTTTCCCAAAATAAGATCAAAGAACAGGCTAGGAAAGAACCTCCAATCAATTAAAGACCGACGGGTTGATGCCCCAGCTTGCTTGCATCCTCCGGTTCCTAGAGGTGTCTTCGACGTGTTTGAAAGTGAGGGCCTTGTCCCTAACAACCTTTTATTTTGGCCATTTGATTTGGCTTCTCCTTTTTGTTTGTTTAGGGATACTAGTCCCTTCTTTTGAACCCACGACACCCTTGCACCCGTAGTGACACTTTCTGGTGTCACCATGAGTGCAAGGTCTCTCCTTGTGGTGTTGGGCTTCGCTCTTGTAAATCTGCGTTCTGGTTAAAGTCAATACGATTCTTACCTTTACCAAAAAAAAAGAAAAAAAAGAAATGGTTATCTAATCAACTAAAATATTCCTATCACAGAAAATAGCTATCCATAATATTATTAAAAGATGAAAAATAAATGGTATATTAATATAAGTAATGAGATATTTTCTTTAGTTTTCATTTTTCACAAAAATCAAGGGAAAATAGAGATTTCCTTCACAAAATGAGATAAAGTACATATTTACACCTGAAAAGTCGTGTGTTGCATGCCAACAGAGAATACAATGGGTGGTCAACGATTGTAACAAAATGGGAAAATTCCAAAAAAGGGCCCAAAGTCTTTTCATTTTCTCAAATAAGGGCCTCAAGTGAACGTTGTTTCAAATAAGGGCCTGAAGTGACCATAAAATTTCAAAAAAGGGCCTGATTTCAAGGGCATTTTCGTCATTTTCCTTATTTAATTTTTTTATTTATATTTTTTTTTTGTTTCCTTAAAAATTAACAAAAAAATTAAAATAAAAAAAAGACATTGCAAAGGCGGGAGGGTTGCCCCTCCCGCTTGTGGCCGCCGGCCTACCGCAGGTGGGGGGTCGGCGGGGGCGGCGAAGGCGGTGGAGTCGCCGGTGCCTCGGCGAGGGCCTGCTGCCCCTCGCCAAAATAGGGAGGGGGTTGAGCCCTCTCTCGGATCTGGGCGGGGGTCGCCGGCCCCCGCCCCGCCCTGACCAGGGGAGGGCGGCGACCCCCGCCCTGGTCTTGGCGAGGGTCGACGACCCCCGCCCTGTCTTGGGCGAGGGCCGACGACCCCCGCCCGGACCTGGGCGGGGGTCGCTGGCCCTCGCCCAGATCTGGGAGAGGGCTCGACCTTCTCCCGATTTTGGAGAGGGCCAAAGGCCCTCGCGTCTGGTCGGCGGGGTCGCCGGCCCTCGTCGAGGTGCCGGCGACCCCGCCGACCGTCGCCGCCCCCACAGACCCCCCACCTGCGGTGGGCCGGCGGCCACAGGCGGGAGGGGGCAGCCCTCCCGCCTGTGGGCTGTTTTTTTATTTTTATTTTTAAAATTTTTTTAAAAAACAGAAAATGAAAAAAATAGGGAAAAAATAAATAAAAAATCAAAATGAGAAATGACGAAAATGCCCTTTAGCTCAGGCTCTTTTTTGAAATTCTATAACTACTTCAGGCCCTTATTTAAAAAATATTATGTCACTTCAGGCCCTTATTTGAATCAAGATTCACTTGGGGCCCTTATTTGAGAAAATGAGCTTCGGGGCCTTTTTTGGAATTTTCCCTAACAAAATTAAAGTTCAGGGGATAACGTATAACGGTTGAAAGTTTAGAAGGAAACGTATAGTATTTTCGAAATTCTGGAGAAATTTTGTGTAATTTCCCCATGCATTTACGTGGTTTTGGTCACTTAGATCTACCTGTAGATAGAATAACAATTAGGAACTTTAGTGGTAACTGCATCATCCATTTGCTTAAATAGTTGGTCTTTTTTCCCTTTAAATGTTGGGCAAATGCTACATTTTCTTGGGCTCTTTCATAAATATTCATAAGCGGGTCGTCTCCACCATTCATATTCCAGGAAGCAATAAGCACTGTTGGATTAACAAAGTAGAGTCCAACTGACAATCCGCTGTGCAAGTTTTCGAGTAATATTTTATAACGAAGTGCAAAAGTTACTAGAAGCTAAATAATATGGAAAACTTGCCAAAATTACTAACCATTAAAGAGAGAAAATATATATTAATGTGAAAAAATTTAGGATACTGATAGATTGCTAACTAACTTCGGACGAATTTACGTTAGTTTAAAGGTAATAACTTACTAAAAAGTCTAGAAATTTACTAATTGCTTATAGGAGCAAACTTACTTTCTTCTTTGTAAAAGTGTAGAAAGTTACTATTGTTTTATTGTTATCATGATCATCACGTCTTTTCTTATTTTTCTCTAATAATTCTATGAGTTTTAATTTATTTTAACTTATTTGAGGGCAAAAGAGTGATTTGACTAAATGGCCAAATATATACACACACATATATATATATATATTGAAAAATCACATGTTAATCAGATGCAAATGATAAAAAAAATAGATGGAGAATGGACCGTCGAAACAAATTCTAATTTCATGAGGCATTTTTGTAACTTCTAAAGTTCGGGGTAAAGAGCACCATTTTCAAAGTTTGTGTAATTTCTCCTTCTATACATATTCTAACTAAGTAGTCTATGTGACAAAGTTAATAAACATGTATCAAACGTTATGAATTATTTTAAGATTGCTTCAAAAATAGTTTCTAACTTTGGAAATTTATAATGAACTTAGATAAAGTATAGATAACTTGTAGAAGATAACTTTTAGCCAAAGAGAAACAAGCATGGGTGCTCGATCAAATTTATTTATCTTATTAATGTGGCACGCCAAAAATAAATGATATGAGAGAGAAAATTACAATATAGATCACGTCAGATTTTGCTTCCTAAAAGGTGTCAGACTTAATGATGATACTTGATTTGCACAATTTTATAAAGTTTTATTACATTTAATTGCTTTATAAAGTTCTAAGTCATCTATATAAAGTTTTTGGCGCACTTATCAGTAGATTTGTTTTATTCTTGGGATCTAACAAATTTGGGAAAAATATATAATAAAAAAAAAGTCACAAACCTATTGCAATTGTGTCAATCCAGTCCTAAACTTTTTAATTGTGCTAAAGGAGTCATAAACCGTTCACATTTTGCCAATTGAGTCAATTCTGCCAATTTTGACTGAAAATTGATGACATGGACTTTGGGCCGTCCATCAGCTGTCCTACGCGGCACTGCCGGTGGTGACATAAATTTTTTTTATTAATTTTCATTTCTTGTCAATCTTTTTCTTCTTTTCTTTTTTTGTTAAGGGATGCCAGGAGGCCGCTGGCAACTGGCCGAGGCCCGATGACCTCCGCTAATCATTGGGCGAGGGCCGCAACCCTTGCTCAGATCTCGACAAAGGTCATGAGCCCTTGCCCAATGGTCGAACCCTCGCCGCCAGCGGCCGGTGAGGGCTCGTAGGCCCCTGTCCAATGGCCAGCGGAGGTCACCGGGTTTTTGCCAGTTGCTGACGGCCTCCTGCCGGCTCGTAAAAATAAATAAAGAAAAAAGAAAGAAAAGAAAAAGACATGAAAGAAAAGGAAAAATTAATAAAAAAATGAAAAAAAAATGAAAAATTTCCACGTCAGCGCCAATAATGTTGCGTAAGACAACCGACGTCCATGTCAACAATTTTCGGCCAAAATTGTCCGATGAATTCAATTGAAAAATGTGAAAAGGTTTAGGACTTTGTTGGTACAATTAAGGCTGTTTGGGAACTGCTTTCCTAAGGGACTTTGGGTGTCCAAAGTTCCTTGGGCCAAATTTTAGGTATTTGGCAAAAAATTCGCAAACATACTTAGCCAAAAGTGACCCTTTAACAGGCCAAAAACCCAAGGCAGGTTGAAGGCTGCCTTGAGCTTTGGAGCCTCCTGGTCATCTCCTCACCTTCAGATGTGGGCATCACCACCACTAGAAAACACTGCGACAACGCGCCGCTGCCACAAATGCCGCCGCCGCCGCCTCCACACCCTCCGCGCACCCCTCCTCCCCCCTGCTGCCTCGCCCGGCGACGGCGAGGTCGCGCCCCGCCATGGCCGAGCGAGGGTCGACCTCGCAAGCCCAGATCTGGGCTTGCGAGGTCGACCCTCGCTGTCACTAGGCTAAGCAGCGACGGCAAGGTTGAGCCTCGCCCGGCCATGGCGAGGCTCGACCTCGACCCTTGCCGTCGTCGGGCGAGGTCGAGCCTCGCCATGGCCTAGCGGGGCGAGGCTTGGACTCGCCGGCGGCGCCTCTGGCCGGTCGCCGGACCGGCTAGAGGTAGAGGGGTTGGGGAAGAAAATAAAATAAAAAAATAAAATAAAAAGAAAGAAAAATTATAAAAAAAAATATTAAAATATTCGATCGTCAGCCAGTCAAAAAACATTCCAAATTTATGTTTACCAAACAGCATTTTCCCAAAACCGCATTTCAAGACATTTTTAATTACAGTTTACCAAACAGTCTTTACATTTCACCAAATCCCTTTAATCTAAAGGCCTTTGCATTTCCCTAAAGGCTTTCCCCAAAAGTCAATCCAAACGCACCCTAAAAAGCTTAGGATGAAATTGACACAATTGCAATAGGTCTCTGAATTTTTTGGTAATTTTTCAACAAATCTTCGTTGCCATTTAGCTAGAATTCGGAAGGTTAATTTGCTCTAACAATCAATTGATTATTGGGCGGTTATAGGGAAGCTCTTGGAACTTACGGTGCGTCTGGTTTAGCTTTCCCAAGGGGTTTTGGGCCTCTAAAGCCCCTTTGGGAAATGCTGGGGTGCTTGGCAAGCCTTTTCGAGGGGCATTTGGCCAAATGTCAGCCTTGGATTTTCAGCCTTTTCGGAATGCTGAAGGCTTCATTAATGAAAATAGTGAGTTACTTATATTGCCCTCAAAACCTTACTAAAATTTCACTTTTACCTCTTTTTAAAAGTGAAACCCTAGATTGTTGCATTTCATCTTCTTCTTCAGGATGATCGGCGAAGGGCCGGCAAGGGCCGCCTGGGTCACGCAGCCCCAGGCGACCCTCACCAGGGATCGCCTAACCCAGGTAGCCTCGGCCAATGGTCGCCGACGCTAGATCTAGCTCGCCGGCGGTCTGAGCCCTTCGCCTGTTTGATTTTTTGCTAAATAAAGAAATATATAGCTAAAAGCCCTTTGCAAATTTATTTTCAAGATTGAATTACTAATTTTTTTTTTAAAAATTACTTCGTATAGACAATGGAAACTAATTTTTTTAATGAAAACTTATCGACCACATGTGCAAGTTAAGATGTCGTAATTTCATATGTGAAAATGTGGTTGGTAACTTTTTATTTAATCGTAACTGTACGTTATTAGTAAACTTCTTCCACACCCCTGTTGACTAGAAACAACCCATTTAATGGTAGTTGCCTTAGAAACCATCGTAATATCACATGATATGATTGTGATTAATCTTTTTATATGGCGAAGGAAGTTTTTCAAGGATCCACGTAAGAGAATCTATAATGATGGGCACAGCAACAAAGAAATTCCCTCAATTTCGACAGTGACAGCATTTTTATCAATTAAGACAAATGGGTTCCGTGGACTAGCTATCATGGTTGCTAGAATGCAATTATAGGGCATTTTTTTTTTGGTGGAAACAAGTAACATGATCCAAGCCCGGTGAAGAAATGCAAATATCAAAGATTCTGCTCGTTCTTCGAAGTTGGCTACTGATTGGAAATGCTTACCTATGTTTAGACAAGAAAAGTAATCGATTAAAAAAAGGCTTGTTTTCGACATGACCGCAGAGAAGATATCCTTGTTCGACAGAAAAGTCAAGCCGTAAGAAGTAAGTCGTTTGCGCGGATGAAATACTTTGCCAGCTCTGTGGTCTCTTGCTATCGATTCCAATGGCATTCAGGAGCTAAGTGAATTCTTGGAATTTTCCAACTTAAAGGCCTTTATCAAATTCAAGAAATGGCTCGAGAAATGCGAAATTAGAAAGGTTCAAAGCGAGACACACTTCACACTTCATTGGAAAAGTATAGTAACCTTACTGAGAAGATAAAAAAACAGACAGAGATGAAGCAACAAATTGGAAAGGTCGAGTATTTGGGCAAATCTTTTGCCAAGAGAACATCTTGCTATGTCATAGCAAAGCTTATTCAAACACAATGTACCTACTAGCTATTCGAGGCGCAACGGTAACCTAGCGACGTCCCCTCGAGATATGCATCCCAATCAATCAGCACATAGGCTGGCTCTAGTTTTGGAAAGGGATTGGCTTCCCTCGCCCCATGGTAAAGCCCCTTGTGCCGTCCGGCATTCTCGGGCCCTTTGACACCTGCTTCGCCGTAGCTTCGGGCTGGACGGAGATTGTGTTGCCCGCCTGCGGTGAAGGAGCAAGAACTCCATGTCCATTGTAGGTTTGAGCGCGTCCGCGCGACTTTCCACGGCCCCTAGCCCATCCCTTCTTCGACCCCGCTGCATTTTCTTCTGCCTGAGACGATGTGTCGCGTATGTAAGTATCAAAAGATCAAAATCTTGATCAAAGACTTTTACATATATTGAAAAGATAGGCATGGGAAATATTTCCTTTGATAGAAATTGCTAGAGTTAGGGGCGAATGACAGAAAATTTTGTAACTAACATACTGATGATTTGTTCAAGGGTTATCAGCTGATTTCAGAAGGAAGATAGCAATACTTACATTAGCTTCAAGAGAGAGGTCTGTGTTGCTTGGCTGCAAATCGTCTGTCGGATCAGAAAGTAGTCCCTCTTCTTCGTCTAGAATCGCATCGAATTCGGACTTTCTACTCTTCAAGACAGATTTTGGCTGCACAATCACACACAATAATCAAGACATTTGGGAACGAATCATACAGGGTGTAGTATATTTGTCAATGTTCTACTGCAGAGGAGATACCGTGCGCCGAAGAAGTAATCTGACTCGAAGTCCTTTCCTCCAGTTCCTTTCGTCGTTTAACTTCTCAACCTGGTCAAGTAGAATCGTCACTATTGTAACAATTGATTAAGAATCAAGAAGATATATATTCAATGCACGAGCATGTTACGACATACCGCCATTTCTGCAGTATCAATGCTGTCATATTCTATCAGCGCGTGAAGCTGTGTATCAATGGACCCCCAATTACAAAGATGAGGCAAGTTATCTAGATATATAAGTAAATGACATTGGCCAAGCCCATTCCAAGTACCTTGTTACGAATAAAGATGTCGCCTATGGGGCGGGAAGAATTCGATTCTTGGGGATGGCATATTCGAATGTTTCTAACACTGTCCAAGAACAACAGTACACGGTGAGATTTTTACATGATTTTAGCATAAACAGGAGCATAGCGAGGATTAAGTCTACTTCTTACGAACCTTCCTGCTGCGCTGAATATCTTTTCTAGATTGTGGTAAGAGTGATCTTCAGGCAAATTCTCCGCGACAACGGTGCGACACTGTGAGATAGAGAGCATAAAATTTGCAATGAACAAAATTGTTTTCATCATGTACTATTCCATATTTTGGATATCACAAACAAACCTGCAGTTCTTCTTTTTCCTTTTCAGTGAAAGGTAATCGACGTCTAACTCTCTTTCCGTCCCTGCTGACAACCTTTTGGGGCATCAAGATCATCAAAAGGATCATTTACCAAATAGCAGGATACCCTTTGCCAAGTTTAGTAAATTTTGATGGAGAAATTCGAGCAACTCGGCTAGAAGAAATCTTACGAGATTGGGAGAGGACCGCAACGCTTGTGCGAGCAACTGATTGTTGGTGACGAGGGATTTGATCTTCTTTGTGGAAGCAATTATTGGTATTGGAACTGCGAAATGTCAATGCGTGGAAATTAAAAGAATTGAATGTGAAATACAAATATTGAAAACGATATCAAATCAAGTGATTATGTTGAGGTCCTTACCATAACCTTCAGGATCTTTGCTTACATGTTTAGCAATGAAGTCATTGGAGAGCAAGCTCATGCTGCTAAGCAGATATTCAACCTGTTTTTGTGCATAAAGAAACATTCTCAAGCTCAACTGAACTGGCCAAAATATTCTTGCCATTATCACACATAAGAGAGTTAATTAGCCATCTAAGAGGCAAACTTCTTTTCTTTTAACACATTTAGACAAGTTATTTTTTCTGGTTACTGAACACACACCATGTGAAAAACATAACATTTGAATTTGGAGGAAGTAAATTCATTCATCTTTGCCAGAGAAATAGAAGGTCGACACGGAGAAAAACGTACGGTACCATCAAACTCTCTCAATTTACAGTAATCTTATGCATATATCTCAAGACTGATAAAAGGAGAAAGAATTCGTAGTCGTGTATCTCATTAACTGTATGTTTGATTTTGCTCTTTTCGTGAGAGAAAGAAAATCAGATCGAACATGGTGAATGACGAACAAATCTCGAGCACAATCACCATATCACAAAAATATATAAATTGGAAAGTTAAAGAAACTAGAGTTTCAACATGATAACATTAGCTGAACCTGTCCTACATCACTCTCTCTATGCATGTTCTTTTCATCATCGAATAACCAAACTGTCCATCTAATTGCATAAACTCTGGCTAAACGAAAAACTAAAGGATCCACAAGGCCAAGTATCTGAGACAAACATCACGAGGCGAAGCGAAAATCCTAACGTCGCATGAACACTAGCAGCAAACAAAACATGAGACAATCAGAACCTGCTTGATGATTTTCTTCTGAAGGTCATCGCCGAGACCATTCTTGGGACAATGTGAAGGCATCAGGTTGATGCTGGGGATGGAGTAACTAGATGGCTCCATTTGGTCCCCAAAGTAGAGCCACTCAGATCCTGCACTAGACCCATCAAACCACTGTAAGCAAGGATAGTAATAGGCGGAGAGACTGGGCATCTGGGCGTGCGATCTGGGGACGAACTCGGCCGCCTGAGCATTGAACTTGAAGGGCGCGTTGCTGCTGTGGCTCTCTCTGATCACCATTTTCGTGCTATCGCTGCCTCTCTCGCGAGCTTCTGCTTGCGCCATTCTCTTCTTCTTTTTATCTGTGTGCGTCTCTATTCGAGATGTCTTCCCCCTTGGTTTGGAGCTTCTCCTCTCTGAGATCTCTCTCCCTCTCTCCTGTTCTCTCTCTCTAGTAGGAGTGACCATGTGTGATGTTGAACCCACCTTTCGCGCGCGAGTACGGACATCTTTCTCTCCGAGGAGATAGAGAGAAGAAAGAGGGACCTTCTTCTTACACTTAACCACTGGTGGCGGAGCTTTGACCAGGTTTTCAAGGATCGGAATTGCTAAACGTGGGAGTTTAGAATCCTTTGCTACCACAAAATGAAAGTTGACGGAATCAGTTGCTTGCTTAACGCAACATTAATTATCTTTTCCATGAGTTTCGCACTTGTTTTTTTTTTTTTTCATTCTTGGTTGTTATCATAGGTGATAACAGACATCGGGATAAAAGTACCAAAAAAGTTTTAAAGTTATTGCGTTGATATAATTCAATCATAAAACTTTCAATTTGATCAATGTAGTCCTAAACATTTTCACATTGACACCAATTTAGTCCATCCGAAAAAATTTTGCTGCAAATCACTGATGTGGATGCTGGGCATCCTACATGGTGTGGCCGGCACTAACGTGAACATTTTTAATAATACTTTAATAATTTATGAAATTTTATTTTAATTTTTTCGTTTTCTTTTCCTTCATTTTGATCGGCAAGGGCCAGCAAGCCCTTGCCTACTGTTGGCCCTTGCCAGATCTGGGTGAGAGCCGCCTCTCCGCAGTGCGGCCACTAGGCAAGGGCCTTCGGGTCCTCGCTCGCGGCTTGTGAGGCCATCGGTGTGACATCCCGAAATTTTCTACATTGGAAATAATTAAAAATAAATAAAAAGAATATCTCTTGACTTATTCCTTAAGACACCTAGAAATTTCTAAAGAAAGCTGAAATATTTCTTAATAAAGAAGGAATCTTAAAGCTTCTCGAAGAAGCTATCCGATAACTTCTCGAAGAAGCCATTACTTTAATTATTTCAGAAGTTTTTCTAGAAATTTCATATTAGAAAACATGACACAAAGTAATAGTTCTTGAATTAATATACAAGTCAAAGACAAGTCAATTAGAATACATAAGTCAATGCCAAATCAAGATAGAATCAATGTCATTTTCGATAAGTCAATACGAAGTCAAGAGGTAAATGACAAATAGAAATGTCATTTTCAAGTATTTAATGATAGGATAAGATCAATGTCATTTTCAAGTATTTAATGATGGGATAAGATCAATGTCATTTTCAAGCATTTAATGATAGGATAAGATCAATGTTACTTTCAATAACAAAGTCAAGAAACTATAAATGAGTTCACACTAATAGGATTGATGAAGTCAAGAAAACATAAATGAGTTCACACTAATAGGATTGACAAAATCAAGATGATATAAATGCGTTCACATGTGAAGTAACTTGTGAGGAAAGTTAGAAAATTACTATAAATAGAGGTACGATTTCCTCATTTTCGACATCTACCAACTCTCTCCTCTTCCCCTACTCTCGCGCTCACTCCCCTTCCCTCTCCCTCACGTGCTCTCTCTTTCCCTCCCTCACGCCTACTCTCTCTCTCTCTCTCTCTCTCTCTCTCTCTCACGCTATTCCCTCTATCCCTCACGCTCTCTCATTCGCTTGGCTCATGCCCTCGCTCACCCCTCGTGTGTTCTCGGGTAGTTCTACGTCGAAGGTAGGAGAATTACTAGGTTTGAAATAGGGATGTTAGTTTAATGCTTTGATGAAGTGGATGCATGGTTATTCCTTATGAATGAAATGAAATGTGTGTCAGAACGTGTGTATAGACTTGCTAAAGGAAGATTGCAAAACAAGTCATTATGTGTGCATGAGTATTTATTGCATATGGAATAGAACGTTTCTTCAGACGTGTGGATGGTATGATAATCATAATCAAGATTAAGAAATGGATCATGCGTGTGCAAGAGTGTGGTTGCCATTAAAAGACGATGAGTGCCATCGTTAGCGAGAGAAGCAACGATGTAGGGGCTTGAGGTGACGACGTAATTTCTGACCGTTGCTCGCGACAACGTGATCATATGTATGTGCCGTCATCCGCTAAAAGTAATACTTGAGGCGATGGCGTAGACGTCATTCACCTAACGATGATTTGAAATGTATGTGTCGTCGCACACCTGTAGTGGCAACATTGCCCGGTACCGGAAGTCCCGATGAGAGGCTCGAGAAAAGAAAGCCAAAAAGTGAAAAGAAAGAATGTTTGTTGCATTTATTGAATTTGTGCTTGACATTATGACAGATGTCATACAAGGTCAACATGAGTAACGGAAGGCTAAGGAAAAGAAAGCCCGAAAGTGAAAAGAAAATTTTGATGCACTTGTTAAGTTTATGAATGACATTATGACTAATGTCATGCTTGATGATTTTGAATAATGAATCACAGAATAGCTTTGTGGTTCACGACATCATATGTTAGAACTTCTACTCTATTTTAAAGCTAGTGGTTTTCCTATTGGGTTATGTGCTCATCCCTTTATTTTTCAAGAAACTAAAATGGATTTTCAGCAGAACCCGCTGTTTGGATATCCGACCCACATGGAGACCTCCCAACAAGAAGTCATAGATGTAGAGGCAGATGTGGAGTATGTCAGAATCGAGACTACTGTTTGGATGAGGAAGAAGTTCTAATAGTCTAGAGAGAGTAAGGAGATGTCGAGTAGCAGTAGTCGGGGTGACCTTCCTAAATTTCGATTGTACATTTTTAAGGGAAGGTAATGAATATTGTAAGATATACTTGATGCATATATAAAATCTATGTAGGTTTGTAAATATATTGGAAGCTGCTATGTCTGTTAAATTAGGTTAGCTACTAATGTTTTTGCAAATAAAAAATAAAGGTTGGCGGAAAAATAATAATAAATAAATTAGTTTAGAGGTTGAATAACGGGATATGGTTCTTAGGACATTACAATCTGGGTCACCGTCAACCCTCATCAGCCAAAATGAAAAAAAAAATTAAAAAAAAAAACAAGAAGTAAAACAAAATAAAGAACACTACATATATAAAATAATAACTAAAATATTATTAAAAATGTCCACGTCAATGTCGGCCATGCCACATAGGATGCTGGGCGTCCATATAAGCACATTCCTGCCAAAATAGGCCGGATGGACTAAATTGGTACCAATGTGAAAAGGTTTAGGATTAAATCGGTCCAATTGTCCAATTAAAAGATTTGGGACTAAATTGGTACCAATGCAATAGGTTCAATACTTTAGATTCGCTATCCTTGAATTAGATGCAGATAAGACTGCTTGTCCGAAAAACCTCTTTAGCAATGTCAGTATATGTTACGCATTGGAGAATCGTACAATCAGGAATCTATTATGCAGATACTAATTATGTGTGAAACTTTTCAACTTTGTCAATTTACTCGTAAAGTTTTGCGCAAAATTTCAATTTAGTCCTTCCGGTCGATTTTCGCCAGAAATTGCTTACGTGGCAATGTGCCGCGTAGGACGTCTGGCGATGACTGAACCGTAACGTCGGTGAGTATCAATAAAAATTGGCTTGAATGACTACATTGAAACTTCGCGCAAAGGTTTAGGTTTAAATTGGCGAGATTGAAAAATTTAGAATTGAGTTGTCATATCTATACAATAGATTTAAGACGAATCGGATAATTTTCCCATCATACTTTTCTTAAGTTAAATATGCCACTTTTTGGCCGGCATTAGAGTTGCTTGTTGGTGTTTAGTCACTCAACGAGGCAAATTTTAGCGCATTCGATATTTAAGATCCCTGATTTTATATATATATATAGGTCGGGGATCCCTGATTATATTTAGCTTTCTATGTTATGTGGTATGCTAATGTAATTAATTAGCTTAGAGCTTTAATTACTAATCAGAAAGAAAACCAATTGCATAAAAACTGACACTAGTTCTAAAAGACCTTATAATCACTCAATCACGAAACTCTGAAGTGCTATCCAAACTCCGATCACACCTAAATAGCCTGACAAACTTACCTTTCAAAGCCTCGCATTTTGATGTCTCCGAGAACTCTTTCTCGAGTAAGGTTTAACATAATGAAAGAAATAATGAGCCGTATTTTATATTTTAAAAAAAATGAATCCAACGTGACATTGTTTGACATGGCGCAAAAAAAGGATAAATACGTCGGAAGTCCTAAAACTTGTCACGAAAGTGCAATTGAGTCCTAAAATTTTCAAAAAGCGTAATTGAATCTTAAAACTTGTTAGAAAGTGCAGTTCATTCCTAAAACTTTCAATAGGCGCAATCAAGTCCTAAAAAAATTCTTCTCATCACTTACTCCCTCTCCCTCGCATACGGTCTACCTCTCTCTCGCGTCCCTCTCTCTTGCGTTCCTGTCGCCATCTGAGACCCGGAAGTCGGCAACCATATAAATTTTATGTTGTTACCAAACAAATTCTTATTCTGGGAACAGAAATTTTGTGACGTTGTCAAACACGTTTCTCTACTCATAAAATCATCCAAGGAGTAGAAATTAAAAAAAAAAAATCCGATCAAAAATTGCTCCAAAAAACAGAATGGTTATCATTCTCGTCCATATGTCTTCTCTGAATGAGTAATACAAGAACATTTGTTATGGAAAGTTACCAAACGGGCCTTAATATTGCTCAGTCGACTCGGGTATATGCCTCTACGAGTCAAGGCCTGAAAGCCCTTTCAGTGGTTTCTTTGGTCTATTGGGCCTTGGGATGAACTACAGGAACCGCAATCTAGCCACAAAGCTAATTCACTGACCGGGAAACAAAATAACATTAACGGGAAATCTTGACATATATATGACTCAGAGAAAAATTTTGTGTATATCATCTCTTTGAAGTAATATATATCTGGGCAGATTCATTCTATGAATGACGTGATGGAAAGAGCCTATCGGAGTTCAAAAGTAGATAGAAACTACGTGGAAACTTATGCTCGCAAGGGGTACCGAGTGCACGTTGCACCGTTTTTTCAAGTGTGAGAGGAATATGGTCCAAAAAGTTCTAAACCTATTGTAGGCGGCCTATCCAATCTTAAATCGCCAATTTAGTTCTAAACCTTTTAACGATTTGCCAATTTAGTTCTAAATCGTTTGATGATTTGCTAACTGGAGTTTTGGCAAAATCCAGCTCTATCATGCCGAAGGGCAAGAGACGTGCGGCGTGAAACCTGGCTTGTCGTCGGGACCGCTAGTCATTAGTTTTCAATAGTTTTCTCAATCAGTGGTCGCAAAAAAATTACGCCACAACATGATATTTTAAATATAAAGAAAAAGAAGAACAAATCCTACCAAAAACCTCAAATCAAACCCACCATGACACATTTATTCTATGCCCTTGGAAAAAATTATCAAAAAAAACAGTTCTAAACCTATTGCATTTGTGTCAATTCAGTCTTAAACCTTACAATTTAGCCAATTTAGTCTTAAATCTTTTGAAAATTTTTCAATATAGTCTATCCGATCAATTTTGGCTGAAAATTAATGACGTGGGCATCAGAACGATGACGTAGAAAATTTTTGAAATTGAAATTTGCATCTTTTTTTTAAATATGTACAAAATTGCCATTAAGGCTATATTTTCTGGAAAAGAACTTTAGTTTTTCATAACTTTCTTGCCCTCCATTTTATTATTGCTAGGAAGTATTCTCCGAACAGATACGAATAATCAATAATTATCGTTAATCTTGTATCTTACTATCACCCGCGTCACGTGGTCAGTGTATTAAAATTTGTTGTTAGGGCAGAGAAAGGGTATAAACCTTTGACAGATAATAGATAATACACTACAAGATTAGTACTAAACAGAAATTTTTTTTGGTGGAAAGAATATTTAATTCATGGACAATTCTAAGTTTTGGAAAGATATAATGTACATACGAATTAATTTCAAGAATTCTGAGGAAATAATAAAAGATGTTGAGAAAAGCGGAATACACCGCAGATGGAACCATGTACATAAGAAAAGAGGAACCTTTTAATTTAGGACAAATTATGCGGGAAAATTACCAAAAAAGTCTTATATCTATTATAATTTTGCCAATCTTTTTTTACCAATTGAATCCTAAACCTTTTGCATTCGTGCCAATTCAGTCCATCTGGCCAATATGGCTGGTCGACACTGATGTGTCAATTTTAATAATATTTTAATGTTTTTCGAATATTTTTTTTTACTTTTTACTTTTTATTTTTTTTTTCTCTTTTTTTCTGCCCTTTCTTCTTTCTCCAGCCGGTTGCCGAACGCGACCGGCCAGAGACGAGGGCCAGCGAGACTCACTCTCGCCAGCCAACCTTGCCCAGCGACAAAAGTTGTCGGAAAGATGAGCTATGCTGGCCGAAAGATTTGGCCTCTCAAACTGAATGGAACATGACAAATAAGTGGAGAAACGGTATAGTAGAATGTTTTCTCTTATTTTCGAGAAACTTCGTGCTTTCAATGACATTCCACTAGAGTCTCGGCCTCGACAGTGGCCGGTCGCATCCGGCAACCAGTTGGAGGAAGAAGAAAGAGCAAAAAAAAGGAAGAGAAAAAAACAAGAAAAAATAAATTAGTTGGATTGACAGAATTAGCACAAATGCAAAATGTTTAGGACTCAATTGGCAAAAAAAAAAAAGGTTTATGATTGAATTGGTACAATTGCCACATGTTATGACTTTTTTGGTAATTCTTCCCAAATTATGCAATCAAGACTGTTGAAAAAGAAATATAAGTAATGAAAAATGATGGAACTTTTCAATCGCTTTTAAAAGCAGTGTTGAATGATCGCAAAGAAAGGAATTTTAACATATAGGATTAGTCCATGTGGCTTTAAAACCCTTAACAAGGATTGAATTAAACAACTCTCTCATTTATATTTTTAAAAAATTATAGGCATAGTAAGTTCACAAACTCTTACTATGAATTGTAGGATCCACCTTGTGTGATGGACCCATAAGTTTCTATCTATCCAAAGTTTGCTATTTCACAGGATCCAAATGCTACGATAATACTAACGGTAACTGAAAAATCTCAGGATTAGACATGATTGAGGGATCTCAAAATCTAGCATTACTATAAATGACTATGTCAACAATAATGGATCCAAGAAAACATACGTTTGGTTCAGATAAAGGAAAAACTATTCTGCTATGTACAAATGCTGAAAAAACAAACGTAATAATGCCAAAGACAACTAGATAAAATCAAAATTTCCAACCTCTAGGAAAAATGAATTTTCCGATCGGAAAAGGTTTGAAGACCTATAAAAAAAATCAAGAAGTTGAAAAGACTATCGAATATGAGGACGGAAGAATAGAAATTAAGTTCGATAAGAGTAGATCGATGAAATTGAACATTGTAGAATCGAATGAAGGAACCTGCAAGAATTTCATATAAAATTCCGTCTAAGGTCATCATTCTTATATGTTCTATAAATGGATCCTGAGAGAATAGCTTGTGGTGGAATTAGGGAAATAAAAGACCAAATAATACATCCTAATTATATGATTGATCTAATATTACTAGAAAAAGAATCTACGACTATTCATCCTAGGCTCCTTGCAAAGGTAGGATACCTCGAGGCCAAGCTCGCCTATATATTCAGACTTAAAAGTAAATGTTTTGACACTTCCTTTTAAGATGGACCATAAAAGACCAATTTAAAATAGGGATAAGTGCATTTGAAATCTTAAAACTTGTCATGAAAATATAATTGAGTCCTAAAACTTACAAAAAGTGCAATGAAACCCTAAAACTTATCAAATTGGTGCAACCGAATCTTCCGTTAACTCCGTTCAATTAGACTAACGAAAAACGCTAACATGATTTTTTTAAATATTTTCCCTTTCCTACGTGTATAAGACTAAAAACGATGTCGCTTTGGTCTAAATCCAAAATCTTAATCAAATTAAATTAGAAAATAAAAAAGGTAAACATTTAAAGAATAATACACACACTGTTGCTGCCCCACCGTCGCTAGAAAAGGTCGGCGGGGTTCGCCGAGCCCTTGCATGTAGTTGACGAGGGTCGACCCCGTCGGACCTTTTCAGCGAGGTCCTATGCCCTTGCCCTCTTTCTTTTTATAATTACTTTTTTATTTTTAATCTTATTTAAATAATATTTTGATTTAGAAATTAGGATTTAGGCCAGAACGACGTCGTTTTAGTTTTATATTTCATGTTTTAGTAAGGTCAATGCCACGTGGGAGAGAGAAAATAATAAAAAATACGTTAGTATTTTTCGTCAGTCTAATTGGACGGAGTTAACGGAAGGACTCAATTGTACCAATTTGACAAAATTTAGGACTTGATTACACTTTTTATAAGTTTTAGAACTCAATTACACTTTTGTCGCAAGTTTTAGGACTTTCACCATCCTCCTTAGATCAAGTGAACCTCCACCACCGGATCGACAAGATGAGGATTGATATCCTCTACCGTTAGATCGTGTAGTAAATCAATGGTTGTAATTACAATGACTCTTGTATAAATAGGGGAGCCCTCACCCCTCGTTTGTATTCTTTCACTTTTTTTTTTAGCAATACAAATATTCCACAGCTTCTATCTCTACTTTCTCTCTCTAAAGATTCCCTTCCTTGAGCGTGAGAGTAAAAGTGAGATCAAAGCTTAGTTAGGCCGAGTTCATAATCAAACATAATCAAAAGAATTAGCACATCACTCCCTTTAAAATAAGTACGTGAGAATACTTGAAGAAGGAAGAAAAAAGACTTGAGATCCTCAAAAAGTAAAATCATCTATGTATCATGTAATATAGAAGAAGACCAGTGTAAATACTATATAAAAGGTTATCAACTCTTGGTTTCCTACAAAATTTACCCTGAATATTTACAGAATTCTCATTAAATTTCTCTTGAAAAACGAAGACTAATTAAAAAAAAAAAAAAAGGCGGTTTGCTCAAACTAGAAAGCATTACTCGATGATCCTTTGCCAAGCCAAGAGAAATTAAAAAGGAAAAACATTACTCAATTAGAAGAATTCCATCAATGATGGACGCCCTCACTTCCTCCACCAAACAATTCAGTACATGGAAAATGTGATCTGTCCAGGTGGGCCCCTCATTATATACTGTCTGCAAGATTCTCTCTATTATTATGCTCTTGAGAGGGACTGCTTCGTCCTAAACCCAGATGGAGATAACTACAACTGATTGTGTTTTTTTAAGTGGGATGTGACCGGGTTAGGTTTGCAAAGGATAAAATCTTGGGATCTCGAACCATTTGTTTGACCAATTATACGGTCCCTCGGCGACCTAATAATTAGTTTTAGGTGGATGTTGATCATGCTCCTGATCTTGATTACATCAGGTAAATCTGCTCACGTAATAAAGAATATCTACCATATGTTAAATTAATCAAGAAAATGCATTTCTAATTTTTCCTCACTTTTCCTTGTCGGATTGGATTGAATTGAATTGAATTTTCGAGGGAACTGAGAAACGAAGATCCGGGTCGATCCGCACGACTTAAATTGCGAAAACCCGATTTTACCTACAATTCAATTCGCCATTGTGTTGCACTTGCGTATGGTGGTGAACAATATAGCTGGTAAAAGTCAGCTGGTTCTCATCCGTATATGTCTATTTCCCCAAGCAAAAGAAGACCTATTTCCCAGGATGAGCGGGAACATGTCTGTACAGAAAGGTAGGAATATCCATAATCACGAGAAAATTCAAGACAAGAGACACATAATCTTCTGTATCAAACTACTTTCACAGCGAATTCCCATCATCATGAACACTAAAAAATGCCTGGCATAAGCGCGCCGCAAGTCATAAAACTTTCAAAAAGTGTAATCAAGTCTTAAAACTTGTCACAAAAATGCAATCGAGACCTAAAACTTTCAATTGATACAATCAAGTCCTAAAATTTGTCGCAAAAGTGAAATCTGAATCCTAAAACCTTCAAAAAATGCAATCAACGGGATGACTTGATTTCATGAAAAATTACCAAAAAAGTCATAAACTTATTGCAATTGTGTCAATTCAGTCATAAACCTTATTTTGCCAATTCAGTCCTAAACCTTTTGCATTTGTGCCAATTCAGTCATTCCATTCAATTTTGGCCGAAAATTGCTGACATGGCGCGACCGACACTGATGTGCCCAATTTTTAATAATATTTTATTATTTTTCAAATTTTTTAAATTTTTTTTTATCTTTCATTATGTTTTTTTTTCTTCTTCTTCTTCCTCCTTTGGCCGGTAGTTGGGCTTGGGGGCTGGCAAGAGGAGGACCGGCGAGGCTCGCCCCCACCGACCACTAATGAGGGCGAGCGTTGCCCGGCCATGGCGAGACGAGCCTCACCGTCGTTGGGCGAGGTCGCGCCTCGCCCAGATCTAGCGAGGTGCCCGCCTCACCATGGCCGGGCGACCCTCGCCCTAGCCCATGGCTAGGGGGGGAGCTTCACCAACCCTCTCCTCTAGCTGATCACCGGGCTCGACAGCCGGCCAAAGGAGGAAGAAGAAAAAGAAAAAGAAAATAAAAGATAAAATCAAATATAAATAAAACATGAAAAATCAAAAAATTATTAAAATATTATTAAAGATTGGCCATGTCCGTGTCGGCCCCGCCACATCAGCAATTTCCAGCCAAAATTAGCCAGAATGACTGAATTGACACAAATGCAAAAGATTTAGAACTGAATTGACAAAAAAAAATTAAGACTGAATTGGCACAATTGCAATAGCTTTAGGTTTTTTTTTATAATTTTCCCCCTAATTTCACTAGTTTGACAAGTTTTAGGACTCAAGTTGTACTTTCGTGACAAGTTTAATTTGACAAGTTTTATCACTTGATTATACTTTTTGAAAGTTTTAGGACTCAATTGTATATTCGTGACAATTTTTAGGACTTCCAATCCATCGCACTTATCTCGAAATATAATTATTTCTTTGAGCCACGTCTCAGGTCATTATTCAATGGGAAAAGCAATAGTGGCATAGAATGGATTGATACCATCGTCATCATTGACATTCTTAGCAGGCGCCCATTCAAAATCATGCCATGGACAACTCAAAGATTCTGCATTTTCCAGGAAAGAACCAATGAGAACTAGTCCCAAAGGGGCGCGGGATAAAAGACAATTCACAGCTTGGGACTATAAGCTCTCTCTTGACTTTTGCATAATTGGGTATGGAAAATAGGACTCAGATCTAACTTTTCCCTTGGAAAGTTAGCTGCAACACTTTTGAATTTTTTTTTTTTTTTTATATCAATTTTCCAAATCTGTCCATCATTTTCATGGATGATCAGCAAAACCCACCTTCTCATTTACGCTGTGCTAATCCTTGTTCTTTCTCAATGTTGTAATAGAGCTTTTTGACACCAAGAAGAGAAACCATCCATAGTGCTCTCGTCTTCTGATGAGATGAATGTTAAAGTCACCATCTTTCTCAATTTCAAGCAGAGAATGGTAGGTGAACACATACCTCGGATTCTCATAAGGAAACAGATCATTTTCTGGTTCAGAATGCTGCACACATTGATGGTAAGATTGATGATGAATGAAATGGCCTCAACCTCTTTGATATATGCTCTCACAACAGTTTCCTCATACCGGCGAGTAAACGCAAAACTCAACAGAGTTCAGGATATAACAACAAAAGAGAAAACAAAAAAACAAAAACTATCTCTGCAAAATTTCGAAGCCTCTCATCCCGGCTGAGATACTTCTACTTTTTATGTATGATCCGTTATTCGTAGATACTAACTCCACGTATAATTTCTTATCTGCAAAAAACTCACCGCCAATGAAACTCTATACCTCGACTTTACCGGGTTTGTTAACATGGCTTTTCCAGCTATAACATTCGGACTTCTCGTCTTCATCGCCTTCCATGCTGTTGCCTCCGGTGATTGAGGTAGTAGCCCCCATGCTTCCGCCCAAATGGAGCGGACCTTGTGGAGAATCAGATTGTGAGCTACTTCCTTTCGAGGAGTCGCCATACTGATCCGGGGACAACCATAAACCCCCCAAAATGGCGACTGATTGATCTGCTGGGGAAGATGTAGCAGAAGAGATTCTTCGAGTATGAAGCCTGTACTTCTGAAAGGAGAAAGAATCTGAAAATCAGTCTTGACCATCAAGAGAAGAACTCGACAAGAACTGAAGTCCATGTTTGAATATCCGATCAGACTATAGACCGTAAGAACTTGTTGGAAATTTACTTGAGCACCTCGATTTCTCATGCTATGCCAAGGAGATGTTTGGAAGATCATAAAAACCAGGAAAGGAACTGGGATCTTGTGAGAAACTCACCTGCAAATGACTTTTTACTTCGTCATTGGTCAGGCCATCGACCTGCATAAGTTCTCTAATCTGCTTCGGAGTAGCAGCTGCAAGGATCGAATAAATTCATATCAGACCATGGTGTGGGTTAACACAACAAGACCAATCATCCATCTCCACAACTTTTCATTCAATTGTTTCTAACTACCAAGCAAAAAAGATAGTCCAGATGCCACAGAAACCAAAAATCTATGTCCCCTGCAGATTCAATCGTTCATCAATTGTAATCCACCAGCAGAAAAGATAGATAAATCCACGGAAACATCAAAGACCGCACCAACTCCACAGAAGTCTGGGTCTCTATTGTCAGCTAAGTTGTATGATTATTACAACAAGTATTGAATAAAACTCCACACTCTAACCTTGTGAGCCACCGAGTTGTTGCAAGGCATTGACGAACCGCCTATGCAACTCGGGAGACCAGCACCTTCTCTGCTTCCTTGCAGTCTGCTGCGGAGGCTGATGTCCTCTGCTCGGCGAATTCGACTGAACATTGTGGGCAGGGGATGGAATCAATCTCCCGCATCCCGTCCTGGTGTCGGCGCAAAATGACTTTTCCCTCGGATACTTGATCCCGGAAGCGAGAAGGGAGAGGCCTTGAACAGGCAATTTCATTTTCTCCTCCGGGACCGAAGTAACCGGGGTCGCCGGAAAAGGCGAGTACCCCTTGAGTTGCACGGATGGCCTCCCCGCATTTCTCCCTTTACATGTCTCAAGTATATCTTGCGTTGCAGAGAGAGTCTGTGCCTGACTAACCTGGAGAAGCAATTACTCAGTCACATTAGACCCTCCACCTTTTCGACAACAGATTTCACAACAGTTGATCCACACACATTTTCGCATTCTCAAGTGGTCGAAATTTCGGTTTTTTACCGTGGTTTCTAGTTTAAGTTCTTGTTTAAGATCAGAGGAGTGAACGGCGGGGGGACTACTATCCGTATTCCAGAGCTGGACGGAGCTCATCCAGTTCTTCTTGTCTCTAGAATCGTCCGTCTCTTTCTTCAATTCGAGCTTCTCGTCGTCTTCGTCTTTGTCCTTCTTCAGCGGGATGAATTCCTCCAGCACAGGCCGAGCGCTCGTCGGGGCAGCGCATTGCTCCGACTCCATTTTCAATGCCGAAATAGCTACCGAAGATAATCAAAACACAAGCAACGCCAGGAAATCAGCCAGAGGACAGAGACAGTGACACAGCAAAGAAAAGAAGGAAACGAAGACGGCGACTGCGAATCAGAAGCCCAAAGAAGGAATACGAATCCGACAAGCTCCCATGAAGCAAAACCATCGGAAAAGGAGAAGGAACTCCCATCAGACAAACACCCACATCGCAAATCAAATCGATGGTTTACGATTCCCAACGAGAGCAGAATCTCCAAAGCGCGAAGAAAAGAAAACGAGGTCAGACACGAACCATCCTTCAACAACAGCATGCAGAGCGGGAGCTCGCGCTTGAAGGCGTCGATCTTGTTCATCTCCTCCTGCAACCTCGCGACGTAACCGTCGAGCCTGGCCGACCTGACGCGGGCGTCCCCGGTGGCCGAGGCCTCCCGGAGGAGGTCCCCGATCGTCGCCGGCACGAACGACGGCCTGAAATCCAAGCTCAGCTCAGGCGGGATCGACCCCATTGAACCCCTCCCCTTCAGCTGGGATCGTCTTCAGATACTGTGTCGTCTCCTGGAATGGCGTTTGCGCAGGTGTAGAGAGAGAGAGAGAGAGAGGAAGAGAGAGAGAGGAGGAGAGGGAGGGATTGGAGGTGAATATTTATCTTTACAGATTCATGTACAGAGAGAGAGAGAGAGAGAGAGAGAGAGAAGATTGGAGGAGAAGATTCTGTTCGTGGAGAGACGCTGTTTTGAACAAAAGGAAAGAAAGAAAGAAAGAAAAACTCACGCGGCTCCTCGCGTATTCTATCCGCCCCTCGCACAACGCACCAATACGCAAATTCGCATCCTCCGGTCCAGGATTTTTCAAACCCTGTTCAGATTCCTTCCCTTTTTTAGGAGGGCCTCGGAAAATAGAAGCCTCAACCCGATATGGGATAAACCTCTAAAGTCACGAGATGGTGTGCCGCCGATCGGGCACGGAGGCGAGCCGGAACTCGAGCTAGGCGAGAAAAGGAGCGAAATGATTCATGTGCGGCAATGTGACATGCCGAGCACGTGGCGCGTGATTAATTCGCGTGAGTGGGTTTGAAGCTCTTGGCCGTTGAGTAAATTGCGCGGGATCAACTCCTAGTGAAATAAGGGCTTGTGTGAGACGACATATGAGACCGGCACAGCCAAATAGGGTTAGGGAGGGGGCGTTAGAGACAATAGGATAGGTTTTAATAAATTTCGAAATTTCGGAATCGGATCCATGGTGAATGAGCTCCAGAACTGCAACTTGAAACTTATTCTGTCTGGGTCGGTTCCTGGTTTTTGGAATCTGGAACAGACCGTGTTGAACCTGCAACTGGCCTGAAACCGTACAGGCTTTTTATGTATTTTTTTTTTTCAATTTACTATATATGCAATATGCAAGTGTCTAACATGAATATTTATTTTTGCAGCTTGAAGATAATATGCCAAACATATTCAATTTCAATAATATGTTCTATTCAAAAAGAAAAGAGTAAAGGAATTACTTGGGATTAAAGTTAAACTAGTTCAAAACCAGTTCAATTCCAAGTTTTACAATGGAATCGCCTTATAGGTTCCATATACCAGGTTCCCGAATAGAACCGGCCGGTGCAGGTATAGGATGGGAACTGAACCGATCAATGTCCGTTCCTATATGACTAGATGGATCCCCTTGTGAACTTGTCTTGAATCGGTCGGGTAAGGCTGGTTCCAGAATTGTACTGGCCCGATTGCTCACATTTAGTGAGCATATGACAGCCACCATGTAAGGGGTCGTTTAGAAAAATACAAGGTACCCTGGATAACATTTTTCAGTAAATGCATACGTACTGAACTATTTATGATTTTCTCTTTAACTACATTTTTTTTATGTTTATATATGGAAATGATAGGGGGAAGTATATTTATCTTTCGAATGATATGGTTATGTCTTAAGAAAATATCATTGTTAGACATGAACATGTACTTTATTGTTAATGCGCTTTTGTTTTACCCTGAAGTAAAAAGAATTGGGCCATTTTCTAGTTAAACAATTATGGATATATGCATTGAAAGTCCAGAAACTTATCAAGAAAGTGCAATTAAGTCCTAAAACTTACAAAAAGTGCAATCAAGTCCTAAAACTTATCAATCTGGTGCAATCATGTTAACTCCGACCAACTTGGCTAATGAAAAATGCTTACATGCCTTTTTATTATTATTATTTTCTCTCTCTTACGTGGCACTGACTTGACTAAAACATGGAAGATAATGCTAAAATGACATCGTTTTGGCCCATATATGAATTTTAAATTAGAAAAAAAAATAAAGTAAAAAAAAGGGAAGGAAGGAAAAACGGCGAGGGACGCCGCCGCCCTATCATCACTTGAAAGGGTCGGCGATTGGGGGAGGGGGGGGGGAGATTTCCAGCCAAGGGTCACTAGGCACCGGCCAGTGGCCGGAGGTCGGTGAGGCAGCAACCCCCGCCGACCCTTGGCCAGCCATCCCCCACCATCGCTAGCCCTTCCCGATGATGGTGGGGCAACGTCATATTTGAATCAAAATAATGTCATTTTAGCCTTATCCTTCATGTTTTATCCACATTAGTGTCACATGGAAGAGAAAAAATAATAATAATAAAAGTTATATCGGCATTTTTTATCAGCCAAGTTGGACGTAGTTAACGGAATGACTTGATTGCACTAATTCGACAAATTTTACAATTTGATTGCACTTTTTGTAAGATTTACGATTCAATTGCACTTTCGTAATAAGTTGTGAGATTTTCAGTACACTTGTGTCATAAAATTAAACGAAAATTGCAGTACAAACTACACAGTATCCTTAAACTTGAGAAATCGACAAGCTCAAGGGTGGTTGACAATTAGGGATGGGCAAGGGGGCATGAGGAATCTGTACCCCACTACGCCCCCGAAAGGACGCAAATGCCCCCATGAAGCTTGCTGCGCACTGCGCAGGGCATTTGGTGGGGTGAGGCGATTGCCGGCACGGGAGGTTCGACAACATTAGCCCTGTGGGGCCACCTCGGACCGCATGGGGCCGTGGCAAAGAAAAGCCCCACCTCTACCGCGACCTCCAAAGGTATCTTCCAGAAAATTGAAATTGATGGTTAAAAGATAGGTTGGCAAATATTGTACCCCCTTGGAGCCTACATTTTGCCTCTATTGATAACTATTTTTTTTTCCCATTAAGTGCCCATTTAATTACAATCGTTCAAATTCCGATGAGATAAAAGATGATTCTCATCTAACAAGACAAATAAATATGATATGATGAAGATATTTCATTAAATGGTAATGAAAATTTACGGTAATGATTTCATTCCTGTTAGAAAGTCCAACCCAAAAGCTTAAGTTTATGGGTTGGACTTTCTAACATGGTATCAGTGCCAGTGTTGTCCCTTTCGCGAATGTGCGTCCACCCCCCATTAGTGAAATTCCACGTGCCGCTCATAATCCGGCTTGCACATGCGAGATGGTGTTGAAGTTGTTGTCCCACATCGCTTGATAATGGGTCATAGATGCTCTGATACCATGTTAGAAGCTTAAGCTTTTGTATTGGAGTTTCTAACAATTCCTATATTGAAAATTTGAACGGCATAAGTTGTCAGTTTATAGAAATTCTCAATCTACTAAAAGTATGTAATTTGCGTGCTAAAGGAAAATGTATAAATCAATTGATAGTATTATTCAGAAAATTTTAAAACTTTTATTTAGCTATTAATGCATGGAATAACCCGCTCATATATACATAAGTAAAAGGACACCAGAAGTGTCAAAATTTGTATGCGAAGCTCACTTTAGTGCTATTTTTTTTCTTCAAATCACTTAAGTGCCAACTTTTTTATAAAACGATTGCTTAAGTGCCAACTCCAATGTGCTTGGCCGAAAATCCTACATGGCTTTTTTTTTTAATAATTGAAGCTATGTGGCTCATCAGAGGTCCAATCAGCAATTAAAAAAGGTTAAAGTTAAAAAATACTAAAAAATAAAAAATAAAAATTTAATTACATTAAAAAAATAAAAAATTAAACGAAAATTTTATAAAAAATTAAAAAGGAAGAAGGGTTGCACAAGCGGCGTGGGCTCAGCACTCGATAGTGCATATGCTTGATTGATTATATATTTTTGTATATTTCAATACATCAGGATTATGCATATATCTCCTTTTATAGCGCATATGCTTGATTGATTATATTTGATATTATATTTTTCTTGTTGCCTTAGTTACATTAGGATTATGCATATATCTCCTTTGATAGTGCATATGCCTGGTTGATTATATTCAATATTATTTTTATCTTATTGACTTAGTTAATCTTCTAATAAATATGTTCCATGTACACTTCCTAGATATATTGAAATATACATAAATTTTCAATTCTCTTTTCCGCATTATTCTGAAGTTGGTATTAGAGCCTACTTTCATAAGACAACCCTAGTGCACCCAGTGCACCCCATGCACTCGTAGCAAAATAAATCCATCCGCGCCTCTCAACAATGTTCATCAAAGTGCTTCATTCCTATCTGGGCAAGTGCCATGGTGGACGTGTTACGATGTCGGCAACACGTCACCTTGTTAAGCCTTTTTCATAGAGGTATCTCTTCTTTCAATGCCAGCCACACTGGCCGCATTGCTCAGTAACTATTTTCCCAAGCCAGCTGTATAGGCCGTTTGATGCTACAATGCAAGTTGTATAGGCCGTGTTGCTCAATTACTGTTTCACAAGCCAACCCAATCGGCCGCTTGCTGTTTCCCCTCCGATTCTCGACATTTTGCGTGTCATTCGAGAAGCCGACACCACCACCACCAGACTCGCCACCGTCAGACGATCAACATATTGAAATCTCGTCATCAACGGAGAGCCACAACGCATAGCCACGTCACGGATTCGTCATGCCCGACGTTGTGCAAACTGATTTCATGGCTATCAAAGATTTATTGGCCACTGTTCGGATTTTTTTTCAAACTCAAGTTGATTTGTTTCAACTCACGTTGCGTTTGAGGGGATGTCAGCAATATTAGGATGTTTAGTTGATTCAGTATATTTTTCACGGTTATGCAAATATCTTCTTTGATAGTGCATATGCTTGATTGATTATATTTGTTACTATCTTTATCTTATTACCTTAATTAGTCTTCTAATAAAGCATATAAATAGGTTCTACTCTTTCTAGAATATTGAAATATATTGAAATTTCCCGTTCTCTTTTCTGCATTATTATCAAGTCTCAAGGGGATTTTTATATTTCTGGTTTGAGAGGTTTATGTTTACACATAAAGGTCGCCTCCCTTGATTTATGTCGCGCAACGGTTGGGACTAACACCAAAATTTCTCCCATACACACTATCTAGAGTGCCTCTGAACGAGTCAAAAGGAGCATAAATAACATATGGTTGGATAAATGATACTATATTTGATACCATTAAAGTCCAAGAATGTTCCATTGATTTGGTCTAGTCTACTAAACATGGTCTAGCCTACTAAACATCACTTGATCCAGAACACGAAATATAGTTTCGGTTGATAACAAAAATAATCTGACATATTATCACATTTAGACTGAAAAGTCATAGAAAGCCTTCAATTGTAGATATGGTCTACAGAGAATTCAAACAAAAAATGGAATTATCAAACAAAAATAATCTAGTGTTTGGTTTTACCTTCAGATTCCAACACGTTAATAGAAAAAACAAAATCTTCTTTTACCACTTTCTTGTTGAAGCTGTTATGTTGTTTCTTTCTTCACTCTTAAGATTCTTCATTTCACGTGCAGTGCTCTTTAAAATAGTGCTCAAGTGAAATGACCCGTTGTGAAGACTTCTTCATAGGTCACGGACTTGATCCGTGGATAATTCAACAGAAAATATGAATTACTGAGAGTTTTGGTTGGATTTTCATGAACCGATTCCCTTGTCAGATGGGTGAGGTCTTGTGATGTTAGTCATCAATGAGATATACCAAAAATGATCATCATTTTGTGTAGTTACCATGACTTCTCGTTTAGGCGCTTGCAACCGGTCGTTACAAATGTCATCAGAGCAGGAGTCCTTCCAGTAGATTCCGATCCAAAAGGGCAGCGAATAATCGTCAGGGCAAGAAGGTTTTTAGGTAGCGGAGAGGGCATGAATGGATTGAATCACACACCAATCAGGAGTGTAGCACTGGGTAATATGGGACAACACCGACGAGAATGTCATTGGTGTAAGTGGAGGAGTTTGTGACACTTTGAGTCCCACATATCGAACGGGCGAAGACTTATGATGTTATACATAAATAAGATGCACTTTGTTACTTCATTTTGTGAGACCACTTTTGGAGCTTGCCTCGTGCGGAATAGGCTGCGTCGTTACAAATGATGTTAAAGCATAACACTCTTTAGTAGATTCCGATCCAACGAGGGTAGGGAGTGATCGTCGATGCGGGAATGATCTAGAATAGCGAGGTCATGAATGTTTGGACCACACATCAATAAGGGGTGTACCGTTGGATGGTGTGAACCAACGCTAACAAGGACCTCAATGTTTTAAGTAGAGAAATTTGTGACACTCCAAATCGCACGTATCGAATGGGTGCAGATTCTTGATTATTCATAAATAAGATACTTGATTACTTCATATTGTCATGTGACATGGATTTCACCTCGAACATTTGTTAGATTTTAAAGCTATTTTTAAGGTGACTTATATGTTGTGGAGTTTTTTTTTGGTTATTTTCATGCTTTAAGCACTTGAGATTTGATTTTTGATATATCCAACACTCAATTACTAAAACATCTATATATCAACGCTCAAAGTCTACGAGAGAGGATAAGTTGAAGGCTAATTTTCTGCTCATACTTTGTTGGGTTTGATTGAAGAGATCTATGCCGAAAGCAAAGAAGATATTCCCACGCCACCTTTACTTGTGCACCGTTTAACGTGCATATTTCAAAATTTCTCTTGCAAAAAGAGTTGTCCTCTACAAAAGATCAACTCGAAAAGGGGAAAAAGAAAACAGACACAGAATCAGAACATTAGCCCAAGAAAGCCATCACCAGCACTAATAACCTCATTACATAAAGAATGGAAGTAATATCTCCACGTCGATCAAATTAAAAGGCTCAGGCTCCGTTTATTTAGCGAAAAATGAACGATTTAAAAAACATTTTTCTAAAAATTGACCGCTAATATTGCTCACAAAAAATAAATGAACGAAAAAATATTTTCATTGTTCACGATAAAAATTTGGGTATAAATTGTTGATGATAATGTAATTTTCTTTTCAGTAACCAATCATTTCAAGTGATACAAGAAAAATCTTTTCAAATCATTATTTTAGTATACCTAACCTTTTGACCATTTTGCTTTTCCAGCGATACGAACTTATTTAAGTAATTTTCATTCTGTAAGACCATAATGAAAACGAAATTTTTGTTTTTCTTCTAAACAAATACGATAATGAGATTTTTTCCCAGAGCACGATTGGTTTCTAAGATCGCTTTCGGCTCTAGGCCTTTGCTTTGATTCATTATTTTGATTTCGACTCAGGAGCACTACCAAAGTGTTTCAAAGGAGGGTTATCTTGACGTAGGTCTGCTACTTGCCGAGATTAACCTAAATTAAATGGAGTCTCTATCGCCCCCTTAAAGAACCAAATATGAAACTTAATACACCATAAAGTTTAATAATTTTCGCGAAACAAACGGAGCGATGAAAGGATGATATCGGGTGAACAAATTCTTTTTGCTTCCATTAAAGGTAAAAAGCAAGAGATGTAGAGCTATTGAATAGGTCAAATCTATGACTTTTTCCAAGTGTTTTCCATAACCCTTTTCTGACTAAACTTTAGGGGTAAAGTAACACCAAAAACTAGAAATTAAAATGGCTAGAGGATCAATTACACATCTATGGGGTGAGCACTATAGTCATTAGCCACACAAAAGAATAAACTAATCTTCTTCTTCTTTTTTTGTGGGTCAGAACTGGAATGAGGGCCAATTTTTTGTACCTTGAGATTCCGACACGTGTAAAAAGCAAACAAGTGTCTTTTTCGACTCTTTCTTGTTCAAAATATGTTTTTTTTTTTTTTTTTGCTTCTTTATTTACTCTTAAGATTCTGCCCCTTTAAAATAATGAAGTGCTATTTGAATAATGTTGTGAAATCGCGCCCATTTGAGACTTCATAGGTCAATCGGCGGATATATATATATATTTTTAAATAAAGAAAGAAAATTATGGAGATTTGCAGATTCCAAAGAAACTCAAGTTTTGATTCCTTTTCTTCACCGGTCTGCTATACCAATATTTTCTCATATTGGTCCGTCGGATTATTCCATTCTGTTAAAACAACTCGGAATTTAACCCTAAGACATATAAGATTTTAGGAGTGACTGAAGTGACTCGTATATTTTTAATAATTTGTTACATTCGTGTTGTAAGCACTTTAGATTTGATTCTTGTTCAAGGGATAATACCAACCCAAAAAAAAAAAAAACTCCAAAAACATATAAATAGTGAAGGTCAAATTCCTCTCAAATTATCCAGCACTCTCTTATAATTTCTCTAGAAATTAAAACATATAGGGCAGCCACAACTTTGAAAAAGAGAGAGAAGAAAACCCGAAATTAAGCGCCGATGACATTCTTGTGATCGAACAAATGACATGGAAATTCCAATTCTATAAAAAAAGATCTCATGGTAACACTTAATTGGTACCTGGAAAAACAATCTTCGGCTTGGAATTATGGATCACCTGATGGCAAGGTACTGCCCATTAAATGTTTATAAGGAAAACAAAATTGCATTTAGACTCCGTTAATTTCGCGGAAAACAACTTTACGTATTTTCCGACGTTTAGTTCATAAAAAATAAATAAGTCAAAACATTTTCGGTCAATGAAAAAAACACTTTCAAAAAGTGGAGAACTTTTGACTTTCTTTTTCTTTTTAATAATTAAAATCTGAATTTTTTAGAAATATACTTTTTTAAATAATTTTTTGTTTTTATTTTTCCCCTTTTCCTTTTAATTATTTTTTATTTTTATTTTTCTTTCTTTCCTTCTTCCTCGGTCGTACGTTAGCCATGGCGACTACCGACGCCCGAGGCCGGCGAACCTCGCGCTCGCCAGATCCCCGACGAGCTCACCTAAGGCCGTTGCTAGCCAGTGGCGGCCGAGGAAGAATGAAAAGGAAAAAGAAAGAAAATAAAATATAAATTAAAATTTTTGATTTTTTCTTAAATTTAGAAAAACTGTCCACTTTAGCGTCGGTCGTACCATATAGGACGGCCGACGTCTACATTAGCAATTTCTTAACCAAACGGCGATGGGGAAAATGAAAATAGATTTTCCTTACTCAACGATGGAAAATATTTTTCAATTCATTTTTAAGTCTCGGCCGAACATAGAAAAATAATTGTTCGAAAAATATTTTTGAGAAGCATCAAATTTTTTCGCGAAACGAAGCCTTATTTTCCCAATCCCACGCTAATCACCTTGGAGTTGGTGTTTGCCCTTGAAAAGAGATCATGGTCTTGATGCTGGTGAGGAACTTGATCGATGGGTGTCATCATTTGATCTTAGCTGGTGTTCAAAGCACCACCTTTTTGCCCAAGCTACATTTGAATAAGACATGCTTTTTTTAGGGGGTGGCACCAATCGGCATGTGAACTTATCGGCTCGATTAGGTCACATTGTGATAAGGAATCTTGAATCGTACCCTAGGTGGGGGGGGGCCACCTTCAAAGATTGGCCAGAGATCTTTAGTCTAGAGAGAGAGAGAGAGAGAGAGAGGAGAGAGAAGATGCCCTCTTTCAAGCAAGAAAGGACAAGCTTTACAGCCCATCCAGATTCCAATCACCTCTTCCACAGAAATTGAGAATCTAGACATCGCCCCCATCAAAATTATAACATTATAGTTCAATTTGATTTCAACTTTAATTGATTATATATTTTCTAGGGAGGCATGCTTAATGATTTGAGAATTGATTTTGTCTTGGTTTTATTTTAACTTTTGTTTGTATGGCTGGTGATGTCGGTTTCCCGCATCTCCACTGGCTTTGTCGGATGCTTTGAGCAAAAGAATCTTCTACATTTTTGTTTGGGCTCTCCTACTATTCACACCTCATGCCAAAAAGAAAAATACAAATTTGAACGACTGTATCCGAATTTCAATAGCCCCGATTTAAAAGTTAACTCTCTTTTCACAATGAGTGATTTTTGCAATTCATATGCTTCTTGATTTTTCGTTTTTTGGGTTTGTAAGCTATCCCACGAATTTTCTAGGTTTTATGTGCGATTACTCATCTACAAATAAGACCTCAAATGAACAGGATTTGCCAAAATAACGAGCTTTTCTTGAAGTTTATCTTTGATTTTTGGGTTAATATTATGAAGTACCTCAAACTGATACATCAATGACAAATTTACCAAAAACTAATTTTTTGATTAGAAAAAACTCCAAATTGGTACACTTGTGACAAATTTATCATCCATTAGTTTTCGTTAAATTTTACCTTCAAATTGCTAAGTTAGATGAGACGTGTTAGTTGAAGGGTGTATCAGTCTGAGATTTTTATCATCTGTTTGTCACAGGTGTATTGGTTTGAGATTTTTCATGGTATTAATCCAATTTAACGAAAAATAACGAAGGGTAAATTTCTCATAGGTGTCAGTTGACGTGTGTATCAATTTGAAATTTTTACCCTCTATTTGTCACAGGTATATCAGTTTGGATTTTTATCATCTATTTGTCACATGTGTATCGATTTGGAGTTTTTCGTGATATTAACCCAATTTAACGAAAAGTAACGAATGGTAAATTTCTCACAGGTGTCAGTTGACGGGTGTATCAGTTTATGGTTTTTACCATCTGTTTGTCACATGTGTATCAGTTTAGGGTTTTTTGTGGTATTAACCAAATTTGACGGAAACTTGCCAATGGTAAATTTCTCATAGGTGTCAGTTGCCGGGTGTATTAGTTTGAGATTTTTATCCTATGTTCGTCAGATGTGTATCAGTTTGGGGTTTTTGGTGGTATTAACCTAATTTAACGGAAACTAATGAAAGGTAAATTTCTCATAAGTATATGAGTTTTAAGTTTTTAGTGATAAAAAAATTTGTTTGGGATAAAATTATGACTGGTGTATAAGTTTGAGTGGCACTAACCCTTAATTTTAATACAAGCGTAGCTAGCATCTTTCATTCTACCTCGACCTAATAAATCATTTGTGGTATGTAAGATTAGAAGGAGCTAATTGTTGAGGGCCCCATTTTGTTCCTTTTTTCGTTGGACGAAGAATGCATGAACAGAGTAGATTTTTCCAATCCACAATGGAGAAAAATATAGCTCGATCGTAAATAATATTAATATATGAAAAGAAGTGAAATTCTCAGTTTTAAGAAAAAAAAAAAATCTTTTCTTATTTGTCCTCGTGATATTTAGAGGTAGACAATCTTAAAGTACTTGAAAACTGTATGCTCTTATCATCTACATAATGTACTCTTACTCTTTATCGTACGACAATAAAGTTCGACAATTTGAAAATCGAATCATGTGCAATGTGCAAGTGTAAAATTGCTAGATAATTGCGAATTGTTCATGTTAAAAGAAAAAATAGTTACTTTAGTATTAATATCGACACTTCAATGTTGACGGGGTAAATTCATATATGATTTTTTTCGTAGTTTCTTGAAATTTAAATAATTATTTTAAATTTTTAACAAGGCTTCTTAATATTGGGAATTTCAAAATCATCATGCATTTTTCTTGAAATAAGTAAGCGTCGATTTTTCAAAAGATGAATTGACAGTCTTGATTCCCGTGAGGGTTGTGAAGGAAATTTCGTGGATCCAGTTCAGGAGGTGAGGATTCAACCAGGAACTGATCGGGTCAATTCAAGAAACGACAACGAAACTTACCGTTTCATTTGCGTGTGCGGTGGAGAAAATGCCTCGACTTCTTGGAATTTCTGCCGATTCTCTCTTCTGTGTGGTGGTCAAATCTGAGCATCTTATGATAATTTATATCTCAGGAATCCAACAATTGGTATCCGTACCTCGACAGTCAACTATTTCATGCTTATACGAAAAATCAATATATGGCTAAATAAATAAATAAACGATTTAAAAGCTCCTCGCTCTGATGTGTATAAAATAAGGGAATGCTAATAATATTACGTATTTTTTATCTTATAAAATAAGGTACTCGCCATACTACCTTCGCACCTGATTTTCGCGATAACATTAAATAGAATCAGAGCAATAGCGGTTATGGCGCAATTAGTAAGGACATCGGAGAATTTCCAGCTCGAAAGCTGAAGGTCGCCATTCAATTCACACCAACCATGTGAGAACAACTTTGGAACATAACTAGGGTGTTTCAAAAGCGTTCATGAGGGCTTGCAAGGTATTTCACAGGCCTCCAAATAGCCTGATTTCCACGCACGTAACCCTTGATTTATAAAAAAAAAAAAAACAAGGGGACTATCCTTTTTGGGGTTTTTCCTCCTCCCTCGAATGTAGGCATTGGAACATGGTTTTGTTTCAGGGAGAATTGTGCAAAAAGTCCTAAATCTATTGTACTTTTGCCAATTTAATTTCAAACCTATCGATTTTGTGAATTGAGTCTTAAATTTTTTCATATTTTGCCAATGAAATCCACCTACGTGGCACGACCGACACTTACATGGTCAATTTTTAATAATGTATTAATGTTTTTGTAATTTTATTTTCCTTTCTTCTTCTTTTTGCCAGTGGCCGGGTGGGCTGGCCTTGCCTGGGCGAGGGTTGCCGTCGCCAGCCACAAAGAGAGGCCCGATCGGGCGAGGGGAGCCCTCGCCAAATCTGGCTTGGGCAAGGGTGGCCCTCCCCCTAGGTGGAGCTCGACCCTTGCCCAAACCAGGGTGACCTCACCGGGCGTCAGCTTCGCCCGAGGGAATTAAGAAGAGAGCCCCCCATGAAATGAACAGTGTGAAGGGCATAGGAAGCTCATCAAAATCTCTCCACAAGATTCCCTGAATGTGTCCATTCTCATCAATCTAAAAAACAAACAGAAAAATCGGAAAAACTCCAAAACCCCACTTGGTTGAATCCAGAGAAGAAAAACGGGATACCCATAGGAAGGGGGGCTTTTCGAACAAGACAAGGTGCACAATCCTTGTCAAACCAAGGGGGCATCTTTCACGTGGTGACAAAGCTCGTGGGTTATTGGGGTTCATGTAGGTTTCTAAGGAGGGAGGGGGGCTAAGCTTTTGTCCCCATTGAATTCTCTCTCCCACTGCCAAGATGGAATCTTTTTTTAATAATTGACATTTGCGCAAGCTATAAGCTGAACTTTTTTTTTTATTATTATAAAAGAAGCAGAATAGAATTAGAAATGTGAGGGTTTTTTTTTTTTTAATGAGGGTGTTGATGTTATCGGACAAGGGGGGTTTGGTGTCCCTATCTACTTTTATGGGAGTTGTTGAGTGACATTATTGTTGCTGCTTCTTGGTTCTTGAAAATATTCCACTCTCCTTCCCCCCCACTACATCATCATTTTCTCGTGTTGCTTTTCATGTTTTACCCTTTGTTCTTTTGTTTCGGTTATTTTACAACCTCGGTTTAGAGAATGTACACACACACCAACTTGAAAATCATGTCATATATGAAAATCCTGTCATACATAAATTGTTCAAAATTTAAACTCAAACCAAGTTGAAATTTAAACTTAAGGGTAATCTCATACGCACGACCAGTGTCTTTGATATGCTTGTGAAAAGTTGTATTTGATGTAATGCTACATTACCACAATACATTTGGATGATACAGGGCTGTGTGGGAGAACCCGTGGATCTTGCGAAACTGATAGGTTGGTAGGTTCCAAGGTGGATTTTTGAGCTCACAATGTAAGTTTTAATCGATCAATATACAGTAGGTCCCAGCGTTGAGGTAATACGACCATGGGCCCATTCTATACCCTACACCCCGTAAAAGAGTATAATTTAGCCCATACACTATTTCTTAAGCAAATATTTGTTTACTTCGGACCTAAATAAGTCCTTAAATTGCTTCGTCTAAGGTCTCGTCCGGACCTCGGAATCCCTCAAGCATAAATCATACATAGGGTATTTCCTGCCATCAGGGAAGAAAAAGATATGATTGGCAAATTGAGGCGCATGGCTTTTGGGCACCGGCACGTTAAAATAAGGAACGCTTCAAGGAAGACTGCCAGGTTATCTGGATAGGTGTTGGAGGCCCCTGTAGGAGCGAAAGCTCCCTTCGTTGGTGAGGTGACCCTTAATACCTTACCGAGATCCAAAGAAGCCCCAATTTGAATTATATGTACCCATTTTGTACCCTATTGTTAACACCTAAATTTTGGCTAATCATTTAGGATTAATTTCACAAAAATATTTAATTCATTTTCATATAGTTTAGTTTGAATTTATGCATTCATGCATATGCATTTATTTGGACTGGCGGCGGAAACGGATATGAAATTGACGAATGGACAGGCCAATACCCATTGAGAATTTCGGCCAAGGCAAGGGACTGAGTGTGCCGAAATATATAGAGGCCTTAGGGCCTGTCTTAGCTTAATTCAGCCCATTAAACTCCAATTAGGGAAAATGCCTATTAATTTAAAGCTTAATTAATCAAGAAAATGCCTAATTAAGCCCACGAAAGAGCAAAAAAGCCCAAAAAGGAAGGGAAATTTCGACCAGCCCATATACGGGGCTTGGTCGAAATCCACAAAGAGTACGAGGCTCAATTTAACGCAATTTGGCCCATCGGGGACTTAATTGAAAATAATATTTCGATCCCGGGTTAATTTTGAGAAAACTGAAAACTTGAGGCCCCTTACCTAAATGACATCGTCTATATAAACGACGTTATGCCTTAAGGTTCTAGGTCGGCAACTTTACTGAAAAAAATAACACGAGAGAGAGAGAGAGAGAGAGAGAGAGAGAATTCTTGGGTCTCGGCCGCCAAGCTCCTCCGGCTACCCTTGCTACCGCCGCCGTTGTTACTCTCGGCTGTGCCTCCTTGCTGGTTGCTGCTGCAATAAGCTACTGTTCCGAAGCCCCGGCGAGCTCGCAGCCCTACCGGTGGGTGCTGCCGATCACCGAGAGCCGAGGGCCTCCCCTCGGACCCTATTGCTATTTCGTCCAGCGACCAAGGCTGCTGATCCGGCAGGCCAGAGATCCCGACGAGTCCATTGTTTCGTTGCTAGCTGCTGCTGGTCACCAAAGGCCGCCGGACGAGTCCTACTGCCGAGGAACCGAGAACCCAAAGTCGAAATCAACAGAGTTGCTGTGCCATCGCTGCAATCGTGCGCCCCCGAGTAACCAAGCCTTCTATCAAGCCACCTGAGAGTCCTGCTATGCAGAGAACCGAAAGCCACAGTCGTTTGCTGTTGTCGCCGAGACTAGACGCACCGCAAGCCACTCCCTACAACTAGCCGAGCCATCACTGCCATTGCCACGTGTCTCGCCGACAAGTCGTGTGCCTCCGCGAGTCCTTGATCCCGAGCCGGTCCGAAGTTCGAATTTGGAAAGCAAATAATTCAGATTAGGTGATTGATTAGGGAATATTTCCTAATCCGCGAACCACTTAAATTATTTAATTCTATCTATAAGGCCTAAGATAGATTATCAATTTAGTGGAAATTTAAATTCGATAGGTTGATCTATAAGGTCTTAGATCAATTTATGGGATTTAAACATTGCGAAATATTTAAGCTTATCGCTCTCATTATTTGAATTGATTGTGAATCATTATCTTTAGAATATTTAATTGCATGTTTTAAAATTCTAAAATATTCTGCATGTAGATAATTGCTGCATATAGATTTTTTTTTTTGTCAGAGCTGCATATAGATTAGATTTGCATATTTTAGGTAGAATTGCATGTTTAGATCTAAATTGCATCCTAGGATAGAATCACTTGCATAATGTTTGCATGTTTATGTGATTTCTAGAATAATTTAGATTAGATTACATTCTAGGATTAGAATTTGCATGTGTAGGTAGATAATTATGCCTAAAATAGTCTATCTTTAATATGTTAGGGTTTAAGCCAACTTAAACCCTAAAATGTGTAAGTTGACTATCATTTAGGCAAAGTTTAATTTAGGGTCATAATTAATTTCGAAAATCATAAAAAAATGTCATCCATGCCACGCCATCTTAGATTGTCTGTTAGGATTAATTTTATTTAAATTGCATGTCATTAGGATAGTCATGTAGTCTAGTTTAATTTAATGCATTCTTAGGTTAGTTTACATTCATTCATGTAATTGTATTTAGATTAGAATTCATGCATTTCATATAGTTTAGCTTTCATTTAAAAAAAGTGAAAATCAAAATGAGAGAAGATTGCTTGGCACATGCTCCCTGCATTATTTACCTTGAGCTTTTGGTGTTTATTTAATTGATTGTGCACCCCTATGATAACCTATATTAGCAACTTAGGTTAAAATCAATCAAGCTACATGATTAAACATTTTCATAAAATGAAGTAGTACCGAAAGGGCATTAGAGTAATTTAGTGTAATCAAGTCCCCAGGCTCATTATCTCTAGTTCGTATAAGTAATTTAGTTCCCCTGCTATTTTACTTAGGTGTCTAATTAACCTACTATAAACAGATTAGTGACTACTCCAAAAGTTAGATATATTGCATTAAAGCAAAATCCCTAAGTTACGATTTGGTATGAACTTGGGAGAGTCCGAGCTAAGTTAATTAAATAATTATCTTAGTAATCCATTAGCCTAAATTTGGGTCGCGATAGCTTTGCGACTCCGCTGGGGAGATAGACTACTAAATTTCGAAAATTAGTAGACCTCTGTGGACTTAGGCCAAGTCTTCATTTTTATGGAAAATTTTTGATTGGTAGCGAGGACTCCAGGTAAGTCCCTAACTCAAGTGTTTAATGTTATTGCAGGTTGGGAGTTATAGGGGGAGAAGTGATTGTCTAACCTCTTATTTTGCAGATTGGTGTTTGGAATGTATGATTTAATTTTCGAATTTTTGAAGCGATGTTTGTATATAAATTGCTGTGCATGTATTTACATTCCTACACTACACTTTAGCACACACTACCCGCGTCCGGACCTAGGCCGCATCAGGAATTATTAGGATGGTATTGAGATGGATACCAACTTTGACCGTGAGGCCGCGTAGTAGAAGTTGCCCATCTCAGTCTCGAAAGTTTTCAAATGTGTCAAGAGTTCTACCTATGCCCATTAAGGTTGCGTTGCGTTGGGAATTACTCTTGGCCAAGCCGACGTTGAGAGAATTTGACTAACGGTACGCAAGGTCGCGACTAGTCATCCCGTCCTCTTGGCTATACCTTTGCTAAGCCTTTAGAGTAGATAGAGTAGAAATCGAGACCGCGATTCATGGGTATGTCTGTGTGATTATAAGTATGGTTTCAGGATAGGGCAAATACTCTATCCACCCTAGAAGCTGCACACCCTTAGCAAACAAAGTTCTTTGGCTAAAATATTCGAAACGGTTCAAATCTCTTGTGAATTTCATTTGTCACTTATGTGCTCATACAAAAATAGACCCGATCAATGGGCGAGCCGAGCTGTGTAGCAGGCACAAAGTTCCTTACTCAAGATCGACCATGATTTAAAAATATTAAAATTTTCTCCATGAAACATCTGGGCTTGAAGGGCCCAAAAAGAAATATGTTCATACAAGCCAGCCCAACTCGTGCTTCAAGCCTTGTTGGCTCGGCGGGCCGGAGAGGACTTAGCAAGTTGCCAAGTCTATGATCAGGTCTATACGAAAATTTGGTTCGCGGCGCCCTTTTTATGTATTGAACTTGTCTTTAATAAAATCTTTCTTTTTCCCTACTTGTATCTTGTCGGACGAGGGCTGAGAATTGGAGCTTTTATGACAATTACGAGTAGCAAACGGGCCTAAGAATGACCTAGTTTTTCAGTATTCAGTCAATAGTGGAGGGAAAAATTATTCAATCAGCGGTTCACCCATTGTACGAATGCTAATTCAGTCCTAAAATTTTCAACTTTATTAGTTTAGTTATAAACCTTAGCGCGAAATTTCAATGTAATCATTCTAGTCAATTTTTTTTATCGAAAATCATTAACATGCCAATGTGCCACATAAGACGGACTGCCACATTAGCGATTTCCGGCGAAAATTGACCGCAACTATTACATTAAAATTTTGCGCAAATGTTTAGAATAGAATTGGCAAAATTGAAAAATTTAGGACTGAATTGACATCCGTATAGTAAGTTTAGGATTGATTGGGTTATTTCCCCCATAGTTGTTATTATTATTCTTGTTTTTTTGGGTCAGCTTATCCTTGAAAATACAATGAAAGCTTTGCCCAAAAAAAAAAAAAGAAATTAAAAAAGATAACCAAAAAAATACATACGTATATATGAATATTTTTGTCAAACTGTCTAAAAAATGTTCTTGGGGTACCTTTCTCTTCAATTTATGATCTTGTGGTACCTTTAGATTTCCTTGGAGGAAATATGACGTCATTATTGTTTATGGTTATATGTGCTGACGCTGCCAAATATAATTCTCACATATTCCTTCCAAACATTCATGACACTGATGATAATTGATGGGTTATTTTCCATCGTCCACTTCCAATTATCTATTTCTTTATATTTTTTCATCTGAAGGGGAACCAACATAGCAACCTACCACTATAACCTCCCACTTAAATCTGAGTTGTTCCCTAGCAAGAATCAAACTCACAACCATCGATTTCTAAGTATAATTATTGTCAAAACTTAATTTCTGAGCTAGCTATTACATGCTTTTATTTTATCACACAATTCATACACTCTTAGAAAAGAGAAAGGAGGTTGCTTTGAGTCTTATAGGACCCATTGGGCTAGTGGTACTGCCAATATATTTGGCAATTGGGTTGGTTTCAAAGGCCTTTTGGCTTGGCTCATTGTGTTTTGATAAAGGTGAAATGGCGCCGGGAATATATCTATCGCTGAAAATTCAAAATCAACTATGCTTTTTCTTTTTTGGGTTTGAAATGTTTTTGTACTTTTAATAAGTGTCCCTATTTGTCCTTTGGATAAACTTGATTGTCGGAGTGTTGATGGCAGCTGAAAAGTGAGAAAGTGAGAGAAGCGCACTGAAAATCTTAAACTTTTTGTACATAATGCAATCGAGTTCTGAATCTTTCAATAGGTTCAATTAAGTTCTAGACTTTTTTCCAATAAATGATATTGACTCCTTTCCGTGAACAACACATAAACTTGTTTATTTGTTGATTCAATATGATTTTACGCGACATTCTTAAATTGCACTTTTCAACAAAATGTTGGTATCTAATTATATCGTTTGATAAAAGTTTAAAGAGAGATGTGCCATGTGCCTAATGTGTGATGATCGAATGTGGGAAAGGGTGAAAATACGAAGATTTTAAGAAGGTAGAGTGAACACTAATATCACAACGTGGCATGCTAAGCTAGACTCAGCATGTTTTATTGGGTGCCATATTATCTAATGTGACATCTAGAGCGTCCCAGGGCGCCATCCATACACTTTTCTAGCGCGCTTTGCCTTAATCTCTTTATATATATATATATATATATATATATATATATATATATATATATATATACGGAAGACGTTATCAATCAACGAGACCTGTCTTACAAGTGCAATCAATAGGAACAAGGTAGGCATGCCTAAAGGGTATGGCCTCGATAGGTTTCACTAACCTGTATCACATGCAATAAGAACATCTATAGCCAAATTCTCCTATATATATATATATTAGACAGGTTTATATACATCATCCCTTACTTAAACGAAATACAAGAATACACTGGGAGGACTCGAAAGGGTAACATCTACTCCTGAGTACTAACTGCACCACCATCGGCGTGCTCCAACGCCACAACTATCATCTGAAGGCACATGAACCTGAGTATTTGAAAAAGGTTCAACAACAAAAGAGCGAGCCGAAGCGCAGCAAGTATAACATCTAGCCGAACGACTAAACTATCCATTCACCATTCATTCAAGCAGACCTTATCAAGCAATCAGCCAATAGACAACTCAAGGAAAGCCACGAAACCTCATTAAACCTTCCCTCCAACTCATGGTGAAGCACCCAAATGAGCTCGTTTCCAGACCATGTCAAGTTAGAGTTTTACCAGGCGATCCAACTATAGATTCCATCTACCCAAGACTAGATAGCAACACTTAAACTAGCAGAGTTGATATGCAATTCTCAAGTCACGCGAATTTGCCCCCGAAGTACACAGCCGAACTACCCTATATGGTCCACTCCAATTCATCACAACCGACAAAAATCAAGATGATCAACTCATGTATTCGGCTTACCCAAGACCCATAGATGTCAACTCAAGCAACGGATCGCACATGCATCACCGTTTTCCTCACCATGCAAGTCCGACTACTCATCGTCATACCCATTTCCAAAGGTCGAAGATTCGCACTAAAATAAACGACAAATGGACAATCTAGTGGTAGGGATAGATGTCTACTTGCCTTAGGAACGCGTACGAAGATACGGGGATCAATTCGCCTTCTGGATGAGCTCGAACCAACCTTTTTCTTCTTGACGGTCGCGCGGCGAGAGGAACCGACAAGGAAGAAGATGAGCCGCGACGTTGAGGGGTTGAAGCATGAGGACTTGAAGCTTCGAGGGCCGCCGTCGACGAGTTGAGGCATCGCCGACGTCGTCGGGGGCAAGGGAGCTCATGGGTGAAAGAGAAACCAAAGAGAGAATGGGAGGAAGAGAGGGGTGAGAGTTGTTCTTGTCCAAAATGAAGAGAGAGAGTGAATGTGATGTAGAACAGTTAGCAAATGCGTATATCGAAACATTCGAGCGTCGTAAGAGCAGACAACATATCAAATCAAAGAAGATCGCGATATCTTAGAAGATGCAAACTGGCTACGTTGATTTTGGCAACCAAGGAAGATTGCGAGATTTTAAAAGATTGCGAGATCGTCGTAAGAGTGTCGTTTCCCTTGATTATTGCCAGATCAGAGATTTCGGATGCGTTTTGAAGACTTTCTCCATTATCAATATCTTTTAATTCTGTTATTTGATTTTAAGTATTTGTTTGTTTCCTAAAGGGCGACCTCCCTATAAATAGGCGCCTAAGTCATTGTTAAGATGATTATTATCATTCAGAATAAACGTTTATCTTTGGAATCGTTTTTGAAGTTATCTTCCTTTGCGTCATTTGGTATCAGAGCAGGTTTCTCCTGTGACGATGGCTAATAATGCCAATATCAATCTCCCCGTAGCTAAGGGCCGTGAAAATGAGCCCATTACACAGGCTAAGTTCAACTAGTTTGCGGAGCAAAACGAACGGAGGTTTCAAGAATTACTTGTCGCCATCCAACGTTTGTCCATCAACCCCATACCTAGTAATCTTCCAGCTGAACATGCTCAGGCTGCTCGAGTTTCGGAAGGAGCTATGGAATGTGGGGCAAATCCCCAGCAAAGGCGACAAGCCTATGTTGAGGATTCCGAAGAAGATGATGATGAAGAAGAAGAGCTCTTGGATGTGCCTATTCATGGAGGCCATCGAAACGGCAGATACCGATGAGATCCGAAGAAATAACAATTGAAGGTTGACCTCCCAACCTTCAACGGAAACTTGAATATCGAAGACTTTCTGGATTGGCTCTGGAAAGTTGAGAAATTCTTCGAAGCCATGGAGATCGAAGAGGATCGCCAAGTAAAATTGGTGGCATACAAGTTGAAGGGCGGCGCTTCAGCCTGGTGGAAGCAGACACAGCTAACCCGACACCGACAATGAAAAGCTCTCATCCGAATGTGGAATTGGATGAAACAAATGTTGAAGGTTCGGTTCCTCCCAACTGATTATGAACAATTATTGTTTCAGTAATTCCAGAACTGTAAGTAGCTTAACCGATCAGTCCAAGCCTATACGGAAGAGTTTCTCCGACTCTCTGCCCGCAACAACTTGGTTGAGTCGGAGGCACAACAAACTGCCAGGTACATCAATGGCTTGCAACTCAACATTCAGGATTGTGTTTCACTACACCATTTGTTTTCTGTTGAGGATGCCCAAGAAATGGCCCGAAAGATAGAGATTCAACTGGAGAGAACTAGCCCCACTACTCGGGCTAACAATTATTCTGCTCGTGGATCATTCGAAAAGGGGAGACAACCAGATGTTCGGGGATCCTCTAACCAGCAAACTAGCGATACGAACCAAATTTCGGGAAGTACTGCTAGGGTGCCCAAGGAACTAGTCCCTGCAAACAATCATAACACCAATATGAATGCCCAGAATCCATATGCCAAGCCATAACCAATCAAATGCTACATGTGTAACGAATTGGGCCATCGTTCAAGCGACTGCCCACGACGGAAGATGGCTAATATGGTTAAGCACGATGACGACGTATATGAAGACGACTGGGTGGATGAAGAAGAAGTGGAGGATGAAGAGGGCGAGCATGTTAATTGCATCGTCAGGCGACTGTTAATTGCCCCGCGAAGAGAGGACACCCAACGGAATAGTCTTTTCCGTAGCTGATGTACAGTCAACGGCAAAGTCTGCGATGTTATCATCGGCAGTGGCAACTGTGACAATATAGTGTCCAAGGCATTGGTGGATCATTTACAGCTGAAGACAGAGTCACATCCCTCTCCTTATACAATCGGGTGGATTAGTAAAGGAGCCGAACTCAAGGTAACGTAGTTATGTCATTTACCTATTTCAATTGGGAAGTCTTATAAGGACACCATTACTTGTGATGTGATGGAGATAGATGCATGCCATGTCTTGCTGGGACGACCATGGCAGTACGATGTTGACATCGCCCACCGGGCCCGGGAGAATACTTATTCCTTTGTGTGGGAAACGACGAAGATTAGGTTGAAGCCGAAGAGTAACACTTTCTAGGTCCCGAAGAAGCAAAGTGCGGGCGTTATGCTAAACGTCCGTAAACGTGAAGGAATGTACATGATTGTGGAGAAAGGTGATCAACAAGTTGTCATTCACATTCCTGAGGCTCTTTAGCCCTTATTGAAAGCATTCAGCGACTTTGTGCCAGAGGATTTACTTGTCGAATTACCTCCTTTGAGGGATATCCAACATGAGATTGACTTTCTTCCAGGTGCGAGCCTCCCTAATTTGCCGCACTACCGGATGAACCCGAAGGAGAATCAAATCTTACAAGACCAGGTGGGAGGGCTCCTTCGAAAAGGCTTCTTGTGCAAGAGCAAGAGCCCTTATGCAGTCCCCGCACTCCTCACACCGAAGAAAGACGGGAGCATGTGTATGTGCGTCGATAGCCGGGCAATTAATCACATTACTGTCAAGTACCGATTTTTAATCCCTTGCCTTGACGACATGCTCTACCGACTTGTTAGATCAAAGGTTTTTACAAAGATCGATCTACGTAGCGGATACCACCAAGTTCGCATGTGACATCCCGAATTTCCTCACTTTAAAAATAATTAGAGAGTAAAATAAATATTTTGGACATGATCTTTAAGGAATTTGAGAAGAGGCTAATTAGCAACTTTTCAGGAAAGTTATTTCAAAAGTTTCTTAAGAAAGTTATTAGTTAGTCTATTTAAGAGATTTCTTGGAAAATTACATTAGAAAATATACATAGTCCTAAACTTGATAATTATGAAACAAACAAAGTAGAAAGTCAATATGAAGTCAATTATAAGTCAAATTCTAAAAGATAAGAACGAAGTCAATGCGAAGTCAACTATAAGTCAATTTTCTAAAAGATAAGAAAATGAAGTCAATGCTAAGTCAATTAGGTCTATTTAATGGATAAGAATAATGTCATTTTCATGCAATTAATGAAAAGATAAGAACAATGTCGTTTTCATGCAATTAATGAACAGATAAGAACCATGTCATTTTCATAAAGATAAGAACCATGTCATTTTCATGCAATTAATGAAAGGATAAGAATCATGTCATTTTCATGTAAAAAATGAAATCACATTATAGAAACTTGATATGCAAGGTTAATAAATGCATTCACATTGTAGAAAATTTTAGAAACTTGGAGAGCAATGTTATTAATAAATATAGAAAACTTAACGATGAAGGTTATTAATAAGTGTATTCACAGTTACAGAAAAACCAAATAAGATAAGCTCTTATTAATAATTTGATTTAGAAGTCGTATTGGATAAAACGAGGGAATGATAAAAATACGAGACGACTAATTAATCGATGAAGGACGAACAACGAACGACAACAAGTTGGGATGAGGCGCGCCCAAGCCGCGATTGGCATGGACGACGCTTGGACGGCCCGCCCCTGATTAGCTCATGGCCGACCAAGATGCACCCGCAGGCCCGCACAACTTGGGACAGCCACGCCCACACCGCCACCGTTTGGCGAAAACGCCGCCGGTCCCCTAAAGCCGACGGCTCCGTTACCGCTCCGTTCCGTCCCATCATCTATGAATGGTTATCGGTTAATATTCTAAAAGGATAATTAAATTATAAATTATTAGATTATATTCATTATATAGCTTAACTAAGCTAATAAGGACTTAATTAAGTAGATTCTAGAAGAGGATGATGTGGACCAATAGAACAAGGCTAAGTAGCTAATCTATCCTTGGGTTTGTCATAAGAATACCCTAGAGTGAAAAGTGATCCAATAAAATTGAGCTAGGTGTTTAGTATTGATTGCCATGAGACAAATAATTAAAGAGTTGACTAGAGGAAGACTTGGAAGCTTTTCCTTCTTGAAAACTCACGTGCGATGAAGAAAAAGAGAGAGTTGGCATCAAGTTTTAAGAAGAAAGTTGACTAAGAAATAGTAACCAATAATAGAACCTTCCCTTTCTTGAAATCTCACGTGAGGTAAGACCAAGATCAAGAAGTCACCATCTAGTTGTTGAACTTAAAAGGGAACAAAATCATTAAGAGAATTGACTAGGAAAGGAGACCAATTATAGAGTAAGACATGAAGCTTCACATTATAAATAGAAGGATGGTCCCCCCCACCATGGAAAACCACATGAACCTCATCTTTCTGCTTGCCTCTCTCTTGTCTTTCTCTTGTCCACCATCGACACTTCCCTTTTCCCTTTCTCACCCAAACCGAGCCTCACCGCCACACACCCTTTGCTGCCGCCGCTTCACGCCGCCGTTCCGCAATTGACGTCTCGCCGTCATTTCGTTATCTTGTTTTCGTTACGGTAAATTTGGTACAGAGGTAAATGGATTTTCTAAATCTAACGCGGTAATATCCGTTTGTTACTTGATTTAGTGTTGCATTAACGTATGATTGTGTGTGTATCATGTGTTTCATGGTATTAACGACAAGTTTTTGGTTTAAAATTGCAAGGGAAAAGTTGAGGACGTGGAACGGGGATCGATCGAGGGGAAAACGGCACTCGTTGAAGGGAGACGAGCTGGGACTAGCCCAACCCAGATTTGGTCGGGCCTGGGTCCAGCCAAGCCCGGCCCAATAGAGCACGGGATGGCCCTGCTGGGCTTGAGTCGGACTGGTCTGGATAGGTTCCAGATCAGATCCGAATTGGCCCGGCCCAGCCGGGTACAAACCGGTTCTGTTTGGACCGGTTTGGGATGGTTCAGACAGTTGGTGCGATCCCGAGTTCCGCCGGTTCGATTTGTCGGGTTGTACGCCACCCGATTGATCCCTCGTTCCGTTCTCGTCGTTTTGTCATTTTCAAAGTTTTACATGTTGGCTAATGATTAAAGATAATAACGGATCATGCGTATGCAAGTATGTGATTACCATTAAAAGACATCGACGCGCCACCGTTAGCGAGAGAAGCAATGGTGTAGTGGCTCGGGGGTAACGACGTATGTTTATAAACCTCGAATGACCGTTGTTCGTGACAATGGATGGATCTACCGCCATTCGCTAAAAGTTTTACTTGAGGCGATGGCGTAGACGTCGTTACTTAAATGATGACATGAATTTGAAGTGCCGTCGTTCACGTGCAGTGACGACGTTTCTCGGTATCGGAAGTTCCAATCAGAGGTTCGGGAGAGGATGCCCAAAAGTGAAGAAAAGAAAAGGAAATGGTCTTGATTGCATTTACATGTTTATTTGAAAAGAAATTGCATCGAATGCATTTATATGTCTATTGAAAGGAAAATGCGTCAATTGCATTTATATATTTTACAAAAGTGATTTGATTGATGATTGACATTGCATGACATCCTTTACCAATGGATCACAAGATAGCTTTGTTTAAAATGCATGTACACCACTAAGTTGAGTATCAGACTAATACTCCTGCCTTAGGCCTAGAAATATTCATTTACTGGGCTGTTCGCTCACCCCATCATTTTTCAGGGCAATATGGAGTTCCCACAGGAGCCGTTGTTCGGATTTCCTACTAACATGACTCACTTGAAAAGGACCGTCTGATCTCGCAATAATCAAGGGAAACGACTCTCTTACGACGATCTCACAATCTTTTAAAATCTCGCAATCTTCCTTGATTTCCAAAATCAACATAGCCAGTTTGCATCTTCTAAGATCTCCCAATCTTCTTTGATTTGATATGTTGTCCGCTCTTACGACGCTCGAACGTTTCGATATACGCATTTGCTAACTGTTCTACATCAGTCTCTTCCACTTCAGAAGAACTCGACCTCGAGTTATTATCATGATAAAGGGGAGTATCTGGAGAGTGATACTTGAACAGGTCTGCCACATTGAATGTTGAAGAGATGTTAAGATCACCAGGAAGATCAACAGCATAGGCATTGTCATTGATCTTCTTTACTATTCGGCAGGGGCCAACTTTTTTGTGCTTGAGCTTGTTATATGTACCAATTGGAAATCGTTCTTTACGAAGGTAGACCATTACTTCATCACCATAAGCAAATACTTTGAGGAAGTGATGTTTATCTACAGTAGCTTTGTAGACAGCGGTGGAAGCTTCCAGCTATTGCTTCACACCCTCTTGTATCTCCTGCAACTTTATTGCTAAATTCTCAGCCGCAACATTATATCCCGGGACTTTGGGCAAAGGTACGAGGTCCAGTGTATGTTGTAGAGTTCTCCCATAGATGACTTCAAGCGGAGATTTACCCATGGAACGATTGACGGTGTTATTGAAGGTGAACTCAGGGGGAGCAAGATATCGGCCCATTGCTTTGGCATGTCAATATAGAGGCACCGCATGATATCTGCTGTAGTACGGTTGACGGCATTAATTTGACCATCAGTCTAGGGATGGAAAGAGCTGTTATACTGTAAATTCGTCCCAAATAAGCGCCACAAAGTCCTCCAAAAATGACTAAGGAACTTGGTGTCAAGGTTGGAGGTGATTGTCTTGGGCACACCATGCAGGCGGACTACTTCCCGAAAGAATAAGCTCGCCACATGAGAAGCATCAGAAGTCTTTTTGCAAGGAATGAAGCGTGCCATCTTTGTGAACCTGTCTACCACCACAAAAATAGAATCCATACCTCGTTGGGTTCAGGGAGGACCCAACACGAAATCCATTGAAATGTCTACCCATGGCCCAGAAGGAATAGGTAGAGGGGTGTAAAGACCAGAGTTTTGAGAGTGGCCTTTGGAAGTCTGACAGATGTAGCACTTTTTCACAAATCGCCCAACGTCTCGCTTCAGTTGAGGCCAATAATAGCGCTCTTCAACCAAGGCAATAGTTTTGTCTCGTCCAATGTGTCCTCCAAGGGTGCCACCATGGAGTTCTCGAATAAGTTGTTCTCGCACGGAGCTGCGAGGGATGCACAACCTATTACCAAAAAATAGGAATTTATCTTGAATGATCATATCGCCACGAGAGCCTTCCGTAGAACACTTCTCCCAAATATCTTGAAAATCGTCATCCTTGGCATAAAGGGAACAGAGGTGGTCAAAGCCCACAACAACGGTGCGCATGGTGACGAGTGTTTCAGCACGACGACTAAGTACATCGGCGAATCTGTTCAAGTGGCCCACCTTATATCGAAGCACGAAGTTGAATTCCTCCAAAAAGGAGACCCAACGTGCAGGCATTCGATTTAGATGCTTCTGAATCTTGATATACTTGAGTGCCTGATGGGTAGTGTTAAGGACAAACTCATGTTGATAAAGAGAGGGTTGCCAATGCTTGATGTCTCGTACTACAGCAAAGTATTCATGCTCATTAGTAGACCATCGCCTGCGGACATCATTAAGTTTCTAACTAAAATAGGCAATAGGCTTACCTTCATGGGAGAGAACTGCGCCAATGCCTACACCAGAGGCATCACAGTCCAATTCGAACACCTTTTCGAAATCAGGGAGCATCAGTACCGGTGCTGTGGAAAGTTTCTCTTTGATGAGAATAAAGCTGGCTTCTGCTTCGTCACCCTAATGAAATTTTCCTTTCTTTAGGCATTCAGTTATTGGGGCCATAATGGTACTGAAATTTCGGATGAAGCATTGATAGAATGTCGCGAGCTCGTGGAAGCTGCGCGCCTCCCCAATGGTTTGGGGAATTGGCTAGTTGCGAATGGCAGCTACCATCTCTACATCAACTTGAAGGCCTTCTGCTCCAACAATATACCCCAAGATGAGGAGTCGACTTGTCGTGAAGCTACATTTCTTCAGATTAATGTACAATTGGTTTGTTTGCAAGGCTGACAAGACATCCCTTAGATGCTACATGTGCTGCTGATCATCTGGACTATATATGAGGATGTCATCAAAGAAAACCGCCATAAACTTGCCAATGAAAGGTTTGTGGACCTGAGTCATTAAATGCATGAAGGTGCTAGGCGCGTTGGTGAGGCCAAACGGTATGACAAGCCATTCATACAACCCTTCACTTGTTTTAAAAGCCGTCTTCCATTCATCACCGGGGCGGATGCGATGTGACGACCCCAGGACCCTTGCCCCGTTTCTGATTATTCTAATTTATTTTTTATTTTTTATTTTATTTATTGTTCTAGGAGTCTTTCTATCTATAGACTTCTAAAGACTCTCATGAATAGACTAATTATTTCTACTCAAATTATTTCCTTATTTTCTACCAACCTTTATTCTTAAATTGCGTAAGCGATAATAGCTAAATTCATCTAACAGACATAGCAACTTCCAGGACAATTTGAAACACATGATATGTTATATAATGGTAGACATCCCTTCTACTACAACACCATAATAGCTCGCCTTCCCTATTTTCCATACATCCAAAATGTAGGGAAGCTTCTCTCACAACCAAACCGCACTAGACCTCCCAATCTATCTTACAACCAAAAATGATTGGAGGTTATCCGTTCACAAGCCATAGCCGCTACCCCGTCAGGTCGAACCACTAGCGTGGGACGGGTCTACCCTATCCCTTCAAACGGCTCATCCTAATGCGCAGCTCCGCCCTAGAGCCCCGATGGTCCATTGAAGTTACGCAGTGGGCCATGCATCATTCCATCATCCATTCGCTCGTGCCAGGAGACAAAGTGTGCTGGGATCTGCTCAGCCAATCCTATGTCGACCCATACAGTCGAAGTGATGTGGATGTACGTTTCCTAAAGGGCGACCTCCCTATAAATAGACGCCTAAGTCATTGTTAAGATGATTATTTTCATTCAGAATAAACGTTTATCTTTGGAATCGTTTTCCAAGTTATCTTCCTCTACGTTAGAATGGGGGGTTTTATATAAGGGATGGTGTCGGTGGAAAGGCTGAGGTGGTTTAGTATGCTTCACGCTTAAATCGCGAACCAGTTCCGCGTCGGACCGACATCATATACTAACCAATCAAATAATCACTAACGGTCCAAAAAAAAAAAAATACTGCGTCCAAACTACAACGTCACGCTCAATTAATCCACCGCTCTAACTATTAAATCCCCCAAATTCACATTTGCTATAATTCGAGCCCGGTAAATACTATTCCTCTTACAATTCAAATTAGGTGAAAATTCTGGTCGTCACACATCCCGATTTCCGTCTATCCATTTAACGAGCGAAACGGGTAAATTTTGGAGGAGACAGTCGAGGGATCATATTTAAAAGGCTTTGGTCGTAGGCACGGCATTTTTGGGGAGCGAAGGACCATGGGCCCCTAATATAATTTTGAGTCCTGTAGAGCCAAGATTATATGAAAAATGGTACAACTAGTGTACATTTCCTTATGTGGCCGGCTATGCACATGAGAAGAAGGGCTCGTGTGCCAAGTGTACACACAAGGGCATGCATGATGGCCAAGTGTCACCCCTCTCTAATACCCCTCAAGCTCTATATAAGCCTACACTCTCTCTCTCCCCTCCCCCATTCTCTCATTTTCTCTTGGTGGACAGCCCCCAAACCGACTTCTCTCTCTCTCTCTCTCTCTCTCTCTCTCCTCCCGATCTCTCAAGCTCTCGCTGCTCTCTTGGTGGACAGCCCCCCTGACAACTCCCTCTCCCACTCTAGCTCTCGGTCTCGCTATCTCGCTCTAGCTCTCGCTTGGACCTGCACGGTGTAAGGAAGGACGAAGACCCACGGTTTGGTTTCGGCGACGATTCGACTTCGAATTTTCATTGCATAGGACCTGAGGCAAGTGGAGTCTCTAACCATTTGCTTATGCCGTCTACCTTTTGCTTGATTGGGTGCGACGAAGCCATTTGAGTTTTGGGTATCGAAATGGAGATTGTCTTACATGTCCAAGGAATCGACTTTGCATGTTGAATCCGTTGCTTGAATTGAAGTCTAGGGGTCTCGGGTAGATGGAAATTATCGACTGATCATCTTGCAAGTCCCCAGTTTGGCGTGACTTGAAGTTGGGGTACGATTGGTGGTGCGACCGTGAGCCTTGTGTGTTGTTCGTGCAACTTCGTGTCTTGCATGTTAATAATAATTGGTTATCTGGTGTCTTGTGATACTGGGTGTTTGGTTTGTAGTAGTTGATCGTCCTACATGTGAGTCCCGTGGTCTGAATTGGTCATAAAACTGTGTAATTGGATGTTAGAAACATGGATTGTGAATAATTAGTCGTGGCATGTTGACATGGATTACTGATTGTGGAGTCTGTCTTGGTTGTGATATGTCACGAGTTGTGGATATTAGTGTTCATTCATGCATGGGCTATGTGTCAGCAGGTCATAAAATGATAAAATGGACAAAGGAGTACGCATGAATGAGAATCTGATTCGATACTTCAGTTTATCTGGTATCGATTCGATACTTCAGTGTGTCTGGTATTGATACGTTACTTTAGTGTGTCTGGTAACATTTGCCCTTCGAATGCATTCTGACGATGCCCTGTGGGAGTTAGAGGGAATTCGGGATGCATTGTGTCGATGCCCGTTTGTCGGATGCCGCGAAGTGAGAAGCCCGGATTGGTTCCGGAAGGTCTGGGTTAGTCCTGGAACGAGTTGGTCCCGAGAGATGGGTTCGTCCCACTCGACAATAATAATGAGACTAATCGCATGTGACTCATATGGATTGCGGCTTTACATTGCATTGTAGGAGTCTTATGATGAAATGAGATAGTGAGTCATGCGCTTGCGATTCATGAAGCTAGTGAAGGTCATATAGCATGAAAGTAGAGTTGTCGTCCAGTCTTATTTGGCGATTGTCTGTGCTCGTGGTCTATGTGTTCTCTGAGGGTCATGGCTTGTTGTTGTTGCTTGATTGGGTGATTGGTGTATGGTATAGTCACTTTGTTAGATGCTTTGCTTACTGAGTGTTAACGTGGCCATGCAAGTTGTGACGTCCTGAAATTCCAAGGCTTGTAAAATGAATAATATGGGATTTTCAAAATTTGAGTGACAATTATCGGACGCGGAATGGGTTATTCTGATAGGCTATGAGTAGCCTATGAAGCGTAGTTCAATAGGGTTCGCTTAGTCTCATCGCGCCATAGATATTAGTATCGTTTTCCTTCGAGCCTGAGCCCAACCCTGAACGAAATATCTTCAGTAGCCTGAGCCAAATGACCAACCAGTCCCGATTTATCAATTGACCAAAATTCCCTCGGATAATATTCATATAATCCAGACGCCAAAAATGCGGATTTGACCGCGGAACCCACAACATAAATGCATAGTAAATATCTCAAAATCACTATTCACCTTTTGACCATGGCTTTTTTACCATTTTACCCATCTAGCTTTCTACACACTCTCTCTCTTCACTTTCAATCTCTCTCTCACTCACCCCCTTAGGCCGAACTCCCCTCTTCTCCCTCTCCTTCGCGCGCCGGCTGAGCACCACCAGCCACCGCCTCATGCCGTCGCTGCGCCGCTTGCCCTAGCCGCACCCCGCCGTGCCGCCGTGAGCTTTGCCGAAGCCCACCGAGCCTCGCCGAGCCGCCAACCGCCGCTGCCCAGCCGTCCCGTAGCCGCCGTAGCCCTGCCGGAGCCGCTGGTGCAGCCGCGCTGCCTCACCGTCGCCCTCTGCCCATCCTTCGAGCTCACCGTCGTCGTCGCGCAGCGATTCCAGCCGCTGTCCATCACGAGTTCGTCGTTGTCCGAGTGTCGTCAGAGTCCGCCATCGTCGTAGCCGTGTTCGTGACGTTGAACAGAGTCCTTTGAGCCGATCGTCGCCGTCGCCGCCTACCGCCGCCGCTCACCACCGATCACCGCCTATCGTCGCCGCCAGTCGTCGAGTGAGTTAACCCCTAATCCCTGATTAGGCCGTTAATTACACTTAGTAGTTAATTAGACAGTTACCGTAGTAGATTAGTTAGTTACCGCAGTTAAATTAGATAGTTACCGTGGTTAGGATAAAGTAACCGTGGTTAGGTTAAATAGTTACTATGGTTAGATATATGTTACCGTGGTAGAATAATTAATTACTATGGTTAGTTGAATTACCATGGTTAGATGAAATAGTTACCATGGTTAATTGGCTGCTTTACCGTGACTAGATCGGACTAGTTTATTAACTGTTGTGGAGATAAATAGTCTGTGCCTAGATATTTCTCTGGTATTAAATAATCGGTATCTGATCGCTGATTGAATTGGTTGCTGATTTGAATTGAGTGTTGATTGCGCGAATTCGCTGAATGATCACACTCGTGCCGAAATGCCATGTTTAATTGGAAATGAATATTCGCGTGAGCAATTGTGTATTTTGAGCATGAAAATAGTTGTTAGTCGAGTTTTGAGTATACTCGTGAATGTGACTGCATTGGGCTAATGTGAAGTAAAACTTTGGCTTGGTTGCCTGGTGTATATGTGTGGTCACACGATGGTCATTTGTCACCCTAACGTAATTGGAGACATGGGGCGGTACTCTTGATGGGTTCGTCGCCTGATATGTTTATGCCGGCGACGTACAGTCCGGAATCTCACGACTTATCGGTTGCACGACAGTTCATGCCGGCGACGTATAGTCCGGAATGCCACGACTGATCGGATGCCGGTCGCAGCTTGTGATGGGACGAAGTTCCTTATAGGAAATCCTAGTATGTCCGTCTCGAGGGTGCTATCGGTTGCCGTCGCCGGAATGGTGTGGGACGATGCTCGGTTCTGCCGGAAGAGTACTAGAAGTGAGGCTATACTATGGCGAGAGTGGAGTATCTATTGCATTAATAATCGAAACACGCATGTTGCATAGTGCCTGAGTGCCTGAATGGTTGTCGTGTGTTCTGGTTGTGTACCTTGACCTGTTGTGATTTATTGCTATGAGATATCTGCTCTGTGGCTCAAGGCAAGGTGAGTTGTATGTTATTATTTATTGGCCATTGGGCCGTGCCTTTATTTGGTAGCTAGAGTGTGGCGTGCTTCGCACGCTATTGATCTGTCATCGTTCTGTTGTTGCATTTTTAAGCTGCCTGAGTGAATCAACATCCTAATCAGACTTATGCATTGACTCATTGAAATTTATATCTCATTTATTGTAGTTAACCGTTTTACAGGTCCTTAAGTATGGTGGAGAGGCACGTGAGGTTCGGGGTACCCACCGATCAGTCCGCTCGTATCATTCGTCTTTTGGGTCCAAGTGAGGATCGGGTGTGGGAACAGTACGTGACGACTGTATGGGTGGATGAAGGGTTGGGCCACTTGGTGGCTTATCTCTTTAAAGCCCGGTTCATGCGTCACTGCGATGATCTCTACGGGCCGATCCGGGGATTTGAGGGACCCCCGTGTTAGACCCTGATCATCCGAGCTTGGGACCCGTTGGACTTCGATATGCCGGACGCAGAGGTGGAGGATCCCGAGTCTGATCCGGAGTCTGATCCAGAGGAGTACCCCTTCGGGCTTGGTGACGACGGTTAGTGAGCTGGCGCAGCTGTGGAGGTTTCTTTTTGTGGTAGCGTTTTGGTGGTAGTAGTTAGCCTCTAGACCTAACCTGGCATCTTTTTGTGGGTCATAGGAAACGGCCCTGAAGATGGGTTTGTAGATCGAATCGTTTCCCCTTGGGCTAACTGTATATAAATAAAATGGTTGTGTTGTTGTGGTTTGATATATCTTCTACTGTCTATCCCTGCATCTATTATTGTCTGGGGTTCTATGTTACTTCCGCATGCGTTTAATCAAAGATAAAAGTAATTGGGTCGATGACATGCTTGGGATGTTATCATTCTGATCTGACGTTTGGAAGGGTTGTCGCATGCCTGAGGGTCGGGGCGTAACACAAGCTGCCACGTGTCCATGTGCAGCTATCCTGTCCCCGGTTGTCCTGATTTTGCACATATTTGACTCGATAGAAGTCCATCCTAATGCATAGCGTTCCTAAAAATATTACCGAGCTCAGATAATAATCCTTTTCAATAATCAACACTAACTTAATACTGATCATCTTTTAAGCAGGTGGAGGTTTTGGGGGTATTACAAATACAACCTTGGATACCACACCTCGGGGGCCACCAACACCACTCGGCATCGGTAATCGAATGGGTGCCACTCAACTCGACCAAACACCATCAACATTATTAATAAGATGACATCAGCAAAATAAATCCTCTAGTATGTACGAGATTTCAAATCTTTGTTGAAGTAATAAGAATTTCATCATCTATTTCACTTTGAGTTTTTATAGCTTCTCGAAGTAGAGTTGATGACTATAAAAGCATTCATTGCCGCTAAGTCATCTGCAGCATCGGCAAGTCCCCAGGAGAATTCTTAGAACCCTAGCGTTTTCTGCAGGTCATTTTGGCGAGCCCACCGTGATCAGCCCTCGTACGGCTTGACTCTCGCTGTCACTACCGGTCGCCGTTTCCGTGCCTTACATGCATTGCATATAATTTTATTTTACAAATAAAAAAAAACCAAAAAGAGTTAATTACAATGACATTGCATTTCGAAATCATGTTTGGGGCATACATACTTTTTCTTAATTATTATTTTGCAGATATTGGGGAATTAATTTTAGTGAAGTTATGCTTTGCTTTGCATTTAGGTTAGCCCTATTTATTGCTTTGATTTATTGAGTGCTAAATTCTTCATTGTGCACCGCATGATCACTCTTGCATGTTAATGGTTTAGGCTCAAAATCAACCTAGATTGCCTGCATAAGTATTTTTGGAAATAAAGAGAAAATAAATAAAAGGGCAATAGATTAATCTAGCATAATTAAGTCCCCAAATCCATTGAATCTCTGATTCGCATGCTCCCACACTTTACTTGGGTTATTAATCGACCCGTAATAGGTTACTGGTGACTCTAGAATAAATTGGTTTGCATGTTAAAATTAATCTGAAAATTGCGATTGGTAGGGATTGGGCGAGTCTGAGCTCAGTGTAAGCTTAGTAATTCATTAGTTTTCCCTTGGATAGTTCACCTATGGGAAGGTCGTGACAGGTAGTAATAGTATTTTGGATTAAAACATTTGCATTAAGCTTGAGACGGGGGCATGGTCAGTTGTAAACATTTGGAAAATTGGGATTTGAACTGATTAAAACGGTAGTGGGTGGATTTTGGTAAAATTTTTCAAAAAAAAAGGGAGTGGTTTGTTGGAAAAGAGATAATGAGAATGGGTGAATATCGAAGTGTGATTATCAAACGCGGTCAAAGATAGAGTGGGTGGAGGATTTTGAAAAATAGTGCGGCAGGGTTAAGAAAAGGAAAGATTGGTCATGCGTTAAGTCCCATATGGGCATTTCCAATTAGGGCTTTACTAGTACAATAGTTTTGGAGTCTTTTCAAGAAGGGCTTTACTAACACAACAGTTTTTGGGTGAAGTTACAGCATGTTGTGGGCCACAAATTCTTGAAAGAGTGAACCCTACAACCGTTTCTAATTATTTGTTATTTTTTTTTATGGTAGAACATGCTGTTAATCTTATAGTGGATTACGGATAGTCACATAATCATTTTCTCTTGCAAAATTGTTAAAACAACAGTATGTTCGCTCATGCTAAAATAAGAAAGAAAGGGTTACAGTAAGATAGAGAAAAGAGGGCTGTAAATATAGAGAGCACGTGGAAAAGAAAGAGGATCAAAAGCAAGGGAAAATTTCAAAAAAGGGCATGAAGTGGACTTCATTTCAAATAAGGGCCTGAAGTGCTCAAATTATTTCAAAGAAGGGCTTAGCTAAGGGCATTTTTGTCCTTTACTTTTTTTGAATTTTTTTCTTTTTTTTTTTCGTTTTGTCTTTTTCCTTTCCTTTTCTTTTTTTATTTTTCTCCCCTCTCCTCCCCACCCCTCCCCAGGTCATCCCCGGCCTCAGGCCGCTCTACCTTGGGCAGTGTCGGGCTACCCTTGCTCGGGCTGACGCCGGCGAGGGTCGCCCTCGCCTGCCCAGGAGAGGGCTGCCCTTGCACCGACGAGGGTTATCCTTTGTCGTCTCCAACGGCAAGCCTGATGGGTCAGCTACCGTAACTGAATCTGCAGAGCAAGAGCTGCAGCTCAGCTTCTGCTCTAAAATTTTCCAAAGTTCCACTAGTATGGGTTGAGTAGGTAGACTAATACGATTCCATCTCGTTCAAAGGATGGGGCAGGGGTTGCTGTCGTAATCGCAATGACGGGGAAGACAAGGGTCATGAGAGCAGCCGAGGTGCAGACGCCGGCGAGGGCCACCCTCACCCTCGCCTGGGCTGGCGAGGCCATCCTCGCCTGACGCCGGACCGGGCGCCCATTAGAAGTCCAGCAACTCGTAAGCAAACGGGACGATCTCTTTGGAGCGGCATCGATCAAGGATTGGGTACAATATGAAGAACTGAAATTGGAGGAAGTAGATGAATGGCCTACCCAGTCTTTTCAACAGAGTTGGGCTTTAGAATTCTCCCTGTGACCCAGCAAACATATTCCAACCTTTTCGTTCTCATTTTGTCCCGTTAACGAATAATTCTATAGTCACTTTTATGTAGGAACTGGAAGACGCAGGTCGGGCACTCGTTGAGGAGATGAGAAATGGAGAAGGAGATATCTGGGGCGGCGGACTCACCGGCAGCCTCCCCAAGCATCTGCTAGATATGGCCTTCGACTTGGAAACCGAGTGGCCGCCGAGGCCTGGGTTGGAGTCATTGCGGCCGGGTACGGAGGCCGTTGACAAAGGCGAAGGCGAGGCCAGGTGTCGGATCTAGCGATGGACAGGGAGGGAAGATGAAAATGAAAAAGAAAAAAGAAGAAAAAGGAAAGGGAAAACATAACAAAAAAGGCAAAAAAAAGTAAAAAATTAAAAGTAAAAAATACCCTTCAGCTAGGCCCTTTTTTGAGACAATTTGAGCAATTCAGGCTTTTATTTGAAACAAAGTCCACATAAGGCCCTTATTTGAGAAAATGAACCCACTTTATGCCCTTATTTGAAATTTTCCCCAAAAGCAGTAATCTCCTTCATTATTACTGTGTGCATTGCCGCGCCTCACGCATTCAAATCGATGACAAAGCTGCTGTCCTACCTCGTATGTTGTTGTCGAACTCTGCCATCAAGAGTTACTTGTTGCTCTGTTTCCTCACTCGACGTACTCAGGGAGTTCAACGGTTGCAGCTCAGCCTCTTGCATTTGGGCGACAGTCTAGGCGAATTGCGGCTGTGTTTTTATCTTCTCGACGAGTTCCTCGAGTTCTCAGCTAAATTTTGCGGGCTTTCTGGCAAGCGATTGACACAAAAATAGTAATCCCTCTTGTATCTAGCAATATCACTTACATGGGGTGAATATATGATTGTAATTGAATTTGACTAGAAATTGCGAAATTAAAAGAATCAAGTCAAATATCATAGAAAATCTGATTTTTAGCTGACATGTAGGTATACAGGTAAAAACTTAAGATTTGAGTTTCTGATCGCGACGGAACCCATTTCTTGCCCAAAAAGTGTCATTTAGTTTTATAGTCTGCATTAACATCTCATTTGCATTGCATTTGCACTTAAATTTCTTCAAAATAAAAGACGTTGACTTTTGAGTTGACTTTTACAATCGATTTTGACCAAATTGTCAACCCATGGTCGAAAAAATTATTTTTGCACCAAAACCTTACTCATAGCGCCAGTTGCACTTTTACATTTGAAATTAACGAAAAATTCAAAGTTTGACCCGTCAATTGACTCTTTTGGCCAAAAATCAACCCGAGTCAACCCTTTGACCAAAAAAATTGAAAATATCCAAAATCTTAAAATGACTTTATTTTACCTTTAATTTCACTTTGGCATTAAAAATTTTCCAAAAATCAATTAGGAAATGACTTTTCCCCAATTGAGAAATCTCACTTCCTAATGTCCAAAAATCAAACTACTTCTTCTTTTTGTCATTTTTCAGGTGAATTTCCTTTACGACATTCGATCTAAGAACCATCCCGCATCCAATTTGAGCGCCAATTTCGACATTCACCAAAATAGCTGAAAAACCCTAGTTTGAGCCCGTTACGGTCGAAAAATCGAGTCTTAATGATTTGTGAGGCGACACTTCATCCCCATACAATCAGTCTGATAGAACCCAAATCCGACATCGATTTTGACAAGTTAGTTCGATTGCTTGGCCAATTAGATTGGATTAGGGAATGACGACTCACAAAATTAATGACAATTAAAACTATTCAGATAGTTACTAATGATATTATCAATTTATTTTTGGTGGCCGAGTAAATTGATCCCAGGTACACTTACACGACACCGCAGGCGGACGACAAGAACATGATGCTTTCAGCTCTCGACGCCTTGAGAAGGGATGCGCGAGCTAGCTCAAATAGCAATCTGATTCGGAACTTTCAGCTCTCGACGCCTTGAGAAGGGATGCGCGAGCTAGCTCAGATAGCAATCAGATTCGGAATTAATTGTTACGTAGGAGAAATCTTCCGCTGTGTAATCTAGGATCGGTTGTACTCTGTTGGTCTCAATAAGTCCGCGAAATGTTTATGGAGAGGAAATTTGGATACTCTTTTGTTTTCATTACTGTTTCTATCTTTTCTCACTTCATTTCCATCAAAAGGGAAAGGTCAAGGAGCCGGAGGAACGTAGCCTTGACCTAGTCAAATATACTCGCATAAAATTTCTACCTTTACCTGTCGTGCAAAAATATACTCATCTAAAATGAAGGGAAAATGTCTAGGACATATGACTATGAAATCAAATCAAGCTTCCATGGTCCACCAACGTATCATTGGAAGCGGCTGATTACGAAAAAAGTCCAACGGCTCCAAACGAAATGTGATAAGAGGGACGGCATAAAATGTACTCGTAGAAAATAAGACACTCACAAATTCCTAATTTGACGAGACAAACGTGCTGAACTGCTGCCAAAAGCAAAGAACTTCACTGTCTATTACATTCTCCGGAGAAGAAAATATACGTAAAAATATACGTAAAAAGAGTGGAGAAACCTATGAGAAGCATACTTTTCTTGGACGGAGCCATTGTATAAACAGCAATACCGGACGGGTAGTAGTAACCAGAAAAGGAGGTAAGGGACAACATGGCTTCGTTCCACAAGATTGGAACTGCGCTAATTACCCTCCTTTGGTCATGCAACGTTGCAAAATCTTATCCAGATGTAAGAGTGGACTCCGTGCTTTGCAGCACTTACACGAACACGAACGCTAAGGACAATGAATCGATCGATCTTCTCCTTCAAAATCTAGTCGACAACACGTCAAGTGTCGACATGGATTATTGTACTGAGGGCGATTTATTGGGCAGCCACAGCTGGTTTGCCCACGGAGCATGTGCGGGGCCCCTTCATGAGGATTGTAACGCGTGCTTAGGCGTAGCCAAGCAAGTGATCCAGGAAAGCTGTCCCCAACGCCTGGGCGCCCAAGTTCAACTTAAAGACTGTAGAATGAGGTATGAGATTTATAAATTCGAGGAATGATAAGTTTTGCGCATGTTCATAAGGTGAGAGTTGCGTTATATACGAATACGCATCCGAGTATGGTCAAAATAATAGCAATAATCTGTCGTGGTCATACGAATTGTTCTTGAGAAGCTTCATGTAGCGAATTATTCGAGGGGCAATTTACGATCTCTTGTTCTTCTCAATCTATGATGTCTAATAAAAGTGATCTCAACTTGCTTAGTTTCTCGTGCAATGGATTTTTATGTACAAACAGCTATAGTTTATTTACGAATGTTGAGTTAGTTAAAAAGAATGTCTCACTTTTCTGTGTATGTCAAGGGCACAAGCGCCGAGACCCGTCTACATTGAGGTCTATAAAACACATTGCAAGCCTATTAACCAGTTAAAGAATTTGAACAAATCACCTACGATTCCTAACCTGAAATCCTCGATTCTAGTCATGGCCACGGGCCGGTTTGGGCCCCGAACTGGCCCGTTGATCGGGCCGGCGGTTCCGAACCGGAATCGGCCCGTGGCATGCGGGCCAAGTTCCGGTTCTCCCAGATCATGAATCGGCCCGGAAACTGGCGAAGCGTGAAAAAAAAGGTCATAAAAAAAAAATACGAACCAGCTTTCCTAATTTGACCTCCCTCATGTGCGTCCCATATGTGAAATTTCGGCTACTATGGACTTGGCCGAATTTTGTATTCTCTCGGGCTTTTAGTCCAGATAATCCAACTTAGCTCAGAGCATCTTTGCTTAACTCTGTTAATTTATATTGCACCTTATGTGGACTCATTACTACTAAATAACAATGCTCCTGATATGCAAATGTAATATAACAATATTTTTATGGGAGCTGCTAGCCTGACAGTCTGACAGTACTGTCAGTTATTTCTGACCACACGATCTCCTAATCAATGAGTGCTTTATGTAAAATACGCGGTGATGGTATGTGAATCTACGATTGAGATTGTACCATTCATGATAGTACTATTATAAAAGCATTTCCCTATTTTTATTTAGGTGTCAGAGTCGATCCCCAATTTTTCTATGCAATGAATGGAGTCGCCAAAATTTAGGTGTCAACAATTGGTACAGTTATGATGGCAATCGCAAGAGATTTATCGGATTTTGTACTTATGTTATTCAAAGCTCTCTAACTAAACTGTATGCCGCGAGGTACAGACTAAACTCTCGTGCCAAGGTATACAAAATAGCTTCACGTAACCTTAGCCGCCCGTTAAGAGAGAGTACCAACAATTCTGCGCCTGAATATTCTGTGAGTCCTCTTTTCAATCATTCACATCAAAGTAACATTTTGACTCTGATTCTAGATTCAATGCCGAGGATAACAGGGGCGGCATTTTAGATACTCCTATAAGGTAAGACAACGAGAACATCTTAATTTGATCTACACCAGATTTTGAACTTTTGTTCATGCATTGTCGAATATTGATTACTCCTGGAAGTGAAGTTGGTAAATGGTAGAATCAACGGAGAAATTCATGTAAAAGAGCGGTGAAACCTGTAAACGTAATTCATCTTAGAAACGCGGCTATGGCTCTTATATAAGAAAGCAAAGAACCGACTAAGGATGAGTAACAAGATAAGGAGACAGAGACACACATGGGTTCAGTCCCCAGGATCGCAACTGTAGTAATTCTGCTCCTCCTTGCGGGCAATGGCATAGAGGGCGATCCCGACACATCTGTGGTGTACAAAACTTGGAACGGAAATAGTGGAAGCTTCGCGTACATGGACATTGTCCAGGATGTCCTTGATGATTTAAACGACCAGACACCAAAGTCCGGCTACGATTACACTGATGAGAGGCACCAAGTCTTTACGGATACTTGCTACGGCCACGGAAAGTGCAATGGGGTACTCTCTCACCAGGATTGCCATCAATACTTGCTTACCGCTAGTAATATGCTATGAGACACATGCGATTGGAGCATTGGCGCACAAGTTCAACTTGTCGATTGTAGAATTCGGTACGAAAACTATGACATCAGTGAAAACTAGCAAGCGCAATGAGACATTCATCTCAGAATTGGCAAAATTATGGCGAAATCTATCATACTAGATAACTTGAAAGGTAAGCAAGATGATAATTTATGGGCCTTTCTCCGTCTACTTCAGGTTTTGAGCTTCAGATGTGTGTTATGGGCCTCGTGGACTTTCAGGCTTATGTCATTTCGTTTCGTTGGCCTTTTGGCCATTTACTTTTCTATTGTACTACGTACCTATGCATGTTGTGTACTCGATTCACTACGAATAAAATCTCATACTCTCAACCCTTTCTGCAAAAGTTAATCTCTGTCACTGATAGGCGAAACTACAATAATTGTCGTTATTAAGTGTTTTTTGAGAAAATCATAAATGTGTATTTTTAACTTGTGCAATCTACGTATTGGGACAGACATATTATCGCCTATCGTGTGAAATCCATTAATTGCTGATCGATGTTAATAGTCGAGCTACAAAGACGTCACATGACCACATAAAAAATATCAAAGAATAAGAAAAGAGAAAGATACAACCTTGGATACCACCCCATCGGGGGTGACCAACACCACTCAGCATCAGTGATTGAACGGGTGTCGCTCAACTCGACCAAAGACCACTCAGCATTATTAATAAGATTACATAAGCAAAATAAATCATCTAGTACTTATGAGATTTCAAATTTTTGTTGAAGTAATGAGAATTTCATCATCTATTTCACTTGAGTTTTTATAGCTTCTCGAAGCAGAGTTGATGACGATAAAAGCATTCCTTTTTATATGAACATTGCCTGACGCAACAACATCACAGAAGAGTAACCAGAAAAGGAAGCCCAAGACACACAGGGCTTCATTTTCAACGTTTTACCGTTACAGAAATTTCATTCCACTATATGTGCATTATTATAAAAGAATTTACAGATCAAAGAATTACTATACAAAATTTGCAATGGATACATATGATACAAAAATGGAATTTAAGACATTTTAAGCACACCTACCAAAATACCTAATGAAAAATTAACATACCTCACTGAGGCATATCATTGTAATCAACTCAGCTCAGCTCACTCGTGCGTATTACTACTTATATGTGTTGACAACTATATTTTGGCAACCCCTTTATTCGTTCATTTGCATATGAATCCCTTTCATGCTCATGTCACGTCGAGGTACTGCAGAGGAAAAAAATTGCAAAATCTGATCCGAAAATGAGGGATCATACTCGACCCCTGAACAAAAATATCGATGTAGCATTGTTTACAATCTGCATTCTTTTCGGTATATCTTTACATTTAGGTATTGTTGACACCTAAATCTTGACGACCCATTTAGTTATTGATTGGATAAAAACTAGGAATCGACCCCATCTGTCGCGACCCGAAGATTAGAGCTAATGGACTGCTAAGGCCTCGTTTTTTCGAAAACGGGCTTGGCGCGAGCCCTCCCAGGCCCATACCAAATCGCAACGGGAGTTTTCATTTCGATTATCGATCAAGTTCGACCTTAGTGAGGTCGGGTGGCATGTGCAATATGTGCATGCAAAAGGAGTCACCACAGGTCATTTTTGGAAGGTTGACTAGATACCTCATCGAGCGGTTGAGAGAATTCGTTCGATTCTGCGGAACCAGAGAATATGGGTTCGGGGACTTGGTTACGCCGATATTTCTACCAACGCTCTTTCGATACCTAACGTCGAGTGATTTTTCTAACCATGATTTCATGCATGCACAATTCTCAGGCGAGGTAAGTCTAGATCTAGGTTTCATGCTGGTCAGGAAAACTAATCCTATCAATCAAACCAATAAAGTAAGTGCGCAACGAAGGCTGCAAATAAAACATATCAAGATAAGTCATGGCATCTCTAGTAAAGCCCTAAGCCCTAAAGGCTTAGAGAAAGTGTGACTAAGGTTTGGGGTCAGTCTGAGAAAGATTGGAGATGATCTGCCGAAGGATAAAATCGTCATTTTTTGGAAGGATCGAGGATCAAAATACTCGAAAATAGGTTTGGCCAGTTGATTGTGGCCATTTCCTATTTTTCAGGATTTTTTTTTTTTTGGAATTTTGGGAATTTTTCCTATTTTTTATGATTTTTTTAATCATTTTAATCATTTTCCAATTTTTTTTTATGATTGTTTATATTTTTCGCTTTTTTTTAAATCCAGACTGGGTTGACCCGACCCGCACCTCGTGGGTGCCCGGCCCGAACCATAAGGGTTCTGAGTTGGCCTAAACGACGCCGTTTTAGGTAAATTCTTTTTGAATTTTTTGAAATTTTGCTCAACCAACGAAGCATTTTGTCGGGAAAATATCTCAGCCCTTGAACACAATTAGTGAAAACCAAATATGCCACACAAAACTAGGAAGGAAGATATTTCCAAAACAGTCGACGGCTCGGGAAAAACTTGACCGAGCGCTTCGTAACGACGTCACGAATATGCCCACTTTGTGGTCAACACTTAAAAAATTTGCAACCTCTAGCATAACAGCTCACTGAGGTATTTTCGAATGTGAATATCTTAATGGTCAAATCAAAGTGAGGGAAACTAATTATACCAGATGAAACTAGGTATAATCAGGTTCCAAAATAACCAACGGCCCAGGAAATGGTCAATCGAGCACATCGGAATGGTGTCGGGAAGGAGGCTAATCACGAGCCCAACACTCGGCCAAAAATCCAGGCCTCACTTTGCAGTTCACCGAGGCATTTTCAAGAGTGAATATTTCAATGATCCGACACAACTAACAAGAAAACCATATACCAACGAGAATAACTACATACGAGGAACACCACCAAACAAGAATGACTCTTAAAACATGCAAAAACAGATAGAAAATCATCTCGAAAGTCGGGGGTTTGCATTGTTCTCAGCCACGATCAGACTAACAGGGGGTATTCCCGATACCATATCTCGCTCCACAAGCACAACCTAGAACAAAAACGCACATACACACATTATCCTTTGTATAGAGAACACAAAGAACCTAAGAATGACCAAAAATGATTTCGGGAATGCAATGAAAAAGGGGCTCGAAGTAGGGGGGTTTGAACTGTTCTACAACCAACACTACGAAAAATTTTCAGGCTTGAAGCAACCACTTCACATGGCATATTGTAGATTATTTTTCTTGCTCTCCGATCATCACCAATGAGAAAAACATACACTGACACGAAGATCTACATGATAGGAATAGACTCAACCAAAAAAGACCCAAAAATCATGTAAAACGAGGGAGAAAAACGACCCCAAAGTAGGGGTTTCGAACTGTTTTAAGCATAAACAGAGCACAAATCAGAACAACGGGATATATTCCTGACCCCGTAACTTCTTCCACAAATTGAACCAAGAGCAAATAATCATACCGAAGGATTCTACTACATGCAGGGAACACAACAAACCTAAAAACGGTGAAAAATAACCACGGGAAGACAATGAAAATTGAGTGTAAAGTGAACGGTTTGAACTGTTCCCAACACTTACATAGAAATTTGCATCTCAGATCAAACAAACAGAGCCACTTCTGACCCCATAACTTTTCCCACGAATTGAACCAATGGCAAATAAGCATACCGAAGCATTCTACTACATGGAGGGAACACAACGAACTCAAAAACGGTAGAAAATAACTACGGGAAGGCAATGAAAATCTAACGCAAATTGGGCGATTTGGACTACCCAAGACATTTTGTCAAATATTTGGCATGTAGGGGAAAAAAACACAAACCGAGGGCTCTACGAATGACACCGAACCATACAAACACTTGAATAGGACCAAATAAGCTTATAACAATGCATGAGAGTAGTTGGTTTGGCTCCGTTCGACCCGAAAGTCGAACGGAGCCAAACTCGGCTCAAAACCGAGCAAAAACAGGGGATGCTCAAGCAAACCTGTTCGGGGCACAAAACAGCGACAGCGGCGGTCGGCAGCGCTTGAGCAGTGATCTAAGGAGGTCTATGGACGATGATGGAGCTTCGCCGGGGCTTTTGGCCGCTCAAAAACTCTCCTCTCTCTTGGTTTTTCTCCCCTCTCCTTCTCGGTTATCCCCCCTCTCTCTCTCTCTCTCTCCTGAAAATCCTCAAGAACCCCCACTACCCAACGACCCCTCTCTCCGTCTTATATTCTCCTTTGGAATTCTCCCCCCCCCCCCCCCCCCCCGTACGAGCTCTGTTTTCCTTCGGTTCCCGTCACAGACTCCTCCCTGTCTCCTCTTTCTCGTGAACTTTCTTTTTTTTTTTTCTTTCCTTCTGAGTGCTCTCAATGTTCTCTGGCTTTTGGGTTCTTAGGTAGATGAAGATGGTGGGTGATGGTGAGGGAAACCGGGAGCTCGTGAAGATCGGAGAGGCTCCTCTGTCCTTGGTCTCTTCAACCTTTTTTTTTTTTTCCAAAAGGGAATGAAAGAGAGCCCTTTTTTCTTTCCCCGCCCTCGAGCTCTCTCCCTCCTCTGACGCCTTTATCCCCCCCCCCTCTCTCTCTCTCTCTCTCTCCTCGATTTCCTTAAACTTTTTGCCAGCCAACCTTTTTTTTGTCCTTTTTGTACGCTCGTTCCAAGAATTTGTTACGCCAGCTCCCCCTCCGTTTTGTCTTTTTCCTCTTCTTTTGTCTTTTGTGAGAAGGTTCTAGAGTAGGGTTTATATATATATCCATATGCGAAATTTTTACTTTTCTAAGAGGTGGATGATTAGACTAAATGATTTGTCCATCATCTAATTTTCATTTATATTGTTTTTCCAAAAAAAATATTTCTTTTAAATTTAGGAAATAGTTTTCAAGCCAATCAAAGAAGAATATATGATCTCCAAGTTGTTGCATGAATTCATAATATTTTTCTTTAATTTGTTTAACTTGATCTTTGAAATTATCAAAAAACCAATTTCTAATTTCCAAATTCTTTTCAGAATAAAATTCTTCATTTAGAAGAGCTTTATTGGGTTCAAAATCTTTTTCAAGAGTATAAATTTCTAGGTCATCATTTTCCATTTGAGAAGGAGTGGTTCAGGGGATTCAGAATCCTGTCTCTCTTGCTGATAAACAGGTCTGGAAATCCCAGAGCTAGTGTCGACTCCACTAAGGTTGGTTAGTGGATGAGCACTAGGACGTATTAAAACTGGCTTTTGAGTACTACCTTGGCTACTACATAGTATAGTAATAACCGGAGGTAACTCAGGGTGAAGATCAACTTATCTTCAGGATGAGAAACTATGAAAAGAAGGTTGAGACCTAATATCAAAAGACCTTCTTGGGAATGGTATTGTTATTCTTCCCTTAGGGTGTATGTTATTGGTAGGCTTAGTATTTTAAACAACTGGTTGCGAAACTTCTTGGTGTTCAATTCCCATTGTTCAGGAAGAGTTACCTGATTCCAGTTGATAGATTTGGGAATCATGGTATTTGACCTAGAAATATCAGTTTGGAGAAATAAGGTTTCTCCTTTTGGACTTATTTTGAAAACTTTGTTACCAAATATAGAAAGCATGGCCTTATAATGTACTTTATAAACAAGGGCTATTGTAAAGGAACCTTCAACAATATGGTAATTATGAGTTTGAATCTGCAAAACAAGAAAGTTAAGGATATTTTTTATCCTTAAGAGATATAGAAAGATTTGGAGAACAATCAAAATGGATTGGGCCTCTGTAGAGACTTGTCTCTACAATGCTGAGGATAGATTCTTCATATTTTAAAAGGCGAGAATCTCTTAAAACCAAGAGTATTGAAGTATTCAATCCTTCCTTGGTTAAGGGTTTGATTCCAACCTGGACCATTCCTATGTGTATATAATTAAACTTTTTTTTTTAATGTTTTTTCAAAGATTCTGCATTTAAAAGTTTGATAGATGTATAGGAAGATGAAAGAGGAACATCTCTTTCTTCTGTAGAAATTATGTAATCTGATTTTTTAAACATTTTAAAAGAGTATTGTTCATAAATTTGATTATACTTGACCTTTGGAATTTTCCAATTATCATTAAATTTATTAAAATCTTATATGGTTATTTCTTCTCTCAAAATAGGGCCTCGATCATGAGACATCTCAGATATAGAACTGTTAGAAGATGAATCTGTTCTTCTTAAAAAGTTCATTTTCAAGAAACTAACTTCTATTCAATCAATTTCCCTACCACCGACGTGCTGACCAACGGATTCACTGCCTTCTCGGACTTACGACCGGGACCACACTCGGAAAAAGGGGAAATCGTAGTGAACAAAAATCAGATCTCAAAAACGTTCCTAAAGAGAATCACAAATCCTTCCCTATTGGCTTTGATACCATAAAGCACGTAGGATCGGAGGAGACAGATAATTATCCCACCAACCTTTTAATTAACCGGGTTGGTGGGATAATTATCTTTCTGATGAACAGAGAGATTCTATTCTAAAAGCAGTTAAAGTCGATAATAATGGTCAAAAGGACCTTTTTTCTTATGAAATTTGCCTTTTTGGAATTTGGTATTGGATTTATTAAACTTTCTTTCTTTTGTTGGATGATTGGTTACAATCAGGTCGGAGAAGAACTCTTTATAGAAAGATATCTTTATACTCTCGAAATTCTCTCAAAGACTTACAAACCATATTAGAAAGTAAATCTTGATTTTAATCTCGAATTATTGAAGGATCTCCTATGAAATGTTGTGATATCGAATATATTAGAGTGCTAACATATTATCTTTTGTGGCTTTTGGAGGAGAGGATGCTGACAGGTTGTTAACAGTCTTTGAAGGGGTTATAGATTATGATTATGGTCAACCTGTCCAAGATGCTGTTAGCACTCTAATGTATTCAATATCACAACATTTCGTAGGAGATCCTTCAATAATTCAAGATCAAAACCAAGATTTACTTTCTAATATGGTTAATATAAATGGAAATTAGATAATGGACAAATCATTGAGTCTAATCATCCACCTCTTAGAAAAGTAAAAAATTCTCATAGGGATTCTGAAATCATTGCCTCACTTTTTAAAGTACCCTATGAGTTTGAAGATAAAGGGATCCAAAAGATAATTGAACAAAACAATTTTACAAATCAATTTATTATTATTATTTTTTGGTAAGGTAAGTAATACAAATCAATTTGTTCATACTATCGGAACCCAATTAGATAGAATTTGTGACATTCTAAATTCCGACCCCATTTCGAAGTTTATGAATGAATAAAATGAGTATCGATGTATTTCAGTAATCTCGCTCAGAATTGATCTCTCTAGAGTCGACTGACCAAAGGGAATGGCTAAATAGGATATAGGTATGTGGACTAAAGAACTCGATCGCGGGCCGGTACCCTGACTATAAGGATTGTCGATGGTATATTTTGGACCATCACTGGCCGATCTAAGATTAGTGTCAGAATGATTTGCTAGTATTATGCAATTGGTTCGCGGGTGGTTCCGCTAGACCATAGCATAATTTGTGAATAACCCTGAACTGATTTCTAACGATCGTGTCTTTTGGGACTAACAAGTACCCCCACAATTATATGACAACCAAGGTCGCCGTGGTTCGAATAATTCTTGAACGTGACAATAATTACGGGTCGATACGCGTAACTCCTAAGAGCCGCCCGTCAGTCTGAGATGTGCTGAATTTGCGACCGGTCAATTTTGAGTGCGAAGTGGACTTCGAAATTAGAGGCTGGATATTTAAGGATTCCAATGTCAATAAATTGGACGTCGTCTCATCGAGGACAGTAAAGATTGTGTAGCGCTCCGCATGATTTAGAAAAGTGAAATTGGGACTGCGAAGTGGAAATTACATTTTTGCCCTCGAGAAATTGTTAAGCCTTTGAAATTAGATAAGGGCATTTTGGTCATTCAACCTTCACCCTCTAAACCAAAAATATCCAAGGGTAGTATGGTCCAAAGAGCTCTTGCAAGAAGCCAATTGCCCCATGTGCTCTTATGAACCCCATTTTTCCCATTTTTCCCATTAACCACTACTACTGTTCCTACACTATTCACTACTATTCATGAAAGAAACCAACTCCCACTATCTTTCTTCTTGAAAATTGGACTCTCTCTCTCCCTCACTCCCTCCTCTTCTTCAACCGATCACCATATTCCTCCCTCACTCTTTCATATTTGCTCACCCTCTCAAACTCTCACACTCTCACTCTCGGTTTTTTCTCCCTCTTTCGGCGAGCAAGGAAGCCGCCACCACCACCTCTTTCGTCCATGAGCTGCAGCCACCACCGAGGCACCACGCCGCCGCCGGACCACCTTCTCTTCCTCTTGAACCGCCTGTAGAGCAGCAAGCTTGGAGGGCCGTTTTGCCGGTTTACTCAGCCATTGTTAGAGGTGAGATGCTCTAGTTCTTGCCTTAGTTTGATAAGGGACCTTAGGTAGTGTTTGTAGAGGGATTTCATGAAGGTTTCATGGACTGAAACTTGATATTTCTTTCTCGGACCGAATCAGCCCCGCTGCACACAGATCTGGTTGCGCGAAGTTGCAGCCCTTCCGTCGGCTTTTCTTCATAAAAAATAGTGGTAAGTGACTCCTAATCTTACCTTAGGATTATGGGGTACTAATGAGCTTGATTAGAAATGATTTAGTTTGATTTTGGGGGCTATTTTGGGCATGCAGAAGGGAAAAACGAGATCTGATATGGGGGTTAAATGATGCTTGGTGGGTGTTAGAATGTGATATGTGTGTGGCATGGCTGAATTGGGATGATAGGTTTGACCTAAAGTGATTGCTAGGTGCCGAGTGATAAATCTTTGGCAAATGAGCTTGATTTATGTCAATGTGGTGCGTTGGTGGTCTCGATTAATTTGCTACTATGATATGCTTGGAAAAATCATCAAACGTTGCCAATTGGAACCCTTAAAGTGTTCGGCTATGTGTGGGGAATGTGAATTGAATTGTGGAATTTACGCCGGGACCAATGTGAATTTCGATTAGGCTAATTGAGGGCTAGTTTTGTGGCATCACAATGGGGGCTGAATTTTAGTGTGAATCGGGCATAGTATGATGATTTGGAAGTGAAAGGTGGGCTCTTGAAAGGTTGTGATGCGATCGGCTATTGATTGAGTTGCGCAAACCAATTGTTGGGAATTTGGCTATATTTTATTATACTCGATCATGAAGTGTAAAATGTGAGTCGACTGAGTTGTGGACACTTCTGAGTCCGAGTCGGAGATAGAGTCCTCTGTCGGCGAGTCTGACCCTTAGGCGTAGTATGTTGGGTGCTTAGAGGGTAGTTCCCCTTTTGATTTGTATTGTCTTCGTCAAACCTTCTAGTATGTTGTCTAGTCTTGGGCGTTGTATGACATTATGTATTTTGTTATGTGATTTCATTTCCTTAGTCATCTTGTCGTTTTAAATTGTCTGGAGTTTGTCGTTGCTTCCGCATATGTATTTCATTTTCGCATTCGCGTATTGGCTGTTGGATCCTGGGATTATTATTAAGTAACGGTATGATAGGGATGTTGGCGCGCTCGAAGAACACGGGGCGTGACAGAATTGAATCTTCCATTTCAATAGCTTCCACTTCCACTCAGATAATTCAACAGGATACTAAAACTTATTCTTCAAAAACCTTTGTAATTGGGCTTTGTCTCTCAATTCATCTGGAAATTTATTCGCAAATTGAATGGATCTTTCAATTGGAATAATTCGAATGAAGCTACAATGGCATATCAGAAAGCCGCTACAGTAAACAGTAAAAAGTTGCTACAGTGTATAGTGATTTTCTACAGTGTACAATGTACAGTGTTTCTCAAAATAGAAATACTTAGAAGGAAAAAGTCTTGCATAAGTTCCAACCTTCAAAATCTTCTTTTCAATATGATGAGCCTTATAATCTCAATGAAATTTTAAATAGAGGAAAGAAAGTCCAAACCAGACCGACCAATATCAATGATATTCATTTATTTTGTTGGGATGGTGGAACGGAAATTGATTGAATAAAAGTTAGTTTCTTGAAAATGAACTTTTTAAGAAGAATAGATTTGGTGGTTTGATCTTTTCTATTCTTTAAATTCTGCAATTTACTTTCATATACCCCAAAATCGGAAGGCCAAGCCTCCTACTATTGGTTTGTATTTTTCAATACATGTTATTTCTGCTTTTGATTAGTGTATACCTTTTACATTTCATAATAGAACTTGTACTTGAATTTATAGATTATTTTGATTTTCAGTTAGACATTTCTGTTACTGAACTCTTCTCTTCATACTTTAATAAGAAAAGACGATTTCAATAGATCTCATTTAATTTCTTTCTATACGTTATCTCTCTCTCTCTTACTAGTCTCCCCAGATCCTGCGTGCTTTATGGTATCAGAGCCAATGGGGAAGGATTTGTGATTCTTTCTAGGAACATTTTTGAGATCTGATTTTTGTTCACTGCGATTTCCCCTTTTTCCGAGTGTGGTCCCGGTCGTAAGTCCGAGAAGGCAGTGAATCCGTTGGTCAGCACGTCGGTGGTAGGGAAATTGATTGAATAAAAGTTAGTTTCTTGAAAATGAACTTTTTAAGAAGAACATATTCATCTTCTAACAGTTCTATATCTGAGATGTCACATGATTGAGGCCCTATTTTGAGAGAAGAAATAATCATAGAAGATTTTAATAAATCTATTGATAATTGGAAAATTCCAAAGATCGAGTATAATCAAATTTATGAACAACACTCTTTTAAAATGTTTAAAAGATCAGATTACATAATTTCTACAGAAGAAAGAGATGTTCCTCTTTCATCTTCCTGTACATCTATCCAACTTTCAAATGCAGAATCTTTGAAAAAACATAAACAAAAGTTTAATTATATACACATAGGAATGGTCCAGGTTGGAATCAAACCCTTAACCAAGGAAGGATTGAATACTTCAATACTCTTGGTTTTAAGAGATTCTCGCCTTTTAAAATATGAAGAATCTACCCTCAGCACTGTAGAGACAAGTCTCTACAGAGGCCCAATCCATTTTGATTGTTCTCCAAATCTTTCTATATCTCTTAAGGATAAAAATATCCTTAACTCTCTTGTTTTGCAGATTCAAACTCATAATTACCATATTGCTGAAGGTTCCATTCCAATAGCCCTTGTTTATAAAGTACATTATAAGGTCATGCTTTCTATATTTGGTAACAAAGTTTTCAAAATAAGTCCGAAAGGAGAAACCTTATTTCTCCAAACTGATATTTCTAGGTCAAATACCATGATTCCCAAATCTATCAACTGGAATCAGGTAACTCTTCCTGAACAATGGGAAATTGAACACCAAGAAGTTCCCAACCAGTTGTTCAAAATACTGAGCCTACCAATATCATACAACACCCTGAGGGAAGAGTGACAATACAATTCCCAAGAAGGTCTTTTGATATTAGGTCTCAACCTTCTTTTCATAGTTTCTCATCCCGAAGATCAGTTGATCTTCACCCTGAGTTACCTCCGGTTATTACTATACCAAGTAGTAGCCAAGGTAGTACTCAAAATCCAGTTTTAATACATCCTAGTGCTCCTCCACTAACCAACCTTAGTGGAATCGACACTAGCTCTGGGATTTCCAGACCTGTTTATCAGCAAGAGAGATAGGATTCTGAATCTCCTGAACCCACTCCTTCTCAAATGGAAAATGATGACCTAGAAATTTATACTCTTCAAAAAGATTTTGAACCCAATAAGGCTCTTCTAAATGAAGAATTTTATTCTGAAAAGAATTTGGAAATTAGAAATTGGTTTTTTTGATAATTTCAAAGATCAAGCTAAACAAATTAAAGAAAAATATTCTGAATCCATGCAACAGCTTAGAGATCATATATTGTTCTTTGATTGGCTTGAAAACTATTTCCTAAATTCAAAAGAAATATTTGTTTTGGAAAAACAATATAAATGGAAATTAGATAATGGACAAATCATTGAGTCTAATCATCCACCTCTTAGAAAAGTAAAAATTTATCGTAGGGATTCTGAAATCATTGCCTCACCTTTTAAAGTACCCTCTGAGTCTGAAGATAAAGGGATCCAAAACATAATTGAACAAAACAATTTTACAAATTAATTTGTTCATACTATCGGAACCCAATTAGATAGAATTGAATCTTCCATTTCAATAGCTTCCACTTCTACTCAGATAATTCAACAGGATACTAAAAGTTTTTCTTTAAAAGGTCCTCATTTTAAGACTTTTGAAATGCCCAAGGCTTTTAGCAATGAATTTGTTAAAATCTTTAGTTGAAAAGAAAAGAGAAATAAAGCTTGGAAAACAAAAGCCTCTTGTTTTAGAAACTCCAAAAGTTGAAAAGCCTTTAGTAATTGAAAGTCACTTGCATATTCTAGAAAAAGAAGATTCTGAACCAGAATTAAATAAGATAACTTGGAAAGAACCTTAAAAATTATATTACTCGAGGGCAACACCTCCAAATTTAGTTTTAGAAGAATCTTTTCAACGTGTTCAAAATAGATACCCTTCTAATGCAATCTATGAATGGAGCATAGATGGTGTTTCTGAACAAAATATAATAAATATTTTGAATCAAATGGTAATGCTTGCTACTACGTACAAGACATCACCAGACACAACTGAAGAGCAAACATCATATCTTCTAATTGCTGGTTTTACTGGTCGATTAAAAGGTTGGTAGGATAATTATCTTTCTGATGATTAAAGAGATTCTATTCTAAAAGCAGTTAAAGTCGATGATAATGGTCAAACAATTTTTTATGTTTATGGTCGACCTGTCCAAGATGCTGTCAGCACTCTAATATATTCAATATGACAACATTTCATAGGAGATCCTTCAATAATTCGAGATCAAAACCAAGATTTACTTTCTAATAAGGTTTGTAAGTCTTTGGGAGAATTTCCAGAGTATAAAGATGTCTTTCTACAAAGAGTTCTTCTCCGACTTAATTGTAACCAATCTTTCTGGAAGGAAAAATTCTTAGCTAGTCTTCTTGTCTTAATAGGAAACCAAGTTAGAGATAAGATAAGAGAACAATATGGAGAGCAAATTCTATATGACCTTTTATCTTATGGAGAACTTAATTCTTATGTTTATAAGGCAGGAACAAATCTTTGTAATAATGTGACGTTCTGAAATTTCAAGGCTTGTAAAATGAATAATATTAGACTTTCGAAATTTGAGTAACAATTATCGGACCCGGAATTATTTGTTCTGAAGGCTATGAGTAGCCCTCGAAGCGTAGTTCAATAGAGTTCGTATAGTTTTGTCGCGGCGTAGATATTAGCGTCGAATTCCTTCGCACCCGAGCTTAACCCTGATCGAAATGTCTTCAGTCGTCTGAGCTAAACGACCAACCAGACCTGAATTACCAAATGACCGTTTTACCCTCGAATATTATTCATATAAGTTTGAGGTCATAAATACTGACTTGACCGTGGGCCCCGCCGCATTTATTGCACATCACCTCTAAGTCAAATTTTGCTTTTCACCATTTGACTTTGGCTTTTTACCAAATTGCCCCTATATTTCTCTTCTCTCTCCTCTCCTTCACCCCTCACGGCCGGCCACCCCCTCTTCCCCCTCACTCTCTCTTTTTCCATTATCTTTTGGACCACCATCTTTCGCTATTTCCCTTTTTCCCTTACTCACTGACCACCACCACCTCACGCCGTCACCGCCGCCCACTGGCTGCAACCCTGCCAACCCCGCCACTTGTTGCGTCCTGCAGTTCCACGAGCAGACCCACCTCTTTCTCTGTCCAGCCACGCCACCACCTGCTATCCTGCGAGCCACTACCGCGCGTCGCGCCTGCCGTCTCGCCGCCAAGGTGCACTGCCGCCGCTTGAAGCCCCGTCGAGCCGTCGCCGTCCTTCCGCCATTGTCGCCACATCACGGGCCACTGTTACCGCCGCTGTTCTTCGTCGTTTTCCGCTGTCCGCGAGTCGTCGTAGCCGCGTTCGCGATCTCGAACCGAGTCCGTAGACCCTTCGTCCCCGATCACCGCCGTCGCCGTTGACCGCCGCCACTCTCCGCCACCGCCGTCATTGTGAGTTAACCCCTAATCTTCGATTAGACCGTTAATTACGCTTAGGATTAGATTAAAGATAGTTACCGTAGTTAATTGGATAATTACCGTTGTAATTAGATAGTTACCATGGTTAGTGAACAGTTACCATGGTTAGTGGATAATTGTTGCGGTTAACTGATGATTTACTGTGGTTAGAATAGACCGGTTAATTAATTATTATGGCAATAAATAGTTAGGGCCGAGATAATTGTCTATTAATAACTAACTGCCTTTGACTGCTGATTGGTTAATTATTGATTGACTGGAGTGTTTGATTGTTTGGATCTGCTGGATGATCACTCAGAGCAGAACATCCTGACTAATTGGAAATGAATATTCGTGTGAGCAATTATGTCCTTTGAGCATGAAAATGGCTTTTAGCCGAGTTTTGAGCATACTCGTGAATGTGACTGCATTGGGCTTATGCGAAGTAGGAATTGGCTTGGTTGCCTGGTGTGTACGTGTGATCACACGATGGATTAGCGTCACCCTAATGTAAGTGGGGACGTGGGCGATACCATTAATGGCTTGGGTTCATCGCCTGATATGTCCATACCGATGGGAGTTCGGATGCACACAGCATATTTGTTGCACAACAGTTCGTGCCGGCGAGGCCAAAACCACACAACTGATCGAATGCCAGTCGCAGCTTGTGATGGACCGAAGTTCCTTATAGGAAAGCCTGGTATGTCCGTCTCGGGGGTCCTAAGAAGGCTATCGGTTGCCGTCACCGAAATGGAGTGGGACGATGCCCGATCTTGTCGGAAGAGTACTAGCGATTGGACTGTACTGTGGCGAGAGTGGAGTATCTCTTGCATTAATAACTGGAACACGCATGTTGCATAGTGCTTGAGTGCTTGAGTGGTTGATGAGTGTTCGAGTTGTGTGCCTTGATCTGTTTATGATTTACTGCCATGAGATATCTGTTGCGTGGGCCAAGGCAAGGTGAGTTGCATGTGGTTGTCTATTGGCCGTTGGGCCATGCCTCTATTTGGTAGCTAGAGCGTGGCGTGTATCGCAGGCTATTGATCTGCCATCGCTTGCTGTTGCATGTTTAGACTGCCTGGGTGAATCGACGTTCTAATCGGACTTAAGGGTTAACTCATTGAGATTTATATCTCATGTGTTGTCGTTAACCGTTTTACAGGTCCATAAGTATGGTGGAGCGTCACGTGAGGTTCGGAGGTGCCCACCGATCAGTCCTTTCATATCATTCGTCGTCTGGGTCCAGGTTTGAAATGAGTCTGGGAGTAGCACGTGACGACTGTCTGGGTCAATGAAGGGATAGTTCACTTAGTGGCTCATCTCTTCAAGGCCTGATTGATGCATCATGGTGATGATCTCTATGGGCCGATCCGAGGGTTTGAGGGGCCCCCGTGTTCGACCCCGATCGTCTAAGCTTGGGACACGCTGAATTTTGATACATCGAACGGGGAGGTGGAGGATCCCCAGTCCGACCCGGATTACGATCCAGAGACCCTACCGGAGTACCATGGCTGGCCTGGCAATGATGGCCAGTGAGCGAGCGTAGCTGTGGAGGTTTCCTTTTTGTGGTAGTAGTTAGCCCCTAGACCTAACATGGTATCTTTTTGTTGGTCATAGGAAACGGCCCTGAAGATGGGCTTGTAGATCGGTTCGTTTCCCCTTGGGCTAACTGTATATAAATAAAATGGTTGTGCCATTGTGGTTTGTTATATCTCATGCTGTCTATCTCTGTTTATATTATTGTCTTGGTTTCTATGTTGCTTCCGCATGCGTTTAATTGAAAGATAAAAAGAAATGGGTCGATGACATGCCTTAGATGTTATCCCTTTGACCTGACGTTTGGTAGGGTTATCGCGTGCTCAAGGGTATGGGCATGACATCCCCGTTTTGGTATCAGAGCAGGGTTATCCTGAACCATGTGGTCATGGCCTAGAGTGATAAGGTGCACTTGTATCTACTGTCTGATTCCTTTTAGGTTGTAGTCCTGTATTCTCATTACGTGTTGCTTTTGGGCAAGCAGGAGTCCTTAAGGTCTTGCGGAATGGGCGACCGTAATTCGAGAGGTATGCCTAGGAGAAGGGCAGCTCAGGCGGGCCTCGAAAGGGATGGGGTTCGTGATTCAGGAGTGCCTAGAGAGAGGGCAGCTCAGGAAGATCCTGGGATGAACGGGATACTTGAGGCGTTGGAGACCTTGGGAAAAATTGTAGGGCATCTAGTGAGGAACCAAACTGCTGCTGCCGCCCCGCAAGAGGACCCATTGGCTGAGAACGGGATCGATAGGCCGCAAACGCATAAGCTGATGGAGCAACTCTTAAAGCTCAAGCTGCCGAAGTTTTCTGGAACAGGTGACCTAGAGGCTGCAACCTCGTGGATCGAAGAATTGGAGAAGGTCTTCGCCTTGCTGAGGTGTTCTGAGGAGGAGAAAGTGACGTTGGTTGTGTACCAATTGCGGGGTAACTCTAGCTTGTGGTGGAAGGCCACGCAAGGACGGGCTTTCCCTGAAGGTGTGGTCCCGGTGTGGGATGTCTTCGTGGAAACTTTCAATGGGAAGTATTTCTCGGACTGCGCGCGAGAGCAAAAGATGGCTGAGTTCCTACGCCTCCGCCAGAATCAGTCATCACTAGATCAGTACGAGGCAAAGTTTGCCGAGGTTTCCAAGTACGCGCCGAGGATGGTTGAAGACCTTGTGGATAGGGCAAGGAGGTTTCGAGATGGATAGAAACCTGAGATCAAGGGCTTGCTGGTACCTCTAAACTTGAAGGATTACAATGAACTGTACGAGAGAGCCCAGCTAGTTGAGAGGGACATGTCTAAGAGAGCAGCCGCATCTGGATCGCGATTTGTTCCTGCGGTAAGGGATAACCGTAGGCTCGGCAAGGGGCCGATGGTGGGAAGTAGGTTTTCCATCCCTCCCAACCGAAGGAATATTGTTGGGAAGTCGATGTATCGCCCCAATGGTGTGTGCCAACTTTCTAAGCAGAGGAATGGATCAGCTCCGTATCCCGAAAAGTCCGGTGCTTATTTTGGGTGTGGTCAGCATGGCCTCCAGGTTAGAGACTGCCCGTAGAGACCGTTGGGAAGGCAGATGCCAATGCAGCCAGGAGGTCAGATGCGAGGGAACGTTCCGCAGAACCGTCCGCCAATACAAGGAAGGATGTACGCTGTCACCCGAGATGAGGCGAGGGATTCGCCGACCGTTTCAAGTACGATCTTCTTGCATAATCAAGTAGCTTATGCCCTGTTTGATTCGGGAGCTTCCCATTCATTTGTTGCTGAGCGATTTGTTAAGCTAGCTGGGTTGGGTACAGAACTGTTGGGAACAGTCTATAAGATTTCTACACCGCTTAAGGATAGTGTAATGTCTGTAGTAGGTTGCTCTGGTAGTAAGCTGGTTGTAGATGGTCATGAGGGAAGGATAGACTTGATTGTGCTGGCCATGTTTGATTTTGATTTGATTGTTGGTATGGATTGGCTCACTGACCAAAAGGTTGTGATGGATTGCCATCGTAAGACCATTTTGTTTAACCTGCCTGGTGGGGTTAGTTTTGAGTTTGATGGAAATCAAGGGGGAGCCTCAATCCCCTTGGTTTCGTCGCTGGAAGCGACTAGGTTGTTGGATTATGGTTGCCAAGGTTATTTGGTGTCTGTTGTGGATGTGTTGGCTGAGGAGTCGAGGATGGAGGATATTACTATAGTAGGCGAATTTTCGGATGTGTTTCTGAAGTAGTTGCCTGGATTGCCACCTGAGAGGGAAATAGAATTTGTAGTTGAGCTAGCCCCTGGTACGGAGCCAATCTCAAAGGCACCATATCAGATAGCGTTGTTGGAGCTTAAGGAGCTGAAAGTGCAGAGGCAGGAGTTACTGGAAAAAGGATTCATTCGTCTTAGTGCATCTCCGTGGGGAGCGCCTGTGCCGTTCGTGAGGAAGAAGGATGGATCGCTCCGTCTGTGTATCGATTACCGATAACTCAACCAAGTGATAGTCAAGAACAAGTATCCGTTACCGAGGATAGATGATTTGTTTGACCAACTTCAAGGCGCTTCGGTATTTTCCAAGATCGACCTTCGGACGGGATACCACCAGTTGAGAATTAAGAAGGAGGATGTACCGAAGACGGTATTTAGGATGCGCTATGGTCACTACGAGTTTACTGTGATGCCGTTTGGTCTGACAAATGCCCCAGCTGCTTTCATGGATTTGATAAACAAGGTGTTCAAGGAGTATTTGGATAGATTCGTCATAGTGTTTATAGACGATATCTTGGTTTACTCAAGGAGTTTTGATGAGCATGAGCAGAATCTGAGAATAATTTTGGGGACTCTTCAGGAACATTAGATGTTTGCTAAGTTTAGCAAGTACGAGTTCTGGTTGGCTCGCATATCCTTCCTTGGTCACGTGATTTTTGGAGAAGGGATATCCGTGGACCCAACCAAGATTGAAGCGGTCATGGATTGGCCGAGGCTGACGATAGTTACAGAGGTTCGAAGTTTCTTGGGTTTAGCAGGCTATTATAGACGTTTCGTGGAAAGGTTCTCCGCGATAGCTATGCCGTTGACGCATCTGTTAAAGAAGGACAAGAGATTCTAGTGGACGGATAAGTGTGAGCGTAGTTTCCAAGAGCTTAAGCACAAGCTAACTACAGCTCCTATTTTGACGATACCGTCTGGCCTCGGAGGTTATGAGATCTACAGCGATGCGTCTTTCAAAGGATTAGGCTGTGTTCTTATGCAACATGGGAGAGTAGTTGCGTATGCATCTCATCAGTTGAGACTACATGAGTTGAACTACCCGACGCATGATTTGAAGTTGGCAGCAATCGTTTTTGCTCTCAAGATTTGGTGGCATTATTTGGTCAGAGAAAAGTTCCAAGTTTACACCGATTACCAAAGTCTTAGGTATCTGTTCTCTTAGAAGGAGTTGAACATGAGACAGCGACGTTGGATGGAGCTTCTCGAGGATTATGATTGCAAGATTTTGTATCACCCGGGCAAAGCTAATAAGGTTGCTGATGCGCCGAGTCGAAAATCAGTGGTTGCCCAGTTGATGGTCCGGGAATGGCTTCTCCTGGAGGAAGTACGAGGTTTAGAGTTTAGATTGGAGGTAGGCCGTCTGTCGAGTCTGATGGTTGCTTTGAGAATTGAGTCGGAGGTACAGGCAAGAGTTATGGCCTTATAGTCGACAGACCCTACCATTCAAAAGGACTTAGAGAAGAGGAAGGCCGACTTTCAGATAGCCGATGATGGAGTACTAAAGTTCCGAGGACGTTTATGTGTGCCTGCTGATGAAGATCTTAGGAAGGAAATCTTATCGGAGGCACATCGTAGCAGTTACAGTGTTCATTCGGGTAGCACGAAAATGTATCAGAATCTGATACAGTACTTCTGATGGAGTGGTATGAAGGCTGACATAGCCAAGCATGTGGCGAAGTGTCTGGCATGCTAGCAAGTCAAGGCGCAACATTGTAAACCTGGAGAACTGTTATAGCCGCTTGAGATTCCGGAATGGAAGTGGGAGCATATCACGATGGATTTCATGACGGGTTTGCCTAGGAGCTAGAGAGGCAATGATTCGATTTGGGTCGTGGTTGATAGATTGACAAAGTCTGCTTACTTTATTGCTATGCGAAAGGACTTCGCTTTGGACAGGTTGGCTGATTTGTATGTACGTCAGGTAGTGCGTCTTCATGGAGTGCCAGTGACGGTCACATCGGATCATGATCCCAGATTCACCTTCACCTTTTGGAAGAGCTTACAGATTGCGTTGGGAACGAAACTGCAGTTCAGTACAGCTTATCACCCTTAGACTGATAGCCAATCAGAAAGGACGATTCAAACTCTCGAGGATATGTTGCGAGCCTGTGTATTGGATTTCAAGGGTAGTTGGGAGGATCAGCTTCATTTGATCGAGTTCGACTACAACAATAGTTATCAGTAGAGTATTAAGATGGCACATTTCGAAGCATTGTAAGGTAGAGCGTGTAGAACGCCAGTTTGTTGGGACGAGGTTGGCGAAAGGAAGATTACTGGTCCAGAGTTGGTGCAACAGTCGTTGGAAACTGTCAAAGTCATCAGATAGAGACTTAGGACAGTCTAGAGCCGTCAGAAGAGTTACGCCGACAAGTGGCGTAGACCGTTGGAGTTTCAGGTTGGCGATCACGTCTTCCTGAAAGTGTCACCTATGAGAGGGATATCTCGTTTTGGCAAGAAGGGAAAGTTAAGTCCGAGGTATGTTGGACCGTTTGAAATTCTGGAGCGAATTGGAAATTTGGCTTATTGTCTCGCGTTGCCACCGAGACTTGCTCAAGTGCATGACGTTTTTCATGTGTCGATGTTAAGGAAGTATGAGCCTGATACAGCTCATGTGTTGAGTTTCGAGGAAATTGAAGTGGATGAGCGCGTATCGTATGTGGAACGCCCTATGAGGATCGAGGACAGAAAAGAGCAAGTGCTATGGAATAAGGCGATTTATTTGGTTAAGGTGGTTTGGCAACACCATGAAATAGAAGGAGCGACATGGGAAATCGAGGAGGCTATGAGGAGTCGATACCCGTTTCTTTTTGAAGTTGTGTAATATTTTAATTTCGGGGACGAAATTCCCTAAGGAGAAAAGAGTTGTGACGTCCTGAAATTTCAAGGCTTGTAAAATGAATAATATTGGACTTTCGAAATTTGAGTGACAATTATCGGACGTAGAATTGTATGTTCTGAAGGCTATGAGTAGCCCTCGAAGCGTAGTTCAATAGAGTTCGTTTAGTTTTGTCGCTCCATAGATATTAGCGTCGAATTCTTTCGTACCCAAGCTTAACCCTAATCGAAATGTCTTCAGTCGTCTAAGCCAAACGACCAACCAGACCTGAATTACCAAATGACCATTTTACCTTCAGATATTATTTATATAAGTCAAATGTCATAAATACTGACTTGACCATGGGCCCCACCGCATTTATTGCACACCACCTCTAAGTCAAATTTTTCTTTTCACCTTTTGACTTTGGCTTTTTACCAAATTGCCCCTATATTTCTCTTCTCTCTCCTCTCCTTCACCCCTCATGGCCGGCCACCCCCTCTTACCCCTCACTCTCTCTTTTTCCATTTTCTTTTGGACCACCATCTTCCCCTCTCTCCCTTTTCCCTTGCTCGCCGACCACCACCACCTCACACCGTCGCCGCTGCTTACCGCGCCCTGCAGCCCCCCGGCCGACCTACCTTTTTCTCTATCTAGCCGCGCCCCACCTATTGTCTCACGAGCCATCGCCCTGCGTCGCCCCTGCCGTCTCGCCGCCAAGCTGCACTGCCACCACCCGAAGCCCCACCAAGCCGTCGTCGTCCTTCTGCCATTGTCGCCAGCGCACGGGCCGCCGTTACCACCGCTGTTCTTCGTCGTTTGGCGCTGTTCGCAAGTCGTTATCGTCCGCTGTCGTCGTAGCCGCGTTCGCGATCTCGAGTCGAGTCCGTAGATCCGTTATCACCGATCACCGCCGTCGCCGCCGCTCTTCACTGCTGCTGTCGTTGTGAGTTAATCCATAATCTTCGATTAGGCCGTTAATTACGCTTAGGATTAGATTAAAGATAGTTACCGTAGTTAATTGGATAGTTACCATAGTTAGTGAACAGTTACCATGGTAAGTGGATAATTGCTGTGGTTAGAATAGACTGGTTAATTAACTATTGTGGCGATAAATAGTCAAGGCCGAGATAATTGTCTGTTAATAACTAACTGCCTTTGACTATTGATCAGTTAATTATTGATTGACTAGAGTGTTTGATTGTTTGGATCTGCTGGTTGATAACTTAGAACAGAATATCCTGATTAATTGGAAATGAATATTCGTGTGAGCAATTGTGTCCTTTAAGCATGAAAATGGCTGTTAGCCGAGTTTTGAGCATACTCGTGAATGTGACTGCATTGGGCTAATGCGAAGTAAGAATTGGCTTATATGCCTGGTGTGTATGTGTAGTCTCACGATGGATTAGCATCACCTTAACGTAATTGGGGACGTGGGCGGTACCCTTGATGGCTTGGGTTCGTCGCCTGATATGTCAGTGCCGGCGGGAGTTCAAATGCACACGGCATATTAGTTGCACGACAGTTCGTGTCGACGAGGCCAGAACCACACGACTGATCGGCTGCCGGTCGCAGCTTGTGATGGACCGAAGTTCCTTACAGGAAAGCTTCGTATTTCCGTCTCGGGGGTCCTGAGAAGGCTATCGGTTGCAGTCGCCGGAACGGATTGGGATGACGCCCGATCCTGCCGGAAGAGTACTAGCGGTTAGGTTGTACTGTGGCGAGAGTAGAGTATCTCTTGCGTCAATAACTGGAACATGCATGTTGCATAGTGCTTAAGTGCCTAAGAGGCTGACGAGTATTCTAGTTGTGTGCCTTGACCTATTTATGATTTACTGCCATGAGATATCTGTTGCATGGGCCAAGGCAAGGTGAGTTGCATGTGATTGTCTATTGGCCGTTAGGTCGTGCCTCTGTTTGGAAGCTAGAGCATGGCGTGCATTGTACGCTATTGATTTGCCATCACTTGCTGTTGCATGTTTAGGCCGCCTGGGTGAATCGACGTCCTAAACGGACTTAGGCGTTGACTCATTGAGATTTTTATCTCATGTGTTGTCGTTAACCGTTTTACAAGTCCATAAGTATGATGGAGCGTCATGTGAGGTTCGGGGTGCCCACTGACTAGTCCTCTCACATCATTTGCCATCCGGGTCCAGGTTCGGAACAAGTCTGGGAGCAGCACGTGACGACTGTCTGGGTCAATGAAGGGATAGCTCACTTAGTGGCTCATCTCTTCAAGGCCTGATTCATGCGTTACGGTGATGATCTCTATGGGCCGATCTGGGGGTTTGAGGGACCCCCGTGTTTGACCCCGATCGCCCGAGCTTGGGACCCGTTGGATTTTGACACACCGGACGGGGAGGTGGAGGATCCCGAGTTCGACCCGGATTACGATCTAGAGACCCCATCGGAGTACCATGGCTGGCCTGGCGGTGATGTCCAGTGACCGAGCGTAGCTGTGGAGGTTTCTTTTTTGTGGTAGTAGTTAGCCCTAGACCTGACTTGGTATCTTTTTGTTGGTCATAGGAAACGGCCTTGATGATGGGTTTGTAGATCGGTTCGTTTCCCCTTGGGCTAATTGTATATAAATAAAACGGTTGTGGTTTGTTATATCTCTTGCTATCTATCCATGTTTATATTATTGTTTGGGGTTCTATGTTGCTTCTGCATGCGTTTAATTGAAAGGCAAAAAGAAATGGGTCGATGACATGCCTGGGATGTTATCCCTTTGACCTGACGTTTGGTAAGGTTGTCGTGTGCCCGAGGGTCGGGGCATGACAAATAATATCAAATTACAAAAGCGTCTTAAAAAAGAAAAGAAACTCACTAACTGTTCTCTAGGAGATTTCTGTGCACAATTTGATCCTTCTTTTAAATACTCCAAATCAAAGAAATGTTCTGGCAAATGTCCTCCAGAACAATCCAACAAAAGAAAGAAAAAGTTTAATAAATCCAATACCAAATTCCAAAAAGGCAAATTTCATAAGAAAAAAGGTCCTAAGCAAGAAATAGCAAAGAAAGGAGACTTTACTTGCTACAATTGCTGAAAAAAAGGACACACAAAAAGATACTGCAGGTTGAATAAACGAATTAATGAATTAAATCTTGATGAAGAAATTTTGAATCAATTGAATCAACTGATGGTGGATTATGATGAAGAATCCTCTTCAGACCTCTCTAGAGATCATGAAAATGGTCTTCAAGTCAATGACATTGAAGATACAAATTCAGAATATGAAATTCTCGAAAATTTGGGTGAGTTTTCTGATAAAATCCCACAGATAAATGTTTTGACAAAAGAAGAACAAGATATTTTGGATACTATAGATAATATTTCTGATATACAAGATAAGGAAAAAGTCTTGCATAAGTTCCAACCTTCAAAATTTTCTTTCAATATGATAAGCCTTATAATCTCAATGAAATTTTAAATAGAGGAAAGAAAGTCCAAACCAGACCAACCAATATCAATGATATTCAATATGAAATAAATCAACAGAAAATAGAGATTCGTAATCTCAAACTCACTCAGATAGAAATGCAGAAAGAAATTTTGGAAATTAAATCTAAAGTTTTAAAAGGCAAAGATAAGGATGAACCTCCTGACAAGAATTTTATTATGTTACTTTCTGAAGTCACTTCAAGAAAGTGGATGATTGATATTTCCATAAAAATAGACAAAAAATTTGTTTTAAATACAACAGCATTTTTTGATACAGGAGCAGATTTAAATTGTATACGTGAAGGATTAATTCCCACTAAATATTTTGATAAAACAACCGAATCTTTAAAAACTGCATCAGGAGATAAGCTTAGAATTAAATGCAAATTACCTGAAACTTTAATAATAAAAGATAAAATTTCTTTAAAAACATCTTTTCTACTGGTCAAAGATTTAAAACAATGCGTTATTTTAGGAACACCTTTTATATCATTAATACAACCCTTCAAAGTTTCTGAAGAAGGAATTGAAACCAAAGTTCTTGGTAAAAAAGATAACTTTTAATTTCATAAAGAAACCTCAAACGAGGAATCTAAATATTTTGCAGGAACATTCGATAGCCGAAGTAAACTGTTTAATACAAGATAAGGAAAATCATCTTTCATTTCTAAAAGAAGACTTAGAGTATGAAAGGATTGAACAAAACTTGTCCAATCCAAATACTCGTTGAAAAATTGAATCAATGGAGACTTTTATAAAAGAAAATATTTGTTCCACTTTTCCTAAGGCATTCTGGTCTAGGAAAAAGTACATAATTGACCTGCCTTATGAACTAGATTTTTCTGAAAGAAATATCCCAACTAAAGCTAGGCCAACACAAATGAACCATGAAGTCCTGGATTTCTGTAAAAAAAGAAATTCAAGAACTTCTTGATTAAAATTTGATAAGAAAAAGTCAATCTCCTTAGAGTTGTTTTGCTTTTTAAGTCTATAAAAATGCTGAACTTGAAAGGTGAGTTCCCAAGTTAGTAATTAATTACAAACCTTTAAATGCTGCTTTAAAATGGATAAGATACCAAATTCCTAATAAGAAAGATCTTCTTAATAGGTTACATAATTCGAAAATCTTTTCTAAATTCGACATGAAATCTAGGTTTTGGCAAATTCAGATTGCTGAAAAAGACAGGTATAAGACTGCATTCACTATCCCTTTTGGACAGCATGAATGGAATGTTATGCCTTTCGGTTTAAAGAATGCTCCTTTAGAATTTCAAAGAATCATGAATGACATTTTTAATATTTACTCTAATTTCATAATAACATACATCGATGATGTACTCATATACTCTCCAAATATATATTCCCATTTTAAACATTTAAATATCTTCTTCAAAACTGTTAAAAACAGTGGATTAGCACTATCTCCTTCCAAGGTAGTGTTGTTTCAAACCAAGATAAGATTTCTAGGACATCACATACATTTTGGAACTATTATTCCAATTGAAAGATCCATTCAATTTGCGGATAAATTTTCAGATGAATTGAGAGACAAAACCCAATTACAAAGGTTTTTGGGTAGCCTCAATTATGTGATTGATTTTATATCAGAAATCAATATCATTTGCAAACCTTTACATCAGAGATTAAAGAAGAATCCACCTCCTTGGACTTCTTTACATACTGATACGGTCAGAAGGATAAAATCTTTCGTCAAAGAAATTCCTTGCCTACATTTGGCTGACCCATCTGCTTTCAAGATAGTTGAAACAGATGCTTCGGAAATTGGATATGGAGGAGTTTTAAAACAAAACAAAAAATGATAAAGAGCAAGTTGTTCAATTCATTTCAAAACATTGGAATGAAACACAACAAAATTACTCCACCATTAAAAAGAAATACTTTCTATTGTACTTTCTATATCCAAATTTCAAGGTGATCTTTTGAATCGGAAATTTCTTTTAAGGATTGATTGCAAGTCTGCAAAAGATGTCCTCCAAAAAGATATATTGAATATTGCCTCTAAGCAATTTTTTGTCAGATGGCAAGCAGTACTTTCTATTTTTTATTTTGATATTGAATTCATTAATGGCAGTTTAAATTCTCTTCCAAATTTTCTCACCAGAGAATTTTTATAGGGAAAACAACCATGCCTCCCAAAAAAAGACAAAGGAAAAGCCAATGCCGATCCTTCAATAGGAAAACTAACTCCTATCAAGAGCTGGCTTGAAGTAACCCAGCAATCTCCAAAGCCACTTTCTATAACCCTTTCAAAGACTGTTGACAACCCGTCAACATCCTCTCCTCCAAAAGCCACAAAAGATAATATACTTTCTATGATTCCTAAGGAAACCTTGGAGTTCCTGCTTCAGCAGGCTTTGAATAAGCAAATTTCTGAATCTAAGGAGGTTCAGTCACCCTCACCTTTAAATATGAAAAGAATTTCTAGCAAGGTGGTTATTTCTGCAACCCCTCCCCCAAAACCTTCCTTTTTAAAAGAAAATCGAAATTTCTACCAAAACAAACTTTTCAAAATGTTTACACTGTTGAAAAAGGTTTCTATCATAATAATCCAAATGTTTTCGCTAGAACCATGTTTGGAGAAAATTGGTTTTATACTCCACATGATCTAGCAAAACCTCTTGAATTCTACGAATCTATTCTAATTGAAACAGGTTCTGTAGAATTCAAGTATTTCTCAAGAACCACAAATGTGGACAATATCAATTATTCTACTGCCAAAATCAAAAAGGATCATACATCCTTCTGAATGCGATTCGTCACCCATGACTCCCAAAAGCTTCAAAGCGAGACTAACCTAGTCTCTTTCCTTTATAACCAATTTCACATATTTTGATTATCAGCAAGCCTGGTGGAATGCCTTCTTTCGCCAAAACTTCAATTTCACTCATACTTGGCTTTTCTATTTTGATCAAGGGGTATACATAAACCAAATTCCTTTTTGGTTTAATAGGTGGTGGGAACATTTTGGACCTAACCCTGAAATTCTCCCCCAATCAGCCAAAACAGGTTACCAATTGTTTTTGAGGAAATCCAGGCCACAGAAAAGTGAGGAATCTTTTCCTCTTTCTTTATTATATTTTCTGTATTTTCGAGTTTCTTGGGTTTTCGCTTGGGAATTCAATTATACAATCTTCTTCTAATCCCAAAATCCTGATCTTAATCCGAAGATACAAGACTAAGTGGTGGGATGGTGCTAAGTTTCTAGACAAGATTTCTGAAGAATCAGTCTTAGACTGGTTAAAAACAAGAGAAGGTTCGATTGCTACTCCTTTTCTACACAATAGGTCTATGGCAGTTTCAAAACTGGCTTCTTCCCAAAATGAAGAACAGTTTTATGAACTCATGAAGCAGATGATTGCTGATTATGAAGAATCCAAAAGTTCTTCCCAATCTCATCATAGCGAAAACACAAATGAAGACGACTGCTACGGTATAGACTTGGGAGCCTCCAGTCCCTGAGGAATCCAGTGCTACTCTCAACATAGAGTAGTTAAGTTTTCAAATAGGAATTTCTAAGAATTTCTAAGTATTTCTATTTTGAGAAACACTGGACACTGTACACTGTATCAACTTTTTACTGGTCACTGTAGCGGCTTTCTGATATGTTCACTGTGGCAGCTTTCTGATATCTCTAGTGGGCATGGGGTGTGGTTGCCTACATGGGCGGACCACCGTAGTTACCATGCAACCCAACACGCACCCCACAAGATCACCTCGCATGTCATTGTGAGTGGCTAGCTTAAAATCAATCCAAGTTGCTTGCAAAATATTTTTGGAAAACAAAAAAAGAGAGAAGGTATGGCATTAGCAATTTCTAGCGTAATCAAGTCCCCCTACCCATAATCTGGTTCGTAGAAGTAAAGTATTATCCGACTCTTTACTTAGGTGGCTAATCGACCTATCGATAACTGATTAGTGACGACTTCTAAATGAATTGATTTTTGCATGTTATGTAAAATTCGAAAGTTGTGAATTGATAAGTGCTTGGAAGAGCTCGAGCTAAACGTAAGCCTAGTAATGATTAGCCATCCCCTGGTGGTTCACCCAGGAAAGTTTTGGGAAAGTCTCGACAGTCAACAATGATACAAATTCCGACCAAAAAAAAAATTGATACAAACATGCTGACAATCCCAAGAAAGTAATGGGATTTTGTGCTTATGTTATTCGAAGCTCTCTAGCTAAACTGTTAACCACGAGGTAGAGTCTTCACGTAACCTTAGCCGCCCGTTAAGAGAGAAAACCCACAATTCTGCGCTAGAATTAAAGTAACCTGACTCTGATACTGAACCCATCCATTTCTCCCATTCTATATCCAATGCCTAGGATAGCAGGAACGGCATTTAATATACTCCTATAAAGTAAGACAAGGAGAACTTCTTAATTTGGTCGACACCAGATTTTGAACTTCCGCTAGACCAAGGATTCCGTTGTTCATACATTGTCGAATATTGATGACTCCTAAAAGTGAAGTTGGTAAATGGGAAAACCAACGGAGAAATTCCTATGAAAGACAGGTGAAACCTGTAAAAACAATGCATCTTAGGAACACATTTGTGGCTCTTATATAAGAAAGCAAGAACTAACGAAGGGTGAGTAACAAGAAAAGGAGGCAGAGACACACATGGCTTCACTCCCCGGAATCGCAACCGTAGTAATTCTGCTCCTTGCTGGCAACTGTATAGAGGGCGAGCCAAACATGGCTGTGACATACAAACTCTGTATTGTAAACAAAGGAGTGCTCCCGTACATTGACGGGGTCCATGATCTCTTTCAAGATTTAGTCGACAACACAGCACGCTCCGGCTACAATTACTTTTGTGAGAAGGACCAATTCTATTATGACACTGCATACGGCCACGGATTGTGCAACGGGGTACTTTCTAAGGAGGATTGCCATTTAGTGCATACTTGCTGCTTGTAATTTGCTACGGGACACATGCCCTTATGCTGTTGGTGCACAAGTTCAACTCGGGGATTGCAGAGTTCGGTACGAAAGTTATCCCTTCGAGGATAATTAGCAAGCGCATTGAGACATGCATCTTAGTATTGTCGAAATTATGGCAAAACAACTTGATTGGTAAGCAACATAATTATGGCCCTTTCGCCAACTACTTTAGGCTTTGATCTCCTGATGTGTGTTATGGGCCTTGTGGCCTATGTGCACCGGGAGATTCCAATTCGTAGACCTTTTGGCCGTTTGGTTTTTTATTGTTCCACGTATCTATACATGTTGTGTACTCAATTGACTATGAATACAATCTCATACTCTCGACCCTTTCCGCAAAAGTTAATCCCAGCCGTTCATAGAAGGCACTACGATCATTACCGTTATTAAGTATTTTTTGAGAAAATCGTAAATATGTAAAAATGTGTGCAATCTACATGTTGAGACCGACATATTATCACCCGCAATGATGCATCGATTAATGATTGATCGATGGTAATAGTTGAGCTACAAAGAAGTCACGTGACTGCAAAAAAATAATTAAGAAACAATAAGATAAGAGAAAAATAACATCACTCGAAATCATTAATTGAATGGGTGTCACTCGACTCGACTAAACACCGCTTGGCATTATTAATAAGATGACATCAGCAAATAAGTCCTCTATTTTGTAGCGAGATTTCAAATCTATGTGGAAGTAATAAGAATTTCATCATCTATTTCGTTTGAGATTTTATAACTTCTCGAAGAAGAGTTGATGACCGTAAAAACATTCCTTTTTCATATGCACATTGCTCTAGCTCTGTGTAGTAGATGCAGCAACATAACAGAAGAGTAACCAAAAAAGGAAGCCGAAGACGCACAGGGCTTCATTTTCAACGATTTTCTTACCATTCAAGATATATGAAGGAGTTTGGTGTTAGAAACAATTTATTTTAAATGCAAAACTTTTCAAGAACACTTTCATAATGTGACATTGATGGATTTTGCCATAGTTTTGACAATACTTAGGTGCACATCTCATTGCGACCGTTCATCGTAGAAGACATAATTTTCATACTGAATTTTACAATCAATGAATTGTACTTGTGCACCAACGCTGTAAGGGCATGTATAGTTGTAGCAGTTGCTTACCGGTCGATGAGCACGCATCGCAATCTTGCTAAGAGATTATGCCGACGCACTTTCCATGACCGTAGCAAGTATCGGTAAAGATTTGGTGCATCTCACTTAATTAATTGTAGAAGCGGGTGCTTGAGGTCTTGTCGACTATATCTTTAAGGGTATTATCGATCGATTCAACGTAGGCACTCGTTGATTTGTATAGCACAGTTAGGTCTGGGGCCGCCTTATATAACGTTGCACGCATGAAGGAGCGCAATTCGACCAAAAAAAAAACTTTAAACGGAGCGCAATTACTACTGTTGCGATTCCAGAGGAGTGAAGCCATGTGTCCAATTCATTTAGACAGACACGTGCAAAGTCGAACAAGGTCCTTAACCAGAAAGGACCTGGTTTTGAAACTTCTTCTTGGTGTATTTCTTGCGTAGCGTAACCCTTCCATTACTCTTACTAAATCTTTGTAAGAAAGTCTCATCCCGTATGAGGGTTTTGTGAAAAATCAAGACTACAATTCTTGGGCAGTGCATTTTACACAATGGCAAAGTCATGGTTTAGTTCAGCTATTGATCCATTAATAAAAGTAACCACAAAGTCCGAAACATATTCCATTGGTGCCAATTCAGTCCTAAACTTTTCAAATGAACCAATTCAGTCCTAGACTTTTTCACATTTTCCTAATTGAGTCCATCCAACCAATTTAGGCCTGAAATCGCTGAAGTGTATGCCGGTAGTTCAACGTTGCACAGCCAGCATTGACGTCGATATTTTTATAATATTTAATGACTTTTTCTCTCTCTTTTTTTTCTTTTTCCTTTTCTTTCCCTTCTTGTTTTGCCAGTGGCTAGTCGTCGGCCACCAGCCACAGGCCATGGCTAGCGAGGGGGCTAGCCTCACTTGGGCGAGGGTCGCCCTCTCCTTCCACAGGTGAAGGTCGGCCTCGGCTGGGCGGCGGTGAGCGATGGCATGGGCTCTCCTCGCTAGGCATCGTCTGGGCAAGGGCAAGCACCGGCGAGGCTGCCACAGCTTGGGCGAGGTTGGCCTCGCCAGATCTAGTTGGAGGAGCCCTCACAGGCTATAGAAAAGGGAAAGAAAAAAAAAAGAAGAAATGACAAAAAAAGACAAATAAAAAAAAACACTTAAATATTATGAAAATGTTCACGGCAGCGCAACCGTGCCACTAAGGATGGCCGACGTCTACGTCAGCAATTTTCAGCATAAATTGGCTGGATGGACTTAATTGGCAAAACATGAAAAGATTTATGACGAAATTGGTCCTATTAAAAGGTTTACGATAGAATTGATACAAATGCAATGGATTTATGACTTTTGTGGTACTTTTCCTAATATGAAAGACTATCAGCCTATCGTTTGGTTCAACTTTTCCCCAAACTAGCCGAGGCGATCAATTGTTGCTCTCTGCTATGATTTTATTAACATCTCTCCCTAAGATCAACATCTAATGCCAAAAGTTATCGCCAGTTATGATCAGCTGACTTTGTCCCCAGAAATTAAAAGAAAAAAGTTACTAGAATCACTGAAGTTAATAGAACAATATTACTTTTACTTTCTGGAAAGATGAAAGAGACATTCCTTTTTAGGAAGAGATAGATATATAGAATAACACACTCCACAGATAAATGCCATTTATCTAATGCACAAACGCTTTGCACCCTTTTCTACTCCCGTGAAAGTTGGAGAGGGTTCTAGTTCTGATATCCGCAAAAGAGCATTGAACTGGCTTATCAAACAGCAATACTAAGCTCTTTTAACTTTTCATAACATGTTTTCCTATATGCAGGCATTTTTTTTTTTTTTTGTCTGTGCTATCTCTAACTCTCCTCTCTATTTGACTTTTGCTCTATCTCTTTGCAAAGCGCAAAAGTCGAACCCCGCACTTATAATACTAGCCCCCCTACCCCCAATCCATTTACCAGCAGGCCACATGCTTATTAGCTTATATTAAGGCATTGATTCTTATGATATTTCATCCAAAGTGAAATATGACGACTCTCGAAGTTGGTGTAGTAGGTAGGGGACCTAGGAATTTATGTTCAAGAATCGGAGGCCACCTGTTCAAATATCACCATCTGCGTGATAAGTTAGGATTGATTGCACGGGTCAAAGGCTTAGACTTAACTGGTTCATAGGCTTGTAGGGTATTTAATGGATCTCCAGGTAGAATGGCCTCAGAGCTTGTGCCCCTAGCTCATAAAAAGAAGAAGTGAAACATGACATTTTAACTAACCCAAAGTTTCTAAATAAAGTGTAGCTATTTGTTTGGATAAAAATTGATCACCTGAGTAACCAACCGCTGATACAATGATACTACTGCATAATTTGTCCCCAACTTACCACCTCTAGCTGCATCATCCCTACACATTTCAGACACTAAGTACTCGCCACCAATATTTTTCCCTCTGACCCTTGGCTCTGCAGCATTCGATTGAGAGGCGTATTCAAACCCGGAAAACGTCCCCGAACTCCCCAAAGGGAAGTCCCCGTTAACCCTTTTTACTTGTAGTGATGCATGCTTGTACCTCGAGAAGCGCTCCGCCGTTCAATGACAAGCTCGTTCTCACAGAATTGGACCGGAAAAACTCTTAAGCTTCTGCTCCTTCTAAGCAGGATCCTTCTCAGCCGAATGAGAGGACCATGTTTTTTCCATCAGCACCAACCTCCATATCTTTCATTATTTCAGAGTTCAGAAGATGAAGCAAACCAAGCCACTTCCCGCCACCCAAGTCTGCACTATTTCTTAACCATATAACAGAGAAGTTCCACGCAGAAATGAAAAGCATCATTCATAACAATGAAATGCATTGAAAGGAAAAGAAATTTAATTTAGTGTATCACGCTTTTGCTCTGTAAAAACTTTCTATACTTTTATATATTCCTATAGCTTCAGATGAACTCAAAATGTCATAAACAAACTTCACGTGAACGTCTGCATTACCTAGCTTCTTCAGTGCTATCAGAATCCTTATCAGAGTCAGAACCACTATTGAAGCTGAGGATTTCTCCATCATCCTCTTGAGCAAAATTCAAGTCTTGTACGTAAGGTTCGATCAATTTCCAAAACCACGTAGCATTGATTCCTAGTAGACCTATCCAAAAAACTTGTCCTTTCCTCTTCACCCTGCAATCCAAGGACTTTGCTTTTAACGCCTTCACAATTCTCTCGACTCCTTCTTGACTTCCTTTAAGTTTAAGCAATATATCTCCTGAAGATGTCCTGTAGCCCCCGTACATGTACCAGTACGCGAGGACGCACGGTGACAACCACCGATGTATTAACTTTGGAATCACTGGTTTCCCTCTGGGCCAAAACTGGTCTGCATAGAAACCAAAATATGAATGAGAAATTGTGGAGAGGCTGTTCGGTACTTCATTGGAGTTATCATCTAACTTGCAAGAAGGATGTAGCCATTCATGGTAATGATCGTAGATATGTCTCTTCAGAGCAGAATGCATCCTGGAATTCTCATTGAACAAGAACTTGATCATGTGATTTTTTCTCTGTTCGTCAGAATCTATTTGTACACCACCTAAGAGCATGCCTACTAAAATTTCTCTTTGCTCTTTGGTCAGCTTGAGGCTCACCGGCTTCTTAACAGCTTTTCCTCTTAAACTAAGGATAGGGTCAAGCTTTTCCATCGAGGCTGGTTCAATTTCGTACTTTTTCTGGCACATAAGATTATACAATTTCTCTGCCTTCACATAGTCTCCAGCGGACAAATACCCACTTAAAATGGAGTTGCAATTACGTCCACCGATGCCAATTGCTCCACTACTATGCATTTCACTAAAAATCTCCTCAGCTTTGCTAATGTCACCGATCCTCACCAAAGAATCCAAATATATGCCATATATTATACGATTTGGCTGACACTTCTCTTGGCACTGGGAGAAAGCTGACTCCAGTTTATCATGTAGGCCTAAGTTGAAATACATATTCATCATGTCAACAAAAGAAGGACCAAGGGGCTTTAGGCCACTCTTCTTGAACTCTTCCACGAGAGATTCTGCCAATTCCACATCTTGAGCTTTACAAATCACTTCTATAATTTTATGGTACGCTGCCACGGTGGAAGAACCCAAACGCTCCTGCATCTCCCTGAATAAATTCAAAGACTTCATGTGATCTGCAACCTTCGCATAGACTTCCATTTTGTACACATAAGCTAGAGAAGGAAGTTTTTCACCAAAATGGTGAAGTTTGATCCACACCGTTTCTGCTTCGTCTAAATTCTCCTCCTTAGAGCAAGCCCTCAGTACAGACAAAAGCACCTCTTGAGTCTCTTCGATTCCAAATTCTTGCATCCCCTTTCTCAGTTCTGTAATCCGCTCTCTGTCTATTGTGTCCTGATAGCTATGCAGCCATATGAGACCCCCGTAAATATCTTTGTGTATCTCAAGCCCAGATGACACCAAATTATGGAATATGAATTCGGCTTGCTTCAGATGATGTTTCGACAAGGCTCCTGAGCCACTCACCAGAGCTCTGAATAGAGAGTTGTGCAAGCTAAGTCGAGGCTTATACCCTCCTAACTGGATCATGCGATTGTAAATACTACATGCTTCCTCAAGGCAACCTTGAATGGATGCGCTCAGATATGCAACAATGAGAATGTGGAAAGTAGATTCACTGGGAACCCGTCCCTGGTTTATTATGTCATCGAACATCTCCCTACACTTTGCGAATTTCCGGTCCTTACCCAAGTAATCGGCAAGCTTTGTGGCAAGCGCGAAATCGAATCTATACCAATGTTGCTGCATCATCCACTTGTACACCTACAATGTGGTGATGTACTTCAAAGTCATGAACATAACTTTTGCAACAAATTGAGGAGGCAGAAGTCCTAATTGTTAGAAAAGAAACTAGGAGTGAACTCAAAGAACGGCAATGAATAATATGCTAGTGATTTGTGAACAAATTAAACCTATGTCCTCAACATTTCTTATGAAGAAAGTCCAGAAACAGGTGAAAATTCAAGAATCAAAGCCACATACCTTGAAGGCAGTCTCGTTCTCCCTGATCCTCATGCAGTGAACAGCCACATAAGTGGCATCCTCTTGCCTCATCCACTTCCTCTGCGCGTTCAGAATCCTCACCAAAGTCCCGGCCTTGTGCGCTGGCAACTCCTTGCACAGCCAAGCCAGCTTCGCCCGCCGCCACTGCTCTGGCATCTCCTCCAACTCCCTAACCTCCACCACGGGCGACACCACTTGCCTCATTTCACTCCCCAAAGACCCCATATCGAAGCTGAACCCATCGGATTCACTACGCCTACTCGTGAAATCACAGTCGGAATCGGGTCCGTCCACCACCTGTTCGACGGAACTACTCAGCGAAGCGGGAGAGGCGCGGGGCGAGACCAGAAGGGGGAGTCGAGAGAAGGGAACGCCGAGGGTGGCGAAAGAGAGTCGCCGCGAGTGGCTGAGGAGCAACAGAGTGTTGCGGCGGCGGCAGTGGAGGTGGTGGTGGTGGAGGGAGAGAGAGAGTGAGCGGAGGAGAGAGAGAGAACCGCGCATGGACGAATTGGAGGTTCCGGGGAGAGTGGTGGCGGTGGTGGGGAGCGAAGGGAGAGAGAGCTCAGAGGCCGTGGTGTTCAGAAGCATGTCGTTTCGAGCTTCCGTTCTGCTCTGCGGTCTAACGAGAAGGCATGGCCATGGCCAATCGGGAAGATGAGGAAGAAGCAGCAGATAAATATGCCTAATCCACGGCCATGGGCCCATGGACTTGCTTGCAGTTGAACCCTCTAATGGGCCTAGCCCAATTACATCGTGCACAATGCATTCCTCCGGATTTCGGTTTCTTTTCATTCATTCTTCCTTTTGAAAAAAAAAAAAAAAGTGAGTCTAAGCATATCCCTTTATTATTCATAAGTAGAGCTGTCAATATGGGTCATAGACTCATATTTGACCCATATTTTGTATAAAATGGGTCTTATGTGGGTTATTAACTTTTAGAGAGTTCAATAAAAATGGATCTAAAAAGTTGAAGTGAAATTAAATGGGTCAAAAATGGGTCACAGATGGAACCCATTTTTTACCCATTTTCAACCCATGACTCCCACAAGTTGCAAATGGGCCTAGTGCCTCAAACGCTCAACTTTATTATTATTTTTTAATTTTTTTTATCTTTTAAGTTTATTCGCCACCGTCCGACGACCGTCGCCGCCGCCGTCCGACGACCGTCGCCGCCGCCGTCCGACGACTGCAGCTGCCCGCTCCCGCCCTCCCGGGATCGGTTCTCACGCAGCAGGACTCCTCATCGTCGACCTCGCCACTGCCGCGAGCGAGGGCATGCTCGAGGTCAGAGCAGAGGGAGTTGGCGGCGGCCTCGTTGGTCTAGGCGAGGCCCCGCCAGATCTGGTTTTCCATCACCAAGAACTTCACTTTTTCTTGGAGGAGCCAATTCAATTTCCCAATTTTCTGGATTTCTTTGTCTTTTTCCTTAAGTTTTCTCGCGAACGAGTCGTGGATCGACGAGAGCAGCGCTTGGGATTGCTGCTTCACTCTCACTTCCACTTCAAACCTCAACCTCTGTCCGAAAACATGTCAAGAACAAGAAACTTGTTAGTAAATATTTTTTTCTTGCCGGGAAATCAACATTGTCAATCTTTTCTGGGTTTTGTCACTTACATGTTGCGAAACCAAACGGTCAATCTCCGATTGGTGCCGTTGGATCTCGAACGCTACCTCGTCCTCCAGAAACGGTGATGCTGTCCGCCGCCGCCCGTCTCCACCGTCCACCGGTGGCTAGAGAAAAATGAAAGAAAAAATAAAATAAAAAATACCTTCAAAAAAATTAAAAAATATTTTTAATAATAAAATATTTTTTATTCAAAAATATTTTTAAAAAAATTAAAAAAATTCTAAAAATTCAGAAAAATTTTAAAAATTTTAAAAATAGGAAAATTTTCACTAGATTTTTTTTTTTGCATGAAATTATTTTAGTAGTATCATTTTTTATTTTATTTACTAATTTTTTTAATGTTTAATTTGCTTTTTTATTTGATGTAAAGTTTTTATCTGATAACATATACATGTGAAGAGCTTAAAATAGATTAACTGAGTTATATAATTTTTCTTAGAATATTAGTGTGATTTGGTAATATGAGTCAAAATGGGTCGGGTCGGGTCAGGTATGGGTTATTGAATATGGGTCAAAATGGGTTAGACGGGTCAATATGGGTCGGACCATATCCGACCCGACCCAAACCCGATCAGACCAACCCATTTGACACCTCTATTCATAAGTAGGATCTACCACCGTCTCGATCTACTGTTAACTTATGTGGTTATTACGAGTACTCATTTTGGGGACGAGCTGAATCATGACTGATGGTGACCACATGAGGCCGTGATCATTTGGGTTGTGCATTTACCTATGGATCACTGGCGCCGGGTTTTTCGTTAGAAAAATCCACCTAACCTGAACAATTCTACCTTGATTTTTTTAGGCCAAGTTTGTTGGCCGAACCAAATGGGCAAGAATTGGCCCGGCATGATTTTTCTCGGGCTAGACTGGCTCAGTTGGACCCATGCCCGAAATAACCGTGTTTTTCTATATATGAAAAAACAGAGCAAAAAATAAAAGATCACATCCCACACGAGAAATATCCACATATGGCAAGAGTTCAGAACTCATTATTTACCAAGATCTCTTCTCAAAAACGAAAAGAAAGAACAAATTAGTTCGTAAGAAAAGAAAATCCAACCTCGGTTGCTTGACGCGGAAATTGTGCTTATGATGCTCGAAACGCCACTCGTGGTCGTTGGAATGTTGTTCGCGGTGGTCGTGTGGTGGAGACGTCGTCTGTAACTGGTGGAGCGAGGGGGGGGGGAAGCAGGGAAGATAAAAGCCCCAAATTAGAGCAGATGACAAAGTTTATTTTCTTCTACTTATAAAGGACAAAACTTGACATTTTATAAAACATTTGAGAGTGTACTGTTTTTGTCTAATTCCAATGTTAAAAGCATAATTCATGATTCTCCATTAAGTAGGATTCGAGATTTATTTGGGTCGAGTGTGTACTTTTGTTGTCTAATTCCAATGTTAAATACAACCCTTAATCTCTAGACCATTTCGATTAGGGTTATCAACTTTCTAGTTTAAAGAAAATAGTTCTTGTCCTCACATCACCTTTTCTCTTGATTTCATTAGTTCAATTACTCAGTTCCATACTAAGTTCACTTGAAAGAGAATATAAACTTATTTTGTTTTAATTTGTACTTTTTTGTCTATTTCCATTGTTAATCTCTATTTGATTTTAACAAGGGTTATTCTTCCATAGTACCTAGTTTCTTACTTCTTTGGTTCAATAATTTCATGAAATACCATGTTCAATTGAAGGATTCGAGATTCGTTTGGTTTGAGTGTGTGCCTTTTGTCCAATTCCGTTGCTAAATGCAATTCCTAACTTTAGTCGATTTTAATCAGGGTTATGTGCTACTTTCCTTTTTTTTTTAGCGGAAGGGTTATTTACTACTTTAAAATGTTTGGGCGCGCATGGCAACACTTTTATTCTAGAAATCAACTTCTGGCCAGAAGTGAATTTTTTTACTTTTTCAAGTGGCTCCAAAATTACTTTTAGTGCAAAAAAATGCTCCAAAAGTAGAAAAATGTTGTGTAACCAAACGGATTTCTGCTTCAGAAGTGTTGTCATGCACGCTCACACACTCACCCACTAAAGAATTGACGTCATCGGCAATGTTGGCCCGTAAATACATCTATTGGAGAAGGTCTTGCTTTGATGTAGTCTACAACGACAGGGCATGCTCCATGCGAGCCAAGCTTTCAAAATGAGTACTCAAAACAATCCCACAAGATGTAATAGTTGGGGATGGATGTTACTTTACAAAACCTCACTTATATAGTGTCGGACATGACAGTTACACTTAATGTCATGGATCAAAAGAAGCGTAATCCAAACTCAGGTGAATAGCCCGAAAGTGTTGGCTTACGTTCACTTCATGACATAAAGAATAAGATTGTCAATTTTTTTTGTTTTTTTTTTTGCCTAGTAACCAAAAAAACCTTCAACTTTAGCCTCTATCCCAATTATATCCAAAACTTTTTTTTTTGTCTCATAAAAAATCCAAACTTTTACTTTTATCCCAATTCTACCGGCCTTATACCCAAAAAAATCCATAACTTTAGCATTTGTCCCAATTATATCCAATACTTCTTTTTGTCTCATAAAAAACCCCAAACTTTTACTTTTGCCCCAATTATACCACCGTTAGCTTTCCGTTCATAATCACCGTTAGTTAATCCTACGTGAAATTTTCACTTGGGTTAAAAAAATTACATTTCAGCAAAACTAACATGAAAAAACTTAGCAACTTCTCTTCTGTTGTCTGCTTCCCCTACACATTGCCGGGAGATACGGAGCTACTCAAGATGGTGTGTTTCGGATTCTCCCCGGCACTCAACAGCCCAAAGAATGGCTAAACATGGAGATTTGATTATTTGGACGAACAATCTTAAATCTCGCCGTCCTTGAAACCTACTGTTTTTGAATTTCGAAGATTCATTGGTAAGTTCGTATAGAAAATTCGAGACACGTAAGATTAACTAATGATGATTATAGACGGAAGGCTGATGGTGGTAGAATTGGGCCAAAAGTAAAAGTTTGGGGTTTTTTATGAGACAATTTTTTTTTGATATAATTGAGACAAATGCTAAAGTTGAGGGTATTTTGGATATCATGCTGGTAGAATTGGGACAAAAGTAAAAGTTGTGGGTTTCTTATGAGACAAAAATAAGTTTTGGATATAATTGGAACATAAGCTAAAGTTTGGGATTTTTTATGAGACAAAAAAATGTTTTAAATATAATTGGGACAAAGGCTAAAGTTGAAGGTTTTTTTTAGGTATTGGGCCTTTTTTATTTTTATGGGTGGCGCTTTTTCCACTCCCACTATGGCTAAAACACTCCCTAGCACATTGTTTTGACAATATTAACCTTTGTGGGTTTCACGTTTTTTTAAGCATTCTTCATTTACTTTTCTTCTTTCTCTTTTTTATGCTACTTTCCTTCTTTATCATTTTTTTTTCTCTGTTCTCTCTTTCTAAAACACCCCTTTCGTGCCAATAATAGACAAGTTTTTGACACCCCAACGTTCGTCACCGGATTCGACCAAAAAAAGAAAAGAAAAATGTTCGACACAAAAGAAAACTTTTGTCGCCAACACAAGCAATTGACGTAGTTGAAGCCCAGATTTGCAGAAACATATTCCTTACCCGACTAGTCCTCTTCCATATCCACTTCTTCAATTCAAAACTATTGTAAGTGAAAAAACCCATCTCAAATCTCTTCATTCTTCACCCTCATTCCATCCCTTACGCTCCTTGTTATTCGTTTTCCCATTTTGCATCAAATAATTCGATTGACGATTAAAATCTAGGAGCTAAACTGCTTGCCCAAATCCTCATCAAGCTTATCAGCAATGTCTGCTTCTCTGTCTTCGTCTTCTTGGTCCTTATCATCATTGTCATCGCCTATTTTCCATTACCTACCCGTCTCTAGATCCATGGTTGGAATTCACCCCCTACTCTCACTAAGTTATTTACCCAAACCAAGAATGCCACCTTCCAGAACGATAAATCGTCCATACCGGCGAGGATTTGGCCCTCCTCGCCCCCACGTGCCGATCTCGGTCACAAGCCGCCATCGTAGGCGATTGAGAGGGCTAAAGAGGTGATTGCAAACTCAACCCTCATGTCCAAGCCCTTAGGCGATGAGGATGCTCTATTGTCTGTCAATTGTTCAAATCTCCGTGCTTGGATTGCCGCTAAAAGAAAGGAGGAAAATGGGATCCACGAGAAAAGACAGAAGAAAAAAAAAAACGCGACACCATAACCAAACAAAAAGGATGCTCAAAAAAAGATGGGACCCACAAGGGTTAATATCGTCAAAATACTTTAATTTGGAGTATTTTAATTATAGTTGGAATGGAAAAAGCACGACCCTTTTTTTTTTTTTTTGCTAGTTAAGATCACCAGAGAGCTGTAGAATAATCGGAAACCAAAATCATAGAATTTTACAAATCTTATACATGATTTCTGGCACGTTTACTTTTTCTTGGCCAGATGGGCGAGTGAAGTTGTGCGAGGAGTGGGACCCACAAGGTGATAAGAGAAGGGGAAAAAAATTAAATTTGATAGCGGGAACCACAAACAACAAAATTAAAAAATCAGCTTTGCCTAAAAGGGAAACTCCTATAACTATAACTACTAACGTTATTGATAAAAATGAAAATAAAAACTCTTTTCCCTTGTTAGTATAGGTATTATTATGCAAATAAAATAATTATAATATTTATAACTATCAAATAGTATTGACATTAGGTCATCGTTGTTAATTACACTTCAATTGCTAAAAAGCAGCAAAATGTTAGAAAAAAATAGAACATGTTATGAACTCTCTCACGACATTATATAGAAATTATTGTGTTATGAGAGACGGACATTTCTATTTTCATGATAACATAAAAAATTTTGTGCCAAAAACCATTGGCACACAGGATTGATCTAGTTCTCTTCATACCTAGATGAAGTGCGTAGAAAGAGGAGATAATTTAAAAAAAAAAAAAAGCCTAAAAATTTATTGTACAAATGTTGATTCAGCCTTAAACTTTTCAATTTGCCAAAATTGACCAGAAATCGCTTACGTAAATATTGTCCACCCTACGTGGTACAGCCAATGCTGATTAGAAATTAAAAATTAAAAAATTCGAGATGTTTTAAATAGCAATAATTCTCTAGTAGCGCCAACTTGCCACGTAGGACGGTCAAGTCCACGTCAGCAATTTCCAGCCAAATGACAATGCAGAAAATCAAATGAGATTTCCCTCACCAAACAACGGATAATATTTTTCAATTCATTTTCAGGTCTCTGCCAAACACCCAGAAAACATTTTCCAAGTTCTTGAATGAGTGGACCCCACTATAAATTTTAATTTTTTTTTCATAATCCAAAACAGACTGTTAATTTAACAGTCACCAAAAAATTATTACATAATCAATTCTATATATATTTTATCTAAGAGAGAGAGAGAGAGAGGTGTGATCTAACGTCTTTTGGATTCTCGAAGGCCGAAGGGCAATTTTAATGGCTTCTTCAATCCACGACTCTCCACTCTCTCTCGTTTCGGGTTTATGTTCATTGCTGTCTGTCAACTCTATGTATCATACCTAGATATTATAAGTACATACAAGTGCTCTCTGCATGGATGAGCTCGGGGATAAGAACCAGAAGCAAGCACAAATGGTGATGCAGAAGATAGAGATGTGCATAGAAATATTGAGACTGATCGTGGAGTTCGCGTTCATGGTCAAGGAAGCGGCCGGCATCGTGATTTAGTAGGAGATGTTGCCTCAGCTCACGAACCACGGCTCGGTTTCGTCCATTCTGTTCCGTTGATCGGTTTCCTTCCTTGAACTGATGGGATAAATAAAGGTGAGAAACAAACACTCACAACAGAAACAATACTTAAGAAGAAGATGGAGGAAACGAATACACTTTTCGAGGCTTCTTATTTCACCTCAATTCACCCACAACAAAATGTTTACAAGACACTCCTTTATATAGGCTTGTTATATGACTCTTCAACTGACTCATAAATGACTCTTGAGATATGAACGGACTTTTGAAAGACTCACTTAATTATGACTCTTAAAAGCAGTGATTCAATAAAGACTCCTAGAAACACAAACAGTCAACATAGCAATATGAATAGACTCTTGTAAAACAATGCTACAATAATGGTTAGTCTTGGGAGACGAATAGACATAACACGAACATTGAATTGACGACTTATACACTAACTCAATAACTTCTCAGCATTTAATTTGGTTTAATTTTCAACACTCCCCCTTAAATCAAATTCTCTTCCATCGATCATTCCAAGCATGCTATTGAACTTCCGAAATGCATCGATCTTGAGAGGTTTAGTAAAAAGATCAGTTACTTGATCTCCCATCTTCATATGTGTGTGACGACCCAGGCTCGCTACCTGTCTAATTACGTGATCTGCTTTAATCTGATATTACTTATAATACAGAGGAAGACTATCATAAAATGGGCAAGGTCGACATACAAGTGCATGCATTAGGGTAGACACGCCTAAAGGGTACGGCCTCTCAGGGTTCACTATCGAGCTTACAATAGGTAATAAGATCACTCATCCGAGTTTGGAAGGTGCTTACTTTCATATATAAAACAACGTTTAGTACATCATCCTTTATAACAAAATGAGTACTACACAGGGAGGAAACAAATGGTAACATCTAATCCCGAATATTATCCAGCATCTCCTTCGGATGCTCCGACACCATCACTATTATCTTGAGCCACGGAAACTTGGGTATCTGAAAAAGGGTTCAACAACAAGAGTGAGCAAAAGCTCAGCAAGTATAACATCTAGCCGAACAACTAAACCATCTATTAACCATTCATTCAGGCAGACCTTATCAAGCAATCAGCCAATCGAATACCCAAGGAAAGCCACAACTAATCACATACATGGAAGGGGCACAAAACAATCAAGTGTCGGTTAACTAAAGTGAACACAAAAGCCACAAAACTCTAATAAACCTTCCTTCCAACCTCACGGCCGAAGCTCATACGAGCCCGATTCCAATCCACGTCAAATTAATGACTTACCAGGCGATCTAGCTATGGATTTCATCTGCTCAAGAATAGATAACAACACTTTAACTAGCAGAGTCCATTTGCTACCCACAAGCCACACGAATGCCCCCCCTAAAAGTACACGACCGAACTACCCGCTTTGGTCCAACTTCAATTCACCTCAGATTGTCGACAAACACAATGATCAAACTATAGCACCAGCTTACCCAAGACCTGTGGATACTAGATCAAGCGACGAATCGTCCATATACATCTATTTTCCCCCACATGTAAACCATTCTTCTCATCAAGATACCCATTTCCAAATTCGACGATCTGCGCTACAACTGTCATGCCCCAAACCCCGGGCGAGTGAACATCCCTTCCAAACGTCGGGTCAAAGGATAACATCCCAAGCATGTCATTGACCCATTTCTTTTTATCTTCAATTAAGCACATGCGGAAGCAACAAAGAACCCCAAACAAATAGCAAGGCAGGGATAGACAGTAGGAAATAAAGTAAACCACACAGCACAACCATTTTATTTATATTCAGTTAGCCTAAAGAAAACAACTGATCTACAAGCCCATCTCTAGGGCCGTTTCCTAATACCCTAAAAAAGATACCGGGTCGAGTCTAGAGGCTAACTACTACCACCAAAAGCTTCCACCAAAAGAAACCTCCACAGCTGCACACGCACATTGGCCAACACCACCATGCTAAGGACCTGTAAAGCGATCAGCTACAACAAGTGAGATATAAATCTCAATGAGTCAACGCCTAAGTCCGATTAGGATGTTGATTCACTCAGGCGGCCTAAACATGCAATAAAAAACGATGGCAGATCAATAGCATGCAATGCACGCCACGCTCTAGCTACCAAATAGAGGCAAGAGCCAACGGCCAATAAACAATCACACACATCTCACCTTACCTTGAGCCATACAACAGATATCTCATGACATTCAAACACAATAGGTCAAGGTACACAACTAGAACTCACGTCAACCACTCAGGCATCCAGGCACTCAGGCACTATGCAACAGGCGTGTTCCAGTTATTAATGGGCACTCGGCCACTGATAGTCCCCCTGGTACCCTCGGCATAGACATATCAGACACAGCACAGCCCCTTGGTACCCCCAGGACGGTTTAGTGCTCTTCTAGCATGACCGGACTTCGTCCCATTCCTTCGGCGATGGTGACCAGTAAACCCCCTGGTACCCCTGGGTCAGATATATCAGGCATTCCTGTAAGGAGTGTCGGTCCATCACAAGCTACGACCGGCATCCGCCCAGTCCCCTTAGTACCCTATGGCCGGACTGTCAGGCGATCGATAAGCCATATAATTCCTTGGTACCCTCAGGAACGGACATATCAGGCATCGTCCCCTGGTACCCCCGGAGACGGTTTCTACCATGTGACCACGCAAGCACACCAGTTCACACTTTCACATTTAGTTCGATGCAATCACAATCATGGCTGTGCTCAAAACCCAGCTTGAAGCCATTTTTTTTATGTTCAACTCGACCCTCGGCCATTTTCATACTCAAAGCCACAGGTGGTCACACTGATGTTTAAAAATTCATTTAAACATGGCATTTTAAAGCAAATGGGATCATTCAGCAAAAATGCGCAATCCACACTCAAACCATCAAATAGTCAATCAATCAGTGATCATACATTCACTATTCATCCATCGATAAATATCCAAATCCGGACTATTTATCTCCACAGCAGTTATAAATTCAATCTAATTTAATTACCACAAGGCAGACAATTACCCATGGTAACTATTCCACCTAACCACGGTAATTCCAACTAACCACAATAACTAATTAATCTAACCATGGTAACTAATTAAACTACAATAACTATTCAGTTACTACGGTAACTAACTAATCTATTTACCGTTACTTAATTAAACTAAACATAAGTGCAATTAATAGCCTAATCAGAGATTAGGGGTTAACTCACTCGACAACTGGCGGCGACGATTGGCGGCGGTTCGGCGGCGGCAATCGGTGGGGGTCGGTCCAATGGACTCGCCTCGACGATGCAAACGCGGTTATGGTGACGATTTGTGATGACAACACACGGACGAAGGCGAACGGGCAAGGGCAGTGGTTGTGGCGACAAAGGCGGAGCTTGGAACGAAGCGGAACGCACTAGTTCTCCACGACCAGCCTCTGTTCTGACCAAACCCACGAAAATACAGAAAATTCCTGGACAAACAGCCATCATATCCTCGTATTCCTTGATCTTACGGTCGTGTAGGCGAAAATGGAGCTCGATTTGCCCTCAGGACGAGCTCAAATGAGTGATTCCAAGTCGGGCGCGCGCTGAAAAAGGGGAAAAAGGGGCTCTCGGGTTGAGGCTCGTGGACGGCGATTCGGGCGGCGGTTGGCTCGGCTCACGGTGGAGAATGGTGGTTTGGTGAGGTGGTGAACAACAAGCGGCGGCGACAACCCACGGCGGCGCGGCGACGAACGACGGACGTCGGCGGAGCTTGGGCGTGGCTATGGAGTTTTGGTGATGGAGATGAAGATGAAGAAGATGGTGATGAAGTGTGCGTGAGAAGGGAGGGGGGCTGCCATGAGGTGAGGAGAGAGAGAGAGAGAGAGAGGAGAGAGAAATTCAAGGGCAAAATGGTAATTTGCCAAAAGTCAAAGGATGAATAGTAATTTCAAGATATTTACTTTGCATTTATGAGGGTGGGTAGGGCCCACGGGTCATTCAGTATTAATTGCTTTCGGCTTATATGAATAATATCTGAGGGCAGAACGGTAATCTGGTATTTCAGGACTGGTTTTGGATATTTGGTTCAAGGTCAAGCTCGGGTGCGAAAGAAAGCGACACTAATATCTATAGCGCAATTAAACTAAAAGAACTATAAATATCTACGCTTCAGTCGTTGATCAAAGTCTTCCAGATCGAACGATTCCGCGTCCGATAAATGTAACTCAATTTCCAAAAGTCTAATATCATTCATTTAATAAGCCTTGAAATTTCAGGACGTCACAAGAACAAGCGACAAATGGGTAGATTAGTGGTAAGGGTAGATATTTACTTGCCTTAGAATTACGCACGAAGAAGACGGAGCTAGATTCGCCGCCCGGATGAGCTCAAATCGCCATTTTCTTCTTGGCGCGTGTGGGTTCCACCGAGATAGAGGGCGGCGAGTGAGCAGAGATCGAGAGGCTTTGCATGGCTTGAAGGCTTGAGGATTCTCCATCGATGAGTTGGGGAGTCGCTGGCCAAAGCATGAGCAAGAGGGGCGCATGGGTAGTCCACCAAACAAGAGAGAAAAGAGAGAAAGAAGAGAGAAAAGGGTGAGAGTTGTCCACGGTGAGGGGAGGAAAAATGAGGGAGGAGAGAGAAGGGAATGGTTTATATAGAGGGGTAATGGCGGTGGGGATGGGCTGAAGTGATTCAAGGAGTTTCGCGTTCAAATCGCGAACTAAGTTTTGCGTCGGGACCGGTTTTACACAAATCCGACAATCGCGCGTTAACGGTCCGTCTAATAGCACCACTTCCAACTATACCACTTCAATAATCGGTTCAAGTTCAATCAGTGCAAAAATTAATCATAGCAATATCCAAATCCAAAATAAAAAACATTCAACAGAAAAACAGACCCAAAATCTGAAAAATTTAAACAAATGAAAAGGAGTTTTAATTGGGAGGATTGGGGGCTGGAGTTGAGGTTGAAGGGCTTAAGTGGCTGTGGATGTGGGTGGCATGAGGTCTGAAGGGAGTTGAACTAGATCAAATTTGGATAATTGTTCCAGCTTCAGGTCAATCCTTTCTCCCATCTTGTCCATCTTCCTACCCATCTGTTCCATCTCAAGGAATGTTAGGTGGAATTTCTTGTTCATATCATCCCTTAGACTCTGAGTTTGCAAAGCCAACTTATCTTTCATCTGAAGCATTTGCATATAAAAATCAGTCTTCAGTTTCCTCAGCTTGTCTTTGGATGCTCCTTGCTTGAACAGAATGTCCCATAACTTCTCTGATTCTGAAAGCTCATCCTGATTTTCACCAATATTAAAGGATGACTCCCCCTGAGTCTTGATTCTCCTCTTGTGTTCAATTTCATCGTCTATATCCTCTTTTTTTTTGTAGACAATTTTTCCAAAACTTTTATCCCTCCTAAGATGTAGCTAGGATCTAGCTTTTGTTCCTCCACTGTCATTCTTGCATACTCTACCATTGCCATAGCTTACTCATTCTCTTCACAGTACTTCAGGAGATCTTGAACATAGAAATCTTTTGAGTCGGAATCATTAGAGCTTTGATCTTCAACATTTTCAAGAACATCCTTCAAGACAGCCTTTATTTCTTTTTTAGTCATTTTAGATGCAAAATCCTAGGCCGCTTCTTCAGTAATTAATCCATTATTCTTGATCAATGTTTTCACGGTATTTTCATTGCCTCCACTTAATCTCATACCACGAACAGCTTTCAAGACAGCTCTAGCAAGTCTGATTTTTCTTTCTAGATAGTAAGCAGCTTGTTCAACATAGAAAAAGTGTACCAGATTTGTGAGCTGTTTGGTCTCTTGGTCTGCGAGAATTTGAGTGGGGGTTGCAACAGTAGTGTTGTTTCCAGAAACCTGCACTCCCTTAAACTATGCTTCTTTCTACCCAGTAAGTCCTATATGTTCTCCTGTACCATCTTCCCTATTTTCATTGAGGATAGCATGGTATTGATCTACCAGCTCTCTATGGTATGTCTCTTCTTCTTCTAGCATTGCTTTTTCAAGCTTCGCTTTTGTAGCAGCTTCTCTTTCCTTCTGAATTTTCAGTCGGAATTGCTCAAGGGTAAGATTATCTTCATCTTCTGAGAGACTTGATAGATCGAACTGAGTTCGGGCATCAACAGGAGCCCTAAATCCTTGGAGTTCTAATCTGCCCGAACAGCAAGCCGCTGGTATCTTCACGGTCGAAGGTTTCAAGGGTTCCATTGAATGGTTTGACGTTGAGATTGAGAGGTTTTAGAGATAAGGTGTTTCGAGAGAAGAGTTTCGAACAAAGATTTTGGGAGTGGGAGTGTGAAAAGTTTGAAGGATGATTGAGAATGTAGAAGTTTTTGCTTGGTGAACAAGTTTTATATAGGTGCGGTGGTTTGCTGTGTAACTTAACCAAAAAGGAAATTGATTTTGACAGCTAAAAGATTTGAGATTTGATTTCCAAAAATAAAATATTTTGAAAAAATATGATAGATTATTTTTGGAAAAGAAATATTCAATCAATTTTATACCAATCAATTTTATACGAATCAATCACGATAATCACAATATTTCACAGAATTAAAAAGATTGAGATTGTGCGTACCTTATTTCTTGCAAAAAATAACTACTTACGCGCCAAAAGTTTGAACTATCAAACCTGACGTAGATATCCTTCAGATGATGAAAATCTCCTCAGATGATCCTTTAGTTCTTAGGTTTCATTTAAGCATTTGTGTCCCCTCAAATGATACTTTTGCTTTTTGAAGCACATATCATCTTCAGATGTTGTGTAAGTTTTGAGACTTTGCCTTGAACTTTGTTAGATGTTGCATTTTGCTCAGAAGTATATTTAACCTGTCTTGAAGGAAACTCAAACAGGCATGATAGTAATACCAAATTCTTGTCTAATTGTTGCGACCTAAAATTAAGAAATTTCATGTTAATGGATTACCAAATTAATTAAATGAATTAACTAACCTAGTTCGAGCTCTCCCAAACTCTACCAATTCGTAACTTAGGTTCACATGATTTTTTTATCAAAAGATTTTTAATTTCGGAGCCGCTACTAATCGTTTTTGGTAGGTCGATTAGCAAATCTAAATAAAATAGCGGGAGAACTATTTTATTTTTACGAACCAGAAATTATGAGTTCGGGGACTTGATTATATTAATTTTTCAATTAAAGCCCTTTCGGTATCTTTTTTGTGAAAATTTCTTGAGTCGTCAATTCAATTGATTTAATTCGAAGATCAATGCGCACACATATTTTTTTTTAGGATTTTCTTGATTTAAATGAATGCAATGCAAATGCATGAATATATTAATGAAATGCAAAAATCTAACTATATGATGTTATGCATTCTAAACTATATGACAAACAAAATGACCATGCATGATGTCTAAAAAAAATCAAGTTTTAATGCACGAAAATATGGATTCTAATTATATGACATGCAAAATGACATTATAAAACAATGCATGATAATTTTCAAAAAAAATTGAATTTTGTGCAAGTGAACAATCAGTTAAAATTAAATGGCATGGCATGCGAAGGATGCAAATCTACCTATATAACGTGAATAAAATGCATGAATGACATTAACATGATGCCTAAACTCTATGATATGCAAATGAAAAGCTTATTCCTTTTATGAATTTTAGGCTTCATCTTGAATGAAATTGGTCCGATGATTAATATAAATTAAAGATTGATTTCTCAAAAATTCAATTTATATTAAGATCATCTTGAAGCTTTTATTTTTCCGAAAATTACATTTAAGGGACAAGTTTTGACAAATTTTTATGATTTTTTTAGAAAAATGATTCAAATGAAAGTATAACGAACCTTGAGCATAATACACCTTAATATCCGAATTTTCCGATAAATTCACTTCATACCCAAAGTTTAGGGTCGGAAGTGGAATTTTATTCACGTTGTACCTCAGTGGTGAGGTCGGATGGTGAATTTTATTATCGGACTAAAGTCGTACCCAAATGTTATGGGTCGGATAGTAAAGTCCGATTTTGTGAAATTTGTCGGTCCGATCCCATAACTTGTGACGTACAATTTCAATGTGAGGATGAGATCGTACTTTGGGGGTGAAGTCGGATAGTCATCCTTAATGCACATATTCCGAGGGACAAAGGCACATGGGAGCATGTATTATACTCAAGATAGATTATAAAACCATTTGAATAAAATAAAACATGCAACTATAGTATAAAAAAATGATTTTCAGCCAACTAGGGATAAGTGCCAAATTTTGAAGGGCATATGGCCCTATCCGCAAATGATAACATCTTTTAAAATTAGAAGGTTATGTTATTAGATTTCCAAAATATTTCAGATAATCATCCAATTTAAAACGATATGTTTAATCAAAGCAAGGATTTATCCACACTATTTAAAGATATGCACAATATCCAAAAGATTTTAAGATATGCAAGAAAATCATATGGATATGCGAAAAGTCAATTCAAATCCAGGAACGATGTGAATATTCAAACAAAGATCTTCAACTAGGCAAATCAAACCACCAAATCCCAATTGAAACATTACCCTTCTTTGTCTTGCCAAGATTCACCATTATCCGATTAACATTCTTAGGATGTGCAAATCAATTCGAAGTCAATCAAGATAAACGAGACAACGTAAAATTCACTCAAATCGAAAACCTGCCCAATTTTTGGATCTAGCAAGAACAAGAAGGAAAGTCTGAATTTTTTCATACATGCTTCTCAATTCGGTGATTCCTTGTAATCCGGACAGTGATGAATGACTAAACTTCGACAAAAAAAAAGTTTACCTTTTTAGCACAAGGGCAAGCGATTGATTTACAATTAACCAAATTGATAGCGAAACTTTAGCAATATAACAAGTTAGAATTGTTCGTTACCTAATTTGGAGATGAAGTTGCCAAGTTTGAACCGACTTTGAATCTCGAACACGGCTTACGAATCACGATGGATCACGGATGGTTCGGGGATGAGCAACAGTGGCACCAGTAGGGACTTCGTGGCGTGGGTTGATCGTGTTAGCGCCCAAGAGGAGCTCCCGGTGGGGACTTACTTTGCTCAGTGGGAACTTTAGGAAGTAGACCTTGAGTTTCAATATGCGTTCTTTCTACTGAGCACGTGAAATTCCACCAGAAGAAAGAAAAGCTTCTCTCTTTTGTTCCTTTCTCCCCCTTGTCTATTCTGAAGTGAGTGGATCCCTTCTTTTGGTCAATGTAAGAGCACTATCTCCCGATCCTTTCTTCTAGTGCTCTCACTTTCCTTGTATGCGTCAGACCACTTTTTCCTCAATCTCGTGGCCGTGAAAATCAGATTGTGTCGCCTCCCTGTGCCTTACGTCTATGGCTTGTATTGACTACACATCGTCAACTTTGGCCAGTAGAGGAAAAGAAAGGACAAATCTCACCTCTTGGACTCACAGCTCTCCATCTCCAATTTGGGGAAGACTGACTTCTCGGTAGGTGTTCTTTGTCTGGAATGATCAGCGTTGTCGGACGAGGTGTCTCTTCCTGCCGTGTGAACTATGTTGTGGCCATGTATTATGATGTGTGTCCCCTTAAACCCTAAGCCTAAGCTAGTTTATATAGGCATAGGGGTTTCCTAATCCTAGTTGAGGTAGGATTCGTTAATGACCGTATGATTAAAAAGATTATGAGAGTTCATGGGCCAGCCGAAAATTTCAATCCTTGTGGGCTTATCGCGCATTTTTGGGCTCAAATCGGGCTTTAATTAATTAAATGGGTAATTAATTAAAAGCCTTAATATTTAAATGAGAAAAAATGGGCTGAATTAAATCTCAAAATAGGCCCCAAATTGCTTCTTGAATTTTCGGCACACATTCCCCAATTGGCGAATTTTTTTTTATCAATTGTGGCTCAGTCGCCTAGCAAAATTAAGCTCAATTTCCTCGCCGTCGGTCCAAATAATGTAAATGCAATGCATGAAAAATTATTATTTTTGGCGAGAACTAAAGCTAATTCTCATTTTTTATGACTTAAAGAAAAAATCAAAATTTAGGTGTCAACACTAATATATCCAAAAGAATAATGGCTTTGTGAATATATCAGCTAATTGATGCTTTGAGTCCACAAATTGAATATTAACATCACCATTATGCACATGATCACGAATGAAATGATGCTTAATTTCAATATGCTTAGCTCGAGAGTGCAGAATTGGATTCTTTGTGAGGTTGATTGCACTGGTGTTGTCACATTTGATTTCCACGTTTGAATCTTCAATACCAAAGTCTCTCAGTTGTTGCTTCATCCACAAGATCTGAGCACAGTAACTTCCCAAGGCTACATATTCAGCTTCTGCGGTTGATAGTGCCACAGTGTTTTGTTTCTTTGAGTGCCAAGACACTAGCGTAGATCTCAAAAGTTGACATATTCAAGAGATGCTTTTCCTGTCTAACTTACATCCTGCAAGATCAGCATCTGAGTAGCCACATAAAGTAAAGTCTAAGGTCTTTGGATACCATAATCCTAGATTAGGATTGGTTCCAACATATTTAATAATCCTCTTTACTACTGAGAGGTGTGATTCCTTGGGATTTGATTGGAATCTCGCACACATACATACACTAAAAATAATGTCAGATCTAGAAGCAGTGAGATATAATAATGAACCAATCATGCTTCGATATAATTTCTGATCAACCTGTTTGCCCTACTCATCCTTGTCTAGCTTGGATGAAGAAGACATTGGTGGTACAGTTTTCTTACAGTTTTTCAGACCAAATTTCTTCACGATTTTCTTCGCATACTTCTCTTGATGTATAAAGATACCTTGTTCGGTTTGATTCACTTGAAGTCTAAGGAAGAAGATGAGTTCTCCCATCATACTCATTTCGAATTCACTTTACATGATATGAGAGAAATTCTTGCAGATTTTTTCGTTAGAAGAACCAAATATGATATCATCAACATATATCTGAAAAAGTAGGATATCTTTACCTTCCCTTTTAATAAATAGGGTTGTGTCTACCTTACCTTTTTCAAACCCATTTTCAACAAGAAAATTACTTAACCTTTCATACCAAGCTCGTGGAGCTTGCTTAAGTCCATATAGAGCTTTCTTGAGTTTGTAGACATGTTCTGAGTTCTTTGGATCTTCAAATCATGGAGGTTGTTCCACATATACTTCTTCTTTGATGTAGCCATTCAGGAATGCGCTCTTGACATCCATCTGATATACCTTGAAGTCGTTGTAGCACACATAGGCTAGGAGTAATCTTATTGATTCCAGCCTTGCCACGGGAGCATATGTTTCGTCGTAGTCGATCCCCTCTTCTTGAGAGTATCCCTTTGCTATGACTCTTGCCTTGTTTCTGGTTATCTTGCCCTTGCTATCCATCTTGTTTCTAAACACCCATTTGGTTCCAATAATTGGATGATCCTTAGGTCTTGGCACTAATTCCCAAACTTCACTGAGTTTGAATTAATGTAGCTCTTGTTACATTGCTTCTATCCAGCTTTCGCCTGCAAGAGCCTTTTCAATCCCTTTTGGTTCAATCTCAGACACAAGTGCAAAGGCATTTATGGCATTCTTGAATTTTGATCTAGATTTGACCCCGTCTTCTATATTTCCAATGACAAGATCTGTTGGGTGATTGGATTTTAGCTTCCAATTTTTGTTGAGTTTGTCATCTTGTATATCCTCTGGAGAACCATCTTGATTTACATCCTTAGAAGATTCAATTGTTTGGGTATCGTCATCTTTCTGAGTATTTTCAGATGAAGTTTTGTCCTCAGATGTTGGAGTCTGCTCAAATGATATGGTGATTTCAGCGCCTAACTTCTGAGCTTTATTTCCATCTTCAAATCTCACATTCATTGATTCTTCAACTATTCTTGAGTTCTTGTTGAAGACTTTGTATGCTTTGCTTGAAGTGGAATATCCAAGAAATATTCCCTCATCTGAACTTTCATCAAACTTACCCAAACGATCATTTGAATTATTAGAATAAAGCATTTACAATCAAATACATGAAAGTATGAAATATTTGATTTCCTGCCTTTGTAAAGCTCATAGGGGGTTTTCTTAAGCAATGGTCTTAGGAAAACACGATTTATGATATAGCATGCAGTTGAAACGGCTTTTGCCCAAAAATAAGAAGGGGCTTTGCTTTCAATTAGAAGAGTTCGAGCCATTTCTTGTAAAGAGCTGTTTTTCCTTTCAACTGCCCCATTTTGTTGAGGAGTGTAAGGAGAAGAGAAATTATGCTGAAAATCATTTTGATCACAAAAATCTGCAAAGATTTGATTTTCAAATTCTCCCCCATAATATGTTTTGATGCACGAAATAGAATAACCTTTTTCATTTTGTGTTTTCTTTGCAAAACTTTCAAAATGTGAGAATGCATCATTTTTGTGAGCAAGAAAGAACGCCTAGGTAAATCTAGTATAATCATCTACTATTACTAGACAATACTTTTTACCTCCAATGCTTTGGGTTCGAGTGGGTCCAAAGACATCCATGTGTAGTAGCTACAAGGCACGATTAGTGGAAACTTGATTTATAAATTTGTAAGAGTTTCTGACTTGTTTCCTAAGTGTGCAAGCGTCACACGAGTTAGTTTTCTCGTATCTAACATCTGGGAGTCCTTTTACAAGCTTTTTGGTTGAGAGCTTTGAGATATGCTTGTAGCTTATGTGTCTCAGCTTTTTGTGCCAAAGGACTAAGTCATCCTTGATGGATACTAGACGTTGGATAACCTCAGATGATGTGTTCAGAAGATACATGTTTCCATGTCTTCGTCCTGTGAAGGAATACTTTTTGTCCTTCCTGATTCCTCAACACTTATCTTCCACAAAAGAGATTTTGTATCCAATATTACATAATTGACTAATACTTATGAGATTGAAATTCAAACCCTTAACCAATGACACATCGTTGATGAAGAGGTTGCCAATTTTCACAGTTCCTTTGCCTACAATCTTTCCTTTATTGTTGCCGCCAAAGGCAACACTTCCTCCATCAAATTTTGAAAGATTTGTGAATCCTTTTGAATCCCCAGTCATATGTCTCGAACAACCACTATCGAGGTACCATTTATTTCTTCTTCTTACCAACAAATGCATTCAAGCTTTCTTTGGTACCCAAATCTGTTTGGGTCCTTTCAAGTTAGAGGTTTTTTTGTATCTCAAAATATCTCTTGTATTCCTCCAGACTTTAGGACAATAATTTATAGAATGATTAGGACTATCACAAGTAGAGCATTTATAAAGATTCTGCCCCTTAGATCTTATAAACTGTTTTTGAAAATGAGATTTATAAGCGTCTTTTGAAGGTCTTCTCTTGAGTCTTCTTTCACTTTAGGAAAATCATTTTTCAAATCACTTTCTTTTTGAAGACCAAGCCCAGACTTGTTGTAGTATGAAACTTGTATAGAAAGAATATGCTTTAAAGTTTTTGGGCCCGAGAAAAACTTCTTATTGATATCTGAAATTTCCTTTTTCAGAGAGACGTTTTCCTTTTTTAAGGAATCATTATCGATTTGTAAAGTTTCATTTTTCTTTGAAACCGAATCAGATTTTTCCTTGATTTGAGAAACCTCATTTTGGAGAAAATTTATTTTATCCTTTGAGAAGCATCGTTTTTTTTTTAAAACAAGAGACTTCCTTTTTTAATTTAGAAATCCTTTTAAGAACAGTTTTATAATCTAAACACAATTTCTCAATATATTCAGACACCTCAGAAGGAATTTCAGAATGAGTTACCTCAGATTCTTCCTCTAAGTCTGAGTTAGCCAACAAATAGATGTTGGCATATTTCTCATCGCTTTCACATTCTGTATCGCTCCAGGTTTCAGCCTTCAGAGCTTTTTTGAATTTCTCATCCCTTCCATTCTTCTTTAGGAGAGGGAAGTTAGGCTTGATGTGCCCTTTCTTTTTACATTCGAAACAAACTATGTCTCTGTTGTCTTATTTGGTCTCAGATGATCTCCTCTCATCATATCGTCTGAGATTCGTTTTTCTTATGAAGTTTTTGCCCTTTTTAGCCATTCTTCTAAATCTTTTGACCATGAGTGCTAGTTCCTCATCATTTTCATCTTCAGAATCTGAAACATCAGAATTAGCATTAGATTTGAGAGCAATGGATTTTTTTACCTTTGGTATGAGCTTCTTCGTTGATTCTCTCATCTTCATAGGATTAGATTGTTCCAATGAGTTCATCCATGGACAGTAGCATGATCCTCTGAGTCTCTCGGATGGACATCTTAATATTGTTCCAATCCTTCTTGAGACCTCTCGGAAGTTTGTTGACCCTCATTAGTCCTGAAACTGGTTGCCCATGGTAAGTGAGACCATTCACTATTTTAGTGAATCTATCAAACATCTCTTTCACGATTTCGTTGGGCTTCATTTTGAATGCCTCATACTGGCCAAGAAGAATGTTGATCTTTGTCTCCTTGACTCTGTCCGTTCCCTCATAGGTTACGTGAAGCTTGTCCCAAATCAGTTTAGACAAAGGACAATCTACAATACATTTATATTCAGTATGAGACAATGCACTATAAAAATAAATAAATAGCTTTGGCATCAAGTGCGTCTCTCTTCGCTAGTTCGGTTGCAAATAGTGTTGCAGTGGGAATAGTGTTGTTGTTATTGGTGTTGTTGTCCCATGCATTTGAATTTGCACTAGCTATTGCATTTGCAGTGGGATCAACACCTTTTTGAATAACATCCCATATCTGTGGGTCTTGGCATCTGATGAATGCATTGAATTTATTTTGCCAATCACTATAATCCTTCCCATCAAAGTATGGTGGCATGTTGTTGCTTCCTCCTTCAATCCAAGTTGGAACAAAGTTGCTAGCCATAGAGATTGTTAGCTAAGAAGTAATAACACTTCAATAAAAAAAAATATGAGCACCAGGCTCTAATACCAATTGTTGTAGCTAGCGGTGTCACCTAGAGGGGGTGAATAGGTGATTCCAAGGAATTTTAAAATTAATGCGGAAATATAAACGAATAAGCTCAGAGCTTATCTCTTAGATGATCAACACAAGTAAGATCTGAGATACTCTCAGATTCAACAGCGAGCATAGTTCTACTATCACGGTATTTAAATAGAGAGATCAAGGGATAGAGAATCTGCACAAGGATTTATAGTGGTTCGGCTTTGGTTTAAGCCTACGTCAACTTCTTCACGCTGGCAGCTAATCGGTTGGATTCCACTAATAAATAGCTCAAAGGTTACAACTTAGTGATAGCTCTTGAGTCGAAAGACTTCCCGCCTAACACTCACACTAGAATGCACACCACTAAGTAGTACAGTGTTTGGATCAAGGTGCATATAGAATATGAAGCTCTCTTAATCTTAGAATTTAGAATTCTGCTCTCTTGCTCTCTCCTCTTCGACTTTGAGACTCCTCCTTTTTATACTCTTCCACCTCCAACTACTCATTGCAAGGTGACCAAGGATTGCTCTTCAAACTTTCCATTTGAACGAGACTGTATAAAAAAAACGATCTCATAGCCGTTGAGGTTGACAACGGAAAGAATCCCTCGTTGGATCAAATCGCACATACAATTATGATCCTGGGTTTTCATAGATTGAGTTCCTCATTTGGTAAGTTGTGTTTGTCTCCCTTAATTCGCGTCTTTGATTGATCTTCAAGATTGAGAATCTTCAAAAACTATCCAGCTCGATTTTCTGGCCATTGTGATGATGTAATATATCGATTAAATAATCTCTAAGACATCTTTTGATATTTTGGTCGTTGCACATGAAATACTCTCTTAGAGCTTGAGTTTCATTCCGACGTCTGAGCTCCATACAGTGTCTGAGTCCCTTAGAACTTCGTCTAAGCCTTTTTTGCCAGATTAAATCCTGTGTAACCTACACCTTTGGATAATCTGCAAAACAAGTATTTCATTGCATTAACACAGATATAAGAAATCATGGATTGTTTTGTCAACTTCAAAATCAATTATGGGTTTTTCTCAACACTACTTACATACACTTTCAAAGTGTTAAAATCAAATAATTGGTATGCTTTCAATGAAGAGTCATACCCGATAAAGATGAGTTTTTTACTGTTGTCTTTCAACTTCGATCTTTTCTAGTCCAGGACATGACCATAGGCAATGCTTCTGAAAATTCTCAAGTGCGATACACTAAGTGTTCTTCCTCTCCATGCTTCTTGTGGAGTTACACCTTTAAGTCCATATGTGGGACAATGATTTTGTAGATAGACCGCACACATGACAACTTCACCCCATAGCTCATTGGGCAGATTTTTGCTATTCAACATGCTTCAAACCATGTCAAGAATGGTTCTATTTTTACGTTAAGTCACGCTATTTTGTTGAGGAGAATATGGAGCCATCAAGAAACACCAAATACCATGATTCTCACAGAATTTGTTGAATGCATCTGAAGTGAATTCTCCTCCACAAGTAGTCCTCAAAGCTTTAACGAAATAGTCACTCTCCTTTTCAACTAGGTGCTTGAATTGCTTGAAAGTATCAAACACTTCTGATTTTTCTTTCAAAAAATACACCTAGATTTTTCGAGTAAAGTCATCAATAAAAGTAATGAAGTATCGACAATTACCATAGAACTGAGGAGTGATTGAGACACACATAATGGAATGTATCAACTCAAGTGGCTTCTTCGCTTGATACATCGCTTCCTTTGGAAAGCTTGTTCTGGAATGCTTACTGATGACGCATCCTTCACATAATTGACCAAGGTGATCAATATGTGGTAAGCCAAAACCATCTTCTTACGGGAAAGCATATTGTGTGCGCCAAAAATGAGATGCCTGAACCTCAAATGCCACAACCATGAAGGATCATCGACACATACCTTCAAGCATTGAGCCATCTCATTTATTATATTGAGAATGAACATCATGTTCTTCGACATCTTCACACTTGCAATCACTTTATTATTTTGATCTCTTAGCACAAGGCTAAGATCTTTCATGTGGACAGTGTAGCCTTTCTCCAGAAGCTGTCCCAAACTCAATATATTGCTTGACATCTTAGGTACATAATAAATATTAGTAATAAACTAATGTCCACCATTCTTCAAACTAATCTGAATTGTACCTTTGCCTTTTACGAGAATTTTGGAGTTATCACTAAATGAGACTTTTCCCTTGATTGTCTCATCCAATTCGGCAAACATCTCCTTTTGCCCGCACATGTGGTTGCTTGCTCCTGTGTCCAAGCTAGGGGTGAGCAAAAAAATCATGATCCACCCAAACCAGATCGAACAGTACTGAACCGGTTGATTTTGGATGGAACCGGCAAGTACCGGTCCAGTTCCCGGTTTCAATTTTCTAGAACCGGTGAGTACCGGTTTGGTTCACAATTTCAGATGGGAACCATCCAACCGGCCCAACCGAACCGGTCCCTTTATACAATACAAATATATATTGTTTTAATTGAAGCCATCTTCCTCAAAGGCCTTGCTTTGCCCTTGAATTTTGAAATATCTCACTTCCGATTAACTTGCTTTTCGACGCCACATGTTATTGCCACCTGGCGTAATCTCCATGCAACATACTTTCCTAGTGCAAGTAGCCAACTTTTGACTACTCTCTAATTGTTTTTTAGTTTGTCAGTACCTCAAACAGAATGCTTTTGTGGCATGGTTCTCGTCTTACAAGCTGGACCATATAACTTGCTTTTGTGGCATGGTTCTCCTCTTTCAATCGCTAGGGATTGGTTCATTTTATTTTTTAATTGATGTTGGTGCTCGGTAGGGCCGTAACCGAGAACTAGACCGGACAGGTGGTTCGGTTCTCGGGTAGATCCATGGAACGAGCGGGTGGTTCACGGTTCGTATTTTGCGGAACCGGTCCCTAGCGGACGGTTCTCGATTCTAGGGTGGGAACCACCCATCCTGGAACCGATCACCCCTAGTCCAAGTACCATGTATCTCTTTGTCCACCTTCATCTTCTTTGAAGGTTAATAAAAGAACTTGATTGGCATCATTCACCAACTTTTTCTTTTCTTCTGCTGCACTTCTTTCTTTGCTCCAACACTTAGAAGCATAATGACAAAGTTTATGGCAATGATAACATTGAATTTTAGATTTATCATACCATTGGTGTCTATTGTCATTTCGAGTAATGTCTCCTCTGTTTCATCCATGACCTCTTCCTTGAAAGTGACCTCGGCTTCGACCTCGACCACGATCTTGATTAGTCCCTCGAGTTTGCACAGGCTCTCTTTTTTTGTCCTTCTCATCTCAGATCGACAATCTAGTTTGGAGTACAGGTTCATGCTTGTTTTGTTTGAATCTTTCTTCATAGGCTTGCAATGAACCCAAAAGTTCATCGATCGTCATGGTATCGAGATCTTTGGACTCTTCGATCGCAATGCTAATGTGTTCGTACTTCTGGTCTAAAGACCAATGTATCTTCTCAAAAACTCAAACATCTGGAACATCTTCACCATTTCTTTTCATCTGGTTGGAAATCGCCAAAACAGCAATTAACTCAAATTCTTTCATACGAATTACCTCAAATTCGATTCTCAAAAGTTTGAAGATAAATCTTCTTCACTTTTTGTACTCTTTGGTGTGTGCTGTGAAGAATCTCCCATGCCTTCGTAGAAGTAGTAGCGTTCGAGACTTTCTCGAACATAGGATCATCTGAAGATTGATAGATGATCGATAGGGTAAGTTGATCTTTTGTTCGAACCTTCTCCAAAGCATTCTTCTGATTTGGACTCAAGGTGGCTTCGTCCTCTGGCTCATCATAGCCAGTGTTGATAATTTCCCACACACCATGGGCGTCGAGCAAGGCTTTCATTCTAGCAGCCCAATTACTATAATTTTCTTTGGTAAGACGAGGGTATTGAAGGTACAATTTCCCACATACCATAAGCTCTGATACCAATTTGATGGGATAAATTGAAGGTGAGAAACAAACACTCACAACTCACACAATACTTAAGAAGATGATGGAGGAAACGAATAGACTTTCGATGCTTCTTATTTCACCTCAATTCACCCACAACAAAATGTTTGAAAGACACATCTTTATATAGGCTTGTTACATGACTCTTGAACTAACTCATTAATGACTCTTGAGATACGAACGGACTCTTGAAAGACTCACTTACTTATGACTCTTAAAAGCAGAGCTTTAAGAAAGACTCCTAGAAGCACGAATAGTCAACATAGAAATATAAACAGACTCTTGAAAAACAACGCTACAATAATGACTAGTCTTGGGAGATGAATAGACACAACACAAGCATCGAATCAACGACTCATACACTAAAATGATAACTTCTCAGCACTTAATTTGATTTGATTTCCAACAGAGCGACTGCAATGTAGAGCACAATGAGCATCTATAAGCGCGGGGATTGCGGTTTCAGATTTGTGAGGCTCATGCTTCTGTAGAATTGCTGCAGATTGTGGAGGACATCTTGATGCCCTTTTGTTCTATCAGTCTGCTAAGAGTGTTTCGTACAAAACTACCGTGTACGATGTGGAGAACAGTTTAGATCACGGCGATGAGGATCTGTGTTCAAGGAGCGGACTCATGTGCGTGAATTTGGTGAGCGGTACAAGTTCGATTCATCGTGCCACCAATTGCGAAAAATTTAATACATCACTGATCCCCCAAGTTCTAGCTCGTATCTTGCCTGACTCGTAAGATCGGCAAGACTTTTTCTCTTATTCAAGATTTGCTTGTCGAAATGAATATGGCTTCCACATTCATGTGTGCCTTTTGGTTATTATTTAGAAGAATGCAACCAAATGCAATCGCTTGTCCACCATCTATCTGTAACTATCTTTGTTTTTTAAGAGTTGCCTCTAAGATTTGACAACATAGGACTCTGATTTGTAAAAAATTGATCATTCTCCTTGTAATGAGTGTTTTGTTTTTTTGCACTCTCTAATCATTTTGCTACCTATTTATTACCTTGTCCCGCTCCTCGCCTCACTCTTCATTATTATATATTCCATATACGATCAACTTACCAGTTTTCCCCCCATTATGTTTCCAATTATTTTTCGTTTATCAAGTCTCATATAAGTTGGTTACCAATGTCTATTTTTATTAATTTTAACTTTACCAACTTTTCTATTAATTTATCAACTTTTATTTGTCTTCCATATTCATAAGTTAAACGTACCAACGATTTGGGAAATAACCATCCTTCAATTACCAAAATATACTTCGATAAAGTTATCAACTAGCTTTAGTTATCAACTCTTGTTTGAAATAAGTATCAATGCTTATTTTTCTTTTTATAACTAATCTCTATCAGAAAAACAAATCTTCTCGTATCTTCACAAATTTTAGTTTAAATTTCTGACCAACTGCTTAAATTGACCAACTACTATACAAAAGTACCAACCTTTATTAGAGCAATTTGCCAATTTTTATCCGATTAAGTTATTAACTAGTTTTGAGTTACCAAAACTTATTTGAGTTGCGTATCAATGTTCATTTGTTTTTCATTAATTCACCAACTTTTCCATTGAACTACCGCTATTGTTTGCCTTACTTATAATTTTTTGAATTTACCAACTCTTTTTAGAAATTATCACCTTCAGTTAGAGCGATTAGTAACTTTTCTTCGATTAAGCTACCGGCTGATTTTCATTACCAACTCTTGTTTGAGTTAAATTACCAATATTTATTTGGTCTTTCTTAAATTACCAGATTCGTTACCGGCTAATTAATTTTGCACGACCAACTCTTATGTGAGTTAACTACCGATGTTTATTTGTTTTCCTAATTACCAACTTCTCTTTTCTCTCAATAAAAAAATTATTCTCATCTATAACCAATGTTTATTTAATGCTCTTAGCTACGTCTTAAATTTATGATTATTTCCAAATTACCAAACTTTTTTGCATCACTTACGAACCTTATTCCAATTAAGTTATAGCCAGTTTTGGGTTACTGACTTTAATTTGAGTTGCTTGAAATTGTTAAAAAAAAATCGATTTTACAAACATTTCTATAGTCAACATTTATTATTTTCCTTGCATACCAGCCCTATTCATGATAAACTTACATGCTAATTTTTTGCTAGACTAGTTAGTTATTTTGTTTGGTTGTTAGTTTTAACATTACAACCTTATCTCAACATAACGAAAACTTCTCTTCTCTAACCAACTTTTATTTGCATTTCTTACAAATACCTTAAGTTTATAAACAATTCTATAAAATTACCAAGCTCTATTTGAGTGACTTGCCAATCCGATTAGGTAACCTAATATAAGAGTGGTTAAACTAATAAAACCAATTAACATTGGTAACATAATATAATCGGGGATACTTGTTAGGATCGGCGCACAATAACACGAAGTAAAGTGTAAAAGCAGGGAGAAATAGAAATTGAGACACGAGATTTTATCATGGTTCACCCTTAAACTAGGGCTACGTCCAACAAAGGATTCCACTATAATTAGCACCTCGTACCTCTCGTTACATCACTCAATTACAAGCCAAAAAGAGTATATATAACAGTAGCTATTCATGAGCCCAAGTCCAAACCACTAATGAAAATTTACGGGCTTAAATCGTAAAAGCCCTCTAGTGTCCAGGGGGCGCTGCCCTCTTGAGACCCCGCCAGGGCGGCTCTCCCGGACTCTCGTTCGCTCAGCGTGGAGAGGGACCTACGTGTTTTCCTGTCGTAGGGGAGTATGAACCACACCTCAACATTCTCCCACTTGGCGAATACTTCCTATGCTTCTTTAGACCCAACACAGTTGTATACCATTCAAACTTTTCTGCACTCATTGCCTTGGTAAAAAAATCTGCACCATTCACTTGTGTGTCAACTTTTTCCAGCACTACAACTTTCTGTTCTACTTTCTCTCGGATGAAGTGATATTATATGTCGATGTGCTTTGTTCTTGCATGAAATGCAGGATTCTTAGCCAAGAATATAGCACTCTGGTTATCACACCCAATCTTCACTTCTCCTTATGTAAAGCCAAGCTCTTTACACAATCTGTGCATCCAGATCACTTCTTTAGCAGTATGAGTAAGAGCCATGTACTCTATCTCAATAGTAGATAAAGCAACTATGCTCTGCCTCTTGCTCATCCAATTCACAGCTCCGCCAAATAAGGAAATAACATAACCGTTGGTCGACCTCTTGCTATCAATGTCACCTCCCTAATCAGCATCAACAAAACACTTTAGTTCTAATGCTTGTCGTACCTTTGAGCTTTTTATGCCTTCATAACATAACTCAAAGTCAGATGTACCGCGAAGATAACGAAGCACCCTCTTTGCAGCTATCCAATGCTCTTTCCCCGGATTGGACATATATCTGCTCAATACTCCCACTGCTTGAGCAATATCTGGACGAGTACACACCATGGTATACATCAAGCTCCCTATTGCGCTTGCATATGGAACTGTTGCCATCTCTTCAACTTTCTCTTCAATATTGGGACACTAAAGCGCTGATAACTTAGAACTTGTGGACATGGGGGTCTTCATTGGTTTACAATCTGTCATGTTGAACTTTTTCAATACACTTTCAACATATTTCTTCTGACTTAATCACAACTTCCCATTCTCACGCTCCCTTTTTATCTGCATGCCCAAGATGAAGTTTGCTGGCCCTAAATCTTTCATCTCAAACTGTTTTACGAATAGTCCTTTCACAGTGTTAATCATTCTCATACTATTCCCAACTAGCAGCATATCATCAACATATAAGGTTAAAATAACAAAATCATTATCTAACCTCTTCACATAAACACAATGATCAGCATCACAGTGAACAAAGCCAAGTTTCAAGGCATATGAGTCAAACTTCTAGTACCACATCCTTGGAGATTGTTTCAGGCCATATAGAGACTTGTTCAATTTGCAAACAAAATCTTCTTTTCCTTTAACCACAAACCCATCTAGTTGCTTCATGTAAATATCCTCCTCCAAGTCACCATGTAGGAAAGCTATTTTTACATCAAGCTACTCTACCTCCAGAATGCAGTTGCTACAGATAACACAAGTCATATGGAATTTAATTTTGCAACAGGAAAAAAAATCTCACCATAATCGACTCCCTCTATCAGCGAATATCCCTTCGCAACCAAACGAGCTTTATATCGTTCTATCTCTCCATCTGTAGATATCTTCTTCTTGAACACCCATTTACAACCAATTGCCTTCCGATCTGCATGTAGTTTTACCAAACTCCGTGTTCTATTTTTATCCTGTTGAGAAAAACCCTATTTGATTTCGAAGTTGACAAAACAATCCATAATCTCTAATATCTAAGATAATGTAGTGAAATATTATTTTGCTGATTGTCCAAAGGTGTATGTACCAAGATACATGGGATTGAATCTTGCATAATGGGCTCAAACGTTGTGTCAAGAGCTCAGACGTTGAGTAGGAAGCTTAGATGATGTTTGAAGAGCACAAATGTTGAGCTGGAAACTCAGACGCTGTAAAGGACTCGGACAATTGAGCGGGGAAACTCAGACGTTGGAATGAGGCTCAAGCTTTGAGAGAGTATTCATGTGCAACGATCAGATTACCAAGAGATTTATTTAAGGATTTAATGGACATATTATATCATCACCACGGCTAGCAATCAAGCTGGATTCGTACTTGGAGATTATCAATCATAAAGATCAATCAAGGACATGGATTAAGGGAGACGAGGATGATTCACCTAATGAAGTAATCCATTTATGGAAACCCAGGATCACGATTGTTTGGGCGATTTGATCCAAAGATGGATTCTTTCCTTTGTCGACCTCAACGGCTACGAAATCCTTTGTATGCAGTCTCGTCCATACGGGGAAGTTTGGAGAGCGATCCGTGGGCCCCTTGCAATGGGTAGTTGGAGGTGGAGGAGTATAAAAGGACATCTCAAGGCTGAAGAGAAAGAGGATGAGGGAACATAATTCAAAATCCAAGAATGAGAAAGCTTCACATCCTTCATATACTTTTGATCCAACACTATAATACTTAGAGGTGATCCTTGAGTGTAAGAGTGTTAGGCGAGAAGTCTACTCACCAAGCTGTAACCTCTGAATCATTCACTAGTGGAATCCAGCCGATTCGCTGCCAGCGTGAAGCAATGGAGTAGGCTTGAATAAAGCCAAACCACTATAAATCCTCTGTGCACATTCTCTTTCCCTTAATCTCTCTATTTATATATCTGTAAAAATAGTTGTGTGCACGGTGCTGCATCTGAGAGTTTCTCAAATCTTCATAGTAGTATCGTCTAAACGAAGTTCTGCTTCTAAGGGGATCTCAGATCTTACTAGCTAATATCATCTGAACTAAGTTCTAAGCAGATTAGTTATATTTCCCATTGATTTCTTAAAATTCTTTAAAATCACATATTCACCCCCCTCTAGGTGATAACGCTAACCTCATCAATTGGTATCAAAGCCTGGTGCTCGTATTTTTATTGATATCATTACTTCTGAGCTAACAATCTCTATGGCTAGCAATTTTGCTCCCACTTGGATTGAAGGAGGAAGCAACAACATGCCACCTTACGTCGAAGGAAAAGAGTACAATGATTGGCAGAATAAATTTAAGGCATATCTTAGATGCCAAGATCCATAGATATGGGATGTAGTACAAAAAGGGGTTGATCCATCTGCAAGCACTTCAAGCGGCTCAAACGCTGGGGACAACACCAATCCTACTCCCACAACTGCTCTATCTGCTACTGAATTAGCAAAGAGAGATGCTCTAGATGCTAAGGCTATTTATTCTTTTTATAGTGCATTATCTCCCACTGAATACAAACGTATTGCAGATTGTTCCTCATCAAAGGCGATTTGGGACAAGCTCTATGTAACATACGAAGGAACAGACAGAGTCAAGGAGACTAAAGTCAACATACTCCTCAGCCAGTACGAAGCTTTTAAGATGAAGCCTAATGAAACTGTGAAAGAGATGTTCGACAGATTCACTGAAATAGTGAATGGTCTCACCTATCATGGGCAACCTGTGTCTGGACCGATGCGAGTGAATAAACTCCTAAGGGCACTCACAAAAGAATGGGACAATATCAAAACTTCCATTCGAGAGACTCAGAGGATCTCACCTCTGTCGATGGATGAACTCATTGGAACTCTTCAATCCTATGAGAATGAAAGAATCAATGAGAAAACTCAATCGAGAGGTAAGAAATCCATTGCTTTGAAATCTAATGCTGATTTTGATATCTCAGACTCTAAAGATTAAGACGATGAGGAACTAGCACTCATGGTCAAGAGGATCAGAAGAATGGCAAAGAAAAGTAGAAATCTCAAAGGCAAAAGAGATTTCAAACAACATGATTTGAGACGATCATCTGGTGACAAAGACGAAAGCAAAGATGTGATTTGCTATGAATGCAAAAAGAGAGGCCACATCAAACCAAACTGTCCCCTTCTAAAGAAGAAGGGAAATGATGAAAAATTCAAGAAAGCACTAAAAGCTGAAACTTGGAGTGACACAGAATGTGAAAGTGATGCGGAATTTGCCAATATCTGTTTAATGGCCATCTCAGACTCTAAGAATGAATCTGAGGTAACTTTTACTGACATTCCTTCTGAGGTATCTGAATTTATAGATGAATTGTGTTTAGAGTATAAAATTGCTCTTAAAAAGCTTTCTGAATTGAAAAAGGAAATTGCTTGTTTAAAGACAAATGATATTTCTCAAAAAGATAAAGTAAATTTTCTCGAAAGCGAAGTTTCTCAAATCAAGGAAAGATCAGATTTGATTTCCAAGGAAAATGAAGATTTGCAAATTGAAAACGAATCTTTGAAAAAGGAAAACGATTGTTTGAAAAAGGAAATTTCAGATACCAATAAAAAAACTTCCTCTGGTTCAAAAACTTTACAACATATTCTTTCTATACAAGTTCCTTACTACAATAAGTCTGGACTTGATTTTTAAAAGCAAAGTGAATTGAAAAACGATTTTCCAAAGGTAAAAGAAAGACTCAAAAGAAGGCCTTCGAAACACGCGTATAGAAATCACTTTCATAAGCAATTTATAAGATGTGAGGGATAGAATGTCTCAAAATGCACAAACTGTAGTGATCCAAGATATTCCAGAAGTTATTATCCTTAGATCTAGAGACCAACACGAGATATTTTGAGATTTACAAACTCCATTAACCCAAAAGGACCCAAACAAATTTGGGTACCAAAGAAAACTCAAATTCCTTTGATGCTTGCAGTACCAATGAAAAGAAGAAACAAATGATACCTTGATAGTGGGTGTTCTAGACGCATGATTGGAGATTCCAAGATATTCATCAATCTAACCAAATTTGATGGAAAAAGTGTCTCCTTTGGCGGCAACAACAAAGGAACAATTATTGGCAAAGGAACCGTAAAGATTGGCAACCTCTTCATTAATGATGTATCATTGGTTAAGGGTTTGAATTTCAATCTTGTTAGCATAAGCCAATTGTGTGATATTGGATATAAAATCTCTTTTATGGAGGATAAATGCATAGGTGTTAGCCAGGATAACAAGTGCTCATTCACCGGACACAGACATAGTAATATGTATCTTCTGGATACATCATCTAAGGATGTGAAATGTCTAGTATCAGTTAAAGATGACTCAAAACTTTGGCACAAGAAGCTAGAACACTTAAGTTTCAAACAAATCTCAAAGCTTTCATAAAAAAAAGGCTTATTAGAGGACTCCCAGATGCTAAATTTGAGCAAGCTAAACTTTGTGACGCTTGCATTCTTAGAAAACAAGTAAGAAACTTTTACAAATCAATAAATCAATTTTTCACTAACCGTGCTCTACAGCTTCTACACATGGATGTTTTTGGATCTACTCGAACCTAGAGCATTTGAGGTAAAAAGTATTATCTGGTAATAGTAGATGATTATACTAGATTTACTTGGGTTTTCTTCCTTGCACATAAGAATGATGCATTTTCATTTTTTGAAAGTTTTTCAAAGAAAGTTCAAAACGAAAAAGGCTATTCAATTTCTAGCATCAAATCTGATCATGGGAGAGAATTTGAAAACCAAATCTTTGTAGACTTGTGTGATCAAAATGGTTTTCAACATAATTTTTCATCTCCTTATACTCCTCAACAAAATGGAGTAGTTGAAAGGAAAAATCGATATTTATAAGAAATGGCACGAACTCTTTTAATTGAAAGCAAAGCTCCTTCCCATTTTTTGGGTAGAAGCTGTTTCTACTGCTTGTTACATTATAAATCGTGTCTTTCTAAGACTATTGCTTGAGAAAACCCCCTATGAGCTTTACAAAAGCAAGAAACCAAACATAACATACTTTCATGTATTTGGCTATAAATGTTTTATCCTAAAAAACTCAAGTGATCGTCCGAGAAAGTTTGATGAAAGATCAGATGAAGGAGTATTTCTTGGATATTCCACCTCAAGCAAGGCTTATAGAGTCTTCAACAAGAGCTCAAGAATAGTTGAAGAATCAATGAACATGAGGTTTGAAGATGGAAATAACACTCAGAAGATAAGCGCTGAAATCACCACATCATCTGAGAGGAATACATCATCTGAGCAAGCTCCATCATCTGAGGACAAAACATCATCTGAAGCCACTCAGAACGTTAATCTTATTCAGACTACCACATCATTTGAGAACGCAGACCAAGATCCTTCTCCAAAAGATGAACAAGACAGAAGATATAATAAGAACTGAAAACACAAATCCAGTCATCCAACAGATCTTGTCATTGGAGATATAGAAGAAGGAATCAAGACTACATCCAAACTCAAGAATACAATAAACGCTTTTGCACTGGTATCTGAAGTTGAACCCAAAGGAATTGAAGAGGCTCGTACAGACGAAAGCTGGATTGAAGCAATGCAACAAGAGCTACATCAATTCAAACTTAGTAAAGTTTGGGAACCAGTGCCTAGACCCAAGGTCATCCAATCATTGGAACCAAATGGGTATTCAGAAACAAGTTGGATAATAAGGGCAAAGTTACTAGAAATAAGGCAAGACTCGTAGCTAAGAGATACTCTCAAGAAGAGGGGATTGACTACGATGAAACATATGCTCTAGCAGCAATACTAGAATCTATTGGATTGCTCCTAGCCTATGCTTGCTACAACGGCTTCAAGCTATATCAGATGGATGTCAAGAGCGCATTTTTGAATGGCTACATCAAGGAAGAGGTGTACATGGAACAACCACTAGGGTTTGAAGATCCAAAGAGCTCAGATCATGTCTATAAACTCAAGAAAGCTCTGTATGGACTCAAACAAGCACCGCGAGCCTGGTATGAGAGGTTAAGTAATTTCCTTGTTGCTAAAGGTTTTGAACAAGGTAAAGTAGATACAACTTTATTTATCAAAAAGGAAGGTAAACATATCTTGCTTATTCAAATATATGTCGATGATATAATATTTGGTTCCCCTAACAAGAAACTCTGCAAGAATTTCTCTCAGATTATGCAGAACGAGTTTTAAATGAGCATGATGGAAGAACTCAATTTCTTCTTTGGACTTCAAGTAAATCAAACAGAATAAGGAAGCTTCATACATCAAGAGAAGTATGTGAAGGAAATTGTGAAAAAGTTTGGTCAAGAAAACTGTAAGAAAACTGAATTACCAATGTCTTCTTCATCTAAGCTAGACAAAGATGAACAGGGCAAATAGGTTGATCAGAAAATTTATAGAAGCATGATCGGTTCTTTATTATATCTTACTGCTTCTAGACTTGACATTATTTTTAGTGTATGTATGTGCGCCAGATTCCAATCAGATCCTAAGGAATCACACCTCTCTACAGTAAAGAGGATTATAAAATATATTAAAACCAATCCTAATCTCGAATTATGATATCCAAAGACCTCAGAACTTACTTTACAGGGCTAGTCAGATGCTGATCTTGCAGGTTGAAAATTAGACAGGAAAAGCACATCAGGAACATGTCAACTTCTATGATCCATGCTAGTATCTTGGCATTCAAAGAAACAAAATACTGTGGTACTATCAACCGCAGAAGCTGAATATATCACTTTGGGGAGTTGTTGTGCTCAGATCATGTGGATGAAGCAACAACTGAGAGACTTTAGTGTTGAAACCTCAAACGTGAAAATCAAGTGTGACAACACCAGTGCAATCAACCTTACAAAGAATCCGATTCTGCACTCTCGAGCTAAGCATATTGAAATTAAACATTATTTCAATCGTGATCATGTGCATAATGAAGATGTTAATATTCAATTTGTTGATTCGAAGCATCAATTAGCTGATATATTCACAAAGCCCCTTGATAGGAATTCTTTTGAATATATTAGACAAGAATTGGGTATTACTATAATGCATGTTTAAGTTGTCTTCAAGACATGTTAAAATCTGCTTCTGAGCAAAACGCAACATCTGAAGAAATTCAACATCTGAAACAAAGCTTCAAAACTTGCTCAACATCTGAGGATGACATTCGCTTCAAAAAGCCAAAGCATCATCTGAAGATACACAATAGCTTGATTGGAACCTCTGAACTAAAAATATCATCTGAGGAGGTTATCATCTGAACAACACGGGAATGAAGTTTGCTCGTTCAAACTTTTGGAGGGTAAGTAGTTATTTTTGGCAACAAATAAGGTACGCGCAATCTTAATCTTATTAAATATTCTACGAAATATTATGATTGTCGTGTTTATCCTAATTGAGTTGGTTGAATATTATGTTTCCAAAAATAATTTTTCATATCTTCTCAAAATATTTTATTTTTGGAAATCACATCTCAAATCTCTTAATTGTCAAGAGCAGTTTCTTATTTTTTTTTAAAATAAAATATTAACACTGAAACGTCACTCTTGTTTTAAAACCACTCTTGCAAAGACTTAATTTTTACTCCTTACTCAGAAATTCTCCCTCGAAAGGACTTTTCCCAAAATTCTCTCTGAGATTTCACTCCCAAACTCTCAATCTCTCAATTCCTTCAATTCTCCCAAAAAATTCTTCAATGGCACCCAAGAACTCCTCTACCATGAAGAAACCCGCTACTGCCTCTCAACGATCGGGAAAATTGGAGATGCGAGGACCCGGGGCTCCAATTTATGCTCCAACGCAATTCGATCTCTCAAGGTCTTTAGATGAAGAAAAGGGAAATCAAAGACCTGAGGAGATTAGCATTATTCCTCAGATTGAACCTACTACTGCAACCCTTGCTAGTAAAGCCTAAGAAGTTGAGACTCCCGCAATGGTTAAGGCCAGAAAGATGCAGGAGATCAAAGATAAACTCTCTAAAGAGGTACCTAACGTTGCTGAAAGGGCTGCTTTTCCTGTAGATGTTAAGATTAGACTAACGAGAAGAGTCACCAACTGAATTCGTGGTATGAAGATGCACGATAGGTCTGAGAAGGATATTAAGGAATTCGTGAATATACATGGCTTTCATGATAAAGGAGAAATGCAAGGATTTGATTCTATGCTAACTCAGAAGGAGATTAGGCAGGCTATGAAAGTAGGGGCAGAATTCGAGAAAAATAAGCCCAAAACATCTGAACCCTCTAAAAAGGGAAAAGAGAAGGTTAGTGAACCATTAAGGGCTGAGAAAGAATAGTTTGCTTCGATTGAAGCACAATCTGAAGGAGATAAGGATGAAAAAAAAGTTAGACCTGAGACTGTGCTGGTTAGTGATCATCTGAGGGATGATGATGGTGAGATGATTTATGCTCACTTTAAGGGCATGGTGATGAAGTTTCTAGTAAAAGAGGGCAAGGCGGATAGGATTTTCAAATCCAAGGAGTATAAGGGATACTTCAATTCTCTACTTGCTAGAACTACTATGGCTAACAGACTAGTTGACTTTGAGTACTTTGACAAAAATGGTTTGTAGATCTTTAATCTGCTTTCCAATCTACATTTGCAAACTCGCTGTTCTCTCGATACTCTATGTTACCCTGAGTTGACTGCCTACTTTTACTCCAACTTCTCCATGATCTCTAGAGATGCCATTCAGTTCTCATTCTTTGGACAAAACATCATTCTAAGTGTTGCCGAACTTGCTAAAATTCTAAGTTCTGAGCTGTCCACTTTCACTCCCATTCCCATATCAGAAGATGTTGTCTATAGAGAACTATCGGGAAATCCAAATCTCTACAGAGCAAACAAAGCTCATGTTGAACACCACCACTTTCCTCTCAGAGCAACCATTCTGCATAAGGTAATCATCAACTGCCTTAGGCCCAAAGGTTCCTCTAAAACTGATGTTTCTCGCTATGAAGCCAAAATCATTTGGGCCATTCTCAATGGAAAACCTTTCTCTTTTCCACACTTCATCTTCCTGCATATGCACATAACTATCAAGAAGAATAAGGGATAGCTGCCATATGGCTCATTGATCACCAGAATCTTTGAGTATCTATAGATAGAAATTCCTCAAAAACTCAAATCTCTACAAATTCCACAAGGAAGTACTTGGGAATCAATGTTTGTTAAGATGGGATATAAGTTTGCAGATGGTTAATGAAGGGATAGGAAGAAGAATGTGGTACTAATAGATCTTCCTCTTACTCAAACTGAAACAGCAGAGGCTACTCAGACTGAACCTTCAAATGCACAGCCTTCAACAACAGAAGCTTCACCTGCTAAACAAACTGTAAGTCCTTCACCTACAGGACCATCCTCGGAATCCACTCGAAAGAGGAGGATGAAGATGTTGGCTCACAAATCCACTAAGCTGGACAGAAGAGGAGGAAACTTGCTCAGAAGTTGCTTGAGAAGATCACAAGTGAGTCAGATCAGCAAACATCTGAGAGCTCCCTGATCAATGATAGTGAAATTGATGAAATTATTCAAACCATTGTTAGAACAACTATCGAGGATGAGATGGCAGCTCAGATGGAGGAAAAGGAGAAGGAAAAGGAAAAGGAAGAAGAAAAGAAGGAAAAATGAGAAGAGGAGCTAAATGAGAAAGTTGAGATTGTCCTAGGTGAGGACAAAGAGGATGCTAGACCATCTGAAGTTCCTGAGCCTGTACAACATTCAGATGTTCAAATGAAAGCTCAAACAAATGATCAGATGGAAGCTAAGAAGGAAATTTAAGCTGATACTACAATGGAAGCACAGTTTGAAGAGGAGCAAATCGAGCAAGTCAGTATCTTTTCTTATGGAAAATCCCTCATGATGTTTTGAAGATGACAAAATAATCAAAGGATACTAAGCCGTTATGCAGATAGTGTATTAACAGAATATCTGAAGGTTATGAGCTATCTATCAACGGTGAACAAGGCATTGGGCGTAGATGTGTCTACAAGCTTAAGGTACCTAAGTAGAGGTGAACAAGCCTAGAACAAGAAGTTTGGTAAAGCTTGGAATGACCTTGGATAGGTGAACAGCGAGGTAGAACCACAATTGCCAATATGCTTGGAGGAACCAGAAGATGGAGCTCAAGATACTGCATCTGAATTATGCATCTGAAGTTCTAGATATTGCATCTGAGAAGAAAAGTTTATATTGACCATAGTTGGATGTTCAGACTCAAGGAGTAGTCATCGCATATTTGCTTCTGAGAAAGTTGAAGTCTAGTATTCAGAAGGAGGTTCGTGTTGCCTCTGAAGACTTCAGATGGAGGTTCGTGTTGCCTCTGAAGACTTCAGATGGAGGATTGTGTTGCCTCTGAAGACTTAATCTCGTGAAGACTTATATGCGAGCATTAACAAGGTTTCTATCAACATCAAACTCAGTGTATCTCTGTTCAGAAGCTGCGACTTATTCAGAAGCAGTGATATATGAAGAATTCAGAAACTGCGACTTATTCAGAAGCAGTGATATATTCATATTCAAGAGACTGCTTCTGAAGTCTAGTTCTGAAGACTGTTCAGAAGCTGCGAGATATATTAATTCCAGATTCTGAAAACCCACGCCTGACATATGTTGCTGAGGTATTTATGGAAGTTTGTAATCTTTGATTGACATGATTATTCTATAACATGATTGAAAGAATATCCTTGATTGGAAATTACCTTCCATGGGACAAGAAAACTTCCATATTTGAAGAACTCCACTTATGGAAACCGAAGATTGAATTGTATGAGCGACTGAATCTGAGGGGTTCAGATTCAGCACCAACGGTCACCAAATCTCCCTAGATACAGTCTCGTTCAATCAAGATTGATGGCGTCCAATCGGCGATTGAAGAGCGATCCTTTGAAGACCTGTCCAACGGCTAGTTTGGGGGTGAACGAGTATAAAAGGAGATCCATGGTGCTACTACGGTGCGAGATCAGAATCATCAATTCCAAAGTGCTAGAGTTATTCAGATTCATACTTGTCTCCTTGAGCTTAACGTTATAATCTTTGAGAGTCTTTGTAAGAGTGATTGAAAGAGGATAGTGTGATCTATCAAAGAGAGTATCATCACTTATTGTAAACCTCCATTGATTCATCTAGTGGAATCTAGCCTATCGGCTGTCAGCGTGGGAGAGTGGACGTAGGCTTGATCTAAGCCGAACCACTATAATCGTCATGTGCAATATTCTCTTTCTCTAAACTCTTATCATTGTGTTTGATAGAATATTGCATACTGGTGTTTATATTCAAAATTTGCATACTCATGTTCAGAATCATAAACTGTACATATTCAGATTCAGATTCTATTTTGACTTGATTCTTTTAATTCCGCATTTTCTAGTCAAAATTGTTTTAAATCACATATTCACCCCCCTCTAGGTGATATTGCTAGATCCAACAATTGGTATCAGAGCCAGGTTGCTCATTATTTTGAAGTGTTTTACTTCAGAGTTAATGATCTATCATGTCTAGCAATAATTTTTCAGGATCAGGTGATGCTCAATTCCACAACAAGCCTCCTTATTTCGATGGAAAGGATTACAATGTTTGGTGCAATAAGATGAAGTGGTTCTTCAAGGCCGTAGATAATATGATGTGGGATGTTGTGACTAGAGGAGTAAATCCTACCACTACTGCAACTTCTCGAAATGGGAACAATACTCCTGCTCCTACCCTATCAGAAACTGAACGATCCAAAGGACAAGGACTTGACTCTAAAGCTGTTTATTCTCTCTTTTGTGCTTTATCTCCTGCTATATATAATCGTGTTGTAGAGGAAGAATCTTCAAAAGCTATATGGGATAGACTCCATGTCACCTATCAAGGAACCGACAGAGTCAAGGAGACCAATATCAGCATACTTCTAAGTGATTATGAAGCTTTCAAAATGAAACCAGATGAAACGATTGCTGAGATGATTGATAGATTTCAAATATTGGTCAGTGGTCTTGCTTGGCAAGGTGCTCCTATTTCTGAACCTATGCAGGTTCGAAAGATTCTTCGAGGACTAACAGATGATTGGAACTACATCAAACCGTCCATTCAAGAATGTCAAACAATCAGACCATTATCCATTGACGAACTTGTTGGGATTCTACAGTCGTACGAGACAGAATGAGTTAACAAAGAAAAGGATACGGAAGGTAAGAAGTCGATTGCTTTAAAATCTAACATTAATTCTGATGATTCAAATTCTGAAGATGATGAAGAGAACGATGAAGAGATTGCTCGTATGGTAAAGAAGTTCAGAAAAATGGCTAAGAAGGGAAGAAAATTCAAAGGGAAGAAGCCATTCAAACAAGCCGAACAAAAGAAAACCTTCAACTATAGAGAAGAAGGTAAGGATGTAATTTGTTTTCAATTTAGGAAAAAGGGACACATAAAGCCAAATTGTCCACTGCTAAATAAAAGGAAAGGCAAGTACGAAAAGTCCAAAAAGGCTTTGAAAGAAGAGACTTCGAGTGATACTGAATGCGAAGATAGCGATGATGAAGAGCTCGCACATATCTGTTTAATAGCTAAATCTGATTCTGAAGAAGATGAGGAAGTCTCTAGATTGAGACAGCAAAATGTTACGAATGAGAAAAGGATCGTTGATATGGAAAAGGAGAATTCCTCTATTAAGGAAGAGAAAGATATTCTGCAAAAAGAGAATAATTCTCATAAGGAAGATGTTCAAAAGATCTGCAAGAGATTTTCTCCCGGCTCAAAGACGTTAGAGCACGTTCTCTCAATACAAATTCTGTACTACAACAAATCCGGTCTTGACTACGAAGAGGTAAGTGAAATCAAGAATGATTAGGTCAAGGAGCGATTAAGGCGCAGGCCTTCAATCCAACAATATAGAAATCACTTCGGTAAGCATTTTGTCAAGCCTATTGGATTTCAATATTATAATTGTTTTAACTGTGGTGATCCCAAGCAACAATATCCACATGATTGGAAGAACTCCAAATCAATCAATTCGAGATTTGATGTTTTCTCTAACAGAAATGGACCCAAGCTCATTTGGGTACTAAAGAAAAGATGAGTTGCTTTTCTTACAGGGAATAAAAGAGAAGAGAAAGAGAAATCGGTATGTTGTTGTATTTTCAATTTGCTTTGCATGCATACTTCAGTTTTCTAAATTCTCATTGTACTTGATATTGTGCTTTGGTTGATTCGATTTTTTTATGACGTATTCGACAATTAGATGTGCTTGAAATATCTTTTAAAAAGATGCGTGTGATGCATTTTTGGTGGTTTGTGAGATGAGATTAAGCGATTGATTGATATCTTGCTTGGAGATAATGCAATTTATTTGATTGATGCTCTCTGATCTTATCTCGCTTTGAATTTTTTTTTTCAATAGATATCTTTATGCATGATATTATGGTTGATATCTTTTTTAGGAAATAAAGATTTCGGATTATTGGACCTCTTTTATCCTTTTTGATCTTGTCACGTTTTGCAAAGATAAAATCTTTTTAAAGGAGATATTATTTGAATCAGTCATTGTCTTGATATGGCATGTTTTTTTTACATCGTTAGTTGTGCTGCAAAGTGAGAATCTTATGAGATTTTATTTGATTGGGCATATTGTTAGATTGATAATATTTCTTTTATGCCATTAAGGAAAGAATATTTTGGAATCTCTAAAGTTTCCTTATTTTTACTCTAACGTAAAGGAAAGGATCCATGTACGTGGATACCAAAAAGGAAACGAGTTTGTTGCGGGATTTTCTACAAGGAAATATTGATTGCAAATCAACGAAAATCTTAGTGCAATCAAAGAAATCTCTCAAAGAAAGATTGACAAGGATCGTATTTTTCTCCGCAATTCGAAGGAAGAATCTGAAGAAAAATATTTGGAAAGTTTGATCCGAATATTGGAGGAAGATTTCGCACTTTTTTGGAAGGATCAGAAATTCTCCTCTTTACTTACAACTCTCGCAAATCATTGAAGGCATATTAAAATATATTGTGCAAGCCCTTAGAGTATCATGTGAAAGGTTAAGTAATTTTTTCATTGAAATACTTGAGATGCTTACAATTACTACTCTGTTTATTTGAAAGGGCATGATTTATTACGTGAGATATCATATCTTTAACGCAAATTTGTGCAAGAAGTTTGTTGAGTTTATGCAGATTAAATTCGAGACGAGCTTGATTAAAGAAAATCATCTTTCTCGAATCTCAAGAGCAAATGAATGTTGAGAATTTTGCAGCCTCTAAATAACCATTAAAGAAAAGACCGATGAGAAGAATGAGGAGTTCCAGACATTTCAGAGACTACTGTTGTCACTAACCAGCATATGATTCTTGAGATCCATGAAGTTCGTATTTAGAATCAAGGAGAGTTCAGAAGAAAGAAAGAAAAAATTCATTTCTCAGACACAGGGGGAGTTAGAAAAAGTGCACAAGGATGACATTATTGAAGATAGTCAGATCAGTCCTTGCATCCTTGAAGTTGCAATTGAAATGGAAATCGCAATACTCAAGCATCTCCACCATTTCCTAGCTACTCAAAGAATATAATGCTGCTACAAAGAAAAACATCCTATTCAACTGGCCCAACCCAGCGATAAAAGTTACTCGCAAAAGCTGTCTTGATGATAGGGGGAGAAAAGAAAGAAATGATCAAATTCAAGGGAAGTCTACTGATCAGATTCGGGATGAGATCATTGATCAGATTCAAGGGGAACCTGACACTCGAGTTCAGAAGAAAATCAGTCATGAAGATCTATAGGGGGAGAACCTTATTCAGAAGGACATGAAAAGCTGCAAGCTTCTGTACAGCAAACAACAAGGGATGGTGAAAACCATTATGCTGCCCCACATCCCTGAAATCTATGCTTGAATAAGTTTTGATTCTGAAGGAGCTTTGAACAAGCATGGGAAAGTTCTACGAAAGTTGAGTAAATTTCATCCCATTCTTGATTACTATTCAGATAATGGAAGAAAAGGTAAACGTATGTTAGAACTTGTTAAGTTCTACAAAATCCGGTTAGTATATCTTCCATTTCCTTACTTTTTGTCTTTACAAATCTCTAATCTGTTTTATCGCTTTATCATGACAAAAAGGAAGTGAAATTTATCTGTACTCCTTGATATATGTTCACTGACATACATGATGATTAATTAAGAACATGAGCTATATTGCATATCTCATATGTTCGTTTATACGTATAGAAGATGTTGCATCTATGTGAACATGAGCTGTTTTGCATCTAAGTATATATTCTCTACATAAGACCCTTTCCATTTGTATCGCTTTTTGATTATGACAAAAAGGGGGAGAGAATATAGATATGCATCTGTGTTGAATATTGAGCTGCGATTATGTTTCTATATATTTATGCTCAGTCTATCTGCTATCTCCTGATTACATTGCTTGATTATCATAATGTGGAGATCGCGTTACGTGCTTATTATGCCTTGATTTGAATTCTTGTTTTTGGCAAATAAGCGTATCTCGTTTACTTTTCAAGTATACATAATTGAATATCTTTAAAACTTATTTGCACATCTGCATATTCAGATATTATTTTGTCATCATCAAAAAGGGGGAGATTGTTATGGAAAATCCCTCATGATGTTTTGAAGATGACAAAATAATCAAAGGCTACTAATGTGTTTATTGGTTGAGTAGAACCAGGTGAAAGAATTACAAGCCGTTATGCAGATAATGTATTAACAGAATATCTGAAGGTTATGAGCTATCTATCAATGGTGAACAAAGCATTGGGCATAGATGTGTCTACAAGCTTAAGGTACCTAAGTAGAGGTGAACAAGCCTAGAACGAGAAGTTTGGTAAAGCTTGGAATGACCTTGGATAGGTGAACAGCGAGGTAGAACCACAATTGCCAATATGTTTGGAGGAACCAGAAGATGGAGCTCAAGACACTGCATCTGAATTATGCATCTGAAGTTCTAGATATTGCATATGAGAAGAAAAGTTTATATTGACCATAGTTGGATGTTCATACTCAAGGAGTAGTCATCGCATATTTGCTTCTGAGAAAGTTGAAGTCTAGTATTCAGAAGGAGGTTCGTGTTGCCTCTGAAAACTTCAGATTGAGGTTCGTGTTGCCTCTGAAGACTTCAGATGGAGGTTCGTGTAGCCTCTGAAGACTTCAGATGGAGGATTGTGTTGCCTCTGAAAACTTAATCTCGTGAAGACTTATATGCGAGCATCAACAAGGTTTCTATCAACATCAAACTCAATGTATCTCTGTTCAGAAGCTGCGACTTATTCAGAAACAGCGATATATTCATATTCAAGAGACTGCTTCTGAAGTCTAGTTCTGAAGATTGTTCAGAAGCTGCGAGATATATTAATTCCAGATTCTGAAAACCCACGCCTGACATATGTTGCTGAGGTATTTATGGAAGTTTGTAATCTTTGATTGACAAGATTATTCTATAACATGATTGAAAGAATATCCTTGATTGGAAATTACCTTCCATGGGACAAAAAAACTTCAATATTTGAAGAACTCCACTTATGAAAACCGAAGATTGAATTGTATGGGCGACTGAATCTGAGGGGTTCAGATTCGGCACCAATGGTCACCAAATCTCCCTAGATACAGTCTCGTTCAATCAATATTGATGGCGTCCAATCGGCGATTGAAGAGCGATCCTTTGAAGACCTGTCCAACGGCTAGTTTGGGGGTGAAGGAGTATAAAAGGAGATCCATGGTGCTACTACGGTGCGAGATCAGAATCATCAATTCCAAAGTGCTAGAGTTATTCGGATTCATACTTGTCTCCTTGAGCTTAACGTTATAATCTTTGAGAGTCTTTGTAAGAGTGATTGAGAGAGGCTAGTGTGATCTATCAAAGAGAGTATCATCACTTGTTATAAACCTCCATTGATTCATCTAGTGGAATCCAGCCTATCGGCTGTCAGCGTGGGAGAGTGGACGTAGGCTTGATCTAAGCCGAACCACTATAATCGTCATGTGCAATATTCTCTATCTCTAAACTCTTATCATTGTGTTTGATAGAATATTGCATACTAGTGTTTATATTCAAAATTTGCATACTCATATTTAGAATCATAAACTGTACATATTCAGATTCAGATTCTATTTTGACTTGATTCTTTTAATTTCGCATTTTCTAGTCAAAATTGTTTTAAATCACCTATTCACCCCCCTCTAGGTGATATTGCTAGATCCGACATCTTTGAGTTTATTCTGCAGAATGTAGCTGAGGAAGAAGCTTAGAAGAAAGCTACATCTGAGGGGGGGAGATCTGAGAATGGAAGTCCATAGAAAATGGACACTGATGTTGCTAGCACAGCAGATACCACACAAAGAAAAAGTGACTTGGATCTTCCATCAAGGGACACTGAAATTCTACCGTCTGAAAAATCAGCTGGAACTCAGGGGGAGTTTATTAATACTGGCATTTAGACTGAAGAAGAAGTGAATAGAACTGCTCAGAGAGATACTGCATAATCAGAGAGTAATGGAACAACTAATCAAAGAAATGTGGGCATCACTCCATGTAAAATTTGATGAACTGAAGGATGGAGTGAATTCTAAACTTCAACAGATGAGGAGAGAAAGAAGCTCAAATGCAAGCTTTGCTGCCCTACATATTGAACACATGGACAGGAAACTATTCAACCTGAAAGCTGCATTTGATGAGAAGTTGGAACAGCTCTCAAAATTTTCCTTGGTCCAACTTCCTTCAGACTTTGTGCTACCCATAACAACTCAAGCCCCATCCTCATCTACTCCAGCTCCAAATCTGCCAAAACAGAACTCATTCCATTCACTTATTTTATCAAATTTGGTTTTGTTTAAAAAATGTGGATGATTTTGGATATTGTTTTTGCACAAGTACTTTATCGCTCTGATTGAACCTTTTTATGCTCTAATTGAATATATACTTGCTGGTTTGATCATTATCCTTTTGTACTGATGACAAAAAGGGGGAGAAATCTATACCTTGTTTGTCTTTTTATACTGAAAAATGTGAGTATGATTTGCAAGAACAAGTATCAAAGTTAAAGTTAAGTTCTGAGAATGATACAGAATAAAGTGTTCTGAGAATAGTTTCAAGTTCTGAGAGAAAAAAATAGGTTTCAAGTTCTAAGATGAAATGAACATATATCACAGGTTCTCATAGGAATGAGTTCTAAGGATGATACAGGAACAAGACGTTCCAAGTATACAAGTTTTAAAAGTTCCAAACTTCGCTTATACTCTAAACCTATTTATTATGATGCTCTGAACCTATATACCACTTTAAACGCATTACTATAACATATGCTCTGATATAGGTTCTGAAACTTCTAGTATTGAGCTCTGATATAGGTTCTGAGACTTACAATATTGAGCCTTCAAATGAAATCTATATCTTTCTTATACTCTGATACAAGTCTTTCTCGCTCTGACACAAACTTTACAATTTCTAAAATGCTCTGAACCTACTTATGCTCTATTTTCAAACACTCATATACAGGTTCTACAAGTTCTGAAGGTGAAACGAAATCACTTTTTGAGAACGAATTCAAATCCTGAATTCTTACTTTTCCTAAAACTTATCTTTTGCTAATACTTCAATTGACATATCTTTATCTAGCAAAATTTCATTGAGTAGCAAATCATTATGTTACTCACTACTTTTTACAATGATTGGTATATTTGTGCTGATAGTTTTGTCATCATCAAAATGGGGAAGATTGTTGAGAAAAACCCTTTTTTGATTTTGAAGTTGACAAAACAATCCATAATCTCTAATATCTAAGATAATACATTGAAATATTATTTTGCAGATTATCCAAAGGAGTATGGACCGAGATACATGGGATTGAATCTTGTAGAATGGGCTCAGACGTTGTTTCAAGGGCTCAGACGTTGTTTCAAGAGCTCAGACGTTGAGCGGGAAACTCTTACAATGTTTGAAGAGCTCGGATATTGAGCGGGAAACTCAGACGCTGTAAAGGACTCAGACGATTGAGCGGGGAAGCTCAGACGTTGGAATGAGGCTCAAGCTCTGAGAGAGTATTTCACGTGCAACGACTAGATTACCAAGAGATTTATTTAAAGATGATTTAATGGACATATTATATCATCACAACGGCTAGCAATCAAGCTGGATTCGTACTTGGAGATTCTCAATCATAAAGATCAATCAAGGACATGAATTAAGGGAGACGAGGATGATTCACCTAATGAAATAATCCATCTATGGAAACCCAAGATCACGATTGTATGGGCAATTTGATCCAAAGGAGGATTCTTTCCTTTGTCGACCTCAACGGCTACGAAATCCTTTGTATACAGTCTTGTCCAAACGGGGAAGTTTGGAGAGCGATCCTTGAGAGCCTTGCAACGGGTAGTTAGAGGTGGAGGAATACAAAAGGACATCTCAATGCTAAAGAGAAGGAGGACAAGGGAACAGAATTCAAAATTCCAAGAACGAGAAAGCTTCACATCCTTCATATACTTTTGATCCAACACTGTAATACTTAGAAGAGATCTTTGAGTGTAAGAGTGTTAGATGAGAAGTCTACTCACCAAGCTGTAACCTCTAAGTCATTCACTAGTGAAATCCAGCCGATTGGCTGCCAGCGTGAAGAAGTGGACGTAGGCTTGAACAAGCCGAACCACTATAAATCATTTGTGCACATTTTCTTTCCCTTAATCTCTCTGTTTATATATCTGTGAAAGTAGTTGTGTGCACGGCGCTGCATTTGAGAGTTTCTCAGATCTTCCTAGTAGTATCGTTTGAACGAAGTTCTTCTTTTGAGGGGATCTCGGATCTTACTAGCTAATTTCATCTGAACTAAGTTCTGAGCAGATTAGTTATATTTCGCATTGATTTCTTAAAATTCTTTAAAATCACATATTCACCCCCCTCTAGGTATAACGCTAGCCTCGTCATATCCAACGAGTCCATCTCATCTTTCATGGCTTTCTCCCACTATTTGGCATCTTCCGCACTTCTTGCTTCCTTAACAATATTTTGATCATCACTTGTAACAATCAGAGCACAATTTTCATTACTAGCAAACATGGTATACCTCTCAGGCGGTCTTCTTTGCTGTGTGGACCTCCTTAAGACCGATTCAGGTGATGCTTCATCTTCAAATTCAGTATTAGAATCTACTATATCATCCTCCACATTAGGCTCATCAGCTTCAGAATCTGAATTTTGTGTTTCAGCTTGTGTTGCCTCTGTCTCTCCATGCAAACCAACATCTAACTCATCCGTCTGTGGTTCTTTAGGAGCCTGTGAAACAATCTGATTTATCATAGATTCTTTAAACACCACATCCCTGCTGTAGATAATACGTGTAATATCAGGATTCCACAACTTATACCCTTTGATACCATCCTTGTACCCAATGAATATACATTTCTCTGACTTGCTCTCAAGCTTGTTCCTCTTTTCCTTTGGCACATGTACATATGCTTCGCAGCCAAACACTCTGACATGGGATATGTCTGGCTTCTTCCCGAACAGTGCCTCAAACGGTGTTTGATCCTTCAAAGCTGATGTGGGAGATCTGTTCTTCAGATAGCACATGGTGGCCACTACTTTCTCCCAAAACTCACCTGCTAAGTCTGCACCACTTAACATACTCCTTGCCTTATCCATGAGAGACCGATTAAGCCTCCCTGCCACCCCCATTTTGCTGAGGTGCATATGGCGTTGTTTTCTGCCTTGCTATGCCATTGGTCGCATAGAATTGATCAAATTTCGCTGAACAAAATTCTCCTATGTTGTCAGTCTGCAAAACCTTAATCTTTCTATCAAATTGATTTTCCACCAAAGCTTTGAACTCACGAAATTTTTCAAACACATCATCTTTTCTCTGCAAGAAATATATCCACACATATCTGGAATAATCATTAGTGAAAGAAACATAATACCTTGATTTTCCAAACGATGCTACAGGTGTAGGATCGAAGACGTCACTGTGGATTAAATCCAGAATCCCTTTTGCTCTCCCTCCTACGGATTCAAAAGATACTCGATTATGTTTTTCATGTCGACAATGTTCACAAAATCTAAAACCCATAGAACAGCTTGGGATTCCATCCACCATCTTTTTTGAAGTAAGGGTTACCTACCCTTTCTCACCGATATGACCCAATCTCCGATGCCACAGCATCGTGGGATCTTCTTCCACCTTCTCCGTGATATAGCTCTCACCACTGATCACCGTGCTTCCTAGTAATTTCCACAGCTTTCCACACCGTTCGCCTCTAGCAATCACCATAGATCCAGGGGTTAGCTTGCATGAATACTTGTCGTTGGTGAAAGTAATACCAGCATCTGCCATAGTTTCCACAGAAATAAGATTCGTAGTAAGACTAGGAATATGCATCATATCCGGAAGATTCTTGACTGTCCCATCTTTCATCTTCAGCTTCACCTTTCCGCGACAAAAAATATCAAGGGTCGTATCATCTCCCATCCGCACCGTACCTCCCTGATGAGGCTTATAACAGCAAAACCAATGTCTATGAGGTGTCATGTGGAAAGACGCTCCAGTAACAATTATCCACGCACTGTGGTCAACTTGAGATGAGTTGCAGACGAGATACATATCTCCTGCACTATTGTCATCATCCTTCTTTGTACTAGACAATGGAGCCTCATCTCGCTTCTCTGGACCTACACTTTTGCTTCTGCAATCCTTCTTCAAGTGTCTAGTTTTTCCGCACTTCCAACCTTTTATTTCTAATCGATCGCGGCTTTTAGATCTTCCTTTGGACTTATTCCAGCCAACAAATTTGGATTTGGATCGTTCACTATTCCTTCCTCTTACGAAAAGAGCCTCATTCGTTGCATTATCAGAACCTGCTCTCCTCATCTCCTCAGACAATAAAGCAGATACAACATTCTCAAAGGACGGTGCACTAACACCAGTGCCGATCGAAAAAATTATATGTTCCCATGAATTCGGCAGTGAACACAGCAAATTACATGCTTTATCTTCCTCATCCAAATTAACATCAATAGATGCAAGCCGCCTATAGATAGTATTAAACTCGTTTAAGTGTGCAAAAAAAGAATCACCTTCACTCATCTGAAGGTTGTACAGTCGATGCCGCAGAAACAACCTGTTCACGAGCGATTTGCTCTGATAAAGGCTTCCCAGCTTAGTTCAGAGATCCTTCGCTATCTTCTCATTCGTCACATTCACCTAGACATCATCAGCGAGATATAGCCAGATCAGGCTTCGCATCTTTCAATCGTTGCTGATCCATGCCTTCAATTGATTGGATGCGGACTCAATCTCCTCCTCCTTTGCCTTCTCCTTGGTAATCAGCTCAGGTTTATCTTCTTCAATCACGTACCACAGATCTCTGTCCACAAGCAAATCCTCCATCTTCAACTTCCACAACTCGAAACCCTTTCTTCCGAACTTCTCTACTTCAATTCGTGATTGACCAGCCGACATCTTCCCAAGATTTGATTTTTCGGATCTCTCTTCACCAAGAAAACCCGAAACTCAAACCTCACTCTGATACCAGATGTTAGGATCAGTGCACAATAACATGAAGTAAAACGTAAAAGCAGCGAGAAATAGAAATCGAGACACGAGATTTTATCCTAGTTCATCCTTAAACTAGGGCTACGTCCAGCAGAGGATTCCACTATAATTAGCACCTCGTACCTCTCATTACATCACTCAATTACAAGCGAAAAAGAGTATATATACCAGTAGCTATTCATGAGCCCGAGCCCAAACTACTAATGAAAATTTACGGGCTTAAATCGTGAAACCCCATGTGGTTTCCTATCGCAGGGGAGTATGAACCACACCCCCAATAATACTTTAGTAATACTATATAAGAGTTACTATATTTAAGGTGAGGGAGAAGTACACTATCGGTGCATTTGGCAACGATTTTAATCCAAAAAATCAATTCTGATCAGAATTGATTTTTTCTGATTCTGTTCCCTGGACGAGTTTTAGAGAATTAGAACTTGTTTGGTAACTGTACAAAATTTCTGTTCTCGGAACAGAAATGCGTTTGGTAACTGCACGAAATTTCTATTCCCGAAAATAATTTCTCTTCCCAATTTTTTTTTATTTAAGTCAAATAATTACGTCTAGTCACTATAAAGTGAACCTAAATAGCACCACTAATAAAATGAATACAGATCATGCATAATCCATAATTAGTCTATTTATTTCGTGTAGCACGAAGACATATGCAAGATCCTTAAGAAAGAACATAAGCTCAATAGGCAATTTGCAGTTAAATTTTTGCCACAAATTTGCACTTAAATTAGCTTATCAAATAAGTGTGAATAACCCCTGGACTGCACCATGATAGTGTTGATCATGTAGAGACGGATTGAACATAAGCTAAGTGGTACTGCTTCACGAAGTTTGCACTTAAATTTCTTGCTACGATAAAAATAAAGGTTACAAAGTATTTTAAAAACAAGATTACAATAGGAAACACACAGTAAAAGAATTGAACGACGAGTAGAGGTGTCAAACGGATGGGTCGGATTGGGTTTGGGGTGGGTAGGAAGGGTCGAATATGGTTCTACCCATACTGACATATTTAACCCGTTTTGACCTATTTTCATGCAGTACAAAACTAATGACATAACACATACCCGACCCGTATTACTTAAACACTTCTATATTTAACCAAATCATGAAATATTTATTTTTTATAATTTGTTAAGAAAAATGATATTGCTAAAACACTTTCATGCAATACAAATCCAGTGAAAAATTTTAACTTAATCTTAATTTTTTTAAATTTTTTTGTTTTTTTAATATCGTATTTTTTATTTTTATTTTTTTTCTATTTTCTTTTCCTTTTTCTCTGGCAACGGATGACTGGAACAAAGTGAGAGCCTTCCTTGGCCATTCTCACTTTATTGTTCTTGTTTCTCAAAAGTGATTTTGGAACAAAGAATCAACTTTTTTCATTCTTGTTTCTGCCCCAAATCTGTTCCCGAAAACAGAATTAGTGAATTTGAGAATCATAATCATTTATGTTACCAAACAGGTTTCTCATCTTTTTCTATTCCGGAGAACAAAATCAGATAATCAGAATCATTACCAAACATGCCCTACAAGTACCACAAGTTGTGTACGGCTTTCACTTTAGTGCCAAAAGTTTCAAAACAGTCACTTAAGTGCCAAAATCAAAGAAAAACGATCACTTAAGTGCCAAATCGGAGAAATTCTAGCCAAATGAAATACGTGGCTTTTATATTTAAATTTATTATCTGACGTGAAATTTTAAAAAAAAAATATAGCCACGTGGACTTCCATGTGGACTTCTAAGCTAATTAATTAATAAAATTAATAAATTAAACAAAAAAAATAAGCTAAAAATTCAAAAAGAAAAAAGGGGGGGCTTGGTTCTAGCGAGGAGGGCTTGCACAACCCTTGCTGCCACCGCCGCCCCACCATCACCGACCGCCGAGCCCCAGCTAGTGGCAAGCGACCCCCATCGACCGCAAGCGAGGCCTCGCCCAGTCGCGGCGTGCCTCTCCAAGCCATCAACATTCAAACCCTCTCTCTCTCTCTCTCTCTCTCTCTCTCTCTCTCTCTCTCTCTCTCTCTCTCTCTCTCTCTCTCTCTCTCTCTCGAAGTCTCTCTATACTGCTAGCAGTAAGTGCCAACCCTATGGCATGCAATTAATAACAAGGTACGAGGCTTTCATTGATACCGAGCTAAAAAGAGGTTGCTTTTCACATCATCTCATGCATCATAATTGAATGTGAGGATCGCCGTTGTAGGATCTAATTAGCATCGATTCTGTAGGTTTCCCCAGCTCTACTTCCTCGCATAGTAAATTGTAGTAACTCCTCATTTGGACACCCGACGTAGTCCAGTTTCGGTAGAGAACAGGGAAGAAGGATGAAAAGATGAGACCCAAGATTTACATCTTCGACGATTCCATCGCCGTCGCTGGGCGAGGCCTCGGCCTCGCCATGGTTGGCCTCACCCAACGACGATGAGGCTCGACCTCACCCAGATTTGCCAGGTCGAGCCTCACCCCTACAATCGGCGGTGGTCGCCAGCCACTGGTTGGAGCTCGGCTACCCCGTTGGCCATTGCTAGGCCCTCGCTGCCTCAACCAACCCCCCCCCCTTTTTTTAAGTTTTTAGCTTATTTTTCTATTCAATTTCTTTTTTAAAATTTTTTTAGTTAATTTTTAAGTTTAAGTCCACGTGGACTTTCGACAAGCCACGTCGTCTCAGATATTAATAAAAAAAGGCCACGTAGGATGCCTGGCAAGTATATCGAAGTTGGCACTTAAGTGATCGTTTTGAAACTTTTGGAACTAAAGTTAGCGTCATACACAACTTATGGCACTTGCAGTGTACTTCTTCCTTTAAGGTGAAGTTAAATGAAAAATAAACATGGTAAATAACTCAAATGAGAGTTGGTAATCCAAAACTAGTTGACAACGTAATCAGAGAAAAGTTGGTAAATCACTTAACTAAGGTTTGTAATTTTTAAAGAAGTTGGTAAATTCAAGGAGAAAAATTGGCAAATTAAAGAAGTCAAATAAACATCGGTAAGTAACTCAAAATGAGAGTTAGTAATATAATACTATGTGGTAATCAATGGTAGAAAGGTTGGTGAGTTCATTGATTAAATGAAATTAGTAAATGTAAGTGGTCGTTAACAAGGCAAACGAAAGTTGTTAATTCAATAGAAAAGTTGATTTACTATACAAAAACAAAAACAAAACAAAAAAACTAGTAGGTAATGCAAATAAGAGTTCGTAACATGAAAATAATTGACAATTCAATATAACAAAAGTTGGTAAGTCCTTCTAATTTAGGTTGACAATTTCATAGAAGAGTTCGTAAATTAAAAAAGTCACTAAGTTGTGTGAAAAAAGTTGGTAAGTTAGTACAAAAGTTGCTAATTTGCAAACTATAAATTTGTAATTTCGTATTATTAACAAGTTACTAGAGAAATAGTCAGCTATCATTTTTTATTCTAGTAAATTTTTACACTTACCAACACTCTTTGAGATTTATCCGCACAAAGTAAAAATCCATGCTTTGGGCCACAGAACAATACAATTCCACCAAACACGGACATAACTTCTTGTTCTTTTTTGTCGAAACAGACAGAACTTGAACTTCTAGGCTTTCACAAACTTTATTTCTAAGCCAGGTTTTGGTTTGTTGGGCTCAAACTCGACACATATTTTACCAATTTGAATTCATGGACATATGGATTTACTAACTTTGTTTGAACATTTATCAATCCTCTTCTAATTTCAAAGGCATAATCTAATCTACTAACTTATGGAAATAAATCAAATCCAAATCTTATCACCTCAACGTTAGATTTACCAACTTTAATGGAAAAGTTACTAACACGCTCCTTCGAACAACACCTGCTAGTTAATATAAGGTTGGTAATTAAGAGCACGCATGGCAACACTTCTGCTTTAGAAATTAACTTCTGACCAGAAGTTGATTTTTCTACTTCTGCTCCAAAAGTAGATTCCTGATCAGAGAAAGGCGTTTGATAACAGGACAAAAGTTCTGCTTCTGAAACAGAAATTTATTTGGTAACCGTTGAAAATTTATACTTATGGAGCCTAATTAGCATAAAATCTTCTATAAAAAATTATTGATCCTAAACTAAAATGCATATTATTCGAGAAAAGTTAAATGCAAATTTCTGCCCCTATTTATATATTAAAATCGCGCTAAATGTTATTCCACCCTTCTTTGGATTCCCCTTTTCAACCTCATCTACCATCAAGCTTACAAACAATTGGGTTAATTGCTCAATCCACTTTGCCATGATTGTGCCTTTTTGGGATGCCATTTAACCAAATCATGAAACATTTATTTCTTATAATTCGTTTTAAAAAAATGATATTGCTAAAACACTTTCATGCAATACTAATTTAGTGAAAAAATATTATTTTTTTAATAATGTTTTTATTTTTTAAAAATATTTTTTATTTTTTATTTATCTGCCAGAGGAGACCGGCGGCAGCTGACGGCGGTCATCGGCGGTAGTAGACGGCGGTCACCGACGGCAGATTGTCTGTTTCTGATTTTAACTTCTAGAGAGAAGTAACTCTTTTTTACTTCTTCAAGTGGCTCCAAAATTACTTTTGAAGTTAAAAAATATTTCAGAAGTAGAAAAATGAAATTACATAATCAAATGGATTTCTGCTCCAAAAGTTGCGTTACTAAACGGATTTCTACTCCATAAAGACTTTTGGAGCAGAAATTTTTACTTCATAAGTTAAATGCCCAATAGAATCGGCAAACGATCAAATCCACCAATAACGAAGGAAACTCAATACTGATAATCATCGGAAAGACCGGAAGAATTACATCCGTCACTAAACATTTGCACTTATGTCACATCCAATGGGGACTACCTAAAACGTTTTTACTCCGATAAAGGTTCTAAAATCTGATAAGAAGCTAGACTTTTAAGTCAAGAACAGGCATCTAACTTTTGCTAAAGTGTATGAGTCTGCCCTTTTGAACTTTTTTCCCCCAAAGTTCACACTCCGGAAAGATAAAGATGCATATAAATATACACTGAGAAACGATGGTTCTTTGAAATCGTACTGACGAGAATCTTTTTATCTCTTTCACTTTCAACGTCGTTGCTCAAACAATGCATGTCACTTGGGATTCTAGAATCTTCTGTAAGCTTCCATACTTTTCCATTGACTACAAGGACCAGATGGGTCCTATTAACCAAGTTTAATCCGCGTTGTGGACTTCGAAGAAGCTACTCTAAGCGGAAAACGTCGTCGTCCCGAGCTCGAGGTGGGATCCGCTTGAACAGTAGTTCCTTCTCTACCAAGCTAAAGGAAATTCTTTTTTGTGTTTGTAAATTGACACACTTGGAAGTGTTTTGGAGTCAAAACTCTCAAGCAAAGCCAAGCCAAGCCAAGAGTGAACTCTGTTTCCTCTGTATTCTCTTCCTCTGCTTATTTCACTTGTACCATTCTATACTGTTCTCCTCTTCTTCCACTGCAGAATTTAATGTGAGACAGCAAGCATATAGCATGGCGGGATCGGTGGAGGCGCGGCAGGTGGGATACGGATTCAAACCGACGGACGAGCAACTCGTCGGTCATTTCTTGAAGAAGAAGCTCAAAGGAGAAATGGAAGCTCATAGCGCAATTCCCGAGCTATATATCTACAACTGGGAGCCTCCGGATTTATTTATCCTATACGACGGTGACTTACATTTAGTTCCTAGAGTTCTCTATTTCCCTATTTTCTTATTGTTTGATGGTAATCGGTCCTTGCCTAGAAGACTTCAGTAAAATAACAGTTAAACAATCTTTCGTTGCAGTATTATCAAGTGAATCGTCGGATGGAAGCGAGTGTTTCTTCTTTTGTCCCCGTGGTCGTCAGAGGAAGACTGAACGGGGATTTTGGAAAGAGACGAGTAGCAAGCGTGTTATACGAGCGCCGGACACTGGTAAGCCAATGGGAACCAAGAGATATTTGGTTTACTATGAAGGTCGACAACCAAAGGGCCGTCGTACTGATGTGGTCATGCGCGAATATCACCTAAATTCTGATGTTTCGGATAGTGAAATTTCCGACCCGGTACTCGACTTCTCTTCTTTTTGCTTCCCTTAATTTAGCATCTCTAACATGGTTACAAGTGCAGGTAAAATTGATTTCATTTCTCTGCATATGTTCCTCATTCAGCTTCTTGAGGGGGTTCTGGCTTTGTGAGTTCATGATTAGCTAGTTCCTCCTTCTGTGCCATGATTTTAAGTGCGATTTACCTTTAACTCTAGCTGTCCTTTGAACATTAGCTTTCGCAAGTCAGAACTTTTCCTACTGTATTTCGTAGAACTTCATCGGGAAGATCGAGAAACTAAAATTGCCAATAATCATTTTAAGTTTTAGTTCCAGTGATTACTGAAGGTTAGACTGCCAAAAATAGAGTGATTCTGGATCAACAAAGGGGACAACTTGTTCTTGAAATTTATATTACTTCAATTTTGATAAGTGATGCGTGATATATCTCGTGCGTAACATACTTTCGGGCAACAATGGAGTTTCGGATGTCGTGACCCTGATACTAATCGCCGGCATCATTTTGTCTTTGTAGACGGCGTTGGTTCTCTGTCGGATAATAAACAGGAAAAGTAAGAAAGCAAAGTCAGCAACAGCGAGTGCTTCAACCGATTTAAGCGGCCCAAGTAATCTGTATAGTGCACAGGTGATCAAATGTTGCTTTAGGTGGATACAAAGCCACATATGATCTAGAGATACATCTAACTATACTAAAACTCTGAGTACTGTTTGCTCTTTCTTTCTTCTGTTTTTTTTGGCTCAGGCAACTCCAGGAGTTACTATTGAATCCGACTATCCAACCGCGACGTTGAATACTGGTTTACCCGACCGGAACGTGCCTAGTCATGAGCAGCAGTCTCAAACGTGCAACAAGCAACATTCGTCTAATGATGACAACCGGCATGTTGACGGACCTAGCGACCGAAGTTGTAATATGCCATATTCTCCAAGCTGACGGTATCGATCTTCAGGATCTCTTGAACTTCAACTAGAGCAAGGATTAGTATGCCAAACTATAGTGTGCGTAGATTATGCTCTATAGATTAGCTGTGAATGATGATAATGAATTGCCAGTGTTTGATGGTCCTTTAGAGATGTTAATCTCATCCTAGCTTGTTATATCAGTGGTAATGCTGTGTACCAACTATGGTTCTCCGAGGATAGGACATTATATAGATCTTGTATGCTTGTATAGAGTACTATTACATTTTCGAGATATGTGCACCAAAAGGCCTAAAACTTGTCGCAAAAGTGCAACTAAGTCCTAAGGCTTTCAAAAAGTGCAAACAAGTCCTAAAACTTGTCAAATTGGTGCAATCGAGTACTTCCGCTAACACCGTTAATTTGTCTAATGAAAAAAGATCACATGACATTTTTAAATTAATTTCTCTATCCTATGTGGCATTATTATTATTATTATTTAACCAAGTCCTATTTAAATTAAATTAAAAACCTAAAAAGACTAAAATTTAATTTTAAAAAGCTAAAACTGGAAAAAAAAGAGGGGGGGGGGGGGGGGGGGGGGGCAGGGCCTCGCCGAAGAGGCGTGGCCGCCGCCACCCATAGCCAGAGGGGTCGGCAGAGGTCGCCAACCCTGAACGAGGGTGGCCGGCCCTTGCCTAGGGCTAGCAAGGCTCGCCTAGATCTGGGCGACGCCGGCCCTCCCCAACCCTTGGCGAGGCCTCACCGGTGACCCTTGCTAGGGCGGGCGAAGTTTGCCCAGATCAGGCTTGAGGAAACCCAAAGCAGAGCCGGCCCTCGCCTAGGGCTAGCTACCCTCGCTAGGCATGAGCAAGGGCCGTCATTGCCCAAATCTGGGCGAGCCTAGCGTGAGGGTCACCGAGGGCTCCGGCAATGGGCAGCGGCGGCCGCCCTCACCGACGAGGCCCTGTCCTGCCTTTTTTTTAGTTTTAGCTTTTTATGATTAATTTTTAGCCTTTTCTTAGTCTTTTAATTTAATTTAGATAAAATTTGGACAATAAAATAATAAAAAATGCTAGGAGAGAGAAATTAATTTAAAAATACGATGTCATCATTTTCTGTTATACAAATTGACGATGTTAACGAAAGGACTCGATAGCACTCTTGATTGCACCTTTTGAAAGTTTTAGGACTCTATAGCACTTTCGCAATAAGTTTTAGGACTTCCGATACATTTATTCCTAAATTTTCCTTACAATTTGTATATTTGTCTTGATTTTATCTACTCAACACCGGTCATGCGTCAATGTCTATTATACTAACCTTTGAGAGGGTTTGCTGTACTTTTCTCAATTGTTGTAAAATCCCAAGTCCATGCATAATGACTTGTCAAGTGATTTGTAAGTGAAGACCCATTCCTCATGAATGCCCTGTTTATTCTTGACGGCAAGTTTGTCGGTCTCTTTTGATTTCTAGTCCCTTACTCTTTCTTGCCGCCTCTTCTCTCTCTTCAATAGCAGCGCCGCACAAAGGGTTAATATCACGAACAAAAATCCCAAATTGATATATATTTGATAAATTTATCCCAAACTAATGATTAGATCACAAAAAATCCAAAATGATACAATGTGACAAATTTATCTCAAATTAAATTTTGGGTCACCAAAAAATCCAAACTAATAGATGAGTGTCACATTTACCCTCTGTTAGTTTTCGTCAAATTTTACTGTGAAATTGCTGAGCTGGATGATATAAGACAATAACTCAGTTGGCGTGGCAAGTTTACATGAAAATCCATAACTCTCGAGAAGATTATCAGAGATAAACGTGTGCCAGAACGAGTTACAGTGTCTAATCACGAAGACGAACACGACGATGAATGAGTGTGCTCGATGAAGAAGAAGACGAAGAGGGATTAGAGTGCTCTGACGGGGAGAGAGAGAATGGGCAAGGGGGTTCACAAAGGGGGTTGGCAGTACACAATAGAAAAGAAAAAGGAGACAAGAGAGCACAAAAAAAGAAAGAAAAAAGAGGCAAACGAGCTCCCGCAACAGAGAAAAAACTTTCAGCGCGTAGTTTCACGCTCATTAGGTGTTGGATCGCGCTCAAAATTTGTGGAGAGTACGATAAGAAATTATTATTGAGATTGTCCGGTGGGATTGATGATAAAATTGAATTGATCGGACTTGTGGATCGACACTGGAGAGCTCAGCACGCGCTCTCACGAAAACGGTGAACATGCATTGCATATAGTATCATTTTTATGAGAAAGAAGAAAAACCCAAAAAAAAAAAATAGTTAAAATTGTGTAATCATATAGAAATCATGTCTAGGCTATACAAGCATTTTTTTTTTAAAGAAAAAGGAAAGGTACCAAAAGGGCGTTAGCTTAATCTAGCGTAACCAAGCCCTCGTATTCATGAATATTGGGTTCGTAAAAGTAAAGTGTTCTCCCACACTTTACTTGGGTTTCTAATCTACCCGTAATATATTAGTGGCGCTTATGAATGAATTAAATTTCATGTTAGATTGATTAAATCGGGACCCCAAAAGTCGCGATTGGTATGGACTTAAGAGAGTCCGCACTAAGTCTTTGACTTAGTAATCCATTAGATTTCCCTTAGTAATTCGGGAGGTCGCGCCACAATTACAAGCCTATGTTATCCCATTTTCAAGATATCCAAATAGTCCGTTGCCTTTGTAAGGACAATCAAGTAGCAGATTGGGGGGCAAATTTCCAAATCGGGTGGAAAAAAAAATATTTACCGGATCAGGTTGAAATTTTTTTTTTTTATCGGATCAGGTGCCGCTCGACAGTCATAGTGCTGAGCGGCACCCCGCTCGGCAGTCACACTGCCGAGCGGGCGGCTGGGCCGCCGCCTCCGGCGGCCCGCTCGGTAGTTTGGCTGCCGAGCGGGTCGCCGCCGCCGACCCACCGACCCGCTCGGCAGCCACACTGCCGAGCCGGGCCCCAACTAGTTTTTTTTTTATTTTAAATTTCGAAAAACTATTTTTTTATAATATTTATTTTATTTATAATTTTATTCTTTTTAAGCTGATTTTTATAATATAATTATCAATATTTAATTACTTAAAATATATAATTATAACATTATAATAAATTCACATATGTAATGTCGACATCGAACAGAAGAACTAAATAAATATTGATCGAAAGGTCTAGCGATTCGCGTAACCATTGTACCATCTGTGGGGAATAAGGGCACAACGTTGAAACGTGTGCACGCAGATCGGCCCAGGAATAGATCACAGTTGTGTCAATTATGTAAATTAGTTTGATGAAATTTTTGTAATGTTATAATATCGTTCAAGAAACATATTTATTAATTTCATTTTTTCGTGGTTTTTATATTAGATGTGTGAATTTTTTGTAATTTCATTTTTTCGTGGGTTTTATATTACATGAAAAACCTAGCCTCAGTAAATAAGGCCCCAAAAAAAAATTTCTCGGGGGCGTTGCCCCCAAACCCCTATAGAAATCTGCTCTAGTGCTAAAAAGATTTAGTTTTCACTAAAGAGGTTTAGTTCACTCGCTCCGAGTTGGGCCTATCGACCCAACCCTCCGTCGTCGCGAACTAAACCTCTACTTTTTCTCTTCTTTTGGGCTGCACGAAATATATGTCGAACTGGATACATAAAATTCAAAGACATATTTAACAATCCCAATTGCGCAATATTTATTTAGTTCTTCTATTCAATGTCGACATTACATATGTGAATTTATTGTAATGTTATAATTATATATCTTAAATAATTAAATATTGATAATTATATTATAAAAACCAGCTTAAAAAGAACAAAATTATAAAATAAAATAAATATTATAAAAAAATATTTTTTCGAAATTTAAAATAAAAAAAAACTAGTTGGGGCCCGGCTCGGCAGTGTGGCTGCCGAGTGGGTCGGTGGGCCAACGGCGGCGACCCGCTCGGCAGCCAAACTGCCGAGCGGCACCTGATCCGATAAAAAAAAAAAATTCGACCTGATCCGGTAAATAATTTTTTTTTCCACCTGATTTGGAAATTTGCCCCAGATTGGGTTGTAAAGGCCCATAGGTGCAAAACCCTTCCTTGTAATTGACTTTCCGATCCTCCTCAAATTTTATGGGACCTTTTATGCTCTAAGGCCCATTTACTTGTACTCACTTAAAAAATCGAAAGTCGACTATTTCCGGAAAAAAGAAAAAAAAATTAACATTTGATTTTACACGCAGTTGTGTACTACTACTACTACTACTTCTCTCTTTCTGAAGAGCTATCTCTACACCTAGTGGACTTCAGTTATTCACTTGGATAAAAAAATCCACTTAATCTAGTAAATAAAGAAAATGTTGCTTGATTCATTCAAAAGAAAATTAATCCATGATCATTAAAACGTTACTCTATAAATACCGATAAAACTAATCAATAATGATCTTAGATGATTGGCAAGACATTATTAATACTAAACCATCGATAATTTAATTGTCATCAAACAACGGAGCTAAATTGAATCTGGGCTTTGTACCCACCACGAAATCTTCGGACCATTTTGTCGAATGACACTAAATCTCTGTGCTGTAATCATGTTAATGAAGGCGCCGTTTGTCTTAAAGAAAATGAATTATTCAAAATACATTTTCTAAAAAACGTTGGCTTGTATAGCTTTTAAAAATGAATGAACCAACAATATTTTCCCTATCAACGACAATGTTTAGACATACATTATTATCGTTGATGAAAATTTCTTTCACTAATTAATTACATTATGCGATACAATCGATCATTTGAAGGGAATTTCTTCTCAAATCATTCATTTTTTCGCGATATAGATGGAGCCACAATTCAAGATCTTTTCCTTAAAAAAAAAATTCAAGATCTTTTACCGACAAAAATGAATACACAACATGGATAGCTTGGCGCCGAGCCAACCTCAATAGCAATTTCTAGAAAATTCGTACCCTTTTTTGTAGTGAGAGAAAAAGATTCGGGAGACAATTTCAAAGAAGATAGAATATTCTCGTAGCATCTAAGGGCGCGCATGGCAACACTTCTGCTTTAGAAATCAACTTCTGACCTAAAGTTGGTTTTTCTACTTCTCCTCAGAAGCAGAAGTTGATTTTTTTACTTTTGCTCTAGAAGTTATTTTTTATCAGAGAAATTCGTTTGGTAACGGTTGAAAATTTCTACTTCTGAAACATTTTTAACACAAAATTTTTTACAACGAATTATTGTCGGTGGCCGAAAAATTTCTACTTCATTTTTAATTTTTTAAAATTTCTTTAAAGAATCATTTTTATTATTAAAAATAGTATTTACTTTTTAAAAATAAAAAATTATTATTTATTTTTTACTCCGGTGGCTTGCAACAGTTGGCGGTGGCCGAGGGCGGTGGGTCGGCGGTGGCCGAGGGCGGTGGGTCGGCGGTGGGCGGAGGTCGGTGGTGGTAGGTGGTGGCCGGCGGAGGTCGGAGGCGGGAGGCCGGCAGGGGGGGTGGTCGGCGGCGATCCGTAGAGCTCGGGGGGGCGGCGGTGGGCAACGGTGGGCGGCGAGGGGTGGCGGTGATGGTCGGTGGCGAGCGGCGGTGGTCGGCGGGTGACAGTGGCGATGGTCGGTGGTTGGCGACGGGGGATAACAATGGGCGGCGGTGGTTAGCGGCGGTCGGCGAAGGTCGGTGGTTGGCGGCGGTGGGCGACAATAGTAAAGGTTTAATGGGGCGAGAGAGGCGTAATGAAAAGAGAGTGATGGCGTAATGAAAAATGGTGAAGCGAGAAGTACTTCTTAAGTTAAGAAGAATTTTTTTTAACTTCTCAAATTGGGAGAAAAATAACTTCAGAAGTGAAAATTCACTTCAAAAGTAGAAAATTCTTTCAAAAGTAAAAAAATTTACCAAATGGGTTTCTGCTTCAGAAGTTGCATTACCAAATAGATCTCTGCTCCAAAAGCACTTCTAGAGCAAAAATTTATTTCCAGAAATGTTATCATGTGCACCCTAAAACGCTTGCGTTTGAGTACAAAAGAGAGTTCACCGACAGAATGTATCAAAGATCGTTTTCGTGGCTAGACATTCTGAATTTGAAAAAGAAAAAGCCACGTCACACAAATGATTATTTTGGGTTAATACCACGAAAAATTCTAAACTAATACACATGTGACAAATTTACCCCAAATTATTTTTTAACCACGAAACTCCAAACTAGTACATGTGTGACAAATTTACCCAAAACTATTTTTTGACCACCAAAAATCACAAACTGGTACATCTGTGACAAATTCACCCAAAACTATTTTTTTTTACTACCAAAAATCCCAAACTAGTACATCTGTGACAAATTCACCTCAAACTAATTTTTTTGACCACCAAAAATCCCAAACTGGTACACATGTGATAAATTTACACTTCGTTAGTTTTAGTTAAATTGAATTAATACTACAAAAAATCTCAAATTGATACACCTGTGATAAACAAAGGGTAAAAACCCCCAAACGCGTACACCCGGCAATTGCCACATGCTATCCAATTCAATAATTTGAAGAGAAAATTTAACGAAAACTAATATAAGGTAAATTTATCACAAGTGTACCAGTTTGGGGTAAATTTGTCAAGAGTGTACCAGTTTGGGATTTTTAGTGATAAAAAAAATAGTTTGGGGTAAATTTGTCACAAATGCACCAATTTGAAATTTTTCGTGGTATTAACCCTATTATTTTTGAGATTTTAAAAAATCTGAAACGAAAAGATATGTTTTTGCCTTAGTAATCACATGCATTTGCACTTGACACGCTTAAAGAGGGCGAAGAACGAAAAACTACAATAGCTCCTTTTGTTTCGCGAAAAATGAATGATTTGAAAAATATTTTTTTAAAGCGATCGCTTGTATCACTTAAAAAAACTTAAATGAACGGAAAACATTTTCAACGTCTACGAAAATGCTTGAACATAAATAATTATTGATAATGAAAATACTTTTTCTTAACTAATCATTTCAAGTGATGCAAACGTTCATTTTCAAAAAATATTTTTCGTATCATTCATCTGTTGACAAACAAAAGTATAAGTCAGGTTTGAGGTTGAATATCATAAGTTGAAATTGTAGCCACCAACCATTTCACTCGAATCTATAGTAGTCGACAGAGCATCCCCATCAGAGTTGAGGACGATTTCGTGATTTTTTTTTTTTAAATTTTCCATGCAATCGATAAACGAACACAGACACATAGGGTAGGCAATATAGGATAATTTTTCTAATAATTAACGAAATAGAAATTTCTGTCTAAGAATTCCATCTAAAAATTTCCAAAAATTCGAATTAATTAAATAAAAGCTGATCGAAAAATAAAAATACAAAATATGGGCAAAATAAAAGAACACCGTGGCAAAAGCAAACATTTATGTGGGCCCCAATCCCCCTGGGCCCTCGTGCTGAGGCGGCAGGAAATTTCAAAGGCCAACGTGATTCGGATCAACGGCGACGACACCAAAACTTCGCCCGCAAACGCAAACGGATTAAACGAGTCCCGGCGATGTGGTGAAAAGAGACAGAGAGAGCGAGCTCGTGATTCAGCTGATTCTCACTCTCCCTCCAGAAGATCCCCGATCAGCGAAGCTTGACCCATCGAAACCCTAGCCCTCGTTTCGATTCGGGGCGCCCCTCAAAATTGTGCTCGATGCTGGATCGTTCGGCGCGCGAATCGAATTTGGTCGGAGGATTTTGATTCGGGAGGGAGTTCCTGGGGGGCTTCGAGGCGGGGAAAATGAGGCCCATGGAGACCATACGCGATCTGATCGAGGAGGCTAAGGTTCGGACCCTCTGGTGGGCGCTGGTCATATTCGCCGTCTCGTACTTCCTCTCGCGTAAGTCCGTGCTTTCCTCCTTGGAATTGGGAATCGCCCCCTTTTCGTCCCGAGTGAGTTGTCTGATTTGTTAGCTTACGATGTATTGATGTGTTGTGCCTTTTTTCTGGTCGTTCTCGATGATGGTAGTTTGGATTTGTGGTGAAGAATGTGCCTGTTTTTGCATATCATGGATGATTCTGTGTGTGGTCACTGCGGAAGAAATTTCTGGAATAGAAGAATGCCAAAGGAAGGAGAATATGCGGTTATTGTATGGGAAACTTCAGCAACAAAAAGGAAACCAAGCCTTATCCTACTATTAGTGGGATGAGGCTTTGGCAAAAATTTGGCACTAGGCTAAGTTACTTAGACGTTTCTTGGATAATGAATTATTAGTGAATTGCGATTTGGTCGATCTATAACATTTTGGATAGTAGTTTCGGTTGTTGATACACCCTCTTCGCATTATCTGGCAATGCACGGTATCCGAATGCATCTATCAACAGCTAAGGGTTACTAGTGTTTTAGCCTCATCATTAAGTCTAATGACTGTGATCTGTTTTTTTTTTCCCCTGAAAAAAATAGAATAATAAAAATCACCATAGTAGATTTGCATACGTTACTGAAACCGGGCTTCGAGTTTCACACTTAACTGTTGAATTGTGCATCCAAGATTAGGCATACACCTAGACACAGGTGAGTAGGTAAGTTAGCATGAAAAAGTACACGGGCAGCACCACCTAACCCCCCCCCCCCACCCCAAACTAAACACACTCAGTCCCACCCACCACACGTGCACAGGGAGAGAGTAAGATGTCCGTCACCCACAAACTGGTTATTGGCCTCAATATTTTAGTATTCACGTGGTCTTTTTCTCTGTTAAATCTGACAATCAGTGTTAGCTGATTCATCAGTAAGATGATTATTCTGAAGATGTATATAATGTTGCAGATACAAGTAAATCAATGTGGATGAATATACCTATGGCAATACTTTTTGTCTCTGCTATGCGGATTGTCTTCAATGAAGTTGATTTCCAGTGGAAAGTTCGGTCCGTCCGTCCCAGGTCTTATTTATCTATTCTGAAGGAGAGGCAGTTATCCATAAATGACTCACGCCTTACAACTCCTCCACCTCCTCCAAAATGGAAGAGAAAAATTGATTCACCTATTGTGGAAGCTGCAATCATCGAGTTCATCGACAAAATCTTGAGGGATTTTGTTATAGATTTATGGTACACTGATATCACACCAGATAGGGATTTTCCCGAGCACATACGTGCAATAATCATGGATGCCCTTGGGGAGATATCAGGAAGAGTCAAAGCAATTAACCTTGTTGACCTGCTAACCAGGTATATTTTTGCTTTTACTTCTTATCTTATGGAGGTTGATTAAAGTTCATCTTTAAATTGTTTAATACTAGTTGGTACAGGTAAAGAATCGTCCTCTAAATATTTCAGGGACATAGTTGATTTGATAGGTGATCACTTAGATCTTTTCAGAAGGAACCAAGCAGTTATAGGTACTGATGTGATGGGGACTTTGTCGTCTGAGGAGAGGGATGAAAGGTTGAAGTTCCATCTTATGGCATCTAAGGAGCTTCATCCTGCATTGGTATCTCCTGAGAGTGAATACAAGGTGTGAGGTGTAATATGCCTCATGATTTCTGGTTATCCATTGAGTTTTCTCTGTTTCATGTAATCTCTGTGAATTTCCAAACAGGTGCTTCAGCGACTCATGGGTGGAGTTTTAACTTTAGTTCTGAAACCAAGAGAAGCTCAGTGCCCTGTTGTGAGATCCATTGCTCGAGAGCTCGTTACTTGCTTAGTCATCCAGCCTGTCATGGATTTCGCAAGCCCAGCGTAAGTTTTTAGAACATAATTATCTGCTCATGTTCCCTAGCAGAACAAATAGTCATGTTTTCTTAAGCTTTTAATCATGAAAACTCTCAATAAAATGCAAGCTTCAATATTCTGCTTTGGTACGTACATGTCGTTAGATGTCATTGGGTAGATATGCAGTTGATTTTCTGGATCTCGAGTTTTGCTTCCGAATATTTACTGGAAAATGAAGAGAATTTGGTGGTACAAAATTTCCTCATGCATTGAGTGCTTGGTGTGTTCTCTTTGGGCTTGCTTTTTTCTGATTGGTTGTTCTAGTTGTACCTTAGGAACCAATGAATGGTTGTTCAATGATATGTATTTTGTTATAATGGTTATCTTGAATCCAAGATCTTAATGCCATTCAATGGCTAATATATACCTTTTTCACATGTCCAGGTATATCAATGAAGTAATTGAATTACTTGTCCTTGCTCTTAAAGAGGATGGAACCAAAGTATTTGGTTTTACCCAGGCAACTAATGTTGCTGACTACCATGACTTTTCTGGCACTGCTAAGGCTAAAGATGCTGAAGCTAAATATCCATCCGGCAATTCTAATATTGATGCAATGGTAGGTACTGGAGATGAATCCTTTGGTTCTAGCACAGTTCAAGAAGAGAGTAAGCAACCTAGGGCTGCTGATTGGGCAAGGGTGCTGGAGGCGGCGACCCAGAGAAGAGCTGAAGTTCTTATGCCTGAAAATCTTGAAAACCTGTGGTCCAGAGGAAGAAATTATAAAAAAAAAGAGGCCAAGAAAGTTAAAGCAGCAGTTCAGAAATCAGTTGGAAGTGGGTCAGTTCATTCTATTCCTTCTGTAGATCGAAAAGGGGGATCATCAATCACTGGGGCGGCAGATTCTACTAGATCTGAAGAGAAAGCCATAGTCGAATTGCCTCCCCCATTGATCTTTGATAGTCCACTGGATCCTGAGAATGATTCTTCAAGCAAAGAAAAACAGCCACTTTTTGGACGAGGGAATCGTGAGGAGACAATGGAGGATGCTGCTAATATTGGTGCTAATGACAGGAGAAGTAGACTGAAGAGATCGAACAGTACTTCTGCTTTAAAAGTTGAACCAGAAACAAAAAAGGCATTTACAGGAGATAGTGAAAGTGCATATATCGCCGAGTTCTACAGCCCAGATTTTGGCAGCCATCATAGTCTTGATTATAAAGTTAAAAGTTCCTCAGACATGGTATTTCGAAGCGAGGGTCCTCGTCTACCCAAGCTCAAGTGCCGGGTACGCTTTTTATCCCAGAGTTTTGGCCTGTAGATGCAGAATTCCTGTCAAGTCTTCAGAGAAATGAAGAATCCTACTTTAAGCCAAAGAATATCTTCCAGTCAATGTACTGCATATTTGTTTTCTTATTTAAGTGTCACCTTACAGGTGTTGGGAGCGTATTTTGAAAAACTTGGATCGAAGTCTTTTGCGGTTTATTCAATTGCTGTGACGGATGCAGAAAGCAAAACATGGTTTGTCAAGAGAAGGTGTGTTTCCTATCTTTTTTGCTATAGAACAGTTGGAGCTGACTTCTGAAATATGTAGCATTTTCCTAGGGAACTGTTCTGTAATACTGTAGATAGGTTTCTGTTCTTTTTCAGTAGATATCAGGATTCTTTGGTTTATGGTAGTCTTTTTGGGCCAGCAGATACAGTAATTTTGAGAGGTTGCATCGACATCTTAAAGAGATTCCCAATTATACACTACATTTGCCACCTAAGAGGATATTCTCATCAAGTACAGAGGACGCTTTTGTACATCAGCGCTGCATTCAGCTAGACAAGTATCTGCAAGTATTAATACGTTCCTATTGACTCTTCCATAGTTCTTTTTCTTTTTTTCCATTATTAGTAATTTAATTATGCTGTCTTATTCCAGGATCTTTTGTCGATAGCTAATGTTGCTGAACAACATGAAGTGTGGGATTTCCTGAGTGCTTCCTCAAAGGTGTCCAATTTCTATTATAATATGACTTTATAGTCATGATAAATAGTTTCGGCAGAATAATTTCTTAGTTTTACTTTAATTAACTGATGTCTGACATGTGTCAATAATTTCTTTCTTTCATAGAACTACTCTTTCGGAAAATCATCTTCAGTGATGAGAAGCCTAGCAGGTACGTCAATATCTGTTCATTTATTGTCTGGACGTAATGTGTGGCAGATATAAAGAGGTTATGGTGGTTGGCATGATAAGAACTTCCCTTGACCTCTGTTGTGCTCATGGGCCTAAAGGGCCTGGTTTGGTTCTATGCTGGGAGCAGTATTCAAATTTCCGGTTGGAAACTTCTCAACCAAGAACCAAGGACCTAATCCAAGATTGGAAGCACGAACCACCCTTCTTCTGTTCACGAGTTTTTTCCTTTTCCTGTCTATTTTCTCCTCATCTTGTTCCCACATCATGCGTCAGGCAATATGGAGAGAAAAAAAACCCAAGTGTGCAAAACATACATTGACAGACACACATAGGTTTGGAAAAAAGGCCACAGTTCTAGAGATGCGGGAAAAAAAAAGGGCCTGCAAAAAGCAAGGTGTTTCTTGATTAAGTGATCACATGATGATTAGAATCTCCCAAGACCTAGGTGGGAGAAGAAAGTAGATGCCGAGAAGAAAGACATGGTCTTCTCTTTTAATTGCTGAGCAGTGAAGACGAAAGTTGCACTGGTTAGCACTTGACAAGATGGTTAAACATGTGGAAAAATTAAGAGAGCTTTTGACTTTTAATGGGCACCTGAACAAAAGCCAAATAATAATTGAAACATAATCAAAAGCTAAATCAGTCCTGCAAAGAGCCAGAAAATTTCGGTATGGTTCTATCAGATCTGTCTGGTTTTTCAGGTTCGCCTGGTATTTTAATAGGTAAACTCACCTTGTTGTTTTGACAACCTTAGTTTTGCCTGTTGTCGGTCGTTCATGCCCTTATACTTGGCCTCTCTTAATATGTATCTAACTAACCAATGAAAGGCTTTGACACTTTTAGAGAGAGAGAGAGACTTATAAAAGCAGTCACAACTCCAAACCAAATGACAGCTGATGCTCCCACATTGATGACGCTGCTGTTCTTGACATCTTGTATCGCTAGAGCTGTAGTTCTGCTAATCAGGAAGCAGCGGGAACTGCATAGTTTTGTTCCAAGACTCCTCTCTCTCTCTCTCTCTCTCATACTGGTTTTTCTTATAAATGATAAATGTTCAGACTGAGTAATGTGATTGTCTTTTAAAATGACAGGAAGAATCTTAAAGCTTTTAATTATTTTTACTTCGGACCATCAACTTTACAATGTTGAAAAGAAATTTCTGATGTGACTTCCGTGTTACACTTAGTCCTTTTGGTAGATGGCCATTATTCTATCCATAAAGTACTAGTAACATCCTTGCGTTTAGCTGCTAAACATCATGCTCTATCAGTAAAGTTCATTGATACTTATTATTCGGCTATCATCCACACGTCTAGCAAAAAAAAAAAAAAAAAAACAAGGCTATCATCCACACTGTGTGCATTGTAATTCAACTTAAAAACATGGTTGAACAATTTACTCCATAAATGTCCCCCGATATGTGTGTGTGTGTGTTATACAAGAAAGGATACATTGACAAAGCCTTTTATTCACACATTAACAATTCTTTTACGTATCCTTTCTTTTTATCTCATTGAAGAGTGAGTTAGTTTTTAAGTAAAACATGGAAAATCTGTGAAACAATCAATTAAAATAATACAAGGAAAAGACATTTTGTTACTAAAGTATATCCATCCATATGTACCCTCGCAGGTATTCATTCTTCTATGTAGGTTGAATCTGATATATTTCAGGCAACTTTGTCCGATATGCATGGTGTCGATGCCTAAAGAACGCAAAGGAGATTCTGAAATTATAGAGGAAAGTAAACTTAGAAGAGATTAGCGATGTAAAATGTTAAATGCAAATTGTTACATTTATGTGGAATTATGTCTTGTTGAAGCACACTAATGCGTTGAGAATTAAAAGTCAAAGTGATGGAAATTGAAAAAATGTCATCTAAAAGAAGTTACATAAGGTCGTATTATTAAGTGCATTTAAGGGAATAAATGAAGAACAAAATTGTTGATGGAGAGTAAGCAAATTGAGGCCTACTTGCACTAATTTTATGCCCTCACTATGCTGAATTGAAAAAAAAAAGTCATGCATTCTATTTCGACAAATTCACTTTCCTGGTGAGTATTTTTTCTTTCCACACTCCCTACTTGTTCTCAAGAAAATAGGAACAGACACTTAGTATCTATGAAAATGGAAACTGAAAACATTTTCTCAAATCAAACAGAGCCTTAGCTTTTCTCAACATTATGATCGAAGATTGTGAGGAGTTGTGTGGTTGTCTTATATTTTTGCCTCTCCACCTCTTTTTAGAAACCCACCTCAGCACGGGCTCTCCCAAGCCCTACCAATCGTTACTTGATACTCAATTTCAAGTTGGATGGACTCATCAAAATAAATAGATTCAAAGTCAAGTCACACAAAAAAGAAATGAAAAAACACTCTTTCCTTCTTTTGCATCCATAAGAAAACATAATGGTCATTATGGCCGTGACGTTGATAAGACAATTTTAGAAAAGAAATACACTCGACGTCAAGTAACTTCAATATAAGTTTGAGCCCAGAGTACTCCAGGCAACTAGGGGTGAAAATGCCCAATGATATCATACAATAATTTCTTGTTTGGGTGATGCACATGCTTGTCAATTTGCCATCATCTAGAAGAAGGAATGACTGTAAATTATTTCCTTGCACTCTTCCTAAAAGCTGTAGCAGAATTATGAGATTTTTTAAAGGAGAATACTTTGGAACAACACAGACAGTAGCTCAGGTTCAATAAAGCAGGGAAAGTGGGAGTAATTGTTGAGGTTGTCACATCCGTTCACTTATTTGAGTGTGTGACATTTATATCACTTCTAGACTCCTTAAGATACTTGAGAGCATCTACCACAATCGAAATTATCACATATTGTTCCCTTACCAGTTAGGCCAATAGAAAAGTGAGTTGTTTTTCATGGTGTCCTCACCCATTTAATATTAGTATAAAGAAAATGTATGCATTTGGGCTGGGAATGGTGAGAAGAGAGAGAAGGTGGGTTGGGGGTAGGGGTGGGGCGGGTGGCGGGGGTGGGTGAGGGTTTGAGGGAATGAGTATTTGCTGTTCAATTTTCTGAATTAACCATTTTTCCTCAAAACTTGAGAAACGAGCTCACAGTTTAAATCGCCCCCCCCCCCCCCCCCCCCCCCCCCCCCCCTGAGTATGATCTTACATGTGAGACACAGGATGCCATATTGATGGAATTGGAATTGGAAACTACGTCGCAAGAATAGGAAAGCTAACAGAATAACAGTAAGAGAAGTGTCAATATCGAACTTGAACTCTTGACTTGTGCTATATTATTAATGTGAATTAACCAATTTTTTTACTAACCTCAAACTGTTAGGTAACGGACGCACATTGAATATTTAGCATAATTCTTAACAAATTGATTGATTTCTAGTGAATCCGTGTGGATCTTAATTTTCTAAAGTGTTAGAGGTTGTAGACTGAAGAAGTGCATCTATTGATGTCAAGCTGATCGTCACTCAAAACATGACTTTGTTGGGGTTAATACTATCATCTGGTGTTTTTTTTAGTGGAAAGGGAAATCTAATACTTAATTTAATGACATTTTGCACTTCCCTTTTTATCACGAGTACAAAATTTGGATAATTTTGAGCATTCTTTCGTGATTTTTCGTTAACTCACGGCTTTTCCCCTTCCCATCAATGAACAGTGAATGTGGACGATGCAGTGGACGATATTGTCCGGCAGTTCAAGGGGGTTTCAAATGGATTAATGCGTAAAGTTGTAGGTCCTACAACTTCCTCTTCTGAAGCATCGGCGTTGATTTCGGCAAGGCACCTGTCCTGGAATGCAGATGAAATAGATAGATACGTTTCCAGGCAAAACACTGCAGAAACATCAACCAGTATCTCTGATAACGAGGATGGTGATAGAGATGGAAATCATGGCAGTGATGAAGTAGGATCTAGTGGACATGCAAATGGATGGCATTCAGATACTGAGTTGAACTCCAAGAATTTTCCCCCTCGGGTGGTCAAACGTAGTGAAGGCTCTAGGAACTCAGTGTCTGAAAAGAAGCATGGTTTGGAGCTTCATTCTGATTGGAATGGGCAGGCTGGTTCTTCCCTGACAAGTTTTCGAGTAGCTCCAGATCAATTGGTAGACCCTGTTGGCATGCCTCCTGAGGTACTACTGAATTTAGCTACTTTTTCCCCCTTTTTTCTTCAACCCACCTGATTAGGTTTTACTGTTCATCGTGGTCCTCCAGTATATATCCTGCAGATTTAGCATCTATACTTCTACCAACTGATTACTTTGACAAACGCGCATGGCATGAAATTTGGAAAGATTTATCTTCTGTTAATTTGTTTATATTCATACAGTGCAGGATCAATTCATAAATCGTGGATTACATGTAAGAAAACATTTGATTTATTAAATCATCAAGGAATTACAATTTAATTAGCTCTTCGGATAATTATTTCTGCTTTGGATGACAAGTGATGATTTTTTTGATAGTTTTAAATCTCACTTTTCATGTATGATTTCTTTTTCAGTTCCCATTTAAGGGACTGGAGAGTGTGTTGTACGTATTTCACAAGGTGCCTTTATACGTTGGAGTTCCCTATCTTTGGTGTATGTGGATCATGAAGTATTTTTAAATGTTGAACTGGGAAGTGTTTGTGTGGTCTGGTGTTGTGACGGATCAAATCAGATCCACCATACCTAATAATCTGAACTCCAAACTGTAGACCTTCTATCCTGTCACCCCTGTATGTTGGGGTCACTCTTGGTAGACGACCTATGCCTTCTGAAATCTTGCTCAGCTTTGGGCAGTTCAAGGTGTTTTGTAGAGTATGGTTGCAAAAATAGTGAATGTCTTGTGCGTTTCTCATATGAATTTTGGTAAGTTTTAATGAACAAGAAGTTCTGAGTCAGCTCACGGTATAAGTGCTATTGTTTTGCTTACATGAGTGGCAACGGCCTCAAGGTCACATTTTCGTCATCTTACACTGAAAACGTGCTTGAAAAAGGTTATGCCTGCACTACATAATGCATCAAGAAATTGTTCGTAAAGATGTAGATGGTGGCTAGGTCAAGCAGAGGACTTCAAATCTGACAACCGATTTCTTTAAGCACATGTTTATGTCTAACTCTTCTTTTGCCCTGACAGTGGAGTCCTCCGAATGTTTGTGTGCCTATGTTGAATTTGGTGGACAAGATTTTTCAGCTTAAGAGGAGGGGGTGGCTGAGGTGAGCTGATTGACCCCTTTCTTTTAGACCTAGAATGTGTTTTGTTTGACTTTGCCCCATTGGCGATTGTTTGAACCATGAGTAGTTCTTGTTAACTTATTAAAGAAATTATCGATTTGCTGTCTGTACTTTGGTTGAATTAAGTTATGATGAGTGGCTTAACCTGTTAAGCTGTAAGTTACTTGTAATTTGTTTATCAATGGCTGTAGAGGATTGTAAAGTATGTCTGTCAGCTTCCTTCACTGTAGAGTGTAGTGCTATTAGCTAGTTTTGTTACTCATTAGGAATACTAGAGTAGGTAACGTCGTAGTAGCTGGAATTTCTACTCAATGAACTGGCCATAGAAGTCTTCGAACTGCAATTCATTTTGTGCTCAGTTTAAGATGTTGTAATGGAATAAATTCAACTAACACTTTTATCTCACAGTGATTTTTTGTGCCTTATGTGGCGTTAGTGCCAATTCTCTTTTATTTTCATTGTATTGAAGAGATCAATAAAAATACAGTGGAATGCATGGAATCACACATTCAATAATAGTTGCTAATTATATCCACGGGCACAAATTACCTCCTTAATATGTATCAGGCATATTGCAAAAGAAGTCTAAGTTGCTGTTGCACCATTTAAAGTTCTTCTTATCACTTGCCTTTGCCCCACTGACAGTAAGGCACCACCGGCGGTCAAGTAGATGCGCTCGCATCTACTTAAATCCCACGATTGGAAGACTACTTGATGGAAAACAAGTTCCCCATAGGAAGTGATTTACTTTAATTTTGCAACATAGTAAGAAAGAAAAAGTGAATGCATCCACGTACAGCAATTAAAGTTGATTGAGGAAAGTTCATTTGGCTGCCTAAAAGTCCTTGTAATATAGGCTCGGAACCGAGCCTATATTACAAGGACTCCTGACTACCTTGAACACGTGACGGCTACGCTGAACTCGCCGCTTGTCAAGCCCGATATTAACTGTATTCTTGTAAGACTGCAAAATGACCCATTCTACTGTGAAATTTTTTGAAATTAAATGGAACAATATGCTGTCAACGGTTGTAGGGAATCAGCAATACAGTTGTTGGCAATCCTTAACAGTTGATTGTCAAAACTCTTGGATGCAGGAGACAGGTATTTTGGATTTCAAAGCAGATTCTACAGTTGGTAATGGAAGATGCTATTGATGATTGGCTCTTGAGGCAGATTCACTGGCTTCGGAGTGAGGAAACTGTAGCCCAAGGAATTCGGTGGGTTCAAGATGTAAGAACAAAGAATGCTGTAGTAACAGCCTTCTCTAGTAAGGATGTAGTGCATGCAACATCTATATCATTCAGAAATGAGGGAATATGATTAGCTGATGTGCATTCAGGATGAACCTGACCTGAACATGACTAACTTTTAATGTGATTCATATATTTAAAAGCATGATGGCATGTAGCTGTAGGATAAACCTGATCTGAACGTGAATGATCTTTAACGTGATTCATATATATGAAAACATCTGGCGAAAATATAATATACATCAAAACATGACTCTGTGTAGTTTCTTATGTGATGCTCAGAAGCAATATGACCCTTTCTTCTCAATGATATGAAAGAAATGAACTTCTTTCAGGTTCTCTGGCCTGATGGTACGTTTTTTCTCAAATTTGGAAAAAGCAAGATTGAAGAAGATGTTATGCAACCAAGTGAAAGATTATTTCAGACTATGAATCAGTTTGGTGGCAGTAGGATATCCAAACAAGGGTCCTCATCCTTCGAGTTACAGCTTGAAGCTGCTCGCAGAGCCAGTGATGTCAAGAAGATGTTATTCGGTGAGTGAATGATGGCGCATGACCCCCAATTTAATTTTAACAAAGAGTAACTTATTATGTTGTAATTTTTACACTTTGATGGTAAAGATGTTTTGTGTTGCTGGTTTATTTACCTTTTCTGTTGGATAACCAATTGTATTTTAAGTACTGAACTTGATGATCATATCTCGTTTAAGTATTTCGGTATAGAAAACGAGGTAAAAAAGAAGATATCTAGCCACTGCCCCCCATGCCGGCTATGGTTTATCCGGTGGAGAGTTTGCATCTTAAGTAGTTCGTGTATCAGATAACGTGGTTTTACTACTCAAGTATCTGGTTATTTAAGCTTCATGGTTTGATATATTCAGCTAAGAGCAATGTCTCAAAAGCATTTCGAGTATAAGAAGAAGAATAGTGCTTACTGCTGTGGAAATATAATTAAGAAGGAAATGAACTGGCAAGAGAAAAACCTATCAACGGTAACTTACACAGAAGCCTGTCTTTTGACAGTCAGAAATTCCTTCTCTTTCAAAGGTTTGTATATTCTAACTTCCATAGCAACAACATTGTCCTCGTGGAACGATCCTGTTTTATTAAAGTACCCATCATACATATAAGACATGCTGTTTGCTAATGGATTTCATATGATGTCTGGAAGTCATTTGATCATTTTATGATGAGTCGAATGTCGTCATGTCGCCTTATCTTTTAATGAGCTAATTGGTGATCATCTTGTGGAAAAGAGATATTTCTTTTAGCAATTAGTTAGGAACTGTTTTCTGGGGGCTCTTGTTATGATGGTTTTGATTTCTTGCCAAATCATGAGAGCTGAAGTTACAGCAAGGGGACAGTGTATTATTACACCTCAATCAGAACAAGAAAAATGAAAAGGATGCATAATCGCTTGTTTCACTATATTTACTCTCTGTAACCTGTCTCTTTCTAGATTATGTAACTTTGCTCCGTATGACTCATCGACTGCAAATACCAACTATTGATAAAATCATCTTGTTGAAATTGCATGTTATTGACTGTTTCCTTGTGGATAGAAAAGCTTACAACTTCACTAGGTAGTGAGCACTATCATATTGTTACGCAAAAGGAGACTTAAGTTTCACCAAAAACCATCAAGGAAACCAGTTGAAGTATAGCTTCCAACTGATGGACCTTGAAATTTAATTGTGCATCAATTGGAATTGGGGGAGCAGGGTTATTATAGTAATTGAAGGAGATTGGCTCGAAATGTAAGAGTATACATACACAAAGTTATGGTGCTTGTATGCCACAAACAAAAAGTAAAGATGAATGAAGAAGATTGGTGGAGTTGAACTTTTAATGGCTCATAAACTTTCGTTTTTCGTTTCTATCGATAAACTTTCTTCTTTTATAAACTTTCATTTTCTATAAATGATGCATTTTTTCCCCTTATGTCAGAGGGAGCTCCCACTACGCTAGTCAGCTTGATAGGCCACAAGCAGTATAGGCGTTGTGCCAAAGACATGTACTACTTCCTTCAGGTTACCATCGTCTTATATCTTTCTCTGTTTATTTTTCGTTTTATTATTTTGTTATTTTTATTATTTATATAATTTCTAATCTCATATTGCAAGTTTCTTCCTACAATTACCTACATAATGTATGTCGATAATTTTTTCTTTTTCGAAATTTGCAGTCTTCTATTTGTGTGAAGCAACTGGCATATGGGATACTGGAACTCTTACTAGTGTCAGTTTTCCCTGAGTTGCGTGATGTTGTCGTAGACATCCATCGGAAGATGCAAGTCGATCAACCTGCTTAGGGCAAATAACGAGGGATTTCACAATTTTGGCCATGTCGTCTTGGAATAGTCCACTGGTTCTCGCCATTACATCGTATCTACATTGAAGCTTCCTGTATATATCCAAAAATACACGAAAATGAGGACTGCAAATTCACAAGATCCGGAGAAAACCGGTTTTTGCAGGACAGGATCGGTTTTTGTCTCCTCCAGTGCTAACTGTACAGGAGTGCACATTCAGCGTCTGTATATAGTTCATGTGCATACCTTGTTTTGCTTGAAGCAAATACCCCCCCATTTGATTGGGGTATGTGTATTCGTCGTGCGTCTCTCTGTTGGAAAATGAAAAGGAATGATCCACCCAATTCTTTCGGTATTGTATACCTGACCGTCGTCTATTATGATTATAGAGAAGTTCAGGTGCTAATGCTCCCAAACGCGACATGTCCATCTCCATCTCCTATTGCTTCTGCATGGCCACAATTTGTGTCTGCAACTTTACAATCTTGACTTGTGACAGTTGAGCATGATAAGAACAGAAGTAGTGATTTGGTCATGCTGATCTCTGTGTGTGTGTGTGTGACCGCGGGTGTGAGAATCGAAGTGCAGGAGCTTGTACGTCATTGTCCGGAGGGCCGAAGTTTGTATGTTATTGTGTGCATGTATGTATGCTTGCCCTTGTGGGTGGTGATATATTGAGGGTGGGGAAATGCAAAGATTTTAGCAAAGCAAAGATTGTTCGGTAAATTATAATTGAAAAGTGCCTTCAAAAGCAAATGTTGTATAGGATAAATATCACGAAGAACCCAAAATTGGTACATTTGCGATAAATTTATCTCAAATTAATTTTTTGATTATCAAGAACTTCAAACTTGTACGTTCTGCTTTGACTGTTTCTACTGCCCGGTGATTTCTGATAAGTTCTGATAGTGTTGACTGCAAATTAATAGGTGCTGTCTTGAATCCAAAGTTTTTCCTCTCTTAATGTTGTGAATTTAGTCTGTACTTTTTAGTTTCGTGAAGATTGGATCATGTTTCCCTCTCTGAAGTGTAATATGTGCTCTGGGAATTTCTAAACACCATGGAGGACAAATTCTCAATCCCTTGATGACTGTCGGAGTAAATCTCACATTTTAATGGTGGACCCTTCATTGTTGAAAGGAAGCCTTGCAATAATGTTGCCTGGTCAAGTGCGTGATACATTTTCTTGCTTTGATGTTGCCTATCCAAGGGTAAGTTCTTGGTGTACCTTAGGAAATGGTAAAACTCTAGCAATCGATGATTAACGCATATGCATTTCATAACAAGGCTGGTTATGTCATCTCCTTCGATGCGTGAATAGGGTTATTGAGTCCTTCATTTCTCCCGGTCCTTTTTCTCCTCTCTGTTCAGAAGTTCAACAACTAATAAAAACCCGGCATGGAAGACACGATAAGCTAGCGATGTTTCGTAGTAAGATCAGGAGAGAATCACGGATCCCTCTCCATTTGTTTGTATATTCTTTACTTTTAAATGCATGGAATGTGTAACTAATCTCCGAATTGCAATTTTAAGTTTTCTTTTTATCAGCATTTTACCTTGTGAATGAGTTTCACCTGGTGTCCAACATGCTGTTCATTATTGTGGAAAGGGAATTCAGAGTGGGAAAGTTCCATGGGAAGTGCTGGTATTTAGGGTCGCTGATGCATACTGATGCATCTTCATCTGATTCTGCAAGAATGTCTTGATCTTTCCCATTAGCAAGCAGAAGCTTACAGCTTGGACATGTGTATTTACTAAGGTAACTTCACATTGCCTTCTTCTGTCTATAGTCTGCAAAAACTTGGGTCATGCATCATGGTTGCGGTTCAGCTTTTACCTTTCTCACACTAATCTTTTGGCAATAGCTCGTTATGTCTCCAACCAGTATGTCCCGCAAGACTATAGGATTGACGACATCTTCTTACCTCCGCTAATGTCGAACATGATTATCTGTTATGCTCGGGTGTGAAAACGTGGATTTAGGTGTCCCGATAATGTTTCGCCAGGGTGGATCTGATGCAATTCTTTGAAGATAAACCGCCATATGTTTTCCCCTGCAGGTCACAAATAAAGGGTTCAAGTCTGTGGCTCACTATCTCATTTCAACTCGCCGCTACGAACCTTACATGCATTCAGCCACTGAGGATACGGTAGAACCCACTTGTAGTGAACCTCGTCGTACAAAAGGTGTTGTCGACCGTCCCTATCTTTTCGACCAAATAGATGTTCACGACGCTGCAGCAGATGGAAGGTTCGATGAACACATTGAGGCCAAGCGTTCTAATATGAATTGTCAACTTTGAGATGAAAATGAAACCCCTTGTCTTGATGGTTGTTCGTGTATATCCGACTCCAATACACTTCAGTTTTGGCTTAAAAGTGCTCGGTTTTGTGGTATATGAATGCAGTTGGGGAAGCGGCTATCGCGACCATCTTCTCCCTCCAGACTCTGAAGAGGTCTTTTGGAACAGTTGACGGTTATTGCGACACAAAAAAAACATGGAAGAGATGCTGCCGTATTGAAATAGGAGCAATCCGTACATGTAACAATGAATGAAGGAAAGGAACATTTTGCAGGAGTCATAGAACTTGCCTCAACTAGTTTGGCAAACATAATCTGAATCAGTTCTCTTATTTAGATTAGCAAAGATTGCGAAATTTAAATGGTGACTGATGGGAAAAAAAAAAATGCGACACGGTACGATGGCATAAGGATCACATCAGTTAGAACAGATGATTAAGATTCCGCACATCTGAATAAACACTGAGAAAACTATCTAGCAAAGACATAATTATGAGAGAGTTTGTTGCAGATTTGGAACTTTCTGAATTAAAATCAATGAGGTCGGCGCGTGATGTTGTAGGCTGCTACTTGGAGAAGTTAAGCGATGAGAATTTGATGAACCTGCTTATTATTCCTCATCCTATTGAGCTGACTATGTTTGTTTTCCAATTTACGGACATAGGCAATCATCAGAGACTCGGTGCCGATACTTCTCATGCACCGTTTCCACTACCAAACAATTAGTCTCAGAACATATTTTGGTATGGGCTGGTGATTCTATCGCGAAGATCAGAGTACAGGCCATACAGAGAGTACCGGCGAAGGTTCTTAACTTCATACCACGAGTTGAGCACAACGTCGTTCTTGTCAGTACCCGAGAACGTGAGCTGGATGCCTACGTTGCACGCCCCAGCATGACTGCACTTGGAGTTTGGTACTGCACAGTCTTGGTTGTCGAGGCAAACAGCAGAATCCCCGGAGCACGAATCGCACCCAAACTTCTTCCAGTACAAGTTTTGGAGTGTGCCTTTCTGGAACTCAAGGACCTGTAGCGAACCGCATCTGCTGTCAAATACGAGGGAGAGACAGCAAAAAAGGAGGACGGAAACGTAAAAAGAGGATGCCGATGAAAGGACAGATGATCAATTTTAGAAAAATTACCAAAGTGAAACTGGTTATCGTGTGAGCAAAATCGGCCACTTGTACTGGCAATGATCTTGCAGCATACTTACGTCCAGCAAAGGCTACCATATATCCTCCTGACATTGCCTACGAGTTCATAAACAACATCAGAAGAAAACTTCATGGAAAAGAGCAATTTCATTGTCATAGTGACGTTGCTGTTGTATATATGAACTATCACACCAAATCTCATAGGGAAAGATGGCTGGTACTATCAATTTGATTCATAGGATTAAGTGAAAATCAAAACTCCTACGAAGTGAAAGTGGAGAGGAGTAGAAGAGAGAAACAAAGCTAATTGTTCGAGTATCGACAATTTTTGCCTGTTTGCTGATGTTACAAAAAAAATACAAATTACTACGAGAAATTCACATTATTGCACCAGAGTATAAGTGTCGACAAAAAGGGTGCAAATTCCAGCACACAGAAGAGAATCAATAACCCAACAGAGAAGAAGATATGAGAAATGGCCTGGTCTTTAAGCTAATCCAAGCAGCATCAAATCCTGCAGGATGTTTTGTAATGAGAAACACATTTCCAAGTTGTCAACTAACACTCAAAATGCCAACCAATATCTGCTGCTTTTAGATTTCCTTTAATAAGAATCCACAACATTGCAGCATTAAACAAATCAACAGAGGTAAAGACATTTAAAAGACACCAAATCCAGAGGTGTAGGGCGACTACATGATTATAATGGAATTGCGACTTAATCAGAACGACAAACCAATCTTCTCTGGGGAACTTAATGCACAAATTCAATTTGATTGAATCGACTTCCCTAATTTCTGAGCGAGTTAGCCTTCACAGCTTTGCACCATTACCTGGTCTAGTACAAAAGAGTCAAATCACTTTCTATAACGCCTTCATTAGCCAATGCTGGTCTATCAAAACAATGTCCTAGCTTAAACAATTACGACCATGGACGACCTCCATAGTCCGAATTTTAACAACCCAAGTGATGATCGACAGCGAACAAACGAGATGCTCCATCAAGCATGCCGGCACGATTGGTAAAAACCATGCGCTGATAACACTGACATGTGCTAATTAAGGACATACAACGGCGCGGGCTAACATGTGTTGTAGTGCAAACATGCACACCATTCTAAGCACAGAGTTAATTGAAAAATCAGCTTCACATGCTTCCTAAAGAACATACCGGGTTGAATGTGCTGCTGTTGATGGTGAGCAGAGAGATCTCATCCACTTTTGGCCTGAAAACAGCAAGCTGAGCATCAGAGCCTGCTAGAGGAAGTCGACTATCACAGGGCGAAAGCTGAATCTGTTGAAAGAAGAACGATTCCTTCGCGGAGAAGGCAAGGCCGAAGGTAAACCCATCCCCTTTCTGGATTTGCGTGTCCGAGCACGGATCGAAAACGAGATTTGTGTCAGCGGCATCTACAGCAACAGTCATAATCGAAATCGCTGCTATCAACGGTATCAAAGCTGCTATGTCCATCGTACTATGTGCTCTGCGTTTTCCCATCTTCGCTGCTCAAAATCTGAGAAACAAGGCGAAAACTTCATCATTTGTGCAGGATTTAATCTCACCGACTACAGATGCGAATATGAGATAACAGTCAACATGATGCCTCGACATACCATGACATCAGGAAATCAGATGAAAGAAAAATTACTCACTCTTGATTTCTAACACCATGAACCAACAAAAATCAGAAAGACAGGTTCACAAGAACAAACTCAAGCATCATGATTTCCACCCACATAAGCAAATTAGAAGTATTGGAAAGAAACCCAGTTGGGAAAATGCTTACTGATGCAATTATTATGCAATATACATGGAAAGAGGAAAAAGAACAGTTGTTCTGGATTTCTAGAACCAATCGAACAAGGTGGGAAAATAATCTCCAACAATATGCAGTATTTGTCAACCCATTTAATGGATCATTCACGCACACAATCTATCAAATCATTCAAAAACACAGGGAAAAAAAGAAAAGAAAACCAAGAACATACCTCGCTGATGCAGCGGAAACTCTCTATGCTCTCCCAGGAAATTTCAAGAACAAGAAAATGAATTTGAAAAAGTTTCTGCAGAATGCGCCAAGGAAGAGTTCAAGGGGTTGAAGGCTTAAAGAAACGGTGATTGGAGTGTGCTTGCAGAAGATGCGTCGAAAACTCAAATTGAATAGGAAAGCGAAACTTTTGATGATTTCGAAGTTTGCAAACTGCAATTTCAAGAATTAAAGGAAAAAACGAAGAAGAAAAAAGAGAGAAAACACAAGCTTGAAGAGGAAATGGCAAATGTTGAAGGAAACGGCCCCGAGACGCGCGAAACGGTTGTATCGGCAAGCCAGGTGGATCTTGTCCCAAAAACGGTTGTGGAAGTTGGCATTCCGAGCAGATCACGAAACGTACTACGTAGATTTTTCTTGCCTTTTGAAAAAGTAATGTCCTAATCTATAAAAAAAAAAAAAAAGGGGAAATTTTCAAATAAAGACTTGAAGTGGACCTTATTTCAAATAAGGGCATGAAGTGCCATCATTGTGTCAAAGAAGGGCCTGAAGTGCACATTATTTCAAATAAGGGCCTAAAGTGACTATATTAATCTCAAAAAAGGATCTGAGTCACTTTAGTCATGGGTATTTTGGTCATTTAATATTTTATTTTATTTTTTCCTTTTTCTATTTTTTTAAGAGATTTTGAAAAAAACAAACGAAAACTAAAAAAAGAGAGAAAGAAACATAGGCGGGAGGTGGCCGCCGCCCCACCACCACCGGTGGGGCAACAGCTATGGCCGTCGGGGTCGCCGGCGCTTCGGCGAGGGCCGACGACCCCGCCGACCAGAGGCAAGGGCTTGCCCCTCGCCGGTGTCGGGAGAGGGCCACGGCCCTCGGCGTCGGCCGGGACCGGGGTAGACGGCGCCCTCCGACTCACCCTGGACCCGACTGACGCCGAGGGCTGCGGCCCTCGGCCGGACCTAGGCGAGGGCCACCGACCCTCGCCCAGATCTAGGAGAGGCCTCGCCTTTGGTCGGTGGGGTCGTCGGCCCTCGTCGAGGCGCCGGCAACCTCGAGGGCCATCGTTGTTGCCCCACAGCTTGGCCCTCGCCTAGGCACCGGCGACCCCGAGGGCCATCGCCGCCGCCCCACCGGTTGTGGGGCGGCAGCCACAGGCGAGAGGTCTCTACCTCTCGCTTGATTTTTTTCCCTTTTTTTACTTTTTGTTTTTGTTTTTTTAAAATTCAATTTAACAAAAAATTATATTAAATTTATATTTTGACAAAAATGCTCTTAATCGGCAGGAAAATTTGGCTGGCCGGCGAGGTCAGGCTTTTATTTGAAACAACCATAGTCACTTCAGACCCTTTTTTGAGACAATGATGACACTTCAGGCCTTTATTTGAAACAAAATGCACTTCAAGCCGTTATTTGAGAAAATGAAGGCACTGGATGCCATTTTTTGGAATTTTCCCTAAAAAACATTAGAACATAGCGCATAAGACGCCAAGTAGGATAAGATTCATAACACACGAGTAACTATAATTGATCGGTTACACCATGTCATCATCGCCACGTGAGGTAATCGCCACAGAAAATGCTTGCTCGCCACAGAAAATGCTTGCTCTATAGGATGGACGAATCGATACTAGGCTAGACGAGCGAATATATGAAGAACCTAAAATTCTCACTGAAAGGTTGTCAAAAGCAATGTTAAAGCCAAGGTCACGACTGGGAAGAAAGGTTGTTTGGTACATCTGGTTTAAGTAGATAATTACAAGGTAAGGTGCGAGTGTAAAGTCAATATTACATAAGACACATGAACAGCAAGAAGTTGAATCCTTAGGTTATGACGGATTGATTGATCAATCGAGTGAATCAAAAGCCGCAATGCAGTTAGGGCTCTGTTCGATCGATTTTATCGTCGATAATAATTTATGTCTAAATATTTTTGGTAAATATTTCTCGTTTATTCATTTTAACAGGTGAAATTTCTTTGAAAAATGCTTTTAAAATCATTCATTTTTCACGAATCGAACAATCCCCTAAAAAAAAAATCAATGACAAATAATTTTATTATCGAAATCAATTAATAATAAAATTATATATTTTTTATTTTTTTATATAAAAGATACAAGCGATTTTTTAAAAATATTTTTTAAATCATGATATTAATGAAAAGAGTTTGAAGATTAGATACCGACTTTGAATTTCGAGAGCAAGCGAAGGCTCAGCGGTACAAGCACAAATGCACGCCAGACGTATTCTTTCGAGCTTTGTCTTTGCATCCACTGAGAGCTATTTGCTTTTGCTTGCAGGGAAGAGAGGGGTTTCACCAATGCTAGACAGAGGTTTTCCCGACATAAGAATCTTGGGCCAAAGTCGAAGCATTTGTTCCATCAGACAGCCAAGCTCGAGGCTGTGGCCACTCTCACTCAGGAAAAAACTGTACGAGTAAAACCTCGCTGATGATAAAGGGCTTGAACCGGAATCGAACCACACTGATTTTGTCTTGGACCCAATCATGCACCAAACCTCCCGATGATAAAGGAATTGAAACCCCAGTTGCTCACCATTTGGATCAGGCGGCTTCATGCTCCACCATCCACTTCGCCCCTTTTCAAGAATGGACAGTCCAATGACGACTACCTGATTTCTCTCTGCACGCGACATCTCTACAGGGAAGCTGTTGAAGCATTTGACACCTTGCAAAAGACCCCCGGTTCTTGGGTAAGTACCAAGGCCTGCGTTGGTTTGCTCTGCGCTTGTTCTAGTCTGAAGTCTTTGAAGTATGGCCGCCGAGTTCATGATCACATTCGAACTTCCAGAATTCAAACAGACATTATACTGGACAACCATATCATTAACATGTATGGAAAATGCGGGTCAATTGTGGATGCGAGGAAGGTGTTTGATGAAATGCGCCACACGAATGTGGTTTCTTGGACTTCCCTCATTGCTGGATACTCACAGAATGGTCAGAATTTTGATGCTCTTCAACTATACTTTGAAATGTTGCAGTCAGGTTTTTTGCCCGACCACTTCACTTTTGGGAGTGTATTGAAGGCTTGTTCTGGGTTGGGAGGTGTCGGCTTAGGGATGCAACTGCATGCCCATGTTGTGAAATCAGAGTTTGGCTCTCACCTTATAGCGCAGAATGCTCTTGTAGCAATGTACACCAAGTTGGATAAAATTGGTGATGCGTGTAGTGTATTTAGTCGCATAGAAGAGAAGGATTTGATTTCGTGGAGCTCAATAATTGCAGGTTTTTCCCAACTCAATCACGAACTACAAGCCTTGTGCTACTTCAAAGAAATGCTTTGTCAGGGTGTATATTGGCCAAATGAATTTACATTTGGCAGTGTTTCCAGTGCTTGCGGGAGCCTGCTACAACCAGAGATTGGAAGACAGATCCACGGGATTTGCCTAAAGTTTGGATTTGCGGGAAACAAATTTTCAGGATGTGCCCTTTGTGACATGTATGCTAAATTTGGCCTCTTGGGTGCGGCTAAGATTGTGTTTCGTCAGATAGAAACACCTGACTTAATATCTTGGAATGCAGCTATTGCTGGATTTGCTACTAATGGTCATTCCAATGAGACGATATCGTATTTTAATCAAATGAGGCGTTTAAATTTGCATCCTGATGATATCACTGTCCGCTCCTTACTTTGTGCTTGTATGAGTCCTTCGTCACTCCAGCAAGGTAACCAGATGCACTCGTATATTATCAAAATGGCATTTGTTCTAGATATTTCAGTGTGTAATGCGTTAGTTACCATGTATGCAAAATGCTCCAATCTCATGGAAGCATTTAAGGCATTTGGAGATGTGAGGCACCATGATGATCTCATTTCGTGGAATGCAATTCTTGTTGCATGTATGCAGCACAAAGAGCCTATGGAGGTGTTCAGATTGTTTAAACTGTTGCTCATTTCTGAAGTGAAGCCTGACTATATCACTTTAACTACCATGATCGGGGCCTACACTGAAATGGCATCTCTAGAAATGGGAAACCAGGTTCGTTGCTATGCAATGAAAACTGGGCTGGTTCTTGATGTATCTGTTGCAAATGCACTGATTGACATGTATATGAAGTGTGGATCCCTTGAAATTGCACGTAGTCTGTTTGATTCCATTGTGAATCCTGATGTCATCTCTTGGAGTTCTCTGATTGTGGGATATGCTCAGTTTGGACACGCGGAGGAAGCTCTTAAGCTTTATGAAAGGATGAGAAGCCTTGGAGTTAAACCAAATGAGGTAACAATTGTTGGGGTGCTTACTGCTTGCAGTCATGTTGGACTAGTGGAGGAAGGGTGGGAATTATTCAAAACCATGGAACTGGAACATGGAATTTTACCTACTAAAGAGCATTCTGCATGTGTGGTTGACTTGCTTGCTCGTGCTGGTCATTTATATGAAGCAAAAGATTTTATCAAACAAATGGAAGACACTCCTGACGTTGTGGTATGGAAAGCTCTGTTAGCTGCCTCTAAAACGCATAAGAATCTTGAAATTGGAAGATGGGCCGCAGAGAATCTCCTGAAGCTAGATCCCCTTAATGCTACTGCTCATGTGTTGCTTTGCAGTATATATGCTTCTACTGGTCATTGGGATGATGTCGGAAGATTAAGGAGCTTGATGAGGGAACTTGGTGTCAGCAAAGTTCCAGGTCAAAGTTGGATTGAAATTAAAAGTAGGGTTCATGCTTTCTTGGCTGATGATAATCTGCATCCTGAAAGAGAGAAAATCTACCAAGTGATGGGGGAACTATGGTTACAACTGCTAGACCATCATTACATTCCATTCCAAAATCCGGTGCTAAGCAGATTGAGTTGAAGAAAATCATGCAAATGTGTACCTTTACTACCCAGAATTGCATATGGGATTCCCGGTTCATTATGGTTCCTGGAAAAGGACTTGCCTGACTGCTGCAGTATTTACTAGATGGTATGCTTCTGTTCGTTGCAAATTTCATGTGTTAATGCATCTCTTATGACTTGTTATTTGTTCCTTTTCATGTGCTATTTAGCAAAAGTTGGATTTATGGTTTCCACAAGACGATAGTTGGTTTTCTTTTCTTTTTCTTTTTCTTTTTGAAAATAGACACCAAAAATTTCAAACTATGCCCACTGTGACACATTTACCCAATTTTTTTTTGCGACACTGAAAACCCCGAAATTTTCCTGGTTTGACACATTTGCCTTCTGTCAATGTTGTAACAATGAGCACCCTTAAAATTCTGTGGCTGCCAACATGGACAAAAAAAACTGCCGGTTTTGGCTGGAAAATCATAGACCTGGTTTCTTCAGGAAACGTTGTTTTGTTCTGTGTTCTTTCTCTCGCTGAACTGAAGAGAAGAACAAATTTGCTCCAAATTCTCGGGTTCTTCATGCTCTCTCTCTTGGAAAATGTCAATTCGTGCTTGCTCTCTCTCTATTGGTTCCTCGACATTCCCCAGTGGTCGATGCTCTCTCTCTCTCTCTCTCTCTGAAGCTCGATTTGATGATCGAGTCGTTGCTGAAGCTCTATTTGTTCGATTTAGGACACGCTCAAGTATCTTCCCTCTGGATTCGGTCTCCACAAACAAGCTCGATTCTAGTTTGTTAATTTTCTGAATCTGCGATATAACATCCTTGAGTTTCTTTAGAACACGACATGTTGAGTTTGCATTGCTTTTCCTAATGATCTCGAATTTGCATTGTGGGTATGCAAAAGAAAAGAAAAGAAAAGAAAAGAAAGGGCCTTGTTATTTTTGCACTCTGAAATGAAATGTCGGTTAGCTTTTCCTTGAGTTTTTTAGAACATGATATGTTGGTTAGCTGTACAAAATTTTTCTATTTTTGCATTTTATTTATAACACACACACACACAAATAGAAATTGGGTCTTGTTATTGAGCAGCTTGTCTACTTGTTTTCGTTGGTCAAGGGTGTTTTTTTATCAGGCTTAAAGGGTGTTTTTAATCAGGCTTACAAAATCCATGAAGTGTGCCTATCCAAGCTCTAGTGAAAGTTTTCGTTGCCTGAACTTCATGCCTCTTCCTACATGTTTGCTTTTAAGACTGATGGGACCTGCTAACCCATGGCTTCTAAAGATCCTTTGAACATGGAGATGCAAACTTGTGTATCCTATTTGTTCAGAAATTTCACTGATTTATTTTCTTTGTGACACCTATTGTGTTTGTGTTCTGGGTTAGTTGAATGAAGAAGTGGCTTCTTCTGGTGTCTAAAATGCCCACAGAACTGGAGGTTCATTCTTTATTCATGTATTTGTCTCTATTACCTTGAAAATGGGATTTTTTCTAGCCATGTCATTGGGTCTTCTACGAAATGTCACTAAGCCATTCCTTTGTTGAATTTAAAATATAATTGCTGGATAGGCTTCACATTGTTCAAGAATCTCAGCGGGTAGTAGATGCTCCATGAGCAAAGACTTTATGTTCTGCGCCTCTCTAAGATCTCCTCCTCCTACTTTCTTGCTTTTCTTTTTCTTTTCTCCAATTTTTGAGTTATTTCTCTGATTCAACAGGAAACAGATGATAGAAGAACTTTTCAGCTTGTATTGCTTATTGATGCCTGAGATGATATGGATCATCTTTCATTGTTCTTGTTCCGACCCGTTCCTTCCTGTTACTTTGTTATGGAGACAGATTTCGCCAGCATGGTTGATGTCGATTTCTGTCGAAATAAATACAGAAAATCGCAAATGTCACTTGTGTTTTTGCTACCGACTGACAATTTCTTCCTGGTCTTATTTTACAAAAAAAAAAAAAAAATTTGTTGTTTCACGGGAATGGAGCTTCCAACTCACTATCGTACTGCCTCGGTTGCTTTGTTGGGTTCTGTCAGGGTTGAAACTTACAGGTCCCATTAAGAAACAGATAATAGAACGTACTGGAATGAAATAAGTTATCCATTCATAATGTTCGCTTTTATAGGCTCCAATGGGAAGCATCTAAAAACTCGAGAGGCGGCTACTGGAGAAGACGTGGCCTTGGCAGAGTTGCCCACCGAGGTAGTCTCCAAGATACTTTCGAGACTGCCAGTGAAGACGCTGTTGATGCAAGTTCGTTTTGCTGGTGCTCCATCATCAAACACCGGTCAGTTTGCTGATTTAGTTTTAGCGCAGTCACTTGGTCATTGCGACATCATCACGCTCATATGTATCATGGGCAACATTGAGCCGAGTTGCTTCGGCTGCGTCGGCCGCAGGCACTTCAGCTTGGACCCTCAAACTGGATTCACCACTCCCTTGAGCCAACTGGACCAGACTATCAACTTGACCGTGGAGGATTCGCAAAGTGTCAATGACTTAATTTGCTTCGAAATTGGGGATCTTACATACCTATGCAACATCAGCACCAGAGAGGTCAAGGCCCTTCCGCATACCAGTCCCGATTTCCCCATCCATTTGCACCGTAACATCTGCAGCTTCAGCGCCTTGGGCTTTGATCCTGTCACAGAACAGCACAAAGTCATGAAGACATGGGTTCTGAACGCCCTCAACCATTCAGGTGAAGTCATCACCGCAAACAAGATTCTGACATTGGGAACCAGTTCATGGAGGAAAATTGGTAGCAGCACTATTGAGTTTCCTTTGGCAGGTAGTGTGTGCTTTAACAGAGCTATTCATTTCCTGATGCTTGACCTGATGAGCAACAAAATAATTGTGGTATTTGATGTTGGGACCGAGAAGTTTAGGACGATAAGATTTCCAGATGGTGCCTTGAATCGGGTGCATAGGCCTGAAGCTGATACCCTTCATAGGCCATCTGATAGTGTTAGACTATGAGCATCTTGAGGATGGAAACATCATGTTAATGTATGTACTAGAGGATTATGGATGTTAAGTTTGAACAGAACGTCAAACCGTGCTACCCCTTAGTAGGAAAGAGGATCAACTGCATTCTTGGAGGTTTCTTGTCGTTAGCGTGTGTGCCGGAGAACTCTTTCTTGCTCCGAAGGTTACAACTGGTGAAGTGTAGTTGCTGTCTTATGATGTAGAGAATGGGACTCTAAAGAGGTCCAAGTCCATGGTCTCCGCAAATCTCTGTTGAGGAGTTCTGTGATCATCATTTGTGCACTCATTGGATTCATGCATAGCATTTTCTTTTTGAGTGAGGTTTGCTTGTAAAGCTGTCGCACAAACCTTTCTTCTATATAATAGCAGTGTAGGCAAATAGCATTACTGCATATATTTGACTGTAAGATGTCCTTTCTGGGTTATGGTCTTCTAAGGAATGCCTTGATATAAGTTATATGTTACTTTGACAGTTGCAGCTGGTTTGCATATGTTACGAGTATGCTGTATATAACCGGTTCTCTGTCCACCTTCTGTTTCATCAAGCATTATTTTCCGTCTTTCACTCTGATAAATGCACACATGTATCTGGTGGCTGACCCACTAGTAATGAACAATTGGCTGAACCACCACCAATTGTTCTCATCATGTTCAATTGGCTTCTTATGTTAGGATTTCTCCAATATTTGTTTCTCAGTAGGCTCTTGATATATTTTGACTAGTTTCCATTGGGAACTGTTGAGGTTGATGTCTTGTATTCTGTTATCCAAGAGATTATGAGGCGGTTCCGAAAGGCCCCCTGACGACTGGACAGCACGGGGGTCCCGCTTCCCGGTGAGCGGGCGGGGGTCCGGGGGGCCGCCTCGGCGGGGGTCGCGGGGGCAGCGCCCCCGAGCCGCCAGAGGCGTTTTATGTTCAGTCATAGCAGGATTTATATGGGAAAATTAAATATTTTAGGCTATGTGGGCAATTTTGTAATTTGTGCCATGTAGGGTTTCGCTATATATATTTAGGGCGAAACAGGTCTCTATAGAGGAGAGAGAGGGTGAGAAGAGCGGCTGTACACTTTTCTACGTTATTAGTGAAACAGATCTCATCTCCCCGTGGACGTAGGTAGGCGGAACATCTCCCCTGCTGAACCACGTAAATTCTTGTGTTGTGCGAATTTTCATTACTTTCTTGCATCGTTGATAGGATCGAATTTAGATATCGACAGGAACAACTAAAATGATCAAGGGAAATTTTGATGGGTAGGCGCTGAAATAACTCTTCCAGTAGAAAGTGAATTTGTTTCATTCGACTGGGTTTGAATAACCCCTATCTCTTCTAATTTGAATGCATTATTCATCAAAGCTCTCACAACCAATTTACAAGTTCTTTCCTGTTTAGTCTTGAAGTGAAATGAGATAATCTATCTGCGCAATATGCCCTGATTATTAAGCATTGAACATCGTTATCATTTTGTTATTTCTTGCTCTCTGGAAAGGTCCCTGCAATTTTCTGCTGATTGTTGTTGTCGTCATTACCTGTCTAGCTATTACATTCATGTACGCTGTTTGCATCTGCTGGTGTGTGTTATTTAGGATTAGTGAGTAAAAAGCCTCCATTTTATATTATGAAGTGTGTGGGTAGAGAGTTATCACTGCTTCGAACTAGGTTGATTATGTGAAGCCAAAACATTGCCAACATAATCCATGACTCATCTCAGTTTATATCAGTAATATACCCAGACTGCTGTATAGATTTCGCGCTTTTTCTCCCTCCCAAGAAGCCTAAAGCAGTAAGTGCAGCTGGTAACGTGGCTGGATCCATTAGTATGGTCATCAACTTTGACGCCCTTAGGTTTATATCGCTTTTCTAACGTTTCTATGAGTATCTTATCTGCATGGCTTCAATGGTCCAGTTGGCTCAAGGGAGTGGCGAATCCAGTTTGATGGTCTAAGTTGAAGTGCCGGCGGCCGACACGACCAAAGCGACTCAGCTCAATGTTGTCCATGGAGAGAGAGGGAGAGAGAGGGCACAGACTGAACACGGGTGGAGGGAGAGCCATGCGTGCAAAGGTGGTGTGGTGAAGCGGAGAGCCTAGAGTATGTTGGGGGCTTGGGGATTTGCAATGGGGTAATTTCGTATTCTCAACATAGGAATAAAATATTCAGTGGATTCAAACCACCACATTAGCTGCTGACGTGGTGCATTTTTTTCTTTACATCCAGTTATAATTTAACAAGTGTCTAACGACCTGGAATTAATTAAACACGTATTTTGCCCATGAAAGTTTGTTCGCTGGAGTTGCAGCACCTCCCCTTACCGTGGCCACCAGTGGAATCATCGGCGTTGCCTCTTGCGCGTCTAAGCCAAGCCACCCCTACTCGCGTCGTACGACAGTCGTGAACAAGCGGCGCGACACTGGTGAAGGCAATGATGGCAATGAAGGAGCGATGCGTGCCTGAGGTGTTTGGCTCAATCCACCGTCTATGGCCAACCAAAGGCAAATCCTATGGCTTTTTCCAGCAGATCTGTGGCCTGGCAAAGAAGATGGTTATCATGTCCAGATTTCCTCTGCGTTTCTTTGTTCGGCTAAAAAAGATGGCTTTTTCCAGAACTGTGGCATGGCAAAGAAGGTGGCTTTCATCTTCAGATCTACTGTGCATCTTCTTTGTTTGGCTCCACGAAGATGTCTTTTTCCAGCAGATTTGGTGAGCTAGCTTGGCAAAGAAGAGGCTTTCATCTCTAGATCTACCGTGCATCTTCTTTGTTTGGCTCAAAGAAGATGGCTTTTTTCGGGCAGATTTGGCGAGCGATGAGGACATCCATGGCATGGACACTCAACATCTTGTCCTTGGCCGGTGATGCCACTGGTCCATGGCCGATACCTTTCTCACCCATGGCCTGGTCGCCGCGCCGGTGACTGGATGGAGGAGTCAGAGAGCCAAAGAGAGAAAAAAAAAATGCAGATTTTTGTTTTATTCCACGTCATCTGTTGAGGTGGCAAATTGGACATGTGTCAATTCATGAGCGGATATCAGAAAAAAAAAAACACACACACACACACCACATGAGTAGTTGGCGTGGTTGTTTGAAATCACTGAATATTTACTCCAAAAACAAACCGGCCATGGACCAGGGTCTTTGGTTAGTGGTCTTTGAGCGAAAAAAGTGAGGTATTTCGTTTTATGAATGTTTAAAAAAGTCATTGATCAACTAAGCCCTATGAGCAAACGCTCTTGCTAGGATGAATTCTTCGATGCATAAGTGACTGCTATATAACACAACTCGAGTAAATAGTACATGTGTTAAGTTACCAAGCAAGTAATAACAAGTGGTTGGAGCGAGATCTTAATAAAAATAAATCAAATCATTAATTGCACCACAAAGAAATTTATGTCCGCGCCCCAATCGCCACCCGAAGAATATGCTCGAAAATCATAGAGGATCAATGCTCTCATAAATATCATATCAAATCCGGAGAAATTTCGCGGTAAATTGTTTTGATGTCAGTATAGATCCAAAACTTCCTATTTGTCACAAAAAAAAAAGGTTGGCTAGTCGATATCATTCTTACTAAAATTAGGTGATCCTTCTAGGGTTAGACAACCACCGGTCCTTTGTCCCTACGGGGATGAAGCGATAGAAGTTATGAGAATTCAACAGAATGATTTATTTTTCAGTATTCAAGGACTTCGGCACCAATTCTTCTCAGTGTTTTTTTTTTTTTCCAAACGAGCTCCAACTTACGAGGTTGGCAAGTTTGTAACTGGTTCGCTTGCGGTATGACTCACACTTATGATCATGAGACCAATGAGCCGCCGGTAATTTGTACTTTGTAGGGTTGCATGGTGATTATGCCTCTCGTAAGCGGTACCTTGTACTTAGCTAGCATTCGATTCCTCATACTTCACACACTCGCACGTGCAACCCACGAAGTTGTCTTTGTCTCGAGTTAACACGGTCTCCGCCACGAGAACGGAGCGACCTGGATTTGACTCAACGATCCGACTGCATCAACTCGCCTCTCTCTCTCTCTCTCTCTCTTCTGTGTGTGTTTTTTTAGGTCAAGTTGGCTATTTTTTTTAGTGTGAAAACACACTAACAACACTATTTGACTGGAAAAGCAGCGAAAGGGGACTAGATCTAGACAAGCCAAAAAAAAACCCGAGGAAAAAAAAAAAACACGAAGTGGGTGTTCGTAGTAATCGTTTTTGGGTGTGCGAAGCACGAAATCGGCTTTGATTGCAGGAATTTCTGCAGGCTCCTCGAGAAACACAAGAAATGCCACGCCCTTATTTCTACAAGCTGGTGCTTTCCTCCACAATCCAAGACAAGAGACTGGTGAGGATTCGTTGTCCGACTTCGCCACTGGTCGTGTTCCTTGCGCGATCCCTCAATTCGATTGCGTTCCTGTCTGTGATTGTTGGCCCTGCCTTTTCAAGTGCTGTTTTTTGTTGGGTTTGTTTTTGTTTTTTCGTTGGGTGGTGATTTTAACTAAATTCGAAGCAGCGATGACCTAGATTTGATTCATGGCCCGTTGCAATTGAGACCCAGGAAACAGTTTTGGCCAGAAATCTTGGTGAAAGAGAAAAAAAGATTGAGGTCTATGATGATTGCTCTGCTATTTGGAGGCAACAGATATACTTAGTTTGGGGTGGTCAAATGGTACTAGAGCTTCATTTTCCGGAGGCGTTTTATGGTCGTCTGGCTCATAGAGAATTCAAATTGGTGAAGTTATGTTATATCTTAATGTGTTACCCGCTTGTTTTGTCGTCAGGAGAAAAATTTGGTCGATTTGATAAAAGGGTTTCATGAAGTGAGAAAGAGTAAGACTTCCCTCTGTGCTACTAAACAATCATAAGAAGTGGAGGAAGGTGAATCTTTTTGTTTTTCATTTTAAGTGCAATGTTTCAGTCGAAACTATGAGTGAGGAGGACGAATTGCCTTGTATGAGGGGTTGCAAAAGTATCTGCTGCATGGAAGGCTTTAAGCTCAACTTTTAATTCACCCATGCAGCATTCGCTTGACTTTTTTGCATTGCAATCTGTGGGAAACTGGTATCTGTGTGTCTTTGTAGCTTCACCTGAACAAGATAGATGCCTTTGCATTCCTGATGGCGAATTCCATTAGCTTGACATGCATGCAGACATGTGCACATGGGCTAGCCCATGCACACAGTGAATTTGCAATAATGCTTATGTTAGGTCCATGGAATGTTGTCATTCCCTTGTAAAGGTTTGGCAACATGACTTTTGAATCATCGATAAAGGATGTTAGGAGGATAAGATGGATAATGTTGGTATCGTAATGTGAAGGACAAAGTGCAAGTGTGTGACTCTTAAATTAGGCTTGATCTTGACATGGGAGTAAGCTCTTGATTTGGGGACGAACTTGTACTGATCCACCATTTCAGTACATGTTGAATGAACTATTCACACTGCCATTTTGTACTGTTCTAATTTTCTGAACTTTATTGTGCTATATTGAACTATTGAAAAACAGTTCATTAGAAGTAATTTGAGAATTCGTCAGTGTGCAATCAAAAAGCTACTGGCTAAACTGTCTTTCTCATTTCTTTTTCTGTGACGATTTTTATAATTTATGTGGCTATTGTGATGCTGTCCTATTGTCTTTCCAGATGGTCTGTTCTTTTGAGCTTTGTCTTTGCATCAACTGAAAGCAATTTGCTTGCTTGCAGAGAATCCCAGAAAATTTTGTCAAGAAATTCAAGGATGAGCTTTCTTCTGTTGCGACTTTGAATGTTCCTGATGGTCATGTCTGGCACGTCGGAATCAGAAAAAATGAAAGCAAGTTTTGGTTTCACGAAGGTTGGCAAGAATTTATGGATCACTACTCCATTGGTATTGGGTACTTTTTGGTCTTCAGATACGAGGGCGGCACCACCTTTCAAGTGTCTATATACAATTTAACAACGTCTGAGATTAATTATCATTCCAATGGCCGCGTTCCTTCTGAAATGCCTCATCACAGCAGGCAGTACCATGTTTTCAAAGATATGGAAGATGATGATGCTGTTGACATATCTAGTTCCTCAACATATTACACCTCTGGTGATTCTTTGAAAAGGAAGGCTGTCAATAGTACCGTGGATCAACTGACTTTAAGCAGGGGTTATAACCCTATGCACTTGCAGAATTTGTTTAATGGGACTGTGCATCAGCAAAAAGGTGCTGTCAACTCACATGCAGGCATGCGACCTATTGAAGATATTGTCATTCAAGCTGGTGGGATCAAGTTCAAAAGTGAAGATGAAGTTAAAGTGGAGGCCGCAGATCAATCAACGCGGAAAGTCAAGAAAAGCTCTAAGAAAAAGCGTAAGAATGATCCTAGTAAGCTCTCTAAACTCAAGTTCCTTAATTACTATTGGCCTTTGATTGCGAAGAGGGTTTTCTCATTCATAGCTTCCAACTTTAGGTGAGCCAATGCCATCTGCTCTACAAGAAGAGGATGGTGAAATGCGGTTTCGGTTTTATGCCAGTGCTTCTACCAGGAAGCGACTTGTAACGGCTGAAGAGAGGGAAAAGGCCATTAACGCAGCTAAAATGTTTGAGCCACCTAATCCTTTCTGCAGAGTAGTCTTGCGTCCATCCTACCTATATCGTGGTTGTATCATGGTAATCATAAATCTTTTAACGCATTTCTAATCTTTGTGTGCGCTGCTTAATGAGGATTCCGTTCGCCTGTGCAGTATCTGCCATCCTGCTTTGCTGAAAAGCATCTCAACGGGGTCTCAGGATTTATTAAGCTCCAGAGTACTGATGGCAAACAGTGGCCTGTTCGATGCCTTTATAGAGGTGGTAGAGCCAAACTAAGCCAGGGGTGGTATGACTTTGCTTTGGAGAATAATTTGGAGGAAGGCGACGTATGTGTTTTCGAGCTGATGAGGGCTAGAGAGGTGGTGTTGCAGGTCACTGTCTTCCGTGTCGTAGAAGAAGGTGGTTTGTTGAGCCATCATGGACGGTAACATCCGAGGGGTCTAATCTAACTTGAATCGAAAATGTTGTACTTTCCAGATGGTAGTTTCTATCGGTTAACTGTTCTGTCTCGGTCGGTGTTTAGTTTCTGATATGGTTTTTCTTATTTTCCCTTGTGTGGAGGTGGGTTGCAATTTAGTGTCCATATGCTCTTCGGTACAACCTAGTGGAACCTTTTGTTAGAAGTTTTAATGTCACATTCTCTCTCCCCGTGTTTTGGTAATCTCCCTCTTTCTTTGGTCACCATCGGGTGACGACTAGGGCTGTAAATATCATGTTAATTTTAGTCGGTAATGAAGTGGGCCGAGCTGTTGTCCTTGTTCATTGTATCCTGTAATTGGCCAGCTCGAACTCGAAGTACTGTTTCTTTTTTCCTTTGGCCAGCTTGAAGTTGATGTTTATATCTGCTTTAAGTCGCAAAGTCGAAGCCTAGTATAGTCTAGGACAATATTATGCGAAGCCCTTTATTTTCTGGCCCCGCGAATCCTGACCCCGTTGATCTCTTCCTATGTAGAAGCTGTGTCATGTTCCAACATTAGATAGTGTCTGAGATTATCAGCTCCGCCAACACCGGCTCTCTCTGCTGTTTTGTTCTTTTTCTTGGCATCAATACCCTTCACATTTCTCTTTCATGTGATGAAGGTGAGTCATGGTGTCTCTGGTGAAGACACCCCTGGATTTCAGTCCAGGTATCAAATGCATATCTTTTCATTACCAAATTCAGATTATATTCATGATCATTTTAACCGGGTGCTGATTAGGGTCACAACTTGGTCTCAAACTTATATTATATGGTGACATGAGATGAGACTTTTGGTTTTTGTGTTGTAGCTGGTTTTGTTTTCATGTTCCTTGTGGTACTAGTTGACCTCCTATGAATAGGTTTTGCTCCTGAAACTATGGCCAGGTGAAGATAAAGAAAAGTGGATTCAGACATTTGAACGAGAGTTTTGCATACGAACACGAGTCTGCTTCGGTGAACGATGATTGGCTAAATTTCAGTTATCTTTGCTGTCGCTCGTGTTATTTGTGTCTTCATCTCAGTTTGTCAATCTATTATTGTTGTCGCTCCGAGTCATTTCCTGTGTTACAATGTGTATTTGACTTTTGCTTGTGAGAATCACTAGAAATACTAGTATGGTCGAGGATCCATGGATCATGTGTTATCAATCTGTTGATCATGTGAGTTCCATATGTGTGGCTCACGTGGCCTCGTGTGATCAACGGCTGTGATGTATACGGTGCATGTGGACCCGTATCTAGGTTAGTATATTTGTGAAGTCGGAAAATTTTGGGATTGCGTGAAAAGGGCGGCGGGATGATTTTTGTGGATTTATCATTGGTGAAGAAATGCATGATTGTTCAGTTCCGGAGGTAATGGTTCTGGAGGTCATCTTCACTCTGTTTAAGTATTTACTGTCAAAACTTGTATCATGTCATCCTATCTTCACGGCGTCCGTGAAAATATTCTTGCATGCACAGCGTGAGATTCACATCATGGGATGATTGAGATAAGAAGTGGGCTATCTCACTCTAGTCAACTGTCTCGTACTTCTGACCCCAAAAAAAAAAAAAAAAAAAACTGTTGGAAGACACATTTTTTTTTTTAAATTCTATTAATCCATCTTTGAATTAAATACGCAATTCCCGAAATTATCTTATCTTAATATAGTATTATTTTTTTCCGAACAAGAGAAGGGGTAAGGGTTTTCTATACGGGTATCTAGTCGGCCTAACAATGTCCTTATTCAAAACCTTATTTTACTTTTGATGATATCGATATGGCCAAGGACTTGAGACGATCGCTCGGACACAAAGTTCGCAAATGAGACTTGAACGGAGTGATAAATCTATGCGAATCCGAACGCGAGGATATGCAAACGCATAGGAATTGGAATTGTGTGGAGTTGAAGTAGATGGAATTGAATGATGGAGCTCCGGTCAGTGTTGTGATCTCGCTTGAAGTGCTGAGGTTTTACTGCTGCTAAAATTCCATTAATGCACTTGCTCTGGCAACCACTTGGTTTTGACTGAACTCAATCACTTACAATCGTTATTCTTCACTACCGATCACTTTCTCCATGTTTTGCTCACTTCCACCTCCTTTAAGTTTTGTTCGTAAAAATCTCAACGCAAGTGAACGTTTCAATGAACGTGTCGAACAAGTAATATAACGATGAGAAAAGATATCATCTCACAGAGAATTGATAAATGGAGTAATTCTAAAATTTATCTAACAGATCAAAATAGAGTTGAGAATAAATTAAAATTGACAATCTTAGAAGGAAAAGTTCGGAACTAGATGCAGTTAATAAGTATGTTAGAGCATCCGATTTCACCATAACTACTAGATATGAATTTTAGATCATTACGCATACAAGAACGATATCAAACATGTGATAACGGAATTTCTTCTTCCATTTACTATCCTATCTCTAGGTATAGTAAACCTACTCATTTTATCAATCCACCATATCTCTATATGGATTTAAATAAACATAAGTGCATTAAATCTATGAATATTCTCGGTTTACAATGAATTTTTTGGATCACCTTATCACCGAAGGCCACACAAATAATATGGTATATTTCTATCCATATTTAATTCATGGCTATATATTATAAGGAGCAATTGCATATTATCACTTCTCAGTCTCAAACATGCACATCAGATCATTCAAATGGCGGCCGGTCACTTAAAAGCATTAAGCACAATAATATATAACTCACATGAATGAAATCACTTGCAGAACATAAACATCATGAAATTCATATCTTCATGGTTAGGCTACATCATAGCCCTAACTAAAGAAAATTAGAACATAGTAGAAGAAGAGACGAAAATATAAATTAAATCCAACATCTTGAATCAAAGAACAAGAATTCTGTCACCACTTTTGTCTTCTCTTCAAAATACTTGAAATACTTCAAGAACAATGAAAGAATGATGCGAAAGTAAAAACCTAGACCTCTCTCAAGCTCTCAATGTTATCCTCTCAAGAATCCTAAAAACAAGTAAATCCCTAAGGATCACATTAAGATATCCTAAAAACAAGTCAATCCCTAAGGAAAACATTAAAATAAGGGAATAAATCACAGAATTCATGATTTGGTCTCTATGTTCTAATGATTCTATGTGTGGCATATTGATTTCCTTCTTCTTCTTTTTTATCTTCCCAATATTTCATTATCCTGCATAAACAAGGAAAATTTGAATAAATAGAAGGAAATCCAAATATTTTCTCACAAATATCACATTATTTGTTGCCTAAAATAGATAAAATAACTCTATTTTTATTGAGTTAGCAAGTTTCCATGCCATCCACATGTATGATAAGGGAAGATTTTAAAGTGAGCAATTGCAGTTTGTGATCTTCACTTGGTCGAGCAAATTACCTAATAAAATCCTTTGAGAAAATTGGAACAAAACAGACCCAGAATATATTCAATAAGCTTGATTTCCACTTGTTATATTGGTCTCTTTTCTCCATTTGGTTATCACTGTTTCAGCATCTGGATGGTATGTGAGTTCTTGTAGTCAGCTTTCTAATTAAAGCACCTAAATCTCGATCATTAGCAGCTAATGGTGGTTCGATTTTTTATTTTCCTAAAACGAAGTCATGAAATTGAAATTATTTTCCAAATGAGAACCAAACACCATAAACATTTTCGGTCACATATCACCAAACAAACAAAAAAAAAAAATCATTTTCTTGGAAAATTATTTTCGAAAAATTATTTTCTTTTTCATAGGGTTTTCCGTGAAACAAAGCCACCCTAAGGGGGGGGTTTTTTTTTTGTTTTGGCATTAAACCATCAACAATTTTCCCACGTTCACCGAAATAATTTCAGCGCAAATGCAGATAAACAGTTGTATGTTGCAGCGCAGCCCAATACTTCCTTGATTTTGTTTGTCTTTTTTTTATATAAATAAAATATTCTTACTTTACTGGTTATTAGTTTATTTAAATTGTAATTAAAAGAAATGTTTGGTTAAACCAAACAATAAATGTTATGTGACATCATTTGCATTGGACAATGTTTGTCACGTCTAAATAGTAGTCACAACTTATGTCTATTTTATTATTGCATGATACCTTTTTCATAAGCTATAGAGTTAAATAAACTTTGTTAGAACCTTGAACGAATAAATTTAGCATATATGTCTTGATAATATTTCGAGAAAGCAAGATCTATTATAGTTCAACGATACATTTTCCATTTAGCAAGCATAAATAATCTTAATAGTTAAATGACGAACAAAGAAACTCAAATTGCTATTACATGATATGAGAAAAATCAAAATCGGTGATAACAATATGCAGAGAAGAAAATAACATATAGATTTTTTTTTTTCGGGGATCATCAGAAATTTGATATTAAAATTAGTCCTGAATCCAAAAATAAACCGCTCGAACATCTCGTAGAGTCCAAGGGGATGCCAACAAGTGAATTCTTCTCCGTCATGACAGGTTTATTTTCGCTGGCCTTGGGCCTCTGCTCTTCCATCTTCCTCTTGTCGGAGGCGCCATCCTTCCGACTGAGGAAAGATCGGAACAGAGGGGAGTTGACGTCGTAGATCATCGTCTCCGATACGGTGGAAAATCTGCAACAGCAACAGCAACAACGGGGATGTCCTCAAGCTTCGAAGCAAACCCTAATTTTTCTCACTCGCGATTTCTGTTCGCAAACATATAGGTTCTTAGATAGTAGACATCTATGGTAATGTGGCGCTAAAAAATTTGAGATAGTCAGACTCCCATTTATAATTTTTTTTTTTTTCGCTTTAAGGATGATGGATTATGTTGGAATTTTTGTTTTCGATATAATCAATTCAATAACCATCCAAAAAGGTGCTTTTATGTAAAAAAAATAAAACTATTTTTCTTCCAAAATAGAGAATAACCATGTTTTTTGGTAATTCGAAAACAGGGTTCGACGGGATTAGGACCTATCTCACCCGTTGCTTAAATGTTTAACTTAAGGCATCAATGAAGCACCAATTGCTCACTGGGCGAGGCGCAGGTCCACCGGCTGCGAGCATAGAAGCTCAAGACTCATGATATGCCTAAGCTTAAGGCTCGTCCTTCTCAGACTAATTGAGATTTTTTGAGAAAGAGTATAGAGTGGGAATTGAATCTGTGAGCTTCAACATGCAACCCAAATCTTGGACCACTCAACGAACCATTTGGTTGGTCAAAAAAATTATTTATGTAAATGTCACCAAACGACCTCAAGTGATTGCATTTTGTAGACATCATCTCCCAGTCCTATTTACTTAAATATCTATGGGCAATTCTCATTGATGAACTTGTCCCATAAAGAATTTGCGGGTTTCTATTTCTGAGACTTGAGTTAGGGGTGGGTCTCCGGGCGAGGCTGCGATGGGGATATCCTTACGCTAAAAGCTTGGGGAGGATTATCAAAAAAGTCATAAATCTAATGTAATCGTGGCTACTCAGTCCTAAACTTTTTTTTTGGCCAATTGAGTCTCAAACATTTACATTTGTGCCAATTCAGTTCATTCAACCAATTTTGACCAGAAATCTCTAACATGGACACCGGTCGTCCTACGTAGCGTGGCATGTGCTGACGTGGACAATTTTTAATAATGTTTTTATTTTTTCGAATTTTTTTTCTCTTTTTCTCATTGTTTTTTTTTCCTTCCCTTCCTTCTTCTTCCAACAGGTCGCTGGACCTCACTGTCCCCAACTAGCGAGGCTCGCCTTTGCCAGTTGCCGGAAGGGGCGAGCTTCCCCAAAGGCTAGAGAGGTTGACTTCGTCGGCCCTCTCCTCTGGCCAGTCGCCAAGGTCCGACGACTTGCTGGCGAAAGAAGGAAGGGAAATAAAGAAAGAAAAAAGGAAAAAAAGAGAAAAGAATACATAAAAAATTCGATTTTTTTAAATATTATTTAAATGTCCATGTCAGCACTGTCCGTGCCACGTAGGATGGCCGGAGTCAATGTTACCAATTTTCGGCCAGTTTTGGCCTGAATTGGTACGATTGTAATAGGTTTAGGACTCTTTTAGTAATTTTACCTAAAAACTTGCCTTGCCACCACCCCGGGCAAGGGCCGAAATAGTTTGTCCCTCGCAAGGCACTGCATTATATTGTATGAAGAGTATTTGACATTGTTTATTGATATTATACTATAAAATTACAGAACAGTAAGAAATAATTTCATGGATGGGTTTTGACAGTAACGAACTCATGTTTTGGTTTTACAGAGCCAAACAATCTCCGAAGTTAAAAAAAATAATTTTTTTTTTGGTCGGAAAAAAAAATAAAAATAATTTGATGTGGGACAATTGTGAATGGAATACATGGAAAGAATTTGTCCAGCACTATTTACATAGAGAAATTTCAAGCTCATCTTAATGGGCGGCGCTATTTCTACTCCCATTTTGGTTAAAACGCTCCTTTTATCAAGTTAACTTACCAAAATACCCTTCTCTCTCTCTCTCTCTCTCCAATTTATTGTTTCCTTTTTATCACGCTAATCCACAAAACTGCCATTATTTCTATCATCTCTCATTAATTTCACAATATAAATGCTCCATTACGCCCATGAAGATATCAATTAACCAAATCTTATTATTTTTCCTAGAGAATGTTGTCAATTTTAATTTACGATCTTATATTTTCATTTACAAGAAATTTGTATTTATGAAAGCTTATGAACACATGATTAAGTGCTTTTTGTCTAAATTGTATGAGTGAAACTATATTTCAAAGTCGAAAATCAAAATTCAATTTAATTACTTAGCCAATCTTGATAACAAAAAATGAAAAAATGAAAAGTGATCAAAATATGGAAAAAGTTAACTTGTTAAAGCATGATCAAATGTCAAATATATTTATATTTTGACCATATCTAAATATTAACAAATGAAAAAAGTATAAATGAAAAAAAAGAAAAAAAAAACATGAAACTTCTCGCTGTACAACTCACGTTACGGAGAAAGTGATTAATATCGATTGTAAATTCAATTTCGCAACAAATGGATCAAAACTTTAAAATATGCTTAAAAATTTCCCCTAAACAATCTTACGCGAGTTTGAAAGTGCAGAATGTGTAAATAAATTTTCAACCCCATCTTGCAATTCAGATTAAAATGTGAAAAGATAAAAAATAAGCACAATTCAACGATGTTTAACATTATAAACCTACAAATTTATTACGAAAAATCACTCAAAATGTCTAAATCTACTAGATGATCAGATTGAGTTATAATTTTTAATTTTGAAACAAAGTTTCCCTCATGCTATTTCATAAAAAGATAGGCAGTTAATTAATTGTGTAGTCATAATTCGTTATAACTACAAGTTTCTAACCTGTTATATAACTTTTGTAATTACAAAAATGAGACCATAAATTAAAAATAACAACCTTTTCTTGGCAAAGTGATAAAATGATGCATCATAGGATGATATTTTATTGGGTGTAATTTATTGTCAAATTGATAATTTAAGAGAAAATAGAAATAAAGGCATTTATGTTGGTTAGCATGATAAAAAAAAAAAGAATCAACAAATGGAAGAAAGAGAAGGGTATTTCGGCCTATTAATTGAAAAAAATGAGCGATTTAGCCAAAACAGGGATGGAAATAGCGCCGCCCTTAATTTATTGTAAAATTAACAGCTTGTGTTGGGCCATACAAAAATAACAGATAATTAGAAATTATTATGAGGTCCATTCTTTAAATAATTTGTGACTCACAACATGTCGTTTACTCTCGTAGACATCAAAAGACTATTATGTTAGCAAAGCGCAAAGTAGAACTTATACAGAAAAGTGCTTAGAGTCTTTTTGTATTTATATTATCTGTTTTTCTTATCTCAACAATCCCCAAAATAATTAAATGATAAATGAGTATGCTTTCTAAAATTATACAAAGGGGGCGCACACACAAGGTGGGATGGCGGGGCGGGGCGGGGCGGGGCTATACACATACCCCCCAATTGTTCCTTGGCCCGTGCCTCGCCTAATTCCCCGTCGGGCGCAGATTTCAAGTGCCCTATGTCCATCTCTCAAATTAGTCCATGTATCCAAAAATAAATTAAAAAAACGGTCATGTGCGCTCACTTGTGAAACCACTCTTGACCTAAAGAAGTCAAATGAATTGGATGTATGTGAGCCCAATATACATACATAGAAGGATGAGGAGGAACCCAAGTGAGAAAATATCCGGGCCATAACTGCTCCCACTCTAATAGTTGCGTGGATAAATGACATAAATGGTCTATGAACTTTGGTCTAATATGAAATGTGGTATCTAAACTTTAAATTTAATAATTTGATCCCCGAACTCTAGCCCAATGTGTAATGTCGTCCTTGAACTTTTGATCTGTTCAATGTGGTCCATGGGTTTTTGGTACGTGTTCATTTTAGTCCATAAACTGTATGAAAATGGTCAATGTTGTCCTCCTATTAATTCAAATATAATGACAACATTGAACATTTTCATAGAATCCATTGACTAAATTGAACATAAATTCAGGAATCATATTGAATAAATTAAAAGTTCAAGAACGACATTATGCATTGAGCTAAAGTTCAGGAATCACATTGAACAAATTTAAAGTTCAGGTACCGCATTACATAACAGATATAAGTTGATGAATCATTTATGTAATTATCGCTGATTATATTATTCTCTCTCAATATAAATGAAGAAAAAAAAAAAAAAGAGAAATCATCTGATCTCCACGTGAGCCAACCAAATTCTTCCCACCTTATCCTCTTCCTCTTCCACTCATCCCCACTCCCCTCCTCAAATTTCTTCCTTCCCCATTCTCACTTTCTCTCCCCCGCTCCCCCACAAACTCCTCCAAACCCTCTTCGCGAAGCAAGGTCTGCATCTCCTCCCGTTTGTTCAATCAACAAACTACTTTTCACATCAATTTTCTCACTAATTAAATCTTCTCTCTCTGTTTTTTTTTTACTTCTTCTTTTCAACGTTCCAGGTTGTGGGTGTGTCTGACAAGCAATGGCAGCCGCCTCCGCCGCCGTCTGCCCAGTGACCCTAGCCGCCTCCGCCGCCGTCCCGCGGCAGCGGAAGAGCAGGGTGAATTACATAGCGGGGCTGAACTCTTTTGGTGGCTTGAAAGCTCGCAACGGGGTGGCCTCGCTGGGAGCGCCTGTTTGCGCTGACCAGTCATTTGCCAAGATCGTGAGCTCTCTCCGGTCGCAGGGCAAATCAAGAAGAGGTGGCGGTGGGGCGCTGTCTTCGACCTGCAGCGCGGTGGACGAGATTTTCAAGATTGCGGCGATCATGAACGGGCTCGTTCTCGTCGGGGTCGCGGTCGGGTTCGTCCTCCTCAGGATCGAAGCTGCTGTGGAAGAGGCTGAGTAAGAAGAAAGTCCCAACTCCAAGCAAAAATGTCATCTTTCTTTCCCTTTTCTTATTTAATTTATGAATTTTTTGGCAGGATTAAAGTTATGTCTGTTTATTTGTTGTTTGATGATGTAAGAAGATACTCTGCTTTGAAATATGAGGGTGGCAATATCTTTATTAGTTGATGGTTAACCCAACAAAAAAAAAAAAGCACAAACAGAAGAAGGAAATTGTAGCACTAATTAAGAAGGCAGAAAGATTTGGAGGCAAAATTGGTTGCCTTAGACGGGTTATTTTGTTATTTATAAGTCATAAATTATGCCCGATTGTCACGAAATTACGCGGTGAGGACTGGAGATCCAATCGAATCATCGGTAGGACTAGAGAGGAGACGGAAACAAAAAGGAAAAATGCAAAATCAATTTGAATCGGAGAAAATGAAACGAAACTAAGTTTATCTTAATTGAATCATTAGTTTGAAATTTGAGGAGACCTTTTTAATTCGAAGAGTCATCTGATAGTTTACCAGTTGCGCATTTGACCTTTGTTTCTTCAGATATCAAAACAATGTTTTTAGCGTATATTTTCAACTCAATTTGGTGTTGTATGCATTATATATATGTTTTCCTTCATCAGGTTAGCTTGACATTCATTGACCAATCTTATGGCTAAAGGAAGAGGGTTTAACCTTAGGTTCAATTTACAATTTTAGTCCTATCATTTGAATTTTATCAAAAGATGACCCAACCCTTTCATTTTGCTTTAGTTTTAGCAAATTATGAAGTTAGCACTGGAAAAGACCTGTCATCTTCTCACTGCTCGGCATCCACTTGGCACTAGTGCAGTGCAAAGCTGGCAAAATAATTGCCTACATTTATCATTTTTCACTGTTTGTAATGTAGCAACTGAACTTGAATTTTAATCATCTAAGTTGGTGAACTTTTGAATTTTTCCAATAGATGCAGTTTGGCTGGACTGCGATCCATTTTCCAATGAAAAACTGGCATGGCGTATAAGTTGTGATGACATGGCATCCCACCGGGCGCCATGTCAGCCCTAACAAAAAAAAATCTAGAGTAAATTCAGGAAACATGAAGATAAAAAGACAGAAAATAGAAAAAAAAAAAGGAAAAAAGGACAAAGGGTTGCCGACCCTCCGCCACCGTCGCGAAAGGGCTGGGCCTGCCTCTACAGCATCGGCAACGGCAGAGGGTCGCACCGCCGGGGAGCTGTCTTCACCTTCCCCGACAGTAACAGATATTCTCGCAACCCTCTACCGTGGTTTGCAAAGGGTCACGCCATTCTCTGCGACGGTGGCGGAGTGCTGGGGACCCTTCATCTGAGGTATCAAAGGGTCTCTTCGCCTTCTGCCCCCTTTTGTTTCCCTTTTTCGAAATTTCTTTTTAACTATCTTAGGATTGATATGGTGCATGGTTCGATGTCTGCGTCACGTGTTCGCCATATCAGCATTTGGCCTGAAAGTTTTACCACATTTTCAACCAAAATGCATGAATTACAAAATGAAACAAAGTTTATTACATTGGGTGGTTGAGAGCATAAATTGAACATACTGTATCGTAATTGAAATTTAATCGAGTCAGAATCTATTAAAGACAGTTTCATCTAGGGGTGGCCACGGGTCGGTTTGGGCCCAGAACTGGCTCGGGTCAAGCCGGCCCCTTTGACAGGGCCCGCCGGTTCTGAACTGGAACCGGCCCATGCCATAAGGGCCGGTTACTGTTCCTGTTTTTCTTGAATCGGCTCGGAACCGGCTTATAGTCGTTGCAACGGTCAAATTTTTGGCCGTTGCCCTTCATCCCCTTATTTTTTTTTAATTAATTAATTAGATATATCCTAACTATTATAAATATCCCTTTTTATCTTTCATTTTTTCTCACAATTTTTCTCAAGTTCTCTCAAATTCTCTCTCAATCCGCTCAATTTTGTGACTCTTTCAATTTTCTGAATCCGCTTTCTGCTCAATTCTCTCAGAAAATGACAAGTGGAAGAAGAGGTAGTGGTAGAGGAAAGAGCCTGTTGGCGATGAGGGAATCCGATCATCCTCATGATCCTCGTGATTTTGCATATTGAGGAGACGATGTTGATGATATCAACATTATTCCCAACGTCGAGCACGTCCCAACGCAAGAAAGTCTGCATCCTTCTCCTACCAGTATCGAAGAAATGTCAACAACAAAAGAGGTGGAACAGGAGGGTACATCTGACATATGAGAACACTTTACGAAGGAACATTTAGGTGGAAACAAGTATAAGGTAAAATGTAAATATTGTGGGGCAACATACAAATTTACAGGTGGAGGCGGCTATGGAACATTTAAACGGCATCTAAGGTCGAAACATCTAACGTAAGCGGGGATTGACACTAGCCAACAACAAATTTCCGGGTACGCCAATTCTAACACTCCTTTATTTCGTTACAATGAAAAGTTTATAAAGAAGAATTAGCTAGATTTGCTGCCGTTGGATGTTTATCGTTTAATTTTGGTGAAAAAGTTGGTTTTAATCATTTTATACAAAGAGAAAAAGAAGATTTGAAAAACTTTTTTATGAATTTCAATGGACGTGTGCATATAGGTAGCGACATTTGGAGTGATTCTTGGCAAACTCATTCTTATATGGGTATTACATATCATTGGATAGGCGATGATTGGAACATTCAAAAAAGAGTTATTGCATTTCGAGGTTTTGATGATAGGCATACGACAATTAATATTTATAAAATAATTAAGCAAGTTTTAAAAGAGTATTTTTTGGTTAATAAATTTTTTTCCGTTAGTTTTGATAACGCCGCGGCAAATACCGCTTCCATTCCCAAGTTAGAAAATAACTCTGTTTTGGTGGATAATTTTTTCACATTAGATGTGTTTGCCATGTTTTAAATTTATGTGTACAAGATGGTTTACAAACTCTTAATGTTTTTCTCAGATCAATAAAGATAGCAATTCAATTTTTATGGAGACATCCCCAAATTATGAAAGAATGTCGCAGATTTTGTAAAGCAAATAGAAGAAGACCAAAAAGATTTTCAAAAGATGTTCCAACTCGTTGGAATTCTATGTACGAGTTGCTTAATCAATCTTTTGCATATAAATATTTATTATGTACGTTTATTTCGAATAATATTTCTCACATTAATTTATTCCCACAAGAGTGAGATATTTGCACAAAAAAAAAATTAAATCTTTTAAAAGTTTTTAATAATGCAACTTATACTTTATCCGGTGTTTATTATCCTACTACGCATTTACTTTTAATAAATTGTGTTAATATTGCTGGTGTTTTTGAAGAAAATGAAAAAGATGATCAATTAGGTCCGACTATTATAGCAATGCAAACGAAATGGCTGCATTATTATAGCGAAATTCCTCTTATTTATTTAGTTGCTTGTGTTTTCGATCCACGTACCAAATTAGATGGTTTAGGTGATGATTTGAATACGTATTATGACTGTTTACATTTGATTCAAATGGTAGATATTAGAGCTATAGAAACAGTAGTTAAAAACACAATAGTAGAATTATATAATGAATTTTCTAATAGATATAATCTATGTGATAATTGATCTTCCCAACCTAGTGACGTACAAAGCGGGAACCTAGGTAGAATTAGTAGATGGTACAAAATGCTGATGAATAGGCAAAAAAAATAAAAGGGAGCAATAGGAAATATTTCCGAAATAGAGACCAATTTAACCATTTTTTTTTTAGTTTGGTGAATCCGAAGAAGGTACAGATTTCAAAATTCTAGAGTCGTGGAAGAGGCATTTAACCCAATTCCCAATTGTCTCTCTCATTGTAAGACAGGTTTTAGCAACCCCTTGTTCAACAGTTGCGGGTTGAACAAGCATTTAGCGCCGAAGGCAACATTTTGGACGACCGACGTTCAAGATTAGCTCTAGATTCGGTGGAGGCTCAAGCTTGTGTCGATTATTGGACAAAGGCTCAACATCGACAACAAGAGATGGATCGCAATAATGAAGCCAAATTCTTTGATAATGGAGATACCACCACTACGGGTACCAATATCGGAATGGGTAGCGACGATTGACGATGAGGTAAGTATGGGGTTATCAAAGGTAAAAGAACTACATTGGCTTTGATTCTTCTATCCCTAAAAAGATATGTAGGCACTTAATGATAATTCATTAAGTTCAAGCCCATTCCCCCTCTCCTCCCTCTCCCCCAAATTTGATTACAATTTACAATTTGATTACAATTTGTATTTGATAATTTATTATTTGATAATTTATTATTATTTTATTTCATAATTCATTACTTAAAAATTAAATTTGAAAATCGGAACCGGAACTGGGCCTTGAGCTGGCTCGGAACAGCTGGTTCAAAATCGAAACCGGAACCGCCCCTAAAGGTTCCGGTTCCAGTTCACTGATGGCCACGAACCGGAACCGGCCGGTTCCGAACCGTGGCCACCACTAGTTTCATCCAATCAAAGTAGTATGAAGTTAAAGTGTAGTCATTTTATAACTATGCTTGAGAATAGATTTGTCAAAATGGATTGAAAACCCATTTAAAAACCCATAAGCATTTAAGTTATAAAATGAAAATGAAAGAATAAAAAAATAAAAAATTGAGCGTTCAATTTTTTTTTAAGTTATAAAAGTTGTCCACTAGATTTGTTTTGCGTTGAAATGTTTTAGCAATATAATTTTTAAATCATATGAAATCATTTTTCTTAAATATAGGTTAGGTCACGTATGGGTTGAGTATGGGTTAGGTATGTGTCAAAAAAATTGCATTACGAATAAATGGATCATCAACGGGTCAATGGATCAATTTGGGTTGGGTCATTTATGACCCGACTCACCCGTTTGACAGATTTACTTGAGAGAATAAATGAAATATATTGTAGTTCACAGGTGTACTTGTAAGTTATGCCTTAGCATTGGTGATTTCAAAACAGGATGATTCTAAGTTTTCATTTTAGAGATGAATTGGTTAGGTTCGACCATTTGATCAGTGCAAGTGGCCCTCCTATGGATTAGTTTGCATGGAATTGATAAGACTAGAATAAGTGATCTCCAATTCCCGAGATGAAAGTTTTTTGACGCATGCCAATCCGAAATATCACAAATTTATAGTTTAAAGTAAGGTTCACAAGTAGGAACGATTCCCACGAAACTCATGATTTAACGAAGATTTTCGCTTATAGCACATTTTACTTCTCAGCGATAAAAGACCAATAGTTAAACCCTCATATAATTTCCCAATCTTGACATCTTGACTGCACAAACGATTGCACAAATATTTGGGCTTTAGAAATAATCCTTTTAGAGAGAAACCTGCAATTTTTGTTTGTTTGGGTAACAGGGTATGATTATATGGGAAACCAATAACAATGTCGACATGACTTATATTTGGACATCGTAGTGAGAAGGAGAGATCATGTGGCTCTTGAAATTATTAGCTAAGCAAGTTATTCATGTCTTCATGCGCCCATGATAAAATTTTCCTCATATTGTTGTGGTGTGAAGATATTGTTGACATGTTTTTTTTTTTCATCGGACTAGTGCATTTTTCATTTACTTACCAGCTCAAAGTGTTGGAGTACATAAAACAAGATTTAGAACATAGTAGGGCCTAAAGGGCTTAAGGGGGGATTGGACAACCAATCGTGAGGCAAGGACCCATTCCTTTGGTTTCTGACGGTCCAGTCCGCGACCTTGTTTGCATTTCTGCTACAGTGGGCCAATTTGAGGTTCGTGAAGCTCATTAGCATCTTTTTAGCCTCGGTAATAAGTGCTTCAACTTCTGACCAAAAAATAATAATAATAAGTGCTTCAACTTCCGAACTGAAGTGATCTGCATCTTGAAGAGTCCTTATCAAGATCAAGGCTCCGTTTATTTCGCGAAAAATAAATGGTTTGGAAAATATTTTCCTAAAAATAATCGCTTATATCGCTTGTAAAAATGAATGAAGGAGAAATGTTTTCATCGTTCACCAAAATTTTTAGGCATAAATTGGTGTCGATAATGACAATATTTTTCGTCAAGTAATTATTTCAAGCGATACAATCGATCATTTTTAGGAAAATATTTTTCAAATCATTTATTTTCGCGAAACAAACGAAGCCTAAGTAATCTAACTCCACTAGAAGAAGACTTTCCTCGTTTCGTGTGGCTAAGAACTTGAAGATTTCGACCATTGCCATTGCTTCCGCCTGCGCAGCTGAGCTCGATCTCACGGATTTTGCGAATCCGTCCACCAAGCTTCCCTTACTGTCTCAGCAGACGTGGCTAGTAGCTCCGCTCATCGAACCTTACATAAAAGAGTCGTCGATGTTGATTTGGAGGACTCCCTTGCTTGGACATTTCCAGATCTGAGGTGAGTCTTCGTCCACTAAGCATGTCTTCTTCTTCGTTTTTACCCAACGATTGAAATTCGGATAAACTGCCATGGCTGAGCTCACAAGGTATTGTGGGTCTGGTGCTTGCTTGCTGTAAATGAAATTATTCCTTGATTTTAGGGAATGTCAAAATGGGCTACAGACCCACATTTTAACCCACGTTTATGGAAGTGAGTTATATAGGAGTCACTTTAAAATTCATATATGGATCATAAATGTGTTTCAAAAAGAAAAGTTCAAATAAGATGGGTTCTACTGGCTCTTTTACGAACCCATTTCAACCCATTTGACCGTTGCTTTCAAAGCCACTCTCGCCCCCACTATCTCTATGCTGGCCCGGTTCAAGCAGTTCAGCAATGGAGATCTGAACAGCAGCAACCGGCAAAATTTACAAAATGGAAAAAACAAGAAAGAAAATCAACGATGGTCCCTCGCCTCAGGTAGGGCTAGGCATGGCCACGGTTCGGAACCGCCGGTTCCGGTTCGTGGCCATGGGGGAACCGGCGGTTCCGGTTCAAAACCGAAAATGGAACCGCCGGTTTCGGTTTTGGTTCCGGTTCCGGTTACGGTTTTTGAATTTAAAAATTAAATTGTAATGAATTTATAATAAAATTGTAATCAAATTATCAAATAATGAATTATGGAATAAAATAAAATAATGAATTATGAAATTAAGAAATAATGAATTATGAAATTAAGAAATAATGAATTTGTAATAAAATTCTCCTTTTTTTTTAATTTTTATTTTTGGGCCCGGATTTTTCGGTTCAGTCGTGGGAGGAACTGTAACCGAACCCGTATGGCACGGGCCGATTCCGGTTTGGAACCGCCGGCCCGGTCAACGGGCCGGTTACGGGTTTGACCAGGGCCGATTCTGGGCCCAAACCGGCCCGTGGCTATGCCTAGGTAGGGCGGCTCTCGCCATATTAAGATCATCATTAGGAGTGTGAATGTTAAAATCCATCCCAAACCACTTATAAAGCTGCATAAAAACATGAACATTCCATTCTTCTCGACTTGCCCATCTTCTATCAAGTTCATGTAGCTTGTACATACCTCTGCACCTTATCCCTTGTTCATCTTTTAGTAAGGTCTTCAACCTTTGTAAACGTCCATAGGATGTCATTGGTACAATTGCATGTACTTGATATCATCAAAAAGCAGCCACCACATTTATTATATATTCCGCGCATCGGTTGGGTTATTTTTTGGGTCGGTTAAAAAATAATTTCATTTATCTTAAGAGAGATGAGCAGGAATAGGTACAGCACAAGTGCCATAACTTTCGTCTGGCGCTCACTTGAGTGCCATAACTTTTTTTCGACCACCTAAGTACCATATATATATATTTTAAAAAATATTCACTAAAGTGCCATAACTTTTAATCGATCACTTAAGTGCTAATTATTTTTAAAAGGTCACCCAAGTGCCGCAAATCTGATGTGGCATAGCACTTGTGGTGAACGTTTTTAAAAAAGTTGTGGCACTCAAGTGACCGATTGAAAAGTTATATGGTACTTAAATGATCGCAAAAAAAAAAGTTATGGCACTTAAGTGGGCACTGTATATAAGTTATGGGACTCAAGGGAGCGAAAAAAAAAATTATAGCACTCAAGTGAGCGTCATACGAAAGTTATGGCACTTGTGGTGTCTTTATCCCGAGATGAGCGTGATCCAATATATTGACATCAGAATAAATCAAATTTTGTAGGCCTAATTAGGGATGGATTAGCCAATTCGAGTTCAGCGACTTCATTAGCTTCACGTGTTCAATGTTGAAGGGTTAAATTGGCAAAATTCTACTTTGGTGCTTGGGGAGTTGACTCAACCATGGTAAGTACTTTAATTAGGGTGAGACTATCTTTTTTTGAGATAATCTTCCGGAGTCATCTGGGTAGGAGAAGACAAAGAGCTTTCACACATGCAAGGGTTTCCATCTAAAGCCGATAGGATGCTTTAATTGATTTTCCAGATCCATCCAGAAGCACATCATCTTGATTCCTTACAAACCTTAGAAATAGTTAATGCTCGATCCATACTTACATTTAAATTTCCCAGATCTGGAGGTGCAGCGCCTCGCTGGCAGCGAAGTTTCCACAGGCTTTTGAAGAGAGGAAAATCTTACTTCCTAAAAATAATAAAAAATACCAAAAGCAAACCAAAGATATCGTAGTACTCGAAAAATCCCAGGTGTCAGCAGGAAGTCGACTAATCATCTAGGATCAACTAATCTGTGAAAACCAAATATCTAGGTATGGTGGTTCAATTATGTGTGATGGCGGGGTTAGTATCCCAACGTCTCCCTTTCCGTACCACATTCTTTAGTTAAGCTCTATGATTTCTTAATTTGTACATACATGCGGTTTTATGAATTAATGTATACAGAACATTCAATGTGTTATTTGATCTCTGTTGCAATCGCCATTTAAAAATCAAATCAAGTCATATTCGGACATCATGCAAAGCATACAAAATTCACGATTTTCAATTTAAGGCATAGTTTCAAAGTATGTGTTTCACTGGAATTTCTCCCGCGATGAAATATCTTTCACCGAAATGTATTCTTTCGTTTTTAGTTACAGCAGAATAGGTCATGTGGCGACTTCGGACAGGAAATATCCAGGCAAATAGGAGAATCAATAACTTGCATTTCGATAATACTGTAAAAACACAAACCATGTCGAAGATTAATCGGCGACAAGGATTGGAAAGTACAATTGTTGCAAACGAACCAAACGTAGACAAACTCTGCCAAAATTTAATAGACGACAAAACTTGACGACGCAATGATACTATGTCGGAATTTAATCAACGATGCAGTAGGGTAGAGATACACTCCAGAATTTAATTGATGACGTGAATCTAAAAGCTATAGCTAAGAAAAATAAAGTGCAGTATAGAAAAGTAAAGATAACGATTGTAAATTTGATTGATTTGTGTGTGTGTGCGCGCGTGCGCGTGCGTGCACGTGTGTGTGTTGGGGGGGGGGGGGCGAAGAGTATGATGTGGCTATTTAAAGCCTATAATCAACGGTTATCGAATGGGTTACAAACATATGTTACAAATAGAGGTCACAAACGGAAGTTACAAACAGAGGCTACAAAGGGAAGTTACGAATAGAGGTTACAAATGATTATCGATGGCTTCTTCTACTCTACTACCTTGACGGTTTCTTGACTTCACTATCTTGACGGTTGTGTTATTCCACTACGTTGACGGTTGCCTCCGAGATTGTCGACTCCACCTTTTGTCGATTCTTTCAAGTTGTCGACTCATCATGTTGGCGGTAATTCTACTCATAAATGACCAAATTCAGCTATCATCGACTAAGTCTATCACATGTCGATAATAAAAAAAAAAAATCGGTCATTTTTTGGTGCAAACAAATGCCCTGTGACGACCCGTCCTTAATCAGAGCTCTGATACCAAGTTGTAAAAGACGAGACGTCCCACGTAATGACCCCAGAACCTTGCCCCGTTTTTCTTTATCTTTTATTTATCTTTTATTTCTTTTCTTTCCATATCAAATTCAAGAGCTATTTATTTTTCTACCGGGCCTTTCCTATTTACAAATTCCTAAGAGCTCTCTACGATTAAATCTCATAGGTTACTTAACGCTTAGACCATTTATTTCTTATCATGTTATTTTCTGTCAACCTTAATTCCTAAACTCAGAAGACTATTTAGCCCACCTAATTAGCAAACATAGCAACTTCCAAGACAATTACAAACATACTTAATATTATATAAAGATAGGTATCTCGTCCCATTTACTACAATACCTCGGCCTTCCTAATTCCTATGTACATCCAAAACGAAGGAAAGCCAAACTCACCAGATTTTTCTTACAACCACACAATACAAGACCTCCCAACTTATCTCACAAGCAAAACTTGTTGGAGGCTATCCGATCGTCCGCTGTAGCCGTTATCTTGTCAAGTCAAACTACGAATACAAGACGAGATTACCCTAAACCCTTGGAACAGCTAATCCTAAGGCACGGCAGCACCTCCGAATCCAGGTGGACAATTGAAATTACGCAAAGGACCTCGCATCATGCCATCTTCAATCTCTCGTGCCAAGATATGAACTCTATGGGAATCTGCTGAACTAATCCAACGTCTATCCACATGGTGGACGTAATCTTGACGTATGTCTGACCAGAATCTACATCAACGATAGTCTACTTCAGATGAATCATGCGGGTGGGAAGTATTGACGCCCCTAACCCCAAGCGCGCAACAATCCGACCAAATGCCTCAGGTCATTAAGGACGATGTCCCAAGCACGTCATCGAACCATTCATTTTATCTTATAATTAAGCGCATGCGGAACGTTTTACTTCTCCAGACAAAAATATAAACAACAGGGATAGGCAGTAGGAAGACAACAACCACCAGCAACAAAAGAACATTTTATTTATATATAGTTAACCTTGGGAAGTGAAAATATCTACAAGCCCACTCTTCAGGGTTGCTTCCTCAGATCGCCAAAAAGATACCGGGTCAGGGTTAGGGGTTAACTACGGCTTCCAAAGCTCCATCCAAAAAGGGAGACTCCACCTCCATGCTCACTTAGAGGTAGCGGTAGCCAGGCGGAGTCTCAGGGTCCTCCTTAAATTCAAGAGCTATTTATTTTTCTACGGGCCTTTCCTATTTACAAATTCCAAAGAGCTCTCTATGATTAAATCTCATAGGTTACTTAACGCTTAGACCATTTATTTCTTATCATGTTATTTTCTATCAACCTTTATTCCTAAACTCGGAAGACTATTTAGCCCACCTAATTAGCAAACATAGCAACTTCCAAGACAATTACAAACATACTTAATATTATATAAAGATAGGTATCTCGTCCCATTTACTACAATACCTCGGCCTTCCTAATTCCTATGTACATCCAAAACGAAGGAAAGCCAAACTCACCAGATTTTTCTTACAACCACACAATACAAGACCTCCCAACTTATCTCACAAGCAAAACTTGTTGGAGGCTATCCGATCATCCGCTGTAGCCGTTATCTTGTCAAGTCAAACTACTAATACAAGACGAGATTACCCTAAACCCTTGGAACAACTAATCCTAAGGCACGGCAGCACCTCCGAATCCAGGTGGACAATTGAAATTACGCAAAGGACCTCGCATCATGCCATCTTCAATCTCTCGTGCCAAGATATGAACTCTATGGGAATCTGCTGAACTAATCCAACGTCTATCCACATGGTGGACGTAATCTTGACGGATGTCTGACCAGAATCCACATCAACGATAGTGTGCTTCAGATGAATCATGCGGGTGGGAAGTATTGACGCCCCTAACCCCAGGCGCGCGACAATCCGACCAAATGCCTCAGGTCATTAAGGACGATGTCCCAAGCACGTCATCGAACCATTCATTTTATCTTATAATTAAGCGCATGCGGAACGTTTTACTTCTCCAGACAAAAATATAAACAACAGGGATAGGCAGTAGGAAGACAACAACCACCAGCAACAAAAGAACATTTTATTTATATATAGTTAACCTTGGGAAGTGAAAATATCTACAAGCCCACTCTTCAGGACTGCTTCCTCAGATCGCCAAAAAGATACCGGGTCAGGGTTATGGGTTAACTACGGCTTCCTAAGCTCCATCCAAAAAGGGAGTCTCCACCTCCATGCTCACTTAGAGGTAGCGATAGCCAGGCGGAGTCTCAGGGTCCTCCTTAAATTCAAGAGCTATTTATTTTTCTACGGGCCTTTCCTATTTACAAATTCCAAAGAGCTCTCTATGATTAAATCTCATAGGTTACTTAACGCTTAGACCATTTATTTCTTATCATGTTATTTTCTGTCAACCTTTATTCCTAAACTCGGAAGACTATTTAGCCCACCTAATTAGCAAACATAGCAACTTCCAAGACAATTACAAACATACTTAATATTATATAAAGATAGGTATCTCGTCCCATTTACTACAATACCTCGGCCTTCCTAATTCCTATGTACATCCAAAACGAAGGAAAGCCAAACTCACCAGATTTTTCTTACAACCACACAATACAAGACCTCCCAACTTATCTCACAAGCAAAACTTGTTGGAGGCTATCCGATCGTCCGCTGTAGCCGTTATCTTGTCAAGTCAAACTACGAATACAAGACGAGATTACCCTAAACCCTTGGAACAGCTAATCCTAAGGCACGGCAGCACCTCCGAATCTAGGTGGACAATTGAAATTACGCAAAGGACCTCGCATCATGCCATCTTCAATCTCTCGTGCCAAGATATGAACTTTATGGGAATCTGCTGAACCAATCCAACGTCTATCCACACGGTGGACGTAATCTTGACGTATGTCCGACCAGAATCCACATCAACGATAGTGTGCTTCAGATGAATCATGCGGTTGGGAAGTTGTGATGCCCCTAATCCCAGGCGCGCGACAACCCTACCAAACGCCTCAGGTCATTAAGGACGACGTCCCAAGCACGTCATCGAACCATTTATTTTATCTTATAATTAAGCGCATGCGAAACGTTCTACTTCCCCAAACAAAGATATAAACAACAGGTATAGGCTGTAGGAAGACAACAACCACTAGCAGCAAAAGAACATTTTATTTATATATAGTTAACCTTGGGAAGTGAAAACATCTACAACCCCACTCTTCAGGGTTGCTTCCTAAGACCACCAAAAAGATACCAGGTCAGGGTTAGGGGTTAACTACGGCTTCCAAATCTTCATCCAAAAAGGGAGTCTCCACCTCCATGCTCTCTCAGAGGTAGCGGTAGCCAGGCGGAGTCTTAGGGTCCTCCTCTACCGGGTCAGGCTCCGGGTCCACCACTTCCCCGTTCGGGATATCGATGTCCATCGGATCCCATGTTCGGATCATCGGGGTCCCAGTCGGGGTTCCCTCTAACCCACGAATAGGCCCGTGGAGAGCATTGCCGTGGCGAAAAAATCAGGCCTTGAAGCAATGAGGCACGAAGTGCTCCATCCCCTATTCGACCTAGAGAGTCGTCACTTGGCGTTCCCAAACACGGTTCGAATTTGGGACCGGATAGTACGTGATATCGAAAAACTGGTCGAGTGGCACCCCGAACCTTACCTGGCGGACCTCCATACTAAGGACCTGAAAACATGCAACAACGACGAATGACATATAAAATCTCCGTGAGTCAACGCCTAAGTCCGAGCAGGGCATTGATTCACTTAGGCGACCTACACGTGCAACATAAAGCGATGACAGATCAATAGTATGCGATACATGCCACGCTCTAGCTACCAAATAGTTAGGCATAACTCAACAGCCAATCACCAATCACATGCAAGCTTACCCCGCCATGGCCGACACAGCAGTAACCACATGGCCTTCAATCACATACAGACCAAGGTACACGACCAGAACACTCATCAATAACTCATGCACAATGCAACACACATGTTTCGATTATTAACGCGAGAGATACACCACTCTTGACCACAGCACAGCCCGACCGCTAGTGCTCTTCCGACAAGACCGGGTGTTGTCCCGCTCCATCCAGCGAAGGCAATCGATAGCCCCTCAAGATCCCCTAAGGCGGACATACCAGGCTTTCTGGTAAGGAACTTCGGTCCGTCATAAGCCGCGATCGGCATCCGATCAGTTGTGTTATTTTGAAGACCATCGATACGGACTGTCAGGCAACCGATAAGCTGTGTGATTCTGACCCCGCCGGCACGAACATATCAGGCGACGAACCCAAGCCATCAAGGGAATCGCTAACGTCCCCAGTTACGTTAGGGTGACGCTCAACTATTGTACGACCACACAAGCACGCTAGGCAACCAAGCCAGTTCATATCTTCACATTTAGTCTAATGCAATCATATTCATAATCATGCTTAAAACCCGGTTGGAAGCTATTTTCATGCTCAAAAGACGAAGTTGATTACATGAACGTTCGATTCCAGTTAAACATGTTATTCTGACATAGGTGATCAGTTATCAGATCCACACAATTAAACACCCAAGACACTCAGCAATTAACCAATCAACAACCAATAATAATTAATTAATTATAGATAAATATCCTGACTTTAATTATTTATCTCCACAATAGTTAATTAACCCGACGATAATTAACTAACCCAGCCTAAGCTAATTAACAGATCACGATCACTCAAAGCACCTATAGTTAACTAAAGTAACCATAGTTAATCTACTCTAACCACAGCTGACTATTTAATCTAACCAAGGTTAAACTAACTAAACCAAAATTATACTAACTAACCCATGATTAAACTATGTTAATCTAACTCTAAGTATAATTAACGACCTAATCAGAGATTAATGGTTAACTCACAAACTATGATCCGGCGACAATAGCGGCTGCGGTGGGCGGTGACGGCGAACGACTGCGACAGGCGGAGGCTCGCCGCTGGGGTGCTCTGGTCAACGGCTGAGCTCAGTGGACGGCGGCGGCAGAGGGCGAGGCGGTGCTCGGCAGGGGGCTGAGCTGGATGGCAGTTAAGCGGCTGAGGGGCGACGGCGGCACGGCTGAGCTCGTCGATGGACTGAGGGGACGCGGGGGTGCTGCTGAGGGGCGACGGGGGTCGGCTGGGGCTGGGAGGCGCGGCGTGAGGCCAATGGCGTGAGGCAGAGGAAGTGGGTGGCGGCGGTGGTGCGTGGCAGGGACTATCGGACGAAGAAGAAGAGGGACATAGGGAGGGAGTGAGGTGGAGCTCGGGCTGGTGGGGGGGCTGGACGAACGAAAAAAGGGGGGAACGGCTTGGCGGGGGAGGGATGGCACGGCGGTGGGCTACCGGAGACGGGTGGCGAGCGGCAACGGGCGGAGGTGGCGGGTGGGGGCTGGTCGAGCACAAGAGAGAGGGGAGGAGGGGTGCTCGGCTGGTCAAAAGGAGAGGGGAGGGGGAAGGAGAGAGAGAGAGAGAGAGAGAGAGAGAGAGATGACTTAAGGTGATGGGGAGTAAATGAGGTGGGGTCCACAAATCACGTCAACATTAATGGTTTCATCTTTTTGTTGATAATATTTTTAGGTAAAAAGGTAATTTGCTAATGTGGGATAGATTGGTTATTTGGCACAAATGACTGAAGGTAATTTCAGTTAGGGTTATTCTCGGGCACGAAGGGTCTCGATGCTAGGTTCTACGGCACGACTAAACCTGTTTGATTCCTTTGACCGATGCTTCAGGGTCTTCCAAATCCTTTCAGATCAAACAAAATCGCGTTCGATAATTGTCCCATAAACCTAAAAAATCCAATATTATTTATCTTATAAACCTCGAAATTTTGGGACATCACAACTCTTCCCTCCTTAGGAAATTTTGTCCCCCAAATTAAACCATTACACAATCTAAAAAATAAAAGGGTACCGACTCTTCATAACCTCCTCGCTTTTTCGCGTCGTTCCTTCTGTTCCATGATGTTGCCAAACTACCTTAACCAAAGGGATCGTCTTATTCCGCAGCACTTGCTCTTTCTTGTCCTCAATCCTCACTGGACGTTTCATGTACGATACACGTTCATCTACTTCAATCTCTTCAAAACTCAACACGTGAGCTAGATCAGGCTCATACTTCCTCAACATCGACACATGAAAAACGTCATGCACTTGAGCAAGTCTCGATGGTAACGTGAGACGATAAGCCAGATTTCTAATCTGCTCCAAAATCTCAAACGGTCCAACATACCTTGGGCTTAACTTTCATTTATGCCAAAACGAGATGTCCCTCGCATAGGCGACACCTTTAGAAAAAGATGATCACCTACTTGAAACTCCAAAGGTCTGCACCGCTTATCGGCGTAACTCTTTTGACGGCTCTAGGCTATCCTAAGTCTTTCTTTGATGACCTTGACAGCATCCAACGACTGTTATACCAACTCAGGGCCAGTAATCTTCCTTTCACCAACCTCATTTCAACAGACTGGGGTCCTGCAGGGCCTACCATACAACGCTTCAAAAGGTGCCATCTTGATACTTTACTGATAACTGTTGTTGTAGGCAAACTCGACCATATGAAGTTGTTCCTCCCAACTTCCCTTGAAATCCAACACATAGGCTTGCAAGATATCCTTGAGCGTCTGAATTATCCTTTCAGACTAGCCATCCATCTGCGGATGATAGGCCTAACTGAACTGCAGCTTCGTTCCCAATGCAGTCTGCAAACTTTTCCAAAAGGTGGCAGTGAACCTGGGATCACAATCCGATGTGACCATCACTGGTACTCCATGAAGACGCATTATCTATTGTACATACAACTCAGCATACTCGGAAGTCAGCTTTCCTTTTCTCTAAGCCCTCTTGAAGGATTCTTTGAATGGTGGGGTCCGTCGATTGCAAAACCTTAACTCTTGCCTGCACCTCTGGTTCAATCGTCAATGCAACCATTAGACTTGACAGACGGCTTACCTCCAACTTAAAATTTGAATCTCGCACTTCCTCCAAGAGATGCCACTCTTGGACCATCAACTGGGCAATCGCTGACTTCTGACTCAGCGCATCTACGACTTTGTTAACCTTACTCGGATGATACAGAATATCACAGTTACAATCCTTAAGAAGTTCCATCCAACGAAGCTGCCTCATGTTCATCTCCTTTTGAGAGAATAGATACTTAAGACTCTGATGGTCGGTGTAAACTTGAAACCTTTCTCCAACCAGATAATGCCTCTAGATCTTGAGAGCAAAAATAATCATTGCTAACTCCAAATCATGCGTCGGATAGTTCAACTCATGTGGCCTCAACTGACGAGATGCGTACGCAACTACCCTTCCATGTTGCATTAGAACATAGCCTAATCCTTTAAAAGACGCATCACTATAAATCTCATAACCTCCTAGACCAGACGGTGTCGTCAAAATAGGAGCCGTAGTTAGCTTGTGCTTAAGCTCTTGAAAACTACGCTCGCACCTATGCGTCTATTCAAACTTCTCGTCCTTCTTCAGCAAATGCGTTAACGGCATAGCTATCGCAGAGAATCTGTCCACGAAACGCCTGTAATAGCCTGCCAATCCTAAGAAACTCTAGACTTTCGTCATTGTCGTCGGCCTCGGCCAATCCATGACGGCTTCAATCTTGGTTAGATCCACATATATCCCTTCTCCAGAAACCACATGACCTAAGAAAGCTATGCGAGTTAGCCAAAACTCACATTTACTAAACTTGGCAAACAGTTGATGCTCCCGAAGAGTCCCAAATACCGTTCTTAGATGCTGCTCGTGATCCTCAAAACTCCTGGAATACACTAAGATATCGTCGGTAAACACGATGATGAATCTGTCAAAATACTCCTTGAACACACTATTCATCAAATCCATAAAAGCAGTAAGGGCGTTTGTTAGACCAAACGGCATTACGGTAAACTCATAGTGACCATAACGCGTCCTAAATACCATTTTCGGTATATCCTTCTTCTTAATCCTCAATTGATGATATCCCGTCCGTAGATCTATCTTGAAAAATACCGAAGCTCCTTGAAGTTGGTCAAACAAATCGTCGATCCTTAGTAACGGGTACTTGTTCTTGACTGTCACCTGATTGAGCTGTGGGTAATCAATGCATAGACGCAACGATACATCTTTCTTCCTTACAAACAACATGGACGCTCCCCAAGGCGACGCACTAGGGCGAATGAATCCTTTGTCCAGCAACTCTTGCATCTGCACCTTCAATTCCTTAAGTTTCGACAACGCCATCCGATATGGTGCTTTGGAGATCGGTTCCGTTTTAGGGGCTAACTCAATCACAAACTCTATTTCCCTTCCCGGCGGTAACCCGGCAACTCCTGCGAAAAGATATTAGAAAGCTCGCATACCGCAACGATATCCTCCATCCTTGGTTCCTCAACCGACACGTTAACCACAGTTGCCAAATATCCTTGACAGCTACCATCCAACAAACGAGTCGCCTCCAGCAACGAAACTAAGGGAATTGAGGTTCCTCCTCGATTTCCAACGAACTCAAAACTAGTCCCATCCAACGGGTTAAACTGAACGGTCTTACGATGGCAATCCATTATAGCCCTTTGCTTAGTGAGCCAATCCATACCAACAATAACATCAAAATCAAACATCACCAGCACAACTAAGTCTATCATTCCCTCGTGATCGTCTACAATAACTTGTAGCCAGGACAACCTACCGCAGACATTACACTATCCTTAAGCGGCGTAGAAATCTTAAGGACCGTTCCCAATGGTTTCGGACTCAACCCAACTTACTTAACGAACTACTCAGCAACAAACGAATGGTAGCTCTAGGATCAAACAAAGCATAAGCTACATGATCATGCAAGAAGACCATACCTGTAACGGTCGACGAGTCCTTCGTCTCCTCCCGAGTGACTGTATACACCCTTCCTTGCACTAGGGGTCTGTTTTGGTGGTTCTGTGGAACATTCCCTCGCATCTGCTCTCCTTGCGATAGCGGCACCTGCCTTCCCATCTGTCTCTACGGGCAATCTCTCACTAGGTGGTCGTGCTGACCACATCCACAATAAGCTCCCGTCCTAACAGGGCACGGGCCTGGTCCATGCTTCTGTCTACATGATCGACACACATCGTTGGGGTGGTACACCGGCTTCCCTACAGCTTTTCTCTGATTGGGCGGGATGGGATACTTTCCTCCTACCATCGGTCTTTTTCCAAACCTACGTTTATCCCTTGCAGCGGGCGCAAACTATGATCCATATGTAGCTGCCCTTTTAGTTATGTTACTTTCCACAAGCTGGGCCCTCTCATATAGCTCGTTATAATCCTTGAGATTCAGCAGCATCAACGAATCCTTAATCTCAGGTTTCAATCCATCCCGAAATCTCCTTGCCCTATCCACTAGGTCCTCAACTATCCTTGGTGCATACTTTGACAACTCAGCAAACTTCGCCTCATATTAATCCATCGACATCTGATTCTGACGAAGGCACAGGAACTCAGCCAACTTCTGTTCTCGCGCACAGTCCGAGAAGTACTTTCTATTAAAAGCTTCCACGAAGGCATCCCACACCGGGACCGTACCTTCGGGAAAGATCCTTCCTCGAGAGGCTTCCCACCACGTGCTAGCGTTATCTTGCAATTGGTAAATAGCCAGCGTCACCTTCTCTTCCTCGGAACACCTCAACAAGGTGAAGACCTTCTTCAACTCCTTGCTCCAAGCGGTCGCCTTCGGCGGCTTAAGCTTCAGAAACTGCTCCACTAATTTATGTATCTGCGGCCTACCAATCCCGTTTCCAGCCAACGGGTCTTCTTGCGAGGCGGCAGCATAGCAGCTTGGTTCCTTAGTTACTGCCCCACGATATCTCCTAAGGCATCTAACGCCTACAAAATCCCCGTCCACTCTAGGATCCTCCTGAGTTACTCTTCCTCTAGGTCTACCTCTCGGATTACGGCCGTCATCCTGCAGGACCTTACGGGCTCCTGCTTGTCCAAAGGAAACACGTAATGAGAACTCAGGACCACAACCTAAAAGTCGAACAATAATCACATGCACGGGGTTTTAATCCTACTAACTATCCCAAAACCCAGCGCTCACTCTAGGCCATGACCAAGTGGTTCAGGCTGACCTTGCTCTGATACCACCACGGGGCGGGGATGTCACACCCCGAATCCCAGGTGATCTACAACTCTACCAAACACCTCAAGACATTAAGGACGACGTCCTAGGCACGTCATCGACCCATTCATTTTATCTTATAATTAAGCGCACGTGGAACATTTTACTTTTCCAGATAAAAATAAAAACAATAGGAATAGGCAGTAGGAAGACAACAACTAGCAGCAGCAAAAGAACATTTTATTTATATATAGTTAACCCTAGGAAGCAAAAACATCTACAAGCCCACTCTTTATGGCTGCTTCCTAAGACCACCAAAAAGATACCGAGTCAGGGTTAGGGGTTAACTACGGCTTCCAAAGCTCTATCCAAAAAGGGAGTCTTCACCTCCACGCTCACTCAGAGGTAGTGATAGCTTGGCGAAGTCTCAGGGTCTCTATCGAGTCAGGTTCCGGGTCCACCACTTCCCAGTTTGGGATATCGACGTTCATCGGATCCCATGTTCGAATCGTCGGGGGTCTCTCAACCCTACGAATAGGCCCGTGGAGAGCATCGCCGTAGCGGACAAACTAGGCCTTGCAGCGATGAGGCACTAAGTGCTCCATCCCCTCTTCAACCTAGAGAGTTGTCACGTGGCGTTCCCAAACACGGTTCGAATCCGAGATCGGATTGTACGTGCTATCAAAAGACTGGTCGAGTGGCACCCCGAACCTTACCTGGCGGACCTCTTTGCTAAAGACTTGAAAACATGCAACAACGACAAATGAGATATAAAATCTCCGTGAGTTAATGCCTAAGTCCGAGCAGGGCATTGATTCACTCAAGCGGCCTACACGTGCAACATTAAACGACGACAGATCAATAGCGGGTGATACACGCCACGCTCTAGCTACCAAATGGTTAGGCACAACTCAATAGCCAATCACAGTTCTCATGCAAGCTTACCCCGCCTTGGCCCACACAGTAGTAACCACATGACATTCAATCACATACAGATAAGGGCACACGACCAGAACACTCATAAAAAAACTCATGCACAATGCAACACGCGTGTTCCAGTTATTAACGCAAGAGATACACCAGTCTCAACCATAGCATAGCCCGACCGCTAGTGCTATTCTGGTAGGACTGGGCGTCCTTCCACTCCATCCAGCGACGACAATCGATAACCCATCAAGACCCCCCAAGGAGAATATACAAGGCTTTCCGATAAGGAACTTCGGTCTGTCATAAGTTGCGACCGGCATCCAATCAGCCGTGTTATTTCGAAGACCATCAGCATGGACTGTCAGGCAACCGATAAGCCGTGTGATTCAGACCCCACCGGAACAGACATATTAGGTGACGAACCCAAGCCATCAAGGGTACCGCTAAAGTCCCTAGTTACGTTAGGGTGATGTTCAACCATCGTGTGACCACACATAGGTGATCAGTCATCAGATCCGCGTAATTATACACCCAAGACACTCAGCAATTAACCAATCAACAACTAATAATTAATTAATTAATTAATTATAGATAAATATCCCGAATTTAACTATTTATCTCCATAACAGTTAATTAACCCGACGATAATTAACTAACCCAGCCTCAGCTAATTAACCGATCACGATCACCTAAAGTAACTACAGTTAACTAATGTGACCACAGTTAATCTACTATAACCACAGTTAACTATTTAATCTAACCACGGTTAAACTAACTAAATCACAATTATATTAACTAACCCATGATTAAACTAAGCTAATCTAACTCTAAGTGCAATTAACGCCTAATCAGAGATTAGGCGTTAACTCACAAACTACGGTCTGGCGACGATGATGGCGGGCGGCGGAGATGAACGACAGCGACGAGTGAGGCCGCGGGCGGTGGTTCATGGCTGGGGGTTCTCGGGTCTGCGGCTGAGCTCGGCAGACGGTAGCTGCTCACGACGGCAGAGGGCTGGACGGCGCTTGACCGGGGGGGGGGGGGGGGGGGTGAGCTAGACGGTGGTGAAACGACGACGTAGCTGAGGGGCGACGGCGGCGCGGTTGAGCTCGGCGATAGGCTGAGGGAACGCGGAGGTGTGGCTGAGGGGCAACGGGGGTCGGCTGGGGCTGGACGGCGCGGCGCGAGGGCGACGACACGCGGTAGAGGAAGAGGGTGGCGGTAGTGGCGCGTGGCAGGGGATGGCGGTGGCAGGGGATGCCGGTGGAAGAAGAAGACGGACAGAGGGAGGGGGTGAGGTGGAGCTCGGGCTGGTGGGGGAGCTAGACTAATAGAAAAAGGGGGGCACGATGCGGCGGGGGAGGGACGACACGGTGACGGATGGCGAACGGTAACTGGCGGAGGTGGCGGAGGGGGGATGGTCTGGCACAAGAGAGAGGGGAGGAGGGGTGCTCGGTCGACCAAAATGAGAGGGGAGGGGGAAGGAGAGAGAGAGAGAGAGAGAGAGAGAGAGAGAGAGAGAGAGTTGACTTGAGGTAATGGGGAGTAAATGAGGTGGGGTCCACAAATCAAGTCAACATTAATGGTTTCGTCTTTTTATGGATAATATCTAGGGGTAAAAAGGTAATTTGCTAATGTGGGACAGATTGGTTATTTGGCATAAACGACTGTAGGTAATTTCCGTTAGGGTTAGGCTCGGGCGCGAAGGGTCTCGACGCTTGGTTCTACGGCACAACTAAACCGGCTTGATTCCTCTGACCGACGCTTCAGGGTCTTCCAAATCCATTCTAGATCAAACAAAATCGCGTTCGATAATTGTCCATTAAACCTCAAAAATCCAATATTATTTATCTTACAAACCTCGAAATTTCGGGACGTCACAGAAGTCTAAACAATGGCTCTCTTGGAAGTTCCATCTTCTTACCTGAAAAATAAAGAGATGAGCTAATAGCCCAGTAAATGAAATTCCTAGGCCTAAGGCAGGAATGTCAGCTTTATACTCAACAAAGCTATCCTGTGATCTACGGTAAATATGAGCATGAATCTTCATTTGTAAATCATCAAATGCGTGGAGTCCACCACATTACTTTTGTTCAAATGCCATTAACACATTAATCCATGCAAGTCACATCAAACGGCCATACCTGGCTCGCCAAATTTCATGCCTATCCGGGCCATAACATTTGCCTATTCGGGCCATACTTATTTGCCTATCCAGGCCATAGTTAGTAAGTCATATCCCAAGAACACTCACTTGTGGGTTCAATGTTACCTGACGGTAAATGTCTCGCATAATCGCCTTCACGGGAACGATGGCTCATTATACCCACAATACGAACCCTTGAGACTTTAAGGGAACGTTTGCCTATCCGGACCACAATAATTACCTATCTAAGCCCTACGTCGTTCCTCAAATGATCTGCTCAAACACATTCTTGCAGGTGCATGAAACAAATCATTTTAATGCAAGAAAATATCGTCGTGGGTTAATGCAATAACACTCGTATCGCACACAAAATGCACACAATTCATGTCAATATAATGCAATACTTCGTTTAAGTAACAAACGGACGTTACCGCATTAGATCTAGCAATCCCATTTACCTTTTACCGTTTTACTATAATAGAGTGACGACGAACGAAAATGGCGGTCCGAGTGATATCAACGGCGTGACGAACGGTGGCATGGCAAACGACAGGGCGGCGTGACGGCGGTCGATGGTGAAGTTGGCGGTGGCGTGGGGTTGGAGGTGAGGTTGGCGTGCAAAAAAGGAAGGGGCGTGTGAGGGAGAGAGAGAGTTGGAAGAGAAGAGCAAGTTGTTAAAGTTGTCGTGTGGTTTTTCAAGAGGCCAGCCATCCTTGTTATAATATAATTCTCTAGTCAAAACTTCTTCCTCACTCTTCCCTTTAAGTCAAAAGCTTGATGATCACTACTTGTGCTCTCTCTCTTTCTAGCTCTCTTTTCTCTCACGTTCAAGTGAGTTTTCAAGAAGGGGTCTTCCTTTCTTAAAAGTTCCAAAGTCTTTTCACTTTTTATTATCTTTCAAGGTCTCATGTCAACTCAACATTTATTATGTCCTCTCTAAGTTGTCTTACGCAGGTTAAGAGGAAACAAAAATATCTTAGCCTTGGTCAACATTCCTTCTTGTGCAAGACTTTTTTTGTTAGCCACACACTTTTACTTGATTTAGATTGGGCCACATCTTCTCATTCTAGAATTTTCTTAGCTTAAATACTTCGTAGATTTTAATCTAGTCTTAACTAATTTAATCGTCCGTTTAGTGTGTGTATATATATATATATATAATCTTATCTTATTTCAATTGTTCGTTTAATATACTTAGGTTTATAATGGATAATTGTTGATGAACGGCGAAACGGAGTGGATGGCGGAACCGTCGGCTACGGCCGACCGGTCGACGCGCCCAAGTAGTGGCGACGGTGGGCGTGACCGCTCCGCCGTGCATTGTGCCGGTAGTGTGGGAGGTTGGCTTCTCTCCGCGCGCCAAGGAAAAATATGACAATCATTGACAAGAATGAAGAGAGAGGTGGCGTTCATGAGTTCAAGAGGGTGAGATTTTTCTATCTGTTCTGAGGGCATTATAATAGCTTCTTGGAAAGTAGAAGTGACAGCTTCTTGAAAGGTGAAAGAAGAAGAGAATGAGGCCTCCTTTCATGTGAGTACTTCGTGTGTCATCTTCACTTATGACAACTCTGTTGCCTTTACTTATTATTGCTACTGTTCAACAACATTGTGATGGTTTTTCTCTTTAAAAGATCGAGTCTCTAATTATTGTTCCTAGTTTATTTTCTTGTTCTCTTCTCTTTCTCACGTGACATTTCAAGAATAGATAGAGCTCTATTATTAATTACTATTCTATGGTCAACTTTCTATAATTTGATGATGTCTTCTTGATTTTGGTTTTGCTACTTCCCAAGAAGATAGAGTTCTATTATTGATAGTTAATATTCTTGAGTCAACTTTCCTTTTGAAGGTCTTTAGTGATTATTTCTTCTTGATCTTTGTCCTACCTCACGTGAGATTCCAAGAGAAAGAAAAGTTCTATTATTGGTTACTATATTTTAGTCAACTTTCTACTCAAACCTGATGACTACTTTTCCTTAGTCTTTCTCTACTTATTATAATTCCTTAAAGAACATAATTAATGCTATCTTTTTCTCACGTGATTTCTTGAAAAGAAGAACCATCTCTTTTAGGAAAACTCCAAAGCCTCTCTTATCAAGTAAAAACTTCCAAAACATTATTCTGCTACTTTTATTTATTCTTTTGTTACAAAATCTTGCTTGTTTTGTAATTCTTATATTGTGAATTCATCTATAATTTCCTACTTTTTCCCAAAGTTTCTCCATGAACTTTCTCATTAAGTTTTCTCTATAAATATGGAAGCATTTATAATATCTTAACTTGTTAATGTGAATTCATTTATATCCCCTTGACTTTCAAATATGAATGCATTTATTTTCTTTGACTTTACTAATGAAAGTAACATTGATCATATCCTAACATTTATTACTTGAGAGTGACATTGACCTTATCTAAATCTTGACTTTCTAATATAAAAGCATTTATATCATGAAAATGACATTGTTCTTATCTTTTAGGAATATTTCATTGACTTACATTGACTTTATTCTTATCATTTAGAAAATTGACTTGCCGTTGACTCAATTGACTTAGCATTGATTTTATTCCATTTGATTTATAAATATCGATTCAAGCACTATTTCTTCATATTATATTTTCTAATACAATTTTCTGGAAAACTTCCTCAATAAGTTAAGAAATAGTTTTCTTGAGAAATCTCGAAATAACTTCCTCGAAAAGTTATGAAATAACCTCTTTTAAAGGTTCATTAAAGAACATGTCAAGAAGATTTATTTTACTTTCTAATTATTTCTAATATGAAGAAAATTTAGGACGTCACATCCCAGGACGTCCCCCTACTTACGAGCTCTATATTAATATGTTATTATACATATAACAGAGGGCACATGCGGAAGACTAAATATAAAACAAACAAGCGGCCATACAAGACAATACAAGTGCATGAAAGCAAAGGGCAGGCATGACGCCTAAGAGTATGGCCTTAATAGGGTTCCCTATCCTATAGCATGCAATAGAAACATCCATAACCAAGGCACCAATTCACAAAATACTGTTTTTTTTTTGTAATAGATAACTATTTGATTACATCTTCTTTTACTTAGACGAAACGCAAGAATACACTGGGAGGATTAAAAAGCTAAACTACTACTCCCGAGTACTAGTACCAACGGCACGCTCTATCACCATCACCATCAACCTTAGCCATTGGAACCTGAATATCTGAAAAAAGTGGAACAACAAGGGAGTGAGCCGAAGCTCAGCAAATAGAACACTAGACCAAACGACTAAACCATCTATTGAAACCACAAGATCAAAGAGCCATTCACAATCGCAGGCACCTAAACACTCAAGGCACAATCAACAATACTATCAATCGATCACTCACTTCAACGAGAATCACGAAACCACAAACAACCACCGGACCTCTATGGCCGACCCTCCACTTAGTCTCGATCACAAGCTTCTTCGACGTCGAACACGCCAGTACGAGTGGATTGCAAAATCTCACTGCCCTGCCTCCCAATCACTAAACCAAGTGACAAAATTAACATATCAGCCATGACATCCCTCCATTAGTCCTCCTTATAACTCACGGCCGTTTTCCAGATACAGTCCCAATCCTACCCAATTTCCTCGACTCCACCATTTTGGGGACGAATGGTCCACAATTTCTAGCCACCCGCGCCTCATAGGCAATAGATCCATCGGAGAATTCCACATGCAAGTCACGAAACCACCTGATTTAGCCTCTAAGGCTCACGACCGACCACCCCCCTCTTTTGGACACCCTTATCCACAATTCAACCTGATTCGACGACAACCATGACGATCAGCTTTTGGAACTCAAATACCCATCCTCTTAGGGTTCTAATTCATCCACCGGATCCAACATGCAAAGCCGTTCACTTAACCCTCCAAGAACACCCTCAACTCGACACTAACTTAGTTCGTACCACTTCATCCCACACAAACCAGCAGCAATAGGTAATTTAGTAGTAAAGGTTAGTAAACTACTTGCCTTAGGAACGCGTATGAAGAAACGGAGCTCGAACCGCCTTCTGGATGAGCTCAAACCAACATCTTCCTTCGTAGGCGGTCGCGGGGTGCAAGGCAAAACAGAGGAGCCAATCGGCGACGTCGAGGGCTTTAAGCACGGTTTGAAGGCTTGAGGGACCACCCTCACCGAGCTGTGGAACTGCCGTGGGTCGTCGTCGTCGCTGGGGCTTGAGCGGGTCATGTTGCGACCCGGAAGGAAAGTTTCGAGCCTAATCCCCGCGATTTGGGTTGGGGTCGGCGGGACCTTGCTTTTCCGGATACGTCGAGAGTGCTTGGCTAATCGGAAATTTTCAGGCGAGCGGCGAAGCTGCGCTGAATCACGAGAGAGAGATGACCCGGATGGGTTCTTCTTAGTGGGGGGTTCGATGTGTTTCGTCGATCTTTTCCGAGAAGGTGCAGGGCGCTCCCATCGCCCCACACCATATGGCGACGAATTGGCATCTATTTCATTTTAGTATTCGAAAAGCTCTTGTATTGGCGGGTATATATTTTGTTTCGAAAAGACTTGGAGTCGCCGCTAATCTTTGTCGGGGGTCGGTTAGAAACCCGATTAGGAAGGGAAGGTTTTCTTAACCCCTACGCAACCAGCGATTCTAGGGCCGCGGATTTGGTTACCCTAGCTTAAGCTAGAGTCCTTTTGGTTACCGTCCGGAATTGGTGATTACCTAAGATGATCATGTAGGGTTTCTAGAAATTTGACTCCTAATCATGTTCTTTTAACCAAACTAGGCGCTCATGCAAAATGGTATTGCGAGGTTCATTTCATGGCATTCTAATTTTTTTTTGGGTTTTTGCAATTCTTAAAAAAAAAAAAACACCCAAATCATCCAAAGGGAAATAACGTGAAAATAAGACAAGAAGCTATTCTAAAGCGAGAAAAGAAAACCCGCGGCCATCGGGTATTTAGGTACAAGGCCAAAATATAAAACCCCACACGGGATTAGGTGTACAAAAATAAGAGCGGATTGGACATCGGTTGCCCTCTAAAGAGGAATAAAGTAAATTGATGTTCGTCGAGTAAAAAAATGTAATAAAAGAGGAATTTTGAATTTTTGGCGATTTTTGCCAATTTTTTTTTGGGATTTTTCTTTATTTTTTCGATTTTTTTTAGCGGGTCGGGTGGGCCCTGAGCAAATGACAACGAATTACGAAAATTTTCTGCAAAAATCAGGCTCGAAGTCTCGATTTTCGCTCATTTTCAGAAAAAAATTCGATTTGGAAAAGTTAAAGCTCGGGACATTTTCTAACCCTCATAACTTGGCCTTCGCACGCAATCAAGAAAAACCGTTTGTACCACACGAAATTAGGTAGATCCAGGCTTCCAAAACAACCAACGGCTCGGGAAATGACCAACCGAGCGCATCATAATAGTGTCGTGAAGGTGGCAAGTTCACAGACCAACGCTTAGGCAAAATTCAACCTCTAACTCATGGCTCACCGAGGTGTTTTCAAGTGCGAATATCTTTGAACTCATAAATAACCAAGGGAAACTGATTATACCATATGAAACTAGGTAGAGCCAGGTTTCCAAAACAATAAACAGCTTGAGAAATGATTAACTGAACGCGTTGTAACGGTGTCATGAAAGTGCTTGGGCGTAAGTCTAGACTTCGAAAATTCTGAGGCCTCTTAACTTTGCAGCTCACTGAGGCGTTTTCAATGGTGATTATCTTAGTGGTCAAATACAATCAAGGAAAACTAATCATACCACATGCAACTAGGTAGAATCAAGTTTCCAAAACAATCAACGGCTCGGGAAATGGTCAACCGAACGCGTTGTAATGGTGCCATGAAAGTGACTAGTTCATCGACCAACACTAGAAAACTTTTCTTAAGTTTGAAATGTCAGTTCACCGAGGCATGTTCTTGAACATTTTCCTTGCACTCTGATCACAACCGACGAGAGGTCTACATACCAACGCGAAGAGCTACATATGAGGAACGATATCGAACAAAAATGACTCTTAAAGCACATAAAACGAAGGAGAAAAATGACCTCGAAGTTGGGGTTTGCATTGTTTTTGTCAGGATCAGAGTTCAAATATGGTCAACAAAGCAACTTCCTAACCCCATAACTTTTCTCACGAATCAAACCAAGGGTAAGTAAATATACCAACGTTCTCTACTATAATCAGGGAACACAACAAGCTCAATAATAGCCAAAAATAATCATGGGACGAGCGCGAAGTAAGTGGGTTGGACTGTTTCCCACACTACAAAATTTCAAAATCAGATCAGGTCAACAGAGCAACTTCCCGACCCCATAACTTTCTCTAAAGATCAAACTAAGAGCAAGTAAACATACCAACATGCTCTTCTATAATCAGGGAACACAAGCCCAAAAATAGCCAGAAATACTCACGGGAAGGTAATGAAAATCGAGCGCGAAGTGGGTGATTTGAACTGCTTGAGGCATTTCATCGAACATGTAACGTGCATTATAAAAAATACAAAAAAGGGGCATTAAACTGAGAACCAAAGCACATGGAAGCTCAAATGGGGGTATATGAATACAGATTAATGTATGAGAGGGGTTGGTTTGGCTCCGTTTGACCCGAAAGTCAAACGGAGCCGAAACTGGGCAAAAATGGATGTAAAATAGGGGACGTGTTTGAGCAGACCTGTTCGGCGGTAGAGACGGCCTCGGCGGCGATCGGTGATGGTCGGAGATGGTCTAAGGGTTGTGTGGATGATGGTGGGGTGTTAGACGAAGCTCGAGACGGCTCGAGAACTCACGGTTTTCTTTCTCGGATCACCCTCCTCACTCTCGGTTTTCACTGTTTTCGGGCTTGGGGATTAGGAACCGAGCTCGAAAAACTCTTGCAATGGCCTTATTCTCTCTGCATTTTTCCTTTTTTTTGCTCACTGGCTTGCTCGGTTTCTCCCCTTTTTTTCCTTCTAGCTCTCTCTCGGCCGAATATCCACAATGCACACACTTCACCCTTTTTTTTTTTTTTTCAAAAACCGTTAGTACCAGCAAGCCTTGGGAATCCCTAGGGAATGAGTCACACAAGGGACAAAATACCTGAGCAAATGGGCGTGACGTCACGGTAAAAACGCAAGAGAAACGTAAGCCAATTTCGCGTTCTACTGCTGGGAAGGTGCAGACCCGGTTCGGGCCTGGTCGGGTCGGGTCGGGTCCGACCCGGCCGACCCGGTTTTGCTTTATCGCTCAAATCGAGCCCCCAAATGACTTTTTTTTCCCGCAAAATTGATGCCAAAATTGGGTTTCCCAACATGTTTTTCATGTAAACAAGGTGTTTTTGGGATTAAAAATTTTAATTTTTAATAAAAACCCCAAATTTTTAGTTTGACCCGAAAATGAATTTTCAATAATCCAAAGCTTAAACGGTGAAAATGAACCAGAGCACACTCACCAATGGATTCAGAATGATGAAAACTATAGGGTAGTAAACTTGGATTTTCATGGGTACCCCTAAAAAAGGGTTAATTGCACTTATAGTGAAATTAGGGATTAAATTGAAAAATAAAGTGCAATTAGTTTTTTTTTTGCCAAAATTGAGCGATTCGTCAAACAATTGGACTGAAATTCAGTATGAGGGATTAGAGGCAAATGTCATGGCTTGGAAAAGTAAAAATTAAAATTAAAAGGACTCAAAATATAATTTTTTTGCTCTATACGGGGTTATATTTGTGAAGAACCACATGATCCCGAATTGAATTTTCTTAATTTTAAATGGCCAAAATTAAAATTAAAATATTGACTATTTTTTCATATTTTTGTGACCACGAATACTAATTTTCCTGATTTTTGGATATTTTTATTATAAAAAGAAATTCCAAAAACTATCAAAAATTACGAAAAATATTTCTTGTTTAAAATTGGTTCCTAAGGCTTGGCCAAGGATTTGAAAGTTGATTTTGTAATTTTATGAATTTTTTTGTATTTTTAATTAATTTTCTAAAAATAAAAAGACTAAAAATCAGGTTTCAACAGTTACCCCTCTTTGAGAGTGATCTTGATAAAAGAAAAGCCATGACATTTGATTCTAACAATCTTTCGATGTAAGCTCAAGTCCAAGCCGATTTTTAATTCGCTCTAAAGGTGTGAGGGAAAGCCAGAGAGAGAGGTTTACCTAGAGCTTACCTGTTGGCCGTGTGGATGCTACTCGTTGACATGAAATTGGCCGCATTATTATTATTATTATTATTATTATTATTATTATTATTATTATTATTATTATTATTATTATTATTATTATTATTATTATTATATACCTAAGATCTTGCGCCTAAGACTCTTGCTATGGAGTACTTAAGGTATTCACTTAGATTTTTTTTTAGTAACCTAAGGTTTAACGCCTAAGACCGTCGTAATGGGGTACTTAAGGTATAACACTTAGGTTCTAGAAAAAGTCTTCTAAGGCTATAGGCTGCGGACACTTGCGGATGTGGAAGATCCGAGGCATGCTAACCTACGCACACTCGTAGAAAGACTTGTTTAAGAAAGGTAATCTCTTCCGAGGCTATCGACTGCAATCCGTTTCGAAGGGTGAGAGCTCCGTTGCGGAAGAGGCGGTCACCGTATCTCTAAGCGGCAAGTCGTGAGCATTTGGGCTTCGAACTCGAACTGTGCTTTGAGACACATTTGTAGCATATATCCCTATCTTGGCGGGATTTGGGGGAAATCAAATCTTCTGAAGCTGAAGGTCAGCGATCCAGTCTGGGGGTTGACAACTCCGCGACTACTAACCCGTGAACACTTGCAGAAAGATTTATCAAAGTCATTGTGCTTTGGAAGAGGCAAGTCATGAGCTGTTTGACTCTGAACTTGAACTGTGCTCCTAGACACATATGTGTTATATTTTTGAAAAGGGAGACCCGTGACAACATTTTCGCGAAGTCAGAGGGGTTTTGGTTTCTGAAAAAGACTCCACAGTATAATGAAAATCTTGTTTTGATATTTTCCTTGGATTTAGACAAAAAATTTTATTTGGTATGCTAATGATGTAGGAGGTTATCCAAAACATCTTGCAACATGAGACAATGATAAAAATTAATTGTGGGAAAGATCTTGAATCAAATAATCCGAAATTGCCAAAAGAGTTTGGTTAAAACATCAATTGAAGTACGCTCATAAAAAAGGACTTCTCACAATTTCTCAAAAAGGTTTCGATTTTCATTTAGAAGTGCTCGAATTTCCTCTCAAACCTATGCCTAGGATTTCGAAACTATTCGTAGTGCATACAATTTCATTGATCTGAAAAGGCCTTTTAAGGAACCGTAATGTCAGGTTTGGTCAAAGGTTTCTAAAGGGGACTCATAGTCGAGTCAATGCCAATGAACAAAAATCTTAATCATCTGCTTTGGTTTTACAAATCAAGAAACCTACAAAATGAGAGAGAAATAATCATGCTTGTACCTCTTCGAGCGATGCTTAAAGTCATTTAACCCTACGTTAACTCAAGTGCCCTAATCAGAAAAGACTTTCAAGGGTTGTAACGTAGGTGAGGATTGTGGACTAAGGAAGAAAAGGGCTCGTTTTGGTGAAGAAAATATATGAGAAGGGTTTAACGTTGGTGATCATTGCTGATTTGTCACCGGTCTTGACCTTCTGGAATAGTCTTCAAAGAACACCATCGTTGAACGAAGATGGTGCGAACTCCTGCTGTTACTGTCATTGCTTGAGGATAGCGTGAACTCTCGCTGAGGAATACATTTTGCATTCTGACTCCTCAGGGGAGTTTTCTTTACAACCAAACCCTACTGGGGGTTCACAAAAAAGGCAACATGCGAACATTTTTTTATGGAATCTACAAAAATGTACATATGAAATTCAAAAGTATTTACAAACGAACAAGGATTTGAATGGGCATTGGTCTTGCTTTTGATCGGCACTTTTCCTTTTTTGATGCCCGGGATTGGCTTTTCATTCTTTTTTGTAGACAAAAGAATTTTCAAAGATTATGCCAGACACATATGCAAATGAAAATCTAGCACACTTGAAGAGTTAATTCGGAAATTTTCCGTGGACCCGATTCTTCTAAGTTCTTCCGCTTTGAGGTGGCGCCGTCTTCATCTTGGAATGGACAATGATTACTAACGAGGTTTACGAAATGAATAGACATGCTCAATTGGGTTGTGCAAAGGATGAAGGTGTGTAGGATAGAGAAACAAATGCTTTTCATCTTCCTAAAGCACTTGAATTGTAGTATGAGCTTAAATGCAAAGACACACTCAAAGATTAATGTTAGTTCGGGCAAGAAAATTTCTAACCATTTACCTCATGCTGCCGTTAGAATTACTTCTGTTTGGCCTCGATGTGGGGTGATTCTTGACACACGGGTAAAGACACGAAATCGCCGCTCAAAGGGGTTAACAATGGTCACCTGTAGTGTTTGGGATAGAGAAAAGAATGCCTCTCGTCATCTCAATCTATGTAACCACTGCAAATGATCCCTACGTCCCCTAAACAAAGGCCTCCACTCACCGCTCAAGTGTGTACAGGGACATGTTTGGGCATGGCTCGACTCTCATCATTTTAGGTACTCATTTTGACAGACTTTAAACACTCCCTTTTGGAAATCCATTTCTTTTTGTCAAAATCGGACTCTATTGGGATTTTTTATGCATGATGTATGTTTTAATGCATGTTTTGGATAACTTCAAAGCTTATTCAAATGCAAATGAAGTGATTTTGAAAGCTCGGACATTTTTCCATAAGTCTGAGATTTGGAAGTTTGTAAACTCTTGAACATCTTTGAGTTTTAAAAGGAAGGGATACTTACCTCCCTGTCGCCGTGGAGAATCCCTACAAAGATAAAAGGGAATGTGTCAGCGTATGCCCTCAAATTTGCAGCAAATTAGAACAACATGATTTCTCCCTCAATTATGTGTTCCAGTCTAGACATAATCACGTGAATTGTGGGGATCTGTAATTTGTCCTTCGTGATGGCGATTCCTCTTGTATTAATTGATACCCTCCCTTCATTGGAGCCTGTGATGATGTCTCATCAGCACATTCTTCTTTCATCGATTATCGAGATTCAACTGATTGCACAAGAGCCATTTGCCCCTAGTTTGATGCTCTTTTATCCAATGGCTTTGACAGGTCTTTTCGCAACCCCTTTTGGCTTCTGTTGCCCCTTACTTGGGGTTTTCCTCTTTCTTCACCTACATGTAGAGGAAAGTGACATTAATCCACAATTGTTAATTGACTTGAATTTTCTAGGAATAGGAAACCCTCTTTGAGATGTTGTCTTTGCGACGCTTGAGGATATCATCTCCTTCCGGTGTCTTGCCCCAGTAGGACACATCTAATTGTTTTTTCACAACGGACTTGGCGGCTTTGCCCCAAAGGGACTCTTTTCGTTGATCCCTAATCATTTATTTTAGCGATTTGAGTCATTAACCATTTCCATTTGTTCCAAGAGAGACGGGTTGACAAGTTAGTTCATATATGAGGTGCTTTCATTGGAACAACTGCATTTACATTCGTGGAGCACCGTTCCTTTGGACATTCTGTACAAATCAGTATGTGAGCAGAATCAAAGTTCACGCATGACATTCTGAAAAACACTTTTGAAAGATGTTTCAATAAAAGAATCAAGAAAGGGGGAATGAGTTCTCATATCATCGAACATCCTCATTCCTCTAAAACTCATTTGGAAACTAGGAAGCGTGCGGGAATCTAGGCCTTAAGCTTTGAGAATCGAAGACAAGCATCATCATCGGGCTAGTTTGGAATATTCCCATACGTCCTTAATAAAATGTGCATATGTATTTTATTGAAACTCACTGATAAGGCCGCATTACAAGGTATACCACTTGGACCAAAGACTCGAGATCCAAGGGTGTTTCTTTGTCTTTTTTGTAAATGAAGTGAAAATGTGACAACTGAACTTGAAAATGAAAAATCTCATGCATAAGATTGAGAAGGATTGAGAAACCCCATATACTGAGGGGTTTGGAGCCGAGCTTTGAGTTTTCTCCAGGTCCGCCTCCGCGCCACCTTCATAGTTCGGTGGGGGATTTAGTTGATCATTGGTGACAAGCTCTAAAGAGTAACTACCCTTCTATTTAATAGGCCCTGAACTTTGCGCTTGAGATGGAGCAATCATCAATCGAGTGACCTACTTCGCCCATGTGATACTTACAGTTCTTCGAGAGGTCATACCATGAATGGTGCTCAAGGTTTCGTCATCGGAACTCCGTGCCAACTAGACACCGTTTTAGCAGAATAGGCAAGATCTGGGAAAGTGGTGCTGGTAATGGTGTGAATTGACGGGGAGGCCTCTGCTCTTGTGGCCTAGGAGAGTACTAGTGACCTGCTCCAAGAGGTTGGAAATAGATAACATTAGGCCATACCAAGCACCACGGGTATTGAATGGCAAGTTCCGAATTAAGATGTCCATGCTTCCTTTCTTCTATGCGGGGTCCCAGTCTTTCAAATGGAGCCTTTCGTTTTGCCGACCCGATAGTACATGGAGGATTGGGAAGTGACCGAGCCTCACTTTCTGAATTGACAAGAGTCGGCTCCTCTTGAGTCACCTTTTCCACGAGAGGTAAGGCCACGGAATTCTGATTCAAAGTAGGCGTTGCTGCTTTGACCACATCCACTGACTCTCTGTATTTCGAAATGGGAAGTTTCTTAATGGAAAAGACCTTCTTGGTAGTTTGTTCATTACCCAAGGTAGCCTCGACATACTCGCATATAGTGACGAGTTGATCAAAAGATTCAAGAGTTGAGTCTAACATTTAGCTTCGGTACTTAGGAGAGAGGGTTTTCATGAACAAGCCCATCAATTCCACCTCTGTCGCTTCTGAGAATTTTTGAGTGGCCAAGATTTTCGACCTCATGATGTATGTCTTGAAGGATTTGCCTTCCTCCAACTAGGTAGAAATCAGATCATCACACGAAAGCACAATGCAGTTGCCATCCTCATACTGCTGGCGAAAATAATTGATCAACTCTTCCAAAGTCTTTAAGGAATCCAACCTCCTCTCGATGTACCATCGCAAAACATGTCCAGCCAGGCTTGTTTGATATGTCAGAATCATTTTCCGGACCAAGTAAGCCTATAGATAGATCTTTGGGTAAGAAATATCGGCGTACTTTTCACACTCAGGGACTTGAAACTTCTCTGGAACTCTTACGATGGCATAACGTTGTAAATCTACAGGGTCTTGGTCTTGTACATCCACCAACCGGGTAAGCTTTCTCTTGATATTGGTGAAGTGTTCATCTAGCTTGTTTTTCGACATATCCGCGGGCGTCGTCGGGGTAGCCTTATCGACAGTGGTCTGCGGGACTTGATCACTCGAGTTGAACAGGCTTTCTTTGGCAACATTGCCTTTATTGCTATCTACGGACTGTTGCAGTGCCGCCACCTCAATCAGGGGTGGGGTAGAGGTGGTATCAAGCCTGGTCTGAGAGAGCTCCACCTACTTTGAGAGTTGTTGAAGGACGGTGAGGGTTAGCGATCCATAACTACCTCGAAGTCGTATCCCCCAATATCTTCCCCCAATGTATCCACAACCTCACCACGCTCTCTAGCTTCCTTCATGAACCGCCTATCACCTTGATGCGTCTTTTCTCGGTCTAGTTCCACCACATTGATCCTCTCTTCAGGTTCGGTTGAAATGTTCACATCACCTACCAGATGTTCACGTAGAATTCTCCACAGATCTCCTTGCCTGGTCTCAAAGATAAAGTGATCCGAAGATAGATCAATAGTCGATGGCGTTGTATTGGTCATGGGGTCATCAGCTCCACCAATTACACCCAGACTGACCAGTTTTGCTAGATAGCATAACTTCTCCTCCGTTGAGATTTCCTCTCCCCTGAGGTATGTCGAGGCTATTGCCAATGGACTTCTCAGCTTGTCCACATAACTAATTCATCCAAGCGACTCTCGTTACTCCCGTCAAATACGACGTTCACTTCTTGATGCTCTGGAAGCGGATTCTGCTGTACATTGGGCTCTATTTTATCGAGCTCGAGCACCTCACTATCGATAAGAGCTTGAACCTCAAGCTTCAGAGTGAGACAATTGTCCATGTTGTGACCTTTCTCTCCCATGTGGTATAAGAAACTTTGCATCTCATCGAAACTGGCAAACCTAGGAGGATTCGCCCTTGGCGGCATCATAGCTGCCAATCTCCCCTCTAGAAGTCTGGGGAGCAGCTTCGACAATGGGAGTGAGAGTGGAGTGAACGGCTTAGGTGGTACCCTCCTCTTTGGTTCCTAGACCTTCTGAGCTGTCCACGAGGTGCTTCCCTAAGTCAGTGTGGAATTCACGAACTTCTTCGGCTTAGGTGGGTTTGACACAAAAGCAACTTCAGCGTTCTGCTCCCGTTCCTTTCTCATCGGATATTGTCGCTTATAAGACGCTTCAGGTGCCCGTCTTTCTCTCATTACCCACTCATGTCTTTCTGCCACCTTAATGAAGTGCATGAAGGTCTGGCACCCAGAGGTGTTCAGCTTGTAGAAGTAATCATAAGGCAACGCCTTCAGGAAAATGTTTACAAGTTCATCTTCGGGGATTGGCGACTTAACCTGAGTAGCTAAGGCTCTCCACCTCTAAGCATACAAACGGAGGGTCTCGTTCTTTCCTTTCGCGGTTCTGAGCAAGTCTTCCCTTGTCGAGGCAGTCGTGGTGTTGAACTTATATTGACGCAGAAATTCGTCCGCAAACACTTCTTAATCATCATACTTCTGAATGTTTAATTTGATATACCACGTCAGCGCTGCGCCCTCTAGACTTTCTTGGAATGTATTTATGAGTAGCGGGATGTTATCAGAATACTTGGCCATCTTGTACAGGTAATACTTCAGATGAGCCTTTGGACAGCCTGTCCCATTGTACTCTCTTGCAAATTCTGGTTCCTTATAATCAGCCGGGACCTCGATCTTAGGAAATGGGGTAATCTTGTCAAACCTTGATAGCTCTTACCCTTGGTTGGTCAAGCACTCTTCAATCTTGGCTATTCTCTTGACTCCTTCCTCAAACTTCGCAGCAAGCTTCTCCTTTTTCGTTTCCTCCAGATTAATCACAACAGGCGTCGCCCTAGGCGGGACCTCAACATTTGAAACCTGGTCTTCGTTTGGAATTGGATTAGTACTGGCGGACCCAATCGCCTCTGGAGCAGTAGGAGTGGTTGGATGGGTCAGTTGGTTGAGGTTGATCGGTGCAGTAGGTCTTGCATGAGCAGCCGTCAGCATTGCTTTCATTTCAGCCATCATGGCGTTCATCTAGGTCATCTGGGTCTCTAAGTTACCCACACGTGATCCCAATTCTTCTTGTTCCATTCTGGCTCGAAGAAGTGTTCTAATATGAGTCCTCCTAAATTCCGTGATTAGAAACTACTTGTTCGAGGTGAAATAAAGCAAGTTACCTCATGGCATTAATGATTTCGAGAAAATGCAAAACCCCTTTGATTTTATATTTTCTTCTGATGAAATAGTAGTGAGAGACATCCATTCGATTTGAGCAATCATACGGGTCATCTCCTCAGAAAGATTACTTCATAAGAAAATATACAATTAAAGTGGAACAAATGGTGATTAATCAAAATTCCCATTATATATTCCATTAGAATCTCATAAGACCGACAAGACAGCGGAGTTCATTGGTTACATTAAAGAAATCGATCCCTATACATCATTCTAAAGAGATAGAAGAGAAAGGAATCTTTATTACATGGAAATTAAAAGCCCGTACAACCAAAAGAGGGTCTAATGGAATATAGTGCCTAATCCTCGATGGGTACGATGGCAAGACGAAGGCGTTTGTTTTGCTAGGCCAATGATTCGGCTCTAAGGATTGCGTCATCTCTTTCTTGTGCGGCTTTCTCGGCAAAGACTTCTTGGAGCGTCAACTTGGTAGGAAAAGTAGGGACGACCACCTTGGGCAAGGTCCTCAGAGCACAACATAAATAATCTTCGGATGCGTGATGCTCCTTCCTGTTTCCTTCAAGCTCGGATCCATCCACCATGGTAATGAACGTCGTACGGTAGTCACGCCAAGTGTGGACTACGTTGCTAACCATCTTGTCCAGTTGTGCTTTTTGTCCTTCGGCGACTTCTTTGTGATAGTCCAATGCGAGGGGATTGGGTTCAAGAGGAGGAGGGATTTGTTGGATGGCACGAAATTGACGGATCACCCTAAGAGGGTAGTATGACGTAACTCCCGTCAGTCCCAATAAAGGGATGATGTTGTCGAATCCATTGGCTAAACAAGGATTGGGCGATACGAGCCATTTGGCATACCATTGGATACAAATAGGGACTAGAGCTTTGAGATAGTTGAGCCACCTAGAAAAAGCCCAACAAGGAAAGAGCTTGTTCTTGTGTGTGAATTGAAGCAAATGGTGAGACAAAGGATCGATTTGTGAGATTTGCATGTCAGTAGCGAATTCCCTAATGTGAGATATCATCCAGACTTGAAGGAGACCTACAGGTGCTCTACGAGTTCCCTTACCCGACTCTTTGAATTTTGAGAGAGAGATGAAAGTTTCCCCAAGGATTAAGTGGGAGAATTTCTTGCCGCTACACACTTGGAGGACAATGTGAACAACTGAAGGGGTCATGCTTTTGTTGGAGTAGGAAAAGATGATGAATCCGAAGAAAGCTAGGATAAAGACCCTAGGGATTTGCGCCCCCGACTCAATGGGTAACCCGAGGAACAGTTCTTCCAGAAAGGTTATAGGAATGGCATTAGTGTTTCCCTTGAGGATATTTCTGATGAGAGTGGCATTGACTTTCAAGAACTGAGTAAGGAGCAAAACTGAGTCGACCTTTATTGGAGGGGTGGCTAAACCGAAGGTTCCTATGGGACCTATCATGGCGTCGTATTCCTCGAGGGTTGGAGTGAGTTCGCATTGGCCTATCACGAAGGAAGACAACTCAAGACTCCAAAAATGCGACAGTGCTTTGATCATGGGGATTCTTGCCTCTAAGAGTATTAGGGACATGAGGTACCCTATCCTCTTCTCTACATAGGTCTTGTGGACAGGTGGAAGACGCTCCCATATGTTGATTATCGCTCGAGGGAAGTGCGCAATCTTGATCTCGGGCGGACCCATTTTCTAAATCCTAGTGAGAGGCATTTATGTTAATCACCATTTATTTTTTGAAGAAAATTACATTTGATTGAAAGAATTGAAATTGTGAGATAGAACGAAACATACAAACCGTTCAAAAGGGGGTATGTCAATCACATAGATCATGCGCATGTAAACTTGTGAGGTTTTGACACCTAAAGGGTGAGGTACCTAAGGTTTCAATGCTCACACTTCGAGTTCTAGAAATGGTTGACTCCATTGTACAACTATCGTTGCATTGGCACCCGATCCATAGTTCGAAGTGAGCGGAATTGGAAAGTGAATTATCCCATGTTTTTCCCCATAGAGATTCCATTTTCAATTCCTTCTATTGGTTTCCTAATGGATGCGCCCGAGGTTTTAGGCACGGTTGTGTGTGCATTTGGTGTCGTGCTTAAGCGATAAACATGTGTTTGAATTTAACAATCAACGCTTCAATATAATCATCGAAACCCCATCTGCAAGAAAAAATAGTCAACAAACACACCTCCCATTTTTCTCGCGACTTTGACACGCACTACAAAATATAGACCAAGTTAGGTAACACTCAACTGGTTTATTACGGCTTAAATCCTTTCAAATCCCTAGTGGAGTCGCTAACTGTCGTGACCCAAAAGGAAAGTTTCGGGCTCGATCCCCGCAATTGGGGTTGGGGTCGACGGGACCTCATTTTTCCGGATATGTCGAAGGTGCTTGCCTAATCGAAAAATTTCGGACGAGCGATGAAGCCGTGCCGAACCGCAAGAGAGACGACCCGGATGGGTTCGTCTTCGTGGGGGATTCGATACGTTTCGTCGATCTTTTCCGAGAAGGCACGGGCCGCTCTCGTCACCCCACACCCTATGGCGATGAATTGATGGAAATTTCGTTTTAGTATTCGAAAAGGTCTTGTATTAGCAGGTATATATTTTATTTCGAAAAGACTTGGAGTCGCCACTAACCTTTTTCGGGGATCTTTTAGAAACCCGATTAGGAAGGGGAGGTCTTCCTCATCCCTACACAACCAAAGATTCTAGGGCCTTGGATTTGGTTACCCTAGCTTAAGCTAGAGTCCTTTCGATTACCGTTCAGAATTGGTGATTACCTAAGATGATCATGCGAGGTTTCTAGCAATTCGACTCCTAATCATGTTTTTTCAACCAAGCAAGGTGCTTATGCAAAATGGTCTTGCAGGGTTCATTTCATGGCATTCTAATTTTTTTTTTTGGGTTTTTGCAATTCTTATAAAAAACACCCAAAGCATTCAAAGGGAAAGAACGCGAAAAAAAGACAAGAAGCTATTATAAAGCGAGAAAAGAAAACCCGTGGCCATCGGGTATTTAGGTACAAGGTCGAAATATAGAACCCGAGATAGGATTGAGTGTACAATAATAAGACCGAATTGTACATCGGTCACCCTCCAATGCGGAATAAAAGTAAATCGATGTTCGTCGTGTAAAATGAATTTTGAAATTTTTTGCAATTTTTGCCATTTTTTTGGGATTTTTCTTGATTTTTTTGATTTTTTTTAGCGAGGCGGGCGGGCCTGGAACGAACAACAACGAATTACGTGAAGTTTTTGCAAAAATCACACTCGAAGTCTCGGTTATCGTTCATTTTTCGAAAAAAATCGATTTGAAAAAGTTAACCCTCGGGACATTTTCTAACCCTCATAACTTGGCCTTCACGTGCAATCAAGAAAACCCGTTTGTACCAAACAAAATTAGGTAGATCTAGGTTTCCGAAACAAACAATGGCTTGAGAAATGACCAACCGAGCGTCGTAATAGTATCGTGAAGGTGGAAAATTTGTAGACCATCACTTAGGCAAAATTCAACCTTTAACTCGAGGCTCACAGAGGCGTTTTCAAGTGCAAATATCTTTGTGCTCATAAACAACCAAGGGAAACTGATCATACAAAGTGAAACTAGGTAGAACCAAGTTTCTAAAACAATTGACGGCTTGAGAAATGATCAACTGAATATGTCGTAATGTGTCGTGAAAGTGCTCGGGTGAAAGTCTAGACTTAGAAAAATCTGAGGCATCTAATTTTGCAGCTCATTGAGGCGTTTTCAAAGGTGATTATCTTAGTGCTCAAGGGAAACTGATCATATCACGTGGCACTAGGTAAAATTAAGTTTCCAAAACAATCGACAGCTCGGGAAATGGTCAACCGAGTGCGTCGTATTGGTGCCATGAAAGTAACTAGTTCACAGACCAACGCTTAGGAAAATTTTCTTCGTCTGAAATGTCAGTTCACCGAGGCATATTCTTGAACATTTTTCTTGCACTCTGATCACAACCGATGAGAGGTCTACATATCGACGGGAAGAGCTACATATGAGGAACGATATCGAACAAAAATAAATCTTAAAACAAGTAAAACGAAGGGGAAAAATGACCCCGAAGTTGGGGGTTTGCACTGTTTTTGTCAGATCAGAGTTCAAATATGGTCGACAGAGCAACTTCCCGACCCCATAACGTTTCCCACAAATCAATCCAAGGGAAAGTAAATATACCAACGTGCTCTACTATAATCAGGGAACACAACAAGCTCAAGAAAAACAAAAAATAATCACGGGAAGGCAATGAAAATTGGGCGCGAAGTAAGCGGGTTGGACTGTTTCCCACACGGACAAAATTTCAACATTCAAATCAGGTCAACAGAACAACTTCTCGACCCCATAACTTTCTCTAAAGATCAAACTAAGAGCAAGTAAACATACCAACATGCTCTTCTATAATCAGGGAACACAACAAGCCCAAAAACAGCCAGAAATACTCACGGGAAGGCAATGAAAATCAAGCGCGAAGTGGGTGATTTGAACTGCCTGAGGCATTTCATCAAACATGTAACGTGCATTATAAAAAATACGAAAACGGGGCATTAAACTTAGAACTAAAGCACATGGAAGCACAAATGGGGGTATCTGAATACCGATTAATGCATGATAGGGGTCTGTTTGGCTCCGTTTGACACGAAAGTTAAATGGAGCTGAAATCGGGAAAAAATGGACGTAAAATAGGGGACGTGTTTGAGCAGACCTATTTGGCGGTAGGGACGGCCTCGGTGGCCATCAGTGATGGTTGGAGATGGTCTAAGGGTTGTGTGGATGATGGTGGGGTGTCGGACGAAGCTCGGGACGGCTCGAGAACTCACGGTTTTGTCTCTCGAATCACCCTCCTCACTCTCGGTTCTCACTCTTTCTGGGCTCGGGGATTAGGAACCGAGCTCGAAAAACTCTCGCAATGGCCTTATTCTCTCTGCATCTTTCCATTTTTTTGCTCACTGGCTTGCTCGGTTTCTCCCCTTTTTTTCCTTCTAGCTCTCTCTCGGCCGAATATCCACAATGCACACACTTCACCTCTTTTTTTTTTTTTTTTTCAAAAACCGTTAGTACCAGCTGGCCTTAGGAATCCCTAGGGAATGAGTTACACAAGGGACAACAGCTGAGCAAACGGATGTGACGTCACGGCGAAAATGCAAGAGAAACGTAAGCCAATTTTGCGTTTTGCTGCTGGGAAGCTGCAGACCCGGTTTGAGCCTAGTCGGGTCGGGTCCGACCCGGCCGACCCGCTTATGCTTTTTCGCTCAAATCGGGCCCCCAAATGACCTTTTTTTTTTCTTTTTTTTTTTTTCGCAAAATTGACTCGAAAATTGTGTTTCCCAATATGTTTTTCATGTAAACAAGGTGTTTTTGGGATTAAAAAGTTTGATTTTTAATAAAAACCCCAATTTTTTAGTTTGACCTGAAAACAAATTTTCAATAATCCAAAGCCTAAACGGCAAAACCGAACCAGATACATCCACCAATGGATTTAGAATGATGAAAACTATAGGGTAGTGGACTTGTATTTGCATGGGTACCCCTAAAAAATGGTTAATTGCAGTTATAGTGAAATTAGGGACTAAATTGAAAATAAAAGAGCAATTAGGTCCTTTTTGCCAAAAATTGAGCGATTCGTCAAACAATTGGACTGAAATCTCTTTTATGTGAATCATTTGTATTAAATCCGAAACTTCGGGCCGATGGCCAGTGACCCAAGGTCAAATTTTTTAGTTTGACTTGAAAACGAATTTTCAATAATCCAAAGCTTAAACGGCAAAACTAAACCAGACCACACCCACCAATGGATTCAGAATGATGAAAACTATAGGGTAGTGGACTTTTATTTTCATGGGTAGCAAAAAAAAAAAGGTTAATTGCACTTATAGTGAAATTACGGACTAAATTAAAAATAAAAGTGCAATTTGGTCCTTTTTGCCAAAATTGAGCGATTCGTCAAACAATTGGACTGAAATTCAGTATGAACGATTAGAGGCAAATGTCATGGCTTGGAAAAGTAAAAATTAAAATTAAAAGGACTCAACATATATATTTTTTGCTCGATTCGGTGTTATGTTTGTGAAGAACCGAATGATCCCCAATTGAATTTTCTGAATTTTAAATTTCCAAAATTAAAAGGGAATAAAAATAAAAATATTGGCTATTTTTTCAGATTTTTGTGACCATGAATACTATTTTTCCTGATTTTTGGATATTTTTCTAATAAAAAGAAATTCTCAAAAATGTCAAAAATTACGAAAAATGTTTTTTGTTTAAAATTGGTTCCTAAGGCTTGGCCAAAGCTTTCAAAGTTGATTTTGGAATTTTATGATTTTTGTTTGTATTTTGAATTAATTTTCTAAAAATAGAAAGACTAAAAATCAGGTGTCAACAGGCGAGAGAGAGGAGGGAGAGGTCAGGCGGAGCAAACGAAAGGGAGGGTGGGGGCTATCCACGAAAATGAAGGAGGAGGAAGTGAGGGGAAGGAGAGAGAAAAGGGGGCCCTTTTATAGGGTGGAGGTGCCAAAGCCAGTTGGGGGTTCTTAGGGCTTCCGGGACCAAGTTTTGTGCCTACCGATTGTGAACTCGTCCAACACCAATGCCGATCACCAGCCGGTTTATCATCTTCATATCTTGCGTGCCCGTAAAATAAAATCACCATCGCGGCCGCTATCTCATTTAGTCTCAAGTACTCCACCGTACCACAAATAGTTAATCCCCACTTCGTGACTACCAATAACTTAACCTTGACATTGACCAATCCGACCTTTAATCCAATTGGTTAGAAATTCAGGCCGTCACAATTCTTTCCTCCTTAGGAAATTTCGTTCTCGAAATTTCTGCCCTTATTTCCTTTTTCACCTTAAGCACGTAGTATGCTCTGCAACGCCATTTTGGTCACTTGTCATCCCCATCTTGCAGTCTTAATCATTATTTGTGGTCATCACTGACCTTTGTAGTTCTCAAATCTACTGGCAACATCACTATGCCATTTCTAATCCCCGTCCAATCCACGTGGCATCATCTCAAACTCACAAGTCTATCACATATCCTGGCAGATCGTTCATCGCCACTCAGGACGTACTCAACTTCTGCCATTCACTGCCAAATCCATATGCCATGCATGTGGTTCCGTTGGTTACAGCCTTACACATTTCACATCCCACCACGATACTGCCGGGTCGTTGGCCAACTAGCTCGTGTGGGTCTCATCTCATTTCAAGGCTACCCTGATCCACAACAGGGGCCCTCTCTGACCATAGCGGAGGCACTCAACTGACTTTCACCAACTCCCCACCAGGCATCCGAGGCATTTCCTCATCCATGGCAGCTCAATCCACTCTTTCATTCATCAAATTGCAATGCTATGTCGTGCATTTTTCGAACACGCTTTACATTTCAAAAACTGTTTCAACTTTTGAAACAATGCAATTTTTTGAAAATAGGTCAGACTTAGCTCGATAACTAGACCCATCTTTTTCGATGTATGACTTGGTTCATTCGTGCCCCCATTGCCATCTTAGAAGCCTGCCAGGAGCTATTCCTTGTCCAGATCTCTCTGCCTCGATATCACTCCCTACCCTCATCAGATCGGGCCGGTACAAGTCTACCAGCCTTCGCATGGTTTGTCTCCAAGCCACACATCTACGAAGGGAGTCCCATTTGACGAGTCCCATACCAAGTCTCACAGTTTGTAGGCATCTTGTATCACTCGTCCTATATCGAGCTTACGGTTTATCAAGTCCGACAAAACAAATGATATATGATGCATGCACGTTTCTCAAAATTCCACTGTTTTAATGTAACAAATCCGTGTAATGCATGAACACTTTTGCCTACACTTCCCGTACCAATCACTCTCACACTATCATTTCCTTATCTTAAAATGAACTTTCTAACACCACAAGCGACCATCAACTTCAAAGATCAATTGCCTATAATCAATCTATGGCACTCTTTCTTGGTCGCTGTCAATTTAGAATAAAAATCATATAATCAATTGGCCATTCGTCCAAAGTCAATTACTAACTTCAAAGCACAACCACCAGTTCAAATCCATGCCTAAAACTTCACAATCCTCATTCTCTTCCTTGCGAACATCAATCCTCAATCAGGGCCTTTCAATAACAATCGAAATCTAAAACCCCAAATATACAAACACAGATTCATTCCTAGAATCCTCAAACATAAATCGCCTCTTTGCGATTTCATAACCATAGCCATCTAAACTTACCGTCGAATCCACCTGTCAATCACCATACTATAATCGCAAATAGCCACAGAAATGATCAAATCCTTAAATAATGATCGACGAACCTCTTATCTAACTAGTAGCATAAGCTACTACCTATCCCCTATCAAACACAATCACACACACTTGTAGTTTTAATCGCATACGTGCCTACCAAACACTTCAACCACTTGCGCACCTTATCACTCCACTGACCCACTCTAATACCAACTAATTGTGACGACCCGTACTTAATCAGAGCTTTGATACCAAGTTGTAAAAGACGGGACGTCCCAAGGCGTTCTCCTGCTTACGAGCTCTGGTTCAATATGTTATTATACATATAATAGAGGGCGCATGCAGAAGACTAAATATAAAACAAACAAGCGGCCATACAAGACAATACAAGTGCATGAAAGCAAAGGGCAGGTATGACGCCTAAGGGTATGGCCTTAATAGGGTTCCCTATTCTGTAGCATTCAATAGAAACATCCATAACCAATGCACCAATTCACAAAATACTGCTTTTATATAATAGATAACTATTTGATTACATCTTCTTTTACTTAGACGAAACGTAAGAATACACTGGGAGGATTAAAAAGCTAAACTACTACTCTCGAGTACTAGCACCAACGGCACACTCCGTGACTATCGCCATCGACCTTAGCCGTTGGAACATGGATATCCAAAAAAAGGGGAACAACAAGGGAGTGAGCCAAAGCTCAGCAAATAGAATACTAAACCAAACGACTAAGCCATCTATTGAAACCACAAGATCAAAGAGCCATTCACAATCACAGGCACCTAAATACTCAAGGCACAATCAATAACACTATCAATCGATCACTCACTTCAATGAGAATCACGAAACCACAAACAACCGCTGGACCCCTATGGCCGACCCTCCACTTAGTCTCGATCACATGCTTCTTCGACGTCGAACATGCCAGTACGAGTGGATTGCAAAATCTCACTGCCCATGCCTCCCAATCACTAAACCAAGTGACAAAATTAACATATCAGCCGTGACATCCCTCTATTAGCCCTCCTTATAACTCACGGCCTTTTTCCATATATAGTCCCAGTCCTACCTAATTTCCTCGACTCCACCATTTTCGGGGCGAATGGTCCACAATTTCTAGCCACCCGCGCCTCATAGACAATAGATCCATCGGAGAATTCCACGTGCAAGTCACGAAACCACCTGATTTAGCCTCTAAGGCTCATGCCCCCCACCCCCCCTTCTGGACACCCTCGTCCACAATTCAACCTGATTCTACGACAACCATGACGATCAGCTTTTGGAACTCAAATACCCATCCTCTTAGGGTTCTAATTCATCCACCGGATCCAACATGCAAAGCCGTTCACTTAACCGTCCAAGAACACCCTCAACTCGACACTAACTCAGTTCGTACCACTTCATCCCACAAAAACTAGCAGCAATAGGTAATTTAATAGTAAGGGTAAATAAACTACTTGCCTTAGGAACGCGTACGAAGAAATGGAGCTCGAATCGCCTTCCGGATGAGCTCGAACCAACATCTTCCTCACTAGGCGGTCGCGCGGTGCAAGGCAAAATAGAGGAGCCAATCGGCGATGTCGAGGGCTTTAAGCACGGCTTGAAGGCTTGAGGGACCACTGTCGCCGAGCTGTGGTACCGCCGCTGGTCGTTGTCGTCGCTGGGGCTTGAGCAGGCGAGAGAGAGGAGGGAGAGGTCGGGTGGAGCAAACGAAGGGGAGGGTGGGGGGCTGTCCACGAAAATGAAGGTGGAGGAAGCGAGGGGAAGGAGAGAGAAAAGGGGGCCCTCTTATAGGGTGGAGGGGCCAAAGTCGGTTGGGGGTTCTTGGGGCTTTAGGGACCAAGTTTTGCACCAACCGATTGTGAACTCGTCCAAAACCAATGCCGATCACCAGCCGATTTATCATCTCCGTATCTTGCGCGCGCGTAAATTAAAATCACCCTTGCGCCCACTATCTCATTTAGTCTCAAGTACTCCACCTTACCACAAATAATTAATCCCCAGTTCGTGATTACCAATAACTTAACCTTACATTGACCAATCTGTCCATTAATCCCATTGATTAGAAATTCAGGCCGTCACATGCCCCCTTTAAAAGACTGGAATGGTTCATCAATCATTTGATTATTTTAAATAAGATAATCAATGGTCGTCATGTGCCCCTTTGTCATTGGCAAATTTGATTTTTTCTTGCCGAATTTTATCTTGGTTAAATTCATCATAAGGCACTTTTTGTATAAGGTCTTCATGTGGTCCTCTATCTTCGTCCTTAAGTAATTGCTCGTACTTAGACACTCTTGTTGCCAATTGGAGTAAATCGGAAAAATTATGGCCTTCGATTCTCTAAGATTGAATTTCAATCCACTGAAAGCCAAATTTGTGAAATTCTTTCTCTAGGAGTGAAGTAAGGCATCTAGTTCTAGCCTTTTGAATCTTCCCACAAACTGATCGAGATAGGCTAATTGGGTCAACACATAGTTGATTCGAATTTGGGTTAAAAAGGAAAAAGTGATCCTTTGTGGCTCACTTCCTTGCTTGATTGGGGATTGCATATCAAGGTCAATTGACCTGATCAAGTGATTGTTAGATGAATGCTAGGCACGACTGTCGCGACCTAAAAATCAATTTCAGGTTAATGGATTATCAGATTAATTAAATTAACCAACCTAGCTCGAGTTCTCCCAAACTCTACCAACTCGCAACTTATGGTTCAATATTTAACCTGCGAATATTTTAATTTGGAGTCACGACGAATCATTCTAGGTAGGTGATTAGAAACCTAAATAAAATAGCGGGAGAAAATTATTTTATTTCTACGAACCAGAAATTATGAGCCCGAGGACTTGATTATGTTAGATTACTCTAATGCCCTTTCTGTACCACTTTATTTCATGAAAAAGTTTGATCAAGCAATTTAATTGATTTTAACCTAAGTCGTTAACATAGGTTATCATGCGAGTGCACAATCAATTAAATGGACATCCAGAAATCAAATAATCGCAGGGAGCATGCGCCAGACAATTATTATTCTTTTTAGGATTTGTTTTATTTAATGAGAAAAAAAAATGAAAGACTAACCTATATGCAATGCATGAATTTCTAATTCTAATGCAATGACATGAACGAATGCAAACTAACCAAAGAATGCATATGAAAGTATTCTAATCTACATGACTATGCTAGACATGTAATTAAGCTGAACTATGGTACAAATGATATTAAGTCTAATTAAATCGACTACATGGTTTGAATTAATTAAAGACCTAAATATGCAATTCTATATGATGAATTAATGACATGGCATGAATGATTATATTATTTTGTATTTTCGGATTTAATAATGGCCCTAGAAGAAACTATGCCTAAAGATAGATATCTTACATATTTTAGGGTTTTAATTGACATAAACCTTAACCTATTAAAGATGAGTCATTTTAGGCATAAAATTCGTTTAGATAAGCAAATTCAACCCTAGAATGCAATTTAATTTAATTAAAATATGCAAGTTATCTACATGATTCTAATTCTAAGATGCAATCTATTTTAATATGGCAATGTTATCTACATGCAATATTTTAGAGTTTTAAAATTCATCATGCGACGCAATATATATTCCAAAAGATAGCAATTGACAATCAACCAGTTCAAATAAAGAAAGCAATCAATCAAATATGACAATAATCACTCGAATATGTCACAATTTTTAAATCTCATTGTTAATTTATAATCTTACAGATTAACATATCAGATTTAAATCCTTGCCCGATTAAATGTTCTATCTATAATCTTATGGATAGACTTGTTCAATCGTATGGCCAGTTGTGGGATTAGGAAATTCCTAATCAAACCTACATGATTAGAGATGATGGAATATGTTCAAGATATGCAAGAATATTATCTAATAATCTAAGATAAGAAAAATTACCTTATCCGAAGACTATCTTTCAAACATTTAAACCAAATTGAATTGGACCGACTTGGCTTGCGGATTGAGCTTGAACTTTCGAACCGGCTCGGCAAGGGACTCGATGACCGGCAGATTCACGACTCTTGCAGCTGTTTGGGATGGACAGCGGCTCACGGACTCGGTAACCGGTGTTCTCAGTGACTCTTAGTTCGCAGGAACGAAAGGTTGTCGGCACGAGGAGGTCGAAGGCTTGCGATTCGACCAGTGGGATGGTAGCTGAATTCTTTGGACTGGAACCGAGAATTGAAGCTACTGACGCTGATACACCTCGTGATGATGCTCGTGGTGAGGTCACGAACCATGGCAAGGGGTGTCCGTTCGAGCAAGCAAGGATTGTCGACTCTGCTGGAATTATTCGCTGGGCTTACAGAGATGGTCACGGGATGCAACCAAAGAACGCCTACATATATATAAAATCTAAATAGCCGAATCAATGAAAGTCTTGGGCGCATCAGGGTTGCTTGGAATGTCTGCAAGAAATTAGCCAAGTTTGGCTTGAGTTGATCTCCATGTGTCACCGAGATGACTTCCCAAGATCTGATTGTAGTGAACTTTATTTTGCAGCAATCCAGCGAGGTCTTCTCTTGTAGGCAACGGATATTATTTGAGCAACAGTAAACCTGCACCAGAAAAATAAATATGATAGGCTTTGCTTGAGGCGCCGGTGAGGAGATGGGCGCCACTGAACCTGCGAACAAAAGTTAGACGAGAAGAAAGATTAAAGCGTGGAGATTGCTAATATCGAAATTGTTGTCCAATATCTCCCTGTTCGTGCGAGCCTGTATGTTCAATCGACACCAAGCAATCGATGACACTAGTCAGAATAAATTGTCTTGCAGTTTACATCATGTTTTGTGTTCATCTCACATGCGTTAATTGGTTAGTTAATTTTTGCATATAGGGAAACATGATTTTAATTTTGCATGTTTTGCATTGCATCCCGTCATTTAGATAGTTTTCATGTCATTGCATTCATTGTCATCCATGCATTCATTCGTTTAACAAGCGAAAACATAAAAAATCACTTCATCTTCTGAACTTAAAGTGAAATCAAGTTGAGTTGCCAAACTTAGGATTTTTCATGGAATTTAAGGTACCAAAAGGGCATTAGTTTAATTAACTAATGTAACCAAGTCCACGAACTTAGAATCTTTGGTTCGTAGAAATAAAATAGTTCTCCCGCTATTTTATTTAGGTTCCTAATCAACCTACCAAAAAATGATTAGTGGAGACTCCAAATCTTAAATCATTCAAATAAACCAAATTTGCGATTTGGTAGGACTTGGGAGAGTCCGTATTAGGTTAGTCATCTAATTAACCTAATAATCCACTAACCTAAGATTTTTCCCGAAATTTTAGGTCACGACAACATGTTAACAAGATCTTGCGAGCTTGTTTGTATTACAAAACTTCACAGGGGAATTTTATCAATAAGGAAATCTGTTTGACCCTTTTGATAAAATTTGATTGCATTGAATGAGGAACCTTCAGTCAAAAAGGACTTTCACTCACTCTCTTGAAAAGGCTTTTAAACCCAACCATTGACGTTGGAATGAGAATCACTCAGAACTACCATCATCATGCTTGACAAGGGTTCGGGTATTCTCGCAATCACTATGACCTGACCAATCTGAGAGGTCTTTTCAAGGACCATAATTCAGGCTTGGTCAAAGGTTTAGCAAAGGGGATTCATGCAAGTCAAGGCCTAGAAAAAAATGATATCATTAGGTGCTTCTGGTTTACAAGTCAGGAACCCTGCAAAATGAGATACAATAATCTTGCTCGCACTTCTTCGAGCGACATTTATAAGCATTTGAAATCCTACGTCAACTCAAGTGCCCTAATTTGAAGAGACTTTTGGTATGGGTTGTAGCGTAGGTTCGGTAGGCTTGAAATGAAAGGTCTGTTTACATCAAGAGGGTATATAATAAAGGAATTGGTGATCATCCATTCTTGATGCTTTCACCACAAATTCTTGCTACGACAAATATTCTGAAGATTTTCTTCATGAATGATTTTTCCTTGAAAAAGATTCTTGTGAACCACTTCAGCCGAGGCTTTTCTTTTTCTCTCTCTCTCTCTCTCTTTTTCGAGATTTTTGTTTTTCTCTTCTTCTTTTTTTCGAGAGAAAGAAAGAGCCTCACTTCGATGGACTTCTGTGCACTTTCCCTACCAGATTTTCGAGATCCATTTGCCTCAAGTCACTTGATTCTTCATTTATCCTAACAATTTTGAGACGATTTCATTCGTCACCATGAGGATGATCACCAATTGGGTTACAGGAAACGAATCCACCGCTCAAATTTGTGGCGACCCTTATCCAAGCTCTGATAGCAACTCAATGTAGCACCCCGCGATGTCCCAGGGCGTCGCTCTGTTTACGAGCTTTGTTATAATATGTTATTATACATAATACAGGGCCCATGCAAAAGCTTAATAAACTAAAACAATCAGGCGGCCAGACGAAAGAAACAAGTGCATGCAAAAACAAATGGCAGGCACGCCTAATAGGGTATGGCCTCATAGGGGTTCACTAACCTGTATCATACACACGAATCCCAAGCAACAAATTCAGAAAATAATGAGTTTAGGTACATATACATCTAACTTTTTAACAGGTTCTTTACAAAAGTTCAAAGATTTCTCCCACTATCGGCGTGCTCCATCGTCTTAATCCTCATCCATGGGTTACTCTTCACCTTGCCGTCAACTTGAGCTAGCTTCTCTGAAAAAGGGGTAAAACCTAACGGATGAGCTGAAGCTCAGCAAGTAATACATCTAACCGAACGACTAAACTATCCATTCAAACATTCGGTCAAGCCAATCACAGCAGACCGCAAATCAATAGAACACCAATCTGAAAGCAACATAAAATACGAGCATGGACGGTTCACAAGACACAATAAGGAACATGAAGGAACCGATTGAATCTATTGATCCTTTCTTTCACACCTTAGGGCCGAAGCTCATATAATCTCGCTTTTCATCCATGCTGATCTGATGACTTGTCAGGCAATCCGATTATAATTTCAACCTCCCCCAAGTCAGATAGTAACCATATAACCACCGAACTTACCTCACTCGAATATCGAACCTCACAAATCCTTTTCCCCAAACCTTAAGGCCGAACTTCCCCCTAGATGGTCCCACTTCACTTCATCAAAATCCATCGACAACCAAGGTGATCAGCTCACATATTCCACTTACCCAAGACCCAGTGATGTTGATTTAAGCAATGGTTCGCACATGCAACCTCATCTTCCCAAGACCCACACCCAAACCGACGGTCCAAGACCCGTTTCGATTCCTCATAAATCATCGGCAATCCAGACGATCCACCCACATATTTAGCTCACCCATGACCTAGAGACACCAACTCAAGCAATGGATCGCTCATACAACACCAATTTTCCCACCATGCAAGCTAAACTAATGGTCGACATACCCATACCAAAATCAACGACCCGTGCTAAGATGAATGATAAATGGGAAAACTAGTGGTAAGGGTAGAGGTCTACTTGCCTCGGGTTGCCGCACAAAGAAAACGAAGCTCGAATCGCCACTCGAACGAGCCCAAATAGTCCATTCTTCCTTGGTGGGTCGTGCGGCCGAGCAGGTTCAAGGGAAAGAGAGAGAAAGTGGCGTCGAGGGCTGGTGTGCGGGGCTCGGAGTAGCTCGTGGGTCCTTGGTGTCACGCCATGGTATCACCGGTGCAAGCTCGGGTAGAGGTGGGCGGGCGGTGAGAGGTCATCGAGAGAGAAAACGAGAGGGAAAGGGGGAGGGAAGAGCTGTCCACAAGGAAAAAGTGAGAGGAGAGAGAGTGGGGAGGGCCTTTTATAAGGGCCAAAATCGATGGGAGAGGGGGAGGTCGGTTGGGGGTCTTCGCGCCTCTATCTCGAACCAAATTCGTGCCGAACTGCTATTTTACGCACCAAAACAATTAAAATCCCCAACGGTCCGTCTAATTCTCATCGTGCCCGTATACACCATTCACTCTAATAATCCACCGCTCTAAAATTAAATTCCCCAAATCATAATCTCTAATAATCCAAGTCCGACTTTAACTAATCCGCTTAATAATCCAACTGGCAAAAATTCGGGCCGTCACAAAATTGGCTATGCAAAAGATAAGGTGTGTAGGGTATAGAAAGAAAATGCTCTTCATCATGTCTAAGGCACTCGAGTGAACACAACATTCGCATGCAATAAACACACTTGACGATTGATGCAAGTGAAAACAAGAAAATTCTAATCATTCGATCTTTCTGGTAATTGCCCCGATGTGGGGTTGTTCCTGATAGGGGTAAGAATCGAAACCACTGTTCAAAGGGGTTAAGCAAAAGATAACCTGTGGTGTTTGGATAGAGGAAATGAATGCCTCACATCACTTCGATCTTAATACTTTTCGCGAGATAACCCTTTACCTTGTGAGCATGGAAATTTTTCATTCAACTCACTGGGGATTATAATGCAGGACGTGTATATGAAATGACTTGCCATTCATCATCCTGATGTTTCTCATTCACTATGATCAATTCATTGAATCACAGAGATTACCTGATTAAAGTTTTTCTCCCAATGAAGATTAGTAATACAGACAAAAGCAAACAAAATCAATGCATGAAATTTATGGATATTATAACTTGATTACTCAAAATCATGAAAGTGAGGATAAATCAAGTATAATACTTCTTTACATCATCAGAATTGACAGGACTGGTAAACACCCGACCGTCCATCTCTGCTAGAATCAAAGCACCTCCTGGGAGTACCTTCTTTACGACGTACGGGCCGCCATAGTTGGGTGTAAATTTTCCCTCCGGAAGTGGGACTATCGATAACAGCTTCCGTAGAACAAGGTTATTGACCTGGAAATGTCAAGGCCGAACTTTCTTGTTGAAGGATTTAGCAACCCTGTGCTAATAGCACTGGCCATGAAATAAAGCCTTGACCCGCTTCTCGTCAATTAGGTTCAACTGATCCAATCATTGTTGAATCCAATCAGCTTCCCTTAGCTTGACTTGAGAAAGTATACGTAGGGAAGGAATCTCCACTTCGACAGGTAACACTACTTCCATACCGTAAACAAGAGAATACGGGGTTGTCCCGGTCGATGTTCGAATTGAGGTTTGATATGCCATGAGTGCAAAAGGTAATCTCTTATGCCAATCTCGATAATTCTCGGCTGTTTTGGCTAAGATCTTCTTGATGTTTTTATTGGCTGCTTCCACCGTTCCATTCATCTGAGGACGATATGGGGAAGACTTCAAATGCTTAATCTTGAATTCCTTGAACAACTCATCAACCAGCTTGTTATTCAAGATCGATCCATTGTCGGTGATTATGGTCTCGGGTGAACCATATCGAGCAATGATATCTCGACAAATGGACCTCACTACATTTCACGCCGTTACTGCGGTATATGAGGAGCTTTGATCCACTTGGAAAAATAATCAATGGTTACCATAATGAAACGATGCCCATTGGATTCTTTTGGATTAATCGGCCTAACCACGTCGATGCCCCCACATAGAGAATGGCAATGGCTCAGACAATTGATGTAATTCATTCGGAGGGACATTAATCTTGTCTCCATGAATCTAGCATTTATGATAGCTCTGAACATGCTGAATACAATCACTTTCTAAGGTAAGCCAATAATAACCCAATCTCATGGTCTTCTTGGCTAGCATGTGGTCGTTCATGTGTGGACCACAAATTCCCTCACGCACTTCCATCATCAGGTGAACCGCTTCAGTGGAACTGATGCATCTCAGAAGGACTGAATCATAAGACTGCTTGTACAGACTCTCTCCGCTCAAGAAGAACTTTGAGGCCATCTTCTTTATATACCTTTGGTCTGATGTGGTACTTCTTTTAGGAAATTCCTACTTCTGAATGTGAGTCTTAATGTCATGATACCATGGTTTGCCGTCAAGCTCTTCAGTTGTGGCCATACAGTAGGCTGGCTTTCTCAATACCTCGATTTTCAGAGGTTTGACCTCAACCCCATTAGTGATTTGCAACATCGATAATAATGTAGCCAATGTATCGGCGAACTATTTGTGAGTTTTGGATAGATACTCGAACGAGATATCATCAAATTCTTCCACTAACTCATCCCGATAATCATGATAGGGTAATAATTTAGTGTCCTGCGTCTTCCATTTGCCCATGGTCTGAAGGATAATCAAGGCTGAATCTCCAAACACCTTGAGTCAGGTTGTTCTTATCTCGATTGCAGCTTGTAGCCCGAGAATGCATGCGTCGTACTCTGCTATATTGTTAGTACAAGTAAATATCAACTTCGCCGCTACGGGATAGTGTTGTCCACCTAGGGATATTAGGACCACTCCAGTGCCTGATTCGGATAAATTCACAGCTCCATCAAAATACATAGTCCATGTATAATCATCTACTAACATGATTCGGTCTTCAGGATGATCGATATCCTCATTTGCCTCAGGATTTTTGGCTAGGTCATTAGCAATAACTCGTCCTTTGATTGATTTTTGTGGAAAAAATTGGACATCAAATTCGAAAATAAGAATTTGCCATTTCGTAAGCTTTTCGACCAAGGCGGTTGGTTCAATAGGTACTTGATAGGATCACATTCTGTCACCAAGAGTACCTAATAATGCAGGGTGTATTGACGAAGTCTATGTAGCACCCAAACCAGTGTTGCACATGTCTTCTCTACTTCAGAATAGTTGGACTCAGAGGCTGTGAACTTCTTGCTAAGATATAGATAGCACGTTCCTTCCCATCATCCTAACTCTTTTGAGCTAGCATGGTGCCTAGAGACTCACTATGGATTGTGAGATATAAGATCAAAGGTTGCCCCAGTGACGACGGAATAAGCACGGGCGGATTCATGAGATGATGCTTGAACTTGTCAAACGCTTCTTCGCAATCACTGTCCCACTTGACTGGCACGTTCTTCCTTAGTAGTTTGAAAAACGGCTTGGTGGACTCAGACAATTGAGAAATGAATCGAGCGATGTAGTTCAATCTGCCCATAAGACTTTGAACCTCTTTGACTATTGTGGGCAGCTTGAGCTCGCAAATAGCTTTCACTTTAGACGAGTCGATCTCAATGCTCTTGCTACTGACAATAAACCAGAGCAACTTGGCCAAACTAGCACCAAACACGCACTTGGACGGGTTAAAACATAACTTGAACTTTCGGATCCTATCGAATAGCTTCGTCAAAGTCTCCACATGGTCTTCTCCGCGCCAGGTTTTCACGATCATATCATCGACACAGACCTCGATCTCTTTATGCATCATGTCATGGAATAAAGTGACCATTGCCCGTTGATACGTTGCCCCAGCATTCTTGAGGCCAAATGGCATAACCTTATAATGAAATACCCCCTAAGGGGGAGTGAATGATGTCTTCTCCTTGTCTTCCTCATTCATCAAAATCTGATTATAGCCCGAGAAACCATCCATGAATGAGAATAACTCAAACCCTGTTATACTATCCATGAGCAAGTCAATGTGAGGAGTGGAAAGTCATCCTTCAGGCTAGCTTTCTTCAAGTCGTGATAATGAACACAAACTCGAACACGACCGCCTTTCTTCAATACTGGGACTATGTTGGCGACCTAACTAGGATACTGGGTAACCTCAATGAACCCCACGTTGAGAAGTTTCATAACCTCCTCTTCAATTTTCTTTGCCAGCTCTAGTTTAGCTTTTCGAAGCTTTTGCTTCTTAGGCTTTATAGAAGGATCAGTCGGTAAGCAATGTTCGACGATCGATTGATCAAAACCTAGCATATCTGCATAGGACCAAGCAAAGATGTCTTGGTAATTCTTCAGAAGCTGTGTTAGATGCTCGGCCATATCTTTGGAGAGACTTGCCCCAATCTTCACCTCTTTGGGATTTTCCTCATCACCGAGATTAATCGATACGGTTTCCTCAATGGTCAGAGGTTTAGATTTCTCATGATGCTCCAGGTTCAAACGTATTTCCTTGGCATCCGAATCAGAATCATCTAAATCATGAACATCGTATACATTTGGATCCACTATTTTTCCCTCCTTGTGTATGCCCCTAAAACATAGAGTAGCGAAATCAAAAAGACAAACAGGGTTTAACATGCATTTCGCATTCAATCAATTCGGAGTTTCTTCTTTTTTCTTTTTTGAAGAATCTTTTGTTTTTGAAGACCTCGGGACGAGAATTCTTGAGGAAGCCCAAGCCTCAGTGCTTACCAATGGATGACATATTGTTCAATCGCTGGTTATCGTCATCGGGTTAGTTTGGTATACCTCGACAAGATTTCAAAATGTAATAAAAAACCTCCGTAATTTTATTGATAATGAATCAATCGAATTACATCTTATTGAAAGGAAATCCTATAGTGCAACATGAATTGAAATGACAGGTCCTAGAAAGCAATAAAATTTCCCACGCAAGGGAATGCAAAAACATAAAAATGTTATTTTGAGCTAATCCCTCTAGTGGATCATCGAATATAACATTGACGGATGGCCTCGAAGGTTTCTTCACAAGATAGGATTCGTCATGTCCCGAATCATCCTCACCATTGACTTGCATCGAGTCTTCAAATATAGCAGCAATGGTCATATCCTTGAACTAGTTAGCGAGATAAGGCACGCCATCATCTTGTGTTCCTTTAGCATCAAGAACCATCGGCTCGGGCTTTTGGCACTTATCATTCCAGCCCTTTGGTGAGTCAGGGAATATGATCCCTAAATTATTGTCAGATCGGTTCAGCTCATCGTACCCACCTAGCACTCCAGTCTAACGGAAGCTTTCACTAAGAGGTGGTGGTAATGGACTACTCTCTGGCTTTCCACAGCCTATCGAGCTTTGTCCTCCACGTCCAGTTAGTTCATGCCTTCGGCAAAAACCATGCTTTTCTCATCCAATGCCATTAGATCCATGATATCCTAAACTAACTGTGTGGGATTGCCCATTAGCTTCAATCGGGGAGCGAATTACTTGGCCATACCTGCCTAATCCAGTCCACGTTCAAATCCATTGCCAACCATCACCTTAGAAACCATGAGAGAGGCATTAGATGCCTCAGAGATTGGCAGAGGACTCTCTGGGGAAGCGTGAATGATATGCACCAACTCGAAGGAGTGGTAAAAATCTTCTTCAGTATGACCCGGCTCAATATAAGGAATGGCCATCTCATTGTAAATGCGGTGGTCTTCCTCGCCATGAATAGTGACCAGCTTCTCCTTGACCACGAACTTAATCTTTTGATGTAGACTAGAAGGTACCGCTCCTGCATTATGGATCCAAGAGCGGCCTAGCAAAAGATTGAAAGCCGAAGGAATGTCCAGCACTTGGAACAAGATATCGAACACGAAGGGTCTGATTTGTATCTCTAGATTGTTCTGTCCCATGACGTTCGTCTTTACTCCGTTAAACGCCCTAACCGAGGTTTTGGCCACTTGCATTTTGGCCAAGTTAATGCTTAAGCGATTGAGGGTAGCCAAAGGACACAAGTTTAAGGCCGATCCGTTATCAACGAGTACTCGAGCCACATCAGTCTACTTGTGTTTGAATGAAATATGTAGAGCTTTATTATGGCCCCTCCCTTCGGTCGGGATTTCATCATCAGAAAATGCCACTTGATCCTTTAGAAGGATCGCCCCGACAAAGTTCTCCAATTTGTTTTTGTCAATATTCTCAGGTATGTGAACCTCACCCAACACTTACATTAAAGAATTTCGATGTTTCTCGGATGATTGGACGAGTTCCAATAAAGAGACTTGGGCCGGCAACTTGCGCAATTGATCAACCACGCTATATTCACTCGCTTTGATAATCGCCAAAAACTTCTTTTGTTCCTTTATCTATAACTTGCTTCGCTGGTTGATCATCGTTGTAGGTATGCCGAGACCTCATTACTAAATCTTGTTGTGGCTAGCGGCATCACCTAGAGGGGGGTGAATAGGTGATTTCAAGGGATTTTAGAATTCAATGCGGAATTGTAAACGAATAAGCTCAAAGCTTATCCCTCAAAAGATACACACAAGTAAGATTTGAGATACTCTCAGAAGCAGTAGCGTGCAAGTTCTACTATCACAGAATATAAACAGAGAGATAAGGGATAGAGAAACTGCACAGAGGGTTTATAGTGGTTCGCCTTTAGTTTAAGCCTATGTCCACTTCTTCACACTAGTAGCCAATCGACTAGGTTCCACTAGTAAATAGCTCGGAGGTTACAGCTTAGTGATCACTCTTGAGTCGAAAGACTTCCCGCCTAACACTCACACTAGAATGCTCTCATCTAAGTATTACAGTGTTTGGATCAAAGGTGTATGTACAATGTGAAGCACTCTTGATCTTGGAATTTAGAATTCTGCTCTCTTTCTCGTTGTGTCTTCAACCTTGAGAAGTCCTTTTATACTCCTCCACCTCCAACTACCCGTTGCAAGGCGCCCAAGGATCGCTCTCCAAACTTCCCGTTTGGACGAGACTGTATCTCAAGAAGATCTCGTAGCTGTTGAAGTCAACAAAGGAAAGAATCCCCCGTTAGATCAAATCGCCCATACAATCATGATCCTGGGTTTCCATAGATTGAGTTCTTCATTAGGAAAGTCACGCTCGTCTCCCTTAATCCACGTCCTTGAATGATCTTCAAGATTGAGAATCTTCAAAAATGATCCAGCTCGATTTTTTAGCCATTGTGATGATGTAATATTTCAATTAAATCATCTCTAAGATATCTCTTGATATTTGGTCGTTGCGCACGAAATACTCTCTCAGAGCTTGAGCTTCATTCCAACATCTAAGCTCCCCGCTCAACGTCTGAGCTCGACACAGCGTCTAAGTCTTCAGAACATCGTTTGAGCCTTTTCTTCCAGATTCAATCTCGTGTAACCTAGATCTTTGGATAATCTACAAAACAAGTATTTCGTCGCATTAACTCAGATATAAGAGATCAATGATTATTTTGTCAACTTCAATATCAATTAGGAATTTTTCTCAACAATCTTTTTTCCCTTTTTGATGATAACAAAACTATCCACATAAGTACATCAATTTTTGTATAAAAGAGGTGAGTAACATGATGATTTACTACTCAGTGAAATTTTGCTAATCAATGATATATCAAGTAATGCTCTTAGCAAAATTAAGTTTGGGTAAAGATGAATTCAATATTTGAATTCGTTCTCAACGTGTAGTTCGGCTTTGCCTTCAGAACTTCTGAGACTTGTATCAGAGTTTATAGAGTCTAATTCATTTCTCAGAGTTTGAGCACATATAGATTTCAAAACATTTGATTCCTATTTCGATCTGAGAAACTTAATAGCCTATATCAGAGCAATGCTTAGCTTGCATCAGAGCAATTAATGCATTGTATATATTTAGATCATAATAATGCATAGGTTCGGAGCATAAATGTATATTGAGAGTATCACAATGTATAGGTTCAGAGCGAAAACTATAAGTGTGTCATTTTCAGAACTTGTATACATAGAAAAACTTGATTCTATGTTACTCTGAGAACCTGTTCTTGTGAGAACCTGTATCATCTCAGAACTTGTTCCTTTAACCTGTTTTAGCAAATCATAGTTTCTACTCTTGCAATAAATAAGGGATATACAATCTCTCCCCCTTTTTGTCACCAGCATAAAAGGATAGATCAAACCGGTAAATATATATTCAATAAATGGTGCAATCAGGTTCAAATTATGCAGTTCAAACTCCAAACCATTCAACAGATCCAAAAATGAAATCCAGACTTGAAAACAATTAAAACTCAAACACATCCAAATCTTAAAAACATAACCAAAATTTGACGAAATAAGCGAGTAAAAAAGAGTTCTATTTTGGAAGATTTAGGGCTAGAGTAGATGAGGATGGGGCTTGAGTGGATGTGGGTAGCACAAGATCTGAAGGGAGTTGCACCAGAGCGAACCTAGATAGCTATTCCAGTTTCATATCAATGGCAGCTCTCATGTTGTCCATCTTCCCGTCCATGTGTTCTATTTCAACGAAGGCTAGGCTATTGTTGGAGGACATATCTCTCCTCAGCTTCTGAAGTTCAAAGGTCATTCTGTCCTTCATTTCATCCACCTCCACATCAACCGATGTCCACATATCCTTGATTAGGTTCGTCAGTTCTCCTTGTCTGTACAAAATGTCTTGGAGCAGCTTAGAGTTTGAGTCATCATCCATTTCATCTTCTGTCTGCACACCAACATTGGATGGCTCTCCTAGAGTCTTAGCATTTTTGTCAGTCGATGAAATTGGAGTGTCCTGTAGTGGAAGATATGAGGCAGTCTTGCTTGGAGTTTTATCTGCTATGCTAGTAGCATCAATATCCATTTTCTGTGGACTTTCATTTCCAGTATGCTCCCCCTTAGATTGAGCATCCTTCTAAGCATCTCCTTCATTTTTTACTATGTAGATCAACCTCTGGGATACTAACTTGTTCAGTGTGCTCCCCCTCAATCTGTACTTCTATTTCAACATCACCCTTCTCAGCCTCTATATGAGTTTCCGTCTAACTCACCATCTGAGTATCCTCTGGGAACTCAGATTGTTCACCAACTTCTTTGTCCTCGACTGGGACAGTTTGAACATTTTCAATTTTCACATCCCGTGGAGTCTCTTCTTATTTTTCATGCTCCTCTCTTTCCTTCTCTTCATCCACCTTCTCTTGCTGCTCCATCTGAGCTGCAATCTCATCCTCAACAGCAGTTCTCACAATAGTCTGGATAACTTCTTCTATCTCATTATCACTTGCTAAGGAACCCTCATATGTTTCCATTTCTTGTTCCTTTAAGATCCTATCAAGTAAATTATGAGCAAGTTTCCTCTTCTTCTGTCCAGGTCTTGTGGACTTGTGAGCAAGCATCTTCGAACTCCTCTTCCTTGTGGATTTAGAAGATTGAGCTGGTGAAGCTTCTACCGTTGAAGGTTCTACAGGAGAAGGTTCAAACTGTGTTGTTGTTGCTGTTTCTGCCATAGGAATATCCACTAGTACCACATTCTTATTCCTGTCTGTCCATTGCCCATCTGCAAACTTATAGCCCATCTTGACCATCATTGATTCATCAATTATACCCCGAGGTAGTTGCTAGGATCTGAGTCTTTCTGGTATATCTATTTTCAGATACTCGAAGATCTTGGTGATCAATGACCTATATGGCAATTGTCCCTTATTCTTCTTTATTGTTCATAGTATATGCAGAAAAATGAGATGAGGAAGAGAGATAGGCATTCCATTTAGAATGGCTCAGATGATCTTGGCTTCATATCTGGAAACATCTGTTTTGGATGAGGCTTTGGGTCTAAGGCAGTTTATGACTACCTTATGCAGAACAATACACTTCAGAGGGAAGTGATTGTGTTCAATGTGGGGCTTAGTTGTTTTGGTGAGATTGGGATTTCCAGATAGAACTTTGTAAACATCATTGTCTGAGATTTAGATAGGAATGAAAATGTAAAGTTCAGAACTCAAAATTTCTGCAAGTTCTGAGACACTCAAGAGGAAGTTTTGATCAAATAGAGAGAATTAAATCATATTCGGTGAAGGCATTGAGAAGTTCGAGTAAAAATAGACAGTAAGCTCAGGATAACAAGGAGTATTTAACGAACAAAGATTTTGCAAATGCAGATTAGATAGTGAAGGTAGCATCTGCAAGTCAACCTTTCCAAAATACTCAAAGTCGATAGGTCTACTGTTCATTGAAGTTCTAGCAAGCAGCACCTTAAAGTACTTAAGATGGTCATCTGATCTGAACAGTTCATCCTTTTGTCCTTCCTTTGCCACATACCTCATCTCCATACTTCTAAAATGAGAATACAATGCCTCATCATCATCCTCTCTCAGACGTTTAGTCTTTTCACCCTCAGATCTAGTTTTTATCTCAATATTTGGGGATTCATCAGTCCTAGAAGGTTCACCTGCCTTCTCTTTTCCCTTTTTAGAGGGCTCATATGATTTTGCCAAATCTTTCTCAAATTCACTCGCCAATTTTGCAGCCTGTCTGATCTCATATTGAGTCAACATTGCACTAAATCCTTGCATGTCTCCTTCATTTCTAAAACCATTCTCAATCACAAAATCTCTAACCTCCTTATCATCTCTACCATGCATTCTCATACCCCGAACCAGATTTGTGATATTTCTTGCTAATTTGATTCTAGAATCTTCAGGAAATGCAGCCTTTTGAGCTGGGGTACTTACTTTCCTTTTAGAGAGACGATCCTTCAGTTCCTGTATCTTTCTGGCCTTAATCATGGCAGGGATTTCATCAGTAGGTGTTTCAGCAGTAGGGTCTGATTGATGTACGCTGCTCGTTTCCTCAGGCCTTTGTTCTCCGCCTCCTTCTTTTGAGGAACTTGACAAGTAAGAGCGTCAGCAGGAGCCCTAGGTCCTTGAAGTTCCAATCTGCCCAAGCGATGAGTGCTAATCGCAAATTTCTTCGCGGTAGAAGGATTTTTAGATGCCATTGATGATTTTGGAGTGAAGATTGAGAGACTTTTCGAGAAAGAGGTTTCGGGAGAGGAATTGCTGAAGAAGAATTTGAGAGTAAAAATTTCGAGAAGGGTTTGAAGCGTAGAAAATAAAGATTTGATCTTTGCTTAAAAAGCCTTAAGAGATATGTGATGGTTCAGAGTGAGATTTTTGTCTTAACCAAAATAGGAAACTGCTTTTGAAAGTTAAAAGATTTGAGATTCGAATTCCAGAAATAAAATATTTTGAAATGATATCATAAAACATTTTTGGAAAATAAATATTCAATCAGTTCTATCAAGATAAACACAGAAATCACAATATTTCACAGCATATTAAAAAGATTGAGATTGTGCGTATCTTATTTGTTGCCAAAAATAACTACTTATGTGCCAAAAATTTGAACGATCAAACCTGTTGTAGATATCCTTCAGATGATGCATTAGTTCAGAGGTTCCATTAAGTATTTGTATCTTCTCAGATGATGCTTTTGCTCTCAATAGCAGATATCATCCTTAGATGTTGAGTAACTTCTGAGGCTTTGCTTTGAACTTTCTCAGATGTTCCTTTTCGCTCAGAAGCAGTCTTGACCTATCTTGTTAGTAGCTCAAACAGGCATAACAGTAATACCCGATTCTTGTCTAATATATTCAAAGGAGTTCTTTTCTAAGGACTTCGCGAATATATCAGCTAATTGATGCTTTGAGTCAATAAATTGAATATTAACATCACCATTATGCACATGATCACGAATGAAATGATGCTTAATTTCAATATGCTTAGCTCGAGAATGCAGAATTGGATTCTTTGTGAGGTTAATTGTACTGGTGTTGTCACACTTGATTTCCACATTTGAATCTTCAACATCGAGATCCCTCAGTTGTTGCTTCATCCACAAGATCTGAGCACAGCAACTTCCCAATGCCACATATTCATCTTCTGCGGTCGATAGTGCCATGGTGTTTTATTTCTTTGAGTGCCAAGACACTAGCATAGATCCCAAAAGTTGACATGTTCTTGAAGTGTTTTTCCTGTCTAACTTACAACCTACAATATCAGCATCTGAGTAGCCACGTAATGTAAAGTCTAAGATCTTTGGATACCATAATCCTAGGTTAGGATTGGTTCCAGCATATTTGATAATCCTCTTTACTGCTGAGAGGTGTGATTCCTTAGGATCTGATTGGAATCTCACATACATACACACACTAAAAATAATGTCAGGTCTAGAAGCAGTGAGATATAATGATGAATCAATCACGCTTCTATATAAATTCTGATCAACTTGTTTGCCCTGTTCATCCTTATTTAGCTTGGATGAAGAAGACATTGGTGATTCAATTTTCTTACAGTTTTCCTTACCAAATTTCTTCACGATTTCCTTCGCATACTACTCTTGATGTATGAAAGTTTCTTGTTCGGTTTGATTCACTTGAAGTCCAAGGAAGAAGGTGAGTTCTCCCATCATGCTCATTTTGAATTCACTCTGCATAATCTGAGAAATTTTTTTACAGAGCTTTTCGTTAGAAGAACCTAATATGATATCATCAACATATATTTGGATAAGCATGATATCTTTACCTTCCCTTTTGATAAATAAGGTTGTATCTACCTTACCTTTTTCAAACCCTCTTTCAACAAAGAAATTACATACCTTTCATACCACGCTCGTGGGGCTTGCTTACGTCCATATAGAGCTTTCTTGAGTTTGTAGACATGATCAGAGCTCTTAGGATCTTCAAATCCTAGGGGTTGTTCCATGTACACTTCTTCTTTGATGTAGCCATTCAGGAATGCGCTCTTGACATCCATTTGATACAGCGTGAAGACGTTGTAGCACGCATAAGCTAGGAGTAATCTTATAGATTCCAACCTTGCTACGGGAGCATATGTTTCATCGTAGTCAATCCCCTCTTCTTGGGAGTATCCATTTGCTACAAGTCTTGCTTTGTTTCTGGTTACTTTGCCCTTTTCATCCAACTTGTTTCTGAATACCCATTTGGTTCCAATAGTTGGATGATCCTTCGATCTGGGCACTAGTTCCAAAACTTCACTGAGCTTAAATTGATGTAGCTCTTGTTACATTGCTTCTATCCAGCTTTCATCTACAAGAGCCTCTTCAATTCCTTTTGGTTCAATCTCAGATACAAGTGCAAAGGCATTTATGGCATTCTTGAATTTTGATCTGGTCTTGACACCATCTTCTATGTTTCCAATGACGAGTTCTGTTGGGTGGCTGGATTTTTGTTTCTAGTTCTTGTTGTTTCTCTTGTCTTGATTATCTTCTGAAGAATCATCTTGATTTACATCCTCAGAAGATGCAATTGTCTAGGTATCATCAATGTTCTGAATAGCTTCAGATGTTGGAGTCTGCTCAGATGATATAGTGATTTTAGCGCCTAACTTCTGAGCATCATTTCCATCTTCAAATCTCACATTCATTGATTCTTCAACTGTTCCTAAATTTTTGTTGAAGGCTATGCATGCTTTGCTTGAAGTGGAATATCCAAGAAATATTATTTCATCTGATCTTTCATCAAACTTACTCGGACGATCATTTGAATTTTTTAGGATAAAGCATTTATAGCCAAATACTTGAAAGTATGAAATGTTTGGTTTTCTGCCTTTGTAAAGCTCATAGGGGGTTTTCTCAAGCAATGGTCTCAAGAAAACACAATTTATGATATAACATGTAGTTGAAACGGCTTTTGCCCAAAAATGAGAAAGGGTTTTGCTTTCTATGAAAAGAGTTCGAGCCATTTCTTGTAATGAATGATTTTTCCTTTCAACTGCCCCACTTTGTTGAGGAGTGTAAGGAGAAGAAAAATTATGCGGAAAGCCATTTTGATCATAAAAATCTACAAATATTTGATTTTCAAATTCTCCCCCATGATCTGTTTTGATGCACGAAGTGGAACAACCTTTTTCATTTTGAACTTTCTTTGTAAAACTTTCAAAATATGTGAATACATCATTTTTGTGAGCAAGAAAGAAAACCCAAGTAAATCTAGTATAATCATCTAGTATTACCAGACAATACTTTTTACCTCCAATGCTTTGGGTTCGAGTTGGCTCAAAGACATCCGTGTGTAGAAGCTGCAAAGCACGGTTAGTGGAAACTTGATTTATAGAGTTGTAAGAATTTATGACCTGTTTCCCAAGTGTGCAAGCATCGGACAAATCAGTTTTCTCATATCTAACATATGGGAGTCCTCTCACAAGCCTTTTAGTTGGTAGCTTTGAGATCTGCTTGTAGCTTATGTGTCCCAGCTTTTTGTGCCAAAGGTCTGAGCCATCTTTGATGGATACTAGACATTGGATATCCTCAGATGATGTATCTAGAAGATACATGTTTCCATGTCTTTGTCCTGTGAGAGACTGCTTGTTGTCCTTGCTAGTACCTGAACACTTATCTTCCACAAAAGAGATTTTGTATCCAATATCACATAATTGGCTTATACTAATAAGATTGAAATTCAAACCCTTAACCAACGGCACGTCGTTGATGCATAGGTTACCAATCTTCACGGTTCCTTTGCCTATAATTTTTCCTTTATTGTTGCCACCAAAAGAAATGCTTCCTCCATCAAACTTTGATAAATTGATGAATCCTTTTGAATCTCCATTCATATGTCTCGAACAACCACTATCAAGGTACCATTTATTTCTTCTTCTTGTTGGTACCTGCAAAAAAGCATTCAAGCTTACTTTGGTACCCAAACCTGTTTGGGTCCTCTCGGGTTAGAAGATTTTTTGTATCTCAAAATATCTATAATATTCCTCCAAACTTTAGGACAATAATTTAGAGAATGATTTGGATTTCCACAATTTGAGCATTTATAAAGATTCTGTCCCTCAGATCTTATAAACTGTTTTTGAAAATGAGATTTATAGGCGCGTTTTGAAGGTCTTCTCTTGAGTCTTTCTTTCACTTTAGGAAAATATTTTTTTTAAATCACTTTCCTTTTGAAAACCAAGTACAGGCTTGTTGTAGTATGGAACTTGTATAGAAAGAATATGCTCTAACGTTTTTGAACCCGAGGAAAACTTTTTATTGATATCTGAAATTTCCTTTTTCAGAGAGACGTTTTCCTTTTTCAAAGAATCGTTCTCAATTTGTAAATTTTCATTTTTCTTTGAAATCGAATCAGATTTTTCCTTGATTTGAGAAAACTCATTTTGAAAAAAATTTATTTTATCCTTTTGAGAAATATCTTTTTGTTTTAAACAAGAGACTTCCTTTTTCAATTCGGAAAGTCTTTTAAGAGCAGTTTTATAATCTGAGCACAGCTACCTCAGAAGGAATTGTAGAGTGGGTTACCTCAGATTCTTCCTCAGAGTCTGAGTTAGCCATCAAATAGATGTTGGCATATTCCTCGTCGCTTTCGCGTTCTATATCTCTCCAGGTTTCAGCCTTCAGAGCTTTCTTAGATTTTTCATCCCTTCCTTTCTTCTTTAGGAGAGGGCAATTAGGCTTGTCATGCCCTTTTTTCTTGCACTGGAAGCAAATGACATCTTTGTTGTCTTCTTTGTTCTCAGATGATCTCTTCTGATCATATAGTCTGAGATCTCTATTTCCCTTGAAATTTTTGCCCTTTTTAGCCATTCTTCTAAATCTTTTGACCATGAGTGCTAATTCCTCATTGTCTTCATCTTCAAAATCTGAAACATCATAATCAGCATTAGATTTCAAAGCAATGGATATTTTACCTTTCGAGTGAGCTTCTTCATTGATCCTTTCATCCTCATAGGATTGGAGTGTTCCAATGAGTTCATCCATGGACAGTGGCATTATCCTCTGAGTCTTTCGGGTGAACGTCTTAATATTGTCCCAATCCTTTGTGAGTCCTCTTAGGAGTTTGTTAACTCTCATTGATCCTGACACTGGTTGCCTATGGTAGGTGAGACCATTCACTATTTTAGTGAATTTATCAAACATTTCTTTCATGGTTTCATTGGGCTTCATTTTGAATGCCTCGTGCTGGCCAAGAAGAATGTTGATCTTTGTCTCCTTGACTTTGTCTGTTCCCTCATAGGTAACGTGAAACTTGTCCCAAATCACTTTTGAAGAAGGAAAATCTGCAATACGTTTATATTCACTAGGAGAAAATGCACTATAAAATGAATAAATAGCTTTAGCATCAAGTGTGTCTCTCTTCGCTAGTTCGGTTATAGATAGTGTTGCAGTGGGAGTAGTGTTGTTGTTGTTGTTGGTATTGTTGTCCCCTGCATTTGAATTGGCATCGGCTATTGTATTTGCAGTGGGATAAACGCCTCTTTGAACAACATCCCAGACCTGCGGATCTTGGCATCTGATGAAGGCCTTGAATTTATTTTGCCAGTCACTGTAGTCTTTCCCATCGAAATAGGGTGGCCTGTTGTTGTTTCCTCCTTCAATCCAAGTTGGAACAAAGTTGCTAGCCACAGAGATCGTTAGCTCAGAAGTAATAACACTTCAATAAAAATATGAGCACTAGGCTCTGATACCAATTGTTGTAGCTAGCGGTATCACCTAGAGGGGGGTGAATAGGTAATTTCAAGGGATTTTAGAATTCAATGCGAAATTGTAAACGAACAAGCTCAGAGCTTAACCCTCAGAAGATAAACACAAGTAAGATCTGAGATACTATCAGAAGTAGCAACGTGCAAGTTCTACTATCACAGAATATAAACAAAGAGATTAAGGGATAGAGAAACTGCACAGAGGGTTTATAGTGGTTCGGCTTTAATTTAAACCTACGTCCACTTCTTCACGCTAGCAGCCAATCGGTTCGATTCCACTTATAAATAGCTCAGAGGTTACAGCTTAGTGATCACTCTTGAGTCGAAAGACATCCCGCCTAACACTCACACTAGAATGCTCTCCTCTAAGTATTATAGTGTTTGGATCAAAGGTGTATGTACAATGTGAAGTTCTCTTGATCTTGGAATTTAGAATTCTGCTCTCTTTCTCGTTGTCTCTTCAACCTTGAGAAGTCCTTTTATACTCCTCCACCTCCAACTTTCCATTGCAAGGCGTCCAAGGATCATTCTCTAAACTTCCCATTTGGACGAGACTGTATCTCAAGAAGATCATGTAGCCATTGAGGTCGACAAATGAAAGAATCCCCCATTGGATCAAATCGCCCATACAATCATGATCTTGGGTTTTTATAGATTGAGTTCTTCATTAGGAAAGTCATGCTCGTCTCCCTTAATCCACGTCCTTGATTGATCTTCAAGATTGAGAATCTTTAAGAACGATCCAACTCGATTTTCTAGCCGTTGTGAGGATGTAATATTTCAATTAAATCATCTTTAAGATATCTCTTGATATTCTAGTCGTTGCACATGAAATACTCTCTCAAACCTTGAGTTTCATTCCAACATCTGAGCTCCTCGCTCAACATCTGAGCTTAACACAGTGTCTGAGTCCCTCAGAACATCGTCTGAGCCTTTTCTGCTAGATTCAATCCCGTGTAAGCTACACCTTTGGATAATCTGCAAAATAAGTATTTCATCGCATTAACTCAGATATAAGAGATCGATGATTGTTTTGTCAACTTCAAAATCAATTAGGGATTTTTCTCAACAAATCCAACTCTAGATCATAGGACCATGGCATCGCCTTGTCACTCTCGTACGGGAAAGGTTGACGTGTTGTGATCACAAAACTATTGGGTATGATGATTCCCAACTCGTTATCAGAAGCATCCTCTAGTGCGGCATATCAGCTAACTTCGAGTCTGATTTAATTAGGCAAGCCACTTCAACGTCCACTAGATCAGCTTTAGACTCTGGTTCGACTTGAGAGGTAGTCAATGCAGCAAACTCTTGGTCCCATTCAATGATGATCTGGGAGATAGTGGCCACCACTCCAGTCTGACTCGTGTACACTATCATTCTGTTCTCCATCAAACTCGTAACTTTCTCTTTTATTTGGTCCAGCGGCACAATATCTCCACTCCGGTAATAGGCCGCTCGAACCAAGGTATCAAAAATGTCGACATCCCGAATCTTAAAGCTTCCCACTTGCCTCACTTTAGAGCCAAAAACAGCATTGACCTTGCCCGAATGATTAGGCAACGAATTGTTTTGAACGTTTGGCGGGCCATTCGCCTGGAATGCGAATGCTCTAGACTTGAGTAAATCCTGAATACGGTTCTTGAGCACTAAATAATCATCCGTGTCAGGTCTAGGCTCACCTCGATGATAATCATATTTCTTCGACGAATCATATTTTGGAAAAGAGGCATAACCAAGTCGCAACAGCTCAGTTGTCAAAAGTCCTTTCTTGTGTAGCATGGCCAATACCTGGGATCGAGTTCCATGGAGAGGTGAGAATTATCGATTCCTTTACTGGTATCGCCCTTGATTCTGCGAGCCAAAGTTGGCCGGTTGTTGACTTGTGACTTGCACCTTAGGCTGCTAAACTGGAGACTTTTGGACATAAGCCATATTCACTTGTGTAGCAAGCTCTTTGCCTTTCTTGGTTGGGAACCACTTAACACTAGAACTGGTATCGCCATACCATCCTTTCTTCAAACCGATCTCTACCTCTTCAACCATTGTAATGAGTTGACTGAAAGATGAAGCAGCGATCCCGAGCATACGTGACCGCATAGCCTGAGGGAGGGTAGACATTAATAATCTTATAAGTTCTCGCTCGGGTGGTTTCGGCCTAAGCTGAGCCGCGATGTTCCTCCACCTTGTGGCTTATTGCTTTACAGTTTCACCTTTCTTCATTTCAGCTTGCTCCAGATCTTCTCTAGAGATGACAATGTCTAGATTAAATCTGAAATGTTTCACAAATGCGTTCATAGCTTCCTCCTAACTCTCCATACGGTTGATATTGTAGTCTGCATACCACCTCATTGTCGCATCTTTTAGACTAGCCTGAAAAGTCTGAACCATCAGAGGGCCATTGGCAACGTACTTGTTCAGTCTCGCCTGATACATCTGGATGTGCTGTCATACTTCTCGAAGTCAGGCATCTTAAACTAGTCAAGCACCTGCACCTTCGTATAGATCGATAAATCGATAGGCGCCAAACTATGTGTCCCTTCCACCTCACGCAAGCGTTACTCCATTTTGGCCAAAAGCTTGGCCGCTTCATCGGTCAATCCTCCAACCACAGCATTGGTCTGAGGAGTCTGGATCACCGGAGGGGCAACGGAGCTAGTGCCTATAGCACCCCCACTCTAGGTATTACCAACAGAGCCGTGACATCCCAGTCTGTCACATCTAACTATTATCATTCTCAAGTAAATATTCTCATTAAACCTCGGCTCCAATGCTAACTTGTCAGAGCTGATTCTATTTTTAGTCTGATATTATTAATATTAATAGCGTAAGCAGAAGGCTAAACATAACACAAGTGCATGGAGAACATATAGCAGGCACGACGGCTAAAGGTTTGGCTTTATTCATAGGGTTCGTAATCCTGTTAAAACACACGATCAACAAACAATAGACTCGGGAAATGAAATTGAGTTTATTTACAATTACATATATCATTTGGAAGATTCTTTACATAGTTCAAATATTATGAACTGTGATGACTATTCGCATCCTATCTGCACCATCAACAAGTTTCATCTTCGCCACCGTCTTCAGGGCTCGATCCCATTCCTTACCCGAGTATCAGAAAAGATAGTCCCCAAAACAAGGATAAGCTAACAATAGCTCAGCGGGTAAAACTTCTAGCCTAACAACTAGGCCGTCCATTCACTCATTCAGTCAAGCAGATCTCGATTAGCAGATAAGCAACAGAACCTAAGCAAAACATCCAAGATCTGAATACTAAAAGGAACTTCAAGACAATCAAGGTCTAATAGATAACTCAAACACCATGAACACCAGACTCCGCGAATTCTTCTTATCAACCCCAAGTAACCTTGATTCCATTCCACATCTAATTTGTAACTTCTCTGCCAATCCCACATAGATTTTCAACTCACTCAAAAGACTTGGCGAGTAGATTCAATCACTCTAACGCTCGATCGATTCACCATGACAAACAAACTAACCAGTTATCGAACTAAAGCAATAGATAGAATTCCAACATAGCTGAATGTCACATGAACATTATGAAATGCACATGAGTGAATGAATGAATGCACTCCCATGCACACTATTTACCACATTGCACCTGAGTCCAATTACCGTCTCGTAACGTTAATAGTTTTTCCCGGCTTCACTGCCGACCTTCATGGCAACTCCTCCGCCATGGAACCCTCACTCTGAGGCTTCGCGTCAACACGCAGTCCTCCTAGCGCCACTACCAGGGCATCCCGCCTCCCTCGGGGATAATTGAGCTCATAACATTTCTGTGGCCTCAATCCGTTTCGCCAAATGAATGCAATGTTATGCATTTCGATGCATATGCGACATGCTATGCTAAGGATGCGTATATCAACTGCCACAATCAAACCAGTCCAGCACGAACAAATTTGATGCCCGACATACACATTTGACGACCCGGACTTTCAATTCACAAATCTCACATTAGAGGGTCATACGCTAGTCAATCTATCACGCCATTAAACATATGCTTATTATATGTCCATTTACCTCACAGCTTGTCTAAAGTACAAAGAAAGCATTTCAAATTGGCCCACGGCCGAACCTTCATTTGTACAGTAAGCACAATCCCCTATCATGTCGGCAGCAAATTCAACGATAAATCAGCATAATAAGCAATTCAGAGCAACAATCCATTAGTTGGAATTATACTAGAACTTCATCGCGCATCCTAAGATTTACCCATGCAGTAATCTGCGCGGCCCTTTTTCCTATTAGTTACCAATATTAATTCGACATTTAGCTCTACTCTACCCCTCACCGAAACCCCTGCTACTCTCTTTGACGCCTCACACATATAATCTATGTCTTCTCACTTGTGTTAGAACCGCAAGCGACCACCCACGACATCCACCTCACTCTCGGCTCATTCTCACTGATCTTAACCACTTACATACTAATCCACCATTCAAAGATGCTAATTAAGCCCATGGCAACAACAACTCAGCCGTCCGATGCCATGCCTACCACGACCAATCTTCTTGTCCGCGACCATTTCTAATCTTGATGATTCCTCTGTTCATTTCACTTGTCCAATGCTCAAGGACACTCACTAAAACCTTTGGGATTGGGGTACTACATGCCCAAAACCGGACCTATCCTCTCCCAGTAACTCCAGCTCGCCGTTCAATTTTGGTGAACAACCCAACATTCAAAGGGTTCAAATACACTCATTGGGACAACAAACAAAGCTCTTAGGCCTTGCTCGAGACATAACTGAATTATCACATGCACGACAATTCTTAATTCCAGCTCAATCCACGAAAAATCGCACAATCAAACTCCATATTCCTCATACCCATAACCTATGGTCGATCGTACTAGTAGTGGTTTGTCATTTCATCCTCGTTTCCTAACTCATGCAAGACGATCTTCGGTTTCAAATACCCATTTTTGAATATCGACTATTCATGCCCAAACGAACAATAAATGAGTGACATAGTGGTAGGGATAGAATTCCACTTGCCTGGGATTATATACGAAAAACGAAGCTCGAATCACCCCGAATGAATCGTGGGTCTCCTCGTCCAACTTCTGTTTTGCTCAAACCCACGAAAATATATCAACTTTCTAGAAAATCAGCCCTTATATCCATGTTCCCCATGATCTTACAGTCACGTGGGAAAAAATGGAGCTCAATTTGCCCTCCGAACGAGCTCAAACGAGCCATTTTTCTGTTGGCCTACGCTGAAACCGCGAGAAAGAAAGCTCTTGGAGAGGAAAATGCAGCTCAAAAAATGGAGTTTGTGAAGACCTCCTCTCCCTTTGCTCGCTGGTAAATAGCACGAAGAGGGGGGAAAATGATGAGGTCTTGGGGAGATTGAGAAGTTATTTGCCAAATGGCAATTTCATTCCTACACCTCACTACTCCATATGCAAGGAAACCTCCTCTCCCTTCCACCTCATTTTGCGCCCGACCACCCTTCATTTGCCGCCCAATGTCTAGCCAATGTCATGTGAGATAACCCTCCTTTATAATCTTGAGCACATCATATATATCCAGCCGTATATCAATAAGTTACTAATTCGATGTGGCCGCGATCCTCGAACTGAAATTTTAAACCGTAAACCTCATACTTAGGATAGATGAAATTCTAAAATCAAATTCTCAATAGTTAATCACCCAATGAAATGTGACGTCGCACATTTTCCAGTCGACCGCACCCTATATAACTTATTGCGAATACCTTTCGCAATAAATCCAAAATGACCTTCACATGAGAGGGTGAACCTCACTCCTCTCTACATAAAACCTTCACAATAATATCGGGTAATATGTTCCAAAAAGGATACTTATTGAAGTGATCTCAAATTACAACATACTATATTAGCCATCGGCATTACAGTCAAAATAACCTTAACTTAGGGAGCTTATTTTCAAGATGCTACAGTGCCAATCAGGATGACACTTTCCAATGGAAAGGTAGGATTGGGAACTTGCTCTGGGGTCTTATCAGGGTTACCAGCTGGACGAGGTGAAGGGTTGAGAAGTCGAGCTAGGCTGCTGGTGTTTGGCCATGAAGCTAGCCATCATCTTGTCCATCATTTGGGACATCATAACGTCAACTCGTTCGTTCAAAGCATCCATCTGATCCTTCAATGCCTCTTGGACCAAAGCATTAATTCCAGCTCTATCAACCATTCTCCTCGCTCTTGATCGAGTATTATAAGGCTCGCGTGCAGGATCCATGATATGTTACCTATAAAAGCAACAATCGAGATGAGTACAAAGAGTGGAAATAGTGAGCCGGCCCATAACATTAATCTAGATCCAAAAACAAAGTAAAGATGACCAAAAGACTGATTCAGGCAAGTCTAGTTTCGTCGGCTTTTAGGAGAAAATTCGTATCAATTCGCAGTTTGATTGAAATGGCCCCAAAATTTACGAGCCGATAGCCAAGACAATGATGAACAACTTGTGTGTTTTGAACTCTTGCAAAAAAATGTCTAGATCAATACAGTTTAATGCTTCTTTCCAAAAATTTTGATCAGAAAATTGATTCGTCCGGTTTTTGCTTGAAGGATAAATCAATCATAAAAAATGCGAATTGATGCCCCAAAATTTGTAGATTACTAGTTCAAAGCCCATTCTACCACTTTTATGTTTTGAATTCTTATAAAAAAAAAGCTCATTTATTAGTGGCAAATGGTAGGATGAAACTGATGCCAAGAAATTTCTGAGATTTCAGACTGTTTTGTTCTTACCATAAATTCTGTAATAAATGGAAAAAACCTTTCAATGATCCAAAAATTTTACACGTGATAGGTTAAGATAATGGACAAGAGCCAGAAATGTCCCGAAGAAAATCGAAAAATTCATATAAAGCAGCATGGTCATCTAGAAACAACATTATCTCAACAATCCAAAATACAATTCCAAATAAAGAACAACTAAAACGAAAACATGAAAGACAATTACTCTAACAAGCTCGAGCTATAGACTTTTGGGGGATAGCACGAGTCTTGAGCTTCTTCTATTTGGCATCAATCCTTTTGGCCTTTTCCTTAGCTTCGGAAACCTTCCTCTTGAGGCGGTTGATTTTGGCTTGCTTGGTGGCTTGAACGGACGTTTGAGGTACCACCGAAAGCAAGTGCTTTGGAATAACGTGATCTTGAAGATAATCCTCTGAGGCATGATATGTCTTTGTCTTACCCTTTAAGCTCCCTTTAGGCAAACGAAGCTTCGTAGGCCGACATCGCTCCCACATAGCATGAGCAAGGCTAACATGCTCCTCATGTTTTCGGCTCTTCATGGCGAAATTTATGCGGACTTCCTCATTCTTCAAACTCGGAGGAACTTGCTGCACTTCCCCAAATTGGCATGCCACTCTAATCGGATAGTACTCTGTGATGCCAGAGACTCCTAATAAATGCACCGGTACTCCACTTCGGCTAGTGATTCGAGCCTCCTCAACTTTGAACCAACAACTATTCCAGAGAAAAGTCACAGGACTCGGATTTGTTAACAAGGTCAACCATTGAGAGTAATGATGGTTGGGAATGTGGTCTTGTTCATTCTTAAATTTCAAAAGAGGATGCTCATAATCATTAATTTCCAAAATTTCAAGAAGGCTTCCAAATTTAAAAAAGTGAGAAAGGAACCAAACTTGAAGAATTTCAGGAGAAGCATGAAATGTCTTATCCTCATTTGACTTGAACTTCATAAGAGAGATGAAAGTTTCTGCTAAAATGGCATTGACAAAGTTTTTCCCATTATTGACTTGTGAGCAAAAGATGCGACAGAGATTAAATTTCCTAAACCTAGTAGGAGTAGGATTCATTATCAACCGTAGGATTAAAAATCCCAGTTATACTAGGATTAGCTTTTGACCATATGATTTAAAATTCTGATCTTGAAGAGTCCTAATCCAATAGAACTCCTCAAGATTTTCGACGATAGAGGTGTTCCAATGGGCTAGCCGAATTTCCTAATGAAATATGGGCTTAATCGTGCAATTTTGGGCTCAAATCGGGCTTTAATTAATGAAATAGATAATTAATTAAAGGCCTTAAATATTTAAATGAGCAAAATGGGCTGAATTAGATTTGAAAATAGGTCCAAACCCCCCTCATATTTTCGGCACACCCCCCATAAGCTAGGCTGAAATTTCTTCAGTCAATTAGGGACTCATCGTACATTTTTTGGGCTCCATTCAAATAATTGACATTTTAATTAAAGTGTTTTTCTAACTTGAATGCTCCAAATAGCCTTAAACCCTCTTGAATTTTCGGCACCAATTGCTTCGCAATGCCGAAAATATTCTGCCAATTTTAAGTCCAACCACCTGCTCAATTTTAAGCTCAATTCCCTTGCCGCTGTTCCGAATAAGATGCAAAATGCAATGCATACTAAATAAAAATCAAATATGCTATGCATGAAAGCCAATTATTTTTTTTGGTGAGAACTAAAACTAATTCTCATCTTTTATGCAAGATAAATGAAAATTCAAAATTCAAAATCTAGGTATTAACAAGCGGCTCCTGGCAGGCTTCTAAAATGGCGATTGGGGGCAAGAATGAACCAATTCATACATTGAAAAAGTGGGTATAGGTGTCGAGCTAAGTCTGAACAGTTTACAAAATATGAAAATATTTTCGAGGTTTTCCAATTTCTCTTAATTGAAATGGTTTTCAACAGTGGAAGTATTTCATGTTTTGAGTTAAACTATTTTCGATGTCCAAAATGTTTCTCTGAGTTTGAACAGAATTGTTTTGTTACGACATGGACATATCATTGCATTGCATTTTTATGAGCGGATGAGATGCCATGTAAAAGAAATGCCTAAGAAGGCTTGTGGAGTTGGTGAAAGTCCGTTATTTGTACCTCCGAATGTGAGTCGGGGAGGGCTCCTGCTGTGTGATCAGGGAAGCCTTGGAATGAGATGAGGCCCACACGAGCCAGCTGGCCAGCGTCTCGATAGTGTCGTGGTGGGTGTGAAATGTTGAAAGGTTGTAACTATGATGTCCCGAAATTTCAAGGCTTATTAAATGAATGATATTGGACTATTGGAAATTTAGTGACATTTATCGGGCGCAGAATCGTTCACTCTAGAAGAGTTTGATCTACTACTGAAGCGTAGATATTTTCAGTTCGATTAGTTTAGTCGCGCCGTAGATAATTCTCGCCGAATTCCTTCGCGCCCGAGCTTGACCCTAAACCAAATATCCTAAACCAGTCTTGATTTATCAGATTACCGAAATACCTTCAGATATTATTCATATACGCCAGAAATAATTAATGCTGATTGACCCGTGGGCACCACCTCATTAAATGCCAAGGTAAATATCTTTTTACTTTTTTGACTTTTGACCTTTGACCCAAAATTACCCTTTTTCCATTTTCTCTCTCTCTCTCCTCTCCCTCTCTTCCCCCACGGCAGCCCACCCCTCACCCTCACGCTCACTCTCATCTTCACTTCATCTTCACTATAACTTCATCTTCATCTTCATCTTGCCGTTGCCGGACCGCCGCTGCACCAACCAAGCCTCGTGCCACACCCAAATCGCCCCTGTCCCGTCGCTATCCGAGCTCCGTCGCACCTCACCGAGCCCCAACCAGCCCCGCCGAAGCCCCTAATGTGCCGCCAGTGCAGCCGTGCCGCCTCGCCGAGCCCTCCGCTCGCTCGCCGAGTCCGTCATCGTCGTTTTTCCGCGAGACCAGCCGATGTCCAACCTCCATTTGCCATCGTACGAGCATCGTCATCGCAGACCGTTGCCGTGGTTGCGTCCAGATCGCCGAGACAAGTCCGTAGGACCGTCGTCGGAAACCGCCGCCGTCGCCCATCGCAGGTCGCCGCTGACCGTCGCCGCCCGTGTCGAAGTGAGTTAACCCCTATTCTCGGATTAGGCTATTAATTACACTTAGTAGTTTAATTAGATAGTTACCGTAGCTGATTAGTTAGTCACCGTAGTTAAATTAGATAGTTACCGTGGTTAGATAGTTAGCTGTGGTTAGATTAAATATTTACTATGGTTAGTGGATAGTTACCGTGGTAGATTAATTAATTACTGTGGTTAGTTGAATTAATCATGGTTAGGTGGAATAGTCACCATGGTTAATTGCCTGTTTTATTGTGCCTAATATATATTGGTGTCTGATCGTGGATAGGACTGAGTGTTGATTGCGCTTAATTGCCGAATGATCACACTAGTGTCAAGATGCCATGTTTAACTGGAATTGAATATTCACGTGACCAATTGTGGTTTTGAACATGAAAATGACCGTAGGTCGGGTTTTGATCATGATGTGAATGTGATTGCATTGGGAATAAGAATCGGCTTGAGTGCCTATGATGAATGTGGGGTCACGCGATGGCTTTGATTATGTCACCCTAACGTAACTGTGGACGCGAGCGATACCCTTGTTGGCATGGGTCGCTGCCTAATAAGTCTGTGTGTCGGCAACGTACAGTCCGAGATTCCACAGCTTATTGGTTGCCTGTCAGTCCGTGCCGGCGACGGATAGTCCGGATTACCACGGTTAATTAGATGCCGGTCGCAACTTGTATTGGCCCGTAGTCCCTCCTGAAACTATTCCCGATATACTCGCCTTAGGGAATTTGAGGGGGCTATCGGATGCCCTCGCTGTAACGTAGTAGGACGACGCCCGGTTAATCCGGAAGAGTACTAGCAGTGAGGCTGTACTGTGGCGAGAGTGGACTATCTCTTGGCCTGTGATAACTGGAACACGCTTGTTGCATTGTGCATGGTCTATGGCTAAGTGTTCGGGTTGACTGATTGATCTGTTGTTTATTCCTTGCCATGATTTATCTGTCGTATGGCTCAAGACGAGGTATGTTGCATGTGGTTGTCTTTCGGATGTTGGGCTTAGTTCGCTAGATTTGTTGGACTGCTTGGGTGAATCAACGTCCTAGTTGGACTTAGGCGTTTCCTCGCTGAGATTCATATCTCATATGCTTTGGCTGATCGCCTTTCAGGTTCTCGTAATGGCAACACGCCACATTAGGTTCGGTGTTCCTATTGACCAAATCACGGTCCTTCATTATCATCATGTCACTAACTCTGACGACGTGTAGGAACAATACGAGACGACTGTCTGGGTCGATGAGGGGTTGCCACACTATGTGGCACACCTTTTCAAGGCCTAGTTTGTTCGTCAGGGTGGTGCTCTCATCGGACTGATTTGGGAGTTTGAGGTACCCTCGGGTGCAGGGCCAGTCGTTCAGATGTGGGACACAATGGATTTTGATATGCCTGATGGGAAGGTCGAGGACTCGAGTCCGAGTTCTGGTCAGGAGGACCCTGATTCACCGCCTAGATATCAAGGTTGACCTAGTGTCATTAACCCGGGATGCGAGTTGAGCTGTGGTGGAGCTTTTTGGAGGCCGCCTTGTTGATAGCTAGTAGTGTAGTAGTATGTATCGGTAGTAGTATGCCCCTGACCCGACCCGGTATCTTTTTGGTGGGTCTTAGGGATCGGTCCAAAGATGGACTTGTGTAGTAGATATTTTCTTGTGGACTAATCATGTTTATAAATAAAAAGGGTTGGTGTTGTTGTTGTTGTGATTGTATCTCCTGCTTTTTCTATCCCTATTGCATTATTGTCCGGGGTTGTTGTTGCTTCCGCCTATGCATAACTATAAGGTAAAACGAAATGGGTCGATGACATGCTTGAGATGTTATCCTTTGACCTGACGTTTGGAAGGGATGTTCGCGCGCCGGGGGTTCGAGGTGTGACATCCCCGTTTTGTTATCATAGCATGGTTTGTGGAGTGATAAGGTGCATTGGGTTTAGGATTGTCAGTTGGATTTAAACCCTGTGCTTGCGTTTGCTACTTGATTGTTGTTTAGTGGTAAATCTGAGTTCTCATTACGTGTTGGTTTGGGCTAGCAGGAGTCCTTTCCTGCAGAATGAGCAACCGTAGTCGAAGAACGCCCCGAGGTAGGGCAACTCAGGTGGATCCTGAAATGGAAAGGGATCGTGTCCCGAGAGTACCCAGAGAAAGGGTAGCTCTAGTTGTTCCTATAGTGGATGAGAACCGCATTCCTGCAACGCGCAGAGGAGGGCCGCCCTAGCTAGACCTAGAGTGGGTAGGGTGGATGAACCGGAAATGCCCAGAGGAGGGGTAGTTCATGCAGATCCTCGAGTGGACGGGATCTTGTAAGCCTTGGAAACCATGGAGAACCTGATGGGGCAGCAAATGAGGAACCAAGGTGCAGCTGCCATTCCACAGGAGGGTCCATTAGCTGAAGACGGGATCCGCAGACCGCAGGCTCACAGATTAGTAGCGCAGTTTTTGAAGCTCAAACCGCCGAGGTTTTCGGGAACTGGTGACCCGGAGGCTACAACCTCATGGATTATGGATTTGGAGAACGCCTTCGCCTTGTTAACATGTTCTGAGGAGGAGAAAGTAACGCTGGCTATCCACCAACTGCAGGGTAACGCTAGCTCGTGGTGGAAGGCCACGCAAGGAAGTGCGTTTCCCCAGAGTGTGGTCCCAGAGTGGGGTGCCTTCGCGGAAGCCTTCAACGGAAAGTACTTCTTGGATTGTGCACGAGAGCAGAAGATGGATGAATTTATGTACCTTCGCCAAAATCAATCATCAGTGGACCAATATGAGGCAAAGTTTGCCGAACTGTCCAAGTATGCACCGAGGATGGTGGATAACCCCGAGGATAGGGCGAGAAGGTTCCGAGAAGGGTTGAAATCGAAGATTAAGAGTGTGTTAGTACCGTTCAACCTAAGAGACTACAATGAGTTGTATTAGAGAGCTCAGTTGGTAGAAAAGGATATCGCTGAAAGGGCAACCGCATCTGGACCGTGATTCGCTCCTGCTTTGAGGGATACCTGAAGGTTCGGTATAGGACCAATGATGGGTGATAGGTATCACATCCCGCCTAACAGGAAGAACGCTATTGGGAAGTCGACGTTTCGCCCCAACATCGTGTGCCCGATTTGCCGACAAAAGCATGGGTCTGCCCCGTGCGCAAGGAGGACAGGTGCTTGTTTTGGTTATGGCAGGCATGGCCACCAAGTCAGAGATTGTCCTTAGAGACAAATGGGAGGACAGTTGTAGCAGGGAGATCAAATGCGAGGAAATGTTCCGCAGAAGTTTCAGAACCGACCGCCAGTACAGGGAAGGGTGTATGCTGTCACCCGCAAAGAGGTGAAAGATTCACCGACCGTTTCAGGTACGGTCTTTCTGCATAACCAAGTAGCTTATGCTTTGTTTGATTCTGGAGCGTCACACTCCTTTGTTGCTGAACAGTTCGTTAAGTTAGCTGGCATAAGTATAGAACCATTGAGATCGATTTTTAGGATATCTACACCGCTTAAGGATAAAGTTATGGCTGTAGTAGGATGTCCTGATTGTAGACTGGTTGTATATGGTCATGAGGGAAGGATAAATCTGGTTATGCTAGCTATGTTTGATTTCGATATTATTGTTGGTATGGACTAGCTCACTGAACAAAGAGCTATTTTGGATTGTCATAGTAAGACTATCCTGTTTAACCCATTGAATGTGGTTAGTTTCAAGTTTGTTGGGGACCGAGGGGGAACCTCAATCCCGTTAGTTTCGTCGCTGGAAGCGACTCGATTGTTGGATGGTGGTTGCTAAGGTTATTTAGCGTCTGCTGTTAATGTGTTGGCTGAGGAGTTAAGGCTGGAGGATATTGCGGTAGTAAGTGAGTTCCCTGACGTTTTTCCTAAGGAGTTGCTTGGCTTACCGCCGGAAAGGAATATAGAGTTCGTAGTTGAGTTAGCCCCTAGTACGGAGCCAATCTCAAAGGCACCGTATCGGATAGCGTTGTCGGAGCTCAAGGAACTGAAGGTACAGATGCAGGAATTGTTGGATAAAGGATACATCTATCCAAGTGCATCTCCGTGGGGAGCACCTATTTTGTTTGTGAGGAAAAAGAATGGATCACTTCGTCTGTGCATCGACTACCGTCAGCTCAACCAAGTAACAGTCAAGAACAAGTATCTGTTGCCAAGGATTAACGATCTGTTTGACCAACTTCACGGAGCTTCGGTATTCTCCAAGATTCACCTAAGGACGGGATACCACCAGCTAAGGATCAAAAAGGAGGATGTACCGAAGACGGCTTTTAGGACGCGCTATGGTCACTATGAATTCATAGTGATGCCATTTGGTCTAGCAAATGCTCCAGCTGCTTTCATGGACTTGATGAACAGGGTATTTAGTGAGTATTTGGACAAATTCGTCATAGTGTTTATTGACGATATCTTGGTGTACTCTAAGAGCCCTGAGGAACATGAGCAACGCTTGAGGACAGTGTTAGAAACTCTTCTGGAACACCAGTTGTTTGCTAAGTTTAGCAAGTGCGAATTCTGGCTAGCTCGCGTAGCCTTCCTTGGTTACATAATTTCTGGAGAAGGAATATCTGTAGACCCAACCAAGATTGAAGTGGTCATGGATTGCCCAAGACCGACGTCAGTGACAAAAGTTCAGAGTTTCTTGGGTTTAGCAGGCTACTATAGACGTTTCGTGGAAAGGTTCTCCGCGATAGCCTTGCCATTGACACGCCTGTTGAAGAATGATGAGAAATTTGGGTAGACAGATAAGTGCGAGCGTAGTTTCCAAGAGCTTAAGCATAAGCTAACTACGCTCCTGTTTTGACAATACCGTCTGGTCATGGAGGTTATGAGATTTACAGCGATGCATCCTTCAAGGGACTAGGCTGTGTGCTTATGCAACATGGGAGAGTAGTTGCATACGCTTCTTGTCAGTTGAGACCGCACGAGTTAAATTACCCGACGCACGATCTAGAGTTAGCAGCGATCGTGTTTGCCCTTAAGATTTGGAGACACTACCTGATAGGAGAAAGGTTCCAAGTCTACACCGATCATCAAAGTTTGAAGTATCTGTTCTCCCAGAAGGAGTTGAACATGAGACATCGTCGATGGATGGAACTTCTTAAGGATTACGACTGCGAGATCTTGTACCATCTGGGAAAGGCTAACAAAGTTGCTGATGCACTAAGTTAGAAGTCGGCAATTGACCAGTTGATGATCCGGGAGTGGCGTCTTCTGGAAGAGGTGCGAGACTGAGAGTTTAAGTTGGAGGTAGACCGTCTGTCGAGTTTGATGGCTACGTTGAGAATCGAGCCGGAGGTGCAAGCAAGGATTAAGATATTGCAATCAACGGATCCTGCCATTCAGAAAGTCCTTCAAGAGGGCTCAGCAAAGAGGAAAGAAGACTTTCAGGTAGCTAAGGATGGAATACTAAGGTTTCGAGGACGTTTGTGTGTGCCGGCTGATGAGAATATTAGGGAAAAAAATCTTGTCAGAAGCACATCGTAGTAGTTACAGTGTTCATCCGGGTAGTACGAAGATGTATTAGAATCTGAGGCAGTACTTTTGGTGAAGTGGCATGAAGACAGACATAGCCAAGCATGTGGCGAAGTGCTTGACGTGCCAGCAGGTCCAAGCGCAACATTGTAAGCCTGGAGGGTTGTTACAGCCGCTTGAGATTCCGGAATGGAAGTGGGAGCACATCACGATGGACTTCGTGACAAGTTTGCCGAGGAGCTAAAGGGGCAACGATTCGATTTGGGTCATAGTGGATAGATTAACGAAGTTTGCGCACTTCATTGCGGTGCGAAAGGATTTTTCTCTAGATAGGTTGACAGATTTTTATGTGCGCCTGATAGTACGTTTGCATGGTGTGCTAATGACGATCACGTCGGATCGTGATCCCAGATTCACGTCTACCTTTTGGAAAAGCTTGCAGACTGCGTTGGGAATAAAGCTGCAGTTTAGTACTGCTTATCATCCGCAGACAGATGGCCAGTCTAAAAGGACGATTCATATGCTTGAGGACATGTTGCGGGCATGTGTGTTGGTTTTCAAAGGCAACTAGGAAGAGCAGCTTCATTTGGTCGAATTCGCCTACAACAACAGCTATCAGCAGAGTATTAAGATGGCAACTTTCGAAGGGTTGTATGGCAGACATTGTAGAACGCTAGTCTGTTGGGACGAAGTTGGTGAAAAGAAAATCACCGGTCCCGAGTTAGTACAACAGTCATTGGATACAGTCAAAATCATCAAAGAGAGGCTAAGGACAGCTCAGAGCCGTCAGAAGAGTTACGCCGACAAGCGACGCAGACCGTTGGAGTTTTAGGTCGGCGATGATGTCTTTTTAAAGGTGTCGCCTATGAGAGGGACATCTCGTTTCAGCAAGAAGGGAAAGTTGAGCCCCAGATATGTTAGGCTGTTCGAGATCTTAGAGCGGATTGGGAATCTGGCTTATCATCTCGCATTGCCTCCGAGACTTGCTAGGGTACATGACGCATTCCATGTATCTATGTTGAGAAAGTATGAGCCCGATCCAACTCATGTGCTGAGTTTTGAAGAGATTGAAGTGGATGAACGTGTATCGTACGTAGAACGTCCGGTGAGGATCGAAGACAGGAAAGAGCAGGTTCTGCGAAACAAGACAATCCCGTTGGTGAAGTTTGTTTGGCAACACCATGGGACCGAGGGAGCGACGTGGGAAAGTAAAGAGTCAATGAAGAGTCGGTACCCTTTTCTTTTTGAGGTGGTATAATGTTTTAATTCCGAGGACGAAATTTCTCTAAGGGGAAGAGTTGTGACGTCCCGAAATTTCAAGGCTTATTAAATGAATGATATTGGACTGTTGGAAATTTAGTGACATTTATCGGACGCAGAATCATTCACTCTAGAAGACTTTGATCGACGACTGAAGCGTAGATATTTTCAGTTCGATTAGTTTAGTCGCGCCGTAGATAATTCTCGCCGAATTCCTTCGTGCCCGAGCCTGACCCTGAACCAAATATGCTAAACCAGTCATGATTTATCATATTACCGAAATACCCTCAAATATTACTCATATACGCTAGAAATAATTAATACTGATTGACTCGTGGGCCCCACCTCATTAAATGCCAAGGTAAATATCCTTTTACTTTTTTGACTTTTTGACCTTTGACCCAAAATTACCCTTTTTCCCTTTTCTCTCTCTTCTCTCTCTCTCCTCTCCCTCTCTTCCCCCATGGCAGCTCACCCTCACGCTCACTCTCATCTTCATTTCATCTTCACACCAACTTCATCTTCATCTTCATCTTGCCGTCGCCGGACCGTCGACCGCCGCCGCCGCTCGCACCCTAGCCCCGTCGCCGTGCGCCGCCCCAAACCGCCCGTCCCGCCGCTGTCCGAGCTCTGCCGTACCTCACCGAGCCCCGTCCAGCCCCGTTAGAGCCCCTGCCGTGCCGCCGGTGCAGCCGCTCCGCCTCGTCGAGCCCTCCGCCCGCTCGCCGAGTCCGTCATCATCGTTTTGCCGCGAGACCAGCCGTTGTCCAGCCTCCATTCGCCATCGTCCGAGCATCATCGTCGCAAACCATCGCCGTGGTTGTGTCCGGATCATCGAGACAAGTCCGTAGGACCGCCGCGGTAAACCGCAGCCGCCGCCCATCGCCGGTCGCCGCTAACCGTCGCCGCCCGTGTCGAAGTGAGTTAACCCCTATTTTCGGATTAGGCTGTTAATTACACTTAGTAGTTTAATTAGATAGTTACCGTAGCTGATTAGCTAGTTACCACAGTTAAATTAGATAATTACCGTGGTTAGATAGTTAACTGTGGTTAGATTAAATAGTTACTATGGGTAGTGGATAGTTATCGTGGTAGATTAATTAATTGTTGTGGCTAGTTGAATTAATCATGGTTAGATGGAATAGCCACCATGGTTAATTGCTTGTTTTATCATGCCTAATATTTATTGGTGTCTGATCGTGGATCGAACTGAGTGTTGGTTGCGCTTAATTGCTGAATGATCACACTAGTGTCAAGATGCCATGTTTAATTGGAATTGAATATTCACGCGACCAATTGTGGTTTTGAACATGAAAATGGCCGCAAGCCGGGTTTTGATCATGATGTGAATGTGATTGCATTGGGAATAAGAATCGGCTTGAGTGCTTGTGACGAATGTGGGGTCATGCGATGGCTTTGATTGTGTCACCCTAACGTAACTAGGGACACGAGTGATACCCTTGTTGGCATGGGTCGCTGCCTAATAAGTCTGTATGCCGGCGACGTACAGTCCGGGATTCCACGGCTTATTGGTTTCCTGTCAGTCTGTGCTGGCGACGGATAGTCCGGATTACCACGGTTGATTAGATGCTTGTCGCAACTTGTGTTGGTCTGTAATCCCTCTTGAAATTATTCCTGGTATGCTCGCTTTAGGGAATTTAAAGGGGCTAACGGATGTTGTCGCTGTATCGTAGTAAGAGGACGCCCGATTAATCCGGAAGAGTACTAGCAGTGAGGCTGTACTGTGGCGAGAGTGTAGTATCTCTTGACCTGTGATGACTGGAACACGCTTGTTGCATTGTGCATGGTCTATGGCTGAGTGTTCTGGTTGAGTGATTGATCTATTGTTTATTCCTTGCCATGATTTATCTGTCGTATGGCTCAAGACGAGGTATGTTGCATGTGGTTGTCTTTTGGATGTTGGGCTTAGTTCGCTAGATTTGTTGGACTGCTTGGGTGAATCAACGTCCTAGTTTGACTTAGGCGTTTCCTCATTGAGATTCATATCTCATATGCTTTGGCTGATCGTCTTTCAGGTTCTCGTAATGGCAGTGCGTCACATTAGGTTCGGTGTTCCTGTCGACCAAACCACGGTCCTTCATTATCGTCATGTCACTAACTCTGAAGACGTCTGGGAACAACACGAGACGACCGTCTGGGTCGATGAGGGGTGACCACACTATGTGGCACACCTTTTCAAGGCCTGGTTCGTTCGTCCGGGTGGTGTTCTCATCGGATCGATTTCGGGGTTTGAGGTACCCTCGGGTGCGGGGCCAGTAGTTCAGACGTGGGACACGATGGATTTTGATATGCCGGATGGGGAGGTCGAGGACCCGAGTCCGAGTTCTGATGAGGAGGACCCTGATTCGCCGCCTGGATATCACGGTTGACCCGGTGTCGTTAACCCGGGGTGCGAGTTGAGCTGTGGAGGAGCTTTTTGGAGGCCGCCTTGTTGATAGCTGGTAATGTAGTAGTATGTATTGGCAGTAGTACACCCCTAACCAGACCCGATATCTTTTTTGTGGGTCTTAGGGATCGGTCCGAAGATGGACTTGTGTAGTAGTTATTTTCTTGTGGACTAATCATGTTTATAAATAAAAAGGGTTGGTGTTGTTGTTGTTGTGATTGTATCTCCTGCTCTTTCTATCCATGTTGCATTATTGTCCAGGGTTGTTGTTGCTTCCGCCTGTGCATATTATAAGGTAAAACGAAATGGGTCGATGACATGCCTAGGATGTTATCTTTTGACCTGACGTTTGGAAGGGATGTTCGCGCCCCCGGGGTTCGGGGTGTGACAGTAACCAACGGAGCCATAGGCATGGCATATGGATTTGACATCGTGATTGGCAGAATTTACGTCTTGTGTGGTGACGGACAATTTTCCCGGACATATGTTGGACTTTTGGGTTCATTGTGAGGCCATCTGGGATTGGCGAATCGTAAGAGTAGCATGGTGGAATTGCCAGTTATTCTGCGAACTACCAAGGTCGGTGATGGCTACGAGTAATGGTTAAGATCACGAGATGTGGTGAGTAGGAATGAGGACTGAAATTTTGAGGACGAAACTCCCTAAGGAGGGGAGAATTGTGATGACCTGAATTTCCGTCAGGTTAAGTTTATGAGCGGAATAGACATAGTCGGGCTTGGAACAATAGTGAAAGCGACGTTGGGGTTTAATTATTTTGTGCGGTGGATTAGAATGGTTAAATGATATAGTTGGATACGATAAAATTGGACGAACTGTTTGTGATTGATTAATTGTTTTGTACGAGTTAAAAGGTTCAGCGCGAAATTGGTTCGCCATTGGAACGCGAAACCCATGAACCGTCTCCGCCATTTCCCACTGCCTCTCACCCCAATAAATAGCCTCCTCACCCTCTCTCTCTTCATTTGAGACCACCCCAAGAGCTCTCTCTCAACTCTCTCACTTTCTCTCTCGGATCTCTCTCTTCCACCGAGCTCTCGCTCCCTCGTCTTTGGCTAGCAACACCTTGACTCGTCGATGGCGGATCCTCGAATCTTCAAGCTCCGACGATAGCTTTCGACGCCTCTCATCTCCTTTCCCGTGGGTCCCTCTCGCCGCACGACCCGCCAAGAAGAAAAGGGCGGTTTGAGCTCATCCGGGTGGCGAATTGATCCCCGTTTCTTTGTACGCGATCCTAAGGCAAGTAGATAACTAACCTTACTACTACATTGCTCATTTGTTGTTGGTTTTAGCACGAATCCTTGATGTTTGGAAATGGGTATGACGATGAGTAGTCGGCCTTGCTCGGTGAGGAAGACGACGAAGAATTTCCGATCCATTGCTTGAGTTGACATCTCTAGATCCTAGGTAAGCCGAATGTATGAGTTGATCGTCCTGATTGTTGTCAGTTTGTGATGAATTGAAGTAGGACCGCATAAGGTGGGTTCGGCTATAAGGTTTGTTGTGGGGTTGCATGTGTAATCCATTGCTTAAATTGACATCTCTGGGTCATGGGTAAGTGGAATATTTGAGTTGATCATCTTGGTTGTCGGTGGTTTTTGATGACTTGAGGTGGGACCATATAGAGGGAAGTTTGGCCATATGGTTTGGGGAAAGGATTCGTGAGGTTTGGTACTCGGGCAAGGCAAGTTCGGTGGTTATATGGTTATTATCTGGTCATGGGTAAGTTGGAATTAGAGCGGGATTGCTCGGTAAGTCGCCGGTTTGATACAGACTGGAATCGAAATTCTATGAGTGTTCGGCCTTGAGATATGAAAGGGAGGTTCAGTAGGTTCAGGCGGCTCTTGCTGTTCCTTTTCATGTTTTGTGAACCTTCCATGCCTATATTTTGTGTTGCCTTCTGTTAGGTATTCAGTTGTTTGGTTGCTTGTTAAGACTTGCTTGACTGAATGGATTGTCTAGTCATTTGGTCAAATGTACTCCTTGCTGAGCTTCGGCTCACTATTGTTTGTTGCCCTCTTTTCAGATACTTAGATAGGGCTATGGATAAGCTTGACCGTTTAGTGGCGGATGATTGACTGTTTGGTGGCAGATGATGAAATGGGGAGCGCTCGATTTATTTTGATGTCTCTTAGATGTTGTTCTTGTATTTTGAAACAGAAAACGTATAAACTGATTATATATATAAGATCAGTCTATTGTGATATCTAGTGTACAGGTAGGAAGGCCACACCCTTTAGGCGTCGTGCCTGCCTTTGTTTTCATGCACTTGTATGTTTTGTATGCGCCAGCTATTGTATGTTTTGTATGGCCGTCACACCACAGGTATGGCATATGGTATCGGCATCAAGGATTGGTAGAGTTTGATACGTCTTGAGTGGTGACGGACGATTTGCCTGGACATATGTTGGACTTTTGGGTTCATTGTGAGGCTGATTGCGAGATGTGATGAATGACAATGAGAAGTGACCGAAAGGGTCCAGCAGAGCATACTACGTGCTTAAAGTGAAAAGGGAGTAAGGACTGAAATTTCGAGGACGAAATTTCCTAAGGATGGAAGAATTGTGACGATCGGAATTTTCGTCAGATTAAATTTATGAGTGGAATGGGTCATAAGAGCATGAAATAGTGATGCTTAATTTGGGTTTTGATTTGTTGGTACGATGGACTAACTGAGCGTAGTAGTTTGGGCGCGAAAATATTTAGGACCGTTTGTGTTTTGTTGATCGAGTGTTATTGTGCATAAAATGGTGCGACGCAAAACTCAGCTCGCGATTTGGGCGTGAAAGACCATCGACCGACCTTGACCCCCCACCCCTATAAATAACCTCACTCTCTCTCTCTCTTCCCCCTCATTTTCTCTCTTCTTCGTGGACAGCACCCCCCCTAAGCGCTCTCGTCTCCTCGTGCACTCCGCCCGAGCGTCCCCCAGCTCGGTCGAGCTACGCCGATGCAGCGACGTGCAGCGAGGTGCCGACGGTTCACGGAGGCCGCCAAGCTCCTCCTCCGCTGCTGTCCCGACGTCGCCCAGCCGCCACTGCTCGCCCACGGTTCCCCGACCCGCAATGCCCGCGAGGAGGAAGCGACGAACCCGAGCCCATTTCTTCGCCGAATCTGCTTCCGTCTCCTTTGAAACTTCATCCCAGGCAAGTGTGCACCTAATCTTATTACTAGACTGTTCTATTAACGTTCGATTAAGCTCAATTCATCAGTTTTGCTCGGGAAAGTGCCGGTTTAGGTTTGAGCAACAATGGAGAGTAAATGTGAATGCATGTATGATCTTCAGTTGGTTATAGCGCTGTTAGGACATGGGTAACTAGACTACGTGGGTTGATCGTCTTGTTCGACGTTGGTTCAAGATGAATTTAAGGTGGATGGTGGAGTATGTTCGGCGGCCGTATGCCTCGGTGTGAGAACCGTGAGGTTTGGTGAATTGTTTGATGGTTCTATTAGTTCGTTGTGGTATTATGGCTCATGGGTGGATGGAAATTGGGATGAGATCGACTAACATGGTGTTGGACGGAGTCATGTTGAGGACTAGCCCTTATGGCATTTTGGTCGTGAGTTAGGGAAGTTATGGAGCAGCTCTCCTTGCTACAAAATCAAGAGATATTGTTGCCATTTGGGCATTTGGTCATGGAGGAACCGTTTGCCCTGTCACGTCTTGGGCTTGAGGTCTCTTGCTCGATCGAGGGGTTAATTGATAAGTCTAGTTATTTGATTTGATGCATGTCTTGCTGATTTTTCATGCTCACTCTTGTGGTTTTTATTATTTTTTAGCTAGATAGGCATGTCGACTTCTCCTCCTGCCAGGACTATCTATCACTTCGGCGCACTTGTGCATGTCACGCGTACTTGGGAGGTGCGTACCGAGACTCATCCTCCATTCATGCGCTACGGGAGTCTACGCACCACGGTGGAAGTCGACATAGGAGCACCAGTTGGACGTATCGAGCAACACTTCATTGCCGTTTACATCCGTGGCCTAGGATAGTGGCATGGACCACTTCCCTCTCCCCTCGTAGATGAGCGCAGTGATGTTGGAAGCGACGAGGATAGCGAGGAGTCGTGGAGTGTTGTTTGGGTGACACGGCAGCTACTTTTTGACTGAGGCCGTGTGGTGGTTGGTGTCACACCCCGAACCCCGGGCGAACGACCATCCCTTCCAAACGTCAGGTCAAAGGATGATGTCCCAGGCAGATCATCGACCCATTTCTTTTATCTTATAATTAAGCACATGCGGAAGCGAATAACAACCCCGGACAACAAACAACAGGGATAGACAAATAGGAAAGACAACAAACAACAATAAACCCTTTTTATTTATATGCTTGATTAGTCCATAAGAAAAACACATAATTACACAAGTCCTTCTTGGACATATCCCCTTAGACCCACAAAAAGATACCAGGTCGTGTCAGGGCGCAATACAGCCGATATACTACGCATACACTACCAGCTGCTATAAACAAGACGACCTCCAAAAACTCCTCCACAGCTCCATCCGCATCCTGGGCCTAACATGGCGCACAGCCATCACGAAAACCTGAAAGGTGATCAGCCAAGCGCATGAGATATGAATCTCAGCGGGTCAACGCCTAAGTCCGATTAGGACGTTGATTCACAGCCTAACCATTCTAGCGAACTAAACCCAACATCCAGAACAACAACCACATGCAACGTACCTCGCCTGGAGCCATGCGACAGATACGACATGATAAGGAATAAACAATGCATCAACCAATCAGCTAGAACACTCAGCAATACTCATGCATTATGCAACAAACGCGTTCCAGTCAACCGGCCTAGAGATACCCCACTCTCGCCAAAGCACAGCCTCGCTGCTAGTACTCTTCCGGATTAACCGGGCGTCGTCCCACAACGTTAACGGCGATGGCATCCGATAACCCCCTCAAGACCCCTAAGGCGAGCATACAAGGAATAATTCCAAGAGGGACTACGGACCAACACAAGTTGCGACCGGCTTCTCATCAGCTGTGTTATCCGGGCGGTCCGTCGCCGGCACAGACTAACAAGCAACCAATAAGCCGTGGAATCCCGGACGGTACGTCGCCGGCACACAGACTTATTAGAAGGCGACCCATGCCAACAAGGGTATCGTCTGTGCCCCCAGTTACGTTAGGGTACACGGTGAAACTACTGCGTGACCTCGCGCTTAAAATCGGCTCTCAAGCCAAATCGCATTTTGATGCTCAAACCTGGCCCACGGTCAATTTCATGCTCAAACTTGGCTCACGGCCATTTTCATGTTCAAATCTGGCCCATGGCCATTTTCACACTCAAACCTGGCACACGGCCATTTTCACACTCAAAATCACAATTGGTCATGCGAATATTCAATTTCCATATAACAAGACATTTCGACCCTAGTGTGATCATTCAGCAATTTAATGCGCAATCAACACTCAGTCCGATCCACGATCAGACGCCACAAACTAGGCACAACAAACAGGCAATTAACCATGGTAACTATTCCACCTAACCACGGTTAATTCAACTAACCACAGCAGTTAATTAATCCACCACAGTAACTATTTAATTTAACTATGGTAACTATTTAATCTAACCACAGTTAACTATCTAACTACGGTAATTATCTATTAACTGCGGTAAGTAACTAATTAATTATGGTAACTAACTAATTAACCTATTAAGTGCAATTAACGGCCTAATCAGGGATTAGGGGTTAACTCACTAATTAACTGGCGGCGACCGGCGAATTTTTCGGCGACGCTCCTACGGACTCTCCTTGTCGATCCGGACGCAACCACTGTGTCAGATTTCCAAAACGACAATCGGACGACGACGAACGGTAGCTGGACAACGGCTCTACAGAGGCCAAACGATCACAACGGAGCTCAACGAGCGGCCGGCAAGCTCGGCGGAGCTTCGGCCAAGGTCCGGCGGCTCCTCGGTGGCTCCGGTGAAGCTCGGCGCACGACGGCGCGGCTCGGCGGCGCTTGGACAGCAGCTGAACAGAGGCGGCAGCAGCTATGGCTGGGGCTAGCGAGTGGCGGGAGGGTGGCCGGCGACTCGGCGGGGGCGCGGTGGACGGTAGCGGCACAAGCGGCGGGCGGCGGCGGTCCACGGCAGCACAAAGACGAAGATGAAATGATGAAGAAAATGAAGCAACGTGAGCAGCAGAGGAAAATGGTGGCTTCCGTGCGTGGAAATGGAGGGGAAGGACGAGAGAGAAAGGGAAGAGAGAGAGAGAGGAGAGAGAAATGGTCTTGAGGGCAAAATGGTTTTTTCCAAGGTCAAATGGCATTTTGGTAATATCCAAGGGGTCAAAAAGGTGATTTGACGTTGGCATTTATGAGGCGGGACCCACGGTCATTCGGTATTAATTGTTTCTATCGTATATGAATAATATCTGAGGGTATTTCGGTAATCTGACGATTTAGGACTGGTTCAGAATATTTGGTTTAGGGTTGGCTCGGGCGCGAAGGAATACGGCGAAGACTAATTACGGCGCGACTAATCTAATCGAACTACAATTAACTACACTTCGACCGACGACTAACAACCTTCAGATTGAACGATTCCGCGTCCGACAAACGTCACTCAATTCCAATAGTCCAATATTATTCACATAATAGGCCTTGAAATTCCGGGACGTCACAACTCTTCCCCCCTTGGGAAATTTCGTCCCCGAAATTAAAATATTACACCACCTCAAAAAGAAAAGGATACCTGCTCTTCATTGAATCTTCACTTTCCCACGTCGCTCCCTCGGTTCCATGGTGTTGCCAAACAACTTTCACCAACGGAATTGTCTTGTTTATCAGAACCTGCTCCTTTCGATCTTCGATCCTCAACGGACGTTCCACGTACGATACACGTTCATCCACTTCGATTTCCTCAAAGCTCAAAACGTGAGCTGGATCCGGCTCGTACTTCCTTAACATAGATACATGGACTACGTCATGTACCTGAGCAAGTCTCGGTGGCAACACGAGACGATAAGCCAGATTTCCAATCCGCTCCAAGATCTCGAATGGCCCAACATATCTCGGGCTCAACTTTCCCTTCTTGCCGAAACGGGATGTCCCTCTCATAGGTGACACCTTCAGAAAGACATGATCACCGACTTGAAATTCCAACGGTCTGCGTCATTTGTCAGCATAACTCTTCTGACGGTTCTGAGCTGTTCTCAGTCTTTCTTTGATGATTTTCACTATATCGAACGACTGTTGTACTAGCTTAGGACCGGTGATTTTCCTCTCACCTACTTCGTCCCAACAGACTGGTGTCCTACAAGGTCTGCCATACAATGCTTCGAAAGGCGCCATCTTAATACTCTGTTGATAGCTGTTGTTGTAGGCGAATTCAACCAAATGAAGCTGTCCTTCCCAGTTGCCTTTGAAATCGAATACACATGCCTGCAACATGTCCTCAAGTGTTTGAATTTTCCTTTCAGACTGGCCATCCGTCTGCGGATGATAAGCCGTACTGAATTGCAGCTTCGTTCCCAACGCAGTCTGCAAGCTTTTCCAAAAGGTAGACGTGAATCTGGGATCACGATCCGACGTAATCGTCACTGGTACACCATACAAATGCACTATCAAGCGCACATACAAATCTGCCAACCTATCCAAAGCAAAGTCCTTTTCTCACTAGGATGAAATGTGCTGACTTCGTCAATCTGTCCACTATAACCCAAATTGAATCATTGCCTCTTTGGTTCCTCAGCAAACTTGTCACGAAATCCATCGTGATGTGCTCCCACTTCCATTCCGGAATCTCAAGCGGCTGTAACAACCCTCCAGGCTTACAATGCTGCGCTTTGACCTGTTGGCACGTCAGACATCTCACCACATGCTTGGCTATGTCCGTCTTCATGCCACTCCACCAATAATACTGCCTTAGATTCTGGTACATCTTCGTATTACCTGGATGAACACTGTAGCTGCAACGATGTGCCTCTGACAAGATTTCTTCCCTAAGACTCTCTTCAGCCGCAACACACAAACGTCCTCTGAACTTTAAAATTCCATCGTCAGCTACCTGAAAATCTTCTTTCCTCTTCTCTAAGCCCTCTTGAAGGACTTTCTGAATGGCAGGATCTGTCGATTGCAATATCTTAATCCTCGCTTGCACTTCCGACTCGATCCTCAATGTAGCCATCAAACTCGACAGACGGCCTACTTCCAACTTAAACTCGGAGTCTTACACCTCCTCCAAAAGACGCTACTCTCGGACCATCAACTGGGCAATCGCTGACTTCCGACTCAGCGCATCAGCAACTTTGTTAGCCTTTCCCGGATGGTACAAGATCTCGCAGTCATAATCCTTGAGAAGTTCCATCCAACGGCGCTGCCTCATGTTCAACTCCTTCTGAGAGAACAGATATTTCAAACTTTGATGATCGGTGTAGACTTGGAACCTTTCTCCTACCAGGTAGTGTCTCCAGATCTTAAGGGCCAACACGATCGCTGCTAACTCCAGATCGTGTGTCGGGTAATTCAACTCGTGCGGTCTTAACTGACGAGAAGTGTACGCAACCACTCTCCCATGTTGCATAAGCACACAGCCTAGTCCCTTGAAGGAAGGATCGCTGTAAATCTCGTATCCTCCAAGACCAGACGGTATTGTCAAAACAGGAGCTATAGATAGCTTTTGCTTAAGCTCTTGGAAACTACGCTCGCACTTGTCTGTCCACTCAAATCTTTCGTCCTTCTTCAGCAGACGTGTTAAAGGCAAAGCTATCGCGGAGAACCTTTCCACGAAGCGTCTATAGTAGCCTGCCAGACCGAAGAAACTCCGTACTTCTGTCACTGACGTTGGTCTCGGCCAATCCATGACTGCTTCAATCTTGGTTTGGTCTACTGATATTCCTTCTCCAGAAATTATATGAACAAGGAAGGCTACGCGAGCTTGCCAAAACTCGCATTTGCTAAACTTAGCAAATGACTGGTGTTTTCGAAGAGTCTCTAACACTGTCCTCAAGTGTTGCTCATGTTCCTCAAGGCTCTTAGAGTATACCAAAATATCGTCAATAAACACAATGACGAATTTGTCCAAATACTCACTGAATACCCTATTCATCAAGTCCATGAAAGCAGCTAGAGCATTTGTTAGACCAAACGACATCACTGTGACCTCATAGTGACCATAGCGCGTCCTAAACGCTGTCTTCGGTACATCATCCCTCTTGATCCTTAGCTGGTGGTATCCCGTCCTTAGATCGATCTTGGAGAACACCGAAGCTCCTTGAAGTTGGTCAAACAAATCATCAATCCTTGGCAACGGATACTTGTTCTTGATTGTCACCTGGTTGAGCTGACGGTAGTCGATGCACAGACGAAGTGATCCATCCTTCTTCCTCACAAACAAAATGGGCGCTCCCCACGAAGATGCACTTGGACGGATATATCCTTTATCCAACAACTCCTGCATCTGTACCTTCTGTTCCTTGAGTTCCGACAACGCCATCCGATACGGTGCTTTTGAGATTGGCTCCGTACCAGGGGCTAACTCAACCACGAACTCTATTTCCCTTTCCGGCAGCAATCCAGGTAACTCCTTCGGAAAAACATCAGGGAATTCCCTTACTACAGCAATATCTTCCAACCTTAACTCCTCCGCCAACACATCTACAACAGACGCCAAATAACCTTGGCAACCTCCAACCAACAACCGAGTCGCTTCCATCGACGAAACTAAGGGGATCGAGGTTCCCCCTCGATTTCCAACAAACTTGAAACTAACCCCATTCAATAGGTTAAACAGGATAGTCTTACTATGACAATCCAAAACAGCTCTTTGCTCCATGAGCCAATCCATACCAACAATCAAATCGAAATCAAACAAAGCTAGTACAATCAGATTTATCCTTCCCTCATGACCATCTACAACCAGCCTACAATCAGGACATCCTACTGCAGCCATAACATTATCCTTAAGAGGTGTAGATATCCTAACAGTTGATCTCAACAGCTCTGTACTCATGCCAGCTAGCTTAACAAACTGAGCAGCAACAAAGGAGTGGGAAGCTCCTGAATCAAACAATGCATAAGCTACTTCGTTATGCAATAAGACCGTACCTGAAACGGTCGGCGAGTCCTTCGCCTCTTCCTGGGTGAAAACATACACCCTTCCTTGTACAGGCGGTCGGTTCTGAAAGCTCTATGGAACATTCCCTCACATCTGACCTCCTTGCTGCAACTGTCCTCCAGTCTGTGTCTGAGGACAATCCTTGATCTGGTAGCCATACCTGCCACAACCAAAACAAGCACCTGACCTCCTCGGGCACGGGCCAGACCCATGCTTCTGACGGCAAAAACGAGCATACGACGTCGGGGCGGAACGTCGACTTCCCAACAAAGTTCCTCTTATTAGGCGGGATGGGATTCCAATTACCCATCATCGGTCCTTTACCGAATCTTCTGTTATCTCTCCCAATCGGAGCAAACCGCGATCCAGATGCGGTTGCCCTCTCAGCAACATCCCTTTCTACCAGCTGAGCTTTCTCATACAGCTCATTGTAGTTCCTCAGGTTGAACGGCACTAACACACTCTTGATCTTCGGCTTCAACCCGTCTCTGAACCTCCTTGCCCTATCTTCAGGGTTCTCCACCATTCTCGGTGCATACTTGGACAGCCCGCAAACTTTGCCTCATATTGGTCCACCGATGACTGATTTTGACGAAGATGCGGAAATTCATCCATCTTCTACTCTTGAGCACAATCCGAGAAGTACTTGCTATTGAAGGCTCCCGCGAATGCACCCCACTCCGGGATCGCACCTCCGGGAAACACACTCCCCTGCGTCGCCTTCCACCACGAGCTAGCGTTACCCTGCAGTTGGTAGACAGCCAGCGTTACCTTCTCTTCCTCTGAACATCCTAATAAGGCAAAGGCCTTCTTCAAATCCTCCATCCATGAGGTTGCAGCTTTCGGGTCACCAGTTCCCGAAAACCTCGGCGGCTTAAGCTTCATAAACTGTTCCACTAATCCGTGAGTCTGTGGCCAACGGATCCCTTATTCAGCTAACGGACCCTCATGTGGAATGGCAGCTGCAGCTTGGTTCCTCATCTGCTGCCCCATCAGGTTACCCATGGTTTCCAACACTTGCAGGATCCCGTCCACTCTAGGATCTGCATGAACTGCCCCTCCTTCGGGCATTTTCGGTTCATCCACCATACCCACTCTGGGTCTTCCTCTAGAGGCTCTTCCTCTGCCTCTGCAAACTGCAGGAACGCGGTTCTCAACCGCTTCCGGAATAACTGGAGCTACCCTTTCCGTGGGTACTCCCAGAACACGATCCCTCTCCATATCGAGATCCACCTGAGTTGCCCTACCCCGGGGCGCTCTCCGACTACGGCTGCTCATCCTGCAGGACCATAAGGACTCTTGCTCGCCCAAAGTAACACGTAATGAGAACTCAGGTTTACTACCAAACAACAATCAAACAGCAAACACAAGCATAGGGTTTCAATCCTATTGACTATCCCAAACCCATCGCACCTTATAACTCCACAAACCATGCTCTAATACCAAAACGGGGATGTCACACCCCGAACCCCGGGCGAGCGACCATCCCTTCCAAACGTCAGGTCAAAGGATGATGTCCCAGGCAGATCATCGACCCATTTCTTTTATCTTATAATTAAGCACATGCGGAAGCGAATAACAACCCCGGATAACAAACAACAGGGATAGAGAAATAGGAAAGACAACAAACAACAACAAACCCTTTTTATTTATATGCTTGATTAGTCCATAAGAAAAACACATAATTACAAAAGTCCTTCTTGGACAGATCCCCTTAGACCCACAAAAAGATACCGGGTCGGGTCAGGGCGCACTACAGCCGATATACTATGCATACACTACCCGCTGCTATAAACAAGACGACCTCCAAAAAATCCTCCATAGCTCCATCCGCATCCTGGGCCTAACATGGCGCACATCCATCACGAAAACCTGAAAGGCGATCATCCAAGCGCATGAGATATGAATCTCAGCGGGTCAACACCTAAGTCCGATTAGGACGTTGATTCACAGCCTAACCATTCTAGCGAACTAAACCTAACATCCAGAACAACAACCACATGCAACGTACCTCGCCTGGAGCCATGCGACAGATACGACATGATAAGGAATAAACAATGCATCAACCAATCAGCCAGAACACTCAGCAATACTCATGCACTATGCAACAAACGCGTTCCGGTCAACCGGCCAAGAGATACCCCACTCTCGCCAAAGCATAGCCTCGCTGCTAGTACTCTTCCGGATTAACCGGGTGTCGTCCCACAACGTTAACGGCAATGACATCCGATGACACCCTCAAGACCCCTAAGGCGAGCATACAAGGAATAATTCCAGGAGGGACTACGGACCAACACAAGTTGCAACCGGCTTCTCATCAGCCGTGTTATCTGGGCGGTCCGTTGCCGGCACGAACTGACAGGCAACCAATAAGCCGTGGAATCCCGGACGGTACGTCACCAGCACACAGACTTATTAGGCGGCGACCCATGCCAACAAGGGTATCGCCTGTGCCCCCAGTTACGTTAGGGTGACACGGTGAAACTACTGCGTGACCTCGCGCTTAAAATCGGCTCTCAAGCCAAATCTCATTTTGATGCTCAAACCTGGCCCACGGCCATTTTCATGCTCAAACCTGGCTCACGGCCATTTTCACACTCAAAATCACAATTGGTCACGCAAATATTCAATTTCCATTTAACATGGCATTTCGACCCTAGTGTGATCATTCAGCAATTTAATGCGCAATCAACACTCAGTCCGATCCACGATTGGACGCCACAAACTAGGCACAACAAACAGGCAATTAACCATGGTAACTATTCCACCTAACCACGGTTAATTCAACTAACCACAGCAGTTAATGAATCTACCACAGTAACTATTTAATTTAACTATGGTAACTATTTAATCTAACCACAGTTAACTATCTAATTACGGTAACTATCTATTAACTGCGGTAACTAACTAATTAATTACGGCAACTAACTAATTAACCTATTAAGTGCAATTAACGGCCTAATCAGGGATTAGGGGTTAACTCACTAATTAACTGGCGGCGACGGTCGGCGGCGACTGGCGAAGGGCGGTGGCGGCGGCCAATTTTCCGGCGACGCTCCTACGGACTCTCCTCGTCGATCCGGACGCAACCACGGTGTCGGATTTCCAAAACGACAACCGGACGACGACGAACGGCGGCTGGATAGCGGCTGTACAAAGGCCAAACGACGACAACGGAGCTCAACGAGCGGCCGGCAAGCTCGGCGGAGCTTCGGCCAAGGTCCGGCGGCTCTTCGGTGGCTCCGGTGAAGCTCGGCGGACGACGGCGTGGCTTGGCGGCGCTTGGACAGTAGCTGAACAGAGGCGGCAGCAGTTGTGGCTGGGGCTAGCGAGCGGCGGGAGGGTGGCCGGCGGCTCGGCGGGGGCGCGGTGGACGGCGGCGGCACAAGCGGCGGGCGGCGGCGGTGCACGGCAGCACAAAGACGAAGATGAAATGATGAAGAAGATTAAGCAACGTGAGCAGCAGAGGAAAATGGTGGCTGCCGTGCGTGGAAATGGTGGGGAAGGAGGAGAGAGAAAGGGAAGAGAGAGAGAGAGAGAGGAGAGAGAAATGGTCTTGAGGCCAAAATGGTCTTTTCCAAGGTCAAATGGCATTTTGGTAATATCTAAGGGGTCAAAAAGGTGATTTGGCTTTGGCATTTATGAGACGGGGCCCACGGTCATTCGGTATTAATTGTTTCTGGCGTATATGAATAATATCTGAGGGTATTTCGGTAACCTGACGATTTAGGACTAGTTCAGAATATTTGGTTTAGGATTGGCTCGGGTGAGAAGGAATACGGCGAAGACTAATTACGGCGCGACTAATCTAATCGAACTATAATTAACTACGCTTCGACCGACGACTAACAACCTTCAGATTGAACGATTCCGCGTCCGAAAAACGTCACTCAATTCCAACAGTCCAATATTATTCACATAATAGGCCTTGAAATTCCGGGACGTCACAACTCTTCCCCCCTTGGGAAATTTCGTCCCCGAAATTAAAATATTACACCACCTCAAAAAGAAAAGGATACCTGCTCTTCATCGAATATTCACTTTCGCACGTTGCTCCCTCGGTTCCATGGTGTTGCCAAACAACCTTCGCCAACGGAATTGTCTTATTTCTCAAAACCTGCTCCTTCCGGTCTTCGATCCTCAATGGACGTTCCACGTACGATACACGCTAATCCACTTCGATTTCCTCAAAGCTCAAAACGTGAGCTGGATCCGGCTCGTACTTCCTTAACATAGATACATGGAATACGTCATGTACCTGAGCAAGTCTCGGTGGCAACAAGAGACGATAAGCCAGATTTCCAATCCGCTCCAAGATCTCGAATGGCCCAACATATCTCGGGCTCAACTTTCCCTTCTTGTCGTAACGGGATGTCCCTCTCATAGGCGACACCTTCAGAAAGACATGATCACCGACTTGAAATTCCAACGGTCTGCGTCATTTGTCAGCATAACTCTTCTGACGGTTCTGAGCTGTTCTCAGTCTTTCCCTGATGATTTTCACTATATCCAACAACTGCTGTACTAGCCCAGGACCGGTGATTTTCCTCTCACCTACTTCGTCCCAACAGACTGGTGTCCTACAAGGCCTGCCATACAATGCTTCGAAAGGCGCCATCTTAATACTCTGTTGATATCTGTTGTTGTAGGCGAATTCAACCAAATGAAGTTGTCCTTCCCATTTGCCTTTGAAATCCAATACACATGCCCGCAACATGTCCTCAAGTGTCTGAATTATCCTTTCAGACTGGCCATCCGTCTGCGGATGATAAGCCGTACTGAATTGCAGCTTCGTTCCCAACGCAGTCTGCAAGCTTTTCCAAAAGGTAGACGTGAATCAGGGATCACGATCCGACGTAATCGTCACTGGTACACCATGCAAACGCACTATCAAGCGCACATACAAATCTGCCAACCTATCCAAAGCAAAGTCCTTTTCTCACTGGGATGAAATGTGCTGACTTCGTCAATCTGTCCACTATAACCCAAATTGAATCATTGCCTCTTTGGCTCCTCAGCAAACTTGTCACGAAATCCATCGTGATGTGCTCCCACTTCCATTCCGGAATCTCAAGCGGCTGTAACAACCCTCCAGGCTTACAATGCTGCGCTTTGACCTGCTGGCACGTCAGACATCTCGCCACATGCTTGGCTTTGTCTGTCTTCATGCCACTCCACCAATAATATTGCCTCAGATTCTAGTACATCTTCGTATTACCCGGATGAACACTGTAGCTACTACGATGTGCCTCCGACAGGATTTCTTCCCTAAGACTCTCATCAGCCGCCACACACAAACAGCCTCTGAACTTTAAAATTCCATCATCAGCTACCTAAAAATCTTCTTTCCTCTTCTCTAAGCCCTCTTGAAGGACTTTCTGAATGGCAGGATCTGTCGATTGCAATATCTCAATTCTCGCTTGCACTTCCGGCTCGATCCTCAATGTAGCCATCAAACTCGACAGACGGCCTACTTCCAACTTAAACTCGGAGTCTGGCACCTCCTCCAAAAGACGCCACTCCCGGACCATCAACTAGGCAATCGCTGACTTCCGACTCAGTGCATCAGCAACTTTGTTAGCCTTTCCCGGATGGTACAAGATCTCGCAGTCATAATCCTTGAGAAGTTCCATCCAACGGCGCTGCCTCATGTTCAACTCCTTCTGAGAGAACAGATACTTCAAACTTTGATGATCGGTGTAGACTTGGAACCTTTCTCCTACCAGGTAGTGTCTCCAGATCTTAAGGGCAAACACGATCGCTGCTAACTCCAGATCGTGTGTCGGGTAATTCAACTCGTGCGGTTTTAACTGACGAGAAGCGTACGCAACCACTCTCCCATGTTGCATAAGCACACAGCCTAGTCCCTTGAAGGAAGCATCGCTGCAAATCTCGTATCCTCCAGGGCAAGATGGTATTGTCAAAACAGGAGCCGTAGTTAGCTTTTCCTTAAGCTCTTGGAAACTACGCTCACACTTGTCTGTCCACTCAAATCTTTCGTCCTTCTTCAGCAGACGTGTTAACGACAAAGCTATCGCGGAGAACCTTCCCACGAAGCGTCTATAGTAGCCTGCCAGACCCAAGAAACTCCGTACTTCTGTCACTGACGTTGGTCTCGGCTAATCCATGACTGCTTCAATCCTGGTTGGGTCTACTGATATTCCTTCTCCAGAAATTATATGACCAAGGAAGGCTACGGGAGCTAGCCAAAACTCGCATTTGCTAAACTTAGCAAACAACTGGTGTTTTCGAAGAGTCTCTAACACTGTCCTCAAGTGTTGCTCATGTTCTTCAAGGTTCATAGAGTATACCAAAATATCGTCAATAAACACAATGACGAATTTGTCCAAATACTCACTGAATACCCTATTCATCAAGTCCATGAAAGCAGCTAGAGCATTTGTTAGACCAAACGGCAACACTGTGAACTCATAGTGACCATAGCGCGTCCTACACACTGTCTTCGGTACTTCCTCCCTCTTGATCCTTAGCTGGTGGTATCCCGTCCTTAGATCGATCTTGGAGAACACCGAAGCTCCTTGAAGTTGGTCAAACAAATCATCAATCCTTGGCAACGGATACTTGTTCTTGACTGTCACCTGATTGAGCTGAAGGTAGTCGATGCACAGACGAAGTGATCCATCCTTCTTCCTCACAAACAAAACGGGCGCTCCCCACGGAGATGCACTTGGACGGATATATCCTTTATCCAACAACTCCTGCATCTGTACCTTCAGTTCCTTGAGTTCCGACAACGTTATCCGATACGGTGCTTTTGAGATTGGCTCCGTACCAGGGGCTAACTCAACCACGAACTCTATTTCCCTTTCCGGCGGTAATCCAGGTAACTCCTTCGGAAAAACATCAGGGAATTCCCTTACTACAGCAATATCTTCCAACCTTAACTCCTCCGCCAACACATCTACAACAGACGCCAAATAACCTTGGCAACCTCCAACCAACAACCGAGTCGCTTCCATCGACGAAACTAAGGGGATCAAGGTTCCCCCTCGATTTCCAACAAACTTGAAACTAACCCCATTCAATGGGTTAAACAGGATAGTCTTACTATGACAATCCAAAACAGCTCTTTGCTCCATGAGCCAATCCATACCAACAATCAAATCGAAATCAAACAAAGCTAGCACAATCAGATTTATCCTTCCCTCATGACCATCTACAACCAGCCTACAATCAGGACATCCTACTGCAGCCATAACATTATCCTTAAGAGGTGTAGATATCCTAACAGTTGATCTCAACAGCTCTGTACTCATGCCAGCTAGCTTAACAAACTGAGCAGCAACAAAGGAGTGGGAAGCTCCTGAATCAAACAATGCATAAGCTACTTCGTTATGCAATAAGACCGTACCTGAAACGGTCGGCGAGTCCTTCGCGTCTTCCCGGGTGAAAGCATACACCCTTCCTTGTACTGGCGGTCGGTTCTGAAAGCTCTGCGAAACATTCCCTCGCATCTGACCTCCTTGCTGCAACTGTCCTCCAGTCTGTTTCTGAGGACAATCCTTGATCTGGTGGCCATACCTGCCACAACCAAAACAAGCACCTGACCTCCTCGGGCACGGGCCAGACCCATGCTTCTGACGGTAAAAACGAGCACACGACGTCGGGGCGGAACATCGACGTCGGGGCGGAACGTCGACTTCCCAACAAAGTTCCTCTTATTAGGCGGGATGAGATTACTATTACCAATCATCGGTCGTTTACCGAATCTTCGGTTATCTCTCACAATCGGAGCAAACCGCGATCCAGATGCGGTTGCCCTCTCAGCAACATCCCTTTCTACCAGCTGAGCTTTCTCATACAGCTCATTGTAGTTCCTCAGGTTGAACGGCACTAACACACTCTTGATCTCCGGCTTCAGCCCGTCTCAGAACCTCCTTGCCCTATCTTTAGGGTTCTCCACCATTCTCGGTGCATACTTGGACAGCCCGGCAAACTTTGCCTCATATTGGTCCACCGATGACTGATTCTGACGAAGACGCAGAATTTCATCCATCTTCTGCTCTCGAGCACAATTCGAGAAGTACTTGCTATTGAAGGCTCCCGCGAAGGCACCCCACTCCGGGATCGCACCTCCGAGAAACACACTCCCCTGCGTCGCCTTCCACCACGAGCTAGCGTTACCCTGAAGTTGGTAGACAGCCAGCGTTACCTTCTCTTCCTCTAAACATCCTAATAAGGCAAAGGCCTTTTCCAAATCCTCCATCCATGAGGTTGCAGCTTTCGAGTCACCAGTTCCCGAAAACCTCGGCGGCTTAAGCTTCATAAACTGTTCCACTAATCTGTGAGTCTGTGGCCTACGGATCCCTTCTTCAGCTAACGGACCCTCATGTGGAATGGCAGCTACAGCTTGATTCCTCATCTGCTGCCCCATCAGGTTACCCATGGTTTCCAACGCTTGCAGGATCCCGTCCACTCTAGGATCTGCATGAACTGCCCCTCCTTCGAGCATTTCCGGTTCATCGACCCTACCCACTCTGGGTCTTCCTCTGGCGGCTCTTCCTCTGCCTCTACGAACTGCAGGAACGCGGTTCTCAATCGCTTCCGGAACAACTGGAGTTACCCTTTCCGTGGGTACTCCCGGAACACGATCCCTCTCCATATCGGGATCCACTTGAGTTGCCCTACCCCAGGGCGCTCTCCGACTACGGCTGCTCATCTTGCAGGACTATAAGGACTCTTGCTCGCCCAAAGCAACACATAATGAAAACTCAGGTATACTACGAAACAACAATCAAACAACAAACACAAGCATAGGGTTTCAATCCTATTGACTATCCCAAACCCATCGCACCTTATTACTCCACAAACCATGCTCTGATACCAAAATGGGGATGTCACACCCCGAACCCCGGGCGAACGACCGTCCCTTCCAAACGTCAGGTCAAAGGATGATGTCCCAGGCAGATCATCGACCCATTTCTTATATCTTATAATTAAGCACATGCGGAAGCGAATAACAACCCCGGACAACAAACAACAGGGATAGACAAATAGGAAAGACAACAAATAACAACAAACCCTATTATTTATATGCTTGATTAGTCCATAAGAAAAACACATAATTACACAAGTTCTTCTTGGACCGATCCCCTTAGACCCACAAAAAGATACCGGGTCGGGTCAGGGCGCACTACAGCCGATATACTAAGCATACACTACCAGCTATAAACAAGACGACCTCCAAAAACTCCTCCACAGCTCCATCCGTATCCTGGGCCTAACATGGCGCACGGCCATCACGAAAACCTGAAAGGCGATCAGCCAAGCGCATGAGATATGAATCTCCGCGGGTCAATGCCTAAGTCTGATTAGGACGTTGATTCATAGCCTAACCATTCTAGCGAACTAAACCCAACATCCAGAACAACAACCACATGCAACGTACCTCGCCTGGAGCCATGCGACAGATACGACATGATAAGGAATAAATAATGCATCAACCAATCAGCCAGAACACTCAGCAATATACATGCACTATGCAACAAACGCGTTCCGGTCAGCCGGCCAAGAGATACCCCACTCTCGCCAAAGCACAGCCTCGCTGCTAGTACTCTTCCGGATTAACCGGGCGTTGTCTCACAACGTTAACGGTGACGGCATCCGATAACCCCCTCAAGACCCCTAAGGCGAGCATACAAGGAATAAATCCAGGAAGGACTACGGACCAACAGAAGTTGCGACCGGCTTCTCATCAGCCGTGTTATCCGGGCGGTCCTTTACCGGCATGGACTGACAGGCAACCAATAAGCCGTGGAATCCCGAACGGTACGTCGCCGGCACACAGACTTATTAGGCGGCGACCCATGCCGGCAAGGGTATCGCTTGTGCCCCCAGTTACGTTAGGGTGACACGGTGAAACTACTGCGTGACCTCGCGCTTAAAACCGGCTCTCAAGCCAAATCTCATTTTGATGCTCAAACTTGGCCCACGGCCAATTTCATGCTCAAACCTGGCCCACGGCCATTTTCATGCTCAAACCTGGCCCACGGCCATTTTCACACTCAAACCTGGCCCACGGCCATTTTCGCACTCAAAATCACAATTGGTCACACGAATATTCAATTTCCATTTAACATGGCATTTTGACCCTAGTGTGATCATTCAGCAATTTAATGCGCAATCAACACTCAGTCCGATCCACGATCAGACGCCAAAAACTAGGCACAACAAACATGCAATTAACCATGGTAACTATTCCACCTAACCACGGTTAATTCAACTAACCACAGCAGTTAATTAATCTACCACAGTAACTATTTAATTTAACTATGGTAACTATTTAATCTAACCACAGTTAACTATCTAACTACGGTAACTATCTATTAACTGTGGTAACTTACTATTTAATTACAGTAACTAACTAATTAACCTATTAAGTGCAATTAACGGCCTAATCAGGGATTAGGGGTTAACTCACTAATTAACTGGCAGCGACCGGCGAAGGGCGGCGACGGCGAATTTTCCGGCGACGCTCCTACGGACTCTCCTCGTCGATCCAGACGCAACCACGGTGTCGGATTTCCAAAACGACAACCGGACGACGACGAACGGCGGCTGGACAGCGGCGTACAGAGGCCAAAAGACGACAACAGAGCTCAACGAGCGGCCGGCAAGCTCGGCGGAGCTTCAGCCAAGGTCCGGCGGCTCCTCGGTGGCTCCGGTGAAGCTCGGCGGACGACGGTGTGGCTCGGCGGTGCTTGGACAACCGCTGAACAGAGGCGATAGCAGCTGCGGCTGGGGCTAGCGAGCGGCGAGAGGGTGGTCGGCGGCTCGGCAGGGGCGCGGTTGACAGCGGCGGCAAAAGTGGCGGGCGGCGGCGGTCCACGGCGGCACAAAGACGAAGATGAAATGATGAAGAAGATGAAGCAACGTGAGCAACAAAGGAAAATGGTGGCTGCCGTGCGTGGAAATGGAGGGGAAGGAGGCGAGAGAAAGGGAAGAGAGAGAGAGAGAGAGGGGAGAGAGAAATGGTCTTGAGGGCAAAATGGTCTTTTCCAAGGTCAAATGGCATTTTGGTAATATCCAAGGGGTCAAAAAGGTGATTTGGCATTTATGAGGCGGGGCCCACGGTCATTCGGTATTAATTGTTTCTGGCTTATATGAATAATATCTGAGGGTATTTCGGTAATTTGACGATTTAGGACTGGTTCAGAATATTTGGTTTAGGGTTGGCTCGGGTGCGAAGGAATACGGCGAAGACTAATTACGGCTCGACTAATCTAATCGAACTACAATTAACTACGCTTCGACCGACGACTAACAACCTTCAGATTGAACGATTCCGCGTCCGACAAACGTCACTCAATTCCAACAGTCCAATATTATTCACATAATAGGCCTTGAAATTCCGGGACGTCACAGTTGGATAGAGACGATGGCCGGCAGCTACTTTTTTATGTTGGCCGCGATGCGATTTTGGGGCATCGATGGAGTACGCCATGGTGGTATCTGGAGGGAGCTGATTCCTTTTTTATTGTCTTCCAGTTGTTTGTTCTTGTTATGCTTTAGATGATGTATTAAAACCGTTTAATATAAATAAAGGTAAGTATTTTGAAAATTTGTTGAATAATCTTACTACATGTCTGCTACGGGTTAGGGAACCCCTATTGAGGCCATACCCTTAGGGTGTTGTGCCTACCTTTGTTTTGCATGCACTTGGGTGTATTTGTATGGCCGCCTGATTGTTTATGTTTCTAGGCTTTCGCATGCGCCCTCTACTCTATATTATATAATATAAGATTAAAAACAGAACGTGATTAGCAAGCAGGTGGCGGGACCGGGAGTCGCCACAATATGGGAGCATATATTGTGAGCATATTTGTTTATTAATATGCAAACTTTATAATAAAAGTAAATCAATCGCATGAAATAAACAAATATGCCAAGAAAATAACCAAACATAAAAATCGACCATCAAGACATATGGATTTTCGAAAAATTTGAGGGGTGGCCAAAATTCATGTGGGGTCCACATTTCCTATCCGCCATGGTATCCTATCAACTAATTTAAGCAACAAATTCAAAAAAATATTCAGGAATAGAGATTCGTTACCTAATTTGGGAAAATCTAATTGCCAAATTTGAACTCCGAGAAAACTCGCGGATGAAGCAACAAAGCTTAATGGTCGGCTCCAAGGGGGTGCCGCGCCCGTGTTGGGGGTCTGATCACACCAATTCGAAGACCTCTTTGTGATGCACTTTGTAGCATCGAACTCGAACTTTAATAGACTGAAAAATTCGCGCTTAAAGCAATGAATTTGCACAAAAACGATGTTGAAATCGGTCTTGAACAGCAAACTAAAATCCTGCACTGATTAGTAATCAAAAACGTCCAAAACGAAGCTGTTTTAGACACCGAACAGCAATGAAAATACCCCTGGACAGCTCGAATGGCTGGACAGCTAAATTCGCCTGATTAGCAGCTCGAACAACACCGAACAGCGGCGACACAGTGCTGGAACAGAGGCGAAACAATGGGCAGCAGAGGCGTTCAGCAGGATGCAGCGACGGGCGTTGGTAGAGCTGCTGCAGCGGCGCGCGGGCATTGGCGGGGTTGGATGGCGAGCGACGGCAGGCTGTGGCGTGCGACAGCAGAGCGATGGTGGCAGCGGCAGACCAGAGGAGGAGAAACGGCGCACGGGGGAAGCTCGGCACGGAGGGGGGTTTCAACCCTTGATGGGAAAACCTGCGAACTTCTTCTCTCACTCACGTGTGTTATTTCGAGGGCTCTCAAGTATTCTGAATTTTTCAGAGTTTTGAGCAGAAAAATCTGTGTTTAAACCTAGGCTGCAAGGCTCTATTTATAATCACTAGATTTCCTAATCCTAGTAGGAGTATGATTCGTTAATGACCGTACGATTTAAAAATCTAGTTGGAATAGGATTCATCGTTGACCATAGGATTTCAAGAGTCCTAATCTTGTAAAACTCCTTAAAATTTCGGCCATTAAGGGTGCATATGGGGCCAGCCGAATTTTCTATGGTGTGCGGGCTTAATCATGCAATTCCGGGCTCAATTTAGGCTTTATTCGAATGATGGGTTAATTAGTTAAAGCCTTTTCGAATTTGAATGAGCAAAGCGGGCTGATTTAAATTTAAAAACAAGTACAAGCCTTCTGATATCTTCGGCACACACACCCCCATATGCCTTGGCCGAAAATCTCAAATTGAGCCTAGTCCAATCGCCTGTCAAATTAAGGTCAATCCCTTCGCCATTGGTTCAAATACAATGCATGAATAGGAAAATTAAATATGCTATGCTTCAAAACTAATTAATTAATTTTTTTTGCGAGAACTAAAACTAATTCTTATTTTTAAGCAGGATAAATGATTTAAAGAAAAATCAAAATTTAGGTGTCAACTAGGTTCTCAAGCGTCACGAGCACCCGATGCGTCCTGGTCAATGGCGACCTTGTCACCAGCAGCAACAATGGCAATAGATTCGTCCGACATTCTCTCGAGCACTTGGGTTGCAACCACGAACTTCTTCTCGGCACAACAGCTTGCGCACACTCCACGACCTGCTCTGATACCACTTGTCACGGGGTGGTGTTTGAACCACGATCGCGCGATGAATCGCGGCGGTTTGGATGATGTTGCGCACTAGTCAGGCCTTGGCCCGAGGATCAATCACACACACTCACACTCACGATCGGTGGAGAAGGGGAGAGTGAACCGAGAGAGAGGGATTCGTGGGGAGAATAGATGCTCTATTGATGTTTGAGTGAAAACAAGGTGATCAAGGTGTGTTGCATTGTGGGGGTTCACCCCTATTTATAATACAAGAGGGCAGATTCGTGTAGCCCTTTCGTTGCTCATGTTTCGTCTTTTCTTATTCGTCTTTTCCCCTCGGCTTGGCTTGGTTGGGTTCCCCATGGTTCGTCTGTTGTGTGTTGGCTTTGGTGAGGCTTTTGAGCTCCCCCATGGCAGAATGATGTGGTGGACAGCCCCATAGGCATGTTCTAGAAGGTTGAGGAGTCAAGGGGTCGCGCGTCTCTTCGTCTACCCGCTCGCTCGCCCGGTTGCTCACTCGGCTGCTCGGGTCGTTCGCTGTATGATGCGCAACATCATGTTGCACGAGTCCTGCATCGAGCTCTGCATGGTGTTGGTTGAGTCTTGCACCATGCGTTGAGTCAGGCTGTACAATTTGTGCATCGAGCATGGATTCATTCTGATCGGCTATTGCATCGTGCAGCAATTGATGCACGGATGATCCCGCTGATCCACCAGCTCGACCGTCTTCGCTGATGCTTGGTCGAGGGGGCTCAATGCTGGTTGATTCACATGCCTGACCATGCGTTGATTCATGTGATGTGTCGTTGCATGGTCGGCTAGTCGTGTCACGGTCCATCCTCGATCAAGGATTTAGCCGGACCGTGATACAATCATCAATTAAATGAGATAGTGAGCCACAATGGATCACTTTTATATTAATTATTAATTCTGATCAATTATGTTCTGACTTGATTACCCTAGGAAACATAGTTTAATTAATGTGATTTAAGCATCAATAGAAATCTTAAGAAGATTAGTTCAAACTTCATTTTAACTATTTCCATTGATTCTGACCCGAAAGATCCAAAATTAAACAGATTGACCTGACAGTCCAGATTTGTTCCCGTGATATGGAAAATTTGGGGAAAATAGTGAACACAGTCGAAAAGGGAGTCAAATTTTATGGGAAATTAGGAAAACGTGTCTTCAATAATTTTCATGTTTTCATTTTGCTGAAAAACCCCTGATCCTTCCTAGTAATTCCGTTTTCACTCTGAACTCTGTTGGGATACAAGAAACATACATAAGAAAAATAATAATCATAAACGCAGCAGAAATAAAAATCCATACACTTATCTCCAGATGCGTTGTTCATGCGCTTCAATCAAAACTCAAATTAAACGAAGGGGGTTAATGGATTACCTGTTATAGCGTGCTTGAAACGAGTCGGTTCAGATGTTCTTCAGTTCGAACCTTACAAGTGTCGGACCTCTAGTTCAGACACGCCACCAATCGTTCGACGAACGGAAGAAAGACGTCGCGGATAATCACCACACTTACTTGTGCTAGCAATCTCATGATGATAACTCTCCGCGCTTTTAATATTTTGATCACAAGGAAAGAAATAGAGATAACAATTTTCTGGTCTTTCTTTCTCGCAATGCACACACGGAAGAGGAGAGAACTTTTTCGTCTCGTACAAAAATTAGCACACTTCATCCAACAACTTTGCTGATCCTTTTTGCATATGTGATCAGCATTGTTGCTGATCACGGTACACCTACGATCAGTTTTTTTTTATGATCTTTAATTTCAATTTATATATATATATACCAAAACAAAACAAAAGATAATCAGCATGTGTGCAATTGGTCACATCAATATTTGTTCACTTTGTATGTGCGTGTGCATCATATGCACGTATGTTGGTGACCAAAAATAAGAATTAAATTAAATCATATTTAATTTAATTTTAGTTCGATTAATTCGATAGCCATAATTGCAAACATATTTGCAATATCGTATTTCCCGTTCAACGTCGTCATGTATTGATTAAGGTGTGTGACATTCTTAAGTTCATCACTAAGCTAGTAGTAATACTTGCACTAACACATTAGTACTCCCGAGAGAATTGATTTTCCCGATCAACCTCCAGGTTCTACAAGCCATGACTGATATTGAGCAATATGTCATGATTACCCAGATAGTGTAAATGCTTTAAGAACAAAATGAACATGTCTGCTTTAGCTATAGTGTAATTCAATCCATCTGTCTTATTATGTCCCGATCGAACAAAGACCATGGAATATTTGTCAAGTCACCAATTCGATCATATGCACAAATCTAACCGACATGCATTTATACGAGACATGAACATTTCATTCTCGGTTACAACCCCAGCCGAGGATTTGAATGCATTGTCATTATTAAATCGCATAGGACATCATACTTTGCATGTAAAAATGAGACATATTCCATTTTGCACGCACATGTAACTTCATATGTGCACGAACTATGACCATCAAGTACAGATACGGGTCAACAAACTGTCAATATGCGCGCTTGTGAACCATATCCATCCAACACACAAGTCAACATTGTGCCTCAGGTCTAAGGATAATTTACACAATACCAGAGCATAAGGATTAGACATTGACCACGTTAAAAGTTTCCATGTTGCTAATCGTTCAATGCGTGTCACGTTCAGTGAACTTGTCTGGTACAAGCACCTGTGTTCTAACTTGGGCATCACAATACCCAATGACTCTTGACTCGTCATTCCCTTAAGTATCTAATACTTAACGGTGAAGTTAACTCCAAACCAGTACACTTGTGACAAATTTACCCCAAACTATTTTTCTACTAAAAATTTTTTACCACTAAAAATCCCAAGCTAGTACACATGTGATAAATTTACCATTTGTTAGTTCCCCATAAATCGGGTTAATACTACGAAATACTCCAAACTGACGCATCTGTGACAAACAGATGGTAAAAACCCCAAATTGGTAAACTCGTCAACTGTTACGTGTCATCAAACTCAACAATTTGATGGTAAACTGTAGCGAAAAACTAACGGATGGTAAATTTATCACAAATGTGACAATTTGGGGTATAATTTGTCACATGTGTACTAATTTTGAGATTTTTGGTGGTCAAAAAAATAGTTTATGGTAAATTTATCATAGGTATACTAGTTTAGGGTTTTTTGTGGTTCAACAAATAATTTAGAGTAAATTTGTTACATGTGTATCAGTTTAAAATTTTTCGTGGTATTAACCCTTTTAAATTGTGTCTATCTGTATCTGAATACTTGTTGGGTTTGGTCAAACAGAAGCATTAAATTTTGTCAATTTGTGTCTGACATTGCCAACTCTAATGGCAAGTATCAAAAGGAAATTATTTTTGCTCATTGCGATAATGGTTAATATTATAGCTTGACGTCCGGGCTACTATTCGTGGCATATTCTTTTCTCCTCATATTTCTTATGATTCTCCGTCAGGGATATACTGTTCGTACCAAATTCTAAAAACACGGAGTTGACCTTGTGCACCAACGCTCTTATAACGACAAGTAAGCATGTATCGCAATCCGGATGAGAGAGTATCCCAATGCACTTTCCTTGGCCGAAGCATATAGCGGTCCAGATTTTGTGGATCTCAATAAAGTAATTGCAGAAGCCGGAGTTCGATGTCTTGTCGACTATATCTTGAAGGGATGTCTTGTCGACTATCTCCATCGATTAAAGATACGAGAGGGATGTTTCCGTGTCTCCGTTACAGATTTTGCATCGCACGGATATGTCAGGATCGCCCTCTAAAACATTGCACGCATGAAGGAGCTTAACTACTACTGTTGCGATTCTGAGCAGGAAGCCATTTGTGTGTCTGACCTACTTTTCTTGTTACTCACCCTTGAATAGTTTTGCTTTCCTGGGTAAGAGCAGTAGCTGTGTTCATAAGAAGTTTTATTTCTACAGGTTTCACAGCTCTTTTACATGAACATCGCTGATTTTACTATTTACCAACTTCACTTGGAGGAATTATAAATACAACGAGATTAGCAGAAGGTCAAAATCTGGTGGAGATCAAATTAGTAAGTTCTAGTTGTCTTATTCTATAGGAGGATATTGAATGCCCTTTGGGTAGCAATCGTAAAAGCTGAGTAAGAAAATGTCGAAAGACTCGAAAGTTTCTTGTTATTATGGTGCCAGAAATTATCTTGTTCTCATTTCAATTATGATCAACAGCTGTGATTTATTTAGTTCACTGGACCATTTACCTTTTTTTAGTAGAATATGAACAAAGAAATAAACAATCTGTTGGAATTTATCTAAATATTTGTTAGATGTATGCCCTAAAGCAATCATGTAATAGTTACATGTTAGGGATTTTAGTTGTACTTTCAATTTCTTACTTAATTAATGGCAAAGACATGTTCATTCATTTGTCCAGTTATTTATTTATGAATGATTCCATAAGATCGGTTGTGACTTAACATATTCTTGAGATGTTAAGAATATTTGTGACGGGTTCATAGTTAGACTGAATCTTTAAAGTGCTCCCGATCAATGAATCATTGAGTGGATATTAATGATTCTGATGAGATCGGTGTATTCTTAGCTTTACCATTAAGTATTGGATACATAAGGGAATAATGAGTCATAAGTCATTGGGTATTGTGATACCCGAGTTAGAACACAGGTGCTTGTATTAGACAAGTTCACTGAACGTGACACACATTGAATGATTAGCAACATGGAAGCTTTTAGCATGGTCAATGTCTAATCATTCATGCTTTGGTCTTGTGTAAATAATCCTTAGACTTGAGGCATAATGTTGACTCGTGTGTTAGATGGATATGGTTCATAGGTGCATGCATTGTCAGTTCGTTGATCCTTCTTTGTACTTGATGGTCATAGTTCGTTCACATATGAAGGTACACGTGTGTGCAAAATGGAATCTATCTCTTGTTACATGCAAGGTAATAATGATGTCCTATGCGATCTAATCGTGACACTGCGTTGAAATTCTCGGCCGGGGTTGTAACTGAGAATGAACTGAGAATGTCTCATATAAAATGCATGTCAATTAGATTTGGGCATATGATCAAATTGGTGGCTTGACAAATATTCCATGATCTTTGTTCGCGGGATATAGTAAGACCGAGGGATTGAATTACACCGTAACCAAAGCTGATGGGTTCATTATGTTATTAAAGCATTTACACTATCTAGGTAGCCATGACATATTGCTAAATGTTACTCATGGCTTGTAGAACGTGTAGGTTGATCGGGACTATCAATTCTCTTGAAAGTACTAGTGTCTTAATACACGTCTTACTACCAGCTCAGTGATGAACATATGGATGTCCCACACCATAACCAATTCAAGATGATGTTGAACAGGAAAGACAATAATGCAAATATGTTTGCAATCATGGCGACTGAATTAAGTCTGGCTGAAATTAAATTAAATGAGATTTAATTTAATTTAATTTTTGGTTATGGGCGCAGGTGCATATAATGCACACGCACGCTCAAAGTGGACACATATTAATGTGCCCAAAAATGTGCACACGCTAATATATATAGGGCAAGAAGCCAACTTCTTATCTTAGTGAAGAAGCAACCTTCTTATCTCAGTGAAGAAGCAACGTGGAAGCTTGGTCAAGAAGCAACGTAGAAATTTTTCCATAAATACATGAGGAAGTTGCTGGTGCAAGAGTGTGCTATTTTGCGTACATGAGAAAAAAGGTTCTCTCTCAAGTGTGTGCATTTTTGTGAGCGAGAGAGCAAAATATTGTTTTCTTTGTTCTTGCTCTTGTGACCAAAAGATTAATAGCGGATAGTTATCTTCACGAGATTGTTAGCACAAGTAAGTGTGGTGATTATCCGCGAGTTTGCTCTTCCGTTCGATGTGCAATTGGTAGTGTGTCTGAACTAGAGGTCCGATACTTCTGGAGCTCGAACTGAAGAAGAACATCTGAACGAAGTCGCTTTGCGCACACTACGAGAGGTAATCCGATTAACCCCATTGTTGTTCTGACTTTTTATTGAAACGCATGAACGACGCCTCTGGAGATACATGTATGGGTTTTAATTTCCACTGCGTTCATGACTTTAATTTGCCTATGCATGTTACGTGTATCCAAACATATATATCAATCTCTATGCCGTTGCGATTATGGAGAAAAGATATTCTCGCGTCCAAAAAATATCGAATGAAAGATTTGACATATTGATCCATTAGAAAGAATAGCATTTCTTCGTCTAAAACGGTTTGTAAATTATAGTATTATTGTACGAGGGATTCACATAAAATTACTTTTAGGGAAAACACCAGATATGAAAGGCTGTCAGCCTACCGTTTGGTTCAATATTTTCCAAACTGGCTAAGCCGATTAACCGTTGCTTTCGGTTTTGACTTCATTAACTGCTCTCGCTAAGATCAACATCAAGGGCCAAAAGTTATCCCCCATTGTGATCAGCTAACTCTGTTCACAGAAATAAAAAAGAAAAAAAAGTAACTAGAATCACTGAAGTTAATAGAGCAAAATTATTTTAATTTTAGGCTCCATTTATTTCATGAAAAATATTTTCAAAAACATTTTCCCCAATTTTTATTGTTTGGGGCAGAAAATATGCGGTCAAGAAAAATGTTTTCCAATGAATGAAAAACATCCTTTTAAATCTGGAAAAAAAGATTTTCTTTTTTGAGAAAGGGAGGTCATTTTCCCCTCAATGCTTCTCTCTTGTGTAACATTCTGAAATAAAGAAAATTTTCCCCTCTCTCTCTTCCTCTATCCGTGTTCTCTCCTCACAGTCTCTCTCTCTTCCACCACGCTAGCCATTCCGATTTCTAGGCCAACCCTCACGGCCTCGCCGATGGCGAGCTCGAGGCGAAGATCCGTAGTGATGAGTTTGTATCGCTCGCTGATGGGCGCGAGAAGTTGGAGCGTGGTGGCCAAGCTGTGTGACTCCTGCAAGTCCGCCGCGGCCGCCGTGTTCTGCCTCGGCTGCGACTCCCGGATCCACGGGGCCAGCGAGCTGTCTGCGCGCCACGATCGCGTCTGGATGTGCGAGGTCTGCAAGCAGGCCTCGGCCGCCGTCACATGCAAGGCCGACACCGACATGCACTCCGCCAACCCCCTCTCCCGCTGTCATGAGTGCATGCCGGTGGAGCCGTTCCTCGACGCCGCCGAGTCCATCGCCAAGGCCGCCTCCGCCTTCAACTTCCTCGCCGTACCCAACAAGATCGGCAGCTCCGACACGTGCCGCGGACTTGCAGGAGTAAATCGCTTCGTTGGCAACAAGAGAGTTTTCTTTTTATTTGTCACCAAGGCATAAGCCTACAATGCATAACTAATACACAGCCGCTTTGCACCCTTTTCTACTACCTCGAAAGTTGGAGAGGCATCTAAATCACGAAAGAGCATTGATTTACTGAAGTTTCATCCAAAGTGAAATACCACTGACCTCTGGAGTCGGCGCGGTTGGTTGGCGTATCAGAATTCCACTTTAGGAAACAAAAGTTACTTGTTCGAATCTTCAACTATTAATAGGCTTAATGTGTTTTATGGACCTCCAAGTAGACAGGTCTCGGCGTTTGTGTCCTGGCTTATAAAGAAAACTGAAACAGGATGTCTCAACTAACTCAACTTTTGTCAATAAAGTGTAGCTGTTTATGTCATTAAAAAATTGTTTATTTCAACAACAATGAGAAATCAAACAAATCGAGATCATTTATACTTGCCATGTTTCCCCGCAACTTATTCGCAAAACAAAGCTCATCATGCACGCATCATATGACCATGATGGATTATTGCTGTAATTTTGACCATATTCAAATGCATATTTATGCGTAACAAAAGTCTCACCTTATTAAAGTGCTCAACTTAACCTTCGTAGAAGTTATAATTCTCATACCTAACTCTACAATCTTGAAGCTGAAGTTGAGCGCCGACTCTTTGGGGACAATCTTGCAATGTCAATTGCAGCCGAACTTAACCTTCGTAGAAGTTATAATTCTCATACCTGACTCTGCAATCTTGAAGCTGAAGTTGAGCACCGACTCTTTGGGGACAATCTTGCAATATCAATTGCATGGCGGCTGCTAAGCACGTGCTACAATCTGGATGAGTGATTGTCCCTTGGCATGCTCCATAGCCATGGCAGGAGGGGCTCGACTCGTCCTCGAACCTATTATAATAACTGTAGCCGAAGTCCGGTGTATGGACGACTACATCTTCAAGGACACTAATGATCAGATTATTGTAAACATCGTTTGTGGATTGATCGTTGTTACAGATAGAGTATACAAAAGTTGCATCTGGATGACATTTTACAACGTTGCACGACCAAAGAAGTGCAATTAGTGTAATTGCAATTTTGTGGAACAAAGCCATGTCTCTTACCTCCTTTTCTGGTTGCTACTCATCTTGTGTTGGTTCTTATATAAGGGCTATTTGATAATAAAAGTATGCTTCTTATGGGTTTCTCCGCTCTTTTACATATATTTTCTAGTTTGATTTCGTTGGTTGCAACTTTACTTCTGGAATTTACCGACACTTGAGAATATAATAGACAGTAAGTTCTTGTTCTAGCATCTTTGTGCCAGCAAGTTAGGATATTGTCATTGTCTTATTCTATGTGAGTACATTTTATGCCGCCCCTCGTCACATTTGTTTGGAGTCATCGGACTTTTTCTCAATCAGCCTCTTCCAAAAGATGCAATTAGGAGCATTTACTCATTTACTGTATAAGAAAATTAGGGATTGACCCCGATCCCTAAACTACATTATTAATTTGCATATTAGGAGCATTCAATAGCATTAGGCTCACATGGTTTTCCCTTTAATTGGACTGGGACTAACGGACTGAAGCGGGGAGGCTTTGAATCTAATTAAATGAGTTAAGCTCCCAAGAAAATGAAAATTGGGAGAAGCCCATTATTTTGCTTGCCGAAATTTACATGTAATTTGCACATGTGGCATTTCAAATTAGGAAACATTCATTGAAGCAAACTTGGGACTTTATTATGCTTTATATTGTCAAGCAGCTCTAGTCCAGCCGCGCCACACCACATAGCCAGCCACAGCGGTGTTTCAGCCCCGCCTGCAGCGCCCCCAGCCTTGCCTGGAGTCTCCATCGAGACCACCCAGACGCTTGCAGCTGCATCCACGACACAGCCAGCTGCAGGAATTGTTGCGCCTCGCCACCAAGCAACGCCATGAGTCCCTGTAGTCCCTCTCTGGATGTCCGATAATCACCAGCAGCGTCGGCAAGTTGTTGCACCTCCTCGACGTAGCCCTCCACCCTGCCCGATGCATCTACAACCCCGGTGATTTCTTCTTCTTTTTTATTCTGCAGGGTTCCAACGAATTCGCGGAGCTTCTGGGTGAGGTTTGGCAAGTCCATGAGCTCAGTAGCTCGCTCACGGATTTCTGACAAAGTCGATCACATCCCCGTAGCCTCGAAATTGCTATGCCTATAGCCTCGCCGTTACCGTAATCCTCTCGACGCCGGCCATTGGAAACACAATTTTCAAATTAGGTAATCTCCTAAACCAAACCTAATTTGAATATTTGATTTCCTAATTTAAGGCATATTGATTCTTTCTTGATTTGGTGTGAGATTTTAGGCGTTTCTTTAATCGGAAACTTCTTCTTTCGAGTCGTTGCATATGTACGGTAATCGGGGGTTATGATCCTTGAGACTAAAGATTGGATCCCTAGTTTAATATGTTCCCTATTTTGGTCGTGGTGAATATTTAATTATGGGTTAATATCACGAAAAATCCCAAACTGGTACACCTGTGATAAATTTACCATAAACTATTTTTTTGACCATGAAAAATCCCAAACTAGTACACATGTGACAAATTTACCATAAACTATTTTTTTGACCACAAAAAACTCTAAATTGGTACATCTGTGACAAATTTACCCTAAACTAATTTTTTTTATCACGAAAAACTCCAAATTGGTACACACGTAACAAATTTACCCTCAGTTAAATTGAGTTAATACCATGAAAAATCACAAACTAATACATCTGTGACAAATAGAGGGTATTAACCCCAAAATGGTACACCCGTCAACTGCCACGAGTTACCCAACTCAATAATTTGACAATTAGATTTAATAAAAACTAATGGAAGGTAAATTTGTCATAGGTGCACCAGTTTAGGGTAAATTTGTCACAAGTGTACCAGTTTGGGGTTTTTTGTGGTAAAAAAAATAGTGGGTCCCGCGGTCAAATCCGAATTTATGGCGTCTAGATTATATGAATAATATCCGAGGGCATTTTGGTCAATTGATAATTCAGGAGTGGTTGGTCATTTGGCCCAGGCTACTGAAGATATTTCTTTTAGGGTTAGGCTCAGGCGCGAAGGAAAACTATACTTATATCTACGGCGCGACGAGACTAAGTGAACCCTATTGAACAATAAGAGTTGGCAAAAGTTTTGATCTCAACTTTTTAAGCCGTGTGAGACTCTTGAGGATAAGAGTTCCTCAATTAGTGCCCTCATGACTCTTACTTATTCTCAAGGTTTCTTTTCGATGTTTTCTATCTTAGAGTGTTGCCAATGATCATGGATGATTCGGTCTAATGGGACATTTCTAGAAAAGCGAGCTGAACTGGAATCGAGAGGTTTAAGGGAAGGGGAAGATCGATATATCTTTGACTCATATTATAGTTGGTATTCTCTGACTGATCAATTATGATTGTTTTGAACTTAATCATAATTGCAAATACAACAAATGTTTAAAGAGATCAAGAATGTGAATGATCTATCTAGGGTGCTACGTATTAGATCTACTCTAAATAGTCATGCCAAATTTCAGCTGCTATATACTCCTAAAAGATGTATAGCAACAAGCTCTCAGAGTATACTGGTCGCATAGACTATTTGTCAGTATGAACTTTGCAAAGAGGAGAGAGTTATGTTTAGCCCTCCGTGGGCGAGTGGAAGTTGTCAGTCCTTTGTGGGCAAGTGGGATCTGTTTGCCCTACATGGGCGAGTGGGAGATGTTGGAGCATGAGTCTTATGGTGTGCGCCCATGCGGGCAATAACACACTCCCACTGCAGATAACTGCCAAGGCAGTTATCAGCAATTTGAAACAGGATGAAAAGTCATGTCTTTTTCAAAAGACATGACTCTCTCTTTTCTTCAGTCTCTCTCACTGGTTATTAGAAAGAACGAAAAAAAAGGAACGTACGTTTCTCTCCTCTCAATTCTTCGACGCACGACTATAGCGAGGAATCTTGAAACTGCAAAGGCGACTCTTAGTCCATGAACAATAAGGTACGCTCCGAATTCCATGACGTATTCTTCGATCGGTGTTTCAACTATCCTGGGCATGTTCTTCCGCTTTGATTTCTTGGGAATTTGTTTCCTTCACTATTGGCTGTGAAGAGCTTCTTGTTTTGTTGAATTTAACCGTAGCGGATGCTTAACCAAGTTGTCAATCTACACTTATGAGGAAGACAAGAATCTCACTGTTTAACTTACCATTTTCAAACCCTAGCCGCCAGCCTCCTTCCTCTCTTCCTCTCATATCCACGCAACTCCCTTCTATTTCTATAGAGGGGAGGGTTTTTGCTAGATCCCTCCCTCCCCTCCCTTATTTGTTAACTATTTTAGTTCTCTACTCTTTTTTCTTGTTTTCTCTCATTTGTGGAGTCTTTTTCTTCCAATCTAGTCTGGATCTGGAAACTTCTTTTTCCCGTTTCAATGAGTGTTTATAGGGTATGTTTTTGGGATTTTGCTTCCCTCAAATTTCGTTAGTGTACAAGTCTAGTTTCAAAGGAGATTAGAGGAGATTCGTGAAGGTTTCACTCTCGCTATAAGATATGTGCTCGCTCTACCTTTTTATTCTCCATGGTGATAGTGTTGGGACGTCCAACCTAGGCATAGACCACCGAAAGGCAAAGCCATAGCAACAGATGAAGATATCAATGTGTGCTCATTACTGAAGATGGATTCGGTGATGAACCTCTGATTTTGGTTTGAATAAGTCATAGATTTTCATTTTGAGAGTGTGACCCCTAACTTTGTTCTGATGATTCATCTTGTTATCTAGCGCTTATTTTGTTTTGAAGTTGTAGCAGTTAGATTGCGATGTTTCTCTCTATTTTTTTTCTTTTTGTGGATATGGATAATGTGACGGCCTGAACTTTCGTAAATAGATTAGTCGATGTCAGACCTAAACTATAGGATTATAATCCTCAGACGGTTAATGGAATTTGGTATGGTGAATTATTTGACCTAAGGACATAGTTGGATGTGACGACTTCTATCAGACCATTAGTGGAATTTTATGAAAACTTTAGTACAAGAAATTGGTTCCGTCGCGAAGTTGGACTCGCGAATTGAGCGCGAACCCCGCCCAAGAACTCACCAGCCATTAGCACCCCCCATTATATAAGGCCCCCTTTCTCTCCCCCCTTCTCATTTTTCCCCCTTTCCTTCTCGTGGACACCCTTCCCCGAGAGCCCTACCTCTCCCTCATCTTCTCTGCCCGCGACTCTTTCGTGCGACATCGCGCCCCGCCAAGTCCTTCGACAATGATGACGGTCTCAACCTCAGCCCCTTCCTTAGGTCAGTCCCGTCGTCGACCCCACGCCGCCCCTTCTCGGCCCTTGACCCGCGTGACCCGCCTAGAAGGAAATGAGAGCCCAAGCTCGTTTTAACGGTGATTCTACATCCGTTTTCTCTAAGAATCAATCATAGGCAAGTAGATTACTGACCTTTACCACTAGGTTCCCAATTGTCGCTGAATTGTGTAAGATGATGCCGTATAGGCTAAGGTGATGCCGAAATGGTGATGTTCGTGCACGGTTGAACTAATGGTGTTGCATGTCGAATTTGTTTGGTAATTTGGAACCTTGTTGACATGGGTAGCTAGGATCCAAAGGCTGATCATTTTGGATATCGACAAAATAAAGTGAATTGGACTTGGTATTGATTGAGGGTGGGCGGCCATGAGCCTTATAGGAATGATGGGGTGAGATGGCGACTCGTTTGTTGAATTTACTCTTGGTCTAGTGTCGATGAGGCATGGACGGCTAGAAATTGAGAACAGTTCGTCCCGAAGGTGGATGAGACGAGTTAATTTGTAAGTTGGGACTATATATATGTTCGGCCGTGAAGTCTTGGGGGCTATATGGGGTGTGTGTAGTCTCGTTCTTGTTGCATCTGATCTATATGCGGATATTCTGAAAACGTGAGTAGCTAAATCATGCCATGGAATGAACTCGTGAATAAACAGTAATGCTACTAATAGCCTGAGGTGACTAGGTGCTTGTCGTCGTTAGACCACTCCTTGATTGTGCGAAAATAGAAGATTTAGTCGTTCAGATTAGTAGTCTGTTTGCTGAGCTTTAAGCTTACTCTTATTGTTGGACATCTTTTCAGATTTTAGGTTGCGACAGCTTGGCGACTCCGCTAGGGACTTGCATGAATATTTTTGTTTTTTCGAAAAAATAAAAGGGTGAGCTGAATTTCCAATTTTTCAGAGAAATAAATTTTTTAAAATATGATTTTTTTTTATTTTTTTGGAAAAATAAAATTTTTAATTGACCCCTTTAATTTTCTAAAAAAATAAAAAAAATGTTGCTCGTGGACTTAGGCCATTGATTTTCATGATTTATCCCTTGGTTGATGGATTGTGATTGACTTTTTAAACCAATTGGTTGTGAATTGCTTTTGGTTTCTGAATTGATTTTCCTAGATTATATCTTGATGGTCATGAATGGTTTGATTGTGAATTTCTTTTGATTATGGCTATTTTTGCAGGTTTATGTGATTTTATGCTTTAAGCTTAATTGCTTTACTTTATCGCAAGTTGCCATGATTGGGTGCTTATAAATGTTGTGCATGATTTCATGTCATTGCATCAGACCTAAAATGCTAGATGAGTCTAGGATGGTGTCTAGGCAAGACTCTTCCTAGCCTCGGAATGAGGAGTGGATGATCTTGCCTTCGACCTCGGCTATGTTAAGAATTCCCCACACTGGCCTGAATCTACTGGCATGAGAGGAATTCTTAACATCCTTGAGCTTAAAATGTGCTAAATAAGGACCAGAATTTTTTGGTACGATTTTCCCTTTAAAGCTATAAGAACTCGACTAATAATGTATGCATGAACATCATTCCGCTTGTCTCTGAGCCCATGATTTTTGAGTTTTTGCACATGTACTTTTTCTGTACTTAATTTGAGTCGGTCCATGGCTATTAGGTGTGTCGTTGTGTTGGTCTATCACTTCATGGGGCACGACAATATCCATACTGTTATTATGTCCAAGGCCGACCTGGCTAATTGGTTGGCACAGCTCGATTAGACAGAACGCGAGTATGTGGATCGCAGACTAGGAAAGTTGCTCTTGCTGCTTGATATCAAGGTCCGTGTTGGCATTATCCATGCATTAGCTCATTGTTGGGTCCCTGAGACAGCCACCTTTTTGCTTGGTAAGCATGGGCTCACACCTACCTTGGATGAGTAAAGCATGCTCATTGGTAAGTCGCTCGACTTGGAACTCATTGGTCTGTATCTGGGGTCTGATTCCTCTGTGGTGTTAGCTAATTTTTGAAAGTTGAAATTTGTCATTCGGAGGATTTTGAAAGCAAATTATGGGAATTGCCCATTTTCATTCTTGATTGATTATTTTAACAAGGCCGAGTCTTTACAAAAAGGGAAAATTTTCATGATCGCCTTCTTCGGATTGATAGTGTTCCCTCACCATAAGAAGTCTGTCAATCCGAATATGGCTCATTTTACCCAGCAAGTTTACAAAGAAAATAATTTTGTCGTGGCCTTGCTCGCTGAAACGTTTATTTCTTTGAACAAATATAAGAGAGGCAAGGCCAAGGTTTCACGAGCACCAGCTGAACTTTTGCAAATCTGGTTTCTCTCATATATCAAAGAGTGTCAAAAGCTTGTGTCGGTCGATAAGCTTTGGAATTATGCCCCTCCAATCGTTATTTTCAAAAATAAACAAGATGAGAGTCCTGATTATCATTTTTCTGAATGGCTAACACTCATAAGGGATACGATCGCCAAGTCTCTCCAATGGCAAGCTAGCTAGTTCAAAGGTAAGGTAGCTCGTCTTACTACTGGGCAAGCTAGACCGGTTCCTTTACTAGGTTTCACTAGAACAATAGAATATTACCCTCCTCGTGTTATACGGCAGTTCAATTGAGTACAGAAGATGCCTCCACCTCTTCCATCCGAGTAGGTCCACCTGAACTTTGAGAACCTCATCCCAAAGCATGAGGAGACAATCATATCTACTTGCTACTTATGGGAAGGTTGCCATCCCACAAAGCTTAGCTTTCCGAGGAAGCCATTGGAGCCCGCTGATGAGGCGTATCGATCCACGAAGGAGTACAGTCTAAAGCACTCCATTCGTCCTGCTTGGCGTCCGAAGCTTCCTAACATCACTTCGGCTCAGCACACGAACAACGAGCTTAGGCGGTTACTGGCCAAAGCATATGAAGAGGTTATCATGGTAAGGAAGGCACTCAAGCGATCGAAGACTGAAGTCAATCCGCGAAAGTGTTCCCGAAAGTGATAGATCTAGTCTTGTCTCATCGAGTCATGTCTTTTCGTTTATGTCTTTTCAATTCTAGGATTTTTTTAGGGTGTTTATTTTTCATATTTATGGGTTGTAGTACCTTTCCCCCTTTAATTCCAGTTTAATGAAAGATTCTGTTTCTGGACGACCTTGTTGTAATACATGAATTTTCTAATTTTTCCATCCAAATTTGGAACATCCTATTTTTATAAGAAACGTTCGGAAGATTCTAATCTATCTTGACAAAAAAATTTAGATCAATCCGGTACGTTTCCCATTTATGACGGAATTAATGGTCAAGGCGAAGTAGTTTGAAATTTCACGATTTTCTGACCTCACTCTCATCACGCCATTTTCCACCAGTAATTGAGATTTTTTGAATGAAGTAAAAACATGAAAGTGGTAGAATGGGCTTTGAACTAGTAATCTGAAAAATTTCGAACCTTAATTCACATTTTTGATGGCCCATCTATCCTTCAAATAAAAACCGGACAAAACAGTTTTTTTGACAAAATGTTTCCAAAAGAGTATTAAACTGTATTGATTCGTGGATTTTCAGCTTTTGGTCAAAACATGAAAGTTTTTCTTCATCGTCTCGGCTACATGTCCGTAAATTTTGACATCATTTTGACCACTTCATGCTTTTTCATGAATTGCTTGCCAAAATCCAACAGAACTAGAATTTCCTTGAGTCGTGGTTGACGTCAAGTCAGGTCGTGTGAGTGGGTCTGGTCTAGAGCCGTGGATCGACTCATCATTTTCATTCATAATACTGATCATATTGATGCAATTTTATAGATAATCTAACACGGATACCCCACGTACATATATTACTCGGTCGATGGCAAGAAAGATGGCTGATAGGGCTGAGATCAAAGCAGCGTTCCAAGAAGTTCTCAAGGAGCGGATGGACACAATGAACAAATGGTTTGAGGGAATGATGTCTCAAGCGATGGAAAGAATGGACGCCAGTTTCGCAGCCAAGCTGTAGCCGTCTAGCTCGGCTCCTCAACCCATGGCACCTCCTCCACCTCCTCCGATGGACAATCCTGACAAATTCATGGATCGTGCCCCTACCCATACTCTACCATTGGAGGATGTTATTTTGGCCTGTGCTAGCTCTGGCACATCACCTATGACCTCGACACCCCAAGCCTGTCCTGTAGCCGGGGGGATGAGTGAGGAAGCCATGAACATTATAGCCCGGATGGAACAACGTCTGAGAGTAGTTGAAGGGACCCATAGCCTGACTCCCATCGACCTATCCATCTATACCAAGGTGTAGGTCCCTAACAAATTCAAGATGCCCGACTTTGAGAAGTATGATGGCACTTCCAACTCGATCCAGCATGTACAGATGTATCAGGCACGAGTGAACAAGTATGTTGCTAATGGCTCCATGATGGTTTAGACTTTCCAGGCCTGTCTGAAGGATGCGGCCATGAGAAAGTACACAGACTATAACCTCAATCGTATGGAGAATTGGGAAGAAGCTGTAAACGCATTTGTCAAGCACTTCAGGTTTAACCTGGAAATCATCATCTCTAGAGAAGATGTGGAGCAGGCAGAGATGAAAAGGGGAGAAATCGTGAAGCAGTATGCCACCAGGTAGAGGAACGTTGCATCTCAGCTGAGGCTAGAGCTATCGGAGCGTGAGCTTGTGAGGTTATTTGTCTCTACCCTTCCTCAGGCCATGCGGTCCCGATTGCTTGGAACCGCTACTTCATCATTCAGCCAGCTCATTTTGATGTGTGAAGAGGTCGAGATTGGTTTAAAGGAAGGATGGTATGGCGACGCTAGCTCTAGCACTAAGTGATTCCTGGCCAAGAAAGATATGGAACCAGCCCCGCAAGTGAATATGACTCATGTGCAGAAGCCTCAGGTTCAGGTGCTTAAGGTGCAAGTCCCCAACCAGCAATAGGCCAATTTTGGTTCGCAGAACCAAAGGGTAAACCAGCGTAACAACCGATAGTACTCCCCGTTCCTAAGTACTCCCTCTCAGGTCTTAGTTGTCCTACGCAAGAAGGAATTATTGATGACAGAGTCAATGCAAGCAAACTATGCATCTTTTCCTAAGTACGACCCGACTAAGAAGTGTGATTACCATCATGGCGAGCCCGAACATAGCACGGATGAATGTTACGCTTAAAAATCGCATTCAAGATTTACTTGAATCTGGAGCATTTTCATTCTAGACGAACAATTCACCAAATATTCAGAATAACCCGTTGCCTAATCATGAAGGTAAGGTCAACGCTGTCTTTAGAGCTGAGACGGGCCCGGTCGAAAGTGTTACCTGACATTTTTTATGCTCTAGTTCGAGCTGGTTATTATCGAAGCGAGGATACCGTGTCATTGGATCAGGTAAGATGGAAGGTTCTCAGTCTGATGGAGCATGGAATGATTGTATACACAAGCCAAACCGGGGTGGTGGCTACCATTTCCCAAATCATCGTTGACTAGGATGAAGAATTGGCTGCATTGACCACTTAGGTTGAATCGAAGATTGAGGATGAGAACGTGGAGGGTGAGACAACCAAGAAAATCAAGGCAGACCCGAAGTTAGCTGATATGCCCGCCCTGGAGGATGATTCCGACAATGAGCTGGGGATTGTCGTGCCTGATACTTTTGTAATCACATCACCTCAACCTTTCCCATACGAGGATGATAAAGCAGTGCCATGGTCTTATGATTTAGAGTTGGCCTTAGTGACGAGGTTTGGGCGTGCGTACAACAATGATCAATCGGCCAAGCAGGCTACAGATAAAAAAGCGAAGGAGTTCTTGGCAGTTATCAAAGCAAGTGAATATTGTGTGGTTGATCAACTACGCAAGTTGCCAGCTCAAGTCTCTTTGTTAGAACTTCTCCAATCATTTGAGAAACACCGGAACTCTTTGATGAAGGTGCTCGGAGAAGTTCATGTGCCCGAAAATATTGATGAAGATAACAAGCTAGAGAATTTTGTCGAAGCAATCCTTCTGAAGGATCAAGTCGCATTTGCTGATGACGAGATCCCGGCCGAGGGAAGGGTCATAATAAAGCTTTGCACATCTCGGTTAAATATAAACAGACCCATGTGGGCCAAGTGCTAGCAGATAACGGGTCGGCATTGAATCTGTGTCCTTTGGCTACACTGAACCGTTTGGGAATCGACCTAGCTAGAATGCAAGTGGCCAAGCTATCAGTCAGAGCTTTTGATGGAGTGAAGAAGAATTTCATGGGACAAATCAACCTGGAGATACAAGTTGGCCCTTCCATGTTCGATGTTTTATTTCAGGTGCTCGATATCCCCTCGGATTTCAATCTTTTGCTAGGCCGCCCGTGGATCTATGATGCCGGAGCCGTTCCATCCAATTTGCATCAAAAGATCAAGTTCGTGGTCAAGCAGAACTAGTTATTGTTCATGGATAGGAAGATTTTCGTATTTACAATGAGACGGCTATTCCTTACATCGAGCCGGAGCACACCGAAGAGGACTCTTACCACTCCTTTGAGTTGGTATATACGATTCACGCGTCATCAGAGAGTCCTTTGCCGATCCCGGAGCTATTTAAAACCTCCGTCATGGTTGCTAAGGTAATGGTGAGCAACAGATTTGAGCTTGGTACTGGATTAGGCAGGCATGGTCAGGGGATTCGCTCCCAATTGAAGTTAACGGGAAATCCCACATGGCTGGTTTCGGATATCACGGAGTTGAATACCGCGGACGAGGTAAGTATGGTTATGGACGCGGACGCGGACGTGGTCGAGCTGGTAGAGGAGGCCGAGGTTTGGTAGGCCATGGAAAGCAAGAATGTAGTCCGTTACCGCCGCCTCTTTACGAAACCTTCCATTCAGCTGGAGTGGTAGGTGGCTATGATTAGCTAAGCCAATATGATGATCTAGGGATAGTCTTCCATGACTCGCCAAAAGACCTGAAGCCTAAGCCGATGATTATTGATGCTAATGATGATGGCGTGCCCTACCTGGCTGACTGGTTCGGAGACTTGACCATTGCTGCTGTACTTGAAGACCCGATATAAGTCGATGAAGCTGATGGTGTTGGCAGCTCGGGTGATACAGGTCGTGAGGAGCCTTACCTCGACAAGAAGCCTCTGAAGCTGCCCATCGATGCTATATTTGGTGATCCACTAGAAGGATTAGACTCGGAGTAACACTTTCATGTTCTTGCACTCCCCTGCATGGGAGATTTTATTACTTTCTACGATCTTTCATTTTCATACATGTCGCACTCTTAGGATTTCCATTTCAATATCATGTAATTCAATTGATTTATTATCAATGAAATTACAGAGGTTTTTCATTATATTTTGGAATTTTGTTGAGACACACCAAACCAACCCGATGACGATAACCAACGATTGAAAAAATTTATCATCTCTGGTAAGCACTGAGGGTTGAGCTTCCTCAAGAATTCTCATCCCGAGGTCTTCAAAATAGAAGCGAAATTTTCAAAAATTAAGAAAGAGCACATGAGTCGTGTTAAACCCTATTTGTCCTTTTGATTATGCTACTTTTTGTTTCAAGGGCAAACATAAGGAGGGAGAAACAATGGATCCAATTGTATGCGACGTCCATGATTCGGACGACTCTGATACAAATGACGAGGAAATACATCAGAGCCTCGAGCATCATGAAAAATCTAAGCCTCTGACCATTGAGGAAATCGTATCGATCAACCTCAGTGATGAAGAGAATCTAAAGCGGTGAAGATTGGAGCAAAACTCTCTAAAGATATAGCTCAGCGTCTGGAGGAACTCCATAAGAATTACCAAGATATCTTCGCCCGGTCCTATGCAGATATGCCAGTCTTGATCGATTGATCATTGAACATTATTTATCGACTGATCCCTTGATTAAGACTAAGAAGCAGAAGTAGCGCAAGGCTAAACCAGAGCTAGCAAAGAAGATTAAAGAAGAGGTCATGAAGCTTATTGACATCAGATTCATTGAAGTTACCTAGTATCCTAGTTGGGTGGCCAACATAGTCCCGGTATTGAAAAAGGATGGTCTCATTCGGGTTTGTGTGAACTATCGTGACCAGAACAAAGCTAGCCCAAAGGATGACTTTTTGCTCCCTCATGTTGATGTGCTTGTCGACAGTATAGTGGGGTTCGAATTGTTCTCATTCATGGATGGTTTCTCGGGTTACAATCAGATCTTGATGAACGAAGAAGACAAAGAAAAGACAGCTTTCACTACCCTTTGGGGGGTATTCCATTACAAGGTTATGCCCTTTGGTATCAAGAATGCTAAGGCAACTTACCAACGAGCGATGGTTACTTTGTTCTATGACATGATGATGTTAGCTGTATGCCCTAAAGCAAGCATGTAATGGTTATATGTTAGGGATATTAGTTGTACTTTCAATTATATATTTTAATGGCAAAGACATGTTCATTAATCTGTCCCATTATTTAGATGAATGATTCATAAGATCAGTTGTGACTAAACCTATTCTTAAGATGTTAAGAATATGTGTGATAGGTTCACAGTTAGACTGAATCTTTAAACTATCCCCGGTCAATGGATCATTGAGTGGATATCAATAATCCTGTTGAAACCGGTGTGTTCATAACTTCGCTACTAAGTATTGGATACTTAAGGGAATGACGAGTCACAAGTTATTGGGGTATTGTGATACCTGAGTTAGAACACAGGTGCTTGTGTTGGACAAGTGCACTGAACGTGACACGCATTAAACGATTAGCAAACATGGAAGCTTCGAGTGTGGTCAATGTCTAAATCGTTCATGCTTTGGTCTTGTGTAAATAGTCCTTAGACCTGCGGCACATTGTTGACTTATGTGTTGGATGACTATGGTTCACGAGTGCGCATATTGGCGATTTGTTGATTCGCCTCTGTACTTGATGGTCAGAGCTCATTCACATACGAAGTCACACGTTTGCGCAATAGATGGAATTTGTCTCCTTGTGACATACGAGGTTGATGTCCTATGCGATTTAATCGTGACATTGCGTTGGAAATCCTCAGCTGGGGTTGTAATCGAGAATGTCTCGTATAAATGCATGTCAATTAGATTTGTGCATATGATCGAATTGGTGGGTTGACAAATATTCCATGGCCTTTGTTCAATCGGGAAATGGTAAGACAGAAGGATTGAATTACACTATAGCTGAAGCTGACATATTGCTAGATGTCACTCATAGCTTGTAGGACCTAGAGGCTGATCAGGACAATCGGTTCTCTTGAAAGTACTAATGTGTTAGTGCATGTCCTACTGCCAGCTTAGTGATGAACCTAGGGATGTCACACACCATAACCAATACGTGACGACGTTAAATTTGAAAGACAATATTGCAAATGTGTTTGCGATTATGACTATCGAATTAGTCGGACTGAAATTAAATTAAATGAGATTTGATTTGCTTCTTATTTTTGGTCATGAATGTACGTGCATACGATGCACACGAACGCCCAACATAGACACATATGGATGTGTCCGATCCACTTGAATAGTGCATGGCGGACCACGTTGGTTAGCATTGCTGACCAAGTAGTCAGCGACATGCTGACCAAATGGTCAGCGACGTGGTGACCAACATGTCAGCAAGTTGCCGACTTTAAGTTGGCAACTTTGCTTACTTGGTCAGCAACGCACCCCAAACGGGGCCCGCCCCCTCCCCTATAAATAGAGGGGAGGACTTAAGAAGGACTGAGGATTTCTTGTTTGAAAAGTTTTGAGAAATGTTCTTGAGTATCAATTTTTCTGAGTAGGGCTTCGAGAGATTTTTTATTCTGGGTGTCGATTTTCTGGAACCGATAGAGAGGGTGTGCCTCTGTACGTGTAATCAAGAGTTGAGAATAGAAAATTATTTTCTTCGTATCCATGAGATTGCTAGTACAATCGACGGTGGTAATCGTTCGGGGATTTTCGTCTTTCCGTTCGTCATATGTTTGGTGGTGTGCCCGAACTAGAGGTCCGACACTTGTGGGACTGGAAGAACATCCAAACCAAGTTGCGTAAAGCACGCTACGAGAGGTAAGCCATTAACCCTTCGTTTAATGATTTAATTTTCGATTGAAACACACTAAATGACACCTCTGGAGATACGTGTGCAAGTTCTGTTTCCGCTGCGCTCGATTTCATTTTTGGTATCGTTTTTGTTTTTGGCCCGCGCACGCGTTCTGGGATTCCGAATCCCAACAATGGTATCAGAGCCAATCCTTAGGCATTCATGTGCGTGTAATTGATTTAGGTTCATGTTACTTTTTGCAATCGGCCAATTTGTTTTAGAGAATTGTTTTCTATTACGTGGCCTATCGAAGTTGATTATGATCAACTTAGCAAAAATTAGAACTAAATCAATTTGAATCGAGAATCTGTTACTAGTTTTATTTTACGTATGAATTCTGCGAAACGATTTGCAACAGTGGATCTAGAGGCGAGAACGCTGTTACTGCTTAGAATCACACACGTGAAAATTATTTCGATGACGTTGATTCGTTGACGTGGCTTGCGTTGCTCGACTATGAATTTGATTCAATGCAGAATTTTATTTGTGCCTTCTGAAGCTTTAAATTATGAATTTATGGCACGTGAGGAAGGGTGGTGATATAACGGTTATATGCGGTCTCATTGGCTCGAGACCCGTTAAACATAATTTCATAATCACCACGTAGGATAGATGTTTATGCGATTGATATCTATTTATTTATTCGAGCATGTTAAATCGATTAATGTGCAAGGTGTGTTGACACGTAAATTCTGACTAACCTTTCTAGTCATTTTTCCATAAAAAATTAGAACTAATTTTAGTTCTTGCCAAAAATAATCAAATAAATTTCTTATTCATGCATCACATTCAGACTAATGGCGGAAGATCTTAGATTAAATTAATAGGCGATTGGACTAGACATAAATTTCGGCGGAGGATTTATCTTTTGAAGGCTTGGACTTAATCAGAAGAAGAAATAAAATCTCAGGGACTAAAGTGCAAATATTTAAAACTTGAGGGATTACTTTGTAAATAACCAAAAGAAAAGTTATTGGAGAAATTAGAAGGGGAGATGGAGAAAGGGAGATAGAGAAATGAAGATAGAGAAAGGAAGATGGAGTTAGTGGAGAAATTAAAAAGGAAGATAGAGAAAGGAAAATGGAGAAATGTAGATAGAATGAGGGAGCTATAAAAGGAGAAGAGGAAGTTTTTTGAGAGCTTAGAGAGAAGAATTTTTTAGAAAAGAATTTTTGGAAAGGAGAATTTTTGAGAGGAAAGGTGAGAGAACTTGAGAGCAAAAGAAGAGAGAGTTCGGTTGAGAGATTTCCCGACCGAGTCCCCCACGCCGATTCCTTCATCAACACAAAGCCGCGAGTTCATCCCTGGCGTTCAAGTCGTGATCCGTGATCTTGATCCACAAGGCAATACAATGTTAGAATTCACCAATCAAATTCACTAAATTAGGTAACGATTCTAATCTTTTAGAATATTCGAAATTTTGTTGCCTAAATTGATTGATTTGAATCCCGATTAAATCTTGTTGCATATACTGCATATCTCGTTGGATAGATTGTCATATCTCTCTTAGGATATATTTGTCATATGATGTAATATTTTTGAAAAAAAAAAGATTGCATCCATTCCATTGCTATGTTTAAAGATTGCATCTTTCAAAATTAGCATCATATAGAAAATCGCACGTCTAATCTATCTTGTAAATATTTAGGTTAGATTGCATTTTCCTTTAAAATTGCATCTCTAAAATGGTAATTCATGTAAACAAAATACTTAATCTTTAATAAATTTAGGTTTAGGGTAATTTAAATCCTAAAATATGCGAGAAACAAGGTATTTTGGCATAGTTTTACTTAGGGTTTTAATTAATTTAGAATAAAAAAAAGCATCATACATGTCATGCATTGCACATAGTTTAATTCTTACCTTTTCATGAAAAAGAAGACCCAAAATTGCACCTTTGGACTTCAAGTGAGAATTCATCAAAATTGCCAAATTGAACTTTTTCATGAAGTTGGTACCGAAAGGGCATTAATTAAAAAATTAATGTAACCAAGTTCCCGGACTCTTAATCTCTAGTTTGTAAAAGCAATTTAGTTCTTCCACTAATTTACTTAGGTTTCTAATCTGCCTACCAAGAAACGATTAGTGGCGACTCCAAGATAAATCTTTGCATGAAATTGAACCTAAGTTCCGATTTGGTAGAACTTGGGATGGTTCAAGCTAAGTTAATTAATCTAATTAATTAATTTGGTAATCCATTAATCTAAAATTGGAAAAGCCGATTTTTAGGTCGCGACAGCTTGGCGACTCCGCTGGGAAATTTTAAGGAGGACTTAGGCCAGAATTTTTTTGTGATAATTGTCCCTTAGTTTTGCAAATTTTGATTGAATTCTCATCCTTATGTGTTAAATGGTCTTGCAGAATGAGATTTTTAAGGGGAGGAGTGTTTGGCTAACCTCTTGTTTGGTAGATTGTGGTGTTCGAGAATTCCTTATTTAATTTTTGTACCTTTTGAAGCGGTGTTTAGATTTAACTATTGTGCATGATTAATTGCTTTAGCACTACACCACACACTACCCATGGCCAGACCTGGGCTACTAGTTTTAGGATGGTATCGAGATTGGATCCTAGCGTTCTCCGTGTGATCACGTTTGAAAGTTAGTCCAAATTCGATCCTGACTCTCTTCTCAAAAATGAGTTTCAAAAGTTAGAACTCGTGCTCAGTAGGATTACTGAAGTGGGGGTTATAATTTTTAACTCGAGAAGCCGAAGTTGAAAGACCCGGCTAATCCTGGTTACATCGTGGGATCACGACTAATTTTGATTATGTGCGCGAGATTGTCACCTTGCCGTAAGTCTTTCATTTCAATTTGCGAGCCTTTAGGATAGTTAGAATAAGGATAACTCACGAATCATGAGCATGTCGATGTGATTGTTTATTTTTCTATCCTACGGTAAAGTATGACCCCAAACTTCATCTTATCTTATATCAATTATTTTTTGGGTCGGTCCATGGCAAGTAGGTTTATGGCACACGATCTATAGACAATGGGACGCACCGATATCGTTTTTGTGTATATCCCGAAGGCTGAGTTGAAACATATGTGGTACCGTTTGAGCATTAATGCACAGAGCTATGTCCTTAGCCGTATGGGTCACATATTGCCGCTCTTGGACATTGGATTATAGACTGGGGTCATGCAAGCACTCGCACATTTCTGGTGCCTGGATACCGCTACCTTCATTCTTGGTAAGCACGAGCTCACTCCGACCTTGGAAGAATATAGCGTCGCCATTGGAAAACCTTTGAACTTTGATTTAATTCACCCTTGTGTGGGAATAGATCCGGTTGTCATTTTTGCGGAATTTTTGAAAGTTAAAGAAAATGAAATGAGGAAAATTTTGAGGAAAAACTGCCATATGTGTCCTTTCTCATTTCTCATTAAGCATTTCTATGAAAGCAATTCTTACTGGCAAAGCAGGATCTTCATTCTAGCTTTCTTCAGGCTTGTGATTTTTCCACTTCAAAAGAATTTTATCAATCCATCCATAGCTTGGACAGCTAGGCAAGTTTGTAGTGAAATGAATTTTATTAATGCTATTCTTGCCGAAACATTCATATCCTTGACTCGCTTTAAGCAAAATAAAGATAAAGACATTACATGCTTCAGTTGAACTTTTGCAATTGTGATTTTTCTCTCATTATGCTAAGTTTGGTTCTAAGATGACTATCCCATGGATAAGTCAAGAGGAAAACCCAATTGCTAAATTTCAAAAGTTGCAAAAAGATATTGATGGATTATCTTATTCCGAGTGGATTGATTTTTTTAAAGATCTGAGTCTCGAGGTTTTTCTATGGCAAGCTATATGGTTTTGAGTCTCCGAGGCCCGTTTATACCATGGTAAGCGGGAGCCCATACCACTTTTGGGTATCATTGGCGTGACAAGGGATCACCCTCTTCGTGTGGTGCGGCAATACGGAGTTTTGCAGGACGTTCTTCCACCTCTAGGGCCGGACACTTTGCAAGTTGAATTTGTTGCGGCCGAGAATTATACAACTGAACTCAAGCATCATGATCAAACATGGCTCAAGTCCAGGACTTGCCCACTATCACTACCCAAGGCGGAGCTTGAAGGGAAGGAAAAGCGTTATCATGCGAAGGCCCGGTACATTCACCACCATTTCATACCGGCTCATATGCTTCCAGTAGCATCCTGAAAACTAGCTCCTTAAATTAATAATTCTTGGACTATAATGCTCGATCATTACCGTAGTGGGTTGTAATTTGGAACAAATACAACCTTTTAAATAATTATCCTTTCCGGAAATTACTATCCGATATCGTCGAAGGAACGTTTATGGACGAAGAGGTAGTCCACCACTTAATTAGTTTTAAATAATTAAGGAATAGACGAAATGGATTAGAAAGCTGATTTATCACGAGGTATACCCGCAATAAGTTATAAAGGGTTGTGCGACGCCACGACATATGGGATGATTGAACTACAAAGATGTCTACCTCGGAGATTCGTCTATGTCAAGCTTAATACTATAGTTTCAAGTCCCGAACATGTTCCACATGACCAGCGGATTATTCGAAAATAAGACAGGCCATTTTCTTGGAATTGAGTAACAAGCTAGCGCCGCATTGAATTTTACTATATCTTGACTCATGGCCGGGCACATGGGACACGATTAAGACAATAAAGGAGAGGGTCAAATTAGAAATTGTAAGAGAGACTAGAGGGTGGCAAATTGGAGCGGCGGTGGGTTGTGCGCAAATTGAAAATGGAGATGAGATTGCCGTGCACAAGCTCTAGCCATGATGGAATGTAGGAAAATGAAGACACTTGGCAAACAATTCACTAATCCCACAAAATGTGATCATTAGGGGCATGGAAAAATGGAGCTTCATCATCCCTTGGACTCTTCGTGCAATCCACCGAAGGAAAGAAAAGGGAAAAGGCTCTCACAAAATGGAATCTTGAAGGAGAAGGAGCTCTCGGTGAAGGGAGGTTTTGCGAAGCTCTCGATTTAATTTCCTCTGCCACCCTCGATCACTCGTTTCCGCCGGAGAGCAAGCCACCGCATCTCCTCCATTGTTCACAAACAAGGCGAGTAAATGTTCTTTCTCTCACCCTCTCTTGCGCCATTATATCTGTTCGGCTAGGGCAAAATTTTGGGTAAGATTTGGCCGGATGAGCGAGCCGTGAGTAAGGCAGTTCAAGGGTGAGATTAGTCGAAGAAATGGCGGTAAATCAAGGCCATAGAGGGTTGGCATGTGAACAAAACTCCATCTCATGTAACTCCTAGAGATCAAGGCCGGCATTCGCGTGGTCGGTCAGTCTTGCGCCCTGTTGTAGACGGCTTGCTTGTTGCTCGGGAGATGGAGCTAATAACGTTATAGTATGGGTCGGTGTTGTGATGCGACCGAGAGAGTGGTGGTAGGTCTTGGTAGTCATGGCCACGGTTTCGAATCGGCCAGGAACCGGGCCCGAACGGGCGGTTCCGGTTCGAAACTAGTTTCGATTACACTCGGGGACGTGCTTAGACACGCGAGTCGGAGGACTTTTTTACTAAAAATTTTAACTTAAACTATACTTTTACTTAGCCGAATAGCCAAGAAATGAACTTAGCCAAACGGCCAAGAAGTGAGCCTTCATATCTCATCCATAGCATTTTATAGAACCACCCCACTTGTTATCCTCACTAGGCATCCAATGTGGGACTCCTTTCTTCAACTTGTGAGGAGTCAAGTCTCTTCCTCACAAGTTGAAGAAAAGAGTCCCACATTAGATGCCTAGTGAAGATAACAAGTGAGGTGGCTCTATAAATATGAGACTTGACTCCTCACAAGTCGAAAAAAGGAGTCCCACATTGGATGCTTAGTGAGGATAACAAGTGGGGCAGCTCAATAAACTGCTATGGATGAGATATGAAGGCTCACTTCTTAGCTATTCGGCTAAGTAAAAGTGTAGTTTAAGATAAAATTTTTAGTAAAAAATTCCTTCGACTCGCGTGCCTAAGCAAGTCCCCGAGCGTTGACTGCGTATCGAATATCGGATGCGTGTCTTTCTCCTTTTTTTTTAAATTTTTTTACATTTTTTTACGGTTCGTAACCGGCCCGAACCGTCGGTTCCAGGCCCGGTTCACGGTTTGAAGAAATCGGAACCGAGCTCGGATGCCACGGGCCGATTTTGGTTTGGAACCGCCAGCTCGGTCAATCGGCCAGTTCCAGTTTTAACCCGAGTCGATTCCGGGCCGGTTCTGGGCCCAAATCGACCCTTGGCCATGACTAGTCCTTGGGGCGGTACTCGAATAAATGACTCGTGGGACATTTTGTGGACCAACTCGGTGTAAACCTAGGTGAACTCGTACTTGTCTGTGATGTGAGTTGTTACCTTGTTCTATAATTCATTCAGACCAAACGGCGTACCTAGCTAGTAAGTAACCGATTTCCAATATACCAAGCTAGGAAGTCTAAATAGTCGAAGAGTGGAAAATTCTGACCAGCCATATAGTTCTTAGCTAAGTGTATAGTTGGAATGGACTATATCGCATAAGATACCGAGTATTAAATTATTCATGCTTGAATTGCTTGGCCGTAACATTTGATTCATGTACTCTTAGTATGGCATGCTCGCACGTACTTGAATTTGCACGACATGTCATGCATTTGGCGAAAGGTGTTGAGGGCCACGAAATAAAAATGAGGAACTCATGGTGGGATATTGCCATGGGGGTCGACGGGAATTGCCGGTGAAAATGAAATACTCATGGTGGAAATTTGCCATGAGGGTCGGCGGGAATTGCCGGTGAAAATGAAATACTCATGGTGGAAATTTTCCATGAGGGTCGACGGGAATTGCTAGTGGAAAATATTGATGTCGAGTCAAAAATTGACTCGGGAACGGAGGTGGCAAGTGGTGCATATGGGAGACATGCATGCATTCATTTGCATCATATATATTTCGCTCATGTCTTTAATATATGTATATAGACTTTCCTGTGGAGAACTCGGTCTATGAATCGTTTAATACGCTAGGAATGGACTCGAACGGTATGGTGAATCGAACGAGTGTTAGAGTGATTGAATTTACTCGCTAAGGTAACCTACACTTGTGGTGTTGTGATTTTTAGATTGATAAGTATGGGTTCCATCCCGATACCACCCGTCTCCCGTTACGGCCTGCCCATTGAGCTAGTGACAAAGATGCAGGACTTCGAGGTCCCCAATAGTCATGGGATCTCCTTCACTTGAGTTGTGGCGACCCTCAAGGTCGATGTTGGGGTCGGCATGGCCCCAGTGGAGTATTGTTTTGTGTTTATCTTCTTGGTAATCGATGGACAACGCGAGGGTCCCATCCCCTATGACTTCTTCGACGAGGGAGACGACGGTGGCGCAGATGACGGGGTAACCGGAGAGGGATAGCCGCGGTGGCGGCCTAGGTGGGGACCAGGATGGACGTGTACAGCATTTTTGGAATTTTGCGGATCTTGGAGTTGGAGTTGCGCGGCGTTTTGACCTATGGTGGGGTATGAGATGGTTTGGTTGTTGATAGTTGGGGCTAGGTTTCCGAGGAACCCCCAGGTTGTTATCTCCATGTGTATGTATTGGCTAATGTAATCCGTAGGGACTTGTGCTCATGGATTGTAAGTAATGTCATCGTGGTTTCTGTCTCATGTTATAATTTGAGTAGTCTCCACTATACAATCAAAAACTTCCACTGCATGAGAATAGTTTTTACACTAATGTCGCTAATTAGGCGTGACGACCTGGGATGTCATGGCTCTAGCGGTAGCATCGGAGCGGGGTGCTATAGCCCCTGATTTTTGGTATTAGAGCCATAGGTTGCCTGGAGTGATAAGGTGCGCCAGATTGGAGGAGTTAGGGCACGAAATATGTTTAAGAATCTGACGCATGTGATTGTTTGGTTTGGATAAACGAGATAGTAGCTCATTTCTACTAGGCCATTATTAGGGTATTAGCTATTCATAGGATACGAGTAGTATACTGGGCAGGTAGTATACTGCTTTATTATCGGTTTATCTACTGTCTATGGTTGTGAAGTACTAGTTAAAGGACAACAAGGGAAGGAAATTAACGAAGGATGATCTATGTGTAGAGGAACATCATAATGCAGAGGGCAGGTGCGTCTTCCTCAAGAACAAGCCCCAAGGATTCGAGAATCGATGGAATCATCGAAGCATTGGCAAATGTGGGGGCTTTGCTCGAGCGATAAGTTCAGCAGCAGACGGTAGTGAATAACGTGGCTGGAGAACGACGCATACAAGGATTGGTGGAACACTTCCTAAAATTGAAGACATCTAAGTTTACCGGAATGGGAACTCCAGAAGATGCCGAAAGTTGGATAGATGAAATGGATGAACTATTCGACCTTCTGAATTGTACTAATGCGGATCGATTGATCCTAATGGAGCATCAACTTACGGGAAATGCCAAGTATTGGTGGAGGGCTACCAAGGGGATAATCTTCCCTGAAGGTACGGAAGTTGCATGGAATCGTTTTGTGGAGGCTTTTAACAATCAATATCTCTTGGATAGCATCAGAGATAGGAAGATGGCTGAGTTGGTGCAATTGACGCAGGGTAACACAACTGTATGTCAATACGAGGCAAATTTTTCTGAGTTGTCCAGGTATGCGCCTCGTCTAGCTGAGGTCCTATAGACAGGGCCAAAAGATTTCTAAATAGCCTTAAGACGGAGATAAGGAGACAGTTAGTGCCTTTCAATATTCGAGAGTACAATGAGCTGTACAGTCAGGCTCTGTTAATTGAAGAAGAGCTCTGAAGAGAGGTAGTAGAAACAATAACATAGGCGAGACCGAGGTTTCAAGTCCCTCAAGGGAATTTTAGGCGTGATAAGCGACCTAGCCAATTTGGAGGGCCAAGATTCAATTCGAACAAGAGGACCAACTTTGGACGGTTAGGCCAGATGAGAAGTGGTAGCGGACAAGGAGCTAGACCTATGTGGACTAAGGGAAGTAGTGCCTGTAATCGGTGTGGTGAATTTCATGGGAGAGGGCCCTGTATGAATGATAAGAAATGCTATAAGTGTGGCAACTACGAGCATATAAGGAGAGATTGTCCCCAAGGAGGGCAACAGTCTCAAACGACAATACCACAACAATCCCAACCAGCGTGGGAGGATCAAACCGACCTGGTGGATCTGGAGGGACGAGTGGGACAAACCAAGCTAGGAATGCCCAGAGACCATCTGCTTAAGGACGAGTGTATGCGGTAACCCAAGAGAAAGCTTCAGCTTCCAAAACCGTCATTTCAGGTGCGCTTTCTCTCGATGGTCATAAAGCGTTCGCATTGTTTGACACTAGAGCTACACATTCTTTTATTTCTGCACAATCTGGCCACTAAATTGCTTGACGATCCATTAGTAGTAACTACCCCACTTAGGGATAGTATATGACCGACGATAGGTTGTAGAAATTGTAAAATTACCATTGGAGGCCGGAGCATGGCGATAGACTTGATAGTACTAGTAATGTATGATTTTGATATTATAATTGGAATGGACTAGCTCCATCGATAGCGAGCCAAAGTGGATTGCTACAGGAAGATAGTTCAGATCAAACCACCAGATAGTCCTAGCTTTGAATTCATAGGGAATGGAGCAAGTACATCTGGAATTTTCATATCGGCCGTAAAAGCTTGGAGATTACTTAACGAGGGGTGTCGAGGATATTTAGCAGTGGTATAGGATTAATCTAAGAAGGAAGGGAAATTCGAAGAAATCCCTATCGTTCAGGAATTTTTGGATGTTTTTCCTGAAGAACTTCCAAGATTACCTCTAGAGAGGGAGAACGAATTTATGATCGAACTGACTCCTGGAACAGAGCCTATATCGAAAGCCCCGTATTGGATGGCCTCAACGGAACTAAAGGAATTAAAAGCACAGCTTCAGGAATTATTGGACAGGGGATTTATTCAGTCGAGCACATTGCCGTGGGGAGCGCCGATTTTGATCGTTAAGAAGAAAGATGGATCCTTAAGGCTCTGTATAGACTATCGACAGTTGAACAAAGTGACGGTTAGGAACAAGTACCCGTTACCAAGGATCGATGACTTGTTTGATCAATTATAGTGTGCTTCGGTATTTTCAAAGATTGACGTACGGCCAAGATACCATCAATTGAGAATCAAAGAAGAGGATGTTCCTAAAACTGCCTTTAGGACTCGGTACAGACACTACGAATTCTTAGTGATGCTATTCGAATTGACTAATGCACTTGCGGCATTCATGGACCTAATGAACCGAGTGTTCAAACCATATTTGGATCGATTCATCATTGTTTTCATTGACGACATCTTAGTGTACTCCAAAGGGGAAGAAGAGCACAAGGAACACCTAAGGGTGGCCTTGCAGATGCTTCGTGAACATCAACTATATGCTAAGTTTAGTAAATGTGAGTTCTGGTTGGACCAAGTGGTATTCTTGGGACACGTGATTAGTGGCAAAGTAGTAATCATCGACTCGACCAAAATTGAAGCTGTAGTGAATTGGCCTAGACCGACTATAGTGACGGAAATTCGAAGTTTCTTGGCACTTGCGGGATATTACAGAAGATTTGTGGAGGGATTTTCTCGAATTGCGGGACCACGGACACAATTGACTCGAAAGGAGAGGAAATTTGAATGGACTGAAGAGTGCGAAAAGAGTTTTCGAGAATTAAAGGATAGGCTAACGACGGCACCGGTATTGACAATACCATCAGGACCTGGCGGGTGTGTAGTGTATAGTGACGCTTCGCACCGAGGACTTGGATGTGTACTTATGCAGCACGGAAGAGTAATTGCCTACGCTTCATGACAACTGAGACCATACGAGAAGAACTATTCGACACACGATCTCGAATTAGCAGCGGTAATATTTGCTTTGAAGATATGGCGACATTACCTATATGGGGAGAAATTTGAGATTTACACCAATCACAAGAGTTTGAAATACTTGTTTTCACAAAAAGAGTTGAACCTGAAGCAAAGGCGATGGATGGAACTATTAAAGGACTACGACTGCGAGATCCTGTATCACCCCGGCAGAGCGAACAAGGTAGCGGATGCGCTTAGCAAGAAAAATACAAGCATGATTGTCGCCAACTTGATGGTGAGAGAATGGAACCTAATTGAAGAAATATCGAGCTCTGAGTATAAATTAGAAGTCGACGAACTAACAGGTATAATGGCAACTCTGAGGATTGAGCCTGAGATTCTATAGAGGATCAAAACCTTGCAATAGAATGACCCCGAAATTGCGAAGATTAAGGAAGAAGTAGCAGAAGAAAATAAATCGGATTACCAAGTGTCAAAAGACGGCATACTCAGATATTTGGGGCAACTTTGTGTACCAAATGACGAAACGCTTAAAAGAGACATCTTGATGGAAGCCCATAGAAGTGAATACAACGTACACCCGGGAAGCACCAAGATGTACCAAAACCTCTGCAAGCATTATCAGTGGAACGGTATGAAAGGAGATATTGCTGAATTCGTTGCCAGATACCTTACCTGTCAGCAAGTGAAAGCAGAAAATCGTAAACCGGTAGGATTACTAAGACCGTTAGAGATCCCTAAATGGAAATGAGAGCATATTACAATGGATTTCGTACAAGGATTGCCAAGGACGTCAAGTGGACACGATTTGATTTGGGTCATCGTGGCCAGACTGACCAAGTCCTCTAATTTCTTACTAATGCGGAAGGACTACTCCCTGGAGAAACTCGCTGATATGTACATGAAACACATCATCCGATTGCATGGTGTGCCAATGACTATAACGTCAGATCGAGACCCAAGATTCACTGTGAGATTTTGGAAAAGTCTACAAGAGGCTCTAGGGGCAGGACTTCAATTTAGTACTGCTTTTCATCCTCAGACGGACGGGCAAACAGAAAGGATAATACAAATTCTCAAGGATATATTACGAGCGTGGATTATGGATTTCAAGGGTAATTGGGACGAGAAACTATATTTAGTGGAATTCGCTTATAGTAACAGCTATCAACGGAGTATCGGCATGGCTCCATTCGAGGCCTTATACGAACAAGCATGTCAAACTCCTATCTGTTTGGATGAAGTAGGCGAGCGGAGCATCACAAGCCCGGAATTACTATAGATTACCAAAGAGACGGTACAAATAGTTAGAGATTGCCTGAAGACTACACAAAGTCGGCAGAAGAGTTATGCGGATAAACGTCGATGACCGTTGGAATTTGAGGTTGGAGATTTTGTCTTCTTAAAGGTATCGCCGATGAAAGGGGTATCAAGGTTTGGGAAGAAGGGAAAACTTAGTCCGCGATTCGTGGGACCTTTTGAAATATTAGAGAAGATCAGAGACACGGTTTACAGGTTAGCACTACCGCCTAAGTTATCACGAGACCACGATGTTTTTCACGTGTCAATGCTCAGGAAATACCGACCAGACCCTACTCACGTAATAGACTATGATACAGTTGATGTAGACGAACACGGACAATATGAAGAGAGACCAATGGAAATACTGGATAGACGGGAGCAAGCTCTGAGAAACAAAGTCATCCCTTTAGTTAAAGCGTTGTGGCAACATCACAATACTGAGGAAGCCACTTGGGAAAGTGAAGAACTGATGAGGCGACAATACCCAGAGTTGTTCGGTGAAGGAAAGAGGATTTAAATTGCGAGGATGCAATTTCTTAAGGGGGGAGGAGCTGTAGCATCCTGAAAACTAGCTCCTTAAATTAATAATTCTTGGACTATAACGCTCGATCATTACCGTAGTGGGTTGTAATTTGGAATAAATACAACCTTTTAAATAATTATCCTTTTCGAAAATTACTATCCGATATCGTCGAAGGAACGTTTATGGACGAAGAGGTAGTCCACCACTTAATTAGTTCTAAATAATTAAGGAAAAGAAGAAATGGATTAGAAAACTGATTTATCGCGAGGTACACCCGCAATAAGTTGTAAAGGGTTGTGCGACACCACGACATATGGGACGATTGAACTACAAAGATGTCTACCTCGGAGATTCGTCTATGTCAAGCTTAATACTATAGTTTCAAGTCCCGAACGTGTTCCACATGACCAGCGGATTATTCGAAAATAAGACAGGCCATTTTCTTGGAATTGAGTAACAAGCTAGCGCCGCATTGAATTTTACTATATCTTGACTCATGACCGGGCACATGGGACACGATTAAGACAATAAAGGAGAGGGTCAAATTAGAAATTGTAAGAGAGACTAGAGGGCAGCAAATTGGAGCGGCGGTGGGTTGTGCGCAAATTGAAAATGGAGAGGAGATTGCCTTGCACAAGCTCTAGCCATGATGGAATGTACGAAAATGAAAACACTTGGCAAATAATTCACTAATCCCACAAAATGTGATCATTAGGGACATGGGAAAATGGAGCTTCATCATCCCTTGGACTCTTCGTGCAATCCGTCGAAGGAAAGAAAAGGGAAAAGGCTCACACAAAATTGAATCTTGAAGGAGAAGGAGCTCTCGGTGAAATTTAGAAGGAGCTCTCGGTGAAGGGAGGTTTTGTGAAGCTCTCGGTTTAATTTCCTCCGCCACCCTCGATCACTCGTTTCCGCCAGAGACCAAGCCACCACATCTCCTCTGTTGTTCACAAACAATGCGAGTAAATTTTCTTTCTCTCACCCTCTCTTGCTCCATCATATCTGTTCGGCTAGGGGAAAATTTCGGGTAAGATCTGGTCGGATAAGCAAGCTGTGAGTAAGGTAGTTCAAGGGTGAGATTAGTCGAAGAAATGACGATAAATCAAGGCCACGGAGGGTTGGCTTGTGAACAAAACTCCATCTCGTGTAACTCATAGAGATCAAGGTCGGCATTTGCGTGGTCGATTAGTCTTGCGCCCTGTCGTAGACGGCTTGCTTATTGCTCGTGAGATAGAGCTAACAATGTTATGGTATGGGTCGGTGTTGTGATGCGATCGAGAGAGTGGCTGTAGGCCTTGGGGCGGTACTCGAATAAACGACTCGTGGGACATTTTTTGAACCAACTCGGTGTAAACCTAGGTGAACTCGTACATGTATGTGATGTGAGTTGTTACCTTGTTCTATAATTCATTCAGACCAAACGGCGTACCTAGCTAGTAAGTAACCGATTTCCAATATACCAAGCTAGGAAGTCTAAATAGTCGAAGAGTGGAAAATTCTGACCAGCCATATAGCTCTTAGCTAAGTGGATAGTCCGAATGGACTATATCGTATAAGATACCGAGTATTAAATTATTCGTGCTTGAATTGCTCGACCGTAACATTTCATTCCTGTACTCTTAGTATGGCATGCTCGCACGTATTTGAATTTGGCGAAAGGTGTTGAGGGCCACGAAAAGAAAATGAGGAACTCATGGTGGGAAATTGCCATGGGGGTTGGCAGGAATTGCCGGTGAAAATGAAATACTCATGGTGGAAATTGCCATGAGGGTCGGCGATAATTGCCGGTGAAAATGAAATATTCATGGTGGAAATTGCCATGAGGGTCGGCAATAATTGCAAGTGAAACATGAAATACTCATGGTGAAAATTTGCCATGAGAGTCGGTGGGAATTGCCGGTGAAAATGAAATACTCATGGGGGAAATTTACCATGAGGGTCGGCGGGAATTGCCGGTGGAAAATATTGGTGTACGAGTTGGAAATTAACTCGGGAACGGAGGTGGCAAGTGGTGCATATGGGAGACATGCATGCATTCATTTGCATCATATATATTTCGCTCATGTCTTTAATATATGTATATAAACTTTCCTATGGAGAACTCGGTCTACGAATCATTTAATACACTAGGGATGGACTCGAACGGTATGGTGAATCGAGCGAGTGTTAGAGTGATTGAATTTACTTGCTAAGGTAACTTACACTTGTGGTGTTGTGGTTTTTAGATTGATAGGTATGGGTTCCATCCCGATACCACCCAGGTCCCATTACAGCTTGCTCATTGAGCTAGTGACAGAGACGCAGGACTTCGAGGTCCCCAATAGTCATGGGATCTCCTTCACTCAAGTTGTAGCGACCCTCAAGGTCGATGTTGGGGTCGGCATGGCCCCGGTGGAGTATCGCTTCGTGTCCATCTTCCTGGTAATCGATGGACAACGCGAGGGTCCCATCTCCCATGACTTCTTCGATGGGGGAGACGATGGTGACGAAGACGGTGACGTGAACGGGGGGACCAGCCGGAGGAGGGACAGCCGCGGCGTCGACCTAGGTGGGGACCCGGATGGACGTGTGCGGCATTTTTGGAAGTCCATGGATCTTGGAGTTGGAGTTGCGCGTCGTTTTGACCTGCGGTGGGTTAGGAGATGGTTTGGTTGTCGATAGTTGGGGCTAGGTATCTGAGGAGCTCCCAGGTTGTCATCTCCATGTGTATGTATTGGCTAATGTAATCCGTAGGGACTCATGCTCGTGGATTGTAAATAATGTCATCGTGGTTTCTGTCTCGTGTTATAATTTGAGTGGTCTCCACTATACAATCAAAAACTTTCGCTGCGAGAGAATAATTTTTACACTAATGTCGCTAATTAGGCGTGACGGTCTGGGACGTCATGGCTCTGGCAGTAGCACCGGAGCGGGGTGATACACTTCCGAAGTTCCCATTGGTGATCGTGAAGCCCACCCGTCTGGCCGTGATCAAAGCCTACGAGAAGAAGGCGCAAAAGGCAAAGAAGCAAATGAAAACTTTGGCTAAGTAAAATGGACGACTTCGGAAAGAGTTGGAAGCCCATTCGTCTATAGATTATATTGCCTCAAAGAAGAGAGAAACATCTTTATTGTCATGTTATGAGTCGTGCTTAGTTGCATGTCTATTTTGTGACTTTATGGGTTTTTATTGTAATAAAGGCTGATATTCAGACTGACCTTTGGGTCTTCCGTAATTTGTTTTTGAATTCTATCATTTGAATTGGCTTGCAAGGTCTTCTTCAAAAACATTCACAAGATCCTTATCTATCACCTCAAAAATTTTCGGATCAATCCAGCGCGTTTTCCATTTAATGTCAAGTTTAAGATGAATGAAAAACTGTTTGGATTTTTGGAATTTTCCCTATTCGGTTTAATCTTACCGTGTGCCACCAGTAAATGAACCTTTTTGCAAGAAGCCAAAACATGAAAGTGACAGAATGGGATTTGAACTAATGATCTACAAATTTTCGGGCATCAATTCGCATTTTTGGTGGCCTATTTATCCTCGAAGATAAAATTGGACAAATCAATTTTCTGACCAAATTGTTTGGAAAGGAGCACTAAACTGTATTGATTCATGAGGAATTTACCCAAGCTCAAAACACGAAAGTTGTTCATCGTCATCTTGAATGTCGGATCATAAATTTTGGCATCATTTCTACCACAGAACGAATTAATACGAATTTCTTATAAATACGACTGCTTGATTCAGTCCCTTCATCACGTCTACTTCGTTTTTATTGAGTCTAGAAGGGTGTCATGGATCGACTCACTTTTTTCACCCATTGTACTCATTTCGGTCTCTACTTTTGTAGGTAATTTATCACGGAGTCCCCACACCCATATAATACTCTTTTGAAAGCGAGGAAGATGGTTGATAGAGCCGACATCAATGCAGCAGTCCAGGAGGCTCTCAGGGAGCATATGGATGCAATGAACGAGCGGTTTGAGGGAATGATGTCCCAGGCAATGGAAAGAATGGCAGCTAGTTTTGCAACTAAGCTGCTGCTGTTTAGCTCAGCTCCTCAGCCCGTGGCACCCCCTCCACCTCTTTCAGCGGACAATCCTGACAGAGTCCCGGACCCTGTCCCTACTCATGCTTTACCACTGGAGGACATTATTTTCACTGGTGCTGGCTTTGGCACATCACTTGTGATCGTGACACCCCAGGCCAGCTGTGGCTGGGGGAATGAGTGTGGAGGCCTTGAAGATCATAACCTAGATGGAGCAAAGGTTACGATAAGTCGAGGGGACACAAAGTATCGTTCCCGCTGACCTGTCTATTTATTCAAAGGTCCAGTTGCCTGACAAATTCAAGATGCCCGATTTTGAGAGGTATGATAGCACCTCCAATCCGGTTCAACACGTTCAGATGTACTAGGCCAGGATGAATAAGTACGTGGCTAATGGCCCTCTGATGGTTCAGACTTTCCAAGCAAGTCTGAAAGATGCAACCATGAGATGGTATATAGATTACGAGGTTTACCGCATGGAAGAATGGGAGAAGGTAGCCAATGTATTTGTTAAGCATTTTAGTTTTAACTTGGATGTCGTCACCTCTAGAGAGGATTTGGAACAGTTGGAAATGAAGAAAGGCGAGACGATCAAGCAGTATGCCACCAGCTGGAGGAATATCGCAACTTAGCTGAAGCTAGTACCGCCCAAGCATGAGCTCATGAAGTTATTCATCTCTACGCTCCCATAGGCTATGCGATCACGCATCCTTGGTACAGCGGCTACATCGTTCATTCATCTCATTGCGATGGGTGAGGAGGTGGAGATCGGTTTAAAGAAGGGGTGGTACGGAGATGCCAGCTCTAGTGCTAATAGGTTCATGGCTAAGAAAGACAAAGAGCCAGCTCCCCAAGTCAACATGACCTATGTCTAGAAGCTTCCGGTCCAAGCACCTAAAGTGCAAGTCCCTAATCAACAGCCAGCTAACTTCGGGTCGTATGACCAAAGAGGGAACCGACGCAATAATCAGTAGTTACCCCACTTCTTAGGAGACTCTCTCTCAAGTCTTGGCTATTTTGCATGAGAATGATCTATTGACGATAGAGCCATTGCGACCGAATTATGCATCCTTTACAAGGTACGACCCATCAAAGAAGTACGATTAGCATCGTGGTGAGCCCGGGCATGACACGGATGACTGTTATGTGCTTAAGAATCGCATTTAGGATTTGCTCGAATCTGAAGATTTTCAGTTAAGAACAACAATGAGCCGAATGTTTAGAATAATCCATTTCCTAATCATTCGGGCAAGATCAACGCGTTTTTGACTCAGAAGTAAGGCGGACGGATGGTTTCAAGGTTCAGGTTGTCGATATTTTTGATGCTCTAGTTCGAGCAGGATATTACCAGACTGGAGAGGTAGTGCCGTTGGGCTAGTTGAAGGAGAAAGTTTTGAGTTTGATGAACGATGGAATGATAGTATGTGCAAGTCAGGCTGGGATGGTAGCCACAGTATCTCAGATCATCATCGACTAGGATCAAGAATTTGCTGCATTGACCACATCTCAAGTCGAGTCAGAATCGAAAATTGATCCAGTGGAAGTTGATGTGGCTAGCCTGGTTAAGACTTACCTTGAGTTGGCTGATATGCCTCCTCTGGAAGATGCCTCTGATAACGAGTTGGGGATTGTCATACCCGACAGTTTTGTGATCACCTAACCTCAACCCTTTCCCTATGAGAATGACAAAGCAATGCCATGGTCTTATGATCTGGAGCTGAATCTGGTGACGAGCTCTGGGCGTACCTATAATGATGATCAACTGGCCAAGCAGACTACAGACAAGGAAGCTAAGGAGTTTTTGGCAGTAGTCAAGGCTAGCGAGTATAGTGTGGTTGACCAGTTGAGAAAGTTACCCGCACAAGTCTCGATATTGGAACTTCTCCAGACATCAGACAAACATCGGGAAGCTCCGATGAGAGTTTTGAGCAAGATTCATGAGCCCAAGACTATTGAAGAAGACAAGCTGGAAGACTTTATCGGAGCCATCCTCCTCAAAGATCAAGTAGCATTTTCTGATGAGCAAATCCCAGTTGACGGACGTGGCCACAATGGGTCGGCTCTGAACATATGCCCGCTAGCCACCCTGAAACGTCTCGGGATTGATCTGTCTAGTATGCAACCGACCAAGACTTCTATCCGAGCATTCGACGGAGTGAAAAAAGATGTTATGGGCCAAATTAACCTGGAGCTACAGATCGGACCATCTATGTTCAATATTCTTTTTCAAGTGCTAGATATCCTTTCGGCATTTAATTTCTTGTTGGGGAGTCCATGGATTCATAACGTCGGTGTAGTGCTCTCCAGCCTTCATCAGAAGATAAAGTTCATAGTTGAAACAAAGCTAGTCACCTTTCATGGAGAGGAGGACCACCCGATTTATAATGCGATGGCTATCCCGTATATCGAGCCTGATCATGTCGAGGAGGTTAGCTATCATTCATTTAAGATAATGCATACTATCCAAGCTTCCCCTGATGTGTCTTTACCTATCCTAGATGTTTCTAGTACAGCACTTATGGTTGCGAAGGTGATGGTTGACAATGGTTTCGAGCTAGGCAAGGGTCTTGGGAAGGAACGCTAAGGCATTCACGCCCCGATCGAAACGAAGGGACAATCCCACACGGTTGGTTTAGGATACCATGGGTCAGGAAGCCGTGGACGAGGTCGTGGTCGTCGTGGAGGAAGAGCCGATCGCAGTCCTTTACCACCCCCATTGATCATACCTTTCGCTCAGTTGGAGTAGTAGAGGGTATAAGCGCTTGGGGCCAAGTGCGACTGAAGATGATCTTGGGCTCATCTTTCCTGAATGGCCTTAGGCTATGACTGGTCTGCCTAAGAAGAAGGGTAAAGTGATTCTGGTCAGTTTGTCTGATGATTCCGAAGATGATCAGCCGCCATGTGTTTTCAAGAAGCCTGAACTGAAGGACGTGGGAGTGGATTTCGATGATGGTGTACCCTATCTACTTGGTTTGTTTGCTGGAACTTCCATCGGTGCAATCACTGAAGAACCACAGGAAGGGATGGGCTTTGGCCCTCAAGAGTAATTATTTTCGTACCTCCCTTGCATGGGATTCTCTATTGCTTTCTTAGTTCAATTCATGTTGCACTTTGGTTTTTCAATTCAATCCAAATGTAATTCATCAGTTTACCATCAATAAAATTACATAGGTTTTTATCATTTTGAATCTTGTCGAAGTACTCAAAACCAACCCAATGACGATAACCAACGATTAAAATACACACACACACACACACACACACAAATATATATATGTGTGTGTGTGTGTGTGTGTGTGTCATTTACGATAAGAACTGACGATTGAGCTTCGCAAGAATTCTCGTCCTGAGGTCTTCAAAAATAAAATGGACTTCAAATGCAAAGGTTTTCGAAAACTTGCATAGGATTTAACCCTATCTTATCTTTTTGATTCCTTTACTTTATGTTTCAAGAATGACCTTGAGGAATGCAAAGGGACGGGAACAGCTACAGTGGATCCAAATGTATATGATGCAGACTAATCAGATGATTCAAACGACTATGATTTGAACGATGAGGAGATATGTCGGAACTTAGAAATTCATGAGAAGTCTAAACCTCAGACTATTCAAGAAACTGTGTCAATCAATCTTGGTGAGGCGGAGAATCCTAGAGAGGTGAAGATTAGGGCAAGTCTCCCCGAAGATGTGGCCAAACGTTTGACCCAATTATTGAAAGATTATCAAGACATCTTTGCCTGGTCTTATGCTGACATGCCAGGTCTTGATCGATCGATCGTTGAACATTGCTTACCAACCGATCCTTTGATAATGCCTACGAAACAGAAGCAGCGAAAATACAAGCCAGTGCCAGTAAAGAAAATTGAGGAAAAAGTTATGAAACTCCTCGATGTCGGGTTCATTGAGGTTACCCAATATGCTGACTAGGTGGCTAATATAGTCCTAGTAATGAAGAAAAATGGCCGGGTGCGAGTTTATGTAGACTATCGAGATTTGAGCAAGGCTAGCCCGAAGGATGATTTTCCACTCCCTCACATTGATGTGCTCATAGATAGTACGGAAGGATTCGAGTTGTTCTCATTTATGGATGATTTCTCTAGTTACAACCAAATTCTAATGAATGAGAATGATAATATCAAGACGGCTTTTACAACCCCGTGGGGCATGTTCCATTATAGAGTGATGCCTTTCGGTCTCAAAAATGCCGGAGCAACATACCAACGAGCAATGGTTACCTTATTCCATGACATGATGCACGAAGAGATCGAGGTCTATGTTGACAACCTGATCGCGAAGACCCGGCGTGGTGAAGATCATGTGGAGACCTTGACAATGCTGTTTGATAGGCTCCAAAAATTTAAATTGCGCCTAAATCCGACAAAATACATGTTCGGGGCAGCCTTTGGCAAGCTACTCGGCTTCATTGTCAGTAAAAAAGGAATTGAGATTGACCCGTAAAAAGTGAAGGCCATTTGTGAAACAAAATCTCCCACTTCGGTGAAGGAAGTTCGAAGCCTAATGGGCAGGCTAAACTATATAGCTCGATTTATTTCCCAACTATCTAAGACAACTAAGCCTTTCTTTAAACTTCTCAAGAAGAAATAGTTGATCAAATGGGATGAAGAGTGTGAACAGGCGTTTGACAAGCTTAAACACTACTTGATGAATCTGCCCGTACTTGTTCCACCGACGCTAGGGCAACCTCTGATCCTCTATCTTATGATCCACAGCGAGTCTCTGGGCACTATGCTTGCTCAAAGAAGTGAAGAGGATGGAAAGAGCGGGCGATTTATTATTTGAGTAAAAAGTTCACCACCTCTGAGATGAACTATTCTGAAGTAGAAAGAACATGCGCAGCACTTGTCTGAGTGCTTCACAGGCTAAGGCAATACACGTTGCATTACCGGATACTACTTGTAACGGAATGTGATCCCATCAAGTACTTCCTTAACTAGCCCGCCTTGGTCGGAAAGCTTGCGAAATGTCAAATCCTTATATCTGAGTTTGATGTTCATTTCTTGCCGCAGAAGTCCGTCAAAGGATGTGTAATTGTTGATGTCCTAGCCGAAAATCCTAGGGCAAGTGAGGATTTGGATCCGCCAGAGGACCGAATTATGCCTATTGATGAGTATATGTGGACTATGTATTTCGACGGAGCTGTGAACTTGTCAAGATCGGGTATCGAGGCAGTGCGGACAGTATTATCCTATGGCCGCAAAACTGATATTTCCTTGCACGAACAACATTGCTGTGTATGAAGCATGCATTCTCGGGTTACAAGTAGCTGTTGAAATGGGAGTAGCTCGACTCAAGTTATTCGAAGATTCAGCTCTGATTATTCTTCAAATAGTAGGGAAATGGCAAACCCGAGATGCTAAGCTATAGCCCTATCACGCTTATTTAGAGGAATTGGCGGAAGGGTTTGATGACATTTCATTTGAATACTTGTCTAGAACTCAAAATCGGTTTGCTGATGCTTTGGCCACGTCATCAGCAATGCTACAGGCCACGAGTGGACTAGAAGTTGAGCCTTTGAAAATAGAAGTGCTGTAAAAACCAGCTTATTGTATGACCATGACAAAAGAGCCTGATGGCAAGCCTTGGTATCATGACATCAAAGCATACCTTCAGACGCAGAAGTTTCCGGAGAAGAGTACCGTGTCGAACCAGAAGTATATCAAGAAAATGGCATCAAAGTTTTCCTTGAGTGGGGACAGCCTATACAAGCGGTTGTTTGATTCGGTTTTATTGAGGTGTGTCGACTCAGCTGAGGCTGTTCGCTTGATGCTCAAAGTCCATGAAGGGATATGCGGTTTGCACATGGGCGGTCATATGTTAGCAAGGAAAATAATAAGATTGGGCTACTATTGGCTCACGTTAGAAAATGACTACATCCAACATGTCCGGAGTTGTCACAAGTGCCAAATCCATGGTGATAAGATCAACGTTCCCCTGAACGAGTTACATCAGATGACTGAACCGTGGCCATTTTGTACGTGGGGCATTGATGTGATTGGCCCGATTAACCCTACGGCGTCGAATGGACATCGGTTTATCTTGGTGGCTATCGATTATTTTTCAAAATGGATTGAAGCCATGTCCTATACGACAGTCACCGCACGAAACGTGGCAAAATTCATCCGTCGTGACATCATTGCTCGATACAGTGCACCAGAGACTATAATTATCGACAATGGGTCAAATCTAAATAATCAACTCATAGATGAGTTGTTCAGAAAGTTCAAAATCAAACACCTGAATTCCTCCCCATATCGCCTACAGATGAATGGAGCAGTCGAAGCAGACAATAAGAACATCAAGAAGATTTTGGCTAATACGGCTGAGAACTATCGTGATTGGTATGAGAGATTACCTTTTGCACTTATGGCATATCGGACTTATATCCAAACCTCTATTGGGGCAACTCTATACTCCCTTGTATACGGAATGGAAGCAATTCTACCAGTTGAGGTAGAAATACCTTCATTATGTGTTCTTGCGCAGGTACAATTGACGGAGACCGATTGGATTCAGCAGAGGTTAGACCAATTGAATATGATTGACGAGAAACAACTTAGGGCTCTATGCTATGGCCAGTGTTATCAACAAGGAGTTGCCATGTCCATCAACAAAAAAGTTAAGCCTTGACATTTTAAGGTGAATGACCACGTCCAACAAAAGCTGTTGCCAATAGTCCCTCTTCCGAAAGGGAAGTTTGCTCCGAACTATGGCGGCCCGGACATTGTGAAGAAGGTGCTTCTAGGAGGTGCTTTAATCCTAGCTAAAATGGATGGTCGTATTTTCTCTAGCCCTGTCAATTCTGATTCTGTAAAGAAGTACTATACTTGATTTGTACTCATATTGATTATTTTCAATTAGTCAGAATCTATCAATGGGAAATGCCTTAAGCCGTTCTATCTTACTATGTAGGGAATGAAATAAAACACAAATATACGAAACTATCCTTTCATTCCTTGCACCGACAAGCCTTACAACAAGTCACCGAGGCGGGAAAGTAAAACCAAATTGAGCCCTAATAAGCATCATAAAGGAGTTCAACTAACTCTCTATACAGATCATGCTTTGCCAATGCTGAGCACCCCGGGAATCAAGATCTGCAAGATTGAGAAAGAGGCGATCACATTTCTCCTTGAGCCTGGCTGCGCTGGCCTTGAAATATTCAACGGCGAATTCCAAATTATGGATCAAGGCTCTCTCAAGGGCTATATCCACAGTCAGGCCTTCAAGCCTCTCTTCTAGCCATTCACATTGGAACCTCATCACGATGTCACTCGAGTCATGCTTGAAGTAGGTCTCGGTCAGGGCTAAACGCTCCACCAGTCTCTCCCTCTCGCGAACCATTAGTTAGACCCATTCGTTGGCAAACTCGACGACCTTCTTATGGTTGTCGACCATGAAACGGGCCGACACCAAGCACTCAGACTGATCCTAGTAGCAAGCTCTCACAACACGAGCTAGGGTAATCTCCTGATCAACGTGCTGGTAAGCTTCCAGAAAGTTAACGAAAAGGGTTAGGAATGTCCTATACTCCCTCTCCAATTTGGTGCCTTCAATGGAAGCTGTGTCCATATTCATGAACAGATTGAGGATCTCAGCTTTAGTATCTAGATGATGGGCTATGTAAACGTAGCCTCAGCCAAGAAGATGATAAAGTTTCTCCCACTTGGCTAAAACTTCGGCTGAGAAGATGTGCATAGGAAAAGAGGCCATTGTTATTGAGAGGGAAGAGAAGAGATTGAAGGCAGACGAGTGATTAGATGATCGAAACTGAGGATGCAAAAGTGTTAATCTGCTTTGCGTCAAGTTTTGATTTTTATAGCAAGACAAAAGTGAGGGAAAAGTTACAATGATGATTCCCATAAAATCAGAACTAGGTAAAAGTACGAGTGTTTTGAAGGGAAGATGCCATCATCTGCTCCCGCACCAAACAACACAAATATATGCCGTTCTGTAGACTCACAGAAGAAGTATTTAAGGCCAACCTAACAAGCCTAAGGCTCCTACGAATTAGTTGCTCGTCCCACGCCGACAAAAGCCTGTTCCACCCTCTTTATCTGTGCTATTCCCTATTGGTCCAAGTTCCCTATTTCGTCCGTTGGTCTGAGTTCCCTATCCCGTTCGTTAGTCCAATTCTGATTCTGTAAAGAAGTACTATATTTGATTTGTACTTATATTGATTATTTTCAATTAGTCTGAATCTATCAATGGGAAATGCCTTAAGCCGTTCTATCTTACTATGTAGGGAATGAAATAAAACACAAATATAAAAATGGTCCTTTCATTCCATGCACCGACAAGCCTTACAACAAGTCACCGAGGCGGGAAAGTAAAATCAAACTGAGTCCTAATAAGCATCATAACGGAGTTTAACTGACTCTCTATACAGTTGATGCTCTGCTTACTCTGAGCACTCCGAGAATCAAGGTCCGCAAGCTTGAGAAAGAGGCGATCACATTTCTCCTTGAGCCTGGCTGCGCTAGCCTCGTGATATTAGATGACGAATTCCAGATTATAGATCAAGGCTCTCTCAAGGGCTATATCCACAGTCATGCTTTCAAGCCTCTCTTCTAGCCATTGATATTGGAACCTCATCACGATGTCACTCGAGTCATGCTCGAAGTAGGTATTGGTCAGGGCTAAATGCTCCACCTGTCTCTCCCTCTCGTGAACCAGCAGTGAGACCCGTTCGTTGGCAAACTCGACGACCTTCTTATGGTTGTCGACATGAAACAGGCCGACACCAAGCACTTAGACTGAACCTGGTAGCGAGCTCTCACGACATGAGCTAGGGTAACCTCCTGATCGACGTGTTGGTAAGCTTCTAGAAAGTTGGCGAAAAGGGTTGGGAATGTCCTATACTCCCTCTCCAATTTGGTGCCTTCAATGGAAGCTGTGTCCATATTCATGTACAGATTGAGGATCTCAGCTTCAGTATCTGGATGATGGGCTATGTAAACGTACCCTCGGCCAAGAAGATGAACAATTTTCTCCCACTTGGCTAAAACTTCAGCTGAGAAGATGTGGATAAGAAAAGAGGCCATTGTTGTTGAGATGGAACAAAAGAGATTGACGGTAGACGAGTGACTAGATGATCGAAACTAAGGATGCAAAAGTGTTAATCTACTTTGCGTCAATTTTTTATTTTTATAGCAAGACAAAAGTGAGGGAAAAGTTACAATGATAATTCCCATAAAATCAGAACTAGGTAAAAGTATGGGCGTTTTGAAGGGAAGATGCCATCATCTGCTCCCGCACAGAACAATACCAATATCTGCCGTTCTGCAGACTCACAGAAGAAGTATTTAAGGCCAACCCAACAAGCCTAAGGCTCCTACGAATTATTGCTCGTACCACCCCGATAAAAACCTATTCCACCATCTTCATCTGTGTCATTTCCTATTGGTTCAAGTTCCCTATTTCGTCCGTTGATCCAAGTTCCCTATCTCGTCCGTTAGTCCAATTCTGATTCTGTAAAGAAGTACGATACTTGATTTGTACTCATATTGATTATTTTCAAGTAGTCTGACTCTATCAATGGGAAATGCCTTAAGCCGTTCTATCTTACTATGTATGGAATGAAATAAAACACAAATATACGAAACTATCCTTTCATTCCATGCACCGACAAGCCTTACAACAAGTCACCGAGGTGGGAAAGTAAAACCAAATTGAGCCCTGATAAGCGTCACAAAGGAGTTTAACTAACTCTCTATACAGTTGATCCTCTGCCTACGCTGAGCACTCCGAGAATCAAGGTCCGCAAGCTTGAGAAAGAGGCAATCACATTTCTCCTTGAGCCTGGCCGCACTAGCCTCATGATATTAGACGGCGAATTCCAAATTCTGGATCAAGGCTCTCGCAAGGGCTATATCCATAGTCAGGCCTTCAAGCCTCTCTTCTAGCCATTCACATTGGAACCTCATCACGATGTCACTCGAGTCATGCTCGAAGTAGGTCTCAGTCAAGGCTAAACGCTCCACCTGTTTCTCCCTCTCGCGAACCAATAGTGAGACCCGTTTGTTGGCAAACTCGATGACCTTCTTATGGTTGTCGACCATGAAACGGGCCGACACCAAGCACTCAGACTGATCCTGGTAGCGAGCTCTCACGACACGAGCCAGGGTAACCTCCTGACCAACGTGCTGGTAAGCTTCCAGAAAGTTGACAAAAAGGGTTGGGAATGTCCTATACTCCCTCTCCAATTTGGTGCCTTCTATGGAAGCTGTGTCCATATTCATGAACAGATTGAGGATCTCAGCTTCAGTATCTGGATGATGGGCTATGTAAACGTACCCTCGGCCAAGAAGATGATATATTTTCTCCCACTAGGCTAAAACTTCGGCTGAGAATATGTGGATAGGAAAAGAGGCCATTATTGTTGAGACGGAAGAGAAGAGATTGGAGGCAGATGAGTGACTAGATGATTGAAACTATATTATTGTTGAGACGGAAGAGAAGAGATTGGAGGCAGATGAGTGACTAGATGATTGAAACTAAGGATGCAAAAGTGTTAATCTGCTTTGCGTCAAGTTTTGATTTTTATGGCAAGACAAAAGTGAGGGAAAAGTTACGGTGATGATTCCCATAAAATCAAAACTAGGTAAAAGTACGGGCATTTTGAAGGAAAGATGCGATCATCTACTCTCGCACCGAACAACACCAATATCTGCCGTTCTGCAGACTCATAGAAGAAGTATTTAAGGCCAACCCAACAAGCCTAAGGCTCCTACGAATTAGTTACTAGTACCACCCCGAGAAAAGCCTGTTCCACCCTCTTCATCTGTGCCGTTCCCTATTCGTCCAAGTTCCCTATTTCGTTTGTTGGTCCAAGTTCCCGATCTCGTCCGTTAGTCCAAGTTCCCTATCTCGTCCATTGGTCCTAGTTTCCTATTTCATCCGTCAATCGTGGACCCCCTGCTAGTCCGCAATGTCGAGCCAAACGAGTCCGAAAACTTCGAGAAAAGATTTGGAGGTCCCACCACATTGAAAAAAGGAAGAAGAAGGCAAACTGAGTGGGAGATACGGTAGATTTTTAGAAAGGGTACGCTCATTCATGCGAAAGACATGAAATCTTGAGAGAGACGTCCTCTTGGAGGTTTTCATCCGTGTTCAAAAGAAAGCTTCGGAGCATACACGGCTACTTAGAAAAATACAGGAGAGAGTAGAGAGCCTTGAGGGAACAAAAATCAGTCAAAGATGTTTCAACCCAACATGTTTAAGAGCCACCATCACTTGTCGAACATGACCGGCACGAGGAGCTCCGAGAGCGAAGTGTTGAAGATCAAAGACTTTGAAGATTTCGAGACTAAATCTGGCATCGAAACCATGGAACACGATCCTTCCGGCAACGGCGTTCAAGATCTCGACAACGACGACGACGACGACGACGATAACAACAACAACAACAACAATGGTTAACACCGGAAAAGGAAGCGTTATGCTCAACGTCGAATCCAAAGGCTTGAAGCTTTTTTTAAAGAGTGTCCTCACCCAGATAACCAACAAAGACAGGAACTGAGCTGGGAGATAGGGTTGGAACCTTTGCAAGTCAAGTTTTGGTTTCAAAATAAGCGAACCCAAATGAAGGTTCAACATGAACGCCACAATAATGCGATTCTGAAGGCTAAAAATGAAAAGCTCCGAGCAGAGGACACGAGATATATAGAAGCTTCAATACCACCACCTTCCCTAACTGCAGTGGCCCTACCGCCCTTGGTGAAATGTCTTTTGATGAGTAGCGTCTGAGGATTGAAAATACTCGTTTGAAAGAGGAGATAGATAGGATATCCGCCATTGCTTCAAAGTATGCTAGGCAGCCATTGGATTCTAACTACCCTAATCTTCCTCCTCACTTATCGTTCTTCTCCCCAGATCAATTCCCGGCACAATCAGGTTTCGTTGGAGAAATGTATGGGGGAATCGATCTTATAAGGTCAATATCGATGCCTTTCGAGGGAAGGAGCATATATCACCGCGAGTTGAGTTACCTTGATGATGAGCTTACTACTTACTATCATGATCAACTAGTTCAACGTTGATGAAACTCCGAAGCTATAACCCACATGAAGGTTGTGATCCAAAGCCGGTGATTATGGGTCCTCAAACATCACCCATCCGTACCTGACCCAGGACGAAATTAGCCGATCACCGGAGAACCTTTAGAAGAAGCGGGTGTAGGCCCAAATCAATAAAATTTCATTTCATGCAATCCCCTGCGTGGGATATTTCCTGCTTTCTAGGTGTCTAGAATTAGTCCAGGTGCAAGGGGCAGTGTTCTCTTCTCTCTCATCAAATGCATGGATTCTTTGTTAAACCAGACTTGGGGCAAATCAATTTACGGATGATACCTCTGAATGCGGTAAAGAAAAATGTTGAATAGCCTCAAGAAGGGAAATTGCGAGTGAAAAGCACGAGCAAGCTTAAGGAAGGGTAACCCCGTATCATTTTCGATTTACCCTTAATCATTTCGATTTTAACACGAGTTTATACCATTCTCGACATGGGGTTGTCAACCGCTACGAGATTAGTGCAAAACGAAGCCATTTGATATGGCACGGAAGGACATCCCGTTTCCTGGCTAGCACTTAAATGAAAAGCGTGGCACCCCATGAATGCCAACTACGTCGTGGCCTGGTGGCATGAGGGAGTGACAGTGGTCCGAAACAACTCGGGTTCGATCCCCGAGGTTGGTGAGTAATGTACATGTTGTAAATGAATAATAAAAAGCTTTTTACACATTCCTTTTTGTAGAAGAGGATGAGCATATCTGACCGAACGAGACCAAAGACCTTAGGCGATTCTAAAATCTTGATGGCTACAAATTCATTCACTCGTTTGCCGCAAAGCGGTGAAGTTGGTAAAGGGAAATTGCAAAGCACTCATGTAGCGAGTTCAAAGTGAAGAGAGGTGTTTCCACAAAAAACAATTTGAACATGCTTAGCATGCTTGAAAGGAGCTCACATTTTGCAAAATTTCATACATGATGTTGAGAAATAATTTTTTATCAAGCAATCTGTTGAATGAGAAACGTCAGAACGATGAAAAGCGAGCCATTTCCATACACATCCTGAATATTAATCCTCAGTGCGAGCTGAGTGGAAATTCCGGGCTAACAAGGTAAAGGATTATCTCGCGAAAAGTATGATGACCAAAATGATGGGAGGCATTCATTTCCTCTATCTACACACTACAGGTTATCCTTCACTTAACCCCTTTGAGCGGAGTTTCATTTCTAACCTCTGTCAAGAACAACCCCACATTGGGGCAATTTCTCAAAAAGATCAGAAATGGTTAGAATTCTCTCGCTTTCACTTGCATCAATCTTCAAGTATGTTTATTGCATGAGAATTCTATGTTAGCTCAAGTGCCTTAGACATAACGAAGAATGTTTCTTTCTACATCCCCACATACTATACCCTTTGCTTACCCAATTTGGGCGGTGGATTAATTTCAACCCGATTGGTGACTATTCCCATGATGAATTGAGGAGACCGTCTCAAAATATTCTGAAGTGGCTTGGGACAAACAGCTTTTGAAAAATCCATGAGGGTCTAGCGAATGAGATTCTCTCTCTCAATCTCTAAAAAGGGAGAAGTGAAAAGCTCTCTCTCTCTCTCTCTCTCTCTCAAATAAAAAAAGAGAGAGAGGAAGAGAGAGACCTCAGCATAGATGATTTGTAGAGTTGTTTCCTCAAAAGAAGTCCCTCAGAAAGTTCCTCAGAAGAAATGAAATCCAGAGATACAAACAATTCTCAGAATATCAATGAAAATGATCAGAGCAAGAATCTATGGTGGAAATGTGAAGTTCCCAATTTCCTCCGATGATACCTCGTTGATAAAATAGGCCATTCATTTCAACACTACCCTAAACCTGCGCTACAACCCTTATTGAAAACTCTTCAGATTTGGGGCACATGAGTTAACGTAGGATTTCAAATGTTTATAAATGTCGCTCGAAGAAGTGCGAGCAAGTTTATTCTTATTATTTTGCAGGATTCCTAACTTGTAAACCCGATACAGCTAATGATATCTTTTCAAAGCCAAATAACTCATACGAGTCCCTTTTGCTAAAGCCTTTGACCAAGCCTGAATTACAGTCCTTGTAAAGACCTCTCAGATTGGTATGGTCATACTGATTGCGAGAATACCCAGACCCTTGTCAAGCATGATGGTGGCAGACCTAAGTGATTCTCATACCCGCATCAATGGTCGGGTTTCAAAAGCCTTTTCATGAGAGTGAGTGAAAGTCCTTTCTAACTGAAGGTTCCTCATTTAATGTTGATTGGATTTATCGAAAGGATCAAACAGATTTCCTTATTGACGAAATTCCCCAGTGAAGCCTTGTGATGCAAGCAAGCAAACGAGTTTTTACTAGCATATGATGTTGCATTTACTTTGGTTTTATGCACACGATCATTTCAATCTCTACATCAAGTGAAAAGATAAGTACGACACAGTCAGCTTGTCCATTCCTTGACCATTTGCCTAGAAAATCCAAGTAAGTTTTCTGAACCCTTTTCAAATTGACCGTTTTGACCTTTTCAGTTCAACTCATGATTGACCTCATGAGGTATTTTCGACCCATGACCGGCCTGCTCTCGTGGTCTTGATAGATGTTATCAAAGTCATGATCAACCTGCTCTTGTGACTTTGATACCCTTTCAAGTTCATGATCGACCTGCTCTCGTGTTCTTGATATTTATTTTCCCCAGTTCATGATCGACCTACTCTTGTGATCTGGATATTTACCCAACTCATGATTGATCTCATGAGGTATTTATCGACCCATGACTGACCTGCTCTTGTGGTCTCGATAAATGTTATCAAAGTCATGATCGACGTGCTCTTGTGACTTTGACATCTTCCTGTTCATGATCGACCTGCTCTTGTAATCTTGGAAGAACACTTTCAACATATCTTGCGCTGTCTTGCATCAGAAAGAAATCTCTGATAACAGATAAGGCCCCAGTACCTTAAGATCCTTGTATCCGCAAGAAGGAGCTTGGAAATTAAGGGAATCATCAGCATTACGAAGTGTCTGGTAAAACAGGTATTTCATATGCGATCCATGTGCAGGTTATCCTATTCTATTCCATGGAAGAGAGAAGCCCGGGCATCTGTTAATTACAGTCTTGCATTTCATGCATCATCTTTATCTGCATAAAAACGGGATTAAAACCCCACCCAAAAAATAATCATTCATTAATTGCATTGTCAAAATTTAGGTTCAATCTTGTCTTTGAGCGAAACCTCTACGAGCCTCCACTCAAAGAGGGGCAGCTGTTGACACTTAACTTCTGACTAACCTTTGTAGTCATTTTTCCATAAAAAATTAGAACTAATTTTAGTTCTTGCCAAAAATAATCAAATAATTTGTTTATTCATGCATCTCATTCAAACTAATGGCGAAAGATCTGAGTTTAAATTGACAGGCGATTGGACTAGACATGAATTTCGGCGGAGGATTTATCTTTTGAAGGCTTGGACTTAATCGGAAGAAGAAATAAAACCTCAGGGACTAAAGTGAAAATATTTAAAACTTGAGGGATTACTTTGCAAATAACCAAAAGAAGAGTTAGTTGAGAAATTAGAAGGGGAGATGGAGAAAGGAAGATGGAGTTAGTGGAGAAATTAGAAAGGAATATAAAGAAAGGAAAATGAAGAAAGGTAGATAGAATGAGGGAGTTATAAAAGGAGAAGAGGAAAATATTTGAGAGCTTGGAGAGAAGAATTTTTTAGAAAAGAATTTTTGGAAAGGAGAATTCTTTAGAGGAAAGGTGAGAGAACTTGAGAGCAAAAGAAGAGAGAGTTCGGTTGAGAGATTTCCCGACCGAGTCCCCCACGCCGATTCCTTCATCAACACAAAACCGCAAGTTCATCCCTGCCGTTCAAGTCGTGATCCGCGATCTTGATCAACCAGGCAATATAAGGTTCGAATTCAGCAATCAAATTCGCCAAATTAGGTAAAGATTCTAAACTTTTTGAATATTCAAAAATTTTGTTGCCTAAATTGATTGATTTGAATCCCGAATAAATCTTGTTGCATTTACTGCATATCTCGTTGGATAGATTGTCATATCTCTCTTAGGAAATATTTTTGTCGTATGATGTAATATTTTCGAAAAAAAAAAGATTGCATCCATTCCATTGCTATGTTTAAAGATTGCATCTTGCAAAATTAGCATCATGTAGAAAATCGTACGTTTAATCTATCTTGTAAATATTTAGGTTAGATTGCATTTTCCTTTAAAATTGCATCTCTAAAATGGTAATTCATGTCAAAAAAATACTTAATCTTTAATAAGTTAGGGTTTATGGAAATTTAAATTCTTAAATATGCGAGAAACAAGGTATTTTGGCATAGTTTTACTTAGGGTTGTAATTAATTTCGAATAAAAAAACCATCATACATGTCATGCATTGCACATAGTTTAATTCTTACCTTTTCATAAAAAAAAGAAAACCTAAAAATTGCACCTTTGGACTTCAAGTGAGAATTCATCAAAATTGCCAAATTGAACTTTTTCATGAAGTTGGTACCGAAAGGGCATTAATTGGAAAATTAATGTAACCAAGGTCTTGGACTCTTAATCCCTGGTTCGTAGTAGTAATTTAGTTCTCCCACTAATTTACTTAGGTTTCTAATCTGCCTATCAAGAAACGATTAGTGGTGACTCCAAGATAAATCTTAGCATGAAATTGAACCTAAGTTGCGATTTGGTAGAACTTGGGAGGGTTCGAGCTAAGTTAATTAATCTAATTAATTAATTTGGTAATCTATTAATCTAAAATTGAAAAAGCCGATTTTTAGGTTGCGACAAGGTGAGACCGTTAATGATGACCCAAACCTCCTTTTAATAAATTAAGTCGTAAAGGGTTTCGGACTCGTGGCCTTTCATCGTCGTAATTTGATCCAATATTATAGTGGTTGATTGACCGGCTATGGATACATGGGGGTCAATTGTCATTCATATTATTGGACCACTCTATTATGCATATGATGTTGCGGGGTTGGAACCAAACGATTTCTAATAACTGTCAAGTGAGAGGATCGTTTGCGTTTTCAATACTTGCAAGAGATGATAGGCTAGACTTAACAATGATCGTGAAGTCAATAACTGTCAGGTGAGACTTTCACGGTCTAGAGGCCGAAGTTATGATTGGGACTCGCATGCAATGCATTGAATAAGTTGATTTACTCATTAAGTTCATAGAACACCAATAACTATTAGATAATGTGGACTATGGGCTGGTGGGACTCCAATCCCCACTAGCAATCTTTACCCAACAAAGATTGCCATTTTCCATTTAAGGAGTATGGATTCGACATAAATCTATTGGGAGAATCTATTTCATTTAAAGGCCAAAATGAAACAGTTACTTTGAAAGACAACGGCTAATAATTTATTTTCTGCACAGACATATTCTTGCTCTGAAAATGGTGAACACGAACCCGCTCGCTTCAATTCTCGACAAGAATTGTTTGACTGGACCCAATTTCATCGACTGGCTGAGAAATTTGAGAATTGTTCTCAATTCAGAAAAACTCGGGGTATGTGCTAGATGAAAAGATGCCAACCTCTTTTCCTCAAGGTGGGACCTAAGAGGAACATGTCACTTATGATAAGTGGCATGATGATGACTTAAAGGTTAGGTCATATATGTTGGCTTCAATGAATAATGAATTTCAGAAGAAGTATGAAAGCATAGACAATGCTTGGTCGATCATTCTGCATTTAAAGGAATTCTTTGATGAGAATGGTCGGATCTCTAGATATGAGATATCTAAAGCATTGTACCATATGAGGATGGATGAGAGATCATCAGTTAATGATCATGTTTTGAAAATGATCTGGCACATAGAAAAATTGGGTAGGCTGAATCTTATTATGGATAATGAGTTAGCTGTGGATTTGATTCTCCAATCTTTGCCCGATTCCTTCTCTGGTTTTGTCCAAAACTTCCATATGCATAAGATAGAGAAAACTCTTGCTAAGTTACATAGTATGCTGGTAGTTCATGAGAAAGAAATGCACCACACGAGGCCAAATGTAGTGGCTATGGCAAAGGCTTCTTCTTTAAATAGTAAGACCATTTCGAAGAAAAAGAAACGGAAGAAACCTTTGAAATCTATTGTGCAAGTCAAGTCTATAATTGAAAAAGGGAACTGTGATTATTGTGGTGTCATGGGGCACTAGAGGAGGAACTGTAGGAAGTACCTCGCAAGCTTGAAGGTCAAGCCCAAGAACCAACCTTGTGAAGGTATGGTGTCTATTCTTATTGAAACTAACATGATGGTTAGTGCTGAATCCAGCTTATGGGTCCTAGATTCTGCTGCAACATCACATATTTGTATGTCTTCGCAGAATCTGGAAATAAGCAAGATGTTGGGGCGAAATGAGATTGTCCTGACATTTGCAAATGGAGCAAGAGTTGCTGCATTAGCTATAAGGACTTTTTGTTTATGTTTTCCCTCTGGATATGTTTTGATTTTGGAAAACTATTTGCATTATGAGAATGCAGTACGGAACATCATCTCTACACCTTGTTTGAGTAAAGAGAATTATGAATTTTCTTTTGCTGATGATGTATGTTCTATTTTCCATAATGGAAGATGTGTTGGTTCTAGTTTATTAACCAACAATATGTATACCATTACAATGTCCGATAATACAATTACCAATATCAATAAGCAAATTGATCATGATATAAATGCCATAACTAAACGCTCTAGAGATAGTCCAAATCAAAAGTATGTTTGGCATCTCCGACTAGGTCATATTGGAGAAGATAGAATCAACAAGTTGAGTAATGATGGGTACATTAATCCGTCTAGTTTTGAACCATACTCAGCTTGTGAAGCATGTCTTCTAGGAAAAATGACCAAAGCGCCCATTGTAGGACATAGTGCGCGAGCTACTAACGTATTAGGATTGATACATACAGATGTATGTGGACCAATTAATGAAACTGCTAGAGGTGGTTATTCTTACTTTATTACTTTTACCGATGATCACTCACGGTATGGGTATTTGTACTTAATGAAGTATAAGTCTGAATCTTTTTGAAAAGGTCAGAGAATTCAGGACTGAAGTTGAGAAACAGACGGGAAAGTGTATTAAGGCTCTTCAATCTGATCGAGGAGGTGAATACCTTAGTACTGAATTCCTGACTATCTTAAAGATAATGGAATTTTATCACAATGGACACCTCCTGCAACTCCATAGCATAATGGTGTATCTGAAAGAAGAAATGACACTTTATTAGATATTGTGCGATCTATGATGAGTTACACTGATTTGCCTATATCCCTTTAGGGATATGCCCTTGAAATAGCTGTATATTTACTGAATAGAGTGTGGTCCAAATCTCTTCCAACTACGTCCTATAAGATATGGCATAGTAGGAAATCAAATCTTAATCATATTAAGATTTGGGGTTGTCCAACTTTCATCAAGAAGCTAAAAACGGATAAATTGGAGGCTAGGTCTGAACAAGGTTACTTCATTGGATATCCAAAAGAGACTCTTGGATATTATTTCTATTTTCACTCTGACCAAAGAGTTTCGGTCAGCAGGCATGATTCTTTTCTGGAGAATCAGTTCATCCAGGAAGGTGGTGCTAGGTGAAAAATAGTCTTACAAGAGGAGAACATAATGAAGTATCAAACAATCAAGTTCAGACACCAATCTCTAATTCAGTGGGAGCTTCTGATACACAACCTCTTAGGAGGAGCACAAGAATGTCTCGTCCACCTATTCGTTATGATACTCGGTTGAAGATTTTCAACCATTATTCATTGTGAATGATAGTTATCAGCCAAGTGATCCTAACACCTATGAGGAGGCGATGTCGGACATCAATTCTTGTAAATGGCTGGAAGCCGTGAGATCCGAAATGGATTCAATGTATTCCAACGAAGTTTGGATTTTGGTTGACCTACCTGATGGTATTACACCAATTGGCTGCAAATGGATCTTCAAGAGGAAGATGAACGCTGATGGTCAAGTTGGAACTTACAAAGCACAGCTGGTGGTGAAAGGATATTGTCAAAAAGATGGGATCGATTATGACGAAACTTTCTCACCTGTAGTAATGCTGAAATCCATTCGGATTAAGTTAGCTGTAGCTGCACACCTTGATTATGAGATATGCCAGATGGATGTCAAAACGGCTTTTCTAAATGGTTTCCTCGAGGAGGACATCTATATGAAACAACCACGGGGTTTTGAATCCAATGGTGAAAGTCGGAAGGTGTGTAGGCTTAAGAGATCCATTTATGGACTCAAACAAGCCTCCAGAAGTTGGAACATCCATTTTGATGAGGTAATCAAATCGTTTGGCTTCATCAAGAATCCGGATGAATCCTGTGTATATAAGAAGGTTAGTGGGAGTGCAATTGCGTTTCTAGTTCTGTACGTTGATGATATACTTTTGATCGGGAATGATATACCGATGATATCATCGATACAGTTATTCTTGTCACAGAAATTCTCCATGAAGGACTTAGGAGAGGCAACCTATATTTTAGGTATCAAGGTCTATAGAGATAGAACGAGACAATTGATTGGCCTCACGCAGTCTACATACATAGACAAAGTATTAAAGCGGTTTAACATGGAATGTTCCAAAAGAAGATTATTGCCTTTTAGTCATGGAATCCATCTTTCGAAGGAAATGTGTCCCAACACTCCTGAAGAAAGAGAGCGGATGGCGAAGATACCTTACGCATCTGCTATTGGAAGCATAATATATGCAATGCTATGTGCGAGACCTGATATTGCGCATGCTATAATCGTTAGTAGCAGATATTAGTCTGATCCAGGAGAAGAGTACTAGATAGCAGTCAAGAATGTCTCTAAGTACTTGCAAAGAACTAAGGATTTATTCTTGATATATGGAGAAGGAGAGTTTAAAGTTGAAGCTTATACTGATTTCGATTTTCAATTGGATCCTAATGACTACAAGTCTACTTCTAGGTTTGTCTTCACACTCAATGGTGGTGTAGTTAGTTGGAAGAGTTCTAAACAGAGTATAACTGTTGATTCCACCACTGAGGCAGAGTATGTGGTAGCTTCTGAAGCTGCAAAGGAAGCCACTTAGATAAAGAAGTTCATTTCTGAACTTGGAATTGTTCCTTCTATTGAGCAGCTAATTACATTGTTTTGTGACAACAATGGGGCAATAGCTCAAGATAAGGAATCGAAGTCTCACCAAAAGTTCAAGCACATTGAGATACACTTCCATCTCATTAGAGAAATTGTTAGGAGAGGCGATATCGCCTTGTAGAAAATAGCCTCAGCGGAAAACGTGGCAGATCCCTTCACTAAGGCCTTACCTCAGTCTTTATTTGAAAGACACATTGACAAAATGGGTTCGAGGTACCAGTCTAGTTGGCTTTAGTGCAAGTGAGAGATTGTTAACTATATGCCCTAAAGCAAGCATGTAATGGTTACATATTATGGATTTTAGTTGTACTTTCAATTATATATATTAATGGCACAGATATGTTCATTCATCTGTCCCATTATTTAGATGAATAATTCCATAAGATCAGTTGTGACTAAACCTATTCTTAAGACGTTAAGAATATGTGTGACAGGTTCACAGTTAGACTGAATCTTTAAACTGTTCCCGGTCAATGGATCATTGAGTGGATATCAATAATCCTATTGAGACCGGTGTGTTCGTAACTTCACCACTAAGTATTGGATACTTAATGGAATGACGAGTCATAAGTCATTAGGGTATTGTGATACCCGAGTTAGAACACAGGTGCTTGTGTCGGACAAGTGCACTGACCGTGATACACATTGAACGATTAGCAAACATGGAAGCTTCGAGCGTGGTCAAAGTCTAAATCGTTCATGCTTTGGTCTTGTGTAAATAGTTCTTAGACCTGAGGCACAGTGTTGACTTGTGTGTTGGATGGCTATAGTTCACGAGTGCGCATATTGGCAGTTCGTTGATCCGCCTCTGTACTTGATAGTCAGAGCTCGTTCACATACGAAGTCACACGTGTGCGCAACAGATGGAATCTGTCTCCTTGTGACATATGAGGTTGATGTCCTATGCGATCTAATCACGACATTGCATTGGAAATCCTCGGCCGGGGTTGTAACCGAGAATGTCTCGTATAAATGCATGTCAATTAGATTTGTGCATATGATCAAATTGGTGGCTTGACAAATATTTCATGGCCTTTGTTCGATCGGGACATGGTAAGACAGAAGGATTGAATTATACTGTAGTCAAAGCTGATAGGTTCATGATGTTCTTGTCGCATTCACTTTGTCTAGGTAGCCATGACATATTGCTAGATGTCACTCATGGCTTGTTGAACCTAGAGGCTGATCGGGACTGCTAGCTCAGTAATGAACCTAGAGATGTCACACACCATAACCAATACGTGATGACGTTAAATATGAAAGACGATATTGCAAATGTGTTTGCGATTACGACTATCAAATTAGTCAGACTGAAATTAAATTAAATGAGATTTGATTTAATTCTTATTTTTTTTTGTCATGAACGTACGTGCGTACGATGCACACGAACGCCCGAAATAGACACATATGGATGTGTCCGATCCACCCGAATAGTGCATAGTGGACAACATTGGTCAGCGTTGCTGACCAAGCAGTCAACGACGTGCTGACTACGTTGGTCATGGTCAGCAGCGAGCTGACCACGTTGGTCAGCAACGTGGTCTGCACGTTGCTGACCAACAGGTCAACACTTGTTGACCTGTTGGTTAGCAACGTGGCCTTCACGTTGCTAACCAAAAGGTCAGCAAGTTGCCGACTTTAAGTGGGTAACTTTGCTGACTTGGTCAGCAAGGCACCCCAAACGGGCCCCGCCCCCTCCCCTATAAATAGAGGGGAGGACTTAAGAAGGACTGAGGATTTTCAATCTGAACAATTTTGAGAAATGTTCTTGAGTATCAATTTTTCTGAGAAGGTCTTCAAGAGAGTTTTTATTATGGGTGTTGGTTTTCTGAAATCGATAGACAGGGTGTGCCTTTGTGCGTGTAATCAAGTGTTGAGAACAGAAATTATTTTCTTCATTCTCATTCTTGTGACCGAAAAATCGTGAATGCGGAGATTCGTATCCATGAGATAGCTAGTAAAATCGGCGGTGGTAAACGTCCGCGGATTTTCGTCTTTCTGTTTGCCATACGATTGGTGGTGTGTCTGAATTAAAGGTCCGACACTTGTGGGACTGAAAGAATATCCGAACAAAGTTGCGTAAAGCACGCTACGAGAGGTAAGACATTAACCCTTCGTTTAATGATTTGATTTTCGATTGAAACGCACGAGATGACGCCTCTGGAGATACGTGTACGGGTTCTGTTTCCGCTGCGCTCAATTTCATTTTTGGTATCATTTTTGTTTTTTGCCCGCGCATGCGTTCCGGGTTGATGATATGATTGCAAAGACCCGGTGTGGGGAAGATCACGTAGAAGCCTTGACAAAGTTGTTTGAAAGACTCACAAATTCAAATTGCGTCTCAGCCCGACCAAGTGCCTGTTCGGTGCTAGTTCAGGCAAGTTGCTCAGGTTTATTGTTAGTAACAAAGGCATCGAAATCGACCCGTCCAAAGTGAAGGCTATTTGTGAGCTCAAACTGCCAACGACCGTTAAGGGAGTTCGGAGTCTCATGGGCAGATTGAACTACATAGCCTAGTTTATCTCCTAGTTTTCTAAAACCGCTAAGCCATTCCTCAAGTTATTAAGAAAGAATGTGCTAGTCAAATGGGACAGTGAATGTGAAGAGGCATTTGAGAAGTTGAAGCATCACCTGATGAATCCACCTGTACTCGTTCCACCCATGTAGGGGCAACCTTTGATCCTGTATCTCACAATCCATAGTGAGTCTCTGAGCGCGATGCTTGCTTAGGAAAATCAAGAGGATGGAAAGGAGCGGGCTATTTACTATCTGAGAAAGAAGTTCACGACCTCTGTGTTGAATTATTCTGAAGCAGAGAAGACGTGTGCATCACTAGTCTGGGTGCTACAAAGGCTGCGGCAATATCCCTTGCATTACTAGATCCTTTTAGTGACGGAGTGTGATCCTATCAAATACTTGCTGAATCGGCTAGCCTTGGTTGGGAAGCTCGTGAAGTGGCAAATCCTTATTTTCGAGTTTGACGTCCAATACTTGTCACAAAAGTCAAGTCAAAGAGCGAGTTATAGCTGATGTCCAGGCTGAGAATTCGGGGTAAAATGAAGATATTGATCATCCCGAGGACAGAATCATGTCGGTAGATGATTATACCTGACCATGTATTTTGATGGAGCTGTGATTTGTCTAGGTCAGGAACTGGAGTGGTCTTGATATCCCCAGGTGGGCAACACTATCGGGTCGCAGCAAAGTTGGTATTTCCTTGTACTAACAATATAGCAGAATATGAGGCGTGCATTCTTGGGCTACAAGCCGCAATCGAGATGAGGATCACCCGACTCTAGGTGTTCGTGGATTCTGCCTTGATTATCCTTCAGATCGTGGGCCAATTGAAGACACGGGACGCTAAATTGTTACCATATCATGACTATCTGGACGAGTTGGTGGAGGAATTTGATGACATCTCGTTCGAGTATTTGTCTAGAACTCATAATTAGTTCGCTGATGCACTGGCTACATTCTCATCCATGTTGCATGTCACCGATGGTCTGGAAGTCGAGCCTTTGAAGATCGAGGTTTTGCGAAAGCCAGCCTATTGCATGATTACAACTAAAGAGCTTGACGGCAAGCCGTGGTACCATGATATTAAGACTTATACTCATAAGCAGGCATTTCCTGAGAAAAGTACCGCAGCAGACCAAAGGTATATAAAGAAGATGGCCTCGAAGTTCTTCTTGAGCAGAGAGAGCTTGTACAAGCGGTCCTATGATTCGGTCCTTCTAAGGTGCATTGATTCCACCGAAGCAGTTCGTTTGATGATGGAGGTCTGCACATGAATGGCCACATGCTAGCCAAGAAGATCATGAGGTTGGGTTATTACTGGCTCCCCCTAGAGAGTGACTGTATCATGTTCGGAGTTGTCACAAATGTCAGATTCATGAAGATAAAATTAATGTCCCTCCGAATGAGTTGCATCAACTATTAGAGCCATGGCCATTTTTTATGTGGGGGATTGATGTGATAAGCCCGATTAACCCTAAAGCATCTAATGGGCGCCGGTTCATCCTGGTCGCCATTGATTATTTTTCCAATGGATTGAAGCTACCTCATATATCGCGGTTATAGTATGAAATATGGTGAAGTTCATTCGTCAGGATATCATCGCTCGATATGGTTCGCCCAAGACCATAATCACCGACAATGTGTCAAACTTGAATAACAAGCTGATTGACGAGTTGTTCAAAGAATTCAAGATCAAGCATCCGAACTCTTCCCCGTACCGTCCTTAGATGAATCGAGTGGTGGAAGTAGCCAATAAGAACATCAAGAAGATCTTAGCCAAAACGGCTGAGAATTACCGAGATTAGCATGAAAGGTTACTTTTCGCACTCATGGCATATCGAACCTTGATCAAAACATCGACTAGGGCAACACCATATTCTCTTGTTTACGGCATGGAAGTAGTATTGCCAGTTGAAGTAGAGATCCCTTCCCTACGTATACTCTCCCAAGTCAAGCTGACCGAAGTAGATTGGATCCAACAAAGGTTGGATCAATTGAATTTAATTGATGAGAATTGGCTCAAAGCTCTATGCCATGGCCAGTGCTACCAGTAGAGGGTCGCTAAGTACTTTAACAAGAAGGTCCGACCTCGACATTTGTGATGACCCGAACTTTCACCTGCTTCAGTAAAATGTGAATTAGTTCAGATTATCGAACAAGCTTAGAGGAGTTACAAATGGTCCAATAATATTTTTAAGGACACTAAGTATTATTAATTAGGGACCTATTGGGTTAATTATGTAAGAAATTGGGACAGGATAAGGACAATGGGGACGAGCCGGCACTCAGATAACCACATGTTAGCACGTGGCCGGCCTATGGACCACGTGTCACGGATGCATGAACACGTGTCCGATACGTGTCACATGCGAGCAATCGATGCGTGACACGTGGCGCACACATGTCACCACCTAATTCGTCCGTTCGCCAACTGCTTTCCCCTATAAATAGAACCTGACGTCAGTTCATTTCGTCCTTCGTTCGTCAGAACAGAATTTGCTCTTCCTTTTCTCTCTATATTCGGCCGGCCATAGCTTTATCCTAGCTAAACCTCTGTCTCGCCATTGTCAAGATTAATTTGAAGGTCGAGGTGCTGCCCAAGAAGGTCGCGCGCCCACGCCAATAGGAAAGGTGAATTCGAGGTCATTCTAGCATCGTTTCTACGTTATCTTCTCAAGTAATCGAGGCAAGTGGATTTCTAGTCCTGATTACTAGATTATCTATAGTTTTGCTATTGTGAGCTTTGTTTGCCGTTCTATTTTGGTTGTAATGGTTTGGAATTGGATGATTGTGAGGTTCTGAGTTTCTATTCTTCGTATACCTTGAACTCTGGTTGGATTCTAATTGAATTCTATCCTTTATTGGATTTTGATGAGATTCTATTCTTGTATACATTGGATTCTGTCTTGGTGACTTTGTTTGCAATCCTACAAATTCTATAGCTGGTTTAGTCATTCGGCCTAGGTGTTTACTTGTTGAGTGGTTGAGCTCACCCCATGCAAGATAACAATTTTCAGATAAGCAAGGTAGCAAGGAGAAAGCCATTATGATACTTTGGTTAAGGATTTCGAGAGATCTGGCTATCGATGGAGGCCGTGGATGAAGATCCTAGTAATCGGAGTAGATTATCTTCCTTTGTAAACCCTCCCAAAGTTTTTGAACTTTTGTAAAGAACTATTCCATTAGTTTTAAGCATGTGAAATAACGTGAGTTGGTTGTTGTACTTGTGTCTCACGATCGCAGTATCTGAATTGTGGAACCCTATAAGGCCATAACCCTCAATAGACGTGTCTACCAGACTGTCAGATGATTATTTTGATATGCACTTGTATGCTATATGGCCTTCTATTCTGTTTGTATACACTTTCGAATGCGCCATCTACATAATAAGAAAAGATTACAGAAGAGAACATGGTCGAGAAAGCCTTCCCGAGGCTGTGGCAAAATAGGGTCGTCACAACATTTCCTTGTTTTGCGAAAGCTATTATCGATAGTTCCTCTTCCGAAAGGGAAATTTGCTCCGAACTATGGTGGACCATACGTCGTGAAGAAGGTGCTCCCAGGCGGTGCTCTAATCTTAGCAGAGATGGACGGTCACGTGTTTACCAATCTTGTCAATGCTGATGCTGTAAAGAAATATTACACTTGATTTGTTCTGACATTTTTTATTAATCAAGTTGTGATGTTCATTTTTGAGTTCAGAATTTTTATGCGTCTATTCTGTCTACTTTTGCTTGGATTACTGATTTTCATTGTGAGGAATATTCCAGTCAGGAAATCTGTTTGAATCCTGTGAAATGATCGTATTGAATGAAAAATGCCAGGACGATGACAGGCAAGCCATTTCCATGCACGTCCTACATTTCTAATCCCTAGTGAGATGAGTGAAAAAATTCCATGCTGATAAGGAAAAAGGGTTATCTCGTGAAAAGTATGATGACCAAAATGATGAGAGGCATTCATTTCCTCTATCATATACACTACAAGTTGCCCATGTTTAACCCCTTGAACGGTGGATTCATTTCTCACCCCTGTCAGGAACAACCCCACATCGGAGCAATTTCCAGAAATTCAAAGATGGATTAGAATTTTGTTGTTTTCACTTGCATCAATCTCCAAGTGTATTTATTGCATGCAAATTCTATGTTAGCTCAAGTGCCTTAGACATGATAAAGAGCATTTCTCTCTATATCCTACATAGTCAATCCCTTACTTACCCCATTTGAGCGGCAGATTCATTTCTCACGACTCGATTGGTGATCATCCTCATGATGAGGAATGAAGTCATCTCCAAGCATCTAAGAATGAAGAACAAAATGCCCTAGGGGAAAAATAAAAAAATCTGTTAAGGAAAAAAAATGCACGAAGGCTCATCAGACGAGGTCCTTGCTTCCTTCTAAAAAAGAAAAGAAGCTCTCTAAAAAAAAAATCTCGAAAGGAAGAAGGAAAAGAGACCTCAGCTATAATGGTTCGCTAGAACATTCCTAAAAAAAAAGATCATTTGCGAAGAAAAATCTGCAGAATTGCTTGGCGGTGTTCAAAGTGTCAAAGATGGATGATCACCAATCCCTTCATAATACCCTTTTGCTGTGAATAGGCCTTTCATTTCAAGCCTACCCGAACCTACGTTACAACCCATACCCAAAGCCTCTTCAGATTATGGTACTTGAGTTAACGTAGGATTCCAATTGCTTATAAATTTCACTCAAAGAAGTGGGAGCAAGATCATTTTATCTCATGTCGCAAGGTTCCTGACTTGTAAACACAATGCAGCTGATGATATCATTTCAGTCAAAGCCAAATTGACTCACATGAGTCCCCTTTGCTAAACCTTTGACCAAGCCTAAGTTATAGTCCTTGTAAAAGACCTCTCAAATTGGTCTGGTCATAATAATTGTGAGAATACCCGAATCCTTGTCAAGCATGATGGTGACAGTTCTGAGTGATTCTTATACCCATATCAATACTCGAGTTTCAAAAAGATTTTTTATGAGAGTGAGTGAAATTCCTTTCTGATTGGAGATTCCTCATTCAATCTGATCAAATTTATCAAAAGGATCAGGCAAATTTCCTTGTTGATAAAATTTCCCATTGAAACTTTGTAATATAGGCAAAGATAGATAGACTAAATAGAATCTTCGTATTCAGCCCAATCTTAAGCTCACAAGATTTGTTGACATATGATGTTGCGTTGGTTTTATGTGAATAATCGCTTTAACATCTGTTTCAAGTACACAAATAGGAGTGACACAATCAACATGTCTATACTTTTACTCAGAAAATCCAAGTAAGTTTTCTGAACGCTTTTTCAAAATTGACAAGTTCTGGTGATTCAAGTTATCATTTTCACTCCTTTTCGTGTTTACTTTGATCAGATTCAAGAAACACGTTCCTTTTTGTGTTCGCACTGATGAGATTTGTGCGATACACCCCCTTCGTGTTCGTCTTGATGAGATTCGGTCGACACGCTCCTTTTAGTGTTCACACTGATGAGATTCATATGATACACCCCTCTTTGTGTTCGTTCTGATGAGATTCGAGCAACACATCCCTTTTTGTGTTCGCACTAATGAGATTCGTGCGACACACCCCTTTTGTGTTCACACTAATGAGATTCGTGTGACACATCCCTTTTGGCGTCTGTACTGATGAGATTCATGCGACACACCCTCTTTCTTATTCACACCAATTTGATTCGGGTGATACATCCTTACCGACTCATGATTGACCTGCTCTCGTGATCTCGAAAAATTCATTATCAATATATCTTGTGCTGTCTCGCATCAGAATGAGATTTCTAGAAACAGATAGGCCCCAATACCTTGAGATCCTCGCATCCACAAGAAGAAGCTTGGAATCAGGGGAATCACCAGCATTATGAAGCGTCTAGGTAAGCCTGGATACTTCGCGTGCGATCCATGTGCAAGTTTCTTTAATCCATTTCTTTGGAATAGAGAAGTCTCAATACATGTTATTTACAGTTCTGCATATCATACATCATTTTCCTCTTGCATAGAAAAGGGGATTAAAACTCCCACAAAAATCATTCATTTCATTTGCATTGTCAAAATTTAGGTTCAATTTTATCTTTGAGCCAAACCTCTGGGAGCCACCACTCAAAGAGGGGCAGCTATTGACACCTAAATTTTGATTTTTCTTTTTTCATTTATATTACACACAAATGAGAATTAATTCTCACCAAAACTAATTCCTCATGCATTGCATATTTTATTTTCCTGCATTGCATTTTAGATCGACGGCGAGGGTTTGAGCATAATTCGACAGACGGTTTGGACTGAGCTTCATAATTTTTGGCTAAGGCAAGTTGACATGACTGAAAATTATCAAAGTCCCTCAAGCATATTTTGAGCTTAATTGAGCTGGTTAAATAATTATTTTTTTTAAAAGGCTTAATCAAAAGCATATTTTGATTAGAAAGAACTAGTTTAAGCTCAGAAATTGGCGCGAATGAGCTTCAAATTGAAACAATTTTCAGCTAAGACTAGTATGAGTTTGCTGAAAATTCAAGTGGGTTTGGACCTAATTTTAAATTTATTTCGTCACGTCTTTAGCTCAATTAATTGAAAGGGCTTTTGATTAATTACTCGTTAATTAATTCAAGCCCGAAAATGAGCGATAGGCCCATAAGATATGGGATTTTCGGCTGGCCCTTCTCCTTCTTCATTTGGCCGAAATCTTCATAAGAATTGTAGCAGATCTGGACTCGTCGAAGATTAAATTAATTCAGCATATTCCGGAGTCCTATCTAATTAGAGTCCTAGAAATTTGAAACTCTATCCCTATCTGGCCGAAAATAACAGAGAGTTTCGCTAGATTTGGACTCTTCCGGGATCAAAAGGTTTCAATCCTACGGTCAGTATCGAATCCTACTCTAGCTAGGACAGTCAATCCTACGGTCACAATAAACTCCTACTCCGACTAGGATTGCTTAATAGGGCTCTATATAAGCAAGCCTTCATCGTCCGCCACGGGGGTCGGCAATTCCAATATTCGAGCTCAGAAAATTTCAGAGCACAATAGAGAGAGAGAGAGAGAGCAAGAAATTTTTGGAAAAAAGAGGAGGTTCCCCATCCTGTCCGAAGCAACCAGCCGAGACCTCCCTACACGCCATCCTCCTTCCACTGTGCACCACTGTCACGCCCCGACCCTCAGGCACGCGACAATCCTTCCAAACGTCAAGTCAGAATGATAACATCCCAGGCATGTCATCGACCCAATTATTTTTATCTTTGATTAAACGCATGCGGAAGCAACATAGAACCCCAGACAATAATAAAGGCAGTGATAAACAGCGGAGAATAAACAAACCACAACGGCACAATCATTTTATTTATATACAGTTAGCCCAAGGAAGAAACGATCTGATCTATAAGCCCATCTTTAGGACCATTTCCTATGACCCACAAAAAGATACCAGGTCAGGTCTAGGGGTTAACTACTACCTGTTGACACCTAAATTTTGATTTTCCTTAAATTATTTATAAAATGAGAATTAATTCTCGCCAAAAATATTTCCTCATGCATTGCATATTTTATTTTCTCTGCATTGCATTGCATTTTGCATACTAAATTGGGCCGGCGGCGGAGGATTTGAGCTTAATCTATCAGGCGACTGAACTTAAATTGATAATAAAATTTTCTCCAATCGAGGGGAGTTTGTGCCAAGGTTTTGAGGCCTAATCTGAGGTTAAATCAGCCCATTTAATATTTAATTTGAAAAAAAAGCCTTTTAATTAAAAATGCCCATTAATTAAGAAAAAGGTTTTATGGACAGAATATTTTGTCTCCGGATCAAATTGCGACTATCTGAAGTTGAGGGACTATTTTGCGAATAAAGAAAATAAGGCGAAACCCTAGCTCACTATTATAAATAGGTGCATTAGGATTCACATCGAGGAGGCGAATTCATTCTTTGAAGACACGGCAGAAAATCGTGAGAGGAGGAGAGGTCACACGAAGGCCACACAGATCATAAGACACGGCAACAAAAGAGGAGAAAAGGGAGAACTCTCTTTTTTCCTCTCGGTGGCCGCACAGTAGAGAGGACAATGGGAGAAAAACGTGAAGGAAGAGGGAGTGTTCCTGTGCTTATTTTTTCTCTCTCTGTTTAGTTTACCTTGATGTTGATTAATTCCCACTGACAGCTATGGTTTGTGTTCCATCTTGTATATCCTCACACGGCACAAAGGGAGGAATTAGAATACATGGCACAGAGAAGCTTCACCATCGAAAGGATAAATAGAAAAGGAAAACAAAAATTGAAGATCCAGAGTCTTTTCTCATCTCTCTAGAATATTCACGTTTGGCAGAGAACTACAATTGGTACACGGCCATAGAGTACATACGGGCTTGGAGTAGCGAGCCCCCACCGTTCGGTGCCCCGATTCCACTGCCTCGGCGGCAATCTAGTGTCCCCACCCCGCTGCCACTTCGACTCTACGTACTCCCATCGATAGCGGAGCTGCTGGTCCCTACACCTTCAACAACGAGCAGCAGAGCGCCCTCCGCGATGGTGCTCTCCCTTTGACGACTGTCCATGCCAAGGCCATCTCCAATGATCAATTCGCTACTGTTGCTCCTCATTCGGCGACTTGCAGCTGTCCTTTCCGTACCGTGTGGTTGTTCTCGGCATGACGCATCTCAAAGGGATGGATTCAAAAGGAGAGATCCCGCCGCTCGCCATCGCCCGTCATCCTTCCAAGATACTGAATCTACGACGGCCATGACGCACCGAGGACGACCTTTATTGAGGGAAGGGTCCACGAGAGGAAAAACTCATGTTCAAGTCCACGATTCCTTTTTCTTTCATGATTTCTTTGTGGATGTTAAATTTGCAGGTCAATGCTCTTGAGCTTGCCTTTCAGATTTGGTAATTGGATTTCCATGAAGAGACAGAATGTAGAGCAGGTGGAGAAAGATTTTGACTAAGTCAAAAGTTGATGAAGACAGGTCAAGCGTTGGAACATTGAGGCAACTCCCATAGTGGTTCTCATTGAAGGCTTTGCTACCAGTCTCTAGTCTCACCGTACTGACTCATGCATTGCCGCGAGCCGTAGACCACCCTCAAGTCCCTTGCCGTGCGTGAGAGTCCCCAAACCGGACCAATCGGTTCGAAAGTTTCAAGCGTTGGTGCGCAAATTTCGTGCAAAATTCAAAAAGGAAAAGTAATCCTCGGAAGACAGGTCTATTTTCTATCTTGAAATCTGATCAATTTGAGGATATTTTGCATATTCCGAATATTGCATATCTTGAAGCATATCTTGAGGATATTGGGTATATTCTCGGCTTTGGATGTATTCTGTCGAAATATTTGATATATCTCGCGGTTTGAATTTGAAGTAATTCGAATCTGAAGCAATCGTTGTGGATATTGTGCATATCTCTGAATATTTGGCATATCTTTGGAATATCAAGCATATCTTGGTTCCTAGTTTGAAAAACTCTCGAAAATTCTGAACATATCCTTGTTAAATTGGATAATTATCTGAAATATTCTAATATCTCGTAAGATAATTTTCCTAAATTGAAAAGATATGATCATTTGTGGATAGGGCAATCTTGCCATTTATAATTCGGCAATTACTCCTTGCCTGGCCGAAATTTGCTCTTCATTTATTTTTACTATAGTTTCATGTTTCATAATTCAAATATTTTTATAATATTCCATGAGTATAGTACATACTCTCTTGCGCCTTGTCCCTCAGAATTTGTGCATGACCATCCGACTTCACCCTTGAAGTACGACGTCATTTACACGATGAAATTGTCCGTCTCATCCCATAACTTTGGGACCGGACCGACCAATTTCATAATATTTAAATTCACCATCCGACCCCACCCCCGGGGTACGACGTGAATAAATTCCCTTCCAACCCTAAACTTTGGGTACGAAGCGAATTCATCGGAAAAATTCGGATTATAAGGTGTACGATACTCAAGGTTTATTATAATTTTATTTGATTCATTTTTCGTAAAACAAAAACTCATAAGATCAACCCATTCATGTGCATTTCATTTAATGTAGATATTTGCATTGTCTCATGTCATTCATGCATATTTTCATGTCATATAGATTAGAAATCACATTCATGCATATAGGATAGAATTCATTCTCGCATGTCATATTATGTTACATCACATCATATCGTGTTTCATGCATTATTATGCCATGTCGCCTAGGTTCATTAAATCATGTCGCATGTCATTTAGGTTAGAATTCATAATTTTCTTGCATTAAAATTTGATTTTTTCTAAAGTCATCATGCATGGTTATTTCCTTGTCATATAGTTTCATGTCACATTTGCATTCATATGTTACATTTCATGTAGCCGAATTTGCATTGCATGCATTAAATCAAGAAAACCCAAAAAATACAATTGCACCTTGGTCTTCAAATTGAATCAATTGAATTTGCCAGTTCAAGAAATCTTCACAAGAATGGTACCGAAAGGGTGTTAATTTGAAAATTAACATAATCAAGTCCCCGAACTTAAATCTCTGGTTAGCAGAAAATAAAGTATTCTCCCGATACTTTATTTAGGTATCTAATCTACCTACCAAGAAAAGATTAGTGGCGGCTCCAAAATTGAAATCATTTGAACATAAACCTAAGTTGCGAATTGGTAGAGCTTGGGAGAGCTCGGACTAGGTTAGTTAATTCATTTAATTAATCTAGTAATCCATTAACCTGGAATTTCCTAATTTTAGGTCGCGACACTACCACCAAAACGCTACCACAAAAGAAACCTCCACAGCTACGCCAGCTCACTAACTGTCGTCACCAGGCCCGAATGGGTACTTCGAACCTCACGTGCCTCTCCACCATACTTAAGGACCTGTAAAATGGTTAACTACAACAAATGAGATATAAATCTCAAAGAGTCAATGCCTAAGTCAGATTAGGACGTTGATTCACTCAGGCAGCCTAAACATACAACAACAGAACGATGGCAGATCAATAACATGCGATGCACTCCACGCTCTAGCTACCAAATAGAGGCACAGCCCAACGGCCAATAAAGAACCACATATAACTCACCTTGCCTTAAGCCACATAGCATATATCTCATGGTAATAAATCACAACAGGTCAAGGTACACAGCCAGAACACACGTCAACCATTCAGGCACTCAGGCACTATGCAACATGCGTGTCCCGGTTATTAATGCAAGAGATACACCACTCTCGCCACAGTATAGCCTCACTGCTCATACTCTTCCGGCAGAACTGGGCATCATCCTACACCATTTCGACGACGGTTGTGACAATCGAGTTTTCGCCACACATCGGGAAGGCTTTCTCGATCACGTTCTTTGCTTTAATCTTTTCTTATTATGCTGATGGCGCATGCGGAAGCGTATATAAATAGAACACACGGCCATGCAACATACAAGTGCATAAAATAGTCATTTGGTAGACACGTTTAATGAGGGTCATGGCCATATAAGGTTCCACTAATCAAATAATACAGTTTGTGAGACATGAGCACAATAATCAGATTACTTTATTTCATATATTTACAGCTCATGGAATAGTCCTTTACAAAAGTTCAAAGTATTAATCTAGGAGGATTTACATGGAAGATAATCTACTCCGATTACTAGGATCTTCATCCACGACCTCCATCGATAGCCAGATCTCTCGAACTCCTAAACTCTAGTATCATACTGGCTTTCTCCTTGCTAGCTTGCTTATCTGAAAATTATTATCCCGCAAGGGGTGAGCTCAACCGCTCAATAAGTGAATTCCAATCCAAATGACTAAACCAACCATAACAGCACAGAATTGAGGATTGTTCCACACAAACAATCACAAATCATATAGGCGGAAGATCTCGAAATCATACAAAGAAAATCATCATAAAACATGATCAATCAGAGTCCAAAACTTGCATCCATAATCATAGAAAGCTTAGTAATAACGATAGAGATCTACATGTCTGGGATTGTGTACGAAGAAAAACGAAGTTCGAATCACGCCGGACGAACCGGGTCTCCACCAACCAGCTTCTGTTCAGTGTGAATCCGAGAAAATTCAACGGTTTCTTCAATGATCAGCCCTCAGATCTAAGTTTCCCTCGATCTTATGGTCGATTAGGAGAAAACGGAGCTCAATTCGCCCTCCAGACGAGCTCAAACCGACCGTTTTTTCTCGGGCGCGCGTAGAAAACCAAGAAATTGAACTCTCGGCTTTGGGGGAAGTTTTGGCCTGCCGAAAATGGAGAGAAAGGGAGGAGAAGAGAGAGAGAGGGGGGGAAACCAAGAGTGACAAATATCTATACTCTCAAGCAAGCTTCTTCCACATGCCAACTCAAGATCACTTCCCTTCATAAATGCTTTATTACTTCAAAGTCTTCATCAATGATGGCCTTTGTCTCTAGTTCGTAAATGCAAGGAGGGTAGTTTGGTAATTTTACAAAGTAAGAAGGGTATTTTGGTAATTTCACATCAAGGGTAAAATGGTAATCTCAAGGCAAAGGACAAAATCATAAATTTACCTTTAGGGGCAAAATGGTAAATTCACTTCTAAGGTTCGGCCAGGACTACGCTCGGGCATGAACGGTCTCAATGCTTTGATTCGATGGCTCGACTATCCCGATACGCTTAATTCCACTCGATTACCCTCTTAAAAATAATAATTCAACGTCCAACTGTTGTCCCTCAAACCTCGAAAATCCAATATAATTTATCTTACAAACGACCGAATTTTTGGATGTCATAACTCTCCCATCCTTAAGAAGTTTCGTCCCCGAAACTTGGCCCTTACTTCCTCCTCATCAAATGTAACTATGTGGCCTTACTACGCTTTCGCTGCGCACTCTAATCACTTATCATCCTTAATTGCCACATCTCGCAATTTTAACCATAAAAAAGGGGTCCTCATTGACCCAAATACTCACAGATCTATCTAACCATGTCAGCATGCCGTTCACTCACAGTTACACCAGGCAGATCGTCTCTTATCACTCAGGATGTACATATCTCATTCTACCAATTCTTGATGCCAAAACCACATGTCATGCCCAGGATTCTATTGGCTATGGTCTTTACACACATTCACATCCCATCACGACGCTATCCGGTGGCTGGCCGGCAAGCTCGTGTGGGTCTCATCACATACCAAGGCTACCCTGATCACACAGTAGGGGCCCTCTCCGATCACAACGGAGGCACAACAAACACTCGACTTTCACCAACATCCACAAGGCATTCGGGCATTTCCTTATATCAATAGCATCTCTTCTGCTCGTCAATATCCATCATCCGAAATGTAATGCTATGTCGTGCCACAACAAAACTCATTTCGTTCAACTCAGGAAGCATTTCGGACTTTGAAAATAGTTTAGTTCGAAACCCTTTCACTTGGAAAACCAGAAAAATCAGAAAAATATCTTTAGATTTCGTAAACAGGTCGGACTTAGTACGATACCTAGACTCGTCCCTTTCAATGTATGGTTTGGGTCATTCTTGCCCCCATCGCCATCTTAGAAGCCTGCCAAGAGCCGCTCCTTGTCCGAGCCTCTCTGCTCCGACGATCACTCCACGCCCTCATCAAACCTGGTCGTTACAGTTGTCCCAAGTCATACATCTACGAAGAGAGTCCCGTTCCACACGTCCCATATTGTGCTTCACTGCGGTTTATAGGTATCCCGTCAATCCCATCCCATACCAAGCTGACGGTTTATCAAGTCCAACAAAATAAATGATATGCTTATGCATGCACGTCTCAAGACTCAGTAGTTTTAATGCCGGAAACTCGTGCAATGCATGATCGTCCTCACTACTCCTCACGCACTACTCCCTTCACATCAAGCCTTATCTTAGGTTTAACATTCTAAATCATCAAGCGACTATCAACTTCAAAGATTATCTACCTAAGATCACTTTATAAACCTCAAGTAGTCACAGAATCATCAATTCTAAGTAGTGATCAACAATCTTCTTAACTAACACATTGCAGAAGCTACTACCTATCCCCTGACAATAAAAAACACATGCACTTGTAAATTTTATCGCGTACGGGCCTACCAAGCAATTCCGCCACTATCGCGCATTATCACTCCACTAACCCGCTCTGATACCAATCATGTGACGATCCAGTTTTCGTCACACATCGAGAAGGTTTTTTCAATTATGTTCTTTGATTTAATCTTTTCTTATTATGCTGATGGCGCATGCGGAAGCGTATATAAACAGAATAGACAGCCATGCAGCATACAAGTGCATAAAATAGTCATTGGTAGACACGTCTAAAGAGGGTCATGGCCATATAAGGTTCCACTAATCAAATAATACAGTTTGTGAGACATGAGCACAATAATCAGATTACTTTATTTCATATATTTACAGCTCATGGAATAGTCCTTTACAAAAGTTCAAAGTATTAATCTAGGAGGATTTACAGGGAATATAATCTACTCCGATTACTAGGATCTTCATCCACAACCTCCATCGATAGCCAGATCTCTCGAACTCCTAAACTCTAGTATCATACTGGCTTTCTCCTTGCTAGCTTGCTTATCTGAAAATTGTTATCCCGCAAGGGGTGAGCTCAACCGCTTAACAAGTGAATTCCAATCCAAACGACTAAACCAACCATACCATCACATATTTGAGGATTTTTCAACACAAACAATCATAAATCATATAGGCGGAAGATATCGGAATCATAAAACATGATCAATCAGAGTCCAAAACTCGCATCCATAATCATAGAAAGCTTAGTAATTAGGATAAATATCTACTTGCCTAGGATCGTGTACGAAGAAAAACGAAGTCCGAATCACGCCGGACGAACCGGGTCTCCACCGACCAACTTCTGTTCAGCGCGAATCCGCGAAAATCCAATGGTTTCTTCAATGATCAGCCCTCAGATCTAATTTTCCCTTGATCTTACGGTCGTGTAGGAGAAAACGGAGCTCAATTCGCCCTCCAAACCAGCTCAAACCGACCGTTTCTTCTCGGGAGCACGTAGAAAACCGAGAAAACGGGCTCCCGGCTTTGGGGGAAGTTTTGGCCGGCCGAAAATGGAGAGAAAGGGAGGAGAAGAGAGAGGGGGGAAACCAAGAGTGAGAAATATCTATCCTCTCAAGCAAGCTTCTTCCACAAGCCAACTCAAGATCACTTCCCTTCATAAGTGCTTGCCTTCAAAGTCTTCATCAATGATGGCCTTTGTCTCTAGTTCATAAATGCAAGGAGGGTAGTTTGGTAATTTCACAAAGTAAGAAGGGTATTTTGGTAATTTTACATCAAAGGTAAAATGGTAATTTCAAGGCAAAGGACAAAACAGTAAATTTACCTTTAGGGGCAAAATGGTAAATTCACTTCTAAGGTTCGGCCAGGACTAGGCTCGAGGGCAAATGGTCTCGATGCTTCGATTCGACGGCTCGACTATCTCGGCACGCTTAATTCCACTCGATTACCCTCTTAAAAATAATAATTCAACGTCCAACTGTTATCCCTCAAACCTCGAAAATCCAATATAATTTATCTTACATACGACCCAATTTTCGGATGTCACAACGGCAACCGATAGCCTTCTCAAGACCCCCGAGATGGACATATCGGGATCACTTGTAAGGATCTTCGGCCCATCACAAACTACGACCGGCATCCGATCAGTCGTGGCATTCTGGACTATACGTTGCCGGCACGAACTATCGTGCAATCGATAAGTAGTGGGATTCCGGACTCTACATCGCCGACACGAACATATCAGGCGACGAACCCATCAAGAGTACCGCCCCATGTCCCCTAGTTACGTTAGGACGCCGAATAACCATCATGTGACCACAAATACACACCAGGCAACCAAGCCAATTCTTACTTCGCATTAGCCCAATGCAGTGACATTCACGAGTATGCTCAAAACTCGACTAATAGCCATTTTCATGCTCAAAAGATACGATTGCTCATGCGAATATTCATTTCCAAATAAACATGGCATTTCGACGCGAGCGTGATCATTCAGCGAAATCGCGCAATCAACACTCAATTCAAATCAGCAATCAATTCAATCAGCGATCAGATACCGATTATTTAATACCGAATAAATACCTAGGCACTGACTATTTATTTCCACAATAGTTAATAAACCAGTCCGATCTAGTCACGGTAAAATAGATAGTTAACCATGGTAACTGTTCCACATAACCATGATACTTCAACTAACCACAGTAATTAATTATTCTATCACGGTAACATATATCTAACCATAGTAACTATTTAATCTAACCGTAGTTAACTATTCTAACCACGGTAACTATCTAATTTAACTGAGGTAACTAACTAATCAACTATGGTAACTGTCTAATTAACTACTAAGTGTAATTAATGGTCTAATCAGGGATTAGGGGTTAACTCACTCGGTGACGATCGGCGGTGGTAGGCGGCAAGTGGCGGCGGTAGGCGGCTAGCGGCGGCGGTAGGCGGTGGGCGACGGCGGTCGGCGGCGAACGGCTCAACGGACTCGGTTTGACGTAACGAATGCAGCTACGACGACGGCGAATGACGACAACTCTCGAAAAATGACGAACCGGCGATGGACACCGGCGGCACTCACGGTGGACGAGCAAAGGAGGCGGCAACGAGCTCGTGGCCTACGATGGTGGAGCTCGGCGGGGCCTATGCGGAGCTCCGCGCAGCGGCGGCGCATAGACGACGGGATGGCTGAACAGCAGCGGTCGGAGGCTCAGGGAGGCTTGGTGGGCTTCGGCGAAGCTCTCGGCGACACGGTGGGTACGGCTAGGGCGAGGCGATAGCGGCGACTACGTGAGACGGTGGCCAGCGGTGCTCGGCCGGCGCGCAAAGGAGAGGGAGAAGAGATGGAGTTCTGCCGAAGGGGGGGAGAGAGAGAGAGAGAGAGAGAGAGAGAGAGAGAGAGAGAGAGAGAGAGAGAGTGAAAGTGAAGAGAGAGAGAGAGTGTGTGTAGAAAGCTAGAGGGGCAATTTGGTAACAAGACAAGTGTCAAAAAGTGAATAGTGATTTTGAGATATTTACTATGCATTTATGGTGTGGGTCTCGCGGTCAAATCTGCATTTTTAGCTTCTGGTTTATATGATTAATATCTGAGGGTAAAACGGTAATTTGATACTACAAGATTGGTTGGTCATTTGGCTCAGGCTACTGAAGATATTTCGTTCAGGATTGGGCTCGAGCGCGAAGGAAAACGATACTAATATCTAAGGTGCGACGGGACTAAGCGAACCCTATTGAACTACGCTTCAGGGGTTACTCATAGCATATTAGAACAACCAATTCCGCGTCCGATAATTGTCACTCAAATTCCAAAAATCCCATATTGTTCATTTTACAAGCCTTGAAATTTCAGGATGTCACAACCACCGCCACCGTTGCAGCTCCGGCCAGAACCGTCCCCCCTAGTAGACGTCGTCTAGCCCCACCTCAGCTGTACGTTGTCCCGAGGCACCCGTTCGAAGCAGCCCAGCCGAAGTTGCTGCCCATTCCACCGTCCACCGCCTAGACAAAGTTGCTGTCCAACCACTGATCACGTGCAAATCAGCTTCGATTTTGCGGTAAAATGGCTTCGTTTTCACTGTTATTTGAGGACTAACACATCTTCCATTTTGTGTTAGAATTCCTAGCCAATCGAGCTCAAAAAGGAGCAATTTTCGGCGAATTGTCAAGTTGCGCAAGTTCTGGTAATTTAGCTTAAAAGAGGTAATTTTTCTTAACTTTTAGTTGCAATTCGTGCTTATTTTCTTGATGATTTGCATATATGTTCCGATACTTTTATAAGCACGTATTGATTTTGCAATTGAAAGTGAAACAATTCAGGCCTTCTTTCTAATTCATGTTAAAAACCGAAAATTGAGCTATTTGTGGCATGAAAATTCTGATTCTTTCGAACAAGTTCAATTTGATTATAAAATTGGTTGAATTTTATGCACACTCTTGAGAGTTGATTAAAATTGGTTGGAAAATATCTTTTCTCAAATTTCATTCAACAATTGTTTCAGATCAAATTGGGTGAACTGGAAAGATAAAAAAAAATGTGAATCAAAGTTTGATTTTCGGCACATTTCCTCTCATGGCCGAAATTACATGTTAATGGATGATCCTTGCTTTGAATCCTATCATGGATTGGATGAATTGTGATTATCTGATGATACCTTGACATGGTAGATAATGATCATGCTGAATTGGATAATATCTAATTGTTGAAAATTTCTTAATTGGATAATATCTAATTAGCAATGGATAAACTTTCAATCTCGATAATTATCTCTGACATGTCAAATTGGTTGGATTACCTTATCCTGTGATTTTCGGATGATATTTGATGTTATGGATAAGCATGGGATTGATTGGATGGTTATCTGATTTTTTTATAGAAATTATCTGAATTATTTTGCGAATCATAAATGGATAATTTTCATAAAAAAATAAAGATTGAATTTTGGATAAGGAAGTGGCCCCCACCTCATGTTTTAGGCCACTCCTCACTTTGTTCGAAAATTTTGAGCTGAAGTTGACTTCTCGTCTGATTGATTATTTCATTTTTTGGTCATGTTTGTTTAGTTGTTTTATTTTTAATAAAGTTTGCACAACTATAAAAAAACATGTCCATAATATATGCTCCCTTGTGCCTTGTCCCTTCAAAAAAAAAAAATTACATACCCTAGCCATGAGCTTATGGAATTGATCGGTAATTTGTATAGAATTTCGTGGTACGCCCTTTGTATCCAGATGATATCATTCTATACCATATCCACTTACTAACTCGAATCTAAGAGTTCGTTGCGGATAAAATTCCGTCTGACCCTAATCTTTGGGTACAAGTGAATTAATCAGAAAATTCGGAATCAAAGGTATATTATGGGCATTTTTGTTTATCTTTGTTCATTCTCAATTTTTTTTTAAAATTTTCATTCGAAAAAAGATATAAAAAAACATTCATTTCTTCGAGTATCATATGGTCATTCATGCCACATTTTTCTAAGAAAAAATCAGGCAATTCATGTCATCAATCGAAATGGATTTTTCATGAAATTTGGTACCGAAAGGGCATTAATTTTTCAAATTAATGTAACCAAGTCTCCGGACTCATTTTCTCTAGTTCATGGAAATAAATTGGTTCTCCCGCCAATTTATTTGGGTGTCTAATCGACCTACCAAGAAACATTAGTGGAGGCTCCAAATCGAATATTTGTGTAATCAAACCTAAGTTGCGATTCGGTAGGACATGGGAGGGTCCGAATTAGGTTAGTTAATTTTAATTAACCTGATAATCCGTTAGCTTAATTTTAGGTCACGACACCTCACGATCTCTATCTTATTTGGCCGACCCTCTCTGTATTGTGTTCTCTCTACTCTTAAGATCTGTGGGCGTATGATTTCAATTATTCTAACTTGGCTTTCTAATAATGAATTCCGGCCATATTTTTATTCAATGGGCTTGGTCAAAATTAGGTGCTCTTACGGGCTCATTCCAATTAATTACATCTAGAACATTTTCAATTAAGTTCATCCACCGCCGGTCCAATGCAATGTAGTTAATTGAAATATCCTGTATGCAAAATGTTCTTACAACTATATGCAAATTAAAGACAATTATTTTTGTTAGGGGCCGGGGTCGATCCCTAATTTTTTATGCAATAAATTCCTAAATGATTAGCCAAATTTTAGGTGTCATCACTAGTAGAAATATAATTTAATCTAAAGTATTTCCTAGTTTGGATAGGATAACCTTTGTATATGGAGATTTTTATTTTATTGATTTTTAATTACTAGTTTTAATATATATAAAAACCCAAAAATATCAAGTGGTTATCATATCGATAGATTGCACTGTTTTCTTACTAGGTTGCATCATCATCGCCATCTCATTTTATCTTGCTATGTCATGTATGCCATATCATCTTGTCATATCTTTGCCATTTATGCCATGTCATCGGCATGTACTACATCTTGTCATGTCATCCATGCCATATCGACTAATTTTGTGCTGTGGCTAAAGTTATATGCTCTCATGGTCATTCCAGTCAATTAAGCTCATAGCCTCCCTCACTAGTCCATCAACTCCAATGTGATTATGTGATTAAAACTATTAATGCTCCTATTATCTTTATGCAAATTTAATCAATATTTTTATTTAGGACTGGGTTCGATTACTAATTTTCTATGCAATTTACAAACTAAATGGGTCGCTAAAATTTAGATGTCAACAGGTTCGGCTTGTCGGCACGACCAAAATGGCTATGTACAAAAAAATTTCATCTTTTCTCTTGTTCCTTGTTTTTGCCACCGCTTCACTGACTTCATGCGCATATCTGGTAAAGGAAAATTGTGAGTGGGCTGAATTGTGCTTTTAAAACATGGGCTTGGACTTTTGGCCCATCTGTAACAGTTTGATAAATTGGATTCGAAGTTTTTGGTTACACTTTATTTTAATACTTTCCATATTGAACTTTAGATTTGCGTATTTTCCACTTGAGTTATTTTCTTCTTGTAAGTCAAGTTCTTGACTTAGTCGAGTTCCGTGACACCAGTTCATTAATAGTGTGCAGTGGTATTGGTCGCCCCTAGTGGAGTGGTATCCAGGGTTGTATCCTTCTTTTATCTGATTGTTTGTTACTTTTGTGCGATTATGTGACATCCTTGTCGTTCAACTATTAACATCGACCTATCATGAATCGATTCCTTGTGGCAGGCTCTAATCTGTCTGTATCAATACGTGGAGTGCATGTGTTATTGCATTTACAATTTTGTTAAAAAAAACACCGAATAACGGTAGCGATCGTAATTTCTGACTGTCTACTACCACAATTAACTTTTGTGAAAAGAGCTAAGAGCAAGAGAAAATGTTCATAATCAATTGTGTACGCAACGGGTGTAGGTATATAGAACAATTGAAAACAACAGGACAATAAGCCTTCGAAACAAAATGACATAAGAGCTGTGCACAAAGGCCACACAAGGCCCATTATACACGATAGAAGGTCAAAGCCTGAAGTGGTAAAAAGCCCATAAACTGCTTACCTTTTAAGATGTATGAAAGAGTTTGGTGTTAGAAAACCCCCAAATAATGGTTTAGAGAAAAATTCTCAAGAACTCTTTCTGACTATGACTGGCGTTGCTATAATTTTGGCGATAATGAGAGGGAAAATTGTCAAAAAAAGTCCTAAACCTTTTGCACTTTTTCCAATTCAGTCCTAAACCTTTTAATTTTGCCGATTCAGTCCTAAACCTTTTGCATTTGTGCCAATTCAGTCCTAAACCTTTTTTTTTGTGCCAATTCAGTCCTAAACCTTTTGCAATTGTGCCAATTTAGTCCTAAACCTTTTGCAATTATATCATTTCAGTCCATCTGGTGAATTTTGGCCGGTTGGCACTGACGTGGACGCCGGCCGGCGACCAAATATTTTAATATTTTTTTTATTTTTTTATTTTTTTTAATACTTTTTTTTCTTTATTTTTTTTTTCCTTCCCCCTCCCCGCCCCTCCCGTCCCTTCCCCTCCCCTCCCCTCCCCTACCCAGCGGCCGGCCACAGGCGAGGCCGGCGAGGCGGAGCCCCGCCAGGCCTTGGCGGGGCTCGACCTCGCCGTCGTCGGGCGAGGCAGCGACGGCGAGGTCGAGCCCCGCCATGGCCGGGTGAGGCTCGACCTCGCCGGCCGCGCCTGTGGCCGTCCGCCGGGTAGGGGAGGGGAGGGGAGGGGAGGGGGAAGGAAAAAATTAAAAAAAATAAAGAAAAAAAAAATAAAAAAATAATAAAATATTCGGTCTCCGGTCGGCCGGCGTCCACGTCAGCGCTGGCTGGCCAAAATTCGCCGGATGGACTGAAATGGCATAATTGCAAAAGGTTTAGGACTAAATTGGCACAATTGCAAAAGGTTTAGGACTAAATTGGCACAAAAAAAAAGGTTTAGGACTGAATTGGCACAAATGCAAAAGGTTTAGGACTGAATCGGCAAAATTAAAAGGTTTAGTATTGAATTGGCAAAAGTACAAAAGGTTTAGGACTTTTTTGACAATTTTCCCGATAATGAGATGCACATGACAATTGTAGAAGACTATGACAGACCGCATGGATCATATTGAAATAATTGTAGAAGCTGGAGTTTGATGTATTGTTGGCTTTCTTTTAGGGGTATCATAGATCGATTCAATATATCATAGAGGGATGTTTATGTGTCCTCATTATGGATTTTGTATTGCACATATATGTCTAGATCGCCTCCTATGACTTTGCAAACGTGGAGGAACACACTCACTACAGTTGCTATTATGGGGAGGGAAGCCATGCGTCTCTTGACCTCCGTTTCCTGTTTACTCATCCTTGTTCACTTTTGCTTTCTTATATGATAGCCATAATTGTGTTCGTGAGAAGCATTATTTTTGCTGGTTTCACCGCTCTTTTGCATGAATTGTTCGCTGATTTTACTAGTTACCAACTTCATTTCTATAAGTTAACAATATTCAACAATGTATGAACAACAGAACTCTTGGTCTATCGTAGTGGACTTTGGCGATCCACGATTTTACTTTCCAGATATTCTCGAGTTTTTAGAACTTCTCTAATTATTGTTTCTAAATTCTTTCCCTGATAGTCACTCTAAATTAGCATAATTGGTAGTGCTATTAACACTTATTAAACAATTGAAGACTCTTTCAAACAGTCGGGAACTCCGTAGCTTTTCGAAATGGAATTAAACAATCTATTTATCGGAAAACCTTCTTGTTTTTTGAAATTTATTTCCAATTAAACAAAATTGAGTTATATGTGGGCAAAAATAATAAAAAAACAAAGCAAGAGGTTTGTGGTGGTGGTGGAGAGCTTTGGGTTCCACCTACAAGTTAGATTGAGGACATTTTCTGTATATCGACGATCACGAACGAGCTCGTTGGGTAGCAGTTGTAAAAGCCGAGTAGGAAAAAGTCCAAACAGTGATAAAAATCTCTTTCTTTCTGTTTTTTAGACTCTTGTTTACCTTTTGGATAGACGAAAAAGACTTTCGTCTTCGCGAAGAGATAGACGTATAGAAGAATACATTACATATAAATGCCATTTTAGCAACCAATGGATGCGATGGTACCAAGAGAATAATTTTTTTTTTTTCAATTCGTTACTGAAAATGCGCCAATTATTATTTTCTTGTGATATGAGCTTACGATGCATAAGTTATGCACAGCCGCTTTGCACTCTTTTTTACTTCCCACGACAGTTGGACAGGCTTTCTAGTTCTAATAACGTTGAAAGGGAATTGATTTGCCGATATGTCGTCCAAAGTGAAGTATGAGGACTCCCAAAGTTAGCGCAGTTGCTTGGGATATCAAGGATTCCAGTTCAAGAACCGGAGGTCACTTGTTCAAATGCTTAATTGATTACTAGGCCTGTAATTTGTTTTATGGGACCCCTAACTAGACGGGCGTCGGCGTTTGTGCCCCTGGCTTATAAAAAAAGTGAAACATGACAGTTTTAACTAACTGAACTTTTGTTGACAGAGTGCAGCGGTTTGTTTGGATAAAAATAGACTGCATGAGAAATCAAACAAGTCGAAATCACTTATATTGGAAAACATAGAGTGAGAAGCACAAGAGATCATGTTGCTTCTCAAATTATTCGCCATACAAAGCTTCTCAAGAATGCTTCATGTGACCATGATAGATTGTTGCTCTAATCTTGGCCATACTTAGATGCATATTTATACATAATTCTTACTTTGTGAGCATGAGCAACTTAACCTTCGTTGAATTCATAATGCTCAAACCTGATTCTACAGTCATGAAGTTCAAGTTGACCGCCGATGCTTCTGTGACAATAGTCCTGTAACAATTGCTTGGCATCATGTAAGCACGTGTCACAATCCGCGTTAATGATCATCCTACTGCATGCTCCGTGGCCGTAGTAGGGGTCATCCCCGTTATTCCATGTTGAATAATAATTGAAGCCATAAACTGGTGTATTGTCGACTATATCTTGAAGAAGGCTATTGATTGCATTACCGTCCACATTGACCGTGTCCTCGTTGCAGAGTATGGATATCGTTGTTTCATCAGGAAAACCTTTTATACCGTTGCACGACCAAATGAGTGCAATTAGCACAGTTGCAATTTTGTGGAACGAAGCCATGTGCCTCTTACTTCTTTTTCTTGTTACTACCCATCTTGTATTGCTTCTTATATAATGGTTATCTCCAAGAAAAGTATGCTTCTCATAGGTTTCTCCACTCTTTTACGTAGATTTTCTTCTATGGAATTTATCATCAATCGAGAGTGTAATAGACAATGAAGTTCTTGCTTTTGTCAGTAGTTTAGCATCTTTGTCTCATCAAATTAGGAAGTTGTCATTGTCCTATTTTCTAGGAGTCCATTTTGTGCCGTCCCTCTTATCACATTTCGTTTGGAGCCGTTGGACTTTTTCCAAATCAGCCTCTTCCAAGGATACAGTTGTTTACAATCGAAGCTCATTTTGATTTGAAATATATGTCTTAATCATTTTTCCTTCTTTTTGGGCGAGTGTAATTGCATGACACGCAAATATACAATCTTAAGGCTTTTTCTCTTTGGAATAAAGAGTAATTAAAAAGTACAAAAAATTGAAGAGTTAGCTATTGGTCAACAAATTGTCGAAACACGTGGCTGGAGGGATCTCCATAATAGTTTATGTTTCTTGGGAGTGGTTGATGGGGGTAGTTAAACATCCTACAAAAAATAAAAATAAAAACAAATAATTGTTGGAGAAACATTTGTAAAGGTTTTGATGATTTTCAAACTATCATTGGTTTAATATCTACCAAGTTGAAGTGTAGATGTTTGTGATAATGTTTAAGGACTACGTGATATCCGTAGTGTGATCCATCGGATGAAGATCACAAAGTGTCTAGATACTTTTATGTAAACAGCATCAGTGGACTTAAAGATCGGCTAAATGACAATGTTTATGTCTAACCCGTAAAGATCGCGTTATTGATGATGTTCGTTCAACGAGCTTTGAAGATGTTCGTTGAAGATACAGAATATAGCTGTTGTTGGATGGATATATGCAACGGAAGATTAGGAAGATTCGCGGGGAACAGAAAAAAAACGTCTATCAGAATTGGTAGAGCCATCATCGTGGAACAGCAGGTGCAGGACCAATTTTTGGATAGCCTGCAAATGTTCAGAGAAAGGAGTTGTATGGGCGGTTCCACTCTTGGACTTCATCACCAACAGACTTCTAGGGCTAGTTGCTCCTCTAGGACATCTCCAACAGGAAGATTGAATATGTCTATATAAGAGAGGCTCTTGAGGCCAAATGTTAAGATAGACGAATGACACAGAATTCAAATATTTGTCCTAAGCTTTTAGTCTTGTTGATTGTTTTCTATTCTCTAAAGGTCCTTATTGCGCCATACTGTAACCGTGTATGAAAATAAGTGTACAAGAGTGAGCACAGTGGCTGAGTCTTGATAGTGTGATCTATCGTCTAAAAAGGATCATCACTTGCCTAATGTAACGTGCTAAGCAGATTACTAGTGCAATCTAGCCAGACTTGTGGCTGTTATTCTGTAGAGTGGACGTAGGCTTTGTGAATAAGCCGCACCACTATAAATTTTTGTGTGCTATCATTTCATCCCGCTCTTTAAACTGATATTTGCACACAAGCATCACTTGATCTCTGACAAAGATCCCCTGCACCTGATTTCCACATATCAATTGGTGATTTTCGCAAAAAGTTTAAAAAGAACCTATTCACCCTCCTCTAGGTTGCATTGTTAGCCCCAACAATGGGTATTAAAGCTCTATTGCTTGTTATTTGAAGTGTATTTCTTCATGGCATAAAGATCCTCACTTATGGCTAACTTCAGTGGTTTCCTCACTAATGAATCCTCTGTTCCTAGCAAGCCTTCGTACTTTGATGGAAGTAACTATAGTTACTGGAAATCACATATGCAAGCTTATGTTGAAGCAATTGATCCCGTCATGTCGGACGTAATTCAAATGGCGTGGAAGTACCAGCAGGAACTACTGCACAACCTGCTGGAACTGCTGCACAACTAGCTGGAGAAAATATCGATGCTTCTGCTGTAACCCCTGCCGCCGCCGCTCTGCTTGAGGAAACTCAGAAGAGAGCTGCACACAACGCTAAAGCTAGACATCTTCTTTACTATGCTTTGTACCCATCTGAATTTAACAGAATATACTCTTGTGTTATAGCCAAGGAAATATGGGATCGATTGCTAGTAATATTCAAAAGAACTAATAGAGTGAAGGAAAAAAGTTGAACATCCTGCCCAGCAACTACGAAATGTTAAAGATGAAATATGATGAAACAGAAAGAGAACTGTTCACAACATTCACTGAAATAGTGAATGGCTTGGCACATCAAGGAAAGATCTTCACTAATGTTGAGAAGGTAAACAAGCTGCTGAGAGCACTTCCAAAGGAATGGAGTACCGTGAAAACCTCAGACTAAGAAATAATGAGAATCCAACCCATCTTAATGGATGAGCTCATAAGCACGCATATGTCTTATGAGGCAGAACGTCTAAATGAAGAAAGCAACTGCAAAGGTAAGAAACTTATTGTACTTAAAATTAACGATAAGAATGCAAGGGGAGAAAAATCATTTGAAGATGAAGATGACGATGACATGGCATTGTTTACCAGAAAGTTCAAGCACCTAATGAAGGGTCATGCCTCGAATCTCAGGCGCACAACAACCCTACCTAACGCCTTAGGTCACAAAAGGACGACGTCCCATGCACGTTATCGACCCATTCATTTTATCTTGCAATTAAGCGCACACAAAACGTTCTACCACCCAGATAGTAATAAAAACAGTAGGGATAGTCAACAGGCAACCAACAACCACATCAGCAAAAGATCATTGTATTTATATATATAGTAAACCTAGGGAAGCGAAAATATCTACAAGCCCACTCTTTAGGGCTGCTTCCTAAGACCACTAAAAAGATACCGAGTCAGGGTATGGTCAACACTACAGCTAAAAGCTCCATCTAAAGGGGTCTCCACCTCCACTCCACTCCTACTCAGATTTAGTAGCCGGTTGGGGTCTCGGGGTCCTCCTCCGGGTCAGGCTTCGGGTCCTCCACTTCTCCGTTCGGAGTGTCAAGGTCCATGAGATCCCAGGTTTGGACCTTCGGGGTCGCAGACGGGGGTCCCTCAAATCCACGAATGGGCCGGAAGAGAGCATCGCCATGGCGAACAAACCAGGCTTTGAAGCGATGAGGCACTAGATGCTCCATCCCCTCTTCGACCTAAAGTGTTGTCACATGATGTTCCCAAACGCGGCCCGAACCTGGAACCGGATGGTACGTGACATCAAAGGACTGGTCAAATAGCATCCCAAACCTCACCGAGCGAACCTCCATCGCTAAGGACCTGAAAACATTTAACAACGACGAATGAGATATAAAATCTCCGTGAGTCAATGCCTAAGTCCGAGCAGGGCATTGATTCACTCAGGGCGGCCTAAACATGTAGCATAAAAACAATGGCAGATCAATAGCGCACGACTCTCGCAACGCTCTAGCTACCAAACGGTCTTGCATATATCTCAGCAGCCAATCATCAATCACATGCAAGCTTACCCTGCCTTGGTCTACACAGTAGTAACCACATGGCATTCAATCACATACAGGCCAAGGTACACAACCAGAACACTCATCAATAACTCATGCGCAATGCAACACATGTGATCCGGTTATTAGCGAGAGATACTCCACTCTCGACCAAAACACACTAGGAAGTTGGTGCTCTTCCGGCAAGACCAAGCGTCGTCTCACTCCATCTAGCGACGACAATTGATAGCCTCTCAAGACTCCCCAAGGCGGACATACCAAGCTTTTCGGTAAGGAACTTCAGTCCGTTACAAGCTGCGACCAGCATCTGATCAACCCGGCGACACGAACTGTCAGGCAACCCGTAAGTGATGTGATTCCGGTACGAACATATCAGGCGACGAACCCAAGCCATCAAGGGTGCCACCAACGTCTCCAAGTAAGTTAGGGTGACGTTCAACCATCGTGTGACCACACAAGCACGCGCCAGGCAACCAAGCTAGTTCTTATCTTCACATTTAGCTCGATGCAATCACAAGGGCGGTCGTGCTTAATACTCGGCTAGAAACCATTTTTCATGCTCAAAGGACGCAGTCAAAAAGGTCACATGTGATCACACGAACATCCGTATTTCCATCAAACATGATACTCCAACAAAGGTGATTACTCAACAGACTCACATAATTAAACACCTAAGGCATTTAGCAATTATTCAATCAGCACCCAAAAATAAATAATTAAATAATTAATTATCCGGACTAAGGTTAATTAGCCTAACCACAATTCCAACCTTAATTAATTAACACCACATCAGATAATCAGCCCAACAATAATTAACTAGATCCACATCAACTAATTTACTCGACCACAGTCAACTAGAATAACTGCAGTTAATTAAAGTAACTATAATTAAATTAAAGTAACTATGGTTAATCTAATCTAACCATGATAATCTAAAGTAACCAAGGTTAAACAAAAGTAATTACGGTTACTATAACCTAACCACGGTTAACTTAACATAACCATAGTTATCTAATTAACCTAACCTCAGTTAAACTAACCTACCCACGATTAGGCTAAACTAACCCACGATTAACTTAATTAATCTAACTCTAAGCGCAATTAACGACCTAATCAGAGATTAGGGGTTAACTCCCAAACAACTGCCGGCGACGACAACGGCGGTGCGCGGCGACGAACGACGGTGACAGTCCACGGCGGCACGTGGAGGAGCGCGGGCTGCGGTTGCTTGGCGGACGGGAGACATCGGTGGCATGGGCGACGACAACGGTGCAGCGATGGGTGGCGGGCGACGGCGACGGCGGCAAGGTTGCATGGCAAAGGACAGCGCAGGTTGCTGGGGCGGCAATGGCGATGACAGATGGAGGGCGATCCACAAGTCACGGGCGGCGCGGGCGAACAGCGACGGCGACGCACGGCTATGGGTCGGCTCGGCTCGGCCAGGCTACGGTGGGGCAGTAATTTGTTGGATCTAGCAATATCACCTAGAGGGGGGTGAATAGGTGATTCCGAACTCTTTTTGAGATTTAATGCGGAAATTAATAAAGGGTTCAGAACATAAACTGAATATGATCAGTAAGAGGACGTGCAGATAAACTAAACACAGCAAGATGAGTTTAGGGAAAGAGAAATTGCACGCAATAATTATAGTGGTTCGGCTTTAGCAAGCCTACGTCCACTCTCCCACGATGATAGCCGATCGGCCGGATTCCACTATGAGTCGATGAAAGATTACAAGCGTTGTCACTCCAATCGCTCTTACAAATGAACCTCTCAAGACTATGAATTTTAAGCTCACAAGAACAAGAGAATGTGAATCTGAACAACTCAGCACTTTGGAATTTTAAGTTCGTAATGTCACTTAAAAACAGTCACCATTGATCTTTTTTATACTCCTTCAACCTTGAACTAGCCGTTACCAAAGTTCTTCAAAGGATCGCTAATCAATCTCTGATTGGACGTCATCAATCCTGATTGACAGAGACTGTATATGAGAAGATCCAGTGGCCGTTGAAAGTGAATCTGAACCCTTCAGATTCAGTCGCCCATACAACCAAATCTTCAGTTTCCATAAATAGAGTTCATCCAAATCTCCAAGATATCTTGTCCACGGAAGGTAATATCCAATCGAGGATATTCTCCTGATTTGATTGGAAAATAATCCTGTCAATCAAATCTTACAAACTTCCATAACAAGGCGCGGCCAAATCGAAAACCTGCCAAACGTGGGTCTTCAGAATCTAGTAGCGAGATATTGCAGAATCTGAACGTTGTTCAGAAGCAGTCTTCTGAACCAGAGAGACTCTCTGAATCTGAACAGATTGGAACAGTGACTCTGAGCTTCTATAAGATCATTGCTGACGTGTCACATAAATCTTCTAGAGATGAGTCTTCAGATGCAGCACAGACCTCCTTCTGAATTCTTCAGATGCAACACAGATTCCTTCTGAAGTCTTCAGAAGCAGCACAGACGTCCTTCTGAAGTCTACTGAGGCACCACGATTCTCCATCTGAATGTAGGACTTCGACTATCTCAGAAGCAAGTGTGCGACGACTACTCCTTGAGTCTGAACGCCAGTCATGGAACATTATAAGCTTTTGTTCACATGCTCATGCCTGCAATAATAAATTATTTGTATTAACCAGATTCTCTTACAAGAAGGATAGTTTTGTCAGAATCAAAATATTCAGAGGGAAGGTTTTCTCAACAATCTCCTCATTTTTTATGATGACAAAACTTCCTTAATAAAAGTTGGTATATATAGAAAAAAATTGTATCAAAGTTAAGCTCAGAAAAGATTTCAATAATAATATGAATATAATTCAATTGAATCTTTTCAAAAGAATGTGCATCTGAATATATAAGATATGCATTCTGAGTGATAGAAGGATATCACCATATGTTGTATACGACGTTGAATTCATTTGAAATCGTTTGAGCGCATGGGTATAATTCGCGCGTATGTGTGCATCCTGCAATATGATAATGATGAGGTATTTTCTCCCCATTTTTGTCATCAGCAAATTACACATACATGAACGGAGATTCACACATATATTGTAAGAATAGCGTAACATTCAAAGTGCACATAAATAGAACATCCGACAGAGATAAAAATAAAAACAAATACGGACAATTTGAAAAACAATTTCAAGATGACGGAGGTGGGTTTTGTTTTGAAGAGGAGGAGGGAACATCAACATGCTCTTCATCATTTTTCTGAGCAGCTTCAACAGATTTGCCCATACAGCAATGTAGGTAGCAAATTCTTTGAGTTCCTGCATCTCTGGAACCTCTTTGCTGATCCTTTCATCTCTGATCAAAGTATAAGTACCAATGCTGGCCATCTCAGAGCAGAAAAGGCGACAGTATTTATGAAGTATTTCCTCAAATCTGTGCATCTTCTTTTTAATGTTCATTTCCATCCTGTCCATCCTCTGCATAACTTCTACCCGAAGTTTTTCAACTTCCATCTGAACAAGACTTGGTGAAGCATTTAGTGTCCCTACAGAAATCTGTTGGTGTTCTTCTTCCACCATCTGAGCTTTACCCTTTAAGGCTGAATCCAAAATTATCTGCGAGTTTATTTCCCCCTGAATCTGATCTGGTGTTGAATCTGGAATGATTATAACAGGTTCAGCGGTAGTTGATTCAATTTTTGTGGGTTGCTCTTCAGGTATTTCTACTGGAAGTTGTTCCTTCTGAACAGCACTTTCCTCAACAGCTTTTTCCTTCTAAACAGCAAGTTCGACATCAGCTTTCTCCTTCTGAATAGCTTCAGTCTGAACAGCAGATTCTATAGGTTGCTCCCCCTGAATCTGAGCTGTTACAATAGGAGAGACTTCTGTTGATCCTCCAGCTGTGACAACAAAGTTATCAGATTTATCAACCTCCATGTCCTCAGATGGTGATGAGGACCTCTTCTTTTGTTCTCGAGCAACCAGAACATCAATAGTCGTTCTGTCATCCAGTTGCTCTTCCATTATCTCCACGTATGCACTAGTAGCAAGCTGAGCTTCTTTCTCTGCCTTTTCTCCAGATGTTTCATCAGCTTCTACATTCCCACTCTTATGAGTCTTATGGGGATCCTCTTCTTTGTCCATAGGATCCTCCAGCTCATTTGCTATTTCAGCAATCTCTTCAGCTTCTGACATGATGTTTCCTTCAGATAGCACAGAAGGAGTCCTCTCATCATCTCTCGATGATGCACTTTCTTCTTCTTCTACTTCCTCTTCTTCTGAAGACCCACTCTAAGCAGTGGTCTGTTTTCCTTTTGTGGCCTCTGTCTTCCTTCTTTTTGCAGATCTCTCAGTCTCTGCATTCTGCTCTTCAAGCTCAACCAGGACAGCTTCTCTATTCTTGTTGATCCATCCACCATCAGTCTGTCTGAAACCCATCTTCTGAATCATAGACTCCCCAGCTACCATTAACTGAGTTTCATCTTGAAGAAGCTTTCCAGGAATCTTGACCTTTTGGAAGAACATGATTCGATAGATCAACCCTGCATAGGGTAATTGTCCTTTGGTCTTTTGGATAGTCCTGTACATGTGGAGGAGAACAGTATGTGCTAGAGAGATCTTGCAGCCATTCAACAGTCCCCACATCAGCTTGGCTTCATATTTCGAAATGTCAGTTTTTGAAGCAGCCTTGGGTCTTAAGCTTTCAATGACTACCTTGTGCATTACAATGTGCTTCAGGGGAAAGTCATTGTAAGCAATGTGTGCCTTGGAATCTCTAGAGTAATTCTCTTTTCCAGTCAGAGAACTGTAGGCATCATCAGGTTGTACATTAATGGGCATAAAGTCCATTTCATCAACTCCCATTAATTTTGCTAGCTCTCTGACATGCAGATGATACACGACTCCTTCAACCGTATAAAACAAGGAATCAAAATTTCTGAAACATAAGCTAGAATAAAAGTAAGCTGCCAAATCAGGAAAAGTTGGCCTTCTTGCAGTTGCAAAGTCCCTCAACTTCATCTACTCTAGATGCTTCCTTATAGGGATACCAACCCTATCAAAATACTTAAGATCAAATACCCTGTGGGGTATAACTCCTCTTTGCTTCAGCATCTCGAATTTGTCAGAATGTAACTGACTTGAAAACAGCTTGCTTTCAAAGTTCTTGTCCTTGATAATCCCTCTGATTACCTTAAAATCTTTAAACAACACATCATCGTCGTCATCAGGCCTCCCCTTGGTTTCACTTTTTTCAGTTACAGCCTCCCTGATAACAATGCTCTTAGATGGAGACTTTTTAGGTTTAGAGACTCCAGTTTCTACAACCTTTTCCTTGCCCTTCCGAGATACATTCTCAGGAACAATAGTGGCAATAGGTGTCACAGTTTGCAGAGGAAGTTCTAATATGGCAAGAAAGTCTTTCTCGCTTGCAAACTTGTGAATATTCAGCAACAACTTGACGTTTTCGTCACTAGAGCCAGTGTTCTTGAAAGAATCATACATAGGTTTTATAGAGAGAGCCAGAGCGACTCTTTCATCGAACTCAGACTGAGACAAACCTGATTCCTTCTGAGCAATGTGTCTTTCTTCTTCATGATCAGACCTAGAGATATCAATGGATTCGGAGAGACGAGCTTTTCTGCCCTTCGTCAGCCTTGACGATTTTCTTCTCAGATTTGCACTTTCTTTTGCTGCTTTCTTCATGGTAGATTATGATTTCAGAGCCATGGATGAGAAGGTTGGAGTTTTTAGAGAGAAAGATTTGGAGTGAGCGAGAAGGAGTGTAAACAGAGAGAGAGAAATCAGTTTTTAGGGTTTAAGAAAAAAATTGTGATATTTGATAGAGGTGCCGGTTCAAAGCCTTATGAAAGTTTTGAAAAACCGTAAAGCGGTTATTTTTGGAAATAAAATCAATTTAAAATAAAATCCAAAGATCAATCCAAAGATACAGAATTATTGCAATCAAACAGAGAGGCATATATATAGAAATTTGAGAACGTAAGATTTAGAGAACGTACCTTGGATTCTTGCCTTATCAAGAATTTCTAAATATAAAGAGGTGTAAGATGAACTTACCTTGCTTCTGAAGTACTAAAAATATGCTTCTGAACAAAGGTTACGCAAATTTGCTTCTGAGCAGTTTTGGTTCTGAGCTGTTTTGCTTCTGAGCTTTGCTTCTGAGTTCTGCTTCTGAGCAATTTTGTTTCTGAGCTATGCTTCTGAGCAGTTTTACTTCTGAGCTCCCCTTCTGAGTACTGCTTCTGAGCAGTTTTGTTTCTGAGCTATGCTTCTGAGCAGTTTTGCTTCTGAGCTCTGCTTCTGAGTTCTGCTTCTGAGCAGTTTTGCTTCTGAGCTCTGTCAATTGACCTGTACTCAATATATCTTAAGAAAAAGGATTAGTAATAGCTAATTCGTTTCGGATAAAATTGAAAGACTCTTTCTCAAGAGGTTTAGTAAATATATCAGTGAGTTGATTCTTTGTATCAACATACTGAATGTGAACATTTTCATTCTGAACATGATCACGAATAAAGTGATGTTTGATCTCGATGTGCTTCGCTCTTGAGTGAAGAATAGGATTCTTGGTTAGATTAATGGCGCTTGTATTGTCGCATCTGATCTCCACATTTGAATCCTTAACTCCATAATCTCTTAGCTGTTGTTTTAACCATAGAATCTGAGCACAACAACTTCCAAGAGAAACGTATTCTGCTTCTGCTGTACTGAGAGCAACTGTGCTCTGCTTTTTGGAATACCAGAAAATAAGCATATTTTCCATAAGTTGACAGGTTCCTGAAGTGCTTTTCCTGTCAATTTTACATCCGGCGAGATCTGCATCTGAATATCCCTTCAGAATGAAATCAGAATCTTTTGAATACCAAATACCATAAGCTGGATATGTTCCAATATATTTGATAATTCTTTTGATTGCTGTAAGATGCGATTCTTTTGGACATGACTGAAATCTTGCACATAAGCAGACGCTATAAAGAATATCTGGCCTTGATGCAGTGAGATATAGAAGCGATCCAATCATACTGCGATAAAGCTTCTGATCAACATCTTTTCCTTGTTCATCTTTATCAAGCTTAGACGAATGAGACATTGGAGTTTCCGTTTTCTTGCAATTTTCTAAGCCGAATTTCTTGATAATTTCAAGAGCATATTTCTCTTGATGAATGAATATTCCTTTCTTGGTTTGTTGAATCTGAAGTTCAAGAAAGAATCTTAATTCTCCCATCATGCTCATTTCGAATTCATCCTGCATTGCTTTAGAGAAGTTCTTGCATAGATATTCATTAGAAGAGCCAAAAATAATATCATCCACATAAATCTGAACAATAAGAATATCCTTACCCTGCTTCTGAATAAAGAGAGTAGTGTCAACATTACCTTTAGTGAACTTCTGTTCAGATAGAAAGCTGCTTAACCTTTCATACCAAGCACGAGGTGCTTGCTTTAATCCATATAAGGCTTTCTTCAGGGAATATACGAGATCCTTTCTTCTTGATTCCTCAAAGCCAGGAGGTTGCTCGACATAAACTTCTTCTTTGATGTAACCGTTTAGGAATGCACTTTTCACATCCATCTGAAACAGTTTAAAGTTATTGTAACAAGCATAAGCAAGAAGTAGCCTTATGGCCTCTAACTTGGCAACTGGTGCATAGGTTTCATCGTAATCTATTCCTTCTTCTTGAGAATATCCCTTTGCCACAAGTCTTGCTTTGTTTCTAACCACCTTTCCTCTGTCGTCCATTTTGTTTTTGAACACCCATTTTGTTCCTATTACAGGACGATTTTTGGGTCTTGAAACGAGCTCCCAAACATTATTGATCTTGAATTGATGAAGTTCTTCTTGCATGGCATTGATCCAATTTTCATCAGTAAGAGCTTCTTCAATCCCTTTAGGCTCGATTTCAGAAACTAATGCTATATTGCCCATTGCTTCCTTGAATTTCGATCTGGTTTTGATTCCTTCATCCAAGCTCCCCATTATTAGTTCCTTGGGGTGACTGGATTTATGTTTCCAGTTTCTATTGAATTTTTCGTCTTGAGCATCACTTGGATCATTACATTCAGATGGTATCACCTCTGGTTCTTCTGCGGTTTGTTGGCTTGTTTCTTGATTTTGAACTTCTTCAGAAGCATGATTCTCTTCTGAATTTTCTTTTGGTTCTGAACCTTGATGTAGAGACGAAACTTGAAGATATTCAGATTGATCATTCTGAGTCTGAATATTTTCATCAAACTTGACATTCATTGATTCTTCAACACATCGAGAGTTTTTGTTGTAGACTCTGTATGCTTTGCTCATTGTAGAATATCCCAGAAATATTCCTTCATCTGACTTCTCATCAAACTTACCAGCTCGATCATTTGCATTTTTCAGAATGAAGCATTTACAACCAAACACACGAAAATATGCTAAATCTGGTTTTCTCTCTTTAAAAAGTTCATAGGGAGTTTTCTCAACGATTGATCTTAAGGAGACATGGTTTAAAATGTAACATGCTATTGAGACAGCCTCTGCCCAGAAATGAGATGCAATTTTACTTTCAATCAAAAGAGTCCTCGCCATTTCTTGTAGAGAACGATTTTTCCTCTCCACAACCCCATTTTGTTGAGGTGTGTAAGGAGATGAAAAATTATGCTGAATTCCAAACTCATCACAAAAATTAGAAAAGCTTTGGTTTTCAAATTCTCCCCCATGATCAGTTTTGATGCAGGAAATAGAGTAACCTTTCTCATTCTGAATCTTTTTAGAAAATTTTGAGAAGGATGAGAAGGCATCATTTTTGTGTGCAAGAAATAAAACCCATGTAAATCTTGAGTAATCATCAACTATGACAAGGCAGTATTTCTTACCTCCAAGACTTAGTGTTCTGTTAGGACCAAAGATATCCATATGAAGCAGCTGCAGAACACGTTCAGATGATACATGATTAATAGATTTAAAAGAGCTTTTTACCTGTTTCCCAAGTGTGCAAGCTGAGCAAAGCTCTGATTTCTCAAACTTTGATTGTGGTAAGCCTCGAACTAGTTTCTTGGATGATAGCTTCGAGATGTGTTTGATACTGATGTGTCATAGCTTTCTGTGCCATAGTTCAAATTCATCCTTGATAGAGATGAGACACTTGATGTCTTCAGAATCAACATTCAGAAGGTAGATATTTCCATGACGTCGACCAGTGAAGGCTTGCTTCTTGTCTTTGCTAACACCTGAGCATTCTGAGTCTTGAAAACAAATTTGATAACCAGAGTCACATAGTTGACTAACTGAAATCAAATTGTATTTGAGTCCTTTGACAAGAGAGACATTGTTGATCGTGAGATTTCCGATTTTTACAGTGCCTTGGCCAATCACTTTGCCTTTATTCTTTCCACCAAACGACACACTTCTACCATTATAATCTGAAAGTTGTATGAAGTTTTCTGGATCACCAGTCATGTGACTTGAGCAACCACTATCCAGAAACCATTTGTCTTTTCTCTTCCTTGGTACCTGCAAGTGGGAAGTAACTTACTATTTCTTTGGTACCCAGTTTTTCTTGGGTCCATCTGAGTTAGTCACAATAGATGTCTTTCTATTGACAGGTCTCCATATCATCATGCAATTATTTCTAACGTGATTTCTAGCACCACAATTTTCACAATGCATTGGATAAAAAGATTTTGTAAACTGTTTTTGGAAATGCCGTTGATATGCAAATTTGGAAGGTTTACGGGAAATCATGTCATTTGTTTCTGGAAACTTATTTTTGAAATTATTTTCCTTTTTGAAACCAAGACCAGATTTGTTACCATACGGAATTTGTCTGGAAATAATGTTTTCCAGATTTTTTGAACTTTGGGAAAATTTCTTTGAAGTATTTTCAATTTTGGTTTTCAAGGAATCATTTTCTTTCAAGATCAAATCACGATTCTCCTTGATTTGATGAAATTCCCTTTGCAAAAATTCAATCTTGTCTTTTTGGGAATCATTCTGTTGTTTTAAGGATGAAACTTCGTTTTTCAAAATGGAAACCTTTTTAAGAGCTTCTTTATAATTTAAGCACAACTCATCAATGTATTCAGAGACTTCATCTGGCAGTTCAGAAGGATGTACCTCAACATCTGAATCTGAATCTGAATCTGACTTTGCCATAAGACATATGTTAGCATAGTCATCCTCGCTATCTTCAGAATCACTTAGAGTTTCTGCTTTCAATGCCTTTTTGTATTTCTCATACTTGAACTTGTCTTTCTTCATAAGCGGACAATTGGGTTTGATGTGTCCTGCCTTCTTACAATGGAAACAGATTACATCTTTGTCTTCCTGTTTGTCATTGCTTGATTGTCTCTGATCATTCTTTTTGAATAATTTCTTCCTTTTGAAGTTTCTTCCTCTACGAGCCATTCTTTTAAACTTATTCACCATAAGAGCAAGTTCTTCGTCGTCTTCATCTTCATCATCTGAATCTGGCATTTCAAAATCAATTTCAGATTTTAAAGCAATAGACTTCTTACCTTTTGAATCTCTTGTTTGGTTGGTACGCTCAGTCTCATATGACTGCAAGATTCCGACTAGCTCATCAATAGATAGAGGTCTAATTGTTTGACATTCCTGTATTGATGGCTTGATGTAATTCCAGTCATCTGTAAGTCCTCGAAGGATCTTTCTTACTTGCATCGGTTCTGCTACAGGAGCACCTTGTCTTGCAAGACCACTTGCTAGGATTTGAAACCTGTCAATCATTTCAGCAATTGATTCATCGTGCTTCATTTTGAAAGCTTCGTAATCACTCAGCAGAATGCTGAGTTTTGTTTCTTTCACTCTGTCAGTTCCCTGATATGTGACATGAAGTCTATCCCATATAGCTTTGGCTGAATCTTCTTCTGCAACTCGATTATATAGAGGAATGGATAATGCGCAGAAAAGTGCATGCACAGCTTTAGAATCGAGTCCTTGTCTTTTTGCTCTTTCAGAATCTGACAGTGTTGCAGTAACATTTGTATTGTTGTTTCCTTCATTTCCAGTGGAAGGGGTTGCTGTTACATTAGGAACTACTCCATTTACGACAACATCCCACATCAGATCATCTGATGCCTTGAAGAACCACTTCATTTTGTTGCACCACATATTGTAGTCTTTCCCATCAAAATAGGGTGGTTTGTTGCTGAAATGTGCATCACTGGTTCCTGTGAAATTATTGCTAGACATGATAGATCGTTAGCTCTGAAGTAAAACACTTCAAAATAATGAGCAACCAAGCTCTGATACCAATTGTTGGATCTAGCAATATCACCTAGAGGGGGGTGAATAGGTGATTCCGAACTCTTTTTGAGATTTAATGCGGAAATTAATAAAGGGTTCAGAACATAAACTGAATATGATCAGTAAGAGGACGTGCAGATAAACTAAACACATCAAGATGAGTTTAGGGAAAGAGAAATTGCACGCAATGATTATAGTGGTTCGGCTTTAGCAAGCCTACATCCACTCTCCCACAATGACAGTCGATCGGCCGGATTCCACTATGAGTCGATGAAAGATTACAGGCGTTGTCACTCCAATCGCTCTTACAAATGAACCTCTCAAGACTATGAATTTTAAGCTCACAAGAACAAGAGAATGTGAATCTAAACAACTCAGTACTTTGGAATTTTAAGTTCGTAATGTCACTTAAAAACAGTCACCATTGATCTTTTTTATACTCCTTCAACCTTGAACTAGCCGTTACCAAGGTTCTTCAAAGGATCGCTCCTCAATCTCTGATTGGACGTCATCAATCCTGATTGACGGAGACTGTATATGGGAAGATCCAGTGGCCGTTGAAAGTGAATCTGAACCCTTCAGATTCAGTCGCCCATACAACCAAATCTTCAGTTTCCATAAATAGAGTTCATCCAAATCTCCAAGATATCTTGTCCACGGAAGGTAATATCCAATCGAGGATATTCTCCTGATTTGATTGGAAAATAATCATGTCAATCAAATCTTACAAACTTCCATAACAAGGCGCGGCCAAATCGAAAACCTGCCAAACGTGGGTCTTCAGAATCTAGTAGCGAGATATTGCAGAATCTGAACGTTGTTCAGAAGCAGTCTTCTGAACCAGAGAGACTCTCTGAATCTGAACAAATTGGAACAGTGACCCTGAGCTTCTGTAAGATCATTGCTGACGTGTCACATTAATCTTCTAGAGATGAGTCTTCAGATGCAGCACAGACCTCCTTCTGAATTCTTCAGATGCAACACAGATTCCTTCTGAAGTCTTCAGAAGCAGCACAGACTTCCTTCTGAAGTCTACTAAGGCACCACGATTCTCCATCTGAATGTAGGACTTCGACTATCTCAGAAGCAAGTGTGCGACGACTACTCCTTGAGTCTGAACGCCAGTCATGGAACATTATAAGCTTTTGTTCACATGCTCATGCCTGCAATAATAAATTATTTGTATTAACCAGATTCTCTTACAAGAAGGATAGTTTTGTCAGAATCAAAATATTCAGAGGGAAGGTTTTCTCAACATAATTCACAGAGGGGACGAACGGCGGAGGATGATATGTGGGGGAGGCTCACGGGCGAAGGGGGCCGCGAGTGTTGGGTGGCAAAGGCGACGGGCCGTACACAGGGGCGATGAGGGGCCCGGTTAGAGGCTGTCGGCGGCGAGCAAGGATGGAGGCAAGGGCAGAGCGGCGCAGCAGTGAGGACGGCGGAGCTTGGAAGAGGGGTGGCTATGGAAGATGAGGGATGGAGATGGTGTCTAACCAAGAAGAAGAAGAAGAAGAGGAGCAAAAGGGGAGGATGGTCGGCTGTGAGAGAGGGGAGGGAGAGAGAAGAGAGAGAGAGAAAAAGGAAGAGAGAGAGGGAGTTGACTTGAGGTGATGGGTCAATAAATGGGGTGAGGTCCACAATCAAGTCAACATTAATTCCTTTTGTCTTTTATGCATAATATCCATGGGTAAAAAAATCATTTGCTAATGTGGGACATATTGGTCATTTAGCACAAACAACTGAATCCATTTTCGGTCAGGGTTAGGCTTGGGTGCGAAGTGTCTTGACGTTAGGTTCTACGGCTCAAAAAAATAGGCTTGATTCCTCTAACCGACGCTTCCGGGTCTTCCAAATCCTTTCCAAATCAAATAAAATCACGTCCCATAATTATCCCTTAAACCTAAAAAAATCCAATATTATTTATCTTACAGGCCACGAAATTTCGAGACGTCACATGAAGAAAGATGGAAACTATAGCGGAAGAAAACATGAGATTTTCAGAAGATATGAAACCATTCAAAAGCAAAGAAGAAAGTAAAGGTAAAGATATTGTATGTTATGAGTGCAAGAAACCAGGACACATAAAGCCAGAATGCCCATCTCTCAAGAAAAAGAAAGGACAGTTCGAAATGAAGAAACGAGCACTAAAAGCCGAAACATGGAGTGACACAAAATCTGAATCCAGTAATAATGACGAAGTAAATCTTTGTCTCTTGGCAGATTCTGAAAATGATGAAGAAAACGAGGTAATCCTAAAGAAAAACAAGTGGTATCTAGACAGTGGCTGTTCAGGACACATGACAGTAGACAGAACCAAGTACATAAGTCTTTTACAGATGGATGGAGGTGATGTTACCTTCGATTAAAAAGACAAAGGAAAAATTATCGGGAAAGCAAACATCAAGTTGGAAAATTTGATTATTGAAAATGCTTCACTTGTCAAAGGCTTAAACCATAATCTCATTAGTATCAGTCAGTTAGGTGACAAAGGATACAAAATTAGTTTCAAGGAACTGTGTTGGCTTGAGCCAAGGTAAGACACAATCCTTCATGGGAAAAAGGTATGGTAATATCTACTTGCTAAATGTAAATCTTGTCGATATGCATATGCCTAATGTCTATAAAAGATGAAGGTGATCTTTGGCATAAGAAATTATGTCACATCAATATGAAGCAGATTTCCAAAATTGCTTCGAAAGATCTCGTGAGTGGTGTCGCGACCTGCCCAGACGAGGGGGATGGGGGTTATGCCGAAAGGCGTAGTTCCTTTCAAACTTTCAGGTGGATACGTCTCAAGGTATTTTCTCATGGGTGCAAATAAACGCTACATCGAGAAAACAACCCGAAGATTATTTTAGGGATTTAACGTATTTGTCAAATACCCATGGGCAGGGGCACTCCCAAAACCCAATACCTTGTGGCGACGGGTGGGACATTTTGCTTTAAAAATCTTTATTAATTTTGTTTTTGATTCGCCACTAACCTTTTTTGGGGGGTCGGTTAGAAAACCCGATTAGGATGGGTGTGGACCATCCTAATCCTTGCGCAACCAAAGTTCTAGGATCGGAGATTGGGTTACGCTAATATTTCTATTAACGCCCTTTGAGCACCGTATTGGTTTGTTCTTTTTGGACCAAGAGTTATCACACAAAGTTTGATTAGTCCCTTTTGACTCCTAATTGTTTTTTTCACCATGCTAAGTATTCATGCTAATGTGTTTTTGTAGGTGTTGTTTTCATGCCATTTGCTAAGGTGTGATTCCTATTCTGAAACAAAAGAAAATCAATCAAAGCAATCAAAGGATAGAGAACGAAGCAAATTAATAATCTAAGCTAGAGCGAGGAAGAAAAACCTGTAAGTCGTCGGGTGTTTAATTACAAACCAAATTGAAAACTTGAGACATGATCGGGTGGACAACATCGAATGAGACCAGATTGGACATCGGTCTATGAAATCACCGTTCTTCGAGTATATTGCCTTTACCTCCAAGGACCGCCTTGTATGTGGGCCGACGTCCGTCAGATCGGACTTTCGAACAATCATTCATATGTTCCGAACAAGCATTCAAAGATGAACGAAATGCAATCAAATAATCAATCAATTAAATGAGGGCCTCGGGATCAGCCTTTGCATAACATGCATCACGGTTACCCATTAAACTATTTCAATTGGTTATGGTTAATGATGATGCACTACCGTTAGTGGGCACATAACGATGGCCAACGTCACTTAACCCTTAAGACTAAGTTCTAATTGTTGGGTTATATAGATGGGTGGGCCGCCCAAGATGGGCTAACCCAGCCCATTACCCATCCAAGAGTTAACTGCCAAAGGCAGTTACTCCTTTCAAACGTGATAAGGTTCACGTCGGTTCTAACGTTCAAGAAGAAGAACGACGTTTTCTTCTACAGATGAGAAGTGAGAACGAACGAACAATGAATTCCGACTCCACTTCGTCAAAAGGATGAACGATCTCTCGAGGGATTGCAACGGGAGCATTTAATCTGTGGAAAATGAGGTACGTCCGTCATGTGATGTACTTCTTCGATTAGTGATTCAAGTAAGATCTTGGGCTTGTCAATTTCGAGTAATTCCGATGTGTATGTATTGGGATTGGTTCCCTTTATTGGTATCAGAGTCAATATACCTTGTTTCCTAATCATGTAAGGATTTTCGTGAATTTCGTTCTTTTTCTTTTTGGGTAAATCGTTTTCTTGGGGGTTTTCTAGCCATGGAGTTTTTCCGCCGATTCCAGCCAAATTTCGTGAACCACCGCTTGACTTCACACCAGTAGGGTCGCCTCGCCATGGGGAACAAAAGCCCTAAGGTATCTTGACTTTTAGTTCTTCGCCGGAGGCCAATTTCGCGATGAAATTTCCCGGATTAGGGTTCCGCGTCCGAGCGGTTATTGCTCGATTTCGGGAAAAATGCTCCATCTTTTTTGTTGAATCTTGAACCTATGTGGTCGCGCCGACGTGATGTTCAAAACCCACTATTAATTTTGGTTTATGGTGGACTGTTGGAGAAGAATTGGCGGTGAAACGAGTGGCGGAATTCGGCAGACGAAGTTACTTTTCTTGTGCGAAGGAAAACACAGAAAATTTCTTCTGTTCATGCGCAAGAAGGAGAAGACCACGTGCAAGACGTGCGCGGGTAGTCTAGCGGGCAGTGGCAGTTACTGTATTAAAAAAAAGTTGTCAACGCGCAGGAACAGTTAAGGGCGCATGCATGCGTGAGGTAGTGGGCCATGCGATAGTGGGCACGTACCGTGTGGGCAGTTAAAAAAAAAACTTGCCAGTGGTGGGATTTGAACCCACGCCCTCTACAAAGACTAAAGCTTAAGTCTGGCCCATTAGACCACTCAGAACGTAATTTTATTTTAAAGAAAGAGCTGATTGTGCAAATTGGGGCACGTGAGAGGCACGCGCCCGGCTGGAAAATTTCGGATTTGCCCTTCCGTGTCCAATTTTCCAATTTTACCCGCGCCAGAAATTTTGGTTCTGCTCTTGCCAACTGGATTTACTGATTTGCCCTTGGACCCGCGTTTTTACCATTTTGCCCCTTCGCACCAGAAAATCTATTTTTGCCCCTATTTGCGCCAGAAATTTACGGTTATGCCCCAATTCGATTAATTTACTATTTTACCCCTTCAGTTAATTTACAATTCAGTCCTTGCCAGCATAAATTTACTGTTTTGCCCTTACATGCAATATTATGAATATTTTTCATGAAATTAAATGTACTTGCCATTTATATCTTGTATTCCGCAATTTGACTATGATTTGATGCATTAATTATTTATATATTAGTTCAAATCATGATATGTCATTTTTATAATTACAAGATAATGGGATCTTTGTATTATTTATGATCTTTTTTTTTTTGAGTGGGGAGTTCTAGAAAGTTTTAGTAACTTTAGTGAACTTAATTTTACATAAATGATTATATTAATGGTAATTTCAAACGTGGATTCTTAGACGATGATTGGGAATATAGTGAACTTTCGAATCTGAGACCTTATGTGAAATTATTCATTAATATAATTAGTTAGTGCAAAATAGATGCATAACTGTTAGGCATTAATGGTTCGTGAATACATGTCTATAGAACTTCATATACAGATACAATGGCTACAGTATTTTAGAATATCATAGCTGAGCTAAACAAATGAGAGAAATTGGACGGCGAAAATTATGAAAACTGAAATATGAGAATCCAGCATGTGCTAGAAAAGTAAGAAGCACTAAAGCGCTTAACCTAGTTGTGGAAGAACCTGAAGATGGAAATACTACACAGCATATAAAGTATAAAGAGGCATTTGCTGCATGGAAAAAGATGAATTCTATTACTCGCATTATATTGCTAGTAGCATGGAAAATGGTATCATGTGAAAGTTCAAGGATTTTGAAAATGCCAAAGTTATGTGGGAAGTATTAAAAGTCAAGTTTGGTTAGACATTGGTCACCAAATTGAGACAAAATTACTATAAGGTTTGACATTTATATGATGCCTTATGGGCAGAATATAAAATAACATTTTGAGAAGTATGTCAAACATGATAAGTGAATTGTAAGATGCAAGCCACATTTTGACAAGGAGCGGCAAATGCAAGTAGTAATCCGTTCTTTGCCTCATAGCTATGTGCATATCAAAAATCCACTTAATCCACAATGAAAAGTAAAGACTTTTGAAGATGCTTTATGCTGTCTTGAACTAGAGGTGGATCGCCTTTTGGCGGCTAAACCAATAACCGACATTTGTTATGTTGTTCTAGCTCACATGGGGCTTCAGACTCCAAGCGTAAGCATCAAGGTGGGTGAAAGAAGTGGAAGAGCAAGGGAACAGATTCTTCAAGAAAGAAACTAAAGTTTAACCGACATGGGAAAGGAAAGCGTCCTTTCAAGAATGAAATTTCGTAAGTGAAGTGTTTTAATTGTGGCAAGAATGGTCACTTTGCTCGCAACTGTGGTGAGCCAAAGAAGTTAGCAACCCTTAGTACACTTCAGAGTGTTACTTATGTCTCCAATTCAGTTTTCGTAACTGAATCTCATCCTTTGTGGACTGTAGACTAAGGGGCTCCAGACCATGTAGCGAAGGAAAGAAATGCCTTCGTGGAATTTTAACGGGTTCCACATGGAGCAAAGTGGATAAATATGGGAAACAATTCCTGAGTGGAAGTTAAAGGGATCGGCACCTGTCAATTGAATATGCGCGGTGGTCGCACCCTATTCCTACATAATGTGTTATATGCTCCAAAAACTCGACGGAATTTAGTTTCCTTATTAGTATTGGTTAAACTTCGTTTTAGTTTAATTTCATGACGATGGCGTTGACTTGTCGTTGGGAACAAGTTATTATAGTTCTTGATTGTTTTGTTGTGCTGATTGTTGAGTACAATAATGTGAATGTTTGTTATTCCATATTTACATCTTCTGAATCTTATGATAATGATGTGAATATGTGGTATGCTAGGCTAGGTCATATTGACCAACAACGAATGATTAGATAAGCCAAAGAGGACTTATTGGGCAATATTGAAAAAGTCGATTTGCCTTTTTTTTTTTTTATAGCATTGCCTAGCGGGAAAAATAACGCAAAAACCATTTGGAAATGGAACAAGAGCTGAGTTTCCTTTGCGATTAATCCATATGGACATCTATGGTTCAGTGAATGTAAGAACAAGGCATGGAGCTGTTTATTTCATCACATTTATATATGATTATACTTGATTCGGACATGCTGATTTGATTTCTCATAAGTCTAAGGCATTGTGTTGCTTTAAGGAATTTATGAGCTTGGTAGTAAATCAATTGGACATGACAATAGAAGTATTGAAATCCGATCGAGGTTGAGAATACTTATCTGATCAGTTCAGAAATTTATGTGATGAAAAAGGAATAGAAAGACAGTTGACTATTCCAACGACTCCTCAACAAAATAGAGTTGCAAAGAGAAAAAAATAGGTCCTAATGGATTTGGTTAGGTCTACAATGGCACAGACTAGTTTGCCAATCACCTTTTGGGGTGATGCTTTATTGATTGCCATCTATATACTTAACTATGTGCCTTCTAAATCAGTTACTTCCACTCCATATGAGTTGTGGACAGGTCGAAAATAAGATTTCAATTTTCTTAGACCTTGGGGATGTGCTTCCTATACATACGAGTCCTCCCACAACTATGAAAAATTGGGCCCTAGAGACAAAAGGAGTATCTTCATGAGATATTAAGAGCACTAGAAAGGGTATGTGTTTATAGGTGAGCAAGAAAGTGGAAGTGTAACTGAATTTGAATCACGAGATGCCGCATTCTTAGTGAATGAATTTTCGAAAAAGAGTAAGATAGGTGAAAACTATTCTCTGTTTGAAACCTTGGATAGTGATAATAATTTTACTGGGGCATCTCATCCAAGTGGGAGTAATGTGAGAAGTGGCGAATTTTTTTCGAACCAGTCTCAATGGCAATCACTTGATGTGAAGATGTCGTCGTTATCTAATCCGAGTGGGAGCGTAATGAAGCATGAAGTACTAAGGGTACAATCTCCAATATGACGAACAAGTCACCGAGTGGGAGCGTAATGAAGCATGGTGTACTAAGTGTACAATCTCCAATTTGGCGAACAAGTCGCAAAAGCATTCTCCGTCGACTCATCGACATTTAGACATTGAAGGTAAAGCTTTCATGGTCTCTCCACAAGAAGAGAATGAGCCAAGAAATGCAAATGAGACTCTGACTTACCCTGATAAGGAAAAGTGGATACAAGCAATAGAAGAAGAGATGGAGTCAATGAGATCAAACCAAGTTTGGGAACTGGTTGATCTTTCGAAAGGACGCAAAGACATTGGGAACAAGTGGATTCTTAAAATAAAGCGTAAAGCTGATGGCACGATTGAGAGATATAAGGCTCGTCATGTGGTGAAAGGGAATAATCACCAAGAAGGAATTAATTATGAAGAGTTTTTTTTTTCTCTTGTGGTGAAATTTACCTCAATTCGCCTTGTTCTAGCAATAGTGATTAGCATGGATCTTGAATTACATCAAATGGATGTAAAAACTGCAGTTCTCAATAGAGAATTAAAAGAAGAAATTCATATGGAACAACCCGTTGGATTTGTTACAAAAGGCCAAAAACAAAATATATGTCGACTTTTGAGATCGATATATGGCTTAAAGCTGTCTTTGAGACAATGGTATATACTTTTTCGTAATTCCATAGTGACATATGATTTTGTAATGATTGATGAAGATCATTGCGTATATATCAAAAGATCCATAGAACAATTTGTGATCTTATCATTATATGTTGATGATATACTAATTGCTAGGAGCAATATGGAGTTTGTTAATACAGTCAAGAATTGGTTATGTTCCAATTTTGAGATAAAAATATGGGTAAATCTGGATATATTCTTGGAGTTAAGATTTCAAGATATTGTTCAAAGAGATTGTGATCTCTTTCACAAGAGGCTTATATAGATAAAGTCCTTGAATGATTTCGTATGCAAGACTGTAAACCCAAAGATACTCCTATTGCAAGAAGTGAATGATTGAACCGTAGAATGTGTCTTGAGACTCCACAAGAAAAGGAACGAATGGAAGGTGTTCCATATGCTAGTGCTGTTGGAAACTTAATGTACGCTATGGTGTGTACAAGACCTAATATTTGTTATGTAGTTGAAATGATGAGTAGATACTAATCCAATCCAGGTCAAGCACTTTAGACTGCCGTTAATGGAATCCTGAGGTATCTGAATAGTACTGCTGATTATTAGCTGAGTAATTAAGGTAGAGATCTGCGCCTTGAAGGCTATACTGATGTTGACTGAGGAGGAGGTTTAGATAAGAGAAATTCTACCTCTAGATTTGCATTCTTACTTAACAATGGCGCCATATCATGGAGTAGTAAGAAGCAAACATGTATAGCCTTATCCACAATCAAAGTCGACTTTGGGGCATTTTCAGCAGCAGTTCGAGAGGGTGTTTGTCTTAAGAGATGTTTGGATCAATGTGATGTTGCTAAGGATTCTGTAGGTTCAATTATTGATTAATTGTGATAACCAAGCAGCAAGAGCTTATACTAAGGATCCACTGCAAGACCAAACATATAGTCATGAAGTATGATTTTGTGAAAGACATGGTTGTACTAAAAGTTGTGAATGTACGGTACATATCTATGCATAGAATGATAGCAGATCCTATGACGGAGTCAATTCCTAGAGATGTTTTTCTTTGGTCATGCGTTGACAAAGGGATTACTTCCATACATTGAAATCTCTAGAAGTGCGTAGCAGTTGGAGTACTAGATATTTATATTTCCCAAAGTTCACAGTTAATGGTATTTGTTGTCATTAGTGATGCCTATGAGTTTTTATGACATTTATGCATATTAATGTTTAGTGCATTACTTTGAAAAGGTATGTCGGACAGATGAGAGATTAGCTCATTCACACGGGTAATCGCCTCTATTTACTGTGTGATAAATAGAGATGAGACAATTTTAAGCTCATTATCTAGGTGATAGTTGAGAGCTCGAGCTTAAAGTATAGATATCGCCTTAACAGAGTGTTGAGATGAGGTCATAATGTTTATTATGTCCGAAAGTGAAATAGCCCACATATTTCACTTTATCTGTCTTTATTGCCAAATGTGAGTTCTGATAGATACTTTGAACAGAGTAGATTTGTGAACTCAAGTTAGACATTGGGTATGTCTGAACTATCATCTATACGGTATTAAGTAGAAAGACATACGCTCCATGGGAAAGGAGAGAATACCGTAATACGTATTTCATACTACGTATGCATGAGACGACCAATAAGAGTTGGTGGAAGTTTTAATCTCAACTTTCAAGCCGTGTGAGAATCTTGAGGATAAAAGTTCCTCAAATTTATCTCATCACAACTCTTACTTATTCTCAAGATTTCTATTCAGTATTTGCTATCTTAGAGTGTTGCCAATGGTCATGAAATTGATTCGATCTAATGGGACATTTCTAAAAAAGCAAGCTGAATTGAGATTGAGAGGTTTAAGGGAAGAGGAAGATCAATTTGTTTTGATGTCACATTTTATCTTTGTGTTCACAGGTCGACCAATTATGATTATTTGAGTTTAATCATGATTGTGAATACAATGCATACGGAATGCTTAAAGAGATCAAGAGAGATATGATGTAAATGTGAATGATTGATCTAGGGTACTGCATGCTGGATCTACTCTGAATTAATATGCCCATTTTGAGCTGCTATATACTCCTAACAGATATATAGCAATGAGCTCTTGCAGTATGCTGGTCGCAGGGATTATTTGTTGATATGAACCTTGCAGAGAAGAGAGAGTTATGGATAGCCCATCATGGGCGAGTGGGAGATGTTAGATTTTATGGGGTGTACGGGAAGTATCGTGGTCCATCCATGTAGGCTACCACACCCCTTGACCACATTGGATAACTGTTAAAGGCAGTTATCAATTTTGAATGTGATAAAGGGTCATGTTTCAAGCGTTGTCATTCTCACGTTAAGAAAAAAGACGTCGTTGCTTCCTCTCAGATTATTAAAAAAAAAAAAAGAGAGAAACAGTGAGAGGAGAAAAAAGAATGAAAGACGAATTCCGATTCCAACTCCGAACGTCAAATAGACGAACGATCTCTCGAGGGACTGTAATGGTAACTCTTAATCTGTGGAAATCATGGTATGTCCCTTGTGTGATATACTCGTTTACAATAAGTGATTCAAGTTGTTCTTGGGCTTGTTAATTCAAGTAATTCCGCTGCGTATGTATTGGGATTGGTTCCCTGCACTAATTAACCCAATGTGAATATCCGCGTGCCATGCATCGGTCCTAGTATTCATCTAAAAGATCACACGCACGAACTTGAAATAAACATGCGCTCAGGCCATTAGACCTTTGTTATCAACCAATCAAGCAATTAGTGAATCTAATGGGTCACTTATCCAATTTTCGGAATTTTCCAGATTAGGCATTAATTATGCTTGAGTTCCGTTAACATACCAAACAATGATCAAATCAAAAGAAAGCAGTCCCATTAGTTCACATTTTCAATGCAGTTTAAAATTGGTTCAGAACATTTTTCAAGATTCGGTTCATAAGAACAAGCATTTCAACAAAGAAACCACGTCAGCAACTAACGGACTCTATTTGAACCGACTCAAAGAAAATTGCGGGAAAAATAGGAACCGTGCGCAATTTTTTTTAAAAACTTCAGACAGTTAGGAAATCGCATTGCCAACAACTTTTTTGTTTGACAATTTGCAAATAAGGATATTAAAACTACGAAATTAATTCGACAAGCAGAATCAGCCACTGGAATGGTTTTCTAGGCATGACTCTGAACAATTTCCGCAGATCAAACGACATATGACTGACAAAATCAACACCCAATTTAACAAAATCGATGTCAATTTGAAGATCCGAATGTCTTCTATAATGTTCATGCGGAACATTTTGTGAACAAACCTTTGCACGGTGATGTTATCAGCCATGGTGTGCATGAAAGTCAGGATGTGAAAATGACAAGGACAGAACATGCAGCTTGAAACGCACTTGATCGAGTGTGTCACACGATGTTCAAAAAATTCAGAAAAAATTATGATGTATTAAAGATTATAAAAAAAAACTTTTATGAAGAGCATTTTTTTATTTGACTTGGACAAGGCGATGAATTTGGCCATTGTATGGGCAGAGGTCATGAAAAACAGTTTTGAATCAGAGAAGAACAGCCTCGGACTTTCTATAATTTAGCAAACTAAACGCTCTCAGAAAATATCACCAAAAAAAAAATGTTGTTACTTAAGATGTTAGAAACAACTCTCGGGAAGAAAGTTTGTTCCAAGAGTTTCAAGAACAATCAGTAAAAAACCGACAACAGAAGAACTTCGTTGAAACAGAACTCGACTTAGAAAAATAAGAAACAGTTCCAGAGTCTGACTCGGTTTTCACAGGCACTTTCGACATAGGAGATCATACTCAATTTTAACGCATAATACGTCAAATTAAAGCTTGAGATATGACGATCAAACCGCTAGCTTAGCATTTTCTCATATTTTCACATTTAAATGCTCTAAAAGTGATGTGAAGGACTCTGACTCTAGGGATTCGAGAATTAACAAAATAAGCAAACAAGCTTCAAACATCATCTAATCATCAAATCATTACAAGAAATCATCAACTCAGCATACTACAATACATATGTAGCAATCATATCAAATAATGGCCTCCGATTCACCTCTTGTTACGGCCAATTCTCATTCTCCAATCCACTACTTAGGGATTAATACTACTAGAGTTTAAGGTATACTAACCTTTTGTCGATCTTTGATGATGCTCACGAGCTACTCCGGCGATCTAGATGCCGAATCAAAGTAGCTCAAATGAAAATAGGAGATGTAAATGTAATAAGTCGCGGTCACGGTGACTTCAAGGATGACTATAGCAGAATAAGAGATGATCGGCGGCTAATTTAATGAGTTTCGGCCACAGTGACTTCAAGGATGACTCAGGAAGTGGGGTCGCAAAGGACGGATCGCCGTTGGACCTAGAGAAATAGTTGGAACAACGATCGAGACCAGTTGGAATGAATACTGGCGTAGCAACCAGTGTTGATGACCGATCGGAAAACGGCTCTGATCAGCGACTTCCGTTGATTTTGCCCCTCAGCCAAGGCTGCGACGAGGCTGAGGAAAGTCTGAGGGACGTTTGAGTGGCGGTGGTGTGTCGGAGGGGTGGCCGGAGGACGGCTGGCCAGCGCGATAATCCTCGGCGTAAAGAGTGCGAGAGAGGGAGAGAGTGCCGGGGGAGAGGGAGGTGTTAGGAGAGAGTTTTGATCTGAAAATTTGTAAGAATGAATGTGTTCTGAAGTTTTGGAGGGAAAAGTGGTTATATACCACCCCATAAAACTTAATCTTGGCCATGTTGGGGCTAACAATGCAACTTAGAGGGGGGTGAATAGGTTGCATCGAAACTTTTTCAGCTTATGCGAAAAACAATAAGTGATATGAAAAAGATTGGGTGAGCAAATGTCTGATAAAACGATATCTGGGAGTGCGCACAGAAGAGTAAACATTGAGTAAAAGATCAGCACACCAGATATATAGTGGTTCGGCTTATATACTAAGTCTACGTCCACTCCACACAACTAACAGACACAACACGGGCTGGAATGCACTAGTAAACTACCTCACAAATTACAAGCAACACGTGAGCTGATCTTTCACATGATAGATCACACTATCTTGATACAGCCTCACTACTCAGAGATGTATACTTGATTTTGCATGAATACAAGGCAATAATAAATCACAAGATCTTTCAACAGTGTAAGCTCATCAACAAGAACAAGTAGCTAGACCGAAGTATTTGGATTTCTTGTATGCACGGTTACTTCTTAAGCCTTCATGATCCTTCCTTTTTATAGACTACAGCAACAAGACCGTTGGTGGGTCTATGGAGAACCAAAAGAGCCATTGGAGTATGATGGGACTCCTTGTCTTCGAAATAGAGCTACCCATACAACTGCTTTGTCAAGACAGTCCAGACTTTCCAAAAATAGGTGCTAAGCTGCTATTCCACGCTAACAACTTTCTGCTGGACTCTGACAAAGCAGAGAGCTATTCTCGAGAAGATAGAAAATCATCCCGTTGGGCTTTCCCATCTAACGATGGTCACATTAGCCAATCTTTCACAAACATCAGCTTGTATGGACTTTAGGCACCATTGCTAACTTGATCTTTTAAGCTTCGAAATCAAATAGTCTGATGTTTTCATAAAAAATGCTTCAAACTTCATGCGATCTTTACCCGATGGTCATCACGTGATTCTTAGCCATAGATATCAAACATCTGCACACCAAATGTAAAACAAATACCAAAGGATAGTTTGGAAATCATCAAAATATTTTACGAGATGTTTCTCCAATAGGCCCTCCTTTTGATCTAAGGGTCAATATTTGCCTAATTTGAATTTTTGGGAATTGTTGACCATTCATTTAAGGGGAATTATGTTATTTAGCTTAAGAAGGGCAAGGTGGGAGCCGGTCATAGCTTATTTGGCCGGAAAATTGGCGTCGGGTGGTCATTTTTGGCCATAAGGGCCGCTAGTTGATCGACCGGTTAAAACCGGTTCAATCCAACGTTCGAAACGCTTGGTCATATGACCTATTTCGTCTAGTCCGTCTGATTTTGGTTTAATTTGAAAGGGATATAAAGTTGCCTAATCAAATTGGACCAAATCAAATGCACTTAAGATGACCTAAATTGATCAATTATGATGTAATTGTCGAATTATACATGAATTGGTTCAATTACCCTTGAAAGTGCACAATTCGCCATGTTACCAAATTTTCCTTATGCTTGAATGACCATCAAAATATACTTCAAATTCTTGTCGGCATCACCTGTTGTTGGCTACAGAATTTGCACCTATTTCTCTTCCCTCATTGTGTTTTGTTGACTGGACACGTGGCATTAATTTTTATCATTGGCGATAAGCATTCTAACATTCTCTAGGAAATCGATAATCATGGAAATCTCCAGGTGCCGTGCGCATGACTTTCTCATGTCCTAATATTCTGCTACAACTCCTCCCCTCGTGCCTCAGGCAAGTGTGTCGACGTGCCAATTATTTTAAGTGTCAACAATATCTATGAAATATCCTATAAATTTTACAAATCGATTTATTACGAACAGGCCTTTGGCCTATGTAAGTGGCCATGACTTAGAGCAATTTCCCCGTAACTGGTGAAATTTAAATAGGTGACCTACAATCCCTAAACTGGAAAGTTTGACTCCAACGTTTCTTCGTCCAGTCATATTTGTCAAATGTGGTAAAATCAGATAGAAGGGATTTTTAGCCGCATTTACTATCCATAGTGTGACGATGAATATCATCATCCGGGGTATACATCCAACCATTTCACTTGCAAGCATTGGTATAAGACACACACCGCTCATGATTTACAATATAACTGTTAATGCCATTTATACGTACTAGCTATATCTTCCAAAGTCGATTCATACTGAAGTGTATACGCATATGGGGCCGAGCCAAACCTAGAAAGATCTAATGACCAATCAAGTTGTTTCATCACAATATAATCTATTTTGTCAAATATATAATCTGTTGTAATATATACGCGAAAACTAACTAGGATCTTGCAAATAAGTCAATGCAAATTTACTTCAGAAATAAACGAGGAAAGATAAAGGACACCAGAGACTTACGTCGTTCGGTTCGACTGTCGATACCTACATCCACGAGGAGAGCCAGCAAGAATAATTCACTATAATCAGATAATCGGAGTTACAATTGCTCGTATGCTCTTTGTTTTCCATATCTAAATTATATCCAAGCCCAAAATGTTCTTTCAGGCTCTGGTTTTCCTACACGATTCTAGAATGTGAATACCGCTTTCCAAGCAGGGAGTGCTTGAAACCATACCAACATATCTATCAAGTTTTTTTGGTTGAAATAATCTTCCCTAAGTGCTCTAGATATAACCTTTCGATTCAACTAGATAGAAAACGCACGGCACAAATCGAGCGGTGTTCAAGCCCAAGGCAACAGCTCGCGTACGGCCGAACAAAAAAACAGAACGTCCGTACGTTCTTTTCTTTTTTCTTCTTCGCGCGGCTGTTCTCTACCTATCGGTGTCGTCTCTCTTTGTGCGGCTTCTGTGTACAGAGGAAACCCTTATTTTCTACTTTCCTTTTCTTTCCTATAATTACTCTCCATAGGCCCCACTTGTTTCCTTTTTCTTTCTTAACCGTCCAAACCAAGTTCAGCCAAAACAAACTTTGACCTGGACCCACCAATATATGTATTCCTTTTCTGACGTGGCTCTTCAATGGATGCCTACTGTAGGTGTTCCTCCAATTAATGAATACGGCCACAATTTCTTCAACAGCAAAAGGAAAGATCCGATTAAAATAATCATGATATATATCATCCAATTCAAATTAGGTTCGTACACGACTTAAACTCGGAACATAATTTAATAATTCTCCACATTGATTCGATATTCGTAGCCAGGTCAATAGTGCTCATCATCCATGCTAACTCTCCCAACGCCCCGAGAGGTGCTCACTCTCTACAGACACCAATGGTGTTCAAGCAAAGCTTGAGCTTCGTCAAAAGAACATATTTAGTCATCATGTCTGTAGGATTCTCTGCTGTAGCAATCTTTTTCACAACAATTTTTCCCTTCACTAAGACATCTCGGATGAAGTGGCACCTGATGTTGATATGCTTCATTCGCTTGTGATAAACCGGATTGTACGCCAGATATATCGCATCTTAGTTATCACAATGTATATCAACACTTTTCTGTTCTAACCCAAAGTCCAAGAGCAAACCCTGTAACCATATTGCCTCCTTTGCCATAAAGGTAAGTGCCATATACTCTGCCTCAGTCGAAGACAAGGCAACATTGTCTTGTAAGAGGATGCCTTCCAACTAACTGCAGCACATGCAAGCGTAAATACGTACCCTACTAAAGACTTGCACTCATCCAAGTCACCTACGTGATCCGAATCCACAAAACCAGTGGTCTCCCTACCATTACTGTCCCTTCGGTACACTATACCAACGTCTGTGGTCTCCTTTAAATATCTGAGGATCCCCTTCACAACTTCCTAATGAGTTTTATCAAGACGCTTCATATAACCACTGACTATGCTCACAGCTTGTGAAATATCAGGCGTAGTGCATACTATAGCATACATAATACTACCCACTGCACTAGAGTAAGGAACACGGGACATATGCTCCTACTTCTCCTCAGTCTGCGGTGATAACTTAACGGAATTTTAAAGTGATTCGCTAAAGGTGTACTCACAGACTTCGCTGACTGCATATTAAAATGTGCTACAATCTTCTCAATATATTTCTTTTGAGACAGATGCAATATTCCTACAGTCCTATCACGCAAAATCTCCATACCCAAAATTTTCTTTGCGACACTTAAATCTTTTATCTCAAATTCAGCACTCAACTGCCTCTTCAGCACATCAATATTAGACATATTCTTCGCTGTTGTCAAAATATCATCAACATATATAACAATAGATATATCAAAGACCCATTATCCAATCTCCTAAAGTAAACACAGCTATCCATCTGACTTTTCAAATAGTCTTGACTAGCTATGAAAGCATTAAAACGCTTATACCACTGTCTAGAAGAGTGTTTCAAACCATACAAAGATTTCTTTTGTAAGCAAACATAGTTTTCCCTACCCGTAATAGCAAATCCATCTGGCTGCCTCATGTAAATCTGCTCCTCCAACTCTCCGTGAAGAAATACCTTTTTCACATCAAGCTGCTCCAACTCAAGATCATGTGCAACAACTAAGGCAAGTAAAACACGAATAGAAGCATGCCTTACTACAGGAGAGAACACCTCATTATAGTCAAATGCCCTCCCTCTGTGTATACCCCTTCGCAACAAGTCTCGCCTTATACCTCGCTGCCTTGACACCAAGAATGCCCTCTCCATTTGTAGACCCATTTACTTCCGACAATCTTCTGGCTCTTGGGTACATTAACTAGCTCTTATGTCTAATTCAGATGGAGTGATTCCATTTCTTCACTCATAGCGCCTTAGAGTAAGACGAAGGCTCATTTGTCTCCACCTCGTCACCTATAGTCAAAGCATAAGCAATATCTATATAACCATAACGTACCGGTGGTTTAATTTTCCTTTTCTGTCTACCTGCGGCTATACTCTACTGTGGCTCTGCTGATTGTTTAGTATCATCGACTTTAGGAACTGCGGCCACATTTGCAGTCTCAACCTCTATTACGTCCGAGGTCTCCGGAGTCTCCACCTGAAGCTCCCCCTCACTATTGACACCATGATCTGCCTGCTCTGCTAGTTGTGTCTTAGAATTTCTCTGTCAAAGCATTGAAATCTCATCGAAGATCATGTCTCTGCTGATTAAAAAATCGGGTGACCTGGAATCGATGCAGCACAACCGATATCCTTTCACCCCATATGCATAACCCAAAAATATGCACTTCTTCAACCTCGGCTCAAGCTTACCATCACTCGCATGAGCATACGTAGGACATTCGAATACTCGTAATTCGGAGTAATCAACAGGTTTCCCTAACCATACTTCCTTTGGAGTCTTCCACTCTATAGCAGATGATGGAGATCGATTAACTAGGAAACAAGCCATATTCACTGCTTCGACCCAAAATTCTTTGCCTATTCATGCATGCGAAAGCATGTTCCGAGCTCGCTCAAGTAAAGTTCTGTTCTTCCACTCTGCCATTTTGCTGTGGTGTCCCAGGCACTGTGCGGTGTCTCACAATCCCTTCTTTCTCACAGAACTAGGTAAAATATTTACCACAAAACTCCATGCTGTTATCGGTTCTCATGCACTTGATTTGTTTATCCGACTGCTTCTCAATCAATGTCTTAAATTTCTTGAACCGATCTAACACATCAGATTTGTGCTTCAAAAAGTATACCCATACCTTCCTAGAATAGTCATCGATAAATGTTAGCATAAGTCGGGTACCTCCTTTCTAAGGAACCTGAGACGAGCCCTAGACATCTGAATGAATATACTCAACTGGTTGCTTGGTCAAATGAATACCTATAGTAAACTTAATTCGCTGCTGCTTCTCAAAGATGTAGTGCTCACATAAGTCTAACTTATCTATTTTTTGACCCTTTAATAACCCCCTCTCACTCAGTATCGTCATACCTTCGTCACTCATGTGCCCCAAACGCATATGCCATAACTGAGTTAAATCAGAATCTGACTAACCTGATAGAACTACAATAGCTCCTGTCACGGTCTCTCCCAGTAGATAATAGAGAGAACTCACATTCTTTCCGTTCATCACTATTATGGCACATTGAGAGATCTTCAATACTCCACCCGTAGTAATGTACTCACACTCGATATCATCGAGTGTTCCTAGAAAATTAAGGTTCTTCTTGAGCTCCAGTACATGCCTCATGTCTGTTAATGTGCGCACCACACCATCATGCATACGAATTCGAACTGTCCCTATCCCTATAACCTTGCAAGCTGCGTTATTCCCCATCAGAATTCTACCACCATCTGGAGTCTGGTAAGTAGTAAACCAGTTCCTATGTGGCGTCATATGATAAGAACACCCTGAATCTAGCACCTATTCTTCTCCTGACGAACCTGTAGTCGCACACAAAATAGCCTCTACATCACTAGTGCTATCCTCAGCAACGTTCACCACACTACTTATAACATTCTGCTTATCACATCTGTTTCTCATCTTAGGATAATCTCTCCTGATGTGTCCCTCCTCTTGACATTCAAAGCACTTCATGTGTCCATTGGACTTTTTATGGCGTGATTTTGACCTGCGTTTACCTCTGCTACTACTAGATCCTCGATAATGCTCTCTACCTTGAATTGCTAGTCCCCACGTTACATCCTGCGCCAGACTGTCTTCTCGCAACTTCCTCTGCCACTCCGTAGAAATCAAGGTAGACTTTACCTCTCCCGAGGTAATCGCAGTACGCCCCTATAACAGTGAATCAGTAAAGTGCTTCCATGACTCTGGTAAAAAAACTAACAACATCATGTCCTACTCTTCATCATCAAGTGTCTTACTGACGTTCTTCAAAACCATCATGAGTTTATTAAATTCATCTAGGTGAGTTTTGATAGACGTACCTGCAGTATATCTGAACTGAAACATCCTCTTCAGCATATATAAATGATTGTTCAAACCCTTCGTTACATAGAGCACATGAAGTTTTGCCAACAATGCTACAGTATCCTTCTCCTCGGTTAGCTCTATTACCATCTCATTCGATAAGTTCAACAGAATTATACTCCTAGCTTTCCTCATTAGCACGTCCTTTTCGGTATCTCTCATTGTTTCGGCCAACTTATCTTTGCCCTCCAATGCTTCAGCCAAACCTTGAGTCTTTAACAACGCCTCCGTCTTGAGGCTCCATAACCCAAATTTGTTCCTCCTTTTAAACTTCTCAATTTCTATTTTCACATAATTGCAACAATAGAATTAGATAATAATTAGACAAGCAAAAACCTCAAATCACTATCCAGAAATATCTGATCTCAAGCTTTGATACCAATTGTTGTAATATATACATGGAAACTAACCAGGATTTTGCAAATAAGTCAATGTGAAATTACCAAAGAAATAAATGAGGAAAGATAAACGATATCAGAGATTTACGTGGTCCTATCCGTATATCGTACCTACATTCACGAGGAGAGCCAGCAAGAATAATTCATTATAATTAGAGAATCGGAGTTACAATCGCTCGTATGTTTGTGTTTCCCATATCTAGATTATATTCAAGCATAAAGTGTTTATAAATAAAATAACTCAATAGGATATAAAACTCACGGCAGAAATCAAGCGGTGTTCAAGCCCAAGGCAACAGCTCGCGTACGGCCGAAAAAAAAACCAGAACGGAACGTACGTTCTTTTCTTTTTTCCTTCTTCGCGCCGCTGTTCTCTGCCTCTCTGTCTCTTCTCTCTTCGTGCGGGTTCTGTATACAGAGGAAACCTACTTTCTTTTTCTTTCCTATAATACTCTCCGTGGGCCCCACTTGTTTCCTTTTTGTTTCTTAACCGTCCAAAACAAGTTCAGCCAAAAGAAACTTTGACCTGGACGCACCAATATACGTATTCATTTTCTGACGTGGCTCTTCAATGGACGCCTATGTAGGTGTTCCTCCAATTAATGAATACGGCCACAATTTCTTCAACAGCACAAGGACAGATCCGATTAAATAATCATGATATATATCATCCAATTCAAACTAGGTTCGTGCACGGCTTAAACTTGAGACATAATCTAACATAATCAATTGAAAACATCAATGGCAATGTACAGACGATTGGCCATATGATAATTCTATGTAAAACCTAAATCTGACTTTTGAGGAATTAGAAAAAATTATTCAGAAAGTCCTAAACCTATTTCACTTTGGTCAATTTAGTTTTAAACCATTTAATTTGCTGATTGAGTCTTAAACCTTTTCGAGTTTTGCTAATTGAATCCATTCGGCCAATCAGAAATCGTTAAGCGCTAACAGTGCCAAATAAGATAGGCGGTGGATAATTTTTTTCTAAACATTGAAGTGTTTTATAATTTTATTTGTTTTGTCTTTTGTCTTTTTTTTTTCTCTTACCAAGTCCAACGAGGGCTAGCCGACCCTTGCCGACCACAGGCAAGGGCCGGGCTTGGAAGTAAAAAAAAGAAAAGGAAAAATTACAAACATTATAAAAAATATAACAAAATAAAATTTTTATAAAATTGCCCATGCTAGTGCGGCCGTGATCAGTAGGGCGGTCGACATCCACATTAGTGTTTTTGGGCAAAAATTAGCCGAATGGATTCAATTGAAAAAATATGAAAAGTTTAGGTAATTGGCAAAATCGAAAGGTTTATGATATAATTAGCCAAAATACAATAGGTTTAGAACTTTTTGGAATCCGGAGGAATTACGCATGATCAACCGTCTTACGTAAGAGTACATGATGCTTATGCTGATGTGCGTGTATAAGACACGAGCAAAATTATCAACTATGTTCACAGATGCATACTATGATACCTAATTTCTTTTTTTTCTTCTTCTAAATATTGAGCCATTATTACGCAGTTTTATTTCTCCACATCTGGATGCAAACTCTCTCATCCCACATTCATCGGCTACGACTCCACCACCAAAATGACGATAAACCCCGTGGGTATCACACGAAGCAACACATAGTCAAAAAGAAAATTGTCCAGAAAATCCTAAACCTACTGTATTTGCAATAGGTTTAAGATTTTTTCGACAGTTTTCACCATAGTCAAATTAGAGATATGCATGGTATGCATGCCGTAGCTGTACGTACTATGAAAAAGAGCATGACAATTATTCCAGCATGGGTTATGCCTAATTATGCTGAAAAAATACGCATGGTCATATGCTTTAATATTATTATAAGAATTCACAAAGTAATGTAAGTGGTATGAATGTTTTAGTTTGTTAAATCTGGATAGGGGTTGCTTCATAATTCATGATATGCATTGTCCACAGAAGATGGATATCGAGTTCCGGCAAAAAAAATTCCCTCCTATCTAAGTTTGCCGCATCCTAACAAATGCAACTAGACGAACAGAACTCTTAGTCGGCAATCATAGAATAAGTCAAACGTAACAATTGAAATCTCAATGGAAAAATGCAAGTGATTCTTCGTCATATATCAATCTCTAGCAAACGTACGAGGATCAATTTGGTCCAATACCGCTCAAGAGGAGGAAACTAAGCGTATTTCTTGTAAGAAAATAAAGGAACTCGGACATAGTTAAATACTGGGGCAAGCTCTACACATAGACGTGAGACAATATGGTGGGGAAGTTCGTGAGCATCAACGTGAAGAAAGAGGAAGAGAGCACTAAACCTGAGAAGATTCTGATGACTGCTTTACGACTCCTTGCAATTCTAGTACTCTGTTGCCTGATCTGTGATTACAGCAATCTCGTGAGAGGTGAAGCAGATGTTACGGAGATGTATTACACTTGTAATTGGGAAGACGCGCGTGGCACCTTTAGCATACATGAAGTTCTTCAAGGTCTACCGTTCGGAACGGCGCATCAGGATTTCAATTTTTACGACAGCGCGGTTTATCCTCTAGATACAACCTTTGGCCACGGAGTTTGCAATGGAGAAATTTCAGTTGATGATTGCATCCAATGCATGCGCACTGCTGTAGACCTCATATGGAACCAATATTGTTACCAAAAGGTCGGCGCTCAACTGCAACTTAAGGACTGTCGAGCTAGATATGAGAATTATGGTTTCCGTGAGTAATCACGCTGCTTTCTTTCAATAAATCGAAGCGAATGTGCGATCGTGAAAGTAAATAAGTTTGCATAGAGCTGACAGTTTCCCATGAAATAATATGTAAAGGTTGTAGGGCTTTGAATGGTTCCACACCTTGAATTTCAATTTCCGTTCATGTACTGATCATTTGGGTGATGTTATCCTTGCCATCCAAGAAAATAAATGTTGGGATTTCTAAAGGATCCGTGGCAAATTGGTGATGAACTGCTTCTGAAGACTCCATTCAATTATAGTTGTATGCATGAATAAGAATAGTATGGAAATGTAAGCATAGCGCTCGATGCGTTTTTCTCATATGCAAAGGAAATGCAATTGCTGAACCGACCAAAGGTTTTAAGTATTCTTACTATTGTAGGACGAGACATTGGAGATTGAAGAACAAGAAAGCACGGAGAAGTTCACAAGATTAATAAAAAAAAACGGGATAAATACATTCGAAATCCTAAAACTTGTTAGAAAGAACAATTGAGTCCTAAAACTTTCAAAAAGTACAATGAAATCTTAAAACTTATCATGAAAGTGCAATTGATCCATAAAGGTTTCAAAAAGTGTGAACAAATCCTAAAATTTGTCAAATTAATCCAATCAAGTCATTCCATTGATTGCACTCTTTGAAAGTTTTAAGACTCGATTGTACTTTCGTGACAAGTTTTAGGACTTGATTGCACTTCTTAAAGTTTTAGGACTCGACTGCACTTTTGTGATTAATTTTAGGACTTAATTGCACTTTTTGAAAGTTTTAGGACTCAATTGCACTTTCGTGATAAGTTTTAGGACTTCCAATGCATTTTTTTTTCCCAAAAATTGACTTGGGAGATCAGAAAGAAATTCATAATTGAGTAGGGACATCATTAATACTAACATTGATGCATATGTTCACGCAATGGCCCTCTCCGCCCTCTCCAGAATAAGAGATTCACTCTCCTCTCTCGGGGGATTTGATAGCTAGTTACATGTTCATGATGTATTAGCAGTTTTCCTTCCCTTTCTTCATCGCCTGCACCACTTACCGCCTCATGCCGCCGTGATGTTCATCGTACCTATGATTGTTTTTCCTTTCTCGTCCTCCTTCCCTCAATGTCTACTATATCCACAATCTCGAGTTTGCTTACGCTTTCTCCCTTTCTTTGGCAATAATCTCTATTTCCTCTTTCATGTACTATGGAATAAGGACATCTCAAGTGTCAATATTTGTGTACGGCGCTTACTTTGGTGCAAATATATTTTTGGGATCACTTAAGTGCCAAATCGGAGGAAAAACGATCACTTTAGTGCCAACGACGAGCAATTTCGGCGACCCCACCGGAGTTGGCACTTAAATAATCATTTAAAAAAATATTGAAACTTAAGTGATGCAAAAAACGATCACTATAATGTCAAATTGGAGAAAAAATGATCACTTTAGTGCTAACGGCAAGAACTTCCGGCGACCTCATAGGAGTTGGCGGTTAAATAATCGTTTTTCAAAAAAATTAGCACTTAAGTGATTCAAAAAAATATTGACGCCAAAGTGAGCGTCGTAGACAAATATTGACACTTGAGGTGTCCTTTTGCCCACATACTACTATTTCTTCATGGCAGTGATACTTCATTCTATTGAGAAAACCTTCTTTATGAATATTTTGATTCTGACAAAACTATCCTTCTTAAGAAAGAATCTGGTTAATGCCAATAAATTTTTATTGCAGAAATGAACACGTGAATAGAAGCTTATATTGTTCCAAACTTGGCGTTCAAACTCAAGGTGTAGTTGTCACGTATTTGCTTCTGAGATAGTTAAAGTCTTTTATTCAGATGGAGAAAGATGTTGCTTCTGAAGACTAAATCTCGAGAAGACTTATGTGACACGCCAGCAAGGACTTTACTGAAGCTCAAAGTCACTATTCTAATCTGTTCAGATTCTGCAGTATCTTTTGGCTAGATTCTGAAGACCCATATTTGACAGGTTTTCGATTTAGCTGCGTAATTTATGGAAGTTTGTAAGATTTGATTGGCAAGATTATTTTCCAATCAAATCAGGAGAATATCCTCTATTGTATATTACCTTCCATGAACAAGATATCTTGGAGATTTGAATAAACTCTACTTATGGAAACTAAGGATGTAGTTGTATGGGCAACTGAATCTGAAGAGTCCATACTCTACTCCAACGACTAACAAATCTTCCCAGATATAGTCTCATTCAATCAAGATTGACGACGTCCAATCAGCGATTGAAGAGCGATCATTTGAAGACCTGTCTAACGGTTAGTTTAGGGGTGAAGGAGTATAAAAGGAAGATCCATCATGTCCAGCAGAGAGAGATCAGAACTTACAATTCCAAAGTACTTAAGTTGTTCAGATTCATTCTCTTGTTCTCAAGAGCTATAAGCTTTATCTTTGAGAGGCTTTGTAAGAGTGATAAAGTGTGATATCTCTTGTAACCTTTCAACGATTCATATAGTGGAATTCAGTCAATCAGCTATCATCGTGAGAGAGTGGACGTAGGCTTGCTAAAGCCGAACCACTATAAACTTGGCGTGCAAGTCTCTCTTACCTTAAACTCTTTTTTCAGTATTTAGAATTATGCATGTCTTGCCACTGAACTTGTTCTGTTTGTGTTTCAAATTTGTTTAAATTCTGCAATTAGTTTCAAAACTGTTCAGAATCACATATTCACCCCCTCTAGGTGATATTGCTAGATACAACAATTGGCACCAGAGCGGGTTGCTCATTATTTCGAAGTGTTTTACTTCTAAGCTAACGATCTATCATATCTAGCAATAATTGTTCTATAGCAGGTGATTCAGTGTTCAACAACAAGCCGCCATATTTCGATGGAAAGGATTACAATGTATGGTGCAACAAAATGAAGTGGCTCTTCAAAGCATCAGAAAATCTGATGTGGGACGTTGTGATCAACGGAGTAGTTCTTGCTGTCACAGCAACTCCTTCCACTAGAAATGAAGGAAACAACAATACTAATGCCATAGCAATACTTTTGGATGCTGAAAAATAAAAAAGATAAGGACTTGACTCAAAAGATGTTCACTCACTCTTCTGTGCTTTATCCACTCCTATTTATAATCGTGTTGCAGAAGAAGAATCAGCAAAAGCTATATGGGACAGAGTCTATGTCACATATCAAGGAATTGACAGAGTCAAGGAGACCAACCTCAGCATACTACTGAGTGACTATGAAGCCTTTAAGATGAAGCCAGATGAAACAATCGCAGAGATGATTAACAGGTTTCAAATATTGGTTAGTGGTCTTGCACGACAAGGTGCTCCTGCCACTGACCCTATGCAGGTCCGAAAGATCTTCGAGGACTAACAGACGACTAGAACTACATCAAGCCCTCGAAACAAGAATGTCAAACAATCAGACCTTTATCCATTGACGAGCTTGTTGGAACATTATAATCATACGAAACAGAGCGCAACAACAAATCAAAGGATTCAAAAGGTAAGAAGTCAATTGCTTTAACTTCTAATATTGATCATGAAATGTCAGATTTTGAAGATGAAGAAGAAGACGATGAAGAAATTGCGCTGATGATAAAGAAGTTCAGAAAGATGGCCCGAAAAGGCAGAAACTTCAAGGGAAAGAAATCATTTAGAAAGAATGATAGAAACAGCCAGGATACGACAAGTAGGAAAGCAAGGATGTTGTATGTTTTCATTGCAAGAAAGTAGAGAAAATCAAGCCGAAATGTCCACTTCTGAAAAAGGACAAAGTCAAGTTTGAAAAATATAAGAAGGCGTTGAAAGTAGAAACCTTGAGTGATTCTGAAGATAGTGATGAAGACTATGCAAATCTATGTCTCATGGAAAAATCAAATTCAGATTCAGATTCAGACTTAGATGCTGAGGTATGTCCTTTTGAAATACCAGATGAAGTTTCTGAGTATATTGAAGAGTTATGCACAAACTATAAAGAAGCTCTAAAAAAGGTGTCTGTTTTGAAAAATGAAGTTTCTTCTTTAAAACAACAAAATATTTCTCAAAAACACAAGATTGAGTTTTTGCAAAGAGAATTTCATCAAATCAAGGAAAATCGTGATTTGATTTTGAAAGAAAATGATTCTTTGAAAATCAAGATTGAAAATATTTCAAAAAGATTTTATCAAAGTTCGAAAAATTTAGAAAGTATTATTTCCAAACAAGTTCCTTATGGTGACAAGTCTGGTCTTGGTTTCAAAAAGAAAAATAATTTCAAAAATAGATTTCCGGAAATCAATGACAGGATTTCGCATAAACTTTTCAAATCTGCATATCAACGACACTTACACAAACAGTTTACGAAACCTTTTTATCGAATGCATTTTTCAAACTGTGGTGCTTCAAATCACGTTAGAAATAATTGCATGATGGTATGAGGACCTGTTAATAGCATTGCTGCAACAATGACTAACTCAAATGGACCCAAAAAGATCTGGGTACCAAAGAAACAGTGAGTTATCTTCATCTTGCAGGTATCTCGAAAAATAAAGAATAAATGATTTCTGGACAGTGGATGCTCAAGCCACATGATTGGTGATCCAGATAAATTCATTTAGCTATTAGAATACACTAGTAGAAGTGTGTCGTTTGGTGGAAAGAACAAAGGCAAAGTAGTTGGCCAAGGGACTGTAAAAATTGGGAATCTTACGATCAATGACGTCTCTTTAGTAAGAGGATTGAAATACAATCTGATCTCTGTAAGTCAACTATGTGATTCTGGATATCAAATTTGCTTTCAATATACAAAATGTTCAGGTGTTAGCAAAAACAATAAGCAAACCTTCACTGGTCGTCGACATAGAAACATCTACCTTCTGGATGTTGATTCTGAAGACATCAAGTGTCTTATATCCATCAAGGATGAATCTGAACTTTGGCACTGAAAGCTACGGCATATCAGTATCAAGCACATCTCAAAACTATCTTCCAAGAAATTGGTTCGAGGTTTATCATTGACAAAGTTTGAAAAATCTGAACTATGTTCAGCTTGCACCCTTAAGAAACAGGTAAGAAGTTCCTTCAAATCTATCAATCATGTTTCAACTAAACGTGCACTGCAGCTGCTTCATATGGATATTTTTGGACCAACCAAAATACTAAGTCTTGGAGGTAAGAAATACTGCCTTGTTATAGTTGATGATTTACTCAAGATTTACATGGGTTTTATTTCTTACTCACAAAAACGATACTTTCTCATCCTTTTCAAAGTTTACCAAAAAGGTTCAGAATGAGAAAGGATACGCTATTTCCTACATCAAAACTGATCATGGGGGAGAATTTGAAAACCAAAGCTTTTCTGTTTTTTGTGATGATTTTAGGATTCAGCATAATTTCTCTTCTCCTTACACACATCAACAAAATGGGGTGGTGGAAAGGAAAAATCATTCTCTACAAGAAATGACGAGAACTCTCTTGATCAAAAGTAAAATTACTTCGAATTTTTAGGCAGAAGCTGTGTCAACATCTTGTTATATTTTAAATCGTGTTTCTTTAAGACCGATTCTTGAAAAAACCCCTATGAGCTCTTTAAAGAAAGAAAACCAGACCTTGCATACTTTTCGCGTGTTTGGTTGCAAATGTTTCATTCTGAAGAATGCTAATGATCGTATTGGTAAGTTTGATGAGAAATCAGATGAAGGGATATTCCTATGATACTCAACCATGAGCAAAGCTTATCGCGTCTACAACAAAAAATCTTGTGTGGTTGAAGAATCAATGAATGTCAAGTTTGATGAGAATATTCAGAAATAGAGTGGTCAATCTGAACATGCTCAAGTTTTCTCATCCTCTCAAAGTTTAGAACCAGTTGAAGACCCTAAAGAGAATCATGCTTCTAAAGAAGTTCAGAATCAAGAGACAGATCAACAAATGATAGTAGAACTATAGGAAATGCAGTTTGAGTCTAAACATACAAATGATGATGAGAGATTCAACAAGAACTGGAAACATAAATCTAGTCTTCCCAAGGAACTTATAATGGGAACCTTGGATGAAGGAATCAAAACCAGATCAAAATTCAAGGAAGCAATGAGTAACATAGCACTTGTTTTTGAAATTGAGCCGAAAGAAATTGAAGAAGCTCTTACTGACGAAAACTGGATCAACGCAATGCAAGAAGAACTTCATCAATTCAAGATCAACAATGTCTGGGAGCTTGTGTGAAGACCCAAGAATCGTCTCGTGATAGGAACAAAATGGGTGTTCATAAACAAGCTAGATGACAAAGGAAAAATAGTCAGAAACAAAGCAAGACTAGTGGCAAAAGGGTATTCCCAAGAAGAAGGAATAGATTACGATGAAACCTACGCACCAATTGCCAGGTTAGAGGCCATAAGGTTATTTCTTGCTTATGCTTGTTACAATGACTTTAAAATTTTTCAGATTGACGTAAAAAGTGCATTCCTGAACGGGTATATCAAAGAAGAAGTTTATGTCGAACAACTACATGGTTTTGAAGAACCAAGAGGAAAAGATCTTGTCTATACTCTAAAGAAAGCTTTATATGGATTAAAGAAAGCACCTCGTGCTTGGTATGAAAGGTTAAGCAGTTTTCTATCTGAAAATAAGTTCGTAAAAGGTAATGTTGATGCTACTCTTTTTATTCAGAAGCAGGGTATGGATATTTTTCTTGTTCAGATTTATGTTGATAATATTATTTTTGGCTCTTCTAATGAATGATTGTGCAAGAACTTCTCTAAAGTAATGCAAGATGAGTTCGAGATGAGCATGATAGGAGAATTGAAATTCTTCCTCGGACTTTAGATACATCAGACCAAGAAAGGAATATTTATCCATTGAGAGAAATATGCGATGGAAATTGTCAAGAAGTTTTGGTTGGAAAACTGCAAAAAGATAGAGACTCCTATGTCACATTCATCCAAACTCGACAAAGATGAGCAAGGAAAAGAAGTTCATCCAAAAATTTATCGCAGCATGATTGGCTCATTTCTATATCTCATAGCATCAAGACCAGATATTCTATATAGCGTTTGCTTATGTGCGAGATTTCAAACAAGCCCAAGAGAATCACATCTCTCAGCTATAAAGAGAATCATTAAATATATCGGGACATATCCGATATATGGACTTTGGTATTCAAAAGATTCTGATTTTGTTCTGAAAGGATATTCAGATGCAGATCTCGCATGATGCAAGATTGACAGAAAAGAGTACTTCTGGGACTTGTCAACTTATGGGAAATATGCTGATCTCGTGGTACTATAAGAAGCAAAGTACAGTCGCCCTTTCCATAGCAGAAGCAGCATATGTATCTCTTGGAAGTTGTTGTGCTCAGATTCTATGGCTAAAACAACAACTAAGAGATTATGGAGTTGAAGATTCGAATGTGGAAATGAAGTGTGATAACACAAGCGCCATAAAATTGACCAAGAATCCAATTCGACATTCAAGGGAGAAACACATCGAGATTAAACATCATTTCATACGTGATCTGTCATGCCCCGACCCTTAGGTACGCGACAACCCTTCCATTCGTCAGGTCAAAGGATAACATCCCAAGCATGTCATCGACCCATTTCTTTTTATCTTTCCATTAAGCACATGCAGAAGCGATATCAACCCCTAGACAAATAATCAAACACAGGGATAGACAAGCAGGAGATACAACAACAACACCACCATTTTATTTATCTTCATTTAGCCCAATAGGGAAACGTATAGATCTACAAACTCATCTCCAGGGCCGTTTCCTATGCCTCACAAAAATATACCAGGCAGGGCTAAGGGTCTACTACCACCACTACAAAAAAGCTACCACAAAAGACCTCTACAGCAGCGCTAGCTCGCTGGCCATCATCACCCAGCTTAGGGACTTGTAAAACGGTTAACTACAACGAATGAGATATAAATCTCAATGAGCCAACGCCTAAGTCCGATTAGGACGTTGATTCACCCAAGTGGCCTACTCAAGCAGCACAAACCATATATGACACGGCCCAATGGCCAATAGGCAATCACATGCAAACTTACCTGCTTTAGCCACTCAACATATATCTCATGGCAATTAATGAACAACAGGCTAAAGCACATAACTAGAACACACGTAAGTCATTCAAGCACTCAGGCACTATGCAACATGCGTGTTCTAGTAATTAACGCAAGAGTCGCCCCACTCTCGCCACAGTACAGCCTCACTACTAGTACTCTTTCGGTTGTACCGGGCGTCATCCCATAACGTTCATGGTGATAGCAATTAATAGCCCCTCAAGACCCCTAAGGCAAGCATATTAGGATTCCAATATGGACTTCGGCCCATCACTAGCTGCGATCGGCTTCTGAAACAATCGTAGTATTCCGAACTCCCGCCGAATTGCCAGGCTTCCGATAAGTCGTGGGATTCCGAACTTCCGCCAGCACGAACTTATCAGGCTTCCGATAGGTCGTGGAATTTCGAACTCCCGCCGACACGAACTTATCAGGCCACGGATCCGAGTTACCCCGGGTACCGTCTACAACCCCAGTTCCCTTAGGGTGACGTTTATCCATCGTATGACTATGCAACAACACAGGCAACCAGGCCAATTCATCTCTTCGCAATTAGCCAATGCAAACTCAATCATGCTCAAAACTCGGCTCACGGCCATTTTCATGTTCAACTCGGCCCTCGACCATTTTCATACTCAAAGCCACAATTGGTCACCCGAACGTTTAAAAATTTATGTAAACATGGCATTTAAAACAAGTGGGATCATTCAGGAATCCACACTCAGGCCATCAAACAGTCAATCAATCAGTGATCATGCATTCACTATTCATCCATTGATAAATATCCGAATCCGGACTATTTATCTCCACAGCAGTTATAAATCTAATCTAATTTAATTACCACAAAGCAGGCAATTACCCATGGTAACTATTCTACCTAACCATGGTAATTCCAACTAACCACAGTAACTAATTAGTCTAACCATGGTAACTAATTAAACTAACCATGGTAACTAATTAAACTACAGTAACTATTTAGTTATTATGGTAACTAACTAATCTATTACCGTTACTTAATTAAACTAAACCTAAGTGCAATTAACAGCCTAATGAGGGATTAGGGGTTAACTCACTTGGCGACTAGCAGCGACGATTGGCGGCTGGCGGCGGCGGCGACCGGCGGTCGGTGGCGGCGACGGCGAAAAACTCCGGCGATGGGTCTACGGACTCGTCTCGACGCTCCGGACTCAAATACGATAACGGCGGAGCTTGAATCAAAGCGAAACACGCCTTTTCCCCAACGACCAGCCTCTGTTCAGTTCAACCCATGAAAATCCAAAAATTCACAGCTGATCCATCCTCGGATCTACGTAGCCCAAGGTCTTACGGTTGCACAGGAGAAAACGGGGCTTGATTCGCCCTTCGGACGAGCTCAAACGAGCGATTTCTTCCTGGGCTCGCGTAGAAAAACGGGAATGACGGCTTCACGGGGTTTGGGGCTCGGCAGACGGTGGTTCGATGGACAACACGACGACGATGCAAGGTACACGGCGGTGGTTGCGGTTGGCTGCGGCGGCGGTGGAAACTCCGGCGGTGGCGGCACGGCTTGACGGAGGCAAGGATGAAGATGATGAAGTTTGTGAGGTGAGTGTGAGAGAGAAATGAGAGTCACGGCCAAATGGGGGGGCTGTCCACGGCAAGAGAAAGAGAGAGAAGAGAGAGAAAGTGTCACGCCCCGACCCTCAGGCACGCGACAACCCTTCCATTCGTTAGGTCAAAGGATGACATCCCAGGCTTGTCATCGACCCATTTCCTTTAATCTTTCAATTAAGCACATGCGGAAGCGATATAAAACCCCAGACAATAATACAACAGAGATAGAAAAGTAGGAGATACAACAACAACACCATCATTTTATTTATCTTTATTTAGCCCAACAGGGAAATGTACAGATCTACGAACCCATCTCCAGGGATGTTTCCTATGCCTCACAAAAAGATACCAGGCAGGGCTAAGGGTCTACTACCACCACTACCAATTGTCATACACGATCAATTTCCAAAAGCTCCTCCGCAGCTCAACTCACACCCCGGGCTACCGGCACGCCATTACGAGAACCTGAAAGGGGATCAGCCACAACGAATGAGATATACATCTCAATGAGTCAACGCCTAAGTCCGATTAGGACGTTGATTCACTCAAACAGCCTAACTTACAATACCAAGCAACAACACGGCCCAATGGCCAATAAACAAGTACATACAACTCACATTGCCTTCAGCCACACAATAAATATCTCATGGCATTCAAACACAATAGGTCAAAGTATACAACCAGAACAAACGTCAGTCACTCAGGCATTCAAGCACTCCGGCACTATGCAACATGCGTGTTCCAGTTATTACTGCAAGAGTCGCCCCACTCTCGCTATAGTACAGCCTCACTGCTAATACTCTTTCGGTTGTACCGGGCGACATCCCATAACGTTCATGGTGATAGCAATTAATAGCCCCTCAAGACCCCTAAGCCAAGCATATTAGAATTCCAATATGGACTTCGGCCCATCACTAGCTGCGACCGGCTTCTGAAACAATCGTAGTATTTCGAACTCCCGCCGGTACGAAATGCCAAGCTTCCGATAAGTCATGGGATTCCGAACTCCCGCCGGCACGAACTTATCAGGCTTCCGATAGGTCGTGGAATTTCGAACTCCCGCCGGCATGAACTTATCAGGCGACGGATCCGAGTTACCCCGGATACCGTCTACGTCCCCAGTTATCTTAGGGTGACGTTTATTCATCGTGTGACCACACAACAACACAGGCAACCAGGCCAATTCATATCTTCACATTTAGCCAATGCAAACTCAGGCATGCTCAAAACTCGGCTCACGGTCATTTTCATGTTCAACTCAGCCCTCGGCCATTTTCGTACTTAAGACTACAATTGGTCACACGGACGTTTAAAAATTTATTTAAACATGGCATTTAAAACAAGTGGGATCATTCAGCAAAAATGCGCAATCCACACTCAAGCCATCAAACAGTCAATCAATCAGTGATCATACATTCACTATTCATCCATTGATAAATATCCGAATCCGGACTATTTATCTCCACAGTAGTTATAAATCTAATCTAATTTAATTACCACAAATCAGGCAATTACACATGGTAACTATTCCACCTAACCACGGTAATTCCAACTAACCACAGTAACTAATTAGTCTAACCATGGTAACTAATTAAACTAACCATGGTAATTAATTAAACTACAGTAACTATTCAGTTACTATAGTAACTAATTAATCTATTACCGTTACTTAATTAAACTAAACATTTGTCTAATCAGGGATTAGGGGTTAACTCACTTGGCGACTAGCGGCGACGATCGGCGGCCGGTGGCGGTGACCGGCGGTCGGTGGCGGCGACGGTGAAAAACTCCGGCGATGGGTCTACGGACTCGTCTCGACACTCCGGACTCGAATACGACGACGGCGGAGCTTGAATCGAAGCGAAACGCGCCTTTTCCCCAACGACTAGCCCCTGATCAGTTCAACCCACGAAAATCCAAAAACTTCACGGCTGATCCATCCTCGGATCTACGTAGCCCAAGGTCTTATGGTCGTACAAGAGAAAACGAGGCTTGATTCGCCCTTCGGACGAGCTCAAACGAGCGATTTCTTCCTGGGCGCCTGTAGAAAAATAGGAATGACGGTTTCTCGGTGTTTGGGGCTCGTCAGACGGTGGTTCAGCTCGGTGGTTCGACGAACAACACAACAACGATGCACGGTACATGGCGGTGGCTGCGATTGGCTGCGGCGGCGGTGGAAACTCTGGCGGTGGCGGCACGGCTTGACGGCGTGAGGTGAGTGTGAGAGAGAAATGAGAGTCACGGCCAAATGGGCGAGCTATCCACGGCAAGAGAAAGAGAGAGAAGAGAGAGAAAGTGTCACGCCCCGACCCTCAGGCAAGCGACAACCCTTCCATTTGTTAGGTCAAACGATGAGATCCCATGCTTGTCATCGACCCACTTCTTTTAATCTTTCAATTAAGCACATGCGGAAGCGATATAAAACCCCAGACAATAATACAACAGGGATAGAAAAGTAGGAGATATAACAACAACACCATCATTTTATTTATCTTCACTTAGCCCAACAGGAAAACGTACAGATCTACAAACCCATCTCCAGGGCTGTTTCCTATGCCTCACAAAAAGATACGAGGCAGGGCTCAGGGTCTACTACCACCACTACCAACTGTCATACACGATCAATTTTCAAAAGCTCCTTCGCAGCTCAACTCGCACCCCGGGCTACCGGTACGCCATTACGAGAACCTGAAAGGCGATCAGCCACAACGAATGAGATATACATCTCAATGAGTCAACGCCTAAGTCCAATTAGGACGTTGATTCACTCAAACAGCCTAACTTACAATACCAAGCAATAACACGGCCCAACGGCCAATAAACCACCACATATAACTCACATTGCCTTCAGCCACACAATAAATATCTCATGGCATTCAAACACAATGGGTCAAAGTGTACAACCAGAACACACGTCAGTCACTCAGGCATTCAAGCACTCAGGCACTATGCAACATGCGTGTTCCAGTTATTACTCCAAGAGTCGCCCCACTCTCGCCACAGTACAGCCTCACTGCTAGTACTCTTCCTGTTGTACCGGGCGTCGTCCCACAATGTTCACGGCGACAAGGACTAATAGCCCCTCAAGACCCCTAAGGCAAGCATATTAGGATTCCAATATGGACTTCGGCCCATCACTAGCTGCGACCGGCTTCTGAAACAATGGTAGTATTTCGAACTCCCGCCGGTACGAAATACCAGGCTTCCGATAAGTCGGGGGATTCCGAACTCCCGTCGGCACGAACTTATCAGGCTTCCGATAGGTCGTGGAATTCCGAACTCCCGCCGGCACGAACTTATCAAGCCACAGATCCGAGTTACCCCGGGTATCGTCTACGGCCCCAGTTATCTTAGGGTGACGTTTATCCATCGTGTGACCACACAACAACACAAGCAACCAGGCCAATTCATATCTTCGCATTTAGCCACTGCAAACTCAGTCATGCTCAAAACTCGGCTCATGGCCATTTTCATGTTCAACTCGGCCCTCGGCCATTTTCGTACTCAAGACCACAATTGGTCACACGGATGTTTAAAAATTTATTTAAACATGGCATTTAAAACAAGTGGGATCATTCAACAAAAATGCGCAATCCACACTCAAGCCATCAAATAGTCAATCAATCAGTGATAATACATTCACTATTCATCCACCGATAAATATCCGAACTCGGACTATTTATCTCCACAGCAATTATAAATCCAATCTAATTTAATTACCACAAAGTAGGCAATTACCCATGGGAACTATTTCACCTAACCACGGTAATTCCAACTAACTAGAGTAACTAATTAGTCTAACCATGGTAACTAATTAAACTACAGTAACTATTCAGTTACTACGGTAACTAACTAATCTATTTACCGTTACTTAATTAAACTAAACCTAAGTGCAATTAACAGCATAATCAGGGATTAGGGGTTAACTCACTTCGATAACTGGCGGCGACGGTCGGCGGGGACCGGCGGCGGCGGCGACGGTTTTCGGCGGCGGTGGCGGCCACGACGGAATTTTTCGGCGGCGGTCCTACAGACTCGTCTCGATGATCCGGACGCAAGCACGGCGATGGTTTGCGACAAAGACACTCGAACGACGGCGAATGGACAAGGGCAGCGGCTGTGGCGACGAAGGCGGAGCTTGAAACGAAGCGGAACTTGCCGGTTCTCCACGACCAGCCTCTGTTCTGACCAAACACACGAAATTTCAGAAATTTCCTGGACAAAAAGTTCTCAGATCCTCGTATTCCTTGATCTTATGGTCGCGTAGGCGAAAACGGAGCTCGATTCGCTCTCCGTAGGAACTCAAACGAGCGATTCCAAGTCGGGCGCGCGCTGAAAAACGAAAACATGGGGCTCTCGGGTTTGGGCTCGCGGAACTCCGGCGACGGCAGCTTCGGTCCAGCGGCACGGTGGAGCTTCGGCCAGCACGGCTCACGGCGACGGGGCTAGGGCGCGAGTGGCTGGGGTGGTCGGTGGTCCGGCGACGGCTCATGGCGGACGGTCGACGGTGGCAAGGGAGATGAAGATGAAGGTGAAGTGAAGATGGTGTTGGTGAAGATGAAGATGAACGTGAGATGCAAAGGGGGGTGGGGGCTGCCGTGAGGTCCAAGAGGGAAGAGAGAAAGAGAGGAGAGAGAATGAGAAGAGAGAGAAAATGCTCAAAAGGTAAATAGTGGTTTAGGATATTTTGACTTTGCATTAATGAGGTGGGGCCCACGGGTCAATCAGTATTAATTTTTTCTGGCGTATATGAATAATATATGAGGGTATTTCGGTAATCTGACAATTCAGGACTGGTTCTGGATATTTGGTTCAGGGTCGGGAGCGGGCGTGAAGGAATTCGGCGGGAATTATCTACGGCGCGACTAACTAATCAAACTACAATTATCTACGCTTCAGTCGACGATCAACGTCGTCCAGATTGAACGATTCCGCGTCCGATAAATGTCACTCAATTCCAAAAATCCCAATATTATTCATTTAATAGACCTTGAAATTTCGGGACGTCACAACTCTTCCCCCCTTGGAAAATTTCGACCCCCGAAATTAAAACATTACACCACCTCAAAAAGAAAAGGGTACATACTATTCATTGACTCTTCACTCTCCCAAATTGCACCCTCTGTTCCATGATGTTGCCAAATCACCTTAACTAAAGGGATTGTCTTGGTCTGCAACACTTGCTCTTTTCTGTCCTCGATTCTTATCGAACGTTCCACGTACGACACCCGCTCGTCCACTTCAAAACTCAGCACATGAGTTGGATTGGGCTCATACTTTCTCTTCTTGCCGAATGAGATGTCCCTCTTATAGGCGACACCTTTAAAAGGACATGCTCGCCTACTTGAAACTCCAGCGGTCTACGCCGCTTATCGGCGTAACTCTTCTAACCGCTCTGGGCTGTCCTAAGCCTTTCTCTGACAACCTTGACAGTATCCAATGGATGTTGCACCAGTTCAAGACTAGTGATCTTCCTTTCACCGACCTCGTTCCAACAAACTGGCGTTCTGCAAGGTTTCCCATACAATGCTTCAAACGGTGCCATCTTGATGCTTTGTTGGTAACTGTTGTTGTAGGCGAACTCGACTAAATGAAGCTGCTCTTCCCAGTTGTCTTTGAAATCCAACACACATGCCCGCAACATGTCCTCGAGTGTCTGAATCGTCCTCTCAAACTGGCCATCCGTCTGTGGATGATAGGCAGTACTAAACTGCAGCTTTGTTCCCAATGCAGTCTGCAAGCTCTTCCAAAACGTTGCGGTGAACCTAGGATCACGATCCGAAATGATCGTCATTGGCACTCCATGAAGATGTACTATCTATCGCACGTACAATTAGCATACCTATCCAAAGCAAAGCCCTTTTGCATGTCAATGAAATGCGTAGACTTCATCAGTCTATCCACCACGACCCAAATCAAATCATTGCCTCTCTAATTTCTTAGCAACCCCACCATGAAGTCCATCGTGATATGCTTCCATTTCCACTCTGGAATTTCAAGCGGCTGCAGCAATCCACCAGCCTTACAATACTGTACCTTCACTTGCTAGCATGTTAAACACTTCGCCACGTGCTTGGCTATGTCCACTTTCATGCCATTTAAAGGGGTTCTCATTGATCCTAATACTCACAGATCTATCTAGCCATACCAGCCTGCAGTCCATTAACAATTTTCTATGGACAAGTCAAGCTCGTTTCTCACTCGCCAATCTACATGGCGTCATTCAAGACCATAATGTCTATCTCATTTCACCAAACAGTGCGTCTATTATCACTCTAGATGTAACACATCCCTCCCCTTTCTTGACGCCAACATCACATGCCATGCCTAGGATTCTGTTGGTTACGGTCTTTGCATATAACACAATTTCAAACAAGTCCGATGCAATCCTCGAATCTTTGGGAATCAACCTCCAGGCATTCCGTGGCACAATCTAGACCTCTGTAGGACACATCACTGCAAGCACACACAAACAACACATCCCTCACACAGACGGGATCTTCTCCAGCAATAACCTCGGAGGTATTACAACAGACTTTCACCAACTTCCCACCAGGCATTCAGGCATTTCTCACACACGGCATCTCAATCCACTCATCCTTTCATTCACCACTTCGCTCACCAAAACGTAATGCTATGCCATGCACTTTAAATAAGATGATGCAGCGTTTAAAACTAGTCAGACTTAGCACAATGCCTAGACCCACTTTTCAATGTGTGGCTTGGTTCATTCCTGTCCCCATCGCCATCTTAGAAGCCTGTCAGGGGCGGCACTTTGTCCGAGCCTCTCTGCTCCGGCGATCACTCCCCACCCTCGTCAGACCGGGTCGTTACAGGCCCACCAACTTTCGTCTGGTTCGTCCCCAAATTAAGCACCTTCTAAGAAGGTCCCGTTCAACACGTCCCATGCCATGTCTCACTACGGTTTATAGGCATCCTGTATAGCTTGTCCTATACCAAGCGACGATTTATCAAGTCTGACAAAACGATGATATGCTTATGCATGTACGCTCTCAAACTTTCATTTATAATGCAACCAATTGGTGCAATGCATGAGTAACCTCCACTTCCAAACTCGTATCGCATACCACTTACATTCCGTAACCATAGTTCTCGCCTTTACCTGAACATTCTAGCATCATAAGCGACCATTGCATCAAAGATCAGATACTTAAAATCAACCTAGAGCACTCTTTCCCAATCGTTATCCACAACAAGATCACAATCATTCAATTAGATTGGCCCTTCATCCAAAGTTGATATCTAAACCACCAAGCACAAGCTCAATCCACACTTAGCACTTCACAATCATCGTTCGCTTCCCTACGAACCTCATATCTCACATGCCTTCACAATATCGGTTCCTTATCTCAAACTAAGCATTCAAATACCACATGCGACCATCATATCAAGATTAGGTACTTAGAATCAGACTATATAACCCTTTCTTGTCGCCTTTCACAATAGACCCATGATCATGCAATCTAGCTAGCCCATAATCCAAGGTTACTATTCGCTTCCTTGCGAACCTCACACCATCATCCAAGGCCCGTCGATAACAACCGATATCTAAAACCATCAAGATCTGATACAGATTCAAGCCTATAATCCTCAGATACCAAACCATCGCAATTCCATATCCACAATCCGTTACACAGGACTAACTGTCAGAATTCACAATTCAAGTCTATCAATAAGTCGCCCTCATTCCGACTTATCGTCCATTCCCCCATCGATCACTACACAATATCCTCAAGGTAGAGAAATCATCAAACCTATGCATTGATTGACAAACCTCTCATCTAACAAGTAGCCTAAGCTACTACCAATCCCCTGGTAATTCTTGCGAAAAGACATCGGAAAAATCACTCACCACTATGATGTCCTCCATCCTTGGTTCCTCAATCAATAGTTTAACTATAGTTTCCAACTAGCCTTGACAACTACTATCCCATAAATGAGTCACCTCCAGCGACGAATTTAAGGGAATTGAGATTCCTTTTCAGTTCTCAACAAACTCAAAACTAACCCCCTCTAACGGGTTAAACTGAATTGCATTGCAAATCTTTATTATATCACTACTCAGGGCCATTAATAAAAGTCGATAACCAAAACCATTAGAAGACAACACAAGTTCAAACTTATATTCAAATACATAACCAAAGTTCAAGTCTATCTCTTCCTCGCAACCCCCTGTGACTAACTTACAACCGGAACATCCTACCGCAGACAATACACTATTTTTTAGCGGGGTTGATTCAGGTTGTCATGCAGAGCGTTCCCTCGCATCTGTCCTCCCTGCTGCATCGGCATCTGCCTTCCCATCTGTCTCTACAGGCAGTCTTTAACTTGGTGGCCATGTTGACCACAACCATAACAAGCACCTATCCTTCCAGGGCACGGGGCTGATCCATGATTCCACTTACAAAGCCGACACACACCATTGGGATGATACCTCAGCTTCCTAACAGCATTCCTCCGATTGGGCGGGATTGAGAACCTATTTCCCACCATTGGTCCTTTGCCGAATCTGCGGTTATCTCTTACCGCAGGAGCATACCGCGATCCAGATGCGGCTGCCCTTTCTGCTGAATCTCGCTCTACCATATGTGCCCTTTCATATAATTCATTGTAGTCTTTCAAATTCAGTGGCACTAGAACACTCTTAATCTCGAGCTTCAGCCCGTCTCTGAACCTTCTCGCCCTATCCACAGGGTCTTCAATCATCCTAGGCGCATACTTGGACAACTCAGCAAACTTTACCTCGTACTAATCCACTGACAGCTGGTTTTGGCACAGGCGAAGGAATTCATTCATCTTCTGCTCTCGCGCACAGTCTGAGAAATACTTCCCATTGAAGGCATCCACGAATCCATTCCACACGGAGACCACACCTTCGGGGAAAGCTCTTCCCTGCATGGCCTTCTACCACGAGCTAGCGTTACCTTGCAGTTGGTAAACGGCCAGCGTTACTTTCTCCTCCTCTGAGCACCTTAGCAAGGCGAACACGTTCTCCAGCTCCTCAATCCATGAGGTTGCAGCCTCAGGGTCACCTGCTCCAGAAAACTTTGGAGGCTTAAGCTTTAGAAATTGCTCCACCAGCCTATGGGTCTGCGGTCTTCCAACTCCGTTCTCAACGAACGGATTCTCCTGTGGGGTGGCAGCAGCAGCTTGGTTCCTTGCTTGTTGCCCCACGATGTTTCCCAATGTCTCTAGGGCTTGAAGAATCCCGTTCATCCTGGGATCTTCCTGAACTGGCCCCTCTCTAGGCACTCCCGAATCATGAACCCTGTCCCCACTAGGACCTGCCTGAGCTGCCCTTCCTCTGGGCCTACCCCTCGGATTACGGTCACCCATTATGCAGGACCTTCAGGACTCTTGCTCGCCTAAGGGAAACACGCAATCAGAACTCAGGACAACGTCTAGAGATAAATCAAACAACAAACACAAGCATAGGGTTTCAATCCTACTAACTATCCCAAAACCATCGCACCTTATCACTCTAGGCCAAGACCATATGGTTCAGGTTGACCTTGCTCTGATACCAAAATGAGGATGTCACGCCCCGACCCTCAGGCACGCGACAACCCTTCCATTTGTCAGGTCAAAGGATGACATCCCAGGCATGTCATTGACCCATTTCGTTTTATCTTTCAATTAAGCACATGCGGAAGCGATATAAAACCCCAGACAATAATACAATAGGGATAGAAAAGTAGCACATACAACAACAACGCCATCATTTTATTTATCTTCATTTAGCCCAATAGGGAAACGTACAGATCTACAAACCCATCTCCATGGCTTTTTCCTATGCCTCACAAAAAGATACCAGGTAGGGCTAAGGGTCTACTACCACCACTACCAACTATCATGCACGATAAATTTCCAAAAGCTCCTCCGTAGCTCAACTCGCACCCCGAGCTACCGGCACGCCATTACGAGAACCTGAAAGGCGATCAGCCACAGCGAATGAGATATACATCTCAATGAGTCAACGACTAAGTCCGTTAGGACGTTGAGTCACTCAAACAGCCTAACTTACAATACCAAGCAGCAACACTGCCCAACGGCCAATAAACAACCACAAATAACTCACATTGCATTCAACTACACAACAAATATCTCATGGCATTCAAACACAATAGGTCAAAGTATACAACCAGAACACACGTCAATCACTTAGGCATTCAAGCACTCAGGCACTATGCAACATGCGTGTTCCAGTTATTACTGCAAGAGTCGCCCCACTCTCGCCACATTACAGCGTCACTGCTAGTACTCTTCCGGTTGTACCAGGCGTCGTCCCACAACGTTCACGGCGACGGCAACTAATAGCCCCTAAAGACCCATAAAGCAAGCATATTAGGATTTCAATATGGACTTCGGCCCATCACTAGCTGCGACCGGCTTCTAAAACAATCGTATTATTTCGAACTCCCGCCAGTACGAACTGCTAAGCTTTCGATAAGTCATGGGATTCTGAACTCCCGCTGGCACAAACTTATCAGGCTTCCGATAGGTCGTGGAATTTCGAACTCCCGCCGGCACGAACTTATCAGGCCACGGATCCGAGTTACCCCGAGTACCGTCTACGTCCCTAGTTATCTTAGGGTAACGTTTATCCATCGTGTGACCACACAACAACACAGGCAACTAGGCCAATTCATATCTTCGCTTGTAGCCAATGCAAACTTAGTCATGCTCAAAACTCGGCTCATGGCCATTTTCATGTTCAACTCGGCCCTTGGCCATTTTCGTACTCAAGACCATAATTGGTCACACGGACGTTTAAAAATTTATTTAAACATGGCATTTAAAACAAGTGGGATCATTTAGCAAAAATGCGCAATCCACACTCAAGCCATCAAATAGTCAATCAATCAGTGATCATACATTCACTATTCATCCACCGATAAAAATCCGAACCCGGACTATTTATCTCTACAGCAGTTATAAATCCAATCTAATTTAATTACCACAAAGCAGGCAATTACCCATGGTAACTATTTCACCTAACCACGGTAATTCCAACTAACCACAGTAACTAATTAGTCTAACCATGGTAACTAATTAAACTATAGTAACTATTCAGTTACTATGGTAATTAACTAATCTATTTACCGTTACTTAATTAAACTAAACCTAAGTGCAATTAACAGCCTAATCAGGGATTAGGGGTTAACTCACTTCGATAATTGACGGCGACGGTCGGCGGCGAGCGGCGGCGGCAGGGGTTTCCAGCGGCGGTGGCGGTGACGATGGAATTTTTCGGCGGCGGTCCTACGGACTCGTCTCGACGATCCAGACGCAACCACAGCAATGGTTTGCAAAAAAGATACTCGGATGACGATGAATGGACAAGGGCAGCGGCTATGGCGACGAAGGCAGACCTTGAAAAGAAGTGGAACTCGCCGATTCTCCACGACCAGCCCCTATTCTGACCAAACCCACGAAATGCCAGGAAATTCCTGGAGAAATAGTCCTCAGATCCTCGTAGTCCTTGATCTTACGGTCGCGTAGGCGAATACGGAGCTCGATTTGCCCTTCGGACGAGCTCAAACGAGTGATTCCAAGTCGGGCGCGCGCTGAAAAACGAAAACACGGGGCTCTCGGGTTTGGTCTCGCGGAACTCCGAGCGACGACAGCTTCGGTCCGGCGGCATGGCGGAGCTTTGGCGAGCACGGCGCACGGCGACGGGGCTAGGGCGCGAGTGGCTGGTGTGGTCGGCGGTTCGGCGGCGGCTCACTGCAGACGGTCGACGGCGGCAAGGGAGATGAAGATGAAGGTGAAGTGAAGATGATGTTGGTGAAGATGAAGATGAACGTGAGATGCAAAGGGGGGTGGGGGCTGCCGTGAGGTCCAAGAGGGAAGAGAGAGAGATGAGAGAGAATGAGAAGAGAGAGAAAGTGCTCTTGAGGGCATTTTGGTCATTTTACAAAAAGTCAAAAGGTGAATAGTGGTTTAGGATCTTTTGACTTTGTATTAATGAGGTGGGGCCCACGGGTGAATCAGTATTAATTGTTTCTGGCTTATATGAATAATATATGAGGGTATTTCGGTAATCTGACAATTCTAGACTGGTTCAGGGTCGGGTGCGGGCACGAAGGAATTCAGCGGGAATTATCTACGGCGCGACTAACTGATCGAACTACAATTATCTACACTTCAATCGACGATCAACGTCGTCCAGATTGAACGATTCCGCGTCAGATAAATGTCACTCAATTCCAAAAATCCCAATATTATTTATTTAATAGACCTTAAAATTTCGGGATGTCATAGAAAGTCAAGGGGTAATTTGGTAATTTTGCCAAAACTTCAAAAAGTCAAAAAGGTGAATAGTGATTTTGACTTGAGTTGATGTGTATTTATGGTGAGGGGCCCACAGTCAAGTCAGTATTAATGATATCTGGCTTATATGAATAATATCTGAGGGTAAAATGGTAATTCTATAAATCAGGACTGGTTGGACATTTGGTTCAGGGTTGAGCTCGGGCGCGAAAGAATTCGGTGATAGATTCTGCGGCGCGACTAATCTAAACGAACTCTATTAAGCTACGCTTCAGTCGTTGATCAAAATCCTCCAGATCGAACAATTCCGCGTCCGATAAATGTCACTCGATTTTCAAAGGTCCAGTATTATTCATTTAATAGGCCTTGAAATTTCAGGACGTCACATGATCAATGTCATGACGTAAAATTTTTTGGAAACCTTAGGTTAATGGATTATCAGGTTAAATATTTAACTAACCTAACTCGGACTCTCCCAAGCCCATAGCAAATCGCAACTTAGGTTTATTCATGAAAAAATTATTTAATTGAAGCTGCCACTAATCATTTCTTGGTATGTCAATTAGAAATCTAAATAAATTAGCAAAAGGACTAATTTATTTCTATGAACCAGAGAAAGTGACTCCGGAGACTTGGTTACATTAATTTGAAAAAAATCAATGTCCTTTCGGTACCAATTTCATGAAAAATCCCTTTTGACTGATGATTGTGAATTGAACGATTTTTACGTAGGAAAATGTGACATGAGACTATGTGATACACGAAAAGTGAGTGATATTTTTTGGCTTTCCTTTTTGGTAATAAAAAAAAAATCAAAAGCTTGAACAAAAATAAACAAAAATGCCCATAATATACCTTTTAATTTCGAATTTTTCGATTAATTCGCTCGTACCCAAAGTTTAGGGTCAGAGAGAATTTATTCGCAACGTACTCTTAAATTCGAGTCAGTAAGCGAATTAGTGTATAGAATAACATCATCCCTTGTTACCAAAGGGCGGACCACGAAATTCCATATGACTTACCATCCCATTCCATAAGATCATGGCTAGGGAATGTAATTCATTTTTCCGAAGGGACAAAGGCACATGGGAGCATATATTATGGGCATGTTTGTTTAAAAATGTGCAAACTATATAATAAAATAAAATCAAACAAACATGACAAAAGATAGATACCAATCAAACTTGTCTTGAGTTTTCTTTTTCTTTTTCGAAAATAAAAGGGACAGCTGAAATTGTGAGGTGGGGCCACCTTTACTCTCCAAAATTCAATCTTGATTTTTGAGAAATTATCCTTAGGATTTGCAAATTAATTTAGATAATTATCAAAATTCAATCTAGTGGACTTCGGACCTTCAACACGTGTGACTGTGCTCTCCTTCTCCGAGACTTCTTCGAATTTGTGCTTGGGATTTACTCAGTGGGAGCGTGTGGAAAGAGCTTGGCGGAAGCGCAAAGTCACCGAATATGCTTCGACCTCTTGGACTCTTATTTGTGTTCCTTCTTTGCATGCTACTGTGAATCAGAGAAGAGAGAGTCAATAATCAAAATAGAAAACCCCCTTTTCCTCACCTTCTCCTCTGTCGCTTTTTGCTCTAGTTTTCTGAATGAGAGCTCTATTCTGTGTCGTTCGCCTCCCTCCCGGCCGTATATTGCAATTGTGTGTGGCCTCCCTTCCATGCCTCTCTTTGCCGTGGATTATAAATTGAGCCCCTGAAAGAATCCGAATCCGGCAAAACTCTCTGTTATTTTCAGCTTCATAAATATAGAGTTTCAATTTTCTAGGACTCTAATTTCTAGATATTAAATTCTGATTTATTTTAATGCTCGAGAAGTCCATATCTGCTGAAACTCTTTTGAGATTTTTGGCCAAATGATGAAGAAGATGGGCCAGCCGAAAATTTGATGGGTTCATGGGCTTATCGCTCATCTTTGGGCTCGAATCGGGCTCTAATTAATTAATGGGTAATTAATCAAGGCTCGCGCTTTTTCCACTCCTCATTTGACTAATACATTCCCTTATTTAGTGTTCTGACAATTTTACCCCTTACTTTTCCCACCTTTCGCATGCTTCTACCACGCTAACTCAAATGTGGTCCCATTTGTTGTCCCTTTTTTTGATTTGTTTCTTCTCCTTTTAATTTCCTTCCTGCTCTTCTCGTGTGTTGGAACAGTTTCCTGACCTTCTTCATCTCCCTCCTCCCAGGCCTCCATCCACATCACCAATTGGGCGGTTTTGGTCTACGCCTCCTGCTTTTTTATTCTTTGCACCATAGTAAGAAAGTTATCCCAGTCCGAAGCTAAGCCCCGTCGAGAACTTCGAGCTATTTGGCAAGCCTGACCAAGGCGTCGAGAAAGCAAGATTCAAGTTTCCCGAGAAACTCAGTTACAGCCGAATTCAAAGCTGGTTTGAGGATGACTATTAGGTTGTTCATGTGCTTCCGCTTCCGAGCGTTGGGCCAACTCGTGATTTGAGATCATCCGCTTCATTTCCACTGCTCCATGATCTAGTTCTGCTCATGCAGACACCCTCGGAAAGCAAAGAAGGACGACCTTGAAGATGCTCCCGCACTAGAGAAAGACTCCAATACAAGTAGAACGACACTAGCAACCAAAAATAAAAGAAAAACAAAAACTACATCCCAGAAATTGGGAAAAAAACACATAGGAAAGACTTCAAAGGGAATTCTATCAAATACTTGGTCAGCACAGGACCGGGTTATAAGAAAGAAATCATAGAACCAATAGAGGAGGACGACAGAGAAGGTTGAACAAGATGGGTTTTGTGATGGAGGGTGGAGTTGATCATAAAACCAAAGAGGAGGATCTCTTTGAGCATTGGAGACGTCATGAGTCGTGGAGCATCAAAAACCGTGGTGTCTCGTCGGTAACCACATGATCGAGGACTAGAGTCATGAAGAAAGTTTCGGATTTTGTATGTGCAAGAAGCAGAGAAGAGAAGATCAGAAGCACAGAAACAGAGTATCGGGATGAGCAAAGGAGAAAAAAGAAAATAAGTAAAGAAGAGGGACAACAAATGGGCCCCACATTTGAGTAAGGGATAAATGGTCAAAACGCTAAATAATGGAGTGTATTAGCCAAATGAGGAGCGAAAAAAGCGCGAGCCTTAATCAAAAGCCCTTAAAATAAAATTGAGTAAAAATGGGCTGAATAGCATTCGAAAAATGGGTTCAAGCCTCTTCATATTTTCGGCATTATTGATTCCAATCTGCCGAAAATTTCCTGCTAATTTAAGTCCAATCGCATGTTCAATTCAAGCTCAAATCCTCTGCCGTTGACCTGAAATGTATAATGCAATGCCAGAAGAATTAAATAAAAATGCAATGCATGAGGAAATATTTTTTGTGAGAGTTAATTCTCAATTTTGTGCAATATAGAAAATGAAAAAGAAAAGAAATTAAAATTTAGGTGTCAATAACTGCCCCTCTTTGAGTGGAGGCTCGCAGAGGTTTCGCTCAAAAACCAAATTGAACCTAAATTTTGTTAATGCAAATGAAATTGATGATTTTTGCGGGAGTTTTAATCCCATTTTTCTATGTAAATGAAGTGATGCATGATATGCGGTACTATAAATAACATGTGTTAAGACTTCTCTACTCCAAGGAAATAGATTAGAGAAACCTGCACATAGATCGCACATGAAATATCGGTCTTACCGAACAACTTTATGATGCTACTGATTTCCTTGATTCCCAAGCTTCTCCTTATGGATGCAAGGATCTCAAGGTACTGGGGCCTATTTGTTATCAGAAATCTCATTCTGATGCGAGATAGCCCAAGCTATATGAATTTTCTGATATCACGAGAGCGAATCAATCATGAACCGGCAAGAGATGTGTCACTTGAATCTCATCAGCGTGAACACAAAAAGGATACGTGTCGTACGAATCTCATCAGCACGAACACGAAAATCAGCTCAAATCTCAAAAAGGAGTACTGAGAACAAAAAATATGCATGTCGTACGAATCTCATCAGCACGAACACGAAATCAACACAAGTCTCAAAAAGGAGTACTGAGAACAAAAAGGATGGGTGCCGTTCGAATCTCATCAGCACGAACACGAAATTGAGCGTGAGTCTTCAAAAGGAATACTAAGAACAAAAAGGTTGCGCGTCATACGAATCTCATCAGTATGAACACGAAAGTTAGTTCTAATTCTCAAAAGAGTGCGTTAAACGAATCTCATCAGCCTGAGCACAATGTGTTACTTGAATAAGAGGGATGTGTCGCGCAAATCTCATCAGCGCGAACACAAAAGGGATGTATCACACGAATCTCATCAGTGTGAATACAAAAAGGGTTGTGTCATGCGAATCTCATCAGCACGAGCACAAAGGGGATGTGTTACACGAATCTCATCAATGTAAACACAAAGGGGATGCATCACACAAATCTCATCAGCGTGAACACAAAAAGGACATGTCATGCGAATCTCATCAGCATGAACACATCAAGGTGTGCTGCACGAATCTCATTAGTGCAAACACAAAAGTGTATCATACGAATCTCATTAGTATGAACACAGAAAGTGGTGGGTCACACGAATCTCATCAATGTGAACACCAAAGGGTGTGTGTCTGAGATGATTCAGAACAAGCACATAAGAGGTGTGCGCCTGAGATGAGTCAGGTCAATACACAAAAGGGTGTGCACCTGAGATGAGTCAGGTCAATATACAGAGGGAGTGTGCGCCTGAGATGAGTCAGGTCAATACACAAAGGGGGTGACAACTCAGGTCAGTAGCTATCAAAGGATAAAAGTATGTGAAGAACAATCAGAAAACATACTTGACTCCTTCAAACAATGTTCAGGAAGTAAATGGGCTGAACGCATCATACCTGTCTATTCACCTGAGGGCTTATTTATTCAATAATCCTTGGATAAATTTTGAGACCTCGGAAGGCAACTCGAACATCGGGAATGCATCTGCTCAGACAATGTCAGAGGTAACATGTGCAAGCATATATGTTAGAATTCAAACGGCTCATGCAAAACTATTCAGCTGAGTTTGCAATGATTAGAAACAGTATGTGTATGATATAGTAACTCATAATGTGGTTTATGCATAACTATTCTGTCTAGTTTGCATTACCAATTCTGTTCAGGGAGGTTATCACATTATGAATACCTCAAATGTAACCTGAATGGGGAAATTCAATCAAAAAGGACTTTCTCTTACTGTTGAGAAAAGCTGTTTATCATGACTACAAGATTCAAGATAAATCACTCAACCTTATCATCATCGCATTCGATAAGGGTCTGAGTAATTTCACAATTGGTACGACCGAGCCAATCTGGAGGTCTTGATAAGGATCGTAACATAGGCTGGGTTAAAGGTTTACCAAAGGAGACTTTCTGTCGAGTTAAGGCTATTGAAGAAGAAGTCTTTATCATATGCTCCGGGTTTACAAGTTAAGAACTCTGCAAAAATAAGAGAGAAATAATCTTGCTCGAACTTCTTCGAGCGATGCTTAAAATCATTTAATTCTACGTTAACTCAAGTACCCTAATCAGAAGAGACTTTGAAAGGTTGTAACGTAGGTTAGGATTTGGGGCTGAGAAACGAAAAGGCTCATTTCGGCTTAGAAAGTATATGAAAAGGGCTTGATGTTGGTGATCATTGATATCTTGCCACCGATCTTGCCCTTTATGGAATAATCTTCTGGAATGGACAGTCTCCGATGATACCATCATTTCTTGAGAATGGTATGGACTCTTGCTGGAAATCGTATTTTGCAATCTGACTTCTCTGGGAATTTTTCTTTACATCTCAACCCCTTTACAAGAAAAATAACATACAAAAATGTACATTTAAAGTTCAGAATTACTTTACAAATGAACAAGGATTGAATGGGCATTGGCCCTGCTTTTGATAGGTACTTTACTTTTTACCACCCAGGACTTTTGGTGGGATCAGCCTTTGCTTTTCTTACTCCCAACTCACAGTTTTTCTCTTTTTTTTTTCTTCTGATGTCTCAACTTTTCCTTCCTTCTTTTTTTTTTCTTCGACGTCTAGATTTTTTCTCTCTTTTTTGGACGTCTTGATTTTTTTTTTTTTTGGAGCAGGCCCTTTTCTTTTAGGCTGAATTTACTCTCTTTCAAATCCCATGATTTTGAATTCCCTTTTTTTTGTAAGGAATTACAACGACAAGATAATTTACAAAAATGATGCCAGACATTCTTACAATGTAAAACTAGCACATAAAATGAGTTCATTCAGAAATTCTCCGTTGACCCGATCTTCTTCAATTCTGCTCCTTAGGGAAAGCGCCATCTTCGTTTTCGAATGAGCTATGATCACCAACAAGGGTTTAAGAAATGAATTTGCTGGCTCAAGTGGGCTATACAAAAGGATATAGTGTATAGGACAGAGAAATGAATGCTCTTCGTCATCCTAATGCAATTGGATTAAAGTTCGAGTATAATGAAAAGAAACACCCGAAGATTGACGTTAGTCCGAGCAAATAAATTTCTAACCATTTACCTCATGCTGCTACTGGAGTTACCTCCATTTTGCCCCAATGTGGGGGTGGTTCTTGACAGGGGTAAAGAAATAAAAGCGCCGCTCAAAGGGGTTTGCAATGGACACCTAAAGTGTTTGTTATGGAGAAATGAATGCGTCTTCACTTCGGCTATCGTACCTTTTGCGAGAAAACCCATTACCTCAGGGAATGCGGAACTTATCTACCGCTCAGCTCACTAGGGATTAAGACGCAGGACGTGTGTGAGGATGGCTTGCCTTTCATCATCCTGTCATGCCCCATTCTGGACATTCGATGCATCATATGTAGTTTACGCTTCCTATTCAGAGTTGGTAAATTAAGCTTGTAGAACAATCATGCATAAAACATGCAATGTGTAGCAATTTTCAGCATCAGTCATGTTTCATGAAAATCTCATGCATTTGCTTAAAGAACAGACTATGCAGGTATGAAAGAAAATTCTTGGGGAATGGGGAAAATTTGAGTTGCCCCTGAACATGTGAGTGGGTCAAACAAATCAAGGAGTCTACTCCTTGGGTCGAGGACTAGCTCATTCTTATCTTTGCCCCAGAGCAAGGAAAACATGCATGAACGAGTCAAGTGCAGACTTGAAATGCTCTAGTTGTTTCATGGCAATGACCATCATGGTCGGTTGAATGCTCCTGCAAGAAAGAAAGTAGAAAGTTATCCCCGAAATAAAATGAGTCAAAGAAGACATACTCCCTTTTTCAAGTCGGGGTTCGCTCTTAGTTTGTCTCATTTTCCGTCAGAATGGATCACATCGGATGATCATAGCTTTGCCAAGATCTGGGGTTGCCCCAAACATGTTAGGAATTCAGCTTTGAGCTTTGGCAAACGACTTGTTTCCACACTTGATCCTGTATAGGAAAAAAATATGCATGAATAGGGTCTTAAAAAGATGAAGTGAGCGAAAATTGGGAAGCTCTGATCATTGATTTGCTTCAGTGGTAGCAATCAAAGACATGCCCTCTAGCTTGGCACCTGCAAGAAGGAAAATAGAAGGTCATTTTCAGAAATGATCGGGCTTGGCAAAAGATACTCCCTTTGAGATCAAGCGGCCTTGATTTTGTCCTGTCTTTCGTCGATTGACACAGCACGATTAAAGGATCGGTCGAGGATGAAGCATGGATCAGGCTCGACTGACTAGTGTATGAGTTGGCTGGTGCATTTCATCAAGCTGGGTCATGGACATGGCGGATATCTTTCTGTTAAGGGGGGGACCCTTGACGGTCGTAGATGCCTCCTCGCTCATGCTTAGTCGAACTCTGGTCTTGAATCATCTTGGGGATGGTAGCTTCGTGGATGATCCCCTACTGGCCTAGGCCATTCTCAAAAGTATTAGACCGGCTTGATATTTTCGTTGGCTAATGTGATGCGACTAATGAATTAATTGGGGGATCGATCGGGAATTGCCCCAAGGATCATCATTGGGCTGATCAAAGGACAACCGAAGGTAATAACCGATATAGGGATCGATGGCGGTTGATTTTGAGTCTTGATGCAAGGACCATCAGGGATCATTGTACATCTGGTCAGACACCGATGAACGGCTAGTTACAGGACCATTGTGTGCACCAACGCCAATTCGGAGACAGCCTTGGCTCATGGTCGGTGTAATTCTTGAACTTCAACTTGATCGAACCAATGTGAACCAGATTCAGATTGACAGTCGCTCCATCGCTTGGCACAGGGGATGATCATAGGCGAAGCATGGGTCCACCTCAACTGGTTGATGAACTGGGATCGGCCAAGGACTTCCGACTTGATTGTGAGCCACGAGGCTCAAAACCCATACGGGGAGTCGTTTGGGGATCGATTGGGTAGATGCATAGTTCAAATTATGAATCTGCCTCTTGCCCCAGAACTAATTCTGAAACATATAGTAGATAGATCAGTAGGACAACGAAGATTAAATCACATACCAGCCATTTCTGAAGATTTCTCTTGAAAAACCATTTTGTTTTCGAAAATCTCGAGACGAGAATTCTTGAGAAGCTTAACCCTTAGTGCTTACCATGGATGATAAATTTTCGATCGTTGGTTATCGTCATCGGGTTGGTTTGGTATGTCTCACCAAGATTCCAAAATGTGATGAAAACTTCTGTAATTTTATTGATCATGCATCAATCGAATTACATGATATTGAAAGGGAAATCCTAAGAGTGCAACATGAATGAAGATGAAAGATCCTAGAAAGCAATAAAATCTCCGTCGTAGGGGATTGTATAAAAATAAATGGACCGTCGCCTCATTCTTAGGGAGCTCGCTTGATGATGGCTCTGATGAGTAGCTCTGACCGATTTTTGGTTGACTGTCAATCATCCCAGGTGTCCCAAGTAGCACCACGAGGATAGGCATTATATCTCGGAGGTGTAGAGTATTTCACCATGAAATTGTATCCACCGCTTGGTTGCCCTAGTGTGTCCCATATCTCCTTGTTACCTTCGTGTTTGACCCGATCGAGATGTTCCAACCGCATGCTCGGGAGTACCAATAAGGCTAGGTTTCCATCACAATACTCTCAAGCGTGAAATGTGAGATCTCCCGCTTCAATCATGTTTTGGATCTGGGTCTTCAACGTGAAGCATTGCTCTAGTGAGTGGTCGGTGCGACCGCAATGAAAGTCACAAGATTTGTCCTAATCAAAACTGTGGGCATCTTCAATCCTAGAAAATTCCTTTTCCCTCTGGATCAATCTTTTCTTCAGCAATATGAGCCATATGATGGATATAGCCGCAAGGAGTTGAGTGAACTCTCTTCCTTTCAAGACCGGGGGTCAGTCCGGGATAACATGCTTTTGGTGATCATGGTGCTGAGGCATCTGAGCGGCATGTCATTGATCAGAGACGACGGGGCCAGGATACCGGTTAAACCTAATCGAGTCAGGAAGAGTCCTTGGATTTGGATTGGGCATACCAAAACAGGAATTAGCGTTGCATGGAGAAGGTGCTTGATTTTCCTTGACCATATGCTTCAATAAGTAAACAATACGCTTAGTGAGATCAAGTAGATTGTTCATTCGATCGTCCAACTCCTTCGCCTGCTCTTTCACCTTCTCCTGGACAAGAGCCGCGATCTCAACATGATTGGCCATATTCCTCGTTACTGACCGAGTGGGGTATCCGTGTTAGATTACCTTCAAAAGTTCATCAATATGATCAGTATGATGAGGGGGAAGCGACGAGTCAATCTATGGCTCTAGACCTGACTTACTCACATGTCATGACTTGACTCACGACTGTGACTTAGGAAAATTCCAATTTCGTTGAATTTTGGCAAGAAATTCGTGAAAATTCATGAAATGGTCAAAATATTGTCAAAATTTATGGACATGTAGCTGAGATAGCGATGAAAAGCTCTTATATTTTGTACTGAGGCTGAAAGTCCACAGATTGATGCAGTTTAATGCTTCATTGGAAAAATTTCGTCCAGGAAACTGTTTTGTCCGGTTTTCATTTGAAGAGCGAAAGGGCCATCAAAAATGCGAATTAAAGTCCAAAAATTTGCAGGCCATTAGTTCAAAACCCATTATTCGACTTCCATGTTTTGACTTCATTCAAAAAGGCCCATTTACTATAGTAAATGGCGAGATAAGGGTGAGGTCAGAAAAGCCGTAAAATTTCAGACATGCTTGGTCCTGGCCATTAATTCCGAAAAAAAAATATAAAATGTAGGGGATTGATCCCAAAATGTTTGTCATGATAGATTAGGGTCTTCCAAACATTTCTTATGAAGACAAGTCATTCCAAATCTGGACAAATCGCACAACGGAACAAGGTCGACCAGAAATAGAACCCTTTAATAAACTGAAATTGAAGAGAGGTACTACAACTCATGACTCAAAAAGACAAATACCCGAGACAAATGACCTAGAATTGACAAGACATGCATGAAAAGACATGACTTGACTAGACAAGACTAGATCTATCACTTCTGGGGACGCTTCGATGGGCCGGCTTCATTCTTCGATCGCTTGAGTGCTTTCCTCGCCATGATAATCCCCCATATGCTTTGGCCACCCAATCAGCCAAGTCGGCCTTGGACATAATAACGGTACGGATATTGTCAACCACTCAAAGAGCAACTTTCCTAGTCCGCGCTCCACATATTCGCATGCTGTCTGATCGAGCTGTGCCAACTAATTAGTCAGGTCGGCCTTGGACATTATAACGGTGCGGATGTTGTCATGCCCCATGAAGTGATAGACCAATACAGCGACACACGTAATAGCCATGGACTGACTCAAATTAAGTAAACGATGAGTACATGTATGAAAATCAAAGACCATGGGTTCAGAGACAAGCAGAATGATGCTCATGCATACGTTATTAGCCGAGTTTTTTAGAGCTTTAGAGGGAAAATCTTACCCATAGATTGGGGTCCTTATTTAGCACCTTTAAGCTTGGGGATGCCAAGAATCCCGCTCGTGCTAGTAGATTCAGGTTAGTGCGGGGAACCCTTGACATAGTCGGGGTCGAAGGCAAGGTCATCCACTCCTCCATCCTAAGGTCAGAAAGAGTTTTGCCCAAACACCATCCTAGGCTCATCTAACATTTTAAGTTCTGATGTAATGCATGTCATGTGCAACAATTAATATCACCCAATCATGGCAAATTTGCATAAAGTAAAGCAATTTAATGCAAAGCTAAAAATCACATAAATCTGCAAAAATCACCAAAAATTCAAGAGCAATTCACCATCAAATGATTTGCAGTCATCAAGATATAATCCAAAAAAATTAATCCAGAAATCCAAGAACCATTCCAATCAATCGGTCACTACCAACCAATGTCAATCCACAATCAATCAATCTAAGGATCAATGAAAATCAAATGGCCTAAGTCCACAAGCAAATTTTTATTTTCTTCAAAATTTCCAAGGGGTTTATTTTTTTTCGAAAAATTAAATTTAATCTTCCGAAAATCAAAAATTCGGTGCTCCCTTTTATTTTTTTCGAAAAAATTAAAATTTTCACTCCCCAACGGAGTTGCCAAGCTATCACGACCTAATTTTTTTTTGGAAACCTTAGGTTAATGGATTATCAGGTTTATTATTTAACTAACCTAACTCGAACTCTCCCAAGCCCATACCAAATCGTAACTTATGTTTATTCATGAAAAAATTATTTAATTGGAGCCACCACTAATCGTTTCTTGGTAGGTCGATTAGAAACCTAAATAAATTAGTGGGAGGACTAATTTATTTCTACGAACTAGAGAAAGTGAGTCCGGAAACTTGGTTACATTAATTTGAATAAATCAATGCCCTTTCGGTACCAATTTCATGAAAAATCCCTTTTGATTGATGATTGTGAATTGAACGATTTTTACTTAGGAAAATGTGACATGAGACTATATGATACACGAAAAATGAGTGATATTTTTTGGTTTTCCATTTTGGTAATAAAAAAACAAATCAAAAGCTTGAACAAAAATAAACAAAAATGCCCATAATATACCTTTTAATTCCGAATTTTCCGATTAATTCGCTCGTACCCAAAGTTTAGGGTTGGTGGGAATTTATTCGCAACGTACTCTTAAATTCGAGTCAGTAAGCGGATTAGTGTATAGAATAACATCATCCCTTGTCACCAAAGGGCGGACCACGAAATTCAATACGAATTACCATCCCATTCCATAAGATCATGGCTAGGGATTGTAATTCATTTTTCCGAAGGGACAAAGGCATAGGGGACCATATATTATGGGCATGTTTGTTTAAAAATGTGCAAACTATATAATAAAATAAAATCAAACAAACATGACCAAAGATAGATACAAATCAAACTTGTCTTTACTTTTTTTTCTTTTTTTTTCTTTTTCGAAATAAAAGGGACGGCCGAAATTGTGAGGTGGGGCCACCTTTCCTCTCCAAAATTCAATCTTGATTTTTGAGAAATTATCCTTAGGATTTGCAAATTAATTCAGATAATTCTCAAAAATCGGATAATTATCCGATTCAAACAATTAAAATCCATAACATCAAATAACCACAAGAGATAAGACAATCCAACCGATTTGATGAGTATGAGATAATTATCCAGTGCAAAATAAATTAGATATTATCCAATTCGTATGATCATCGAAAATTAGATATTATCCAATTTAACAAAATTTATCCACAACAACCAGATATCATCAGATAATCAAAGGATAACATCACTCAACCTACTAAGATGAAAATTCGAAGCAAAGCTCCTCCAATTTCGGATTTAGCAAAATTCCTTGACTTTAGATTTGATTACAAAAATGTGAGATCATAGTATATGCAGAAAACTTCAACCAAACACTCATATAATTGCAATCAAATTAAAGTAAAGATGTTACCTCTAAAATTGAACACAAACCGCACCAAAAATCCAACCACGAATGCCCAAAACAGTGCTGTTTTTGAGCTTGAACAGCAGCTACCAGAGTGGTACGACATAACTTGAATCATGGGATAGTCAACGAAACCTGCAATAACTTTAAAATCAGAAAAGAAGCAAAAATCAGTAGTGGGCACTTTTCCTCGCTTCTCATGTACGCAATAGTCAGTAAAGGAGAAGGAAGACATAATAGAGATCCCTTGTTGAATTCATCTAGTTGGCTTCTTGTTCCCTTAGCTGCGCGTGCCTCCTTGACTGATCAGATTTTCCACTTGTCTAGTCCTGATACCTCCGTGTATAGCAAGTAGGAAACCGACTTGGTTCGCTATGAGTTCTGAGCGGGTCCTCTGATGATCTGTAGAGAGAAGAAGACCAAAAGAATTCTCCAGTTTCCTTTCCTTCTTCTTTCTTTTACGTGTCCTGGACAAACCCTTGATTGGAGCTTCTTTAAGAGTGACCAGAAGACTAAGGCATAGTAGAAATAAAAATGCTCAACTCACCGGACAAGGACGTAGGTGAATAAAAATGAAACCATGATAATCAAAGGCTGAAAAGTGACCAATCAACGTGAAGCTACTGGATACCAACGAGAAGACCAAAAGTACGCCATGGAGTGCGAGATGGACTGAGATGAAGACTTTCCAGGGCTGTAGGCTGTTCGACGACCTTGTTTGACGGCCAAACAACCGTTGGACAGCGGTTGGAGTCGATTGGAGGCTGAAGCTCGTGTTTTTCGAGAACGACTCTGACATCAAGACTCGACAGCCGCGTTGAAACAGCAAAGGATCGACGTTGGGAAGGACCGGCAGTTGACATGATGGCGTGGCTCTAGGACGGGAAGGACCAACGGCAGCAGAGGTAGCCGTATCGTCGTTTAGGCTCGACGATGACGGAAATATTGGGACAGCTCGCAGTAAAATTCCAACGTGCTGTTCGGTTCGCCTCGTGGAAAGTTAATCAACGAAGTGGACTTCGGACCTTCAACATGTGTGACTGTGCTCTCCTTCTCTGAGACTCACCTTTTCCTCACCTTTTCCTCTGCCGCTTTTTCCTCTAGTTTTCTGAATGAGAGCTCTATTCTGTGTCGTCCGCCTCCCTCCCGGCCGTATATTGCAATTGTGTGTGGCCTTCCTTCCATGCCTCTCTCTGGCGTGGATTATAAATTGAGCCCCAAAAGAGTTCCAATCCGGCGAAACTCTATGTTATTTTCAGCTTGATAGAGATAGAGTTTCAATTTTTCTAGGACTCTAAGTTCTAGAAAATAAATTCTGATTTATCTTAATGCTTGAGAAGTCCAGATCTGCTGAAACTCTTCTCAGATTTTTGGCCAAATGATGAAAAAGATGGGCCAGCCAAAAATTTGCTGGGTTCATTGTAGCACCCCAAAATTTCAGTCAACTTGGGATACTGCAAGTATTAATTATTTATGAATTGACGACGAGGTAAAAGGGCATTGCGTTGCAATTTAAAATCCCAATTAAGGCGGATGCATGAGAAATTGGGACCAGAATAGGACGATGGGAGCGCACCAAAACGCAGAGGGCCGTGTATCAACATATTACTGGGCCAGGGAAGACACGTGTCACTCTAGGGACACGTGTCCGGCGCGGAAGACACATGGCAGCACGTGTCACACATGCGTGACACATGTCACGCATGGACGAAGAGACGTTGACACGTGTCCCGAGGCTAAGCTGACTGGTAGTCAGCTTACATTCTTCTATAAATAGAACCTGACATCAGTTGTTTCATCATTCGATCGTCAGAAGTTCAAACCGCCGTCCGTCTGCCGTCACTTTAGCGCGCCCACGCCCTGCCGTCGTGCCGTTGCATGATGCTCTGAAGCTCGTCCGTTAACGTCAGTTCGTCGTCTAGAAATAAGGTGAGTGGATCTCTAACCCTTATGGTTTGTTTGGATTGGTGTTGGAATCGTACGTCAATGATTGAAAATATAAACGATATTCGTGATACTCGCCTGATTTGCATGTTAATATTGAATCTCTGATTGGATTAATCCAATGGTGCCAATTGAGGTAAGATCATACTGTGTGAATGCATTACATGGCATATCATAAGAAAAATTATCCCCGTGGAGCCGGAGGGAATTCGGGATGCCTTCGACGGTGTGGAGGTCGAAGAATGCTCATGCGCTTCGTGCGAGCTGGAATGCCTCTTGGTGAAGAGATGCCGTGGCCTCTGTGTGACCCACAAAGAGGTCTCTAAGTGATTCCGTAAGACGGTTCTGGTGATTTCGTGTAACGGTCTCTGTGTGATTCCGTGGAACGATCTCTATACGAATCCGTCCAACGGTCTCTATGTGATTCCGTTATTGCATTTGCATTGGAGAATTCGAAAGAATCTCAAGCACTTTTCATGTGCATGATGAATTGGAATTGTTGATGTCATTTTCTAATCTCAATGCTTGCATTCCATTGAGTTAGATTTACATTCGTGGGGCTTTAGCTCACTGTTGTTGATTTGTGGTTTTCAGCTAGTAAACATGCCTTCGAGTAGTGCGGCTACCCCAATCGCCCGTTACGAAGTCCCTTGGGAATGTGTATCATCTTGGGAGGACCACGTAGAAACGGATAATCCCGAGGTTAAATTCAAGAAGTTAGTGAGCACCTTGGTAGTGGAAGTGGGTTTGTGTTCTGCCCCAATCCTGTATCGGTTCGTTGAACTGTATATCGTCGAAGATGATGATGAGCTTTTAGGACCTCTACCTATGTTTCTGAATCTCAACGATGATGATATTGGGAGTGGGCAGGCTTAGCCTGTAGTAGTAAGCTAGGGATGAGTTTCGGCGTTGCGGATGTACAGTGGTGTGTCGTTTGCAAAGACCCTACGCAATTTTTGGTTATGAGATACCGTGTAAGGACCAATAGTGGTGGTTGTATCCCGCATCCCCAAGAGTCACCGTAGGTTGTACTGTCATGTAAATAAAAAGGAATGAAAATGACGGTTTGAATCTAAATGTTGTTTCTGCTGTTAGATATGCATGTTAGTAAAACCCTATAAACGCCATACCCTTTGTATAGGCGTACCTGCCATTGGTTGTTTGATATTTTAACGTGCACTTGTGTCGTATGGCCGCCCTTGTCTAATTTTGTTATAGAAGCTTCCGCATGTGGCATGATAACTCTGAAAGATTGAATAAGCAGTGAGCGAGTGGTGAGTAAGCGTTGAGGTAGCGTGACTAGGGGCGCTACAGCCTTGTTTGGTATTAGAGCGGGATTTGGAGTGATAAGGAGCGCTAGTGTATGAGGTGATTGGTAGGCACGTATGCATATAAACTATACAAGTGCATGTGTTTGTGCTTGATTCTGATTGGCAGTAGCAAAGGCTACTTGTATGGATCGATAGTAACTGAAGTTACATTGACCTCTGCTGAACATTATGCAGAGATTTCAGAAAGATGGTGAGGTCATGTGGATCTCAAAGAACAATTGATGAGGCCGCAAGAAATGATCCTCGAGTAGATGGAATCCTGTAGGCGCTCGCTACTGTAGGAAACTTAATGTAAGAGCAAGCTTGGCAACAAGACGCAACAAATGCAGAGACCGGCGAACGCCGTACACAAGAACTACTAGAACGATTCCTAAGGCTGAAGCCAAGTAGATTCGCTAGATCTGGAAAGCCAGACGAAGCAGAAAAATGGGTCAAAGGTATGGAAAGAATTTTTAAGGTCTTAAATTATAGCAAGGCTGAGAAAGTTGCTCTTGCGGAATACCAATTAGAAGGAAATGCTGAACACTGGTGGTGACCAATGAAGACGACTGTGTTTCCCACCGGCATAGCAGTAACTTGGATTAAGTTTGTGGAAGCATTTAAAGGTAAGTACTTCTCAGACTGTGCTCGGAAACAGTAATTAGAGGATTTTATGAAATTAACTCAAGGGAGCATGTCTGTAGATGAGTACGAAGCTAATTTTTCAGAGCTGTCTAGGTATGCACCTAGATTAGTAGAGAATGGGGAAGATAAGGCTAGACGATTCCTTGATGGATTAAGAAGTGATATTAGAAAGACTTTAGTGCCTCTTGATATAATGGACTATATTACCCTTTATGGGCGAACTCAATTAGTTGAGCAGGCATTGGTAAAAGAAAGAAGGGAAGTGGAATCTCAGGGAAAGTCTAATTGTTATATTCCCCAGAATAGTTCTCAATTCCACAAGAGACCTATTCCGTTTGGTAAACGTTCATTTATTCCTAATAAGAGGAGTACAGGTGGAACTTTAAGGGAAATGAACCCAAACATTCCAGAGAGAAAAGAAAATACCCAAATCAAGTGGACAGCGTTAGTGACAGAGTGTAGAGGGATATGCCTTGTCCACCATGATGAAGATGTTTTCGATGTGGGCAAGTGGGTCACCTGTCGCCAGACTGTCCACAAAATGTTCAGCCGTAGAGGAATAGCTAACCACAAACGGTGAATAATGTGGTGTCTTCTCAAGGGAGTAAACAACGACCACCAGTTCAGGCAAAGGCCTACGCAGTCACTCATGAGGAGGAGGAAAATTATGAGGTTGTGATAACAGGTACGATATATGTAAATAACTGCAAGGCATATGCATTGTTTGATGCGGGTGTGACCTATTCATTTATCTCATTAAGGTTAGTCCAGATGAATAATTTAAGTACTAAGCTTATGGACATATCTCTTAGTATTGTTACGCCTCTGAAAGACGCTGTCCTATCCACAATAATGTGTGAGAAAGTCAGGATTGGGATAGCTGAACAAGAACTATTGGCAGACCTAGTAGTTTTGGTTATGTATGACTTTGATGTGATCTTAGGCATGGATTGGCTCCATAGGCAAAGAGCTAAGGTGGATTGTTATAAGAAAGTAATACAGTTTAATCCACTAGATCGGAATGGTTTTGAATTTAGTAGAAACCATGCAAATTTCACAAAAACACTTATATCAGCTCTAGAAGCACATTAGTTACTTGAGGATGGATGTACAGGTTATTTGGCAATTGTGAAGGATGAAGGGAAAGAGAGTGCCAAATTTGAAGAAATATTTGTAGTAAGAGAATTTCCTAATGTATTCCTAGAGGAACTGCTAGGATTGCCTCCCAAGCATGAGATTGAATTCGTAATCGAGTTGGTACCTGGAACAGAACCATTCTCAAAGGCTTCGTATAGGATGGTACTGACGGAGTTAAAAGAATTAAAGGTCCAACTACAGGAATTATTAGATAGAGGGTTCATCTGACCTAGTGGGTCACCATGGAATGCGCCAGTATTATTTGTAAAGAAAAAGGATGGATCCTTACGAATGTGTAGAGATTATAGGCAACTAAATAAAGTAACTATTAAGAATAAGTATTCGCTCCCTAGGATCGATGACTTGTTCGAGCAATTACAAGGAGCGTCTATATTCTCAAAGGTTGACTTGAGGTCAGGGTACCGTCAATTAAAGATTGAGAATGAGGATGTATCTAAGACGGCATTTCGAACTCGTTATGGACACTATGAGTTCCTAGTCATGCTTTTTGGTTTGACCAATGCACCCGCAGCATTCATGGATTTGATGAATAGGGTATTCAAGCCGTTTTTAGATCATTTTGTAAATAGTATTCATTGATGACATCTTGATCTATTCAAAGGAACCGATGGAACATAAGAAACACTTGAGGATAGTCTTACAGACCCTAAGAGAACACCAGTTATACGCCAAGTTCAGTAAATGTGAATTTTGGCTGAATGAAGTGACATTTTTAGGTCACGTTGTATCTAGCCAAGGAATAGCAGTGGATCCAGCTAAGATAAAGGTTGTGGTCGAATGTCCAGACCTACAACGATAACTGAGATTCGAAGTTTTTTAGGATTGGCAGGTTACTATCGGAGATTCGTGGATGGATTCTCCAATCTCGCAGGTCCCCTAACTAAATTAACAAGGAAAAATGCTAAGTTTATATGGGACCAAGAATGAGAAAAGAGTTTTCTAGAACTCAAGGAAAAGTTAACATCTGCACCAGTATTGACTATACCTTTAGGTTCAGGAGGATATGAAGTATACAGTGACGCTTCCCTAAAGGGGCTGGGTTGTGTCCAAATGTAGCACGGGAAAGTTGTTGCATATGCTTCAAGGTAATTGAAGCCATATGAGTTGAATTATCCAACTCACGACTTGGAATTGGCTGCAATTATTTTTGCATTAAAAATATGGAGGCACTATCTTTACGGGGAAAAGTTTGAAGTATACACAGATCATAAAGAGTCTTAGATATTTATTCTCGCAAAAGGAATTGAATATGAGGCAAAGAAGATGTATGGAATTGTTAAAGGATTATGATTGCGAGATTTTATATCATCCTGGAAAGGCAAATAAGGTTACGGATGCCCTTAGTCGGAAGTCTGCACAAGTGGCAGCAATGATGATCCAAGAGTGGAATTTACTAAAAAAACCATCATGCTTAGAATTTAAGTTGGGAGTGGGAAACCCCACAAGTATTCTAGCCACTCTAAGGATAGAATCTGATATTGTTCAAAGAATCAAAGTGTTACAGGAAAATGATCCTGAAACTTTAGAAACTCAGGAGGAAATGCGAAAAGGGAAAAGGCCTGGCTTCCATATAACCAACGATGGAATAGTAAGATTCGAAGGATGGTTATGCGTACCAGACGATAAGGAGTTGAGGGAAACTATCATGTCTGAAGCGCATCGAAGCCAGTATAGTATTCATCCTGAAAGTACAAAGATGTACCGCAACCTCCGCCAACACAATTGGTGGAATGGGATGAAAAGAGATATCACTAGACACGTTGAAAAATGTACGACGTGTCAACAAATAAAGGCAAAGCATCGTAAGCCAGTAGGAATGCTTAAACCACTGGAAATTCCTGAGTGGAAATGGGAGTATATAACAATGGATTTCGTGCAATGACTCCCAAAGACACCCCGAGGTCATGATTCCATATGGGTGATAGTGGATCGATTGACCAAGAGCGCACATTTTCTGGTTGTGCGAAAGGATCACTCTTTAGACCACCTTGCAAATCTGTACGTTAAGGAAATAGTACGGTTACACGGTATACCGATTACTATAACGCCAGATCGAGATTCAAGGTTTACATCGAATTTTTGGAAAAGTTTGCAAGCAGCCTTGGGAACAAGACTGCAATATAGTAATGCGTTTCACCCTCAAACGGATGGACAATCTAAAAGGGTAATCCAAATATTAGAAGAGATGCTGCAAGCATGTATAGTGGACTTTAAAGGCAATTGGGAAGAAAGTTTGCACTTAGTGGAATTTGCCTATAACAATAGTTTTCAACGAAGTATAAGCATGACCCCATTTGAAGCCCTGTATGGTAGACCATGTAGGACTCCCATATGTTGGAATGAAGTGGGAGAAAGAAGTATAACAGGGCCAGAATTGATTCAGATTACGACCGACACGGTCAAAGTTATAAGGGATAGACTTAAAGTCGCTCAGAGTCGGTAGAAGAGTTATGCCGATAGATGCCGAAGACCATTGGGATTTGAAATCGGCGAACATGTATTCTTGAAGGTGTCACCTATGAGAGGAATCACGAGATTTAGAGAAAAAAGGGAAATTGAAACTGAGGTTTATAGGACCCTTTGAAATACTTGAAAAAGTAGGTGATCTAGCTTATAGATTGGCATTACCGCCAAAACTATCTCATGTACATGATGTATTTCATGTATCAATGTTGAGAAAATACTATCCAGACCCTAGTCATGTGATAGATTTTGAGGCCATTGACATCGACGAAAGGGCCTGGTATATTGAAGAACCTGTACAAATACTAGATAGAAAGGAATAGGTCCTTCGAAACAAAACTATCCCTCTCGTTAAAGTGTTGTGGAGATACCATGATATCGAAGAAGCGACATGGGAAAGTAAGGAAACTATGAGACAAAGGTATCGTCAATTATTTTGAAGGAGGGAACGAGAGTCAAATTTCGGGGATGAACTTTCCTGAGGTGGGGAGGATTGTAGCACCCCAAAATTTTAGTCAGCTTGAGATACTGCAAGTATTAATTATTTATGAATTGACGACGAGGAAACAGAGCATTGCATTACAATTTAAAAATCCCAATTAAGGTGGACGCATGAGAAATTAGGACCAAAATAGGATGACGGGAGCGCACCGGCACGCAAAGGGCCACGTATCAGCATATTATTGGGTCAGGGGAAACACGTGTCACTCTAGGGACACGTATCCGGCATGGAAAACACATGGCAGCACGTGTCACGCATGTGGCTGGCCACGTGCTGTGTAGTGGCTGGCCACGTGCTGTGCAGTAGCGTGCACGGCGCCACGTGTCACGCATGCATGAGGCGTCGTGCATGCATGACTCGTTGTGGACACGTGTCAAGCATGCACGAGGTAGCATTGACACGTGTCCCAAGGCTAACATGACTGGCAGTCAGCTTACATTCTTCTATAAATAGAACCTAACGTCAGTTGTTTCGTCATTCGATCGTCAGAAGTTCAAACCGCCGTTCGTCTGCCGTCACTCTAGCGCGCCCACGCCCTGCCGTCATGCCGTCGCCTGACGCCCTGGAGCTCGTCCGTTAACGTCAGTTCGTCGTCTGGAAATAAGGTGAGTGGATCTCTAACCCTTATGGTTTGTTTGGATTGGCGTTGGAATCGTACGTCAATGATTGAAAATATAAACGATATTCTTGATACTCGCCTGATTTGCATGTTAATATTGAATCTCTGATTGGATTAATCCAATGGTGCTGATTGAGGTAAGATCATACTGTGTGAATGCATTACATGGCATATCATAAGAAAAATTATCCCCGTGGAGCCGGAGGGAATTCGGGATGCCTTTGACGGTGTGGAGGTCGGAGAATGCTCCTGCGCTTCGTGCTAACTGGAATGCCTCTTGGTGAAGAGATGTCGTGGCCTCTGTGTGACCCACGAAGACGGTCTCTGTGTGATTCTGTATGACGATTCTTGTGATTTTGTGTAATGGTCTCTGTGTGATTCCGTGGAACGGTCTTTGTATGAATCCGTCCAACGGTCTCTGTGTGATTCCGTTGTTACATTTGCATTGGAGAATTCGAAAGAATCTCAAGCACTTCTCATGTGCATGATGAATTGGAATTGTTAATGTCATGTTCTGATCTCAATACTTGCATTCCATTGAGTTAGATTTACATTCGTGGGGCTTTAGCTCACTGTTGTTGATTTGTGATTTTTAGCTAGTAAACATGCCTTCGATTAGTGCGGCTACCCCAATCGCCCGTTACGGAGCCCCTCAGGGAATGTGTATCATCCTGGGGGGACCACGTAGAAACAGATCATCTCGAGGTTAAATTCAAGAAGTTAGTGAGCACCTTGGTAGTGGAAGTGGGTTTGTGTTCTGCCCCAATTATGTATCGGTTCGTTGCACTGTATATTGTCGGAGATGATGATGAGCTTTTAGGACCTCTACCTATGGTTCTGAACCTCAACGACAATGATACTGGGAGTGGGCAGGCTTAGTTTTCTTACTTTAAGCTGGGGATGAGTTTTTGGTGTTGCGGATGTACAGTAGTGTGTTGTTTGCGAAGATCCTATGCAATTTTTGGTTATGAGATACCGCGTAAGGACCAATAGTGGTGATTGTATCCCGCATCCTCAGGAGTCACCGTAGGCTGTACTGTCATGTAATTAAAAAGGAATGAAAATGACGGTTTTGAATCTAAATTCTGTTTCTGCTGTTGGATATGCATGCGTGCTTATTCGTTCTTGAGAGAGAGAGAGAGAGAGAGAGAGAGAGAGAGAGAGAGAGAGAGAGAGAGAGAGAGAGAGAGAGAGAGAGAGAGGTGATGACTTTTTCTCATTTCAATAATGAATAGTGGGATTGTTGACTGACGAGATGTAACATTCGGCAAACTAACAATCATGTTCGACATGATCAACCGCTGTGATTTATTTAGTCCACCGGACCAGGTTCAAGACGTATTTCCTGAGGAGAGAGAAAAAGAGTACGGGACTGCAAAAATGGCAGCTTGAATATATTTGAATATTTCGTTGCCTCTTGTACGAGAATTTGTGAAAAATCGAGACTACTACGGTACAGATAAACAATTCGTTGGGATTTATTTTACATGTTTAGCCCAGAGAAAAGATCTTCTCGCGAATAGATTTAACATTATAGGATTTGTAAATTATAGGATTGTTGTACAAGGGATTCACACACATTTACCTTTAAGGAAAAATAGCTATGGAAGGTTATTAGCCTAAAGTTTGGTTCAATAGTTTCCAAACTGGCCGAGCCGATCTACTGTTCCTTTCAGTTTTGAGTTCATTAACTGCTCAAAGTTAATAGAACAAAATTATTTTGACTATAAGGAATTTTCTTTCTTCTTCTCTTTAGACTCTTGTTTACCGTTTGGATGGATGAAAGAGACTTTCATCTTTGTGAGAGATAGTTTTATAGAAGAACACACTCATTATTAAAAAAACAAAAGAAAAAGAAAGAACACACTATATAGATTGGTGGGTAAATCGATTCGTTGGCAACAAGAGAGTTTTCTTTTAATTTGTCACTAAGAAGGCACTAATAATTATTTTTTTCTAGTGCCATAAGCCTACATACATAACTATTGCACAGCCGCTTTGTACCCTTTCCTACTCCCTCGAAAGTTAGAGAGGCTTCTACTTTTGATAACCATGAAAGAGCATCGATTTGACTGAAGTTTCATCCAAAGTGAAATATGACGACTCCTAGAGCTGGCGCAGTTGGTTGGGATATTAGAATTCCAGTTTAGGAAACATAAGCTACTTGCTCAAATCTTTAACTAATAATAGGCTTAATGTGTTTTATGGACCTTCAAGTAGACAGGTCTCGGCGCTTGTGCCCTGGCTTATAAAGAAAACTGAAACATGATGTCTTGACTAACTCAACTTCTATAAATAAACTGTAGCTGTTTATTTAATTAAAAAATTGATTGCATGAGAAACCAAACAAAGCGAGATCATTTATTTTTGACAGGTTGCCCCTGAAATCGTGGTACAAAGCTCCTCAAGAACACTTCATATTACCATGATAGGTTATTGCTGTATTTTGACCACATTCAGATGCATACTTACATACAACATAATTCCCACTTTATAAAAGTGCGCAACTTAACCTTCATTGAAATTAAAATTCTCATACCTGATTCTACAATCTTGAAGCTGAACTTGAGCACCGATGCTTAGCGGACAACTTTGCAGTAAGAATTGCTTGGCGGCCCCTAAGCACATGTAACAATCTGGATGAGTTATTATCCCATGGCATGCTCCATGGCCATAGCAAGATAGGGCCGACAATTCATCGAACTTATTATAATAATTGTAGCTGGAGTCCGGTGTATGGATGACTGCATCTTGAAGGACAACATTGATCAGATCATTGTAAGCGTCGTTTGTGGATTTGACTGTGTTGCAGAAAGAAGATACCAAAGTTTGATCTGGAAAACATTTTACAACGTCCCATGACCAAAGAAGTACAATTAGTGGAATTGCAATTCTGTGGAACAAAGCCATATGTCTCTTACCTCCTTTTCTGGTTGCTACTCATCTTGTATGGCTTCTTATATAAGGGCTATTTGATAAGAAAAGTATGCTTCTCATAAGTTTCTTCACTCCTTTACATAAATTTTCTGGTTTGATTTCTATAGTTTGCAACTTTACTTCTGGAATTAATTGACACTCGAGAATGTAATAGGCAGTGAAGTTCTAGCTCTAGCATCTTTGTCCCATCAAGTTCGGAAGTTATCGTTGTCTTATTCAATATAAGTACATTTTATACCGTCCCTCTTGTAACAATTTGTTTGGGGTGGTCGGACTTTTTCTTAATTAGCCTCTTCTACAAGATACCATAGTGCATCAAAGCTTAATTTGATTTAGTATCATATGTCCTAAACATTTTTCCTTCATTTTGGGTAAGTATATTTGCACGACGTGAATCATCTAAAGAAGCAATTTTTAGGAAAGTAATACCCTCTCCTGGTTTTTCCTCTTTCGGATAAATGCCCTATTGGAATTGACAGGGTCAAAGATATGTTCATCCTTGACCTTTCCTTAATGAAATGAAGTAAGAAAAGGAAAAACTATAATGAAAAAAAGAAAGAAAAGAAAAGAAAAGAGGATCCAAATTTCTCTATAAAAATATTTGAACTCTATCAATTGTCAAGGGACATGTGGGTGGGATATTGACATCCAAATTTTAACGACAACATTTAGTCATTTACTGTATAAGAAAATTAGGGATCGACCCGACCCCTAGAAAAAAATATTAATTGCATACTATGAGCATTCAATAGCATTAGGCTCCCAGACCAAAAAACAAAAACAAAAAATAGCATTAGGCTCACATGGTTTGCCCTTTAATTGGACTGAGACTAATGGACTCAAGCGGGGAGGCATTGAATCTAATTAAATGAGTTAAGCTCTCAAGAAAATGAAAATTGGGACAAGCACATTATTTTCCTTTGTGGCCGAAATATACATGTGATTTGCACAGTGATATTTCAAATTAGGAAACATTCATTGAAGCAAACTTGGGGAGGACAGATCACATAACCCAAGATAGGAAATAAAGATATCCTTTGCTCTTGCAAGAACACCCTAGATCAAGCCTATACAGGGACTTGGTCTCATCACAAATGGAGGAGGTTGGTCATACAAGAAAAGAGGCACACGGTCATAAATCACTACGAGAATATATGCTCGGGCTTCCCTCTCCATGTTCACACGACCGCCTCCCACCACCACCGTGGTTCCTCAGTGCACCTAGCCGCTCTGGCCTAGCCTCACTTCGCTGCAGCGCCTCCCCCTCATGCCGTGAAGTTGCATAGCCAGCCACTGCAGTGTTTCAGCCCCGCCTGAAGCGCCCCCAGCCTCACCTGCAGTCTCCATCGAGACCATCCTGACGGTTGCAGTTGTATCCATGACACAGCCAGCTGCAGCAATTGTTGCGCTTCACCACTAAGCAATGCCACGATTCCCTGCAGTCCCTCACTGCACGTCAGGAGAATCACCAGCATCGTCAGCGAGTTGTTGCACCTCCTTGACGTTGCCCTCCACCCTGCCTGATGCATCAACAACCCCGGTGATTTCTTTTTTTCCTGCAGGGTTCCGGCGTGTTCACGGAGCCTCTGCATGAGCTTTGGCAAGTCCACCAGCTCACTCGCTGACAGATATTCGACAAAGTCTATCACATCCCTTTAGCCTCGAATTTGCTACGCCTCTAGCCTCGCCGATGCCGGTCATCATTTGAGACAAATTTTCCAAATTAGGTAATCTCCTAAACCAAACCCAATTCGAATATTTGATTTCCTAATTTGAGGCATATTGATTCAAACTTGATTTCGTGTGAGAGTTTTAGGCGTTTCCCAAATAGGAAACTTTCTCTTTTGAGTCGTTGCATATGCATAATGATAATCGGGGTTTTGATGAATAGTTTATTATTTGTTTCCTATTTTGGTAATGGTGCTTTTATATTATATGTCATAAATTTTGCGAATCATTCATATTATCAAAATAAGTAAATATGTGTATTGTATTTAAGATAGATTACATTCACATAAGTTTCCTAATTTAGAATTACATACTTTAGGAACCACGTAGCAATTTATGGAAATATATAATTTAGATTATGATTTAATAAGTTTCCTATTTCAACTTAAAAAGAAGATCACAAAAATACTGCGTGCATATCTCATAAAGAATTAGAATTAGTTTTATAATACCCTTGTCATATACTGCATATCATTTAGTGACATATACTTAGGGTCATATACATCAAGTTGCATGCATATTAGATTAGTTCATCCTTTTGCCCGTCATTTGAATTGGTTGACAGATAGATTGCATTCAAATAATCCATGTCCTAATTCATGCATATTCACTTAAAATTCATATAGTCATAGAATCTGAATTAAATTACATTTATGTAAAAATATGTGTGTGTCTATATATATATATATATATATATATATATATATAATTCATGTTAATAATGAATTCTTGCATTATGTAACATTCACAGTTTCATTAATGATTTGTAGGAGCCCTGTTACGGTAAGACTTTGATTTGGTTTGCTAAAAGGCTTCGAGGTTTGATATTTCCTGGAACCTTACTATATGGATATATGGAATGTTAAATTCATGGATGTGTTGATTACCTTTCACATATTAGAAGCTTAAAATTAAAATCGATCAAAACTTCTTGTGTTGGCACTCAAAATAATATGCCCGTCAATACATGTTCTGCGCGCGTGAGAAGTCGATACACGTGCTAAAAACGTGAGGAATCAATACACGTGCTAAACACGTGAGGAGCAAGCGTCTCGACCGTGAATGGGAGCGGTGACAACAATCAAGTAGGTCAAAACATTTATCAAAACATGATGCAGCAGATTACCAAACCTATCCCACAAAACATTCCACAGAACATTCCACAAAACATTCCACAAAACATCCCAAAAATATTCCACAAAACATCCTAGAAAACATTCTACAGAACATTCCTCAGAATGTATTCTAGTAGGTTCCTCAACCATACCCACAGAACTTGCAGCAAAATTTCATGCAGTAACCACAACCTCTAGGACCGAATGTTCAACAGGCTGCACCTCAACCAGCCTACGGAGTTCAGCAAGCACCGCAACCACTTGTGGTACAAGCCCCTGGACTGAACTAAGCGGCATATTGAAGGGAACCAATCCCAATACATACGCAGCGGAATTACTCGAAATTAACAAGCCCTAGAATCATCTTGAATCACTGATCGGAGAAATACATCACAGAACCGACATACCTTGTTTTACACAGATTAAATGTCCACAATGCAGCGAGAGAGTCCAGTCGCCCGTTTGACGTTCCGGAGAGAAGAGCAGGAGTTCGTCGTACTTTTCTTTTTCCTTCACCGTTCTCTCTATACTGAGGAAAGAACGTTAGAGGCAAGACAGAAGAAATGACGTTTCATATAAACGTGACAAAATCACGTTTGAAACTAATAACTGCCTTTAGCAGTTATCCAATGTGGTAAGGGACTGTGGTAGCCTACATGGGCGGACCATGTTACTCCCATACACCCTCGTTTTCCAACATCTCCCACTCGCCCTTGAAGGGCTATCCATAACTCTCATTTGCCCACGAAGGGTCAACAACTCCCACTTGCCCACGAAGGGTTAAACATAACTTTCTCTCTTTTCTGCAAAGTTCATATCAACAAATAATCCGTGCGACCAGCATACTACAAGAGCTCGTTGCCATACATCAGTTAGGAGTATATAGCAGCTCAAAATGGGCATATCAACTAAGAGTAGATCCAGTATGCAGTACCCTAGATCAATCAGTCACATTTACATCATATCTCTCTTGATCTCTTTAAGCATTTTCGTATGCATTGTATTCACAATCATGATTAAACTCAAATAATCATAATTGATCGACCTGTGAACACAAAGATAGAATGTGACATACATAAAAAATAAATTGATCTTCCTCTTTCCTTAAACCTCTCAATCTCAGTTCAGCTCGCTTTTCTAGAAATGTCCCATTAGATCGAATCAATCTCATGACCATTGGCAACACTCTAAGATAGCAAATGCCGAATAGAAATCTTGAGAATAAATAAGAGTTGTGAGGGGACTTAATTTGAGGAACTCTTTTCCTCAAGAGTCTTACACGGCTTGAAAGTTGAGATCAAAACTTCCGCCAACTCTTATTGGTCGTCTCATGCATACGTAATATGAAGTACGTAATACGGTATTTTCTCCTTTTCCATTGAGAGTATGTCTTTCCACTTAATACCGTACAGATGATAGCTCAGACATACTCAATGTCTAGCTTGAGTTCACAAATCTACTCTCTTTGAAAAAATTCACCAGAACTCACATCTGGCATTAAAGATAGATAAAGTGAAATTTGTGGGCTATTTCACTTTCGGACATAATAAATATTATGACCTCATCTTAACACTCTGTTAAGGCGACATCTATATTTTAAGCTGGAGCTCCCAATTATTACCTAGATAATGAGCTTAAAACTGTCTCATCTCTATTTACCACACAGTAAATAGAGGCGATTACCCGTGTGAGTGGGCTAATATCTCATCTGTCCGACATATCTTCTCAACATAATGCACTAAGTATTGATATGCATAAATGTCATACAAACTCATAGGCATCAATAATGACAACAAATACCATTAACTGTGAACTTTGCAAAGTATAAATACCCAGTACTTCCACTTCTACGCACCTCTAGAGATTTCAACATAGGGAACTTATCCCTTTGTCAACGCATGACCAAGGAAAATATCTCTAGGAATTAACTTCGTCACAGAATCTGCTATCATTCTATGCATAGATATGTACTGTACGTTCACATCTTTTCGTACAATCATGTCTTTCACAAATCTATTTGCGTGTCTATTTGCTTGGTTAAATTATTGCTGCTTGACTATCACAATTAACTAATAATTGAATCTGCAGCACCCTTAGCAACATTTCATTGATCCAAACATCTCTTAAGCCAAATATTCTCTTAACTGCTGCTGATAATGCCACAAGATCAGCTTCCATCGTGGATAAGGCTATACACGTTTGCTTCTTACTACTCCATGATATGGCGCCATTGTTAAGTAAGAATGCAAATCCAAAGGTAGAATTTCTCTCATCTAAACCTCCTCCTTAGTCAACATCAGTATAGCCTTCAAGGCGCAGATCTCTACCTTGATTACTCAGCGAATAATCAGCAGTACCATTCAGATACCTCAGTATTTCATTGACGGCAGTCCAAAGTGCTTGACCTAAATTGAATTGGTATCTACTCACCATTCCAACTACATAACAAATATCATGTCTTGTGCACACCATAGCGTACATTAAGCTTCCCACAGCACTAACAAATGGAACACTTTCCATTTTTTTTTTTTTTGTGGAGTTTCAGGACACATTTTTGCCGCTCAGACCTTCACCTCTTGCAATAGAATCTTTGGGTTTACTGTTTTGCATATGAAATCATTCAAGGACTTTATCTATATAAGTCTCTTGCGAAAGAGATCACGATCTCTTTGAATGATCTCTTGAAATCTTAATTCCAAGAATATACACAGCTTCACCCATATCATTCATCTCAAAATTGGCACATAACCAGTTCTTAACAATATTGATAAACTCCATATATCTTTCGGCAATTAGTATATCATCAACATATAATGATAAGATCACAAATTGATCTTTGGATCTTTTGATATATATACACAATGATCTTCATCAATCATTACAAAAAAATATGCCACTATGACATTATGAAAAGCGTATATACCATTGTCTCGAAGATTGCTTAAGGCCATATATCAATCTTAAAAGTTGACATACCTTTTGTTCTTGGCCTTCTATAGCAAACCCAACGGTTTATTTCATATAATTTTCTTCTTTTAATTCTCCATTAAGAATTGCAATCTTTACATCCATTTGATGTAATTCAAGATCCATACTAGCCACTATTGCTAGAATAAGGCGAATTGAAGTAAATCTCACCATAGGAGAAAAAACATCTTCATAATCAATTCCTTCTTGTTGAATATACCCTTTCACCACAAGGCGAGCCTTAAATCTCTCAATCAGGCCATCAGCTTTACGCTTTATTTTGAGAACCCACTTGTTCCCAATGGCTTTCCATCCGTTCGTAAGATCAACCAGTTTTCAAACTTGGTTTGATCTCATTGACTCCATCTCTTTTTCCATTGCTTGTATCTAATTTTTCTTATCAGGGCAAGTCGGAGCCTCATTTACATTCCTTGGCTCATTCTCTTCTTGTGGAGCGACCATGAAAGCTTTACCTTCAATGTCTAAACGTCGACAAGTCAACGGAGAATGATTTTACGACTTGTTCGCCAAATTTGAGATTATACACTTAGTACGTCAATCTCCATTACGCTCCCACTCGGATTAGATAACGACTACAACTTCACATCAAGTGGTTGCAATTGAGACTGATTCGAAACAAATTCCCCACTTCTCACATTGCTCCCACTTGGATGATATGCCTCAATAAAATCATTATCACTACCCAAGGTTTTAAACAGAGAATAGTCTTCACCTATCTCACCCTTGTTTCTAAAATTCATTAACTAAGAATGTAACATCTCATGATTCGAATTCAGTTACACTATCTGCTTTCTTGCTCACCTATAAACACATACCCTTTCGAGTGCTCTCAGTATCTCATGAAGATACTCGTTTTTGCCTCTAGGGCCCAATTTCCCATACTTGTGGGAAGACTCGTGTGTATAAGTAGCACATTCTCAAGGTCTAAGAAAACTCAAATCTTATTTTCGACTTATCCACAACTCATATGGAGTGAAGGTAACTGATTTAGAAGGCACACGGTTAAATATCTAGGCAGCATTCAACAAATCTTCACCGCAAAAGGTGATAGGCAAATTAGCCTGTGCCATCATAGACTTAACCATTTTCATTGAGACATATTTCTTCTCTCTACAACTCCATTCTGTTGAGGAATGGCTGGAATAGTCAATTGTTTTTTTCTATTCCCTTTTCATCACATAAACGTCTGAACTGATCAGATAGATTTTCTTGACCTCGATCGGATCTTAATTTTTTTAATTGATTTTCTAAAACCTCAAAAATTTCTCAAAGCAACTCATGCCTCAAATTTATGAGAAAACAAAAAATAACACGTCCGAATCGAGTGTAATCATCAATAAATGTGATTAAATAAACAGCCACATGCCTTACTGTCATATACATTGAACCACATATGTCCGAATGGATCAACTGCAAAGGAAACTTAGCTCTTGTTCCGTTTCCAAATGGTTTTCTCATTGTTTTTCCGCCAAGCAATGCTCACAAATAGGCAAATTGACTTTTTCAATATTGCCCAATAAGCCCTCTTTAGCTTATCTAAACATTCGCTAGTGGCCCATATGATCCAGCTTAGCATGCCATAATTCACATCATTACAGAAGATGTAAATAGGGAATAACTAACATTCACATTATTGTACTCAACAATCAACATAATGAAACCATCCAGAACCATATTTACTGGTTCCCAACGACAAGTTATCACTATCGTTATGAAAATTCAAACTGAAACCAAGTTTAACCAAAACTAACACGGAAACTTAATTCCGTCGAGTTTCTGGAGCATATAACACATTATGTAGGAACAGGATGTGACCACCGCGCATATTCAATTGGCAGGTGCCAATCCCTTTGACTTCCACTCAGGAATTATTTTCCACATATATCTACTATGCTCCATGTGAAATTTCGTCAAAATTCCACGAAGGTATCTATGTCCTTTACTACATGGTCTATGGCCCCTGAGTCTATAGTCCACAAAGGATGAGGTTCAGTTACAAAAACTGAACTGGAGACATAAGTAACACTCTGAAGTGTACAAACGGTTTCTAGCTTCTTTGACTCACCGCAATTGTGAGCAAAGTGACCCTTCTTGCCACAATTAAAGCATTTCACTTTGAAATGTTTTTCTTGAAAGGACACTTTCCTTTTTCCATGTTAGTTAAACTTCGACTTCATCCTGAAGAATCTGCTCCCTTGCTCTTCCACTTCTCAAACCCACCTTGATGCTTATGCCTAGAGCACAAAGCCCTATTTGAGCTAGAACCAGCATAACAAATGTCAGTTATTGGTTTAGCTACCAGAAGACGATCCACCTCTGGTTCAAGACGGCACAAAGCATCCTCAAAAGTCTTTACTTTTCATTGTGGATTAAATGGGTTTTTGATATGCACATAGCTATGAGGCAAAGAACGGATTACTACTTACATTTGCTGCTCCTTAGTCAAAACGTGGCCTGTATCTTACAGTTCACTTATCATGTTTGATATATTCTCAAAATATTGTTTTATATTCTGCCCATGAGGCATCATATAAGTGTCAAACCTTATAGTGATCTGTCTCAACTTGGTGACCAATGTCTAACCAAACTTAATTTTTAATACTTCCCACTTGACTTTGGCATTTTCATAAATGCTTGAACTCACGCATAAAATGATTTTCCATGCTACTCAACAACATAATGTGAGCAATAGAGTTCATCTTTTTCCATGCAGCAAATGCCTCTTTATACTTTCTATGCTGTGTAGTATTTCTATCTTCAGGTTCTTCCATAACTAGGTTAAGAGCTTCTAGTGCTTTTTGCTCTTCTAGCACATGTTGGATTTTCATATTCCAGTTTTTATAATTTTCGCCGTTCAAATTCTCTCATCCGTTAAGCTCTGCTATGATATTCTTAGAAGTTGAAGCCATTGTTTCTGAACACGAAGTTCTATAGACATGTATTCACAAACTATTAATGCCTAACATTTATGCATCTATTTCACAATAACTAATCACATTAATGAATAATTTCACACAAGGCCTCAGATTCGAAAGTTCACTATGTTCCCAATCATTGTCTAAGAATCCTCGCTTGAAATTATCATTAACATAATCATTTATGTAAAATTGAGTTCATTAAAGTTACTAAAATTTTATAGAACTCCCCACTCGAATAAAGATCATAAATCATACAATGATCCCTATATCTTGTAATCATAACATGGCATGGCATGATTTGAACTAATACACAAATAATTCACGCATCAAATCATACTCTAATTTCATAATACAAAATATAAATAGCAAGTACTCTAAACTTTATACATGCTATCAACAACCATGCTCTACACAATTTGCATGTGATTATGTACATGTAAGCTATCCTCTATATTTACAAAAATATAGAAAAGAAAAAAAATACTCGAAAACACCCCAAAATACGTGTATCATTGGTTTCATACGTATTTTCATAATTTTAAATCCATCAAACATCTCCAAACAATATATCAAATTGAAGATAATTTTGAGACGAACACAATGGTATCTCGCACGCCCCAAACGGAGCTTGGATGCACCTCCACGTGCTGGTCAAAGCTTCGGCGTGTTTGGTCAACAGAGGCCAAAAAGCATTTATTTTTTAAATCGAGGACCAAATCGCAATTTTCAACAAATTTAGGGACTAAATTGAAATTTCCAAAAATTTGAGGGACCAAATTGCAATTTTCCGAAAGTCAGTGACCAAATTGCAATTTACAAAAAATTTAGGGGCCAAAATACAATTTCCAAAAAAAAGGGTCAACCGGGTCGAAATTTCGGGTTGCGGGTAAGGCCGAGTTCTCTGGTCGGTTAGCGCCCGCTGACGTCATCGTGACATCATTTGCTGACGTCATCAGGCCACGTTCGCGACGGTTCGCGCACGTGCAGCTCACGTGGCGCGTCGCACTGAAGTTAGCTACGCGGGCGACGGTTCGCCCACATGCAGTGCACGTGGCGCGTGGCTCCCAGCAGTACCAGTCCCGCCGGAGAGTGGCGACGTGTGAGCCTCCGTCCGGCATCCTCCGTCGAGGATCCACCCATCAAAATTCTTGTCTCATTGATACGTACCCTATGGTATACTCAAAATCAGTTTTGATCGAAGTGAAACATGCTTAAAGGCGACGTTTCGCCTCTGTTCTGAAGGCCCGGTGCCTCCGTAGCACCTACGGTGCGTGCGGGCACTCCCGGCGTCGTCTCGCGACGGGCGACCACTCCAAATCTGCATCTTGCCAAGCCCATTCCGTTGATGTGTTCTAAATTCATTTTTTATGAACAGAACAAAAACAAACGTCGATGAACAGTACGGTCGAAAACAGTGTTTTTCGAGTTAATTCGAGAACAAAACTTTACAATCAATCAAGAAACAAGAACATATGCTCTGATACCAATGAAGGGAACCAATCCCAATACATACGCAGCGGAATTACTCGAAATTAACAAGCCCTAGAATCATCTTGAATCACTGATCGGAGAAATACATCACAAAACGGACATATCTCGTTTTCCACAAATTAAATGTCCACAATGCAGCGAGAGAGTCCAGTCGCCCGTTTGACGTTCCGAAGAGAAGAGCGGGAGTTCGTTGTACTTTTCTTTTTCCTTCACCGTTCTCTCTATACTGAGGAAAGAACGTTAGAGGCAAGACAGAAGAAACGACGTTTCATATAAACATGACAAAATCACGTTTGAAACTAATAACTGCCTTTGGCAGTTATCCAATGTGGTAAGGGACTGTGGTAGCCTATATGGGCGGACCATGTTACTCCCATACACCCTTATTTTCCATCACATACGCCCAAGCACAGAGATAGTATAGGATTGAGGTAGATGGAATAAGGGAATATCGCAAGCCATATCTAGCATGGATGGAAGAAATCCCTTATCCAAAAGGATTTAAGACCCCTAAGTTTGCTCTGTCCATGGGTGAATACAACCAATCGACACAAGAACACGTGAATAGGTTTGCTTCTATGTGCGGATGTGATGACTGTGACGTCCCAGAATTTCAAGGCCTATTATATGAATAATATTGGACGGTTGGAATTGAGTGACGTTTGTCGGACGCGGAATTGATCATTCTGATGATCGTTAGTCGTCGATCGAAGCGTAGATAATTATAGTTCGATTAGATTAGTCGCGCCGTAATTAGTCTTCGTCGTATTCCTTCGCGCTCGCGTCGACCCTGAACCAAATATTCTGAACCAGTCCTAAATCGTCAGATTACCGAAATACCCTCAGATATTATTCATATACGCCAGAAACAATTAATACCGAATGACCGCGGGCCTCGCATCATAAATGCATGGTCAAATCACCTTTTTGACTTTTGGATAATTACCAAAATGCCATTTGACCCATGAAATTACCATTTTACCCCTCAAGACCATTTTCTCTCTCTTCCCTTTTCTCTCTCCTCTCTCTCTCTCTGCTTTCCCTTCAATCCCACGCATGGCAGCACAATTTCATGCCATCTTCATCCCATCTTCATCCCATCTTCATCATCTTCATCTTCTTGGCTTGAACCGCCGCTCCGCCCCCTGCCGCTCGAGCCACCGCCGCCCGTCGCACGCCCGCCGAGCCCCCCGCCTTGCCGCGCCGTCGCCGTGCCTCCCAGCCGAGCTGCTGCCGCCCCTGTTCAGCCGCTGCCCGTCGACCGCCGAGCCTCGCCGTCGTCCGCCGAGCATCACCGGAGCCACCTAGGACCCGCCGGACCATGGCCGAAGCTCCGCCGAGCTTGCCGGCCGCTCGTTGAGCTCCGTTATTGTCGTTTGGCCATTTTCCAACCACCGTTCGTCATCGTCCGGTTGTCGTTTTGGAAATCCGACACCGTGGTTGCATCCGGATCGACGAGGGGAGTTCGTAGGAGCATCGCCGAAAAATTTGCCGCTGCCGCCGCCGCCCTTCGCCGGTCGCCGCCGACCGTCGCCGCCCGTTTAGGAGTGAGTTAACCCCTAATCCCTGATTAGGCCGTTAATTGCACTAATTAGATTAATTAATTAATTACCGTAATTAGATTAAATAGTTACCGCAGTTAATAGATAGTTTCCGTGGTTAGTTAGTTAACTGTGGTTAGATTAATTAGTTACCATAGTTAAATTAGATAGTTACTGTGGTAGATTAATTAATTGCTGTGGTTAGTTGAATTAACCATGGTTAGGTGGAATAGTTACCATGGTCAATTGCATGTTGTTGTGCCTAGTTTGTGGCGTCCGATCGTGGATCGGACTGAGTGTTGATTGCGCATTAAATTACTGAATGATCACACTAGGGTCGAAATGCCATATTAAATGGAAATTGATTATTCGCGTGATCCATTGTGAATTTGAGTGTGAAAATGGCCGTGGGCCAGATTGAAATGTGAAAATGGCCGTGGGCCAGATTTGAGTGTGAAAATGGCCGTAGGCCAGATTTGAGTGTGAAAATGGCAGTTGGCCAAGTTTGAGCATAAAATTGGCCGTGGGCCAGGTTTGAGCATCAAAAATGAGATTTGGCTTGAGAGCCGGTTTTAAGCGCGAGGTCATGCAGTTGTTTCACCGTGTCACCCTAACGTAACTGGGGGCACAGGCGATACCCTTGTTGGCATGGGTCGCCGCCTAATAAGTCTGTGTGCCGGCGACGTACAGTCCGGGATTCCACGGCTTATTGGTTGCCTATCAGTCCGTGCCCGGCGACGGACCGTCCGGATAACACGGCTGATGAGATGCCGGTCGCAACTTGTGTTGGTCCGTAGTCCCTCCTGGAATTATCCCTGGTGTGCTCGCCTTAGGGGTCTTGAGGGAGCCATCGGATGCCGTCGCCGTTAACGTTGTGGGACGACGCCCGGTTAATCCGGAAGAGTACTAGCAGCAAGGCTGTGCTTTGGCGAGAGTGGGGTATCTCTTGGCCGGCTGACCGGAACGCATTTGTTGCATAATGCATGATCATTGCTGAGTGTTCTGGCATATTGGTTGATGCATTGTTTATTCCTTATTATGTTATACCTGTCGTATGGCTCCAGGCGAGGTACGTTGCATGTGGTTGTTGTTCTGAGGTTGAGGTTAGTTCGCTGGAATGGCTAGGTCGTGATCAACGTCCTAATCGGACTTAGGCGTTGACTCGCTGAGATTCATATCTCATGCGCTTGGCCGATCGCCTTTCAGGTCTGCGAGATGGCCGCGCGCCAAGTTGACCCGGTGTTGTTGGCCCGGGGGTTTTGTGCAGCTGTGGAGGAGCTGGTGCTTTGGAGGCCGTGTTGTGTATAGCTGGTAGCGTAGCAGTAATGTATTGGCTATAGTGCGCCCTGACCCGACCCGGTATCTTTTTGTGGGTCTAAGGGGGATCGGTCCGAGGAGGACTCGTGTAAATTATGTGTGTATTGTGAACTAATCAAGCAAATAATGAAATGGGTTTGTTGTTGTTTGTTGTAGTTCCTATTCTGTCTATCCCTGTTGTTCGTTGTCCGGGGTAGTATTCGCTTCCGCATGTGCTTAATTATAAGATAAAAGAAATAGGTCGATGATTTGCCTGGGACATCATCCTTTGAGCTGACGATAGGAAGGGGTGTTGCGCGCCCGGCGCTCGGGGCGTGACATCCCCGTTTTGGTATCAGAGCATGATTTGTGAAGTGAAAAGGTGCGCTGGTTTGGGATAGTCAATAGGATTGAAACCCCATGCTTGTGATTGATGCTTGATTGCTGTTTAGTAGTAAACCTGAGTTCTCATTACGTGTTGCTTTGGGCGAGCAGGGGTCCTTACGGTCCTACAGAATGAGCAACTGTAGCCGGAGAGTGCCCCGAGGTAGGGCAACTCAGGTGGATCCCGATATGGAGAGGGATCGTGTTCCGGGAGTACCCACGGAAAGGGTAACTCCAGTTGTTCCGGAAGCGGTTGAGAACCGCGTTCCTGTAGCTCGCAGAGGCAGAGGAAGGGCCGCCCGAGCAAGACCTAGAGTGGGTAGAGTGGATGAACCGGAAATGCCTAGAGAAGGGGTAGTGCATGCAGATCCTAGAGTGGACGGGATCCTGCAAGCGTTGGAAACCATGGGTAACCTGATGGGGCAGCAGATGAGGAACCAAGCTGCAGCTGCCATTCCACGGGAGGGTCCGTTAGCTGAAGACGGGATCCGCAGGCCGCAGACCCACAGATTGGTGGAACAGTTCATAAAGCTTAAGCCGCCGAGGTTTTCGGGAACTGGTGACCCGGAAGCTGCAACCTCGTGGATGGAGGATTTGGAGAAGGCTTTTGCCTTGTTAGGATGTTCCGAGGAAGAGAAAGTAATGCTGGCTGTCTACCAACTGCAGGGTAACGCTAGCTCGTGGTGGAAGGCCACGCAAGGAAGTGTGTTTCCTGAAGGTGCAATCCCGGAGTGGGGTGCCTTCACGGAAGCCTTCTATAGCAAGTACTTCTCAGATTGCGCGCGAGAGCAGAAGATGGACGAGTTTCTGCATCTTCGTCAGTATCAGTTGTCGGTGGACCAATATGAGGCAAAGTTTGCCGAGTTGTCCAAGTATGCGCCGAGGATGGTAGAGAACCCTGAGGATAGGGCGAGGAGGTTCAGAGATGGGTTGAAGCCGGAGATCAAAAGTGTGTTGGTGCCGTTCAGCCTGAAGAACTACAATGAGCTATATGAGAAAGCTCAACTGGTGAAAAGGGACATTGCGGAAAGAGCAACCGCATCTGGACCGCGGTTCGCTCCTGTAGTGAGAGATCACCGAAGGTTCGGCAAAGGACCGATGATGGGTAATAGGAACCCCATCCCACCTAATAGGAGAAACTTTGTTGGGAAGTCGACATTCCGTCCCGACGTCGTGTGCTCGTTTTGCGGTCAGAAGCATGGGTTTGGCCCGTGCCCAAGGAGGTCAAGTGCTTATTTTGGTTGTGGCAAGTATGGCCACCAAGTTAAGGATTGTCCTCAGAGACAGATGGGAGGACAGATGCAGCAGGGAGGTCAAATGCGAGGGATTATTCCGCAGAACTTTTAGAACCGACCGCCAGTGCAAGGAAGGGTGTATGCTGTCACCCGAGAAGAGGCGAAGGACTCGCCGACCGTTTCAGGTACGGTCTTATTGCATAATCAAGTAGCTTATGCATTGTTTGATTCAGGAGCTTCCCACTCCTTTGTTGCTGCTCAGTTTGTTAAGCTAGCTGGCATGAGTACAGAACTGTTGAGATCAACTGTTAGGATATCCACACCGCTTAAGGATAATGTTGTGGCTGCAGTAGGATGTCCTGATTGTAGGCTGGTTGTAGATGGTCATGAGGGAAGGATAAATCTGATTGTGCTAGCTTTGTTTGATTTCGATTTGATTGTTGGTATGGACTGGCTCACTAAGCAAAGAGCTGTTTTGGATTGTCATAGTAAGACTATCCTGTTTAACCCATTGAATGGGGTTAGTTTCAAGTTTGTTGGAAATCGAGGGGGAACCACGATCCCCTTAGTTTCGTCGCTGGAAGCGACTCGGTTGTTGGATGGAGGTTGCCAAGGTTATTTGGCGTCTGTTGTAGATGTGTTGGCTGAGGAGTTAAGGCTGGAGGATATTGCTGTAGTAAGGGAATTCCCTGATGTTTTTCCGAAGGAGTTGCCTGGTTTACCGCCGGAAAGGGAGATAGAGTTCGTGGTTGAGTTAGCCCCTGGTACGGAGCCAATCTCAAAAGCACCGTATCGGATGGCGTTGTCGAAACTCAAGGAACTGAAGGTACAGATGCAGGAATTGTTGGATAAAGGATATATCCGTCCAAGTGCATCTCCATGGGGAGCGCCCGTTTTGTTTGTGAGGAAAAAGGATGGATCACTTCGTCTATGCATCGACTACCGTCAGCTTAACCAGGTGACAGTCAAGAACAAGTATCCGTTGCCAAGGATTGATGATTTGTTTGACCAACTTCAAGGAGCTTCGGTGTTCTCCAAGATCGATCTACGGACGGGATACCACCAGCTAAGAATCAAGAGGGAGGATGTACCGAAGACAGCGTTCAGGACGCGCTATGGCCACTATGAGTTGATAGTGATGCCATTTGATCTAACAAATACTCCAGCTGCTTTCATGGACTTGATGAATAGGGTATTCAGTGAGTATTTGGACAAATTCGTCATATTGTTTATTGACGATATCTTGGTATACTCTAAGAGCCCTGAGGAACACGAGCAACACTTAAGGATAGTGTTAGAGACTCTTCGGAAACACCAGTTGTTTGCTAAGTTTAGCAAATGCGAGTTTTGGCTAGCTCGCGTAGCCTTCCTTGGTCATATAATTTCTGGAGAGGGAATATCAGTAGACCCAACCAAGATCGAAGCGGTCATGGATTGGCCGAGACCGACATCAGTGACAGAAGTTCGGAGCTTCTTGGGTTTAGCAGGCTACTACAGATGTTTCGTGGAAAGGTTCTCCGCGATAGCTTTGCCGTTGACACGTCTCCTGAAGAAGGACGAAAGATTCGAGTGGACAAACAAGTGTGAGCGTAGTTTTCAAGAGCTTAAGCAGAAGCTAACTACGGCTCTTGTTTTGACAATACCGTCTGGTCCTGGAGGATATGAAATTTACAGCGATGCTTCCTTCAAGGGACTCGGCTGTGTGCTTATGCAACATGGGAAGGTAGTTGCATATGCTTCTCGTCAGTTGAGACCGCACGAGTTGAATTACCCGATACACGATCTGGAGTTAGCAGCGATCGTGTTTGCCCTTAAGATCTGGAGACACTACTTGGTAGGAGAAAGGTTCCAAGTCTATACTGATAATCAAAGTTTGAAGTATCTGTTCTCTCAGAAGGAGTTGAACATGAGGCAGCGCCGTTGGATGGAGCTTCTTAAGGATTACGACTGCGAGATCTTGTACCATCCGGGAAAGGCTAATAAAGTTGCCGATGCGCTGAGTCGGAAGTCAGCGATTGCCTAGTTGATGGTCCGAGAGTGGCGTCTTCTGGAGGAGGTACGAGATTCGGAGTTTAAGTTGGAGGTAGGCCGCCTGTCGAGTTTGATGGCTACATTGAGGATCGAGCCGGAAGTGCAAGCGAGGATTAAGACATTGCAATCGACGGATCCTGCCATTCAGAAAGTCCTTCAAGAGGGCTCAGAGAAGAGGAAAGAAGATTTTCAGGTAGCTGAAGATGGAATATTGAGGTTCAGAGGACGTTTGTGTGTGCCGGCTGATGAGAGTCTTAGGGAAGAAATCTTGTCGGAGGTACATCGTAGCAGCTACAGTGTTCATCCGGGTAGTACGAAGATGTACCAGAATCTAAGGCAGTATTACTGGTGGAGTGGCATGAAGACGGACATAGCCAAGCATGTGGCGAAATGTCTGACATGCCAGCAGGTCAAAGCTCAGCATTGTAAACCTAGAGGGTTGTTACAGCCGCTTGAGATTCCGGAATGGAAGTGGAAACACATCACGATGGACTTCTTGACAAGTTTGCCGAGGAGCCAAAGGGGCAATGATTCAATTTGGGTCATAGTGGACAGATTGACGAAGTCAGCACATTTCATCCCAGTGAGAAAAGTCTTCGCTTTGAACAGGTTGCCAAATTTGTATGTACGTCTGATCATACGTTTGCACGGTGTACCAGTGACGATCACGTCGGACCGTGATCCCAGGTTCACGTCTACCTTTTGGAAAAGCTTGCAGACTGCGTTGGGAATGATGCTGCAATTCAATACGGCTTATCATCCGCAGACGGATAGCCAGTCTGAAAGGACGATTCAAACGCTTGAGGACATGTTACGGGCATGTGTGTTGGATTTCAAAGGTAACTGGGAAGGACAGCTTCATTTGGTTGAATTCGCCTACAACAACAGCTATCAGCAAAGTATCAAGATGGCGCCTTTCGAAGCATTGTATGGAAGGCCTTGTAGGACACCAGTTTGTTGGGACGAGGTTGGTGAAAGGAAAATCACCGGTCCTGAGTTAGTACATCAGTCATTGGACACAGTGAAAATCATCAGAGAAAGACTGAGAACAGCTCAGAGCCGTCAGAAGAGTTATGCCGACAAAAGATGCAGACCATTGGAGTTTCAAGTCGGTGATCATGTCTTTCTGAAGGTGTCGCCTATGAGAAGGACATCTCGTTTCGGCAAGAAAGGAAAGTTAAGCCCGAGGTACGTTGGGCCGTTCGAGATCTGCGGATTGGAAATCTGGCTTATCGTCTCGCGTTGCCACCGAGACTTGCTCAGGTACATGACGTATTCCATGTATCTATGTTAAGGAAGTACGAGCCGGATCCAGCTCACGTCTTGAGCTTTGAAGAAATCGAAGTGGATGAGCGTGTATCGTACGTAGAACGTCCGGTGAGGATCGAAGATCGGAACGAGCAGGTTCTGAGAAACAAGACAATTCCGTTGGTGAAGGTTGTTTGGCAACACCATGGAACCGAGGGAGCGACGTGGGAAAGTGAAGAGTCGATGAAGTCTAGGTATCCTTTTCTTTTTGAGGTGGTGTAATATTTAAATTTCGGGGACAAAATTTCCCCAAGGGGGGAAGAGTTGTGACGTCCCGGAATTTCAAGGCATATTATATGAATAATATTGGACTGTTGGAATTGAGTAACGTTTGTCGGACGCGGAATTGATCATTCTGATGATCGTTAGTCGTCGATCGAAGCGTAGATAATTATAGTTCGATTAGATTAGTCGCGCCGTAATTAGTCTTTGTCGTATTCCTTCGCGCTCGCGTCGACCCTGAACCAAATATTCTGAACCAGTCCTAAATCGTCAGATTACCGAAATACCCTCAGATATTATTCATATACGCCAGAAACAATTAATACCGAATGACCGCGAGCCCCGCATCATAAATGCATGGTCAAATCACCTTTTTGACTTTTGGATAATTACCAAAATGCCATTTGACCCATGAAATTACCATTTTACCCCTCAAGACCATTTTCTCTCTCTTCCCTTTTCTCTCTCCTCTCTCTCTCTTCTTTCCCTTCAATCCCACGCACGGCAGCACACTTTCATGCCATCTTCATCCCATCTTCATCCCATCTTCATCTTCTTGGCTTGAACCGCCGCTCCGCCGCCCGCCGCTCGAGCCACCGCCGCCCGTCGCACGCCCGCCGAGCCCCCCGCCTTGCCGCGCCGTCGCCGTGCCGCCCAGCCGAACTGCTGCCGCCCCTGTTCAGCCGCTGCCCGTCGACCGTCGAGCCTCGCCGTCGTCCGCCGAGCATCACCGGAGCCACCTAGGACCCGCCAAACCTTGGCCGAAGCTCCGCCGAGCTTGCCGGCCGCTCGTTGAGCTCCGTTATTGTCGTTTGGCCGTTTTCCAGCCGCTGTCCAGCCGCCGTTCGTTGTCGTCCGGTTGTCGTTTTGGAAATCCGACACCGTGGTTGCGTCCGGATCTACGAGGGGAGTCCGTAGGAGCATCGCCGGAAAATTTGCCGTCGCCGCCGCCGCCGCCGCCCTTCGCCGGTCGCCGCCGACCATCGCCGCCCGTTTAGGAGTGAGTTAACCCCTAATCCCTGATTAGGCCATTAATTGCACTAATTAGATTAATTAATTAATTACCGTAATTAGATTAAATAGTTACCGCAGTTAATAGATAGTTTCCGTGGTTAGTTAGTTAACTGTGGTTAGATTAATTAGTTACCATAGTTAAATTAGATAGTTACTGTGGTAGATTAATTAACTGCTGTGGTTAGTTGAATTAACCATGGTTAGGTGGAATAGTTACCATGGTTAATTGCATGTTGTTGTGCCTAATTTGTGGCGTCCGATCGTGGATCGGACTGAGTGTTGATTGCGCATTAAATTGCTGAATGATCACACTAGGGTCGAAATGCCATATTAAATGGAAATTGATTATTCGCGTGATCCATTGTGAATTTGAGTGTGAAAATGGCCGTGGGCCAGATTGAAATGTGAAAATGGCCGTGGGCCAGATTTGAGTGTGAAAATGGCCGTGGGCCAGATTTGAGTGTGAAAATGGCCGTTGGCCAAGTTTGAGCATAAAATTGGCCGTGGGCCAGGTTTGAGCATCAAAAATGAGATTTGGCTTGAGAGTCGGTTTTAAGCGCGAGGTCATGCAGTTGTTTCACCGTGTCACCCTAACGTAACTGGGGGCACAGGCGATACCCTTGTTGGCATGGGTCGCCACCTAATAAGTCTGTGTGCCGGCGACGTACAGTCCGGGATTCCACGGCTTATTGGTTGCCTATCAGTCCGTGCCCGGCGACGGACCGTTCGGATAACACGACTGATGAGATGCCGGTCGCAACTTGTGTTGGTCCGTAGTCCCTCCTGGAATTATCCCTGGTGTGCTCGCCTTAGGGGTCTTGAGGGAGCCATCGGATGCCGTCGCCGTTAACGTTGTGGGACGATGCCCGGTTAATCCGGAAGAGTACTAGCAGCAAGGCTGTGCTTTGGCGAGAGTGGGGTATCTCTTGGCCGGCTGACCGGAACGCGTTTATTGCATAATGCATGATCATTGCTGAGTGTTCTGGAATATTGGTTGATGCATTGTTTATTCCTTATTATGTTGTACCTGTCGTATGGCTCCAGGCGAGGTACGTTGCATGTGGTTGTTGTTCTGAGGTTGAGGTTAGTTCGCTAGAATGGCTAGGTCGTGATCAACGTCCTAATCGGACTTAGGCGTTGATTCGCTGAGATTCATATCTCATGCGCTTGGCTGATCGCCTTTTAGGTCTGCGAGATGGCTGCGCGCCAAGTTGACCCGGTGTTGTTGGCCCGGGGGTTTTGTGCAGCTGTGGAGGAGCTGGTGCTTTGGAGGCCGTGTTGTGTATAGCTGGTAGCGTAGCAGCAGTGTATCGACTATAGTGCGCCCTGACCCGACCCGGTATCTTTTTGTGGGTCTAAGGGGGATCGGTCCGAGGAGGACTCGTGTAAATTATGTGTGTATTGTGAACTAATCAAGCAAATAATGAAATGGGTTTGTTGTTGTTTGTTGTAGTTCCTATTCTGTCTATCCCTGTTGTTCGTTGTCCGGGGTAGTATTCGCTTCCGCATGTGCTTAATTATAAGATAAAAGAAATGGGTCGATGATTTGCCTGGGACATCATCCTTTGACCTGATGATAGGAAGGGGTGTTGTGCGCTCGGGGCTCGGGGCATGACATGACGACCCCAGGACCCTTGCCCCATTTCTGATTATTCTATATTCATTTTTCTTTGTTCTATTATTCCCTAGCGACCTTCGTTTATTATTCATAAAGACATTTTAACGGCAGGACGATTATTCCTTATTTACTATTATGTTCTTATTTTCTGCCGACCTTTATTCTTAATTTTGAAGGACTTCCTAGCCCTACCTAAATAGCAGACATAGTAACTTCCAGGACAAGCACGGACATACAATATATTATATAAGGATTGGGAATTCCATTTAACTACAACAAATTTCCGACTTCCCTATTTCCTAATACATCCAAAATGTAGGGAAGCTAAGCATACCGGATTTTATCTCACAACCTTGCCACACGCCACCTCCCAACCTATCTTACAAACAAAAATAGTTGTAGGCTATCCGATTACCAGGCATAGTCGCTACCTCGTCAGATCGAACCACTAGCGTGGGGACGATTCTACTCTACTCTTCCAAACGGATCGTCGTAAGGCGCAGCTCCGCCCTGGAATCCCGGTGGTCCATTGAAATTGCACAGCCGGCCACGCATCATACCCTCTTCCATTTGTTCGTGCCAAGAGACAAACTGGACTATAATCTGATCAGCCAACCCTACATCTATCTAGATGGTTGAGGTGATGTGGACGTATGTCTTGCCAAAATCCACGTCAATCACAGTCCACTTCAGGTGGGTCATATGGGTAGGGAATTCGAATAGTAGCTCTTGTGGGAATTCCATTTTCGCACCTGAAAAATAATGGGGTGAGCAAACAGCCTAGTAAATGACTATTTCTAGGCCTAAGGTAGGAGTATCTGCCCAATACTCAATTCAGTGGTGTACATGCATTTTAAACAAAGGTATCTTGTGATCCATTGGTAAAGGATGTCACGCAATGTCAATCATCGATCAAATCACTTTCATAAAAAAATATAAATGCAACTGATGCATTTTCCTTTCACTTTCAATTTCAAATAAAACGCAAATGCAATTGATGCAATTTCTTTTCACTTTTGGGCAGCCTCTTCCCAAGCCTCACATAAGGACTTTCGGTACCGGGCAACATCATCACTGCACGTGTACGACGGCACTTTCATTTCATATCATTAAGTAAACGACGTCTACGCCATCGCCTCAAGTGAAACTTTTAGAGAATAACGGCACTTGAATCCGTTGTCACGAGCAACAACTGATAAAATACGTCGTTTACCCCCGAGCCCCTACACCGTTGCTTTTCTCGCTAACGGTGACGATCATCGTCTTTTAATGACAATCACATACTTGCACACGCATGCTCCGATTATTATCTTTCATCATTAACCAACATGTAAAACTTTCAAAACGACGGGACAACGAAGACGGAATGATGAATTTATCAGGTGGCGTACGACCCAACAAATCGAACCGGCGAAAGTCGGGACCAAACCGGCCATCCGGACACTCCAAACATGTCCAATCAGAACCGGTTTGCGCTCGGCTGGGTTGAGCTGAGCCGGTTAGGGTCTGGTTCGGTCCAGACCAATCCAGCTCAAGCCCAGCAGAGCCATTCTGAGTTCTATGGGGCCGGGCTTGGTTGGATCCAGGCCCGACCAGGTCTAGGTCGGGCCGATCCCAGTCCGTCTTGCCTCGGTGAGTCCCGTTTTTCCTTCGATCAATCCCCGCTCGGCGTCCTCGACTTTTTCCTCGCAATTTTAAACCAAAAAATTATCGTTAATGCCATGAAACACATGAACGCACACACAATCATACGTTACTACGACAATAAATCAAGTAATAAACGGATATTACCGCGTTAGATCTAGGAAACCCATTTACCATTTTACTGTACTACTATGGTGAATGAAGCCGAAACTAAAATTATAAAAGACGGCAGAACGTTGGTGGCTTGGTGGCGGCGTGACGACGTGGACGGTGGTACGGCAGTGCGGCAAGGAACGGTGTGTGGGCGGCGGCGGCGTTGTAGTGGCTTAAGGCAACGGGCGGCGGCGGCACGCACGGTGGCGTCGGAGGTGTGAGGGCGGCGCGGCAAGGGAGGGAGAGGGAAAGGGTGGTCGGCTGCTCTAGGGGGAGTGGGGGACAAGCTCTTCGTTGGTGTTCGAGAAGGGGACCACATCCCTTTTATAGAGACAAGACACATCATGCTATCCTTGAAGTCAATAGCATCATCATAAGTCTTTTGAAGTCCATCCCTTTATCATGATGACCCTTGACTTCCTTTCCTTCATAATGAGATTCTCTTCTTGAATCTCACGAGCCAAAGCTCCTACTTGAATTCTAGAGCCTTCTTTTAAGTCCAAGCCATAATAAATGTTTTTGCCACTTATCCTCATGGTACGAAGCCACCTATCAAGCCTATGTTCTTACATGATGTCACCCTAACTTAGAGTAGCCATGTAGCACTCTCTAATTGGTCCAAATGTCAAGAAAGGTTTAATAACCTTAATTATCATCTTTATTGATTAATCCTCTTAATTATGTCTAAACTTAACTTAATTTCAGGATTTCAAAGACAAGTTCAAGATTGGCCATCCCCCGACGAGGGACGGTGGCCGACGGCGCCGTCCATGGGGCGTCGCCTAGCTCCCGCCGTCCTCACGGCGGCGTAGCGGGTGGTTGCCTTAGGCCGGCGGTTCGGCCAGCGTGTCCTGATCCAGCCTCACTCTGGCCGGGCCTGAGTCGGTCGGACATCGCCGTGCCGTCATTGGCTCGGCATTTGTCCCGGTCTCGATCCGTTATTTTTATCCCTTTGTTACTTATTTTGCATTTCTCACAAATTCTAAGAGAATATCTTGAATTATTAACGGTATCTCTTCTCATTAAGTTTTTCTACAATACAAATATATTTAAGAATACCTTGACTTTATTAATCTTACTCATTTATAACTAAAATTTCTGACTTCTTCCCCAAGTTCCTTTAAGAACTTGCTCGTTAAGTTCTTCTTCAAGTGTGAATTCATTTATGATTTTCTAATTCTCTTGTAAGTTACTTCATTAATGACCTTACCTTGGTGTCTTAATCACATTGGTCCATCTAAAAGCCTATCTCCCTTAGGTTTCTAGATTAGCTACTTATCGGCATTTAATTGGTCCATATGTATGGTTACTAATGAACCTTTTATTTAATGCTTGAAAATGACATTGATCTTATCCTTATCATTTAATGCTTGAAAACGACATTGATCTTATTCTTATCCATTGACTTACTATTACCATTGACTTGTGCATCCTTATCTATTAGAAATTTGACTTGCCATTACCTATTGACTTTCCATTGACTTGTACGTTCTTATCTATTAGAAAATTGACTTGTCATTGCCCCTATTGACTTTTCATTGACTTGTGCATTCTTATCCATTAGAAAATTGACTTGCCATTACCTATTGACTTTCCATTGACTTCATTATTATCTTTTTAGAAAATTGACTTTCCTAGTTCATTTGATTTATAGATATCGAATTTAGGACTATTATATTTTCTTATGCAAATTTTCCGGAAGACCTCTTAAATAGGCTAGGCAATAACTTTCTTAAGAAACTTTAAAATAACTTTCCTGAAAAGTTACTAACTAGCCTTTTCTAAAGATTCTCTAAAATCATGTCAAGAAGACTTATTTTGCCTTTCTAATTATTTCCAGTGTAGGAAAATTCGGGATGACACAGCGGAGATGCCTCTCATGCTGATCATTGGAAGCTAAGGCTATTCCCCTTATCGTTGTCTAAAACTACTTTTAATTAGTATACCGCATTGCTACCCAACTCAATAAATACTTGGTTGCAAATGGAGATGATGTTCCATAATCAATTTTAAAGAGTTCTTCCTGAGGTTTCATTGGCAAATCTGGCTTCTATGAAGCAACAGAGCAACGAAAGTTGACCACTTTGTGGCTTGATTCAAGCAAACCAGGAATAATTGTCTAGTGTCGCTACCCGAGAAAACATTTGCAGAACTCGTCCTCAGTGGTTTAAAGTTTAACCTTCAAGAGAAAATGGTTGGACAGAATTTCAATGTTCTCTTTCAATTAGTATCAACTGCTACTAAGCACGAGAACATTTTGAAAGGGAAAGATGGGAAACACATCAAACAATGGGTATGAGTTCCGAATGAAATCGATCAACCGGATTACGCTGAAGTAGTTGTGGCCAAAATGGTGATCAATAGGCCTTATTCCAGCTAGGCTCTGAAGCCCTGCAAAAGGGAAGGAAAAGTTAAAAGAGAACATCTTGGCTAAAGCCAAAGATGCCCAGTTCTACTCCTTCGACATAAGCAAAGCAGACAAAGTATTCGATTTACTTCTAGCTGATGGAATGACAAAACTGACATAAAACCAAGTCATACAAAGCAGAGAAGAGTTAGTTGGAAAGAAGTATTGCAAATGACACTATTCATGGAGCCACACTACAGTTGATTGCATTGTGTTTAGGAAAAATATACAAGAAGCAATCAAGCAGAACAATATCAAGTTTGCTTATGAGAAAGAGAAGGCGCCTATGGAAATAGATTCTGATCCGTTCCAAGTAATGACAGGAATGGTGTCGATTAGGCCTCGGAGGAAACAGTTCTATCAACCAAGTTTTTATTCCCGCTGTAAACGAGAGATTGTTCGAAATTATCAGCCGGTTCTTGCTGAGGAATATGGAAATAGTTTCGATGTAAACCTCGAAAATTGGAATAATGTGCCAAGGCAACGAGGTGACAGAAAAAGATCTTATTAAACGGGCAGGTCTAAGTGGCCAAGGATGGTGTTCAATGATCCAGTGGCAGGGTTCAATCAGGAAGAACAATGGGAACCGGATCAAAACCTTTGCTTCCATTGTAGGCGAGAGGTTGGCAAGATTCGTCGGCCTTCATTCCAAAGGAATATACCAAGAGGACGATTTGGTATGCGTAACAGCCTGTATGGGGATAAAAATTACTATGTTCCAAAACTAAAGAACCGATCGAGCATGTTCAGTAGGATAGTTTATCCTAGGGGGCAGCTCCAAAGGTACATGGTCAATAATGAAGTACATGCGTATCGCAACCGAGGCAGGAAGATGGTTGGTTTACCTCATGAAAGAATCGATTTCCTGAAGACCTCTAATCGAGGGAGAACTTTGAAGGTGCATCATGACCCGTCAAAAGATCAGAACATTTCAGTAGCATTTGTCAATCACAACTTCACATGTTTCATGGGCCTCGATATTCATCCTCCACATTCAACATTTGCCTAAAACTAAGTTAGAAAATGAACATACCTTTTGATTATGAACTTTGACACTTGATTGAGCTATTCAATTGCCGAATGAACTTCACAAATCAGCTTGAGTTAGCTCTCCGTGATCTGAACAAACAAATGTAGAATATTGAAGTTAGGATCAACTTCAATGAACTATAAGACCAATTAACAAAAACGAGCGAAATCAAGAGAATCCTTGAGCGCCGGCCACCACAACTTCAAGGACAGGTCGTTGATCGTTATCTTAGAGGTCAGAGCACCATCAGACACCACTGGAACGCCGAAATAGCAGCTAAAGTTCGTTGGTCAGGTCACCGCCTTGGATGCTTGTGATTCAACCGAGAAGGAATAGGCTGATTGAGAGGCCGTCCGATGAAGCTTTGCTCCGGCTGACCTTGCGACCGGCTAGGGGGCACCGTGAAGGACGTCGACGTCGCGGTGGATCACTGGAAAATGATCGGCGAGCGGCTGGCTACGGGGTGAAAGGGGGCTGCAGAGAGAGAGAGAGAGAGAGTATAAAAGGGGATTATGGTGCTGAAACAAAGATATCATGAATCTGAAATTCCAAAGTTTCAAAGTTGTAATCTTTGAGAGGTTTTGAAAAAAGTGATTGTGTTAGATAGTGTGATCTGTCAAGAAGCTTCACTCATTGTAATCTCTTATTGATTCACTAGTAAAATCTAGCCAGTAGGCTGTCTGCGTGGAGAGTGGATTTAGACTTGCAATAAGCCGAACCACTATAATATATGTCTGCAATTCTCTCTTTCCCTTAACTTCTTAATATTATCGTTATTGGTTTATTGCACACAAGTGAATATGTTTACAATATTGTTGTTCATTAGACTCTAACTTCGTGTGACATTTATCTTGACTGTTTTAATTCCGCTTTAATTTGTCAAGATTGGTCTAAATCACCTATTCACCCCCTCTAGGTAATAGTGCTAGCAACAACACCGTGTATCTCTTAGATCCTATTCTCGTTATCTTGATTTACTGTAACTCCCTTTGCAATATTGTTGCTATAGATAGCCATCATGTAAAGTCTATAAATAGGCTCTTGTTTTCACCAATACTCACAAAAATTCCACAACTTTATTTTCTGCTTTATTGTTATCAGTAATAAATCGGGGTATCTCGATCCCCATTGTAGTTTCGCGCATGAGTTTTTCATCAGGATCGCCTCTAAATATCTCACACATGGAAAGGAGAGCAAAAACTAAAATCGCAACTCTTAGGGAAGAAGCCGTGCTCTATATATATATATATACTCCCTTAGTTACTTCTACCTCTAGAGTTTACCCATCCTTTTGCTGATACAAAACGAAAATGTTAGTCGTGCTCTGGCATAAGTTCTATGTCGTAAGTGGTCGTGGGTTTGATACATGTCCATTGAGCCATAATTTCTGTTCATTTCCTTCTGGCAGTTCCTGATTGGTGGCTTTCTCAAGATTTTTTGACCAAGTTGTGACCCACAAAGTTTTCACAAATCAATGTCTGGACCACTGGCCCAACAACGAAAGCTGTCCGACAGCCCCAAATACGGCCTCGAGGTACATAAAACGTCAAGAAAATTGTCATACCCGTGACTGTGAGCATAAGATATATTGATGAGCAAGTGGAGACAATTCCTTCTTTCTCCAGGAATTGGCAAAGAGTGACTCTCATTGCCAACATATTCTTACGTGGTTTCTTACAGTTGTGAATAGAGCCAAAATTGTCTGCAAACTACACCGAATGTACCAACGAGAAGCACATGCAATCTCAAAACGCATATTACTTTAAAGGCTTAATTATTATCTTGGAGTGCAATATAAAATCAGGTGAATATGGATTTTCGAAGGTTGGATTGGATTGGTATTTTGGGTACAAGTCGCGTCAGGTATGAGTCACTAAATTTGTATTGCAAATGGGTCAATTTGGATCGAATCATTTTCAACCCGACACGATCCATCCATTTGACGTCCCCAAATTTTATCAAGCTGTAGCCAGTTCGTATTTTCAAAATAAGAAGTAAGAGTTGCTCTTTGGGCAAAATATGAAGTACCAAAACCGGCACAACTTGGTAAGATATACCTGCGAAGGACCGAGGGTTATGGATTTGGATTAAAAAACATAAAGGAAAATGCTAGGGCAAATGAAAAATGAATAGTAAAGTGATTTTGTGTTCCCAAGTGATTTTGAGTCTAAAAGGAGCTTTTCGAAACTGGATTTTCCTTCCTAACGGCATCAACGCACAAGGGCACGACTCTATCCCTATATGAAATAACCGAGAGAAATCCGAACTCGAACCCGACACGGCACGACTCAACTCAACACTTATATTACCGGCTAGGGGTGTCAAAACTGAATCATGAACCGAATCAAGAACCGAACTGAACTGAAATTTCATACATTTTAAGTTCAGTTCGGTTAGTAAAAAGAATCACAATTTTTTTACTGGTTCATTTTTTTTTTTTTGTTCCGTTCGGTCAACCGAACCGAACTGCAGAGAATTTCATATATTTGACCGAGATTTCATATTTTTGTCTTGTCCGGTGGAAGCAACCCACACCACGCTGCAAATCCAGGCTCACCGGGAACCTCCTCCTCTGTCTTCAACCCCTAGCCTGCATCGACGTCGAACTGCTCTGCCATGCCGTACACCTTCTTCCAGATAAAACGGAATCGTTCAATAATGTTGTCTGACCTTATTACTGTTCATCATCTTCCTCAGATGAGCAAAAATATGATATCTGGGTCTCGAGGGATCGTTGTGCAAAATACAATTATCTAACTTAAAATTACTGGCAATCGTCTTTACATGCCGCGGCGGAAAGAATTGAATAGCCGGCACGAACACGATATGCAAACATGAATCACCAACCCTTACTTTCCGGTGGATCTCAAATGATGGAAATAACCACATTCATCTGGAACAATAATTTAAATGATCGAAACACCGTTAAAAGACAGGAACCAATAGAGGGGATCTCAATCCATGAATACCAGAAAGATGAATCGACAATAACAGATGTTTCCTACTCTTTTGAAGACTTAAGTCAATTAACCTCCGTTGCCCATCCATTCCCTCATCCTAAATCAATACATTTCACCTCAAGATTTATCTTGGTCCGCTACACAACATGGCTGCCGTAGTGTCGCAATTCTAGACATCGCCGCCGCCGCTCACATTGAAGAGAGCCGCCGCCACTCACGATAAAGAGAGAGAGAGAGGGAGAGAGAGAGAGAGAGAGAGAGAGAGAGAGAGATTTCTTAGAAATAAGCTATTTGTATAATAATTACCAGACAAGTCATAATAATCTTCGCAATTCCCTCGTTACTGCAAATGAAATAAACAGTAGTCGCCAGTATACTGAACCATTTCTTCACACTCCAGCTTATTACTTAGGAGATTGCAAGTACTCCAGACACCCTTAATTCACATAAATTGCTCTATCAAGCAGTTACACTATGTTTTAAGGATGAGATTGCCTGGAATCCATCAAATGATAGAGGCAACTCGGCACCTTTACACCGAAGCCGCTCGTACTCTGTATGCTGCCCTCTCTCCGGACATTTACTGCCCCATTTCAAACACAGGCTCCCTGTCAAAAACAAAATCCCTGCGAGTATCCAACTGAACTGCAAGTTTGCAAGGGCTCGAGCCCTCGAGTCTGCATCACTTGAGCCGCAAGTTACTGCACCATGCACTAATTCTCCGCTAGCGTGAATGGACTGTGCGGTGCAACCCTTAGGCACAAATTCTGGTACCCAAAGGAAGAACCCCATGTTTATGAACCAACAGCCCTGAAAGGTCACGGAAATGGCAAGAACTAGAGATGCCGGGAAACTGGTGGGAAAACATGTTGCTGCCAAAGATGAGACGAACGATGCGACCACCACAAGCTGCAATAGCCAGTGGTAGTGCCCTTCAAGTCCTACATGATCAGCGGAATGGAAATGAAGCAAGAGAAGTTCTTGACCAAAAACAGATGCAGCAAGAACTCCCCCAACTCCCGATAAAGTCTCTGTTTTATGGTTGATCTCAGCCAAAAGAGCGAAAACAGAGAATACAGCAACGTGGAGAAACATGGTGGCATGCTCAATACTATCGAGCTCGAAAGCAAAGCGGATGACAGGAAAGTCAACCACTTGCGTGAGGATCGCGAAAATAGAGAACGAGAACACGAGCACGAGCTCGGAATGTTTGAATATGGGGGCAGAGGCAGTGAACGGATGCCAAAATCGTGATTTGAAATTGCTCGATCCTTTGAGGAAGTAGTTTCTTGATATGTTTATGATGTGCCATAATCCAAGCAACGTGAGGGCGAGTCCCGGCACCAAGTGTCCAAGAAAAGTCCCCATGGAAGCTCCAGAGAAGGTAGAGAGTGGTTTTTGAGATTGGAGTCTTTTCAGAATTTTTCCTGCAGATATATGCAGAGGATGCCCATGTAGCGACAGGAGTCCGATCTGGTTATTTGTCATGTTGCTTCAGTGCTTGCCGCATGTGTTTCCACAAAATAAAGATTGCAGGAAAAGACAACATAATTTTTTGCACACTCAAAAGCAGAGGGTTGAGGAAAACGGGCTGAGAAACCTCTGCTTTAACTAATGTAGAAAGGGACGTCGGTCTCCAAGCTGTGTCGAACTTTTTCAGTCGCGATTTAATCAAGTGTCCGGAGCCGATGAAAATCAATGGACAACAAGCGACGATCCCGATCATACTATAGTTGATCAGAGCAGTCTCAGGCTTGTGCTCTCTCCACATTTCAGCATTTCAGGAAAGTGGGGTGAACGTGAGATCCATTAAATTGCAAAGTTGTGGCAATAAAAAGTTCCGCCTTTTTCAAGAGAACCATGCCATGAAGTGTTCTTTAATGGGGATAAAGTTGCAGATTCCCCGCATATGCCCACGCCTACACTTCAAGAGGCAGAGCACGCAACTTTGGCAATTAAAGAACTGGTAGACCACAGGAGATCCACATACTCACTGAACCAATCGCCACTCTGTGAATAGACTGATGAAACGTTTCGGATGTCGTTTCGGTCCTGAAGTTGCGCAGGATATCCTCTTTCTGATCCTACGAATTATGCCACACTATGGCATATACAGAAACTGAATACAAGGTTTCTGATCCTACGAATCATGTCTACTAGGTTTGGTTCAATATGAAACCTATAATTCACGGCCTCGAGGTTGGAATTTATAAGTTTAATTCATACCCTACAACATAAGGACTAAAAGACCAAAATTCTTGAAGTACTAGGAACACTGCCAGTCTATGTATGGCATATGATACTTCCAGAAGCCATGAGGTGATTCTTCTTGCTTATTCGGCACAAATAGTCAATTTACGCAAATGGTACTCTTTGTGTCACACCCCGAACCCCGGGCGCGCAAACATCCCTTCCGAACGTCAGGTCAAAGGATGATGTCCCAGGTAGATCATCGACCCATTTCTTTTTATCTTTCGATTACGCAAGCAGAAGCAGATAACAACCCCAGACAACATACAACAGGGATAGACAAATATGAGATACAACAAACAACTTTTTATTTACATCCTGATTAGTCCATAAGAAAAACATATATTACACAAGTCCATCTTGGACCGATCCCCTTAAACCCACAAAAAGATATCGGATCGGGTCAAGGTGCACTATAGTCGATACACTACTGCTACACTATCGACTATATACAAGACGGCCTCCAAAAACTCCTCCACGGCTCCTCCACACCCCCGGGCTAACAACACCGGGTCAACCCTGATAACCAGGTGGCGAATCTGGGTCCTCCTCCTCAGAACTAGGATCTGGGTCCTCGACCTCCCCGTCCGACATGTCAGAATCCATCGTGTCCCATGTCTGAACGATTGGACCCGCACCCGGGGGTACATCAAACCCCCGAATCGGTCCTATGAGAACACTAGCCTGACGCACGAACCAGGCCTTGAAAAGGTATGCCACATAGTGTGGCAACCCCTCATCGACCCAGATGGTCGTCACGTGCTGCTCCCACACGTCTTCAGAATTGGCGACATGACGGTAATGAAGTACCGTGGTTAGGTCGACAGGAACACCAAACCTAACGTGGCGCGCGGCCATCTCGAGGACCTAAAAGGCGATCAGCCAAAGCGCATGAGATATGAATCTTAGCGGGTCAACACCTAAGTCCAATTAGGACGTTGATTCACGCAAGCAATCTAATAATTCTAGCAAACTAATCCCAACATCCGAAAGACAACTACATGCAACATACCTCGCCTTGAGCCATACGACAGATATATCATGGCAATGCATAACAACAATCAATCACTTAACCAGAATACTCAGCAATATTCATGCACTATGCAACACACGTGTTCCGGTCATCACGGCCAAGAGATACCCCACTCTTGCCATAGTACAGCATCGCTGCTAGTACTCTTCCGGATTAACCGGGCGTCATCCTACTACCTTACAACGACGGCATCCGATAGCTCCCTCAAATTTTCTAAGGCGAGCACACTAGGAATCATTCCATAAAGGACTACGGACCAACATAAGTTGCGACCGGCATCTCATCAACAGTGGTATCCAGACTATACATCGCCAGCACAGACTGACAAGCAACCAATAAGCAATGGAATCCCGGACGGTACATCGCCGGCCCATAGACTTATTAGGCAGCGACCCATGCCAACAAGGGTATCGCTCGTGTCCCCAGTTACATTAGGGTGACACAATTAAAACTACGCGTGACCTCGCATTTTCCACCGGCTCTCAAGCCAAATCTCATTTTTGATGCAATCACACTCACATCATGCTCAAACTTGGCCCACGGCCATTTTCATGCTCAAAATCACATTTGGTCACACGAATATTCAATTTCAGTTCAGCATGGCATATCGACACAAGTGTGATCATGCAACAATTAAGCGCAATCAATACTCAGTCCGATCCACGATCAGACACCACAAATTATCGGCACAAAACAACAGGCACAGGCAATTAACCATGGTAACTATTCCACATAACCACGGCTAATCCAACTAACCACATTAGTTAATTAATCTACCACAGTAATTATTCACTAACTATGATAACTATTTAATCTAACCACAGTTAACTATCTAACCACGGTAACTATCTATTAACTGTGGTAACTAACTAATTAATTACTGTAACTAACTAATTAACCTATTAAGTACAATTAACTGCCTAATTAGGGATTATGGGTTAACTCACTAATTAACTGGCGGCAGCGGTCGGCGGAGACCGGCGATGGGCGGCAATGGCGGCGGTGAAATTTTCTAGCGGCGGTCCCACGGACTCGTTGTCACACCCCGAACCCCGGGCGCGCGACCATCCCTTCCAAACGTCAGGTCAAAGGATGATGTCTCAGGCAGATTATCGACCCATTTCTTTTTATCTTATAATTAAGCACATACGGAAGCGAATACAACCCCAGACAACAAACAACGGGGATAGGCAAATAGGAGATACAACAAACAACATTTTATTTACATCCTGATTAGTCTGCAGGAAAAACAACATATTACACAAGTCTTTCTTGGACCGATCCCTTAGACTCACAAAAAGATATCGGGTCGAGTCAGAGCGCACTATAGCCGATACACTACTGCTACACTACCGACTATAAACAAAACGGCCTCCAAAACTCCTCCAGAGCTCAACCCACGCGGCCATCTCGAGGACCTAAAAGGCGATCAGCCAAAGCGCATGAGATATGAATCTCCGCGGGTCAACGCCTAAGTCCGATTAGTACGTTGATTCACCCAAGTGATCTAATAGAACTAGCGAACTAACCTCAACATCAGAAAGACAACCACATGCAACGTGCCTCTCCTTGAGCCATACGATAGATATTTCATGGTAGGGAATAAACAACGAATCGGTCAATCAACTAGAACATTCAGCCAAAATCATAAACAAAGCAACGAGCGCGTTCCGGTCAGCACGGCCAAGAGATACCCCACTCTCTCCACAGTACAGCCTCACTACTAGTACTCTTCCGGATTAATCGGGCATCGTCCTACTACGTTACAGCGATAGCATCCGATAGCTCCTTCAAATTCCCTAAGGCGAGCACACTAGGAATCATTCCATAAAGGACTACGGACCAACACAAGGTGCGACCGGCATCTCATCAACCGTGTTATCCGGACTATCCGTCGCTGGCACGAACTTACAGGCAACCAATAAGCCGTGGAATTCCGAACGGTACGTCGCCGGCACACAGACTTATCAAGCAGCGACCCATGCCAACATGGGTATCGCTTGTGCCCCTAGTTACGTTAGGGTGACACGGTGAAACTATCGCGTGACCTCGCGTTCAACACCGGCTCTTAAGCCAAATCTCATTTTGATGCAATCACACTCACATCATGCTCAAACTTGGCCCACGGCCATTTTCATCATCAAAATCACAATTTGTCACGCAAATGATTAATTCTCATCTAACATGGCATTCGACACTAGTGTGATCATTCTGCATTTAAGCGCAATCAACACTCAATCCGATTAGCGATCAGACGCCACAAATTAGGCACAACAACAGGCAATTAACCATGTAACTATTCCACCTAACCACGGTTAATCCAACTAACCACAGCAGTTAATTACTCTACCACAGTAACTATTCACTAACTATGGTAACTATTTAATCTAACCAAAGTTAACTATCTAACCACGGTAACTATCTATTAACTGCGGTAACTATCTAATTAATTACGGTAACTAACTAATTAACCTAATAAGTGCAATTAACTACCTAATCATGGATTATGGGTTAACTCACTAGTTAACAGGCAGCGACGGTCGGCGGCGACCGGCGATGGGCGGCGGCAGTGAAATTTCTAGCAGCGGTCCCTACGGACTCGTCTCGTCGATCCGAACGCAACCACGATGTCGATTTTCCAAGGCGACACTCGGTCAATGACGATCGACGGCTGGACAGCGGCTAGACAGAGGCCAAACGATGATAATCGAACATGGCGGACGGGCGGCAAGCTCGGCGGAGGTTCGGCCAAGGTCCGGCGGCGTCTCGGTGGCTCCGGCGAGGCTTGGCGAACGACGGTGAGGATCGGATGAGCTCGGACAGTAGCTGGGCAGCGGCGGCTTGGACGGCGAGAGGCTCGGCTAGGCGCGGCAGAGCGGTGGCAGGCTAGGCGCGGCGGACGGCGACGAGCGGCGGGAGGTGGTCGGCGGTCCGACGGCTTGAAGAAGAAGATGAAGATGAGATGAGATGATGAAGATGGTGGAATGGACGTGATGGTGGGCTGCCGTGCGTGAGAGAGAAGGAAGAGAGAGAGAGGAGAGAGAAAATTTGGTCTTAGGGGCAAAAGGGTAATTTCATTGTCCAAGGGTATTTTGGTAATTTCTCATGGTAAAAAAGGTGGATTTGACTTGCCATTAATGAGGTGGGGCCCACGGTCATTCGGTATTAATTATTTCTGGCGTATATGAATAATATCTGAGGGCATTTCGGTAACCTGACGATTTAGGACAGGTTTAGAATATTTGGTTCAGGGTTGGCTCGGGCGCAAAGAAATTCGGTGAAACTAAATTATGGCGCGACTAATCTAATCGAACTACAATTAACTACGCTTCAATTGACGATCAACGTCCTCCAGATTGAACGATTCCTGATTTTGATAAATGTCACTAAATTCCAACAGTCCAATATTATTCATTTAATAGGCCTTGAAATTTCGGAACGTCACAACTCTTCTCCCCTTGGGAAATTTCATCCCCGAAATTAAAATATTACACCACCTCAAAAAGAAAAGGATACCTACTTCTCATTGACTCTTCACTTTCCCACGTCGCTCCCTCGGTTCCATGGTGTTGCCAAACAACCTTCACCATCGGAATTACCTTGTTTCGCAGAACTTGCTCTTTCCGGTCTTCGATCCTCACCGGACGTTCCACGTACGATACACGCTCATCCACTTCGATCCCTTCAAAGCTCAAGAGGTGAGCTGGATCCGGCTCGTACTTCCTCAACATAGATACATGGAATACGTCATGTACCTGGGCAAGTCTCGGTGGCAACGCGAGACGATAAGCCAGATTTCCAATCCGCTCTAAGATCTCGAACGGTCCAACTTACCTCGGGCTTAACTTTCCCTTTTTGCCGAAATGAGATGTCCCTCTCATAGGCGACACCTTCAGAAAGACATGATCACCTACTTGGAACTCCAACGGTCTGCGTCGTTTGTCAGCATAACTCTTCTGACGGCTCTGAGCTGTCCTCAGTCTTTCTCTGATGATTTTCACTGTATCCAATGACTGTTGCACTAACTCGGGATCGGTGATTTTCCTTTCACCAACTTCGTCCCAACAGACTAGTGTTCTACAAGGCCTGCCATACAACGTTTCGAAAGGCGCCATCTTGATACTCTGTTGATAGCTGTTGTTGTAGGCGAATTTAACCAAATGAAGCTGTCCTTCCCAATTGCCTTTGAAATCCAATACACATGCTCGCAACATGTCCTCAAGTGTCTGAATTGTCCTTTCAGACTGGCCATCCATCTGAGGATGATAAGCCGTACTAAATTGCAGCTTCATTCCCAACGCAGTCTGCAAGCTTTTCCAAAAGGTAGACGTGAACCTGGGATCACGGTCCGACGTGATTGTCACTGGTACACCATGCAGACGTATGATCAAACGTACATACAAATCTGCTAACATGTCCAAAGCGAAGTCTTTTCTCACAGGGATGAAATGTGCTGACTTCGTCAATCTGTCCACTATGACCCAAATTGAATCGTTGCCCCTTTGGCTCCTCAGCAAACTTGTCACGAAATCCATCGTGATGTGCTCCCACTTCCATTCCGAAATCTCAAGCGGCTGTAACAACCCTCCAGGCTTACAATGTTGAGCTTTGACGTGCTGGCACGTTAGATATTTCACCACATGCTTGGCTATGTCCGTCTTCATGCCACTCCAGCAGAAATACTGCCTCAGATTCTGGTACATCTTCGTACTACCCGGATGAACACTGTAGCTACTACGATGTGCCTCCGATAAGATTTCTTCCCTAAGACTCTCATCAGCTGGCACACACAAACCTCCTCTGAACTTCAATATTCCTTCCTTAGCTACCTGAAAATCTTCTTTCCTCTTCTCTGAGCCCTCTTGAAGAACTTTCTGAATGGCAGGATCCGTCGATTGCAATATCTTAATCCTCACTTGCACCTCCGGCTCGATCCTCAATGTAGCCATCAAACTCGACAGACGGCCTACCTCCAACTTAAACTCGGAGTCTCACACCTCCTCCAGAAGACGCCACTCCCGGACCATCAACTAGGCAATCGCTGACTTCTGACTCAGCGCATCAGCAACTTTGTTAGCCTTTCCCGAATGGTACAAGATCTCGCAGTCATAATCCTTAAGAAGTTCCATCCAACGGTGCTGCCTCATGTTCAGCTCCTTCTGAGAGAACAAATACTTCAAACTTTGATGATCGGTGTAGACTTGAAACCTTTCTCCTACCAGGTAGTGTCTCCAGATCTTAAGGGCAAACACGATCGCTGCTAGCTCCAGATCGTGCGTCGGGTAATTCAACTCGTGCGGTCTCAATTGACAAGAAGCGTATGCAACTACTCTCCCATGTTGCATAAGCACACAGCCTAGTCCCTCGAAGGATGCATCGCTGTATATCTCATATCCTCCAGGACCAGACGGTATTGTCAAAACAGGAGCCGTAGTTAGCTTCTGCTTAAGCTCTTGAAAACTATGCTCGCACTTGTCTGTCCACTCAAATCTCTCGTCCTTCTTCAACAGACGTGTCAACGGCAAAGCTATCGCAAAGAACCTTTCCACAAAGCGTCAATAGTAGCCTACTAAACCCAAAAAACTCCGCACTTCTATCACTGACGTCAGTCTCGGCCAATCCATAACCGCTTCAATCTTGGTCGGGTCTACTGATATCCCTTCTCCATAAATTATATGACCAAGGAAGGCTACGCGAGCTAGCCAAAACTCGCACTTGCTAAACTTAGCAAACAACTGGTGTTTTCGAAGAGTCTCTAACACTGTCCTCAAGAGTTGCTCATGTTCCTCAGGGCTCTTAGAGTACACCAAAATATCGTCAATAAACACTATGATGAATTTATCCAAATACTCACTGAATACCCTATTCATCAAGTCCATGAAAGTAGCTGGAGCATTTGTTAGACCAAATGGCATCACTGTGAATTCATAGTGACCATAACGCGTCCTAAAAGCCGTCTTCGGTACATCCTCCCTTTTGATCCTTAGCTGGTGGTATCCCGTCCTTAGGTCGATCTTGGAGAATACCGAAGCTCCTTGAAGTTGGTCAAACAGATCGTCAATCCTTGGCAACAGATACTTGTTCTTGACTGTCACCTGGTTGAGCTGGCAATAGTCGATACACAGACGAAGTGATCCATCCTTCTTCCTCACAAACAAAACAGGCGCTCCCCATGGAGATGCACTTGGACGGATATATCCTTTATCCAACAACTCCTGCATCTGTACCTTCAGTTCCTTGAGTTCAGATAACGCCATCCGATACGGTGCCTTTGAGATTGGCTCCGTACCAGGGGCTAACTCAACCACGAACTCTATTTTCCTTTCCGGAGGCAATCCAGGTAACTCCTTCGGAAAAACATCAGGGAACTCTCTTACCACAACAATATCCTCCAGCCTTAACTCCTCAGCCAACACATCAACAATAGATGCCAAATAACCTTGGCAACTTCCATCCAACAACCGAGTCGCTTCCAGGGACGAGAATAAAGGGATCGAGGTTCCCCCTCGATTTCCAACAAACTTAAAACTAACCCCATTCAATGGGTTAAACAGGATAGTCTTACTATGACAATCCAAAATAGCTCTTTGCTCAGTGAGCCAGTCCATACCAACAATCAAATCGAAATCAAACATAGCTAGCACAATCAGATTTATCCTTCCCTCATAACCATCTACAACCAGCCTACAATCAGGGCATCCTACTGCAGCCATAACATTATCCTTAAGCGGTGTAGATATCCTAACGGTTGATTTCAGCAGTTCTGTACTCATGTCAGCTAGCTTAACGAACTGAGCAGCAATAAAGGAGTGGGAAGCTCCTGAATCAAATAATGCATAAGCTACTTGGTTATGCAATAAGACCGTACCTGAGACGATCGGCGAGTCCTTCGCCTCTTCCTGGGTGACAGCATACACCCTTCCTTGCACTGGCGGTCGGTTCTGATAATTCTGCGAAACATTCCCTCGCATTTGACCTCATTGCTGCATCTGTCCTCCCATCTACCTCCGAGGATAATCTCTGACTTGGTGGCCACGCTTGCCACAACCAAAACATACACCTGACCTCCTTGGGCATGGGCCAGACCCATGCTTCTGCCGGCAAATAGGGCACACAATGTCAGGGCGAAACGTCGGCTTCCCAATAAAATTCCTCCTGTTAGGCGGGATGGGATTCCTATTACCCATCATTGGTCCTTTACCGAACCTTTGGTTATCCCTCACCACAGGAGCGAACCGCAGTCCAGATGCGGTTGCCCTCTCGCAACATCCCTTTCTACCAGCTGAGCTTTCTCATACAGCTCATTGTAGTTCCTTAGGTTGAACGGCACTAACACGCTCTTGATCTCCAGCTTCAACCCATCTCTGAACCTCCTCGCCCTATCCTCGGGGTTCTCTACCATCCTCGGTGCATACTTGGACAGCTCGGTAAACTTTGCCTCATATTGGTCCACCGATGATTGATTCTGACGAAGATGCAGAAACTCATCCATCTTCTACTCTCGCGCACAATCCGAGAAGTACTTCCCATTGAAGGCTTCCGCGAAGGCACCCCACTCCGGGATCGCACCCTCGGGAAACACACTCCCTTGCGTGGCCTTCCACCACGAGCTAGCGTTACCCTACAGTTGGTAGACAGCCAGCGTTACCTTTTCTTCCTCCGAACATCCTAACAAGGCAAAAGCCTTTTCCAAATCCTCTATCCAAGAGGTGGCAGCTTCCGGGTCACCAGTTCCTAAAAACCTCGGTGGCTTAAGCTTCAGAAACTACTCCACCAATCTGTGAGCCTATGGTCTGCAGATCCCGTCTCCAGCTAACGAACCCTCTTGTGAAATGGCAACTGCAGCTTGGTTCCTCATTTGTTGCCCCATCAGGTTAACCATGGCTTCCAAGGCTTGCAGGATCTCGTCCACTCTAGGATCTGCATGAACTGCCCCTTCTCCGGGCATTTCCGGTTCATCCACCCTACCCACTCTGGGTCTTGCTCGGGCGGCCCTTCCTCTACCTCTGCGCGCTGTAGGAACGCGATTCTCAACCGCTTCAGGAACAACTGGAGCTACCCTTTCCGTAGGTACTCCCGGGACACGATCCCTCTCCATTTCGGGATCCACCTGAGTTGCCCTACCTCGGGGTGCTCTTCGAATAAAGCTACTCATCTTGCAGGATCGTAAGGACTCCTGCTTGCCCAAACTAACACGTAATGAGAACTCAGGTTTACTACAAACAACAATCAAGAAGCAAACACAAGCATAGGGTTTCAATCCTATTGACTATCCCAAACCCAGCGCACCTTGTCACTCCACAAACCACGCTCTGATACCAAAACGAGGATGTCATAGTCCGAACCCCGGGCGCGCGACCATCCCTTCTAAACGTCAGGTCAAAGGATGATGTCCCAGGCAGATCATCGACCCATTTTTTTATCTTATAATTAAGCATATACGGAAGCAAATACAACCACAGACAACAAACAACAGGGATAGGCAAATAGGATATACAACAAACAACCTTTTATTTACATCCTGATTAGTCCGCAAGAAAAACAACATATTACACAAGTCCTTCGTGGACCGATCCCTTAGACTCACAAAAAGATATCGGGTCGGGTCAGGGCGCACTATAGCCGATACACTACTGCTACACTACCGACTATAAACAAAATGGCCTCCAAAACTCCTCCAGAGCTCAATCCGCGCGGCCATCTTGAGGACCTGAAAGGCGATCAGCCAAAGCGCATGAGATATGAACCTCAGCGGGTCAACGCCTAAGTCCGATTAGGACATTGATTCACCCAAGTGATCTAACAGAACTAGCGAACTAACCTCAACATCAGAAAGACAACCACATGCAATGTACCTCTCCTTGAGCCATACGATAGATATTTCATGGTAGGAAATAAACAATGAATCGGTTAATCAACCAGAACATTCAGCCAAAATCATAAACAAAGCAACGAGCGCGTTCCGGTCAGCACGGCCAAGAGAGACCCCACTCTCTCCACAATACAGCCTCACTACTAGTACTCTTCCAGATTAATCGGGCATCGTCCTACTACGTTACAGCGACGGCATCTGATACCTCCCTCAAATTCCCTAAAGCGAGCACACTAGGAATCATTCCATAAAGGACTACGGACCAACACAAGTTGCGATCGGCATCTCATCAGCCGTGTTATCCGGACTATCCGTCGCTGGCACGGACTCACAGGCAACCAATAAGCCGTGGAATCCCGGACGGTACGTCGCCGGCACATAGACTTATCAGGCAGCGACCCATGGCAACATGGGTATTGCTTGTGCCTCCAGTTACGTTAGGGTGACAAGGTGAAACTATCCCGTGACCTCGCGTTCAACACCGGCTCTCAAGCCAAATCTCATTTTGATGCAATCACACTCACATCATGCTCAAACCTGGCCCACGGTCATTTTCATGATCAAAATCATAATTTGTCATGCGAATGATTAATTTCCATTTAACATGTCATTTCGACACTAGTGTGATCATTCAGCATTTAAGCGCAATCAATACTCAGTCCGATTCGCGATCAGACGCCACAAATTAGGCACAACAACAGGCAATTAACCATGGTAACTATTCCACCTAACCACGGTTAATCTAACTAATCACAGCAGTTAATTAATCTACCACAGTAACTATTCACTAACTATGGTAACTATTTAATCTAACCACAATTAACTATCTAACCACGGTAACAATCTATTAACTGCGGTAACTATCTAATTAATTACGGTAACTAACTAATTAACCTAATAAGTGCAATTAACTTCCTAATCAGGGATTAGGGGTTAACTCACTAATTAACTAGCGGCGACGACGACGGCGGCGGTGAAATTTCCGGCGGCGGTCCCTACGGACTCGTCTCGTCGATCCGGACCCAACCACAGTGACGGTTTTCCAAGGCGACACCCGGACGATGACGAACAACGGTTGGACAGAGGCCAAAAGACGATGAACGGACACGGCGGACGGGCGGCAAGCTCGGCGGAGCTTCGGCCAAGGTCCGGTGGAATCTCGGTGGCTCCGGCGGGGCTTGGCGAACGACGGCGAGGCACGACTAAGCTCGGACAGCAGCTGGGCAGCGGCGGCTTGGACGGCGGGAGGCTCGGCTGGGCGCGTCAGAGCGGCGGCGAGCGGCGCGAACGACGGGAGGTGGTCGGCAGTCCGGCGGCCCGGTGGCTTGAAGAAGAAGATGAAGATGAGATGAGATGATGAAGATGGTGGAATGGACGTGAGGGTGGGCTGCCGTGCGTGAGAGAGAAGGAAGAGAGAGAGAGGAGAGAGAAAATTTGGTCTTAGGGGCAAAAGGGTAATTTCATTGGTCCAAGGGTATTTTGGTAATTTCTCATGGTCAAAAAGGTGGATTTGACTTGCTATTGATGAGGTGGGGCCCACGGTCACTCGGTATTAATTATTTCTGGCGTATAGGAATAATATCTGAGGGCATTTCGGTAATCTGACGATTTAGGACTAGTTCAGAATATTTGGTTTAGGGTTGGCTCGGGCACGAAGGAATTCGGCGAAACTAATTTACGGCGCAACTAATCTAATCGAACTACAATTAACTACGCTTCAATCGACGATCAACGTCCTCCAGATTGAACGATTACTGCGTCCGATATATGTCACTAAATTCCAACAGTCCAATATTATTCATTTAATAGGCTTTGAAATTTCGAGACGTCACACTCGTCTCGTCGATCCGGACGCAATCACGGTGTCGATTTTCGAAGGCGACACCCGGACGACGACGAATGGTGGCTGGACAGCAGCTGGTCACGCAGCCAAATGGCGACGACGGACATGGCAAGCGGGCGGGAAGCTCGGCAGGGCTTCGACCAAGGTTCGGCGGGGCGGCTAGAACTCCGGCGGGGCTGAACAAGCGACGGCGATGCACGGCGAAGCTTGGACAGCGGCTGAACTGCGGCGGCTTGGACGGCGGGAGACTCGGCAAGGCGCGGCCGAGCGACGGCGGGCTAGGCGCGGCAGACGGCGGCGGGGCGCGAGCGGCGGACGGCGGTGGTTCACGGCGGCGACGAAGATGAAGATGGTGAGAAGATGGAGATGGTGGTCGTGGGATGCATGGGGAGGGATGGGCTGCCGTGGACTCAAGAGGGAAGAGAGAGAGAGAGAGAGAGGAGAGAGAAAAGGGAAGAGAGAGAAAATCGTCTTTGAGGGTAAAATGGTCATTTCCAAGGTCCAATGGCAATTTGGTAAATCTCAAAGGTCAAAAAGCAAGATTTGACTTGGCATTAATGAGATGGGTCCCATGGTCATTCGGTATTAATTATTTCTAGCGTATATGAATAATATCTGAGGGTATTTCGGAAATCTGACGATTTAGGATTAGTTCGGAATATTTGGTTCAGGGTTGGCGCGGGCGCGAAGGAATTCGGCGATAATTATCTACGGCACGACTAAACTAATCGAACTACAATTAACTACACTTCAATCGTCGATCAACGTCGTTCAGATTAAACGATTCCGCGTCCGATAAATGTCACTAACTTCCAACAGTCCAATATTATTCATTTAATAGGCCTTAAAATTTCGGAACGTCACACTTTGAGTTAGAGATATATGTACACAACTTACTCAAAGAATTGCAAGTAGATCACAGTAGTACCAGAACATTTTTTTTGTTCAAGAATTCCTATATAACTTAAGTGACATCCTAACTACAATCAGATGTTAGGAATACATAGGAATGTTTGTATAGGATTTAAATCTATAATTCAGAATCAGACGTTGACGTAGGAAGAGCTCAGACTCTGAGGAGTGTTTTAGAAGCAACATTCAGATTCATATATTAGATTAAGTCTCGACCTTTGATTGAGACATATTATTTTATCACAATGACTAGCAATCTGGTTTGGATCTCGTCTTTGAGGATTATTAATCAAGAAGATTGTTTTATCAAAGGCATGGTGTTAGATTGAGGAAGAGAAGATTTATTACCAAATGAAGAATTTTACTTTTGGAAACCCAGATTCAATTGTATGGGCGATTGGAGCAACGGGAGATTTTAATCTTGTTTCTCAACGGCTATGAAATCCTGTCTATGCATTCTCGTCCAACGGGTTGATTGGAGAGTCTGAAGACCTTCTAACGGCTACATTGAAGATGGATGAGTATAAAAGGAGACTTCAACGTTGAAGAGGATACAAGAGTCGAGAACCTGAAATTCGAAAGTGCAAGAAAACTTCTACATTACTTACTCATTCTTGATCTATACACTGCAATCTTTTAGAGGTTCTTGTTTGAGTGATTGAGTGTAAGAGAGAGTGGTCTATCAACTCAAGCATTGTCACCAAGTTGTAACATCTGAATGTTTCAATAGTGAAATCCAGCCGATTAGTTGTCAGCGTGAAGAAGTGGACGTAGGCTTAATCTAAGCCAAACCACTATAAGTTTTGTGTGCAATTTTTCTATCCCTTAAACTCCTTTATATATTCTTAATAGTAGAATTGTGCATAGTCAGACTCTGAAGCTGGTTCAGATATTTATTTTGATCAAACTTTGATCTGGTTCTGAACTAGGCTCTAGACTCGTTTGTTTAAATTCTGTATTGTTTTAAAAAGTTCCTTGAAATCACCTATTTACCCTCTCTAGGTGATATAGCTAGCCCTAACACTGTCACGGTGACCTGCGTCAATGGGGAGAGTAGCAAAGAATTCCACTATAGATCAAGCGATAAAACGAAAATTACAACTACACTCGAGTCAGTCAAACACTTCAGTATTTCCCAAGCCCAAATTACTCACGAAGTATTTAGCTCTATAATTTTTCACAAAATGATCTCTCAATCTGACAAATGAATTTAATCTAACCACATGTTTTAATCTGTTTCAGCACTCTCAAATTTCTTCAGGATGTAATTCACAAACGTGTGCCCATTTGATAAAATTCACGATCTGCTCGAGAACTTCACCAAATCGATCGACGATTAGCTCTGCACAGTAGCAGCGCTTCCTTTGGAGCACTCGAATGGCACACGCAAGTACAACCCTAGAAATTAATATTTACCGACCGTGATAAAATTCATGTTCTCCGAACAGTGAATAGACTGACGATTTGTTTCTAATGTTTTATCGATCGTGATGGTTCACGAGATATCCTCTTTTGATCTTACGAATTATGTCAACCTCCCAGCAAGTAAAAACAAACTTCCTCAGCTTTTCCCAACACTACGGTTTAACTTATAAAAGCTGAATGCAAGGTTTCTACAACATTCACGAACCACTTGCAGTTAAATTAACTTAAGAAGTTCAGACAGAAAATGCCCTTTGCGGTTAATGTGCATTGAGAGCACTCTGAAAAATCAATCTCGGCTAGTGTTTTCAGCAATTCTTCTTCATGTAAGTCATGAGGTCCATTTAGAAAGAGCAAGCTTTTCTCCAGATATTATGCCAAACCATCGCATTCTACTAAGTTTGATTCGAATTATAGCTATTCCTCACGGCCTCCAAGTCGGAATTCATAGCGTTTGATTCCAACCGTACAACTTCATATGGATTGAAAAATCAACATTATTGAAGTACGGGAAATACTGCCGGTCCATGTATGGCAAATCATACTTCCAGAAGCCATGAGTGTTAGAAATTAAACCAAATTCATGAATGCTATCGATACATGAACCATGACTGTTCGACTCCCAAGACTTGTCTTTATTGTTGTGTAGTGTTCAAAAGTAATTATTAGGTGAGTTTATCAAAGAGTTGGTTCATATTCCGATGAGTAGTTAATGCTAGGTATGTACATCGCGTCTGTTCATGTACCTAGAGTCAGGTCAAGGTCATGTATCAAGCCTATAAATAGGTGTGTTTTGTAACCATTTTGATATGGGGTGAATCGATTGTGAATACAGAATTTGAAAAGCCATCTTCGATCTCCTTCTCCTTAGTAAGTTGAGTTGTGAGTGTTTGTTAGAGCCTTACTTTCGATTTATCCCATCAATGAGGTCATTCTTCTTGCTTATTCGACACGAACAGCCGATATGTAAAAGATACTTATCAAGTCAGAGATATATGTGAATAGCTCACTCACATACTTCACATGAAGGTCACCATTACCATACCTTCGGTCTGGCACAGGATTTCAATCTACATTACAAAATTCGGTATTATTGTACAGCAGAACAAAGCAGTACCATCACATTTTTTTTTGGTCATATAGGATTCTATTAATAAAAAAATTGAAGTGCATCATAGATATTCAAGTTATGAAAGAAGGAAAGAAAGCAAAAAACAAAGAAAAACATCGCAATATTATGAGAAGTCAAAGCAAGATATAAGCAAACCAAGATTCTAAACACCTTGATAATGTAAAGAGGAACCATAATTCTTGCAAGGACTATTGCAACATAATCGAATTAAGAATGAACATTACGCTCAGCGGTTACCACATACTCATGACACAAGATGTCTCAGAAAGAAGGAAACATCAACAGAAAAAGCACCAGTAATGGGGGAAGCAGCACCTGATTAACTGGACTGAGAGTTCATAGATTGCCGTAACTCATGTTACTATAACGCCTAGACCTCCTAACCAGTCAAGAATCGAACCCATGAAACACCGAATAGGAAGTTACAACAAATTTGAATAAGCGAGAAAATGACACTACAAGTGTCATTACTTTCGTGCGACGCTCACTTGAGTACTTTAACTTTATTTTTGATCACTTGAGTGCCATATGAGTTTACAATCGATCATTCGGGTACCATAACTTTTTAAAAACATTCACCCAAGATGGGTGACCGTTTTTAAAAAGTTATAACACTCAAAGTGAGCATCTTTTAAAAATTATAATACTCAAGTGGTCGAAAAAGAAAAAGTTGTTGACACCTAATTTTTTCGGTCCCCGCTAAGTTTAATTTATTTTTCCTTAAAGCTTAGAATAGGGAAATGTTAAATTAGATTTGCCTATTTCTCGTTTTATTTGCCAATTTGGGAAGATTTAAATTAAATTTAGTTTTATTGAAAAAAAAATGAATATATATATATAATAATAACAATTCGGACCGGGTCAACCCCGTCCCACGTGGGCGACCCGGCCCGCGTTGCCTCCCTCCTCCAGTGAAGTGGGCCTGCACTGCGCAGTGTAGGCCCACTTCTCACTTTTCCTTTTCTTTTTTCCAGCCCAGCTGCCCCCACAGGCCCGCAAACCGGCCCAACTTCTGCTTCTTCCTTCTCATTCGCACGCAGGGGCAGCAGCAGAAGAAGACAGCTCCACCGCGAGTAGCCAACTTGCAGAGTAATTTGCAGAGGGAATCTGCAGGGAATTGGCTCACGATTGGTTCCAGGCGGCGGCTGACATGACCAGCTGCAGATATCGACCCATGATTGGCTTGGAGCGGTGGTGGACTACGGCCAAAAAAGAGCATTAAAGTGGGGGGACTGATCTGTTTTTCGGGGGGTTCAAAAAAAGATGAAAGCCGAGAATGGCTGATCATGAAGGATTTTTGAGTGAGCATAATGGTGAGTTGAGGGAGTTTTAGAGAGGAAAAAAACCTGAGAGATCTAGACCAAGGCTCCACCTATCATTTGCCACCATTTTCTCGTCTCCGTTTGCCTCCGGGAGCTCCGACCAGGTGAGTTTTTCACCCCCTCCCGACCAACTACGACACGCATATGGGCTACTTTGCGATGCTTTTGCGACAGGAGTCCAATCTGGTTATTTGTCATGTTGCTTCAGTGCTTGCTGCATGTGTTTCCACAAAATAAAGATTGCAGGAAAAGACAACATAATTTTTTGCACACTCAAAAGCAGAGGGTTGAGGAAAACGGGCTGAGAAACCTCTGCTTTAACTAATGTAGAAAGGGACGTCGGTCTCCAAGCTATGTCCAACTTTTTTAGTCGCGATTTAATCAAGTGTCCGGAGCCAATGAAAATCAATGGACAACAAGCGACGATCCCGATCATACTACAGTAGATCAGAGGAGTCTCAGGCTTGTGCTCTCTCCACATTTCAGCAGTTTAGGAAAGTGGGGGTGAACGTCAGATCCATTAAATTGCAAAGTTGTGGCAATAAAAAGTTCCACCAAGAGAACCATGCCACGAAGTGTTCTTTAATGGGGATAAAGTTGCAGATTCCCCGCATATGCCCACGCCTACACTTCAAGAGGCAGGGCACGCAACTTTGGCAATTAAAGAACTGGTAGACCACACGAGATCCACATACTCACTGAACCAATCGTCACTCTGTGAATAGACTGATGAAACGTTTCGTATGTAGTTTCGGTCCTGAAGGTGCTGTAACAACCCGAGTTCCGTCAAAGTAATTTACGGAGCGGAGTAAGTTAATTAAGGGACTTTGGTTGATGACGCGAAACAATTTGACGAAAAGAAAAGACGCGTCTAGTATTTATTTTCTGTTCCATAGAGTTAATTATGTGAAAAATTAGAACAACTAATGAGAATTATACCTAGTGGGCCGAGGACACATGGAATTGCGCGTGAGGGACATGTGGCGGCTCCTCTCTAGCATGGATGACAAGTGGCACCCATGCACCCTTCTCCCCACCACTATAAAAGGCCTTCATTTTCTCTCTCCTCTCATTTTTGCAAGAAACCCACAAGAAGTCTCTTCTCCTCTCTCTTGCCGTGAGCTATCTTTCCCTCTCCCTCTTGTGCCTGATCTCACTCCCTCGATATCTCGCTCTCGCCGTGCGTAAGGAGGAAGAAGGAAGAAGCTTGGGCTTGCAGCGCAGGGGTTCAGGATCGTTTCGCGTGTGGATTTGAGATGAGAAAATCTCTAACCATTTAACTCTCAGATTTGTTGATTCGGCGTGCATGTTGCCGATTTACTTGGCACATGGCTTTCGCTAGTTTAATAGAAATCCTTGAGCTTTGGGTTAGTGGAATCGACAAATAGATCGTTGAAATTGAGTTGCGAAATTAGATTATTAGGTAAGAGGAGGTTCAGTTTTTGGGCATGAAGATTGTTTTTTTTTTTTTTTATAAGGTAAGAAGTATATTGACTTTTCATAGCGCAAATTACAAGGTAGAAGCCGAACACAAAAACCTCGTACCCAAAGGAACACAAGAGTGTGTGCCTATGGGTGCAAAGGTGTTACAGCAAGCGAAGGATAGACCTAGAGCGCAAATAGAACAAGGGACAATACCAAAAAAAATGGCCACACAAACCAGTCGTAAGATTACAACATGAATACAAACATACAACAAGGGAAACCGCTAGTCAAAGATGGTCGGCGAAATTCCCCAATTGACTTGCGTTCGCCGGTTATGGGGGCGATCCTCCACATGAACGAAGGTGGTGGCCTTATCTTTGACAATCTTTTAGAGATGTTTCATAAGTGCTGGCCCATAGAAGGGTAGTTCGCTAAATAGGATATGGTTGCGTGCCGTCCAATTGATATGACAAAGAGTGCCAAAGGAGTACCTTGCGATTCTTTGATGGAATTGCTGCCCTCTAGTATGTTGAACGACCCACTGAAGGTTGTCTTGCCATGGAGGGTTACTCCACCTTAAATTGTTCTTTTTGGGCATGAAGATTGTTGAGTGTTTGCATATTGTACTTGTGGGTGTAATTGAAGTCTTTAAATGTCGGATAGGTGAGATTGGTGAACGAATCTTCGAAGTTGAGCGGCGAGTAGTGGTGGCCAAGAGATATGCGGTCGGTTTGGGTGTGTGGTGCGCCGAAGTAGTATGTATGTCGTATCTATGGGCTTGATTGATATCTTTGAGGGTAGGATTAATGAGTTTTGTGAATGGATCGTCGAATTGGACAGTGGATTGAGCTTGACCATGTGCGAAGAGGTTCGGCTTTGGTGGTGTTAGGGCTTGAATGGTCTCCTTTTGGTTTGGAATTGAGTAGTCCGATGGTTAGATCTAATGCAACGGGCATTGATCTTTGGTTTGGCCAAAGAAAGGGAGGAGGCCGAGAGCTTTAAAGGTGAATATGGTTGGTTTGAGAAAGCCTTAGCAATAATGGTTCATCCCATGTTATGGTTGTATGGATTATATATTTGAATCAATGGCATGTTTGCTAAGGACTAACGTATCTGACGGTTGATGTGTTAGACTTTTACTTGCGGAGCTTAGGCTCACCCTCATTGATTAAACATTTTTCATATTAGCTAGCCCGCGAGGATGGCAGTGAAGAGTAGCAAACATGCTGCAGTGGTGATGCCGTGGATGATGGTGGCATTCATTCAGGAGTAGAAACCTATTGTAGGCACCTAGTCATTGTCTTTTGTTAAGAGAAAGTTGTAACTAACTGATTACATATATATATATATATAGGGTATCAGATGATCTTGTATATGTTATATAAATATAGGTAGTGAAACCCTGTAAAGGCCATACCTTGTAGGAGCGCGTGCCTATCTTTGAATGCATTATATGATGGCCTATTTTCTATTTAGTCTTCCGCATGCACCAAGTATAATATATGTATAATAAGAGATTAAAACAGAGCACGCTAGTCGAAGGTAGCGCTCTAGAACACTACAAGCTTTGTTAGGTATCTCAGGTAAGGACGTAACGGCACATCTCGGTATCGAGGAAGGTCGGTGGGGCCTGAGCTGGTGCCGAGGCGGGTCGTTACATAAATGTATTGGTATCATAGCTCTAGGTTAATCGAGTGATAATGTGCGCTAGTGGATGAAGTGTTTGGTAGGCACGAACGCGTTAAAACTTACAAGTGCATGTGATTGTGTTTGTTTTGGGATTGATAGTAGCTTATGCTACTTATTAGATAAGAAGTGTGTTGATCACTGTTTTAGATTTACGATTATTGTCTTATTGTGGATAGAGTATTGTGATCGACGTGTGATTTTGACGGTAAGTTGAAATGGTGATAGCTTTATTGTAAGCTTGAATTGTTTATATATATATATATATATATATCTCTCTCTCTCTCTCTCTCTCTTTCTCTCTCTCTCTACTTTTGGATTATGGAATCGCGATGAGGCGATTGATATTTGTGGATTTGGGATAAAGTGAATGATACTTGGGAATTATAGGCTTGAATCTATATTGGTGCATTGATGGTCGTAGATATTGATTTTATCTAAAGGCCCTAAATGCGGACATTGCATCATCATTCGGAGGTCCGCAAGGAAGCGAACGAGGATTGTAAAGTTTAGGTATGAACTTGTGGATGTGCTTAGAGGTTTAGTTGTTGATTTTTTACGATGGGCCAGTTTGATTGAATGATTTTAGGTTTGTTGTGAACAGTGACCATGAAAGAGTACTAGAGTCTAAGTATTTAATCCTCATGTTTAATGGTCGCTTATGGCATTAGAATGCTCAATTTAGGATAACGAATTGATTTTATGGCAAGTGAGTAATTTGTGATATCGTCATGAAGTGTGCATGCATTGCACGGATTTGCTGCATTAAAACAGCTTCAATTTGAGAACGTGCATGTATTGTACACAAACATTGACATAAGGTTTTAGTCGGACTTGATAAATTGTCAGCTCAGTATGGGACGAGCTGTACGGGATGCCTACAAACCATAGTGAGACATGGTATGGGACGTGTCGAACGGGACCTTCTTAGTAAGTGCCTAACTTGGGGATGAAACAGGCGAAGGCTGGTGGACCTGTAAAGACCCGGTCTGATGAGGGCAGAAGTGGCGCCGGGGCAGAATGGCCTGAGCAAGGAGCGGCTTCTGGAAGGCTTCTAAGATGACGATGGAGGTAGGAATGAACCAAGTTACACATCAAAAAGTGGGTATAGGTGTTGTGCTGAGTCCGAGTTTTTTTTTTTGAAAAATTAAATTTTTCAAAGCTGGAACAATTCTCAAAATGTGAAATGTTTTGAAACTAAGCTGTTTTCGGTATTTGAAATGTTTTCTCGAGCTTGAATCAAAGCATTTTTGACATGACATATGCATGACATTGCATTACATCGGAAGGGTGAACAAAAGGATGAGTAAGTGAGATACCATTGATGAGAAATGCCTAAGATGCCTTGTGGGAGTTGGTGAAAGCAATTGAATGCCTCCACTATGTGTATTCGGAGATGATCCCAACTGTGGGTGAGGGATGTAAGTATGTATGCCTGTGGACATGGTGATCTGCAGAAGTCCGAAGAGCGTCACGAAATGCCTGAGGACATGGCGATCCTAGAGATTCGGGGAGCGCAACGAAAGTGACCCACACGGACTGGTCAGCAAACCAATAGTGCCGTCAGATGGGTGAGGAATTTTGATGCCGTAACCAACAGAACCACGAGCATGGCATGTAAAATTGGCATTCTGAATGGCATATGAGGTTAGCGTGATCTGAGAGATACGCTGAATGATTGGACAACGTGAGTCCTAAGTGATGCCATCAGAATTGGCGAGTTGAGAAATCAGATTTGAAATGTTAACAAGAGTGTAGGCGGAGACGAATTGTCTGGTTAGCGCAGCAGAAGCGTAATGAGGCTGCCTAATGTTGATGAGATATCAACTTGAGTTGTAGTGAGAGAAGAATAAGGATTGAAATTTCGAGGACGAAATTTCCTAAGGAGGGAAGATTGTAACAACCCGAGTGTCCCCAAAGTAATTTACGGAGTGGAATATGTTAATTAAAGGACTTTGGTTGATAACACGAAACAATTTGACGAAATGACAAGGCGCGTTTAGTATTATTTTCGGTCCCATAGGGTTAATTATGTGAAAAATTAGAACAACTGGTGAGAATTATACCTACACGTGGAATTGCGCATGAGGGACAAGTGGCGGCTCCTCTCTAGCATGGATGACAAGTGGCGCCCATGCACACTTCACCCCCACCACTATAAAAGGCTTTCATTTTCTCTCTCCTCTGATTTTTGCAAGAAACTCACAAGTAGTCTCTTCTCCTCTCTCTTACCGTGAGCTATCTTTCCCTCTCCCTCTTGTGCCGATCTCACTCCCTCGATCTCTCGCTCTCGCCGTGCATAAGGAGGAAGAAGGAAGAAGCTCAGGCATGCGGCGCGGCGGTTTGGGATCCTTTCGCGTATGGATTTGAGGCGAGTGAATCTCTAACCCATTTAACTCTCAAATTTGTTGGTTCGGCGTGCATGTTGCCAATTTACTTGGCATGTGGCTTTTGCTAGTTTAATAGAAATCCTTGAGCTTTGGGTTAGTGGAATCAGCGAATGGATCGTTGAAATTGAGTTGTGAAATGAGATTATTAGGTAAGAGGAGGTTCGGTTTTTGGGCATGAGGAGCGTTGAGTGCTTGCATGTTGTACTTGTGGGTGTAATTGAAGTTTTTAAATGTCGGATAGGTGAGATATGTGAACAAATCGTCGAAGTTGAATGGCGAGTCGTGGTGGCCAAGAGATATGCGGTTGGTTTGGGCGTGTGGTGCGCCGAAGTAGTATGTATGTCGTATCTATGGGCTTGATTGATATCCTCGAGGGTAGGATTAATGAGTTTTGTGAACAGATCATCGAATTGGACAGTGGATTGAGCTTGGCCGTGTGTGAAGAGGTTCGGCTTTGGTGGTATTAGGGCTTGAATTGTCACGCCCCGCGTCCAAATGAGCACGCGACATCCCGAGACACATCGCTCCGGTCGAATATCAATGCGACATCCCAGGACAGTCACCGACCCAGATCGATACTTAAATTCTTAGAAACAAACGCTTGCGGAAGCAAATGAAAACACCCAAACAAAATTCAAACGATAAGGTAAAGAAGAGAGAGACAGGAAAACAACCATCATATAAATATGTCAAAGTTCAAGATACAGACACGGGCAACGCCAGGAGCAGCCATCAACTACAAAAGAGTACCATGGCCCACTAACCTATATCCACTACTAGGATATACCAAAAAGGGGAGGAACACTATCCTAGTCTTCAACCCTCGTCATCACCAGACATCGGCTCCTCTTCAGTATCAGACTCCATAGGTTCCTTTGCAGGGTCA